>CM073495.1:6233750-7591875 GCA_037074585.1 Biancaea sappan
TGTAGGACCTTCTGAATTAAACTCATGCTAATTTAATTTAATTAGGATTAAACTAATCACGTAAATTTAAGTTATTCAGCAGTTTTTTTTTTTTTTTAAGAAAGTCTTGAGTTCAAGTCTTGTAAATCAAAAAATTGATACTAAAAATCTATACACCTTTGTGTTTTGATTTGGTTTGAATCAGATTAATTAGAGTTTAGTAAGGTTTTCAAATGCTAAAGTTTCAACAAAAAAAAAAACTGAGCACCTCACTAGCTTTAGCAATTAGGGGTTGATTAGTTTGAAAACCATTTCAAAAATAAAATCTTGAATGCATTAGGTTGATGTCAATTGTACTTAAAGTTGTGGTTGCAGTTGGGTGTGTTTTAAATTAACTAGACAACTTCCAATTCCCTTTTGCTTTGGAAAACATGATCCTTATTGTTAGTGGCAGGATCTGACTTAGATAATCACTGCAACAGTGAGTTGATTGGAAATCTCAAGAGTTTGATTAACTATACATCGCATAATTGATTGATTATTTTGAAGAAATTTCAATTGTTATTTCTGCAAATTATAATTGACACTCTCTATTGAACTGTTTATGTAAATAACATCAAGATACAACCGTCTCCAAATCCCACAGATTATATATATACATAATCAATTCAATTCAACATAAAATTAAAAGTTAAATTATTAAACTGAGCTATATTTATGTAATTTTTTTTTGTTTACTTTTGTCATGAATGCATTGAAGCTCTTAATTTCAGATTTAGGCCCTCACTAAGAGTGTTATCACTTATATATTACATTTCTAGTTCTGGCAAAGATTGATGATGCTATATGAGAAGGTAGAATACTAGAGTTTATTTTTGTTATTTATTATTCTTTCAACTATATGAGAAATGAGACCAGAAAACAAATGGAAGACATATTTCATCATTTCCTTTCAAACACGTGACAGCCTCTTTCTCTCTGTCTTGCACAGTTGCACTTTTGGGTATCAGTTCATGATTTTTTACCCCTCTTTGTTAACAGGCTTAATTACATTCACCTCAGTTCTTCAAAACCTCTCTATTTTGTTCTTTATATATAGATATATATATATATATATATATATAGATATGCTTTTGTCACTTGGCCAGTACATCATATCGATTTTGGTGTCCAAAGTTGCTACTTGACTCGACGGCAATACATATCAATTACATTGCACGAGTGTCTGCAATTCCCCAAGTTTCATATCCTGCAGGAACATTGCTATGTCTTTAATTAAAGAGATTCTTGATGTGACCTAATTTTTTGTTTAAAAAAATTGTGAATAAATATGATTATAAAGAAATACTAAATATAAACATGTTATATGAAGGTCTTATTAGGAAATGGATCTAAAATATTTACATGTTTTTTATTAATTAATTTTAATTCCATTTATCTTTTATAAAATAAGTTCACATAAAATTTCACATTATGCTTAAGGGATAAAATCGTTTTCCAGTATCGTAGTATCTCTCTATAGTAATTAATATATGAGTTTGATTATCTGAAGAGGGTTCTAAGAATAAAATCTTAAATTTACAGTGTTGAAGTGAAAAAAGTGTATAGGAGAAATATCCCTAAAATTAAAAAAGAATTTAATTTCAAGCAAAACCCAAGGTACCATTGAACATAATAGTAATAAAGGATACACTTGGGTATAAATTGAAGTGTTTAATATCAAATATTTCAATAAACACGTAAAATGTAAAGAAAATTCTTTCGTCCAACTAGAAAAGAAAAAGGCATTTCCTAATGGAAGATAATGAGCTTTTTCTACAGCTGCAGTCAAGATTTGCTGAGTAATCTAGCATTCTCTTGTCCCAAAGAGCAAAATCCCTCACATTAAGATATGAAAGAGCGCAAAAGCAAAGAGAAAAAGCAACATGTTAGTGACAATAAGCTACCTTCATTTTCCATAAAACAGTTTTAGGGTAATGACCTCACAAATTGACAACAAATGATAATATATATAATTATATATAGATAGAGAAAGCATGAGCTGAAAAGAGCAAAAGCAGTTGCTTTCTCGCTTTTAATTTCTCTTTTGACCTCTAAAGTTTGGTGTATATATAATTAATTTAAAGCTTAACGGAAGTTCCTTCATTCACTCGATGAATGCAAATAATAAGTAGTGTGCGTGAGGATGTGAAATATATATACCACCCATTATCTTTGTGCTCTCATTGTGTTGTGTTCTTGTTGCCACTATGCTTTGCCTCCTTTATCTTTTTGCATTGCACGAGTGGGATTGCACATTTTGTGGCAGACATCAACAAAACACCACACACCAACCCCTGCTAGCCGCTATCAAAAAGATTCATATATACATTATTCCAATGTGTGCAAGTCAACGGGATTATTACTTTCTGGCTTCAAAGGATTTATCTTTTATATATTTCTTAATATTTACTAGAAGACATGTTTGCATTTAGTGTCAAATAGTATTTTAAACATAATTGATTCTAATGAAAAATTCCTATAAGAAAAAAAAAAAAGACAAAACACACACATACACACGACCAAACGCACACATATAAGCAAAAGGCAATATGTGATAATACGAGAACAAGGAAATACTAAGCGCAAAAGCTTGTTTCAATTAGAGAAAATCACACTCTCTTCCTTTTTTCCTATAAGTATTTAAAATTACATGGTCCTTTCTTTCTACTTTCAAAATATATACTCTCTTCTCTTCGTCTATAACAATCAAATTGTTAACTTTAGTTTTTTTTTTTTCAAAGAGGTTCATTATAGTACTTTTTTTAACATTTAGTAACCTTATATCACTTTTTTAAAAATTAAAATACATCGATTAACCTAAATACATACTGATTTTTTTTACAAGAAAATAAACTATTTATGGTATCTTATTTTGAATTAACTACAAAAAAGGTTATCAAAATATGTAAAAATTAGTGTTTTTAGATTCATATAAGGTATTTTAGCCAGAAAAAATTTGACATTATGTTAACGAATATTAAAAATATTGCAATGGACCTCTTTGGACAAAAATTATAAAATTGAACTTATACATTTTATAATTACATGAAAGGGAAGTGTATATTTTAAAAGTAGAGGATAGATTTGTGTAATTTTAAATACTTGCAAGGAATGAGAGTTTAATTTACTCTTTTAATTATTTTAAATTATTTTTTGGTATATGATAATTTTGTTTTGGGCCAGGGGTTTTTATATTTTGATCCATAACTGATTCAAAATAATTTCAGAGTCAAGGGGTAATACACCCACCGAGTAAACATAACGGGCCCACAAGCCCAACCATGTATGAGACTCATGCAGGACCACAGAAGTCATGATCAAGGGTCAATGATCATTAATAGATAATATTTTGAGTGTTGGGCCTATATATTGGACTGTACAGTGGGGCCCAGCCCAACACGTATGAGATTCATGCAGGACCACAATAGTCATGATCAAGGGTCAAAGATCATTAACAGATAGTATTTTCAGTGTTGGGCCTATATATTGGTCTATCCAGTGGGGCCCAGACCAAAACGTATGAGATTCATGGAGGACCACAATAGTCATGACCAAGAGTCAATGATCATTAACAGATAGTATTTTCAGTGTTGGGCCTATATATTGGTCTATCCAGTGGGGCCCAGACCAAAACGTATGAGACTCATGGAGGACCACAAAAGTCATGACCAAGAGTCAATGATCATTAAAAGATTATATGTTGAGTATTGGGCCTATATAGTTGGATTGTCCAGTGGGGCCCAGCCCAATTAGCACTACGCACACTAGAAGCATGGTAAACTTGATTGCACAAAATAGAAACTACGAAAGAGGACTACTTTGAGGAAGGCCCGGGTAGCCCATCTGTTTAGAATAGGCTAATAGCCCAGCTTGGAGTGTAGTAGACTTGATCATGAACCCGGTTCAATTTTTTATTTTTTGTTTTTGTTTTAATTATTATCATTTTACTCAATTTTTAATTCAATATCTATAGTTGAAAAAATTACAGATAGGCCTTTATTGTTTGAAATGTTATTAATCTAGACCCTACAATTAAACTTGCATAAATATTTTATTAAATTTTACTGTTAAATAATCATGTACCAGCTTGGCATTCTCAATATGCATGCTTAATACAAGTTAACCTACTATTGAAGTTATTTATATAAGTTGCATTATATGTCAAATATGTGAGTTAATTTTATTTTATTATCTACTTTTACTTTTCTTTGTTAGTATAAGTCATATATATTTAAAATGTTAATTAATATACTCATGTTTCAGCTGTGTTTACAAAATTCAATCTTATAATTTAATTAGTGGCAGGAATTAAATTAAAAACTTATAAAACTATATGGAGTTATAAATCTTAAAATATACGAGAGATGGAGGAGGATCAATTGACATTTGTGTCAATTGAAACTATTCTCACATTAGTGAATATCTTTTTTCATAGGCTGAGTTTTTTTTTAATATATCGTTGGATTTGAAATTTTACTTAGAATTGTCCTAACTTAACTACAAAATGTAAAATTGTGTGGTAGCCCATAACTATATCATAAAATTAACATTAAAAAAATAAATAAAAATATTTTAAACTATACATTTAGTGACATATATAGTTATAAATTATTCCCTTTTATCTTAAATTTTAGGATGTAATATAAACATAATAAATACTTAAACAAAGTTGTTTATATGGTTGGAATTTACTTATGATGTGATAAATGCATATTGAGAGGTTAAATTATTTTTTCAGTTTTCACAGTTTTATTTAATTTTTAATTGCATCTCTATGGTTTAAAATTTGTAATTGGATCCTTATAATTTTAAAAATTTTTATTTTAGTTCCTATCATGAAACTTCTTTCAATATTTTGTTGAATTTTAGTGGCATAGCCAATTAGTACCATGTTAACATTTAAAATATACATAATTTAAGTTGATTCTTCAAATGATTTAATAGAAATTAATTGCATCACATGTTATATATATATATATATATGCATTTGAAGTTAATTTTACTTAATTAGCTAGTCCCCCAACCTTTTGTTGGCATAAGTCAAATTAAGGTAATATATGGACGAAAAAAGCAGTTAGTAAAATACGGAATCTAGTTGGAAACTGAGATTTGTGATTGATTTGCTATTGATTTTTTTTTTTACTGGTAAAGCAATAGTCACCAATTTGTTTTCGACTAAAAAGTGATTGGATATGAAATTGTTGCTGATATTTACCTACTAAATTTTAGTTGCTAATTAGTTTCCAATTCACCTCAAATGTTAAAAAAAAAATAGTTTTTTTTTTTAAATTATGGGGACTCAAGCTGAGCCCTTGTCACTAGGTAATAAGGGGGCTCGAGCTACTCCTTTCAAACTTTTATTTATTTATTAATTATTTAGAGAGTTTAAATTATCATAATTTGAGTTACGTTGATTTTTCAGTTCAACTATTCTTTTTAGTCTCGTGATCTTTTTAGTTTCAGTGTTTTTTTTAAATAGTTTCAGTGTTCTTTTCAAGTTTTGTTTTAATCTTAATTTTTTTGTACTATTCTTAATTTTTTATACTCATAAATTGTTTTCTTTTAAATAACTAATTAGTAATTTGTTTGTATATTATTGAGTTAATTTTTTGCTGCTATATTAAATAGATAATTTTACAAAATTAATATAATTAAAAATTTTATGAAGCTATTATCCAGAAAAAAATAAAAACAAGTTATTATAAATAACAATAAATTCACAATCTATCACGAATCAATTTATTTTTTATATTTTACATTATAAATAACAAAAGAAAATCATCTAATAATCTTGCAGTGATACTCTTTTTATAGAAAATGACCCAATAATCTTGTAGTAATCTTCTTCTTGTATTTCTTCAAAACCAGACATAACAATTTATCTACAAAATAAAACATTCGAGTGTCTATCATGAGAAAGAAAATAAAACAAACTAGCGTCCTCCTCCTCCTCCTCCTCTCGTACCACGGTTCTTTTAGTACACACTATGCATAAGGACACTACAATTTGCATCTAGCAGCATATAATAGTAGATTTCGATCTTCAAAATTCAAAACATAAAACTCACTCACACCAGGCATACAGTAAATCCCATTTGAAGAAGAACAACAATATGGGTTTTACTATGGGGCCGTTTGGTACGCTGATGTCTGCTGGAAAAAAAAAAGTGCATTTTCATTACTGTACTTTTTTTTTTCTGTTGTTTGGTATAGCTCACTGTAGAGAATGAAACTTTCTATCATGGAAAAAAATAGTCTGCTTTTCCTGAAATTTTTTTCCGTTGTTATCTCGATGGAAAAGGTGTTTCTTGGATGAAAAATAGGTATTTGGACGATTTTGTCCCAAGCATTCTGCACTGTTGTTTTCTTCAAAGAAGCCAATAGACTGAGAAGGAGAGAATTTGAGAAGCGGCCGTGAGAGAGAGAGAGTTTGGCAGGCGGTCGGCCGGCGCTTAGCAGCTGGTCGACCAGCTCCTACAGCCAACGCTAGCCGATCGACTAGCTCTTGGCAACAGTCGATCATCTTTTGCAGCCAACGCCAACTGGTCGATCGGCACCTGGTAGCCGGTCGACCGGCTCTTGCAGCCAATGCCGACCGGTCGATCGACAGGCTTCTTACAGCCAACACCAACAATGGGTCTGAATTTTTGGTTAAGGGTAAAATACTAAATTATTTTTATATTTATTTTTTATTATCTTTAAAAAATTATAATAATCTTCTTTTCTTCTTTTCTTTTTCAGTGCATACCAAACAAATTTTTTTTCTTTTTCCTTCTCTTTTTTCCATTCTCTTTTCCTTTTCATTTTCCTACTTTCTTTCCATTCCTACTATTTCCTGAATACCAAACGACCCTTATGTGTTTTGGTGATCAAATTAAAAAAAAAAGGAAAAAAAAGAGAAAGCAGAAAAGCTAGATCTAAGAAAAAGTTGAAAGAGGGGCCTCACATTAAAGTTTCTAGAAAAACATTATTGCATAAACTACCTCACATACCCAACACAATTACATTTTGTTAAAAATAAAATATTCCAATTTCACACTGGAAGAATCATGATTTAGTGAATGGAAGGTGTTGACAACATAGTGACAATTTTAATTCCAAGGTAAAATGTTGGTACAAATATATCATCAGGCCATCAGGCCAAAGAGCAAGATTGAGCTGTACAGATTATTTACTCACTAAACCATCCTTGGAAAATGGATCTTTTCTCAAAACTTGTCACAAAGAATTTAATCCAATAAATTGTTCCAATCATGAGTTTAGAACGAGGCAATGCTTGAATGGAGTTCAAACAATTCAGTTATAATCAAAACAAAACCCTTGCATCGAAATCTTTTCATGAAATAAAAACAATGGAAGAAAAGTTCAGCCCATATTAACTCAAAATTTAACATATCAACTCAAAATTTAACTAGTCAATCACCTGGCAAGGAAGACAAAATTCTTAGATCATAAAGTTTTATGAAATTCTAGGATCCACTCTCTTTCAAGGGCTCCGAGTTCCTAAGTTTCATATAAAAAGGAAGGAATAGCAATTCAGAAAACATAAGAGAGGACCCAACATACGAAACTACAGCCAAATATGCCGAACAACCAAAAGTGACCCAAAACATCTCTCTCGGTCAGCCACCCAATAGCTAAATACAGTCCAAAATCGCCATTTAACAATCAATAAACAGAAAATGAGTCAAGATCAATAAAAGAAAATTCACAAATTAATCACTTTTTCTCAGTTTCCTTAATCCCGTACTCACTCTTTCATTCACAACAACTGAAGTCCAATTTTAAAATTATAGCAGACTTTGTATTCCCAAATCTCCCGACTTTTAGCACTAACAACGCATAAGACTACAAAATACACTAAAATTCAAGAGAGAAGGACGCAAGCGTTGGGCAACCAAGAAAGAGATGAAGAACAATTTTAAACAGAGCACTTGTCCTTCTTAACAGTTACTGTCGTGCCTTGTGTTGTCATGACTCGTGAGCTCCCTGTCGACAGTCCAATCAGAGAAGAAGAAAAACTCGATGATGGGAAACACAGAGAAAGAGAGGGTTGAATGGTGAGAGGTCGACAGAGTAAACACGAATTCTAGGGCAAGTCTAATAAGGTGATTTAAGTATCCCACATAGTGGTGTTTGATGATGCGTTTTGTTGTTAAATGGCACTATGTAGTGGCGTACTACAAAATGTCATTACGTATGGCATTTATTTACCAAATGCCACTATGTAATGGTATTTATTTATAAAAACACATTTATTTATAAAAACACCACCACATAGTAGCGTTTAAACATAAAACGTCACTAAATTGGAAATTTTAACCTAATAAAATTAATTCTTTTATTAAATTTTTTTCAATATTTCTTCAACAAAAGTAGGTTATATATTTAGATATATCATGTGCGTATAAGATTTTGGATGAAAGGCGTTGCTATCAGTTCATTTTATATGATTTCATAATTTGAGGCATAAACTTAATTCATCAAATGAGGAAGAGCACATATACTTAACCTAAGAGAGAAGGGTCGGATTAGTAACATGTTGAATCAAGCAAGTTTATAGTCCCAGTAATGAAAGTTTTGAGGCTGGAACTGTCTAAAAAAGATTTTTGAGTATATGGAAGTTGATTCCATTGAGATAAAGTTAAAACCTTATTGATCTTAATTTTTGAATATTGAACACGAGAGGAAAATAGTGGATCATACTCATGGGTAACTTTAGATGTTTCAAAAATAAACTTGTTAAAAAGAAAAGAAACCCAGATCAAAATATTCAAAGCACCAATACAAATACAAAGCCTTACAACGCAACAATAAATAACAACTAGTGATTTGAATTTTAAAAATATACATAATAGAAAGAAATATGACAATACTCAAAGCATGAAGTTTATGAATTCCACTAACATATTCAACGCGTGTACATACGGTGACCAACGAGGAAAGGAAACTAAATGGTGAGAGAATGGTGCCTATGAACCAAGAGAGAAGATAGTGGCACACAACCATTAATGGCAGACCGAAGATGTTAAAGAAATTGGAGATACACAGACGTCCAAAATTAAAACAACACTATTTAGTGGCATTCGGGATTAAAACACCAATACTTAGTGGCATTTGGGATTAAAGCGCCCTAACTAGTGGCGTTTATCTCACAAATGCTACTATATAGTGGTGTTTGATCTAAATGCAGCAATATGTGTATTTAGTGGCATTTGTTTTCAAATGCCACTAAACAACCACTATATATCACTATTTTTTTTTTGTAGTGATATCATATCTTTTAAGTGCATAGCCACACAACTTTTTCAAATATTATGAATACTATCTTTATGTTGTGGTGACCAAATAAAATATATCTAAGAAAATAAAGTTAATTAATAGATAAATGGGAAAAATAGACTTTACCTCTATGAACTTTACCTATTATGCAAAAAATCCCTATGAACTTTAAAACTCAACAATAAACCCCTATAAACTTTTCAATGTGTACAATTTATCCCTTTAATTAGAAAATTCATTAGTCAACCTACCAGTCAACGCCCAATCAACAAAAAGAGGCCACATAAGTTGCTGACATGGTATAAAATGCCACATCAACTTTCAAAATTATTTTGGTTCACCTATACCCATGCTCACCAACTCGTCACCCATCTCACAATTAAATCACAACAATTTATCAATATGGTCCCCAAAAGTGTTATATTATTATCAAAGGTTCCCCAAAACAACAATTTATTATCAAAATGGTCCCTCAAAAGAGTTATATTATTACCAAAACTATCCAATACAACAATTTACTATCAATATGGTCCCTAAAAGAGTTATATTTTACCAAAAGTATCCAAAACAATAATTTACTATCAATATGGTCCCTAAGAAGTTATATAATATCCAAAAGTGCCCCAAAACATTTTATGAATCAACTTGCTGATGATATTAATGTAAATTTTTTGTAGTCTCACTAAATTCTCCCTCCCTTATCCTCTCTCTCTTGTACATGATTTACTGACTTCTTTAAGTGGTAACATTTGTTATAATAATTGTAATGGAGTTGAAACTATGAAATAGGTAACTTCCAGTTGTTCTGCAAATTATCTTGTTGTATGACTGATACACATATGAATATATAACTATAAAAATTTAACTCATAATTGAATTGATCTTCTAGAAAGTGATAGAATTAGCCTGGATTTGTAAGTTCTTGTAAAATTTGATATGAGTTGCATGTGAAGTGTACTACCTATTATGTTTTAACTCTAAAGATCAACGATGCTATTATTTGCTTGTATTTTCTGTTATTCATGCTTTGAGCTTTTATTACTTTTGGCTACTACCATTCAAATTATCACAATCATATGTACAATATTTTGATGCGTCTGAATTAAATATTTGGTTACTAAGATTTTCTTGCTTCTACCATCCTTTCCTATGTAAGATGTAATATCCCAAGAATTTATATGAATATTTAAAGTCTGATTTGAAGTTTAGTAAAAAATTTAATTAAGTGGAAAATTTTCTTTTTGAATTAGTGAAGAAAATGTGGGAATAGAAATTTTTATTTTTAATTTAGGAAATTTGTACAAATTCTCAAGGACTAAAGTGAAAAGAAAAGAAAGTATAGAGGACTTTTGAGAAATGACCAAGTAGGAACCCGAAAAGAAGAATAGAGCTTATGAGAATGAATTATGAGTCCGGTACCGAAAGAATGATGAATTCGAGGTTAAAGTGGTATTTGAGACATCGAGAGGGATTAAAGTGAACAAATCTTATAAGCTAAGGTGGCTATGAGCGATTTTATCGAAAAAGAAATAGGTGGGGCCCACGCGTATACACTCCTCTCTTATTCTTCTCATTCTCTCTTATTCATTTTTCTATCTTCCTCCCGTAGCTCTCAGCTGAGGATCCCAATTTCTCTTCTTCACCTCCATCCATGCCAAATGCTTAAGGAAGGAAGCCTTGGAAGTTAGGAGGATTGGTAAGTTGATGTTCTTCTTCTTCTTCCTCTTATTACAAGATCAAATCCTTGGTTATCATTTTTGCAAAATTTTTGTAAAATATTTTAATGGATGAATTTAAGTATGGATGTTAATCTAAAATATTCCTAGGTAGTTTATGATGTTTTTAGAACAAGAAATTTAGAGAAAATTAGGAGAAATTCGTAGAATTTGGATATTTGAAAAAAGTTAGTGTTCTTGATGAAAATTTGAGATTTGAGCTTGGATTGTTGATAGAAATTGGGGGTTTTGGTGTTAAAACACTCCTTAGACATTAAGGATGAAAACCCATGGAAGAAATCAAAAGAAATGTTGTTTTAGATATGATTTTAGGATTTTTGGATGAAGAATACGAAGAACATCAAAAATTTTTCCCAAAAATTACTGCCGAGAAAATTTTTCCAGATTTTCTCGTTACTGTAGCGTTGACTCGGTCAACATTACTGTAGTGTTGACTCGGTCAACGTTACTGTAGCGTTGACTCGGTCAACGTTACTGTAGCTGCGTTGACCGTTGACCGTTACTGTAGCATCAGTTTTTTTTTTAAAATATCGTTGAAAAGCTCTTTGAGTCTAGTTTCCAATGGTATAAGTTTCATCTGGATATTCATTACCAGTTAGAAGTTATGATTTGAGAAGTGGATGAAGGTCGAGAGTAGTAGTAGGAAATTTCTCTATTTCGTAACCCTGATGGTTTTTATCTGGTTACAATAGGAATGGTCAAAGTGCAAGGTGGGAGTGGTGAGAGCGTGAAATCCAGGTGAGTGGGTTAATACTTGCTATGATTAAATATCTGTTATTGACTTTTTGCATCATAGTGGAAATATGTTGAATATCCAAGTTTGAAGAGGATGATGTGGAACGATGAGGCATAAATAATTGTGGAACGTTTCTGGTAATGTATATAATTATATTTTCTTATTTTCCCATGAATGGAGGTTATATGATGGATTGTGAATGGCATGTGAACTGAGTTGAATAATTGTTCTATTTTATGGGTTATGTTATATACATGCTATGTTGCTGGAACCACATTGATTATGTTGTAGCTTGAATTGTAAATGACTGAGTTGTGTATGTGGCTCAAGATTATGATTGAGGATGTTTTTATATGTGATTGTGATTGTGTTTGACTGGAAAGGAAAGGCATGGTGGTGCACCCCATGGAGAAATCTATGTGAAGTTATAAGGGTGGAGAATATAAATGGAGCGATAAGGGTGGATGCGGCGGGGGCCGCGGGCAACGATCCAGAGGTATTCTGGACGACCTGGTTGGTACGGGAAATGTGTGTGAAATTGATTTCATCGATTGCTGTTGTGAATTTTAAATTATATTGAAATGCATTTGGTTTACTTGGATATTGTTGTGAAGTATTATGAATAATATTATATCATATGATGATCGATCTACGTATGATTGCTGCATGTTATCATTATGATGCATGATTTTTTTTGTCATAGTGTTGTGTTATCTACTCATTGGGCACGTGGTTTGCTCATACCCCTCTTATTGATATTTTTTTTCAGAGTTGACAGCTGAAGGTAAATATCGAAACAAGGAATTATGGATCCTTAGTCCATGATTACCTTTTCATTTGTTTAGGATAAAGGTATAATAGTTAAGTTTTATTCTAAGTTGTATAAATCTAGAAATCTCTGTAATCAGGTAGGTTCATTCAGTGATGTAGTGTGAGTAATTGTAGTATGTATAGAGAACTCGTTTTGGTTGCATGTAAAAGAATTGTATGATTTTTAAGAGAAAGATAGGCTTACGGAGGTGAAATGAAATTCACTTTCCGTGCCGGTCACGTGCTCAAATTTTGGGGACGTGACATAAGATAAATGTTGCTAACTCATTTTATCCAAAATTTATTTTCTGGCCATAAGCTAAACAAGTCACCACCAAATCTAACTTTTAGGAAGAAAGACAAAGGTGGAATTAATCTCATGTCAAATATTGATAGTAAATTGTTGTTTTGGGCACTTTTGGTAATAATATAACTCTTTTGGGGACCATATTGATAGTAAATTGTTGTGTTGGGTACTTTTAGTAATAATATAACTCTTTTGGGGACTATTTTGCTAGTAAATTGTTGTTTTGGGGAACTTTTCATAATAATATAACAATTTTAGGGACTATATTGAAAAATTATGTTTTAGGCACTTTTGGTAATAATATAACTTTTGGGGACCATATTGATAGCAAATTGTTTTTTTAAGGCACTTTTGGTAATAATATAACTTTTGGGGACCATATTGATAGCAAATTGTTTTTTAAGGCACTTTTGGTAATAACATAACTCTTTTAGGGACCCTATTGATAGTAAATTTTTGTGTTGGGCATTGAAGACCATTTTGATAGTAAATTGTTGTTTTGGAGAACTTTTGGTAATAATATAACACTTTTTGGGACCATATTGAAAAAATGTTGTTTTGGCTACTTTTGGTAATAATATAACTTTTGGGGACCATATTGATATTAAATTGTTGTTTTGAGCACTTTTTGTAATAATATAAATCTTTTGGGGCCATTTTCATAGTCACTTGTTGTTTTGGGTACTTTTGGTTATAATATAACTCTTTTGGGGACCATTTGATAGTAAATTGTTGTTTTGGAGAACTTTTGGTAATAATATGATATTTTTGGGGATTATATTGATAAATTTTTGTGATTTAATTGTGGGATGAGTGATGGGTCGGGTCTTGGTATGTATGGATATAGGAATGGGTGAACTAGAAAATAATTTTGAAAGTTGATGTGACATTTTATGTCATGTCAGCAGCTTATGTGGCCTTTTTTTGCTGACTAAACATTGATCATTAGGTTGACAAACATATTTTTTAATAGAAAGAGTAAATTGCAAACATTAAAAAGTTTATAAGGGTACATTGTTGAATTTTAAAATTTATGGAGAATTTTTGCATATTGGGTAAAGTTCATGCAAATAAAGTACATTTTTTTCTAGATAAATTAATGATAAATTATAACATAAAATAAAAAAATTATAAATAGTAATAATGAAATTGTACTTGAAATTCTCTTTCGCAACATCGTTCCAACATGTTGAAGGGCCATTATATGTTGCTTTAATAATAGACACAATACGACCACGAATCTCATTATGGTTTGGTGAAAACCTGATTCAAAGAAACTAAAAATATACCTAATTAATTTTAAAATATAATGTAACTCTGAGGTATAAATAATTACTCTTTTCCATTAGGTGTAATGAGATCTTTCCTAATTATGTTGTCATCTTTAGATACATTATGAGTTGTCACATCTTTTGAGGCTAGGGATCTAGATAAGGCTGGAATAAGATGTGGAGCGAAGGTTGGGGTTAAAACTGGGAATAAAGATTGAGATTGCAAAGAAGTAGCTAAATTTTGATATGACAGATGCTGGTGGCGAGTTAGCTGGAACTAGAGGAGAAGTAGATGATAGTACAAATGTATAGAATTGCCATAGGGGTGGTCCTTTGTTGTGGGTCAAAAGAAAGGTGAGCAAAAGGTTGTCATGTGTTTATTGTGTTTGTGGCATTATTAGTATTGGTGTTGTTAGAAGACGAATTCTGAGGTTGAACAGAAGGCTATTTTCTTGCTCTTTTTCTAATGGATAAATTTTCTTACTCCACATGTTTATCATGGCACAAACGCAGTTCATGACTTGAGAAAACTAAGAGGAGATGAAAATTTGAGAATGCACAAGAACAATTGAGAATGAGAGATAGGAATGAAAAAAAAATTATATTGAAACATTAATAATAAAATTATTTTAATAAAAAATGAACAAAATTGAATGTGAAAGATGTGACTTTTGATAAGTTGTTAGAATAAAAAAAAATACCGTTAGATTTTATATTTTTTTAAATATTAATTTATTGTAAAAATAGATATAATTTAATTTTCTATCTTTTTAAAAATCAATTTTTACACAAAAAAAAAATTCAAGGCAATAATCAATTGGAAATCAAAAGTTATCCACTTAAGATTCCAGTATGAGACGCTGTGGAATAGCAAAGAGAAAGTTCTTTCTCAATTCTATTTTTGAAAATAACTCAAGTGTTGTGATACAAAGAGAATGATGCCCATTTTAAAGAAGAAGCTCAATGTTATCCTTGTAGGTGAAAGGTCATTAGACCAAGTAGCCTCATTTGGGCCTAAACAAACACTCAAACCTAATTATAGTATTATTACAAAATTGGGCTCAACTACAAATCCAACTTGGGCCCTTTTTAAAACATAACTAATTAAAAGAAAGTTTTGGAACACTTAAAAACTACAAAATGAAAGCCCAAATTTATTTACAACTAATAAACTCTTTAACCCATATCAATTAGGCCTTATCTTATTTGTCCTTGAAACATGTTAAAATGTTTATCCAAGCTTTCCTCCATTAGCGTTTCATGTAGTCCACGCATAGGTAGCCCATATACAGTCTACTAGATCTTCTTGGCCTTAGGTCAAGTCATGGGACTAGTAGGCACATCTATTTTCTCATCCTAGGAATCATTTTGTTGATCATGAGAAAAACCTTTAGTATTATCCAATGAATCTTGTCTGTCTTCTTCTTAATCTAGACCTTGTATATGTTCCACATCATTCCCTCCCTCCTCAAGATTCATCCTCAAATCAAAACCAACATGATAAGGAGAAATGTCAGAAACATTAAAAACAAAACTGATTTGATACTCACTTGGAAGATCAATCTTATAAGTATTATCATTCAACCTTTTAAGAATTTTGAAAGGTCCATCTCTTTGTGGGTGTAGCTTGGATTTTCTATGGTTAGGAAATCATTCCTTTCTAAAATGTACCCATACCAAATCAATCGGTTGAAAAATCACCTTTTTGCTAGGAAATCATTCATTTCTTTTTCCTTTATATCTCATTGAAACAAGCTTTCTCAAAATAGTACTTGTTTCAACCTTTTTGCTAGAGTGAATCAAAGATTTATTTAATGCAACTCTTAGTGTCTCTATTTTTTGTAATTCCACCTCTAATTGATTCCGGAATAGTGTGCTACATGATTTGAAAACTCATGCAATTTGAAAGTTTCAATTTCTCAAATGTAGCTCTCTGATCAACAGTACTACTATTGGACAGATCTGTAGAGCATTTAAAGCATGATCCAAATCTAGATAGCAAAACACTAAAATATTGTGCTTTTTCCATCTCTTAAAATTAGTGTCATTAAGCATTGTGATGTTGTTCATATTCAAAGATATATTCTCAATGGTAGATACTAAACCAAACAAAAAAATAAAACATGCTCAGAATAAAAACTACATATGTATATAATAAAATCTATGTATATAATCAGAGATGCCTAGAACAACATCTATTAGTCTTTGGACAAAACAAATATTTTCTTAGTGACCTTCTATATATATATATATATGTGTATGTATAGTTTATAAATGTAAACCAGTAAACAAGCTTAATATTTGGCTTTCTTTAGACCGAATATTCTAAGCAAGTTTCCCAAATATATTATATATTTAAAATTATTTTCAGCCTAACCAACTAAACTCATTTTGAATATTTAATATGCATAGACTTTTACTATTTTTTTTTGTTAAAACTAAGTCAAGTTTACATAAATTAGTCACTTTGGCAACCAAATAGTTCAATAAATTCAATTCTAACAAGAAAACACACTTTGAAAGAGAATTATGATTTATAAAATACCTCATGGTGTGATTTAACCTCAATTTTTTTTTCTTTTTAAATCCTAGAACTACAACGTGGAAATCTAGGCGCTACAGTGCCCAACAACTGGCCAACTCCTAGCTAGTTCATTGCTGCGGCACTAATTTGTTGTTGTAAAATATTGAAAAATGCTAAAACTCAGTTTTTCGTCCCAAAAACTTTAAATTACATCCAAAAGTTAATTTTTATGAATAAAAAACCTCAAAACAACGTTAGATTTGATAAAACCCCAAATTTAATAGGTGAAAACAACCTTGATTCACCTAGAAATTACTTTAATTCATGAATTTGAAAATTAAGGTTTTTGATAGAAGAACTCCCGATTCACACAAAATCACCAAATTCATAAAATTTCAAAATAAATACACTCAATCGAACAGATAAAATAGTTCAAAATCGCATAATAACAAAGGAAAATCCATCAACAACCCTAAAACTTTACTCAATTATGAACAAAACCGAAAATATTAAGGTTATTAAGAAAACATCCATATGAACCCCCAGACTTGAAAAACCCAAATTATTCTTGATTGTTGTTTAACTACCTATCACAACTTGGCTTTGACACCAATTGTTGGTGTTTCTAACACCATAAACATAAAAAAAATCACAAATTCACACACACAAAGTAGAATAAAACTTTACATGAGAATTGTAAAACTCAAATTGTGAATATGTTGTTTAAAAGCTTATTGATAGACAAATAAACAATAGTAATTGAATCATAGTTTTTGTTTTCAATCAGAAGCTCTTTTAGGTTGATATGGGGAGTTTTTCACAAAGTTTTTGTCTAATAGTGTGTGTATATTATGCCAAGAACTAAACTAACCGCATATAACAAAGAGAACCATATTGCACTTTATATGCTTATGGGTCGAGCCTATTTTAATAATGTCTTATCACCATTATCAATTGAGTTAAGTATATACACATACAATTAATTTTATCATCACCCTAAACCAACTTTTAATATTAAATAGGTTCAATTAAAATATACACTTTATAAAATACACACATACACATACACGCACACACACACACACATATTTAGAGTGCTGACAATTATATTTGCGTGAATTTATATATTAATAATTGTATGTATATACATATATTCATATATATATATATATATATATATATATATATATATATATATATATATATATATATATATATATATATATGTATGCACATACATACATTTAAATAAAAAGAAAAAACTAACAAAAAGTATCATTTTTGTCTGTAAACTTTGATTTATATTTCATTTTCATCCTTGAATTTTATTTTATTTTAATTTGTCCTATGTCTTTCCAATTAATTTCAATTTTGTCCTTAAACTAAATACCATCTAAATTGATAACATCAAATGTTGATTTAGTCACTTTTATTATACACGTTAGTGCCAATTTGTTCAATTACGGATGTCCATGTCAAACATATACTTGTAGTAATAACTTGGACGTGTAATTTTGTAATTACAAGTGTATATTTGATGTGAATATGCTTAATTGGACAAGTTAACATTGATGTATGCAATAAAGGTGAACATATCAACATTTGTTGTTAACAATTCAGATGGCATTAAGCTCAATGATAAAAATAAAACTAATTGAAAAGATGTGAAACAAAAATGACACAAAATAAAATTTTGGGACAATAACTTGGATTAAAGTTTAAAAACGAAAATAGTACTTTTGCTTTTTTTGTTTTTGTTTTGGGTTCATATATAGAAGCTAAATCATAGAGAATGAAGTTCTATAGCTTTCCAGCTCTCAAATTCAACATAATTTCATTCACTGCCGGAAGTAATTCTTCTATGTATTACTGCTTGTTCTCCATCTGAATATAATCTATTGAATGTGGCAGTATTACTGATAACATTAGGCAAATCAGAAGGTTCTACTTTAGAGTCTTTTCCTGAATACTAGCCAAGAACTGAAAAAAAGAGGAAACAAGGCCTGACTGAAGAAGTTTCTATGAAGTCACGTGCTTGGCATATTCCTCGGATGTCTGGATATGCAGTGGCTATTATGATCTTTGGATTTCTCGGTGATCTGCTATGTCGTGGGAAGGCAGGTGGAGCTTAGTAGGCTATGTATAATGAAGAAGAGGGGTTAATAGAGAATCATAGTCCACTGGAAATGAGTTCAATGAGTGTATTATGGCTAGTCCCTGCTTTTTTTTTTTTTTTTGGGACTCACGGAAGGACTTCTTGGCGGTGGCCTTGTGAAGCACATTTATGGTAATGTCTCTGAATCAGTAAGGGGCTATGCAGAGCCCTTAAGTGAGTTAGTGGTGTGTGCTGGGAAATTTTGTAGCACAGTGTTCATGTCACTATGCAATTTCTGGTTTGTCCAAACTCCAAAGTATAAATATGAGTAAGGTAGATAGGTATTTTGTGGTTTTGGCAGTACTATGCTGTGTGTCATTTTGCTTATACTCGTTTTGGTGGCGAAACTTTGACGATGGTTCAATGAGAATGTTGTTGAAAGCAACCAACAGGAATTGAGTGGTGAATCAACGGAGGAATCTGGAAAATAGAATTTGGAAACCAAGGAAGCAACGATAGGAAATGTAAAAGAAGATTCAAATCAAGAGATCATGGATGGGTGTGACAGCTATAGTTGAGAAACATTGTCGTTAATTATATAATTTATATTTCTTGTGATTCTTGTTATCTTTCTGTTAGTAACCCCTTACACACGCTGCTATAATGTATGTTAAACATGCTGGAGTGCAGTATTTTTTTTTTATTTGTATTTAGTTGTTTTAATTTTTCATATTTATTATGTTTATTTATATTTTAATGTATTTTAGTTTAAGTGAGTAGTTACTAGGAATAGTTTTCTGTCACTCTTCCATATTTTAAGGAAGTGGTGCTGGTTAAGGGAAGTTTTATTCTTTTATATTGTATTTAACACTTTCTAAAATTAACAGAGATATGATATTAGAATTATTATCAAAGACCTTGTGTGTAAGTTCTAGAGATCTTGGTTTACTCTCTATATAATCTAAGCCATCAATATAGACCCATAACTAGATCCATGCCAAGGGACCATAACACATTCTCAATTTGCATCCTCAATCTACCATCTGGATGGCTCCTAGATGCCTAGTCGTTTTAAGATTGTACAGATTGCATACTTTCATATATATATATATATATATATATGACAAATGGGTACTTTATATCTCTAAAGTTTATAATAAATTTTATTTATGCCCCAAATATTCTTTTTGGCCTACTTACGTCCCTTGGTTCTAAATTTTGTCATATATACTCTTTTTTTATAATACCAATACTCAACTTAATTGAAATACTGACTGGATTGTTACGTGACAAAAAACATCTATCACGTGGACTACCAAATTTTTTTAAAAAAGTTTCAGTTTATTCACTTTAGTCCTTGATAAAAAATTTTCTTATGTAATTTTTTATATAAACTTGTTTTTTACTTCGTTTAAGTTCTTAGTTTAAGAATGTATTTTTTTCTTTGTCAAAATTATCCCTTATAAACTTTTTAACTTGTTCACTTTAGTTCATATTCTTCACCTTCATTTTTTTTCTCACGGTTTTGTCCACTAAATCAATCCATAATTTCATTTTTATTATGATTAAATCTATCATTTTTACTCAAAAACAATATAAAAAATGAGTTAAAATTAAAATTTCAAATTTTAACTTTTATGAAAGAGAGAGATATACCATCTTTGAAATTTTGAATATTATAATTTAAGTTGGTGTCTTTATTTTATAGTTTTATATGTCAGGGTGTATATGGGTGGTTTTAGTGTATGAGTGTACGTGGGTGGTTTTTCAACAGCTTCTTGTCAATTATGTCTTCATGTTGTATTTAAACTTGTGATTTTCAAAATTAATGATATCAGTTGAGTGTTATCAAAATTAACTGAGTTTACATTAGGGACTGTGGTTCTCTCTATAATTTGAATCAACAAAGTAGAGATTTTGGTTTTCTCTTTTCAACAATGAACCATAACCTAAGTTTTATAACGATATCTATGGTAAGTGACAGTAACAAATTACAAGACATCTTAATTAATTTTGAACATACCAAATGGTGGTTGTATCAGGATTATTCATGATGATTCGACCTTTTTCTGAAAGCACTTACTCTTTATCATTCACCATTTTGATCACTAAAAAAAATAAATAAATAAATAATATACAAAGATGAAAGCGGGAGAAAGTTCAAACATTTGTTCTGACAGTTCATAGTCACACTAGTTCTTATTATCCTTGACAGATTCAGCTTCGCTGGTGCCACCTAATCCCCCTCGAATGGTGGAGTCCCTCTGAGTTGCGTGTTCTTCTTCTTGTGGGCCCGTCAACATGTCTCCCGACTCCGTCGTCCTTAATTCTTGGTTATTTGGATAAGGTTCACGGAATGCCTTATTCCTGGAGTAGTACCCATAAATGAAAAGGAACACCAAATGAAGAATTGCCAACATCAAATAATAGATATCCAGTCTGCTATCATTCAAGTATTCCTGGAACCACCCTAATCTGGAGAAAATCAATGTCAATGCTACAGTTAGGAGGCTTCCTATACCATGCATGAACTCTCCCACTGGCTCCCAAAAGCTCCACTTCGATTCAGGCACATGATTACAGAAGAACACTGCAAACCCATCATTAATAAGTCCTTCTGCCAAACCAAACATCAAAAACTGAGGAATCAAGAGTATACCATTCGTTTCTTTATCTAAATTAGACAGCCACAACCTACGAAGCTCCACACGCCAAGCTGTCAAGCAGCAAAGCATAGAACAAACCATCCCAGAAAAAATCCTCACTTTTGTTATACTCTGCCTCTCAAGTCCCCTCCACCAAAAGAGCCATTTCACCACACAACGCATCCCATAACTCATTACAAAGAAAGAAGAAACTTCAAACTTAAATTCCATGGAGTTGGCTTGCTGAACAAAGAAACTAGTCGCAGCAGGCCATATCAAGCTGTAAGGCAATATGGTCAAACGCAAAAGAGTCACCGAAATAACTTGCTTTACTTCCTCTGCTTCTCGTCCCATCTCTGGGTTCCCATTTAGATTATTAGAATTAGATGAGCTCTTGGGCAATAATTGAGTACAGATTCTGCATAATATTTTTCTCAGAAAACGAACATTTTCTGATGATTGCTTCGAGAGACTTATCTTTGGCTGCTTGAAACTGTAGAAAAAGCAGCCAGAGTAGAATACTAAATACCCAGATCCCATAAATAGCGCTGAAATCTTGAAAGAGTCTTGCCAGGTTATATCTGCAGGCAAGAAGCCAATCATGCAGGCTGCAACTATCTCAGCACTATATACCCAGATATTCAGACGAACTATATTTCGCTGTTGATTATTATCTTCCTCTTTCCTCTGCCTGTCCTCCACCATGTCTTGATTTTCTGGTGGGTTCATCTCTCTAGTTTGCTTTCCCACCTTTTCCGTAAACTGATATTTAAAAAACTCTGATAAAGTGGAGGTTCGTCCAGATTTTCCTAGAACCATTAGTAGAAAAGCCAAAGAGAATAGAAGGAAGAAATCTCTTGTCACTTTACAAGCCTCGCACACCCATAACAACATCAAACCCTGAACCAAAA
This sequence comes from Biancaea sappan, assembly GCA_037074585.1. NCBI lineage: Eukaryota > Viridiplantae > Streptophyta > Magnoliopsida > Fabales > Fabaceae > Biancaea > Biancaea sappan. The sequence goes on from CM073495.1 coordinate 6,256,089, forward strand.
ATTATTAATTATATGAACAGTTCTCAAAATCTTTGAGGTGATTTTGCTTTTTGTTTTTTGATGACTTGACACTTGAATATAAGAGAAGGTTAGTGTGGCTGAAAGAAACTTTTTATTAATCTCAATTAATTTTGTTTTATCCTCAATTCGCATGAGTTCACTAAGTGGGAAAACAGTCACATCAATCAAATATGTTGAAAATTTAAGGAGAAAATGCCCCGGAAAAAAAAACAAAAACAAAAAACAAAGCAAAAACAAAAACATGTCAACTTTGCAAGCTATGTAATTTACATAGCTCTAACATTAAAAGTTGACAAGAAATTTTGTCTAAATTTTTAATTTTGTGTAGTATAATTCATCCGTTGAGAAAAATGTATTCGATCCATCATTTTAATTGATAAAATAATAGTTTTTTGTTATTTTTTTCTACATTTATACAATAAAAAAGCCTTTTTAAATGATAAATTAGATAATTTTTTTGATAATTTGGTATTTCTTAACGATGAAAAAATAAGGAAAAGTTACGCTACACAAAATTTTATATTCAAAAAGTTGATCGTCAACTTTAAAAATTAAAAGAATAAGTTACACAATACTAAGTTAAGAAACGTTGTTTACATTTTGACCAAAATTATGCCGAACATTATTATTTAGAATACCTTTACTTGTTTCTTTAACGAGACATGAAAAATGAAATTATTCCTTCAAACAAGTATAGATGGACTAAATTACAATGTTAGCATAAGATGTTGGAACATTTCTGAATAAATTAGGCTTATGCTTCTTTTATTGATGTTCTAATGGCCCAAGATATTGCACCAAGCCCATCACACCTTTGAATGGCCCAAAATACTGCTTAAAGTGCATCAGCTGATCAGGATATAAATCAGTATTTATGGTGAAATTGACATTGCACTGTGCCCAAAGTGGAATAATCAGAAGCAAGCATGGTCTCAACCTACTATTACTTGCTTTGATTCATCCAAGCTGGCTGAAATTAAATAAGGTAAGACAAGCAAGATGAAGTCGCCATCTTCACCTTCTTCATAGTACGCTTGTCAGTGTAAAAAGAAATGAAACATCAAAATGGAGGTACTGCAAATGGTCACTAGTCTATTATTTCTCGTAATATCAGAACCATTGCAGAAGATTGCAGAAGAATATACCCGTTGAAGATCAATGGTTACTTTTGTATCTGAATAATATTATAAAGTGGCAAAACCCCCTTTTTGAACTTACCCGAAGAGAAATTATTCAGAGCTGAGACAGTTTGAGAATTCATTTGAAAGATTACTTCAACTGAGGTGTTTACTCTATTATATCTAAAGGTTTTAGAAAGATTCTCTACTGTGTTTACATCCTTCTGTGTGAAGTCTGTTTAACTTTCTCTCTAGATCTCATTAAACATCTTTTCTTCTACTCTTTTATTATATAGAGTTCTTGTAAGAGGAGCCCATTTTCACTGAGATTTGTATAATTTGTGTTAAAGTTAGTGTAAAAACCTTAGACTGATCCTCTTGATAATAAGAGGTTATAAAAGGTCAAATAGTGATCTACCATTCTAGTTGAGTAAAAGCAGGGTGCTGATCCCCAAATTTGAAATTGTTGTTTAGTGCTGGTTTGAGTCTGTAAATTTCTCTTGATATGAAAGCTTACACTATGTATTTAAGAAATGAAAGTAAGATTTTCTTTTGAAAGTATCTAAACCACTAAATATCCTGTGATAAATCTTCTACTCCCTATATTTCACTTTCTTTTAAAAACAAAGGCAAGATCATTAAACATTCTGTGAACTCCTATCTGTGAAATTGTGGTTCATATTATCCTTCATCATCAAAAGGAAAACTCAATATAAATTTGTTTTCTGTTTTAAATTTTAAAATATTAACCTTCACCCAATTCACCCCCCCCCCTTTCTTGGGTTTACTCTTGAACTAACATAAGACATTCAATTTTCCAAGTAAAAACTTATCTACAAGATGTGAAGATATAATAAATCAGAAAAATTCAAATTTTATTTATTCTAATGATTTTTTCCATATGTATGAAGATGAGTTTTTCTAAAATAAAAAACTACGTAAATATAATGAAATTAAATGACTGAAGGTGTGATTATGTTTTCATAAAATATCTTTAAATTTAGGATGATTTCTTACCGTAACAGTGGCTCCGGTGTAGAATACAATGACATTGAATTGACCAACGTAGGATTCAGAACGATGAGGCACAATAACTAAGATGGATAACGCAGAGGCTACCATGTTATTAATAATAGCAGCTTTCCCCATGCCATACTTCAACACCTCTGTGAAGTAATCCACCATCACTGTCGCCACTCCGAATTCCAGAAAGCTACTGCTCGCAGTCAATACTGCAGTTCATTCGTGTGAATCCATCCATGTCCATCAAAGCCAAATTAAAGAGGGGGAAAAAGTAATGATAGAGAAATTAGGAATGTATAATATACCCCAAATGAATGCAAGAGCGTTGGAGAATACAAAGTGAGTGCGCCACCAGTTCTTTAACTTGGAGGATGCTAAACTAATCGTCTTCTTCATTCTGAGCTATCCCTTCATTATAGTTTGATGAGTTCTACAACTAGTACTACTAGAAGAGGGAATCAATTATAGAAGACCAGAAGACTTAAAAGATTGGTCAATGCCCTCGACATTGCCGAAAGCAGTGTGAACCAAGATTTCTTTTTGTAAAGTGAAATGCCTTCCAACAAATTAAGTTCTTCACAAAGCTTCTTGCAGAAGTAATAACGTCTGTCCCCTTTGTCTCTTTAAGCCACAACCCCACCTTCATGCTCAAAGAAATTGTCTCCTAGCTAAAACAATCTGGTAGCATAAGCAGCGTGAACCAAGCTTTCATTTCAGCGTGAACCACATATAACATGAAATGCCTTCCAACAAATAAAATTCTTCACAAAGCTTCCTGCAGAAGTAAGAAGCTCTGTCCCCTTTGTCTCTTAGAGCCAGAAATCCACCTTCATACTTTAAGAGATTGCCCCAAGCTAAAACAATCCGATAGTGGCGTGCGCAAGTTGGGTTAAGTTGATGGGATTTTAGAGACCAAACTAACCCAAAAAGGACAGGTTGGATTGGTTTGATTTGATATATTTTTACTCACTTAACCCTAACCAAACCAATCTAGCAGGTTGATTTTTTTTAAAATGTTAAACTTGATTTAAAATGTCAAAATTAAAAATAAAAATTAAGCTTTACACAATTATATATTTTTTAGAAGAAAATCTCATCTATAATTTGATCATATCGAATTAATTTTTTCTTTTGATATTTGTTAGAACTGAGATGAAAGATAGAATAACAACTTTTAAATAAAGAGGCTAGTGGTTTAATAAATAATTAAAATCATAGATATTATATGTGATATGATACATTACTATTGAGAAAGAGAACTATTGCAAAGGAAACTAAATAGTATAATATACTGAATCCCAAATACTTTACACACCACATAAGTGCATAAAGTAAGAGTACTATAATTTTTTTTAAAAAAATGGGCGGGTTCATGGGTTGTCTCCAGTTTAATGGGTAGAAAATTTTATAAACTCATTATTCGAACCAATTATTAGCGGGTTGCAGTGTTTTCAAAATCGAAAATCAGATTGTAGAAATGATCTCGATCTCACTTGGGATCATTTTTGTCATGGGTCGAGCAAAATATGATTCTACATGTAGAATTATAGAATTGTAGGATCCTGCAAATCCTACCAATTTTTTTAAAATTTTTTTATTTATCATTTATGTGTTTGTAAATCATTTATGTGTTTTTTCAAATATTTTATTTTTTTTATTAATAAAGATGTAGAATTAGGGAATTCTGATGATGATAATGATATGGATAGTGATAAAAATGATGATTGATATATATTTATTTATATTTGATTTTGTATGGTTTATGTATTTAGTATTTTAATGACTTTTAACCAATGTTTGATGCTTTGATTATCTATGTATGACTATAACACCTGAGCTTTTTTTTATTGAAATATAATTAGATTTTAATAGTTTTGTATTATATACAAAGTTTATGTAATTATTATATTTTTTATATATATTTGATAGAATTTTACGATCGCGATTCAATCTTGCATATGCCTTTTTCGATCATGCATAAAATCCTGATCTTAATAACCTTGACGAGTTAAAAAATAAACAAATAAATTGAACCAACCCACTAACTCAACCCAACTCAATCTTGTAGGTTGGTATGGGTTGAGCGGGTTGGTAAGTTAATTAGACCCAATGCACACCCCTATAGTCTTTCATTCCCTGCACCCACCCAAGACTTCTTTTAGAAATAATGTAAAGATTGGCTAGAGATAACTAGTAAACAACAAAAGCAATATAACTAGTAATCTCCGTATGCCCTGGCAAATTGTTTTTGCGTATGTTATGAGAGCCATTTGGCTAACTAAAAATTAAAAAAAAATTAATAACAATTTCCCTCCCACCCATGAAATTAAAAACTTGATTACCTTTAAGGTTGCTAAATTTTGGACCTCCTCTCCAACATTGAATTGGCTTGGACAAAACCACAATCAAGTTGGAGCAAATTTAATGTTGATGGTTCATCAAAAAAGAATCTCATAGCAGTAGGAGAAACTATTAGAACTAACCAAGGAGAATGAAAGATATGTATCTCCAAATTTATAGGTATAGGGGATATTGTGAAAGTAGAAGCTTGGTCTTCATACATAGGACTAAAGATTGCAAATTAAAATCCATTAATATATAACGAAAGTGGAAATTGAAATGATTTGTCAGGAAATTTATAACCTTTTAAGTAGGGGTGGGCACTGGTCGGATCGGTTTGAGTTGAGAGAAATTTTCAAAGCAAACTAGCCACACACTGACGGGTTGGGTTGAGTCGGGTTCAACTTTCTTTCTTTTTTTTTTTTTCCTTGAAGCTAAAGCTGAATTGACTCTAAACACTTTGGTTTGGGTCGGGTTTGAGGGTTGACCCTTTTTTCCCCCTTTCTTTCTCTTCTGTATTTTCGTTCTACCTCCATGGAAGGCTAGCACTTATGTTGTAATTGGTTAGGCATGAACTGGAATTTGTATTTTGAATCATTTGGCTTAATCAAATAAGTATTTTCTTAGTTAAAATTTTGTTTCATTTCTTGTTCTATTTTACCCTCTTGTTATTATGGTTTAACTTGTTCTGGTATGATTTGGATGTCATAATTTTTATGTTAACTACTTAATTTGAGATTTAAGCTTGCTACTTATACGTATGTGTAGTGAGTAAGATAAAGATGACATATTAGTATGCAGTTGCAGGGCATGATTATGATTAGAACTTAATCAGATAATATTAGGTTATGGATTAGTGAAGTTCTTTCTAATTATAACTCTAATATAATTCAGTTTTAGAAGGTTGTATGAGAATATTAGATTAACAATCACAAGTTAGGATTTAACCAGAACTAATCAGAGGATAGGATGATAATAAATACAATTCCAGTTATTAATAATTGATTACATGTTCTTCTGTTATTGTGTGATTATGTTCTGTTTAGTCTATTCTTTTGTTTTATATTGTTTAAATTCTGTAACACCCTTGGTGGTAATTAGGGTTAGAATAATTAATTAGGTAATTAGAAGTAAAGCTCCACGAGTGAGAACGACAGGGGAGATCACTATATTGTAAGTTGCCATAAATTTAATTTTAGATAATTCGACAATCGTAGTGGCATGAACTAATGACATACTTGGATATTTTGTATCACATGTCTTCCTTCTACCCAAGTTTTATTGCTAAGGTTTGTGATGTCGTGACAATTTATGCTTTTGATTTACCTTGAGCATGCATTTATTGACCTTTGCCATTTTTACTAACATTTGTTTCAAATTCTTGCTTTCAATGGTGGATTTCATTGTTGAAGAGATCAGTGGCTAAACTTCCTCTATTTGGTCCTATCATGTATGTTGGATTTTTTAATGTGATCTTTTGGTTTAACATTATGGATTATCTATCACTGCAAACTTAGGTCCTTTTACTTTCTTCTTGCTCTTTAGATGTTATGGGTTGATTAACTCTTCTTTTGTCTCAATGCAAAACTAGAACTTTTCTTTTTGAGTTATGATGAACATATAATCGGTCAAATGAGAATACTATATTTTATCTTCATATTCATGGGTATAAATTTATCCTTTATAAATAGGATAATTCAGTAGCCAGCGCTTACATATTATGGCATGTTTTGTGGTAGCAAATGTCTTGCATACCATTGACTGATATCCCTCAGGTCATGAGTTTGAGAGGTGTGGGAGGTGAAAATCTACTTTGGTGTATTTAAAACCCCTTAAGCGAAGGGACAATTCCTAGCCTGTGAGGAGTGAAACCCGTAAGGTTAGCTCTAGGCATGTATTAACTATGAAGAGTGTGGCTAGTAGTCAGCTCTAGGAAATCAGGTATGGGAGTGGTCCCTCTATCAGTGGTCCACCATCCCACATAGTACACATTGCTTAGTTTTAATTAAATACATTGTTTAATGATACTAGAAACACGGGCAAGCTATATTCTGGAATTACATTGCTGTTGAAATGTATAGATAAAAGTTACTTGTTTTAGATGTGAGAATTCTTCCTTCAGGACTTAAGCATCTCCAATGCCAGTTTTTAAAAGGGTTTTTAAAAATAAGAATCCATTTTTAGTGAGTTTCACCATTGGAGTATGCTAGTGTGGCTGTCACATGTAAAAATCATCCTTATATAAGAACTGATTCTTACAACAAAAGTAGTATAGAGTTGTGAGACCTATTGTGGGAGTATAAAGATGTAAGGTAACTTGTAAGACTTATTTATGAGTTCTTTAGAGTTACACAAATCGAGTAAAGAATTGCTTAAACTAGTCGAGAGTTACTTAAAGCAAAAAGTAGTGATGTAATATTGTATGACCCATTTGTACCATTGGATATACTCTAACTTACAACTGCCACTAGGGTGAAATCACATAACTAAAGGTGTCATGCTCTTATTAGATTGTGCAATCAGGCCTTTAACTTAGAGGATGTTGAAATAACCGTCTTCTTAATTCATTGTGAGCTATCACTTCACTTTAGCTAAACGAGTCTATTACTAAGACCATATTTGGATAGTATAACTTATAGTTAATTAAAGCTTCTCTACTAGTATAAGTGATTTTACATATATATATATATATATATATATATATATATATATATATAAGAAAAATTATAATTATATATAAGAAAAATAAAAAAGTTAGAAATTAAATTAGAGAAGAAGTATCTAAACTTTTTAAATAATGAGAATAATATGGAAATAATGAGGGCCTAATATTTTTTAAAAAATAATTTGTTATGATCTGCTAATTTTTTAAAATTATAAAAGATTAATGAAATTTTTTTAAGTAGATATGATTGTATTAATATTCATTAAGTTTATAAATTTTACAGAAGAAAAAATGTAATTTAATATGAGTATATAGAAAAAAAGATCAATAAATAAAAATGATATATTATACAATATGAAAAAAAAAATTAATTATCACTTTTAGAATTTTTGTCACTTTCTTCATTTGCTTCTTCGTCTTCATTTGTTTCTTCGTCTTTATCATCAGATTGGTTTTTATCTATATTTTTGTTCTCATCTTCTTCTTCACTTTCTTTGTCCGCTTGTTCTTTTTAATGTTCCTCCTCTCCTTCAATTTCATAAATTATTTCTTGATAGTGTCCCTGCTCTTGTAGATTATCATTTAATAAATCATTATATATAACAGAAACATGAGATTGCTTATTATGATAGGCAACTTCTAGTGTTTGTTAGTTGTCTACTAAACTTCTTGGCCTAGTTTTTATAACAACCTACCATTCTGATTTCTCTCTACTTTTGATCGGATAAAGTACAAAATATATCTGTGTTGCCTTGTGTACAAAGACGCATAGATCAAATTTTTCATATCTTCTTGTATGTCTAATTTCTGTAATTCCATAATGTAGATGTATCTTAGTTCCATGATTCAATACTGGATCAAACCAATTACAATAAAATAAAACAATCTTTTTTGTAGGTTAGTTGTATGACTTCTTTAAGTACCCCAAAATAATCATTTTCTCCACCATTCATTCTGGTACCTTTAACACACATTCTACTATTAATTATTTTCTTGCCAGTACTCTAAGAATCCGTATAAAATTTGTATCCATTTACAAAATATATTGGTCATGTCTCTACTTTTCTAAATGGTCCCTAAGCCAAGTCCCTAATATATGAGTTACCGAATATCTAAAGTTGAATATGTACCTAATTCAAATGAGTAGTGAATAGTTAGAAAAATAAACCAATATACATATATTATATTTAATCTAATAATTATTACACCACTTATAAGATTTTTTAACTAGAAGACAAAATGTTGTTCAACAATTTTATCAATATCACCTGCCGTGAAGTGTGGATTTAAACTTCTATGATATTGTTTAAAATTGCTGTAGTACAAAAGTGAAGTTAGTGAGCATAATACTCAAAAAATATTTGATTAAAGGTAGTCACATTAAGTATAAAATATTTCTTACTCAAGATATGTTTCACTTCATCACAATTGAGAAGGCCATAAAGATGAGCTGTCATGAATTCTCTATCATCCAAATATCTAGTGACGCTCTTTCCAGGGGGACGCCTAAATTGGTTAAAATTTGATAATGTTGTTGGGTGGCTTGTTCCTCCTCGCACACAGACATTTTGACCAATTCTTGTTCTAACTGAGTGTACGTGGGACTCAAAGTAGTAAGAACAAAAATATGATGTCTTTTGTGCTAAATAAGCCTCGCAAATAGAACCTTCTACTTGAGCTTTATTCTTTAATATCTTCTTAATTTTGTTTAGAAACCTTTAAACTTTTTTTAAAAAAAAAGTTTAGTCTGTATTTAATAATGACAAATAAAATATAAACAATTTACCTTTCAATAGGGTACATCCATCAGTATTATACCAAGCCACCAACTCAAGCCTCATATGAGATATGGACAGGTAGATGCTCCATCGAGTCAAAAAATACAGGAGGAAATACTCTTTTCAGTTTGCAAAGGATGATAAGAATATTATATTCCATTTGCGTTAACTCCTCCACTTTTAACTTTGATGAACATAATTGTTCGAAAAATTGACTTATCTCAGTGATAGGCTTCCAAATTTGCTCGGGCAACATGCTAAAAGCGATTGGCAGTTTGTAACTCTAATTCATGATGCCTGCAGCACCCCACCAAATCCATCCTTGCCTTAAGGTTATCTTCTGTCTTTCCTTGGATGTCCATTACAGTATTAAATATGTTATCGAACACAAATTTTTCTATGTGCATGACATCTAAATTGTAATGAATCAAAAGACTTTTTCAATATGGGAGCTCCCAAAAAATGCTCTGTTTCATCCAATTGTGCCGAAACACATAACCTTTAGCCCTGGAAAGCCCACTTTCAACAACATTTGTAAGTGTTATTTTACATATAATTGTATATGATATATTTTTTATAATACAATCTAGTTATATAATTTCATTTTTCTTAAAGGTGGAATATCAAAGACTGCATTAATTTTCAAGTTGCTCTGAACAGCAATTATCATATCTCGATTTATAGATGAAAGCAACAGGAAGGGGAAAAAAGGGCACATATATGGTTTGGAAGTTGAGGCATCCAAAATAGTTGGTACCACGACCTGTGGATTTTATATAGAAGAAGGCCAATCGTAATTTGATTAGACTCGCTCTCAAGAATTTCAACAAGTTTTAAAAGATACATTTGTTAACTGTCTGAATAAATCTTATGAAGAAGAATTGAAAAAATACAAAAAATAGGTCGGGAAACAAAGTAGTCAAATCACTACAATTGAGACTAAACTTAATGCAATGCAATGATTTTGTCCTCCTCCTCATCCACCTCAACACTTATTTTATGCTAGTTCAAGTAATCAAGAAAATGCAGAAATATATCGATAAGATATAACATCTTTAAACAATGGTCTAATTTTTTTATTCCCCTTGATATTCCAGCAACCCACAATATTCCAAACAACGAAAACAATGGAGGTGAAGAAAATGATGATGAAGAGTAGAAATATGTATTATATAATTTTTTAAATTTTATTTTTATTATTGTAATATATTTTCGCTAATGAACAATTTATTTAATATAATTTAGTTGTGTTAATTTATAAATATATTTGAATATTCTACACATAGCATATATAAATCATGATTTATGCATTAATATATAAATAATATATAAAACTTTATTTCTTAATTTTATATTAAAACAATAAGTTATTAAATTACATTTTTTATCATTAAAATAATATAAAAATATATAGTATAGTATAAAGTGAAATAAATTTATTAATGAGACATTTATTTTCAAAAGGCACTATAAAAAATTAACACAAATAACAGTATGCGTGAATATTCGAGTATTATTTAGGTTTCCATGAAAGCGAGTATTATTTTAGTTGGGTGCGAATATAAAAAATTCAGATGTAATTTTGAAATATTCCCGCAAATTCTTTTATATTGATCAACTGTACTCTGCATTCTCACAATTTATCTTTCTTTCTTTTTCTTCTCTCTCATCCATCTTTATCTTTTCTGTCCATCTTCTCCAATTCTCGGTTATCAAACGTCTTCTCTGATTCTTCTTTTCAGTTATATTCTTCTTTTTTAATGATCTCTCTCGTTCATCTTTTTCTTTTTTATTTTATAATCTCTCTCATTCTTATTCATCTTCTTCTTGGTTTTTTATTTTCAAGTTCAGAGATACAGAGGTATAATTTCTTTCTTCTATTTCATTCTCTGCAACTTTTCGTAGGAAAACAATTATATATTTTTGATACTCTTAAGAGTAATTTCTCTTGCAAATTGATCTGTTTATATTACGTGTTAACAGGAATAAATTTTTATGTCTTAAGTAGCAAAACTACTAATTTATTTAGAACCTTTAATTTATCTTTCCTAAGACTTTCTTACCTCATTCTCATCTGGTGGAAATCGGTGGAGAAAGACGCAAAATTATGGAAAATGAAATATAGATCGAGAAAATTAAAATATTTCATTTAAAGATTTGTAAATTTATTATTTTATTTTTTATAAAAATAAACAATTTATGTGTATCAAAATTTGTAAATTTATAATTTTTTTTAATGATAAGTTTAAGTTATTTTTTGAGTATGGTTGAACTAAAATTATAAATATATAATGTAAATTAATTATTTTTTCCTTTTCATAATTAAAAAAATCTATATAACAATTAAAATTAAAATTAAAATTTATAAATATAATAATTTTTTACAAATTATTTTATAATTTTTTACACATTTAAATAAAAAAATTTACTACAAAAAATAACCTAATTAAAAAATTTACTTCAAAATAGACTAATTTGAGAGCGTGATCTCTCGAGACCACTCTTGAGAGACACTCTATCAACAATGGTCTCGAGAGACCCTATCTGGTATCTCGATATTACCTGTTATTAATTTTATTAAATGGAATTTTAAATTTATATTTTTAATATTTTTAAATTATAATATTTTAGCTGTAGCAAGTAATAGGTGTATAACACTGGTGATATGAAAGCAGAGGTTAGGATCATAGTTTCCGATTGCAAATTCGTATAAAATATTCGGTAGGTAATATATTTCAGTAGAAAATCAGTAAAAAAAAATTTAGCGACTATTGATTTTGCTACTGACCAATTTCAGTAGATATTCAGTAGGAATAACAATTTTCCTATTAAAATCTATTACTTTCCTACTGATTTCACTGTAAGTATCTTGTATCTTTCCCGTAGTGACATAATTAATTTTGCCATCCGTTTGGAATGTTAAACCAAACATATTCATTTTGATATTAAGGCATTGATTGGGTAAACTATTTATTTAAATACTTATAGAATAAACACTTATCGTATAAGTACTTATATATAACTTATTTCTACAATCAAAAAGTTTATCAAAACAAACATCATATATAATAATACTTTATAAAAATAAGTTAAAAATAATTTACAGATATTATCATAAGTTATTTTTATAAATTATTATAAATATATATATAAATATTTATGTTATAAGATAAGTCGTATAGTTTAAAATATACTCTTTAAATACACCCTGATGTGATTAAGAGAAAGAAGAAGGCCGTTGCCCCTGGAGCATAAAGAGTCCAAGTCAAAGCCCTCGGTATCATAAAAAGCAAAAGGACCCAAGGTTTCCTTACTTTTTTTTTTTTCCCTCTTAACTCATCTTTCTCGCACAAATGTCTAAACGAATCGATGTAGGGTAAAGCCTCCACTTCTTTCTAAAAATGAACACTGCCTTTGTCTTTAACAGTGAAGCATAGATTCTTTTTAGTAATAAAGCATTGCTCATGTGAGGCCAGTGTGACTGACGACATCCAAGTTGAGATTTTTTTTAAAATACTTAAATAGTACGTTGTGTCATTTTATGATATTTTTGTATTTTGGATGAGACACATCATTTTAGATAATAATTATCATATTAAATATAGACATCTTAATATTGCTTGATATACAAACATTAAGATCAAATGATTTTTTTTTTAAGTTACTTGACAAAGTAAAGAAATAAACCTCTGACCGCTTACTAGATTACCTACACACTCACCACGTACACTACCAAATTTTTTAAATAGTGTGGCAATTGAATAAAAGTATACCAAATTTCTCCTATAAAGAGCAGTTGATAAATTCAAAAAAGGTAACCAAGTGATTCAAGTTGCAGAAACTGATAGAATTTGGATTAAAATAAATTTGGTGGAGTGGCAATTTTGTAATTATAAGTGATGATGAAGAGGAATGATGATAGATAAAAGAGAATGATGATGGACGAATTAATGATGGTAGGAGGGAGAAAGTGATGAAGGAAGATGTTAAGGTTAGGAATTGTAGGAAGGAATGATTGTTTTTCCATTAAATTCACCATTTACATTCTCCATGCTCTTATTTATAGCCTTCCTATGTCGGTCAACATTTTTTCTGGAGCTTTCTTCACAAATGCCGCCATTCTTCTCTTACTCATTCTAGACATTTTCGTTGTTGCTTTCTAAGTGAAATTTCTATACAATTCATGTGCATTCTCGTCATTTACACGGTGTTCTATATTTTTTATATTTTTCAATTGATAGTAATTACATCATATATTTATTTTGTTACTTTTTAGATTTTTCTTGATTAATTAATTTTTTTAACACTCCCTCTTAATCTAGAAAAATCCATAACTCCAAGCATTTCTCTGAACTTGATAAATTTTTCCACAGTAATTGGCTTGGTGAAAATATCTGCTAATTGATCTTCCGTCTTGCAAAATTTCATCTTGATTTCTCCTTGTTGCACGAGCTCTCGAATAAAATGATGTCGAATTTCAATATGTTTGGTGCGACTGTGAAATACCGGATTCTTTATCATGGCAGTAGCTGACATACTATCGTAATATTGAAAGTGGGTCCCTCCATAAGTGGGGCCCTAGGGGCCAAATTATAATTTAACTAAAGTTGCAACCAAATTTTGTAATTTACTCCAAAGTCATTAAAAACAAAATTTATGAGGCCCACAAGAGAAAATTTTCTTCAAATTAGGCACCGAATTGAAAATTGAAGGCTGCAGACGCGTGAAGAAATTCTGAAAGCAGCAGGGGGGATGCATCTTAAGGTAAGATAACTCTATATATATGTCAGTTCTCTCCATCCCTCTTCATCCTTCAATTAATCCTTCATTCATCCCATAAGAGAAGCCTCATTTTTGAGAGAAAAAGTGAGAAGAAAAAATAGAGAGAGTGCCTTAGAAAGTTTCTGAGAAGAAAAATAGCGAGTCCAATTTGTGAGGGTTATTGTTCACAAATTGAAGAAATACTATTGTAGTATTTTTCTATGAGTGAGAGGTCCACGTAAGGGTGAAGTTTGTATTCCCATTATTACTATAGTGGAAGATTTAAGCGGCCTACGGGTCCCGTGGTTTTTACCTAATTTGGGTTTTCCACGCTAAAATCTTTGGTGTTATTTTGTCTATTGTATTTTGGGAATTATCCTGGGTCTGTGGAATTATTTTGATTCTGTGCACACCGTCGTTTTTCCCAACAAGTGGTATCAGAGCTTCTGGTTGGAGTACCATTGAAGAATACCGTACGAGTATTATTTACAAATACTGTACGAAGACGTTCGAGCACTATTCACGTATACAGGTACTATTCATACATATTAATATTTTTATACGTATTGGTACTATTTATACATATTAGTACTGTTCATACGTACGAAAATACTATTCATATATACGGAAGTACTATTCATATATATGGAAATACTGTTCATACATACGAAAGTACTGTTCATACATACGGAGATACTGTTCATACGTACGGAGGTACTATTCACTGCCAGAAAAGTTTTGGGATCAGTTAAAACTTTGACTACTGATCTCAATGGAGACAAGAAACATCAAAATGATCAGCCTAAATGGCACAAATTATCACATGTGGAGAAGCAAGATGAAGGATCTCCTATTTGTGATGAAAATGCATCTACCAGTGTTTACATCGGATAAACCTGAAGGCAAGACAGATGAGGAATGGGGGTTTGAGCATGAGCAGGTGTGCGGTTTCATCCGACAATATGTCGAAGACAACGTATACAACCACATCTGCAATGAGACTCATGCCCGGACGCTATGGAATAAGCTTGAACAACTTTATGCGTCAAAAACTGGTAATAATAAATTATTTTATTTGACCAAATTGACGCAGTTGAAATACAGGGAAGAGACTTCTGTAGCAGATCATCTAAATGAGATGCAAGGGGTCGTAGATCAACTGTCCAGAATGGTCATAAATCTGGACGATGAAATTTTTGCTCTGCTGGTATTGGGCTCTCTACCAAAGTCGTGGGAGACTCTGAAGATTTCCATCACCAACACTGCACCTGATAGTGTAGTTAATATGGAGTCTGTTAAAAGCAGTATCTTAAATGAAGAAATGAGAAGAAGATCTCAAAGCTCATCTTCTTCATCACAACCAGATGTTCTGATTTCAGACTTCAGGGGGAGGAACCAGTCTAGGGATCAAAAACCTAGAGGAAGGAGCAGAGGCAAATCTAACAGATATGCCAATGTTGAATGCCATTATTGTAAAAAGAAGGGTCACATCAAGATTCACTGCCGCAAGTTCAAGAAGGATCAGGAAAAGAACAAAGGCAGAGGACAGAAGAAAAACAACAGTAGTGATGATGAGCAAGCAGATGTTGCTGAGCAGTTCAACATTGTCTATGATGATGATGTAGTCAATCTTACAACCCATGAGACAAGCTGGGTGATTGACAGTGGTGCCACCATTCATGCTACATCTCGGAAGGAATTTTTCTCATCTTACACACCAGGCAATTTTGGTGCTGTAAGAATGAGAAATAATAATCTTTCAATAATTGCAGGTAAGGGAGATGTTTGTTTAAAGACGGAGAATGGTACGCGATTAGTCCTAAGGATGTGAAGCATATTCCAGATATGCGCCTGAATCTGATTTCAACAAGCAAGCTAGATGATGAAGGTTTCTGCAATACCTTCTTTAATGGCCAATGGAAGCTCACCAAAGGATCGTTGGTGGTGGCCAGAGGGAACAAAGACTCTAAACTGTACATTATGCAAGCAAAGCTCTCCAAGGATATTGTAAACACAACGGAGAATGATAGTACAGTTGAGCTATGGCACAAACGTCTCGGTCACATGAGCGAGAAGAGCATGATCCATTTAACTAGGAAGAATGCTCTACCTGGTTTGGATCAAGTTCACTTGAAGAAGTGTGATGATTGTCTGGCAGGAAAGCAGAATAGAGCTACGTTCAAAAGCCACCCTCCTTCTAGAATGGCGAATGTACTGGATTTGGTACATTCAGATTTATGTGGACCAATGTTAAAGTCACTTGGTGGTGCTCAGTACTTTGTGACTTTCATTGATGACCATTCAAGGAAGATATGGGCATACACTTTAAAGACAAAGGATCAAGTGCTGAGTGTCTTTAAAGAGTTTCATGCCTCAGTTGAAAGAGAAACTGGGAAGAAGCTAAAATGCATCCGGACAGACAACGGTGGAGAATACATTGGGCCTTTTGATGCCTACTGTAAAGAGCATGGTATTCGACATTAGACAACGCCTCCAAAAACACCGCAACTGAATGGCCTGGCTGAGAGGATGAACAGAACTTTGATGGAGAGAGTCAGATGTTTACTCTCTCATGCAAAGTTACCAAAGAAATTTTGGGGTGAGGCTTTACTAGCAGAAGTACATGTGCTGAATCGCTCACCTTGTGTCCCTTTAAAGCTAGATGTTCCAGAAAAAGTATGGTCAGGAAAAGATGTTTCCTACAACCATCTGCGAGTGTTTGGATGCAAAGCCTTTGTACATATTCCAAAGGATGAAAGGTCCAAACTTGAAAGTAAGACACGACAATGCGTGTTCATTGGATATGGTCAAGATCAGTTTGGCTACAGATTTTATGATCCAGTAGAGAAGAAACTAGTCAGGAGTCGTGATGCTGTGTTCATTGAAGATCAGACCATTGAAGATATTTCTAAAGCCAATGGTGATTCAACTGGTTCGGAAGTTATTCCTCCAACACTGGTGCCAAGACAAGTTGGAGATGAAATACAGAATGATCAGCCTGAAATAGGTGATCCAGATGCTCCCGTTGAGATTCCATCAGAAGATTCTGATGATGATGATGATGTTCATGATCAACCACCAGTTCCAATGGGTTCTCCAGAATTGAGAAGATCTACTAGAGTTCGACAACCCTCTACTAGATACCCTGCAAATCAGTATGTGTTATTAACTGACGGGGGAGAACCAGAAAGCTTCGAAGAAGCATTGGATGATGAACACAAAAAGAAGTGGATTGAGGCCATGCAAGATGAGATGAAATCATTGCATGAGAATAAAACTTTTGAACTGGTGAAGCTGCCAAAAGGCAAGAGGGCTTTGAAGAACAAATGGGTGTTCAGAATTAAGCATGAAGAGAACAGTTCCCATCCAAGATTCAAAGCCAGATTGGTAGTCAAAGGATTCAGCCAAAGAAAAGGGGTTGACTTTGATGAGATATTTTCACCAGTGGTGAAAATGACATCCATTCGAATAGTGCTAGGGGTAGCATCAAGTCTTGACCTTGAGGTTGAGCAAATGGATGTCAAAACTGCATTCCTTCATGGTGATTTGGAGGAAGAAATATACATGGAGCAGCCAGAGGGTTTTAAGCAAAAAGAAAAAGAGGACTACGTTTGCAAGCTAAAGAAAAGCCTGTACGGCTTGAAGCAAGCTCCAAGACAGTGGTATAAGAAGTTTGAGTCTGTTATGGGGGAGCATGGTTACAAGAAGACTACTTCAGATCACTGTGTGTTCGTGCAGAAATTCTCTGATGATATTTTATTATTTTATTGCTCTCTGTGGATGACATGTTGATTGTTGGCCAAAATATTTCTAGAATTGATGACTTGAAGAAGCAGTTGAGCAAGTTTTTTGCTATGAAAGACTTAGGGCCAGCAAAACACATTCTTGGCATGAAGATAACTAGAGACAGAAGCGCCAAGAAATTATGGTTGTCAAAGTGAAGTATATTGAGAAAGTACTTCAAAGGTTCAACATGGACAAAGCTAAAGCGGTTAGTTGTCCTCTTGCTAATCACTTTAAGCTAAGTTCTAAGCAGTGCCCTTCCACAGATGAAGAAAAGGAAGAGATGGACAAGGTTTCATATGCTTCAGCAGTTGGAAGTTTAATGTATGCCATGGTGTGCACACGGCCAGATATTGCTCATGCAGTTGGAGTAGTGAGTAGATTCCTTTCAAAACCTGGAAAGGAACATTGGGCTGCAGTAAAGTGGATATTCAGGTATCTTCGGGGTACTTCCAAAATATGTTTATGTTTTGGAGATACCAAACCTGTGTTAGTTGGATACACAGATGCAGATATGGCCGGCGACATAGATTCGAGAAAATCTACTTCGGGCTACTTGATCACTTTTGCAGGGGGAGCTGTGGCATGGCAGTCAAAATTACAGAAGTGTGTTGCACTGTCCACCACTGAAGCAAAGTTCATCGCAGCAACTGAAGCCAGTAAGGAGTTGCTATGGATGAAAAGGTTCTTAAATGAACTTACTTTCCACCAAGAAAAGTATGAGCTATTTTGTGACAATCAAAGTGCAATTCACCTTGGAAAGAATGCCTCCTTTCACTCAAGATCGAAGCACATTGATATGAGATATCACTGGATAAGAGGTGCATTGGAGAAGAAGCTACTACAACTTGAAAAGATTCATACAGATGAAATGGATTTGATATGTTGACTAAGATTCTTCTAAGAAGCAAGTTTGAATACTGTCAATCAGCTGCAGGATTGGTGGAACCCCCCACTTAGGTCGGGAGGGGGAGAATTGAAAGTGGGTCCCTCCATAAGTGGGGCCCTAGGGGCCAAATTATAATTTAACTAAAGTTGCAACCAAATTTTGTAATTTACTCCAAAGTCATAAAAAACAAAATTTGTGGGGCCCATAAGAGAAAATTTTCTTCAAATTAGGCACCGAATTGAAAATTGAAGGCTGCAGACGCGTGAAGAAATTCTGAAAGCAGCAGGGGGGATGCATCTTAAGGTAAGATAACTCTATATATATGTCAGTTCTCTCCATCCCTCTGCATCCTTCAATTAATCCTTCATTCATCCCATAAGAGAAGCCTCATTTTTGAGAGAAAAAGTGAGAAGAAAAAATAGAGAGAGTGCCTCAGAAAGTTTCTGAGAAGAAAAATAGTGAGTCTAATTTGTGAGGGTTATTGTTCACAAATTGAAGAAATACTATTGTAGTATTTTTCTATGAGTGAGAGGTCCACCTAAGGGTGAAGTTTGTATTCCCATTATTACTATAGTGGAAGATTTAAGCGGCCTACGGGTCCCGTGGTTTTTACCTAATTTGGGTTTTCCACGCTAAAATCTTTGGTGTTATTTTGTCTATTGTATTTTGGGAATTATCCTGGGTCTGTGGAATTATTTTGATTCTGCGCACACCGTCGTTTTTCCCAACAAATATATTTGTGTTGGATCATTGTCAGCTTGATGTAGATTCTCCAAAATTCTTCTAAGCCAAACTGCTTTGCATGCGGCACTTGTTACAGCCATGTATTCTGCTTCGGCTGATGAGAGTGCAACTGTCTTATGCTTTTTTGATGACCATGAAATTATTTTAGATCCTAGAAGAAAGGTATATCCTGATGTGCTCTTTCGATCATCGATGTTGCCTGCCCAGTCGCTATCCGTGTAGCCAATTAACTTGCAATCTTCTTCCGCTTTGTACATGATGCCAAAATTTTGTGTTCCTTTAACATATCTTAGAATTCTCTTTGCAGCAGTCAAGTGAGATTTATTGGGTTCACTCATAAATCTTGAAACAATACTGATTGCATGAACTATGTCTAGCCTTGTGTTTGTGAGATATATCAACGACCCAACTAAGCTTTGTTAACTTGTCTCGTCCACTTCTCCTGTTCCATCTTCTTTTGATAATTTTTCATTTGTTCCCATCGGCGTTGATATTGGCTTACAGTTCGTCATCTTGAATTTCTTCAACAAATCGTCTGCATATTTTTCTTGAGAAATGAATATTTGTCCAGGCCTTTGTTTTACTTGCATTCCAAGGAAGTATCTCATCAGACCAAGATCAGTCATCTCATACTCCTTCATCATAGCTTGCTTAAAATCTTCAATCATCCTTACATTGTTACCAGTATATATTAAATCATCAACGTATAAGCATAAGATGAGAAAATATTATTCACGTACCTTAACATATAATGATGGCTCACTTGGGCTTTTTGTAAAACCTCGATCAAGAAGATACTTGTCTATCTTACTATTCTATGCTCATGATGCTTACTTAAGCCCATATAATGCTTTCTTCAGCCGGTACACTTTGTCCTTTTTTCCTCGAATAATGTATCCTTGAGGTTGTTCTACATAGACTCCTTCTTCAATTTCTCCATTTAGGAATGCAGACTTTACGTCTAGCTGGTAGACATTTAGCTTCAGTTGTGCAGCTAAAGCAAGTACTAGTCTTATGGTCTCCATTCGCACCACAGGAGCAAAAGCTTCATTGAAGTCAATCCTAGGTTGCTGTGAATAGCCTTTTGCTACGAGTCATGCCTTGTATTTTTGGATTGATCCATCTTCATTATATTTGATCTTGAAGACCCATTTTAAGCCAATTATGTCTTTTTCTTTTGGTTTCTCCACGAGCTCCCATATTTGATTCTTCTCGATCATCTTGATTTCTTCATCCATGGCTTTTCTCCATTCTTCTTCTTTTGCAGTTTCTTCATATTTTTTAGGCTCACAAGAAAAGAATGCGACATCACAAGTTTGGTAAATGTCTTGTAATGATCGCATCTTTCTTGGAGAAGATGAATCTAATGAAAAATCAGGTCTGAAATTTTGGCTTGTGCTTGGGCTTGTGTCGTCTCTTGATTCCTCTTCGACATTTATATGTTGAACTTTTTTTGGTACTTCATTGCTCCATTCCCAGTTTTCTCCTTCATTAAATATAACATCTCTTGAAATGATAAATTGCTTCGTTTTTGGATTGTAGAGACGATAGCCTTTAGACTCGTCACTATATCCAATGAAGATGCATCTTTCTCCTCTTTCATCGAGCTTTTCTCTATTGACTTTTGGAATATGAGAGTACGCAATGCAGCCAAAGACTTTGAAGTGATCAACTCTTGGCTTCCTCTCGAACCATGCTTCATATGGAGTTCTGTTTGGAACAACCTTTGTTGGGGAACGATTGAGAATATAGACAGTTGTGTATACTGCTTCGACCCAAAATGATTTTGGCAGTTGCTTTTGTTGTATCATAGCACGTGCCATTTCCAAAATGGTTCTATTCTTCCTTTCTACAACTTTATTTTGTTGTGGTGTGTATCGAACAATGAGCTCTTTCTTGATGCCATGCTCCTTGCAGAACTTGATGAATCTTTGATCAGTGAATTCTCCTCCACGATCAGTTCTTAAAATCTTGAAGGGATGCCCACTTTGCTTTTCAACTAGGGCCTTGTCAGATCCCTTGAACTGACTCTTTAGAATTTCCCATGCCTCCTTAGCATTGCTTGCATTCATGATTCTTGGAAAGATTGAGTTGTTTACCCTTTGTTGTATGAGGAGTAACGCTCTTGCATCCTTCTGAATAATTTGCTTGTACTCCTTTTGCCTGGCAGCTGACCATGTCGCTTGCTCTTCAGGCGTTGGATGTTAAAAACCTTCTTGCACTATTTCCCACAAGTCTTGTGAGTTAAAAAGTGTCTTTATTTTTGTACTCCAAAAATCATAAGCTTCTCCTTCAAATATTGGAATTAAAGTTTGTGTATAATTGAAGGTGGTTAAATTGGGATTTGATGTGAAGGCCATCAGGGTTTATGGTTAGAATATTACAATGGGGTGGCTAGAATATGGCTAAGAGTTTTTCGAACAACTAGGCTCTTATACCACTGATAGAATTTGGATTAAAATAAATTTGGTGGAGTGGCAATTTTGTAAATATAAGTGATGATAAAGAGGAATGATGATGGACGAATTAATGATGGTGGGAGAGAGAAAGTGATGAAGGAAGAGGCTAAGCCTAGGAATTGTAGGAAGGAATGATTGTTTTTCCATTAAATTCACCATTTACATTCTCCATGCTCTTATTTATAGCCTTCCTATGTCGGTCAACATTTTTTCTGGAGCTTCGTTCACAAATGCCGCCATTCTTCTCTCACTCATTCTAGACATTTCAGTTGTTGCTTTCTAAGTGAAATTTCTACGCAATTCATGTGCATTCTCGCCATTTACACGGTGTTCTATATTTTCTATATTTTTCAATTGATAGTAATTACATCATATATTTATTTTGTTACTTTTTAGATTTTTCTAGATTAATTAATTTTTTTAACAGAAACTTCAGAGGGGAACATGAAGAAGGACTAGCTGTTGGCTTTCGCAGTGATGGTACTGAAATGCATGGTACTGAAAGCATGGCTTCGAAGATACACGCCTTGTCTTTTCATTTGTGGTATTCTTACTCAGTTTTCCATTTCAAATATCTGTTACAAAATTCCAAACTTATTTTTTTGTAATTCTGATCTATCCAAATTTCGAACCCCCTCCCCCGGGCTTTTTTGTCTCTCTTTTTCTTCAATGGGTGAGCCACAGGTTTGGTTGTGGCCCATAGCATAGCGGAATATACGACTTTGTGTGCATTGATGATTTACCTGCTATATGTGATCGAGAAGCATCTGTTCATGGCTGCAATCACTGTAAATATATTAGATGGACTGTCAGGCTTGCTAGCTTTCCTTATTGCTCATGTTGCGGATGCCTATACAGATTGTTTCAGTGTGACCGTCTTCTGTACAGCTTCTTACATCATGGTAACAACATATTTACCAATTTCATGTTTTGAACTATTCATTTTCTTTGTAGCTTTCCAGCTTTCAAACTCAACACGGTTTCATTCACTGCAGGGACTGATTCTTCTGTGGATTGCTAACTGTTTTGATCCCTCAGAACAAAATCTGTTGAACATGGCAGTATTGCTCATAGCATTAGGCAAATCAGGAGGAGGTTCTCCTTTACGATCTTTTTTTGAGTACCAATTGAGTAAAGAAAGAAATCAAACAAGAACTGAAACAATGAGGAAACGAGGACTGAGTGAAGAAGGTCGTATGAAGTCCGCTTGGCATATTCTTCGGATGTGTGGATATTCAATGGCTATTATGATCTTTGTATTTGTCAGAGGGAATTCTGTCCTCAAATTTTACCTGCCTCTTAGCTTCAATTATGGCATCGATCATCATCTTTGGATGTCATCAATCATTTCATCAATTTCCATGACATTAGGATCTTTACCATTTTTCTATGGCAATCGCTTATATCATTATGAAAACCCCTCAAAAACATCGCTTTCTCATGTCCTCCATGAACTCAAAGTAGCTAATAAGTTACACTTGTGGGCTGTCTTCATTCCATACGGTGTCGTTCTGGCTACTGGGAACACTCTATTCATCGCACAAATCACCAACATGAACGTTAATTTTATCACCAATGTCTCGGTCATCATTCCCGTTTTGTTTGTACTAAAATTCTTCACATCTGACATAGTAAACTTTCTCTTCTGGTGGAGAGACTCCACAAAGAAACGTGCCACCACCATAAGGATCGGGGCCGGAATGATCTGCTCGGTGATCTGTTGCGTCGTGGCGAGGCAGGTGGAGCTCAGTAGGTTGCATTTAATAAAGAAGGAAGGGTTAATAGAGAGTCAGAATCCACTGAAAATGAGTTCAATGAGTGTATTATGGCTAGTCCCTCTATTTTTCATGTTGGGACTTACGGAAGGACTTGTTGGTGGTGGCCTTGTGAAGCATATTTATGGTAATCTATCTGAATCAACGAAGAGCTATGCAGAGCCTTTAAGTGAGTTAGTGGTGTGTGTTGGGAAATTTTGCAGCATATTGTTCATGTCACTGTGCGATTTCTGGTTTGGGGAAAGTATAAATATGAGCAAGTTAGATAGGTATTTTGTAGTGCTGGCAGTACTATGTTTTGTGTCGTTTTGCTTTTACTCGTGTTCATGGCGGAACTTTGACGACGGCTCGGCATATAAGAATATTGTTGAAAGCAACCAAGAGGAATTGTGTGGTGAATCAATGGAGGAAATTGGAAAAGAGAATATGGAAACACAGGAAACAGTGATAAATGCCGCCGATATCCAGAAGAATATGCTGCTCAGGAGATCTTGGAACAGAGAAGGATCCATTAAGAAACATTGTCGTACGTTAACTTTGTAATTTATTTTTCTTTATGAATCTTGTTATCATTCTATTCTCAGTTTGCACTCCCAATCTTGTTAGCTAAGAAACATGATCTTGAACTTAGTAAGTTGTGTTTTTCTATTAAATGATATTGTGGTTTTGACATGGATACTTACTTTAAGGACAAGCTACTTACTTGTGGACTTTTTAAATCGATTGAGGAGGAATATCCGTATGATGAAGATGAAGTTCTTTCAGTTGATGATAGGAGGGCCTCGGCAATCTTAAGGAAGAAATTGATGAACCTAAACACCAAAATAGAAGACTGAAATGTACATTCTTTGTGTAGTTGTTTCTCTTAGCTATTGTGCTTTATTGTAATTTCAAGTTTTAGACAAACAAATGTATGTATGTACTAATATTACAATGCAATACCTAATCTAAGTTTTTCTTATGGATCTTTCTTTGGCTTCTTTTATTACTTTCTCCTTGCTCCCCATGTCTTGTAATAAGCATGTATGTAATGAGTTAAATAATGCAATACGGAGATTACAACGCAAAAAGAGAACAGTAATATTGATGGCATAACAAGAAAATTAGAGATTTGAGAGTAGAAATTTGTCTCAAATCCATTTGAGACGGAAGATTTTAGGAAAATTTTTATCTCTAAGATCTTTATTGCTAATTTTTTGAAACGAAAAAAAAATTTTTGTCCTAAATTTTAGATGAAATCTAAGATGAAAAATTTTTTCTCAAATTTCGTTTTAAAATTCGTCTCAAATTTTAATTTTAATTTTTTGAAGAAATTAAAAAATTAGAGATGAATTTGATGAATTTTGAGATAGAAAAATTTCTTCTCAAATTCTATTTTTTATCTTTTAAAATATTTTAAAAATTAGAGACGAAATTGAAGACAGAAAATCTACTATTAAATTTCATTTCAAATTTAATTTTTTTACTCTCTTAAAAATATTTTAAAAATTAGAAACAAATTTTGAGACAAAAATTTCCTTTCAAAATTCATTTGAAATTTAAATTTTTAATTTTTTTTTCAAAAATAAGAGATAGAATTGGAAACAAATTGTAACGGATTTGAGATTTTAAAAAAAAGTTGTCTCAGAATCTACTTTTTGCTTTTGGGCAGTGGATTTAACGGGACACATCAGGTACAAAACCATCAAGAGCAAATGACAAGAACCGATGGAGCAACTAACCGATATAAAGTTTTGGAATTTTAAAAATCGTTCGATAAAATTAATTTATAAGTTAATTAATAAATTATAATTTATAATTAATAGTTTATAAATTAGCTTATTAAATTTAAGTTAGTTAAATAAGTTATATATAAGATTCATTTAGAAGATCTTATTTTGAATTTATCTGGTTTATTTTATAGTATAATTACTTATGCACGTGTTTGGAAAAGTTTATAAAAATAATTTATAACATGCTAATAAATTATTTTTAATTTATTTTCATAAGCTCTCTAAAATAGCCTATAAAAATAAGTTGAAAATGACTTATTTAAAATTTACTCTCATAAACTCTTCAATTATATAAATAATTTATATATAAACGTTTATATAATAAGTGTTTATTCTATAAGTACTAAATAAATTGTTTACCAAAATATGACTATAAACTAATTTATAAACTATAAGTTTGTCACGCCAAATAAATATTAACTAATACACATGATCCTTGGACACACCATTAACTGCTCGTATCTTTTAAGGATCAAAAAGTGAATATAGTAAAAAATTTAGCTTAAGGCAAAGTTATTAGATTTGCTGTAGTTTACAAGAAAGTGGTAACAAAGCTCTTATAAAGGACCTAAATTTAAATTTAGGAGCTTTAATGCAATAATAAAAAAAAATGTAAGCCAAAATAGAAAATTACACGTATATAGATCACTTTAATAACTTGACCATTAATTTTATGTTAAATTTAGTTGATATGTATCACATAAGCAGATTGGGTGTGTGTAATTAATTATCTACTCGAGCCACTACCAAAACAAAAAAATATATATAGTGTTTAGTGTGCGTTAAAAATAACTATTAACTTTAATTATGACTGACGTTACAAGATTTTGTGTCAGTTATTATAATTGATGCTAAACATATAGTGTCGTGACAAATACAATATCAACTATAGTAATTGTCAAAATGACTAAAATTATATTTCATATCTTTAACGTTTACACCAATTTTTACTTATGCACCTAATATTTATTTTTAATCAAATATGTTTCATATATTTTATTTTTTTGTCAATATGTCAATTTTTTAAACATTGTCAAAAAACTAACGAAAAATAATGACTGAACTACCACATATCAATATCATGTATCACGTCACTTGTCATGTGCACCTATCACATAAAATTACAAAAATGACCTTAATAATAATTTTTTTAAAAAAAAGCATTCACCGGCTCTCTCTTATAGTCTTCACTCACTCACTCACTCACTCTCTCTCTCTCTCTTTCTTTCTCTCTCTCTCTCTCTCTCTCTCTCACATTCGGTGCTCTGTTTCACAAAGAGTAGAATCTAATTACTCCACCTTCCCGGCGTCTACTTCTACTTCTCGTTCTTTCTAATTTTAATTTCTTTTGTTTTGTGGAATTTGCAAAATCGGAGAAAAGAACAATATGGTTCCTTTGAAGCTTTACTTTACTACTTAGGTGACTCCTCCATTTTTTTACTTCCTCGTACTTGACACGTTGATTGAAGGAGAATTCACTGCATTTTTTATGAGAAAATCGTGGAACATTGTCATCTCACTGGAAATTTCAACCTTATAAATGTCTAAGTCATTTTTTTAATAATCAAGTATAACTTTTGCCTTGAGGAGTAACAGATGCTCTGTTCCGAAAAAAAAAACTAGTTTAAATTAGTGCTACGAAGCTTTTTTTCATTGACTTACGAGACCGAAATCATCTGACACGTTATTCATGGACTTTTCTACGATAAAATCAGTCAAAGCTGCAACCATAGAGCATACTCAGATTTTCAAGAGACCCCACAACCTCGCTTACAACCAACCAGGCTTTGATACCAATTGTTGAACACAACACTCTTGGGCACTAAATATATTAAGACAACTTTAAAGAAAAAATTACAACACTCAATATTGAAAGCTCACTCTTTCTCACACTGACCACAAGACTACACTTTAAAGAACTCTTTGAAGTGTACTACTACTTCTTCTACTACTTGATGGTTTATAATGAAAGGGGGAAGGGGTATTTATAGTACTTGCAAACAAATCTATACCGTACGAATAAATTATCTCAAAATTCTAACAACCACACATCTTCACCAACCAAACCTAATTTTTCACCAACCAAACCTAACTTCTTCACCAACCAAACCTAACTTCTTCACCAACCTACTTCACTAACTAAACATTTTTGGATTTAAATTCAATTTGATTGGGCTTCTTGGGCTACATATGAATTTTGAGATGGTGTTGATAATTTAACACTCCCCCTCAACACCAGCTCCCATTCTTTGCAATATGTCAAGCTGTCGACGAAACATTTGGAGCTTGCCTATTCTTAGACTTTTTGTGAACAAATCTGCAACTTGATCATCTGTTTTGATCTGTCTCATCTCTATTTCTTCCTGTAGAACCTTTTCTCTGATAAAATGATAGTGCACTTCAACATGCTTAGTTCTTGCATGAAAGACCGGATTCTCTGCCAAACGAATTGCTAACTGATTGTCACGGTACAGCGAAACTGCATAATCTACTGGTTGATGTAGGTTATTCATTAACTGTATCAACCATGTACTTTCTTGTGCTGCCATTGCTGCGGCTCGATACTCCGCTTCAGTGGTTGACAATGATACCGTTTGCTGTCTCTTGCTACACCAAGAAATTGTTCTGGAACCAAGCTTAAACACATAACCAGTTGTTGATCTCCTAGTGTCATGATCTCCTGCATAGTCAGCATCACAATAACCAACTAACTTGCATTCTCCACCTTTCTTGTACAAAAGACCATAGTCAATTGTACTCTTCACATATCTCAGTATTCGTCGAACTATTTCCAAATGAGACTTCTTTGGATTTTGCATGTATCGACTCATCACACTAACTGCATAAGAAATGTCAGGTCTTGTCAAGGTTAAGTAGATGAGACTACCTACCAATTGTCGATACATCATTGCATCTTCTAAATCTTTTCCTTCATGTGCACACATTTTAATGTTTGGTTCCATTGGTGTCGAAATCGGCTTACATTCAAGCATTCCAAATCTTTCCAACAAATCTTTGGAATACTTTTGTTGACAAAGAAATATTCCTTCTTGTGTGCGATCAACCTCTAAACCAAGGAAGTGCTTGAGCTGTCCAAGTTCTTTCATTTGGAAACGGACTGAAAGATTTTCCTTCATCCGAAGAATTTCTACCTCATCATCACCGGTTATGATTAAGTCATCCACATAAACTAGCACGATAGCTAGCTTTCCTTTATTAGCTTTAACAAACAAGCTGGAATCTGCAAGTGTTACTGAATAGCCACTTTGTGTTAGGAATTCAGCAATCTTACCATACCACGCCCTAGGTGCTTGTTTCAATCCATATAGCGCTTTTCGTAGCTTACATACATATTCAGGATGATTTTGGCTTTGAAAACCCATTGGTTGAATCATGTAGATTTCCCGATTCAGCTCTCCATAAAGAAAGGCATTCTTCACATCCATCTGCCACAAATTCCAATCTTTGTTAGCTGCAAGTGCAAGTAAGACTCGTACTGTTGTCAGTTTTGCCACTGGACTAAATGTTTCATCGTAGTCTAGTCCGTACTGTTGAGAGAAACCACGAGCTACCAATCGTGCCTTGTACCTCTCAATTGACCCATCTGGTCGGCGTTTTATCTTGTAAACCCATTTACATGATATAGGCTTTACATCTCTTGGCTTTGGCACCAAATCCCAAGTCTGGTTTTGCTTAAGTGCATCAATCTCTTCTTCCATAGCGATCATCCACTCAGGACTCTGTGATGCCTCTTCAAACTTCTCAGGTTCCACTATGGTTAATTCTTTGACTATGGCTGCATTGGCATATTTGGGATTTGGCCTTCGTATTCTTGTTGACCTTCGAAGTTGAGATTGTGGAGTTAATTCTTCAATTTCATTAGGCCCACCTTCTTTATTTGATTGTTCATACATTCCAGTTTGCCAAGGATTCTGGGTCACTCTCTGTTCAACATCATTGCCATTTAGATTTCCTAGTTCATCTGAACTTTGTTGAAGTTGAATAGTATGTTCGTCCATCTTTTGTTGTAGCTTGTCTCCAAATTCTCTGGAGTCTGACAATGCCTCATTCTCTAAGGACCACCAAGAAGATGCTTCATCAAACACCACATCTCGTGAAGTGTAGCATCTTCCACTCATTGGATCACAATATTTCCATCCCTTTCTATGGCTGTCGTATCCCACAAAGATACATCTAACAGCTTTCTTATCAAACTTACTTCGTAAATGATCAGGAACAAATACAAAGCATACACAGCCAAATACTCGAAAGTAATTAACTGTAGGTTCCTTATCCACAATTTCTCAAAGGGTGAAATAAATTCTAACCTCGGTTGAGGAAGTCTGTTGATTACAAAGGCTGCAGTCCTCATTGCTTCAGCCCAAAATCTTCCTGGTACATTCTTTGCATGTAGCATACTTCGACAAACTTCTGCAAGATGTCGATTCTTTCTCTCAGCTACACCATTTTGTTGTGGTGTGTTGGCACAAGTGTATTGATGTCGTATTTGACATTCCCTTAAGTATTGAAAAAACTCATTTGAGCTATATTCTCCCCCGTTATCTGTGCGCAAGCAACGAATCTTCTTTCCCACTTCTCCTTCGGCTAACTCTCTAAACTCTTTAAACTTTGAGAATGTGTCAGATTTTTCTTTCATAAAGAAAACCCACACATGCCTTGAGAAGTCATCAATGAATGTCACCATATACCGCATACCACCAATTGATGGCTGTTTAACTGGTCCAAACACATCAGAGTGAATTAACTCTAATGGCTCTTTTGCTTTAAACTTCGATTCCTCGTATGGCAACTGGTGTGCTTTACCATACTGGCACCCTGCACATATTGTGTCTGTTCGCACATCAAGTTGAGGAAGCCCTTTAAGCATCGATTTCTTCACCATCACACTTAGCTTAGAATAGCTAACGTGACCTAACCGCATGTGCCATAGATCTGATCATTTTTCCTTGTCCTATCTACATATGCAGATTCTGCTGACATCACGTAGACTGACTCCAATCGTCGTCCCTCCATTGTTGGTATTTCTAAGATTTTGAGGTCACGATACACCTTCACATCTTGAGGACCGAACAAGACATAGTGGCCTGATGATGTTAATTGAGCCACAGACAATAAGTTTTTCTTCATTCCAGGAACATGGTATACATCTTGAAGTGGCACCTGGCTAGATTTATGTCGGGGTGTAACTATCGTCTTACCAATGTGAGCTATTGGTAACCTTGAGTTATCAGTTGTTACTACCACACGTCCTCCCTTGTACTCAGACAAGTTTTGTAACTTTTGTTTATCACCCGTCATATGATTTGAACAGCCTGAATCTATGATCCAGTCATTCTTGTAGTCAATATGTTCTGGAGTTGTAACCGTGAGAGCTAATTCTTCTTCCTCCATAGCAAATAACGCTTCGGCATCCCAACCATCTTCACTATACTCCGTAGAGTTAGAAGTAGCTGTATTACTTTCAACAGGCTTTTTCTTGGACCAACAATCTTTTGCCATGTGGCCCTTCTTCCCGCAGTTGTAACACTCGCCATTGAACTTTCTACTATTACCGTGACTCTTAGAATCTCCTCCTAGACGAAAGCCTCCCTTTCCTTGGTTCACCTTGTCACCATCCTTATTAGATCCACCACCATCGTACCGCTTAGAAGTCTCTTTGCTTTTACTGGTATAGAGTGCTTCCTCCTCACTCTTCAGCGAGACTCCTCCCATTTGCTTAGCCATAGCTTCCTGACTTACAAGCAAATTTTCAAACTCAATAAGTGATGGTTGTATCGGCCATCCCTGTATAGCGGTAATAAACCCTCGATATTCGGGTCTTAAACCGTGGATAATTATTCTCTTTATCCTGGTTTGCCCAATAGGAGCTGTTGGATCTAATTCTGAAATTTCGCGGCATATCGACTTCACTTTGTGAAAATACTGGGCAATTGTCATGTCGCGTTGCACCATTGATAGTAGCTCATTCTCAAGAAGTTGTAGTCTTGTATCATTCTTCTTTGAAAAAAGTGTAACAAAAGTGTCCCATGCTTCCTTTGGTGTTTTAGCATCCCGGATGTGCTCCAACATTTCTTCTTCAATTGTGGTCTTTAAAGCAAACATCGCTTTGCCTGCTTTAATTTTTCACTTTCGCAAGGTGCCATTGGCATCTTCTGCCATCGGTTGTGTAACTTCACCACCACCGACGACCTCCCAAAGATCTTGACCTTGTAGGTAAGACTCCATACATGTTGCCCACATGTTGTAGTTTTTGTTGTTGAGCTTCTTGATTCCTCCAACTATTTGAAGGTCACCCATCGTGCCAGCAAGATTTCGACTATACCAAACAAGCTTGACTTACAAACTTGCAAAGTACCAAACTCCTCACGACTCAAAAATCTCTCACAAAAAAAATCTCAAGAAATCTTTTCTGGTTGTGGAAGATCAGTCAAAGCTGCAACCATAGAGCATACTCAGATTTTCAAGAGACCCCACAACCTCGCTCACAACCAACCAGGCTTTGATACCAATTGTTGAACACAACACTCTTGGGCACTAAATATATTAAGACAACTTTGAAGAAAAAATTACAACACTCAATATTGAAAGCTCACTCTTTCTCACACTGACCACAAGACTACACTTTAAAGAACTCTTTGAAGTGTACTACTACTTCTTCTACTACTTGATGATTTATAATGAAAGGGGGAAGGGGTATTTATAGTACTTGCAAACAAATCTATACCGTACGAATAAATTATCTCAAAATTCTAACAACCACACATCTTCACCAACCAAACCTAATTTTTCACCAACCAAACCTAACTTCTTCACCAACCTACTTCACCAACTAAACATTTTTGGATTTGGATCAATTTGATTGGGCTTCTAGGGCTACATATGAATTTTGAGATGGTGTTGATAATTTAACATTCTCCACAGCTTCTTACATCATGGTAACAACATATTTACCAATTTCATGTCTTGAACTATTCATTTTCTTTATAGCTTTCCAGCTCTCAAACTCAACACGGTTTCATTCACTGCAGGGACTGCTTCTTCTGTGGATTGCTAACTGTCCTGATCCCTCAGAACAAAATCTGTTGAACATGGTAGTATTGCTCATAGCATTAGGCAAATCAGGAGGAGGGTCTCCTTTACGATATTTTTTTGAGTACCAACTGAATAAAGACAAAAATCAAACAGGAAATGAAACAATGAGGAAACAAGGATTGACCGCTTGGCATATTCTTCGGATATTTGGATATTCACTGGCTATTATGATCTTCGTACTTCTCAGAGGGCATAATAACCTCAAATTTTCCTCGCGTAATAGCTTCCGCAGTTCATCAATCATTTCATCAATTTCCATGACAATAGGGTCTTTACCATTTTTCTATGGCAATCGCTTCTATCATTATGAATGCCCCTCAAAAACATCGCTTTCTCATGTCCTCAAAGAACTCAAAGTAGCTTCATCTAATAAGTTACACCTGTGGGCTGTCTTCATCCCATACGGTGTCGTTCTGGCTACTGGAAACACTCTATTCATAGCACAAATCACCAACATGAAAGTTAATTTTACCACCAATGTCCTGGTCATCATTCCCATTTTGTTTGTACTAAAATCCTTCACATCTGACATAGTAAACTTTCTCTTCTGGTGGAGAGACTCCACAAAGAAACGTGCCACCACCATAAGGATCGGGGCCGGAATGATCTGCTTAGTGATATGTTGCGTCGTGGCGAGGCAGGTGGAGCTCAGTAGGTTGCATTTAATAAAGAAGGAAGGGATAATAGCGAGTCAGAATCCACTGAAAATGAGTTCAACGAGTGTATTATGGCTAGTCCCTCTATTTTTCATGTTGGGACTTACGGAAGGACTTGTTGGTGGTGGCCTTGTGAAGCATATTTATGGTAATCTATCTGAATCAACGAAGAGCTATGCAGAGCCTTTAAGTGAGTTAGTGGTGTGTGTTGGGAAATTTTGCAGCATATTGTTCATGTCACTGCGATTTCTGGTTTGGGCGAAGTATAAATATGAGCAAGTTAGATAGGTATTTTGTAGTGCTGGCAGTACTATGCTTTGTGTCGTTTTGCTTTTACTCGTGTTCGTGGCTGAACTTTGACGATCGCCTAGCATTTAAGAATATCGTTGAAAGCAACCAAGAGCAATTGAATGATGAATCAATGGAGGAAACACAGGAAACAGTGATAAATGCTGCCGACATCCAGAAGAATATGCTGCTCAGGAGATCTTGGAACCGAGAAGGATCCATAACTAAGAAACTTTGTCGTCCGTTAACTATGTAATTTTTTTTTCTTTATGAATTTTGTTATCATTCTGTTCTAA
Organism: Biancaea sappan; assembly: GCA_037074585.1. NCBI lineage: Eukaryota > Viridiplantae > Streptophyta > Magnoliopsida > Fabales > Fabaceae > Biancaea > Biancaea sappan. The sequence continues at coordinate 6,289,570 of CM073495.1, forward strand.
ATTTGCACCCTCAATCTGTAATTTTATTTGAATGGCTTCTAAAACTTTTTAACTGTTTCTTTTTTTAAACAGATAATTGAGAACACGGAGAGATCAAAATATATATACATAGGACAGACTGTAGAATCTTCCAATAGCTAGCCATTAAAAAAATGGCATTGGAAACACCAAAAATTCTAATCATCTAATATATATACGAAAATGCAAGAGGAAAAAAGTTTAAACATTTGCTCTGACAGTTTACAGTCACACTAATCTTAATTATCCGTCACATTCAATTTCACATTTGGATTCTAAAGTTGGTCCAGGTTCCCTGCTGCTACGTAATCCCTCATGAATGGTGGTGGTCTTCCTAGGTTGTGTGTTCTTCTTGGAGTTGGGACGTCAACATATTATTGTTTGAGACATGTTCCGACACCATCGTCCCTAATTCTTGGTCCACTGGATAAGGTTCGTTGAATTCCTCATTCTTGGAATTTGCTATCGTCCAGGGATATTGTAACCACCCTAATCTAGAGAAAATCTAAGTAAATGCTATAGTTAGGAGCTTTCCTATAGCAAATAAGAACTCTATCATTTGCTCCCAAAAGCTCCACATTGATTTGGGAAAATGGTTACAGAACAACATTGGAAACCCATCTTCAACATGTCCTTCTACTAAACTCCAATCTCATGGACGTGGCTCACGGAACAAAGAAACTGATCGCAACAGGCAACATCTAGCTGTGAGGAAATAGAGGGTCAAAAGCAAGAGTCATAGGAAAAACTCGCTCTACTTTCCTCACTTCTTTTACCTCTTGTCCCATCTTTGGGTTGCCATTCAGGTTATTAGAATTAGATGAGCTTTTGGGCAACAGTTTAGTACAGATTATGCATATTAATTTTCTCAGAAGTGTCTCTGGCTTCTTGAAATTGTACAAGATTTGACGTTTTCTAAAAAAATAAAAAATTATACTTTATATAAATGATACTTGTAACACCCGAAATATGATCGATCGGCTTTTTCTAGAAAAAGAAAAATGATATAAAATTAATTTTCGAAATTGAAAACTAATTTTATTTGGAGCCGCCACCAAAATTTTATTATTAGGAAAAAAACTTGGAAAAACTTTAAGATTTGACGGTCTATGTTTAGAAAGAAACCAAGTTCAGAAGTTGAATTACATAGGGAAGGTGTTAGGCACCTCATACATTTGATTTAGAAAGCATACAATTATTTAATAGTCACTCAAAAATACCCTTATAAATTACCAAAGAAATAGATAATAGAATATATATCAAAAAAAGAAAAAGAAAGAATAAACAAAGACGGACTTGGCTAGGCAGTACCTAGGGCCTATGTTCCTAGCTGTTGGGATCAAAGTCCATGTAGTTCATAAAAAAATTAGTTATGTGTTGATGTTTTAGAATAAAGATATGTCTTTTATTTTTTGAAAATTGCTTTTAAAGAAATATTTTTGATTTTTGGAATTTATTTTAAAAAGGAATATTTTTGAGAGATCTTTCCCTACCAACATTGTTATGCAATCATGTAGTAGGTACTTTGAAAAAAAAAATACGTTTTGAATTCAATGAATTTATTTTGACAAAAGAACTTTTTCCCCACTTGCATTGTTATACAATCGCAATTGGATATTTCATATTGTTTTCAAATAATTGAGGCTCAATGAATTTTCTTTTTTAAAATTTTTTCCACCAGTATTATTATACAATCACATAGTGGGGTTTGCTCAAAAACATTTTTGAAACTCAATCAATTTATTATTATTTTTTTAAAAATCTTTTTCTACGAACATTGTTATACAATCGCGTAGTGGGAATTAGATAAATGCCTAGAGACAGGGAGTGATCTACTCCATGAGAGTCGGTCATCCCAACTTATCGTTAGAAGATTAAAAGCGCACACAACAACAACACCAATATAGACAATATTCGAAATCAAGTCCACTTTGTACCAAAAGTTTAGAAAATAGCAACTTCAATAAAATTTGGCTTCTATTTCCTTTCCAAATTGAAACATGAACCAGGAAGACAGAGGAGGGAACAGAATATATATATATATATATATATATATATACACGCAACCTATATGTAAACACACATACACACGCTTATATACATATATAACTCATATTTTCGCACTGATATACATAGAAACCCTGACACACCCAGATATACACACACACACATACACACACACACACACACACACACACACATACACATATATATGTTGTAAAAAATCTGGAAACCAGCACGATGTTAATCTGAGTCGCGTCTTTTCAATAGACACTGTCCTTAAGGAAATTATTCTGCGACCACAGAAAGAGTACTGCGTCTACAGAACTTCCTCCAGGATTAAACAGATTCTTCTGAGGAAAGGTTTTCAGGCCACAGAATAGCAGAAGATGTAAAGAGACGTAACCCAGAAAGTGAGAAAGGGAGAAAAGAGAGGCTCATAATGTTTTCTGAGTTGGTGTGTAAGATGAGGGGGAGGAGCCCTCCTTTTATAGTCGTTGAGGCAGACAAAAATATTTAATAAAATTAAAATTCGGTTATGAAAATTAATGGACAGTTTCAAAAATTAATGGGCAGTTTCAAAAATTTAATAAGGAGTTTTTAAATATTTTAAATATATTTAAAATAAAGAAATATAAAACCGTCAGCCCTTAATTTTCTGACATTAATCCAAATTAATTTTCATATGTGTAAAATTCGCAAACTATCTTCCCCTCCTTGCTCCAAGCAATGTGAGACTTTTAGATTTCTCTTTTGAAATATTAAGCCTTTATAAGGCTATTTTCACAACAATCCCCCACATATTTCAAAAGATATTTAAAAACTTTTGGGTTACGTATATGGGTGTAGACACATTAATCCAGTGTCTCTTTTAAGACTATGAACCATATCTAGACCGATAAGATTTATCTCACAGAGCAGTCAGTGAAGCATATAGCTTCTATGAACCAACATACTCTTAGTTGTAAGATAGTGACCTTAAAATTCGCATCTCACCCCCCACATTTCTGCTATTAACGTCGTTGTGCGCTTTATTTCGACCATGCTCGTGCCTGGAATTCATGAGTGCTCTAGAGATTTCGCCACTATCTCATAGGAGCGGCCCTACTCCACACTCATATAGGTGACTTCATCAAGTGTATCTGCAATGAATACACCACCCTTAATGTAGGGCTATGAATACCATAAAGAGCTTGCGCTCAACCCACAAGTCAATGCATTCTAGCACTTTCACACTTAACACCATAGGAAACGGACTGAGAATATAGTGCTAGCAGAATTAACAAGTGACTTGTTATTACCCATATGAACCTCCTTCATGGGATCTCCAATCACAAAGGTTGTGTAATACCCATAAAAAATAAAATATAAATACGTATTTGCAAACTATGGTTACTATGCTAATATACGGTACTGTTCACCTATATAATACTATTTACGTATACGATATTGTTCACTTATACAATCGAAATGTCAAGTACTAGATGTGGTTTGGTCATTAGAGAAAACTAGAAAGAAGTTCGTAGAAAAAAATGACGTTTTATGCGTAAAAATACCCTCAGGGACTAAAGTGAAAGGACTGAATTGAAAGGAAACTTAAAGGTTTAAAGTGAAAGGATAGTTTTTCCTTTAAGTTTCAATAGTAACCAATAATTCAGCCGCCTCCGCGTTTTGCACAGTAACTCGTGAAATATTTTATTCGAAATATCATTTTCATGAATAGTAAATTGAATATTTTATTAACGCATAGTGACAAATAGTACCGTTGACTTTTCCTATAAATTGGCCCTTATATTTCACTTCTAAACTCACACCTTCAACTTCTCTTCTTCTCTCCTTAAGTTTCTTTTACTCCGATACTAGGCTTTTGAGATTTTGAGCCTTTCCTTTTCTGCTTAGGTAAGGATACTATGCCCTTTCTATATCTTTCAAATTTTAGAAGTTATTTTCTTAAGTATGCTCTGTGGTTGCGGCTTTGGCTGATCTTCCACATCAGAAAAACTGTCCTTAGCTGCCTATATAATATTTTGATTATCTGATTACCAAAATAAAATGTAAACTGTGAATAATACATGTATAGGAAAGTTCTAGCTAAGGAAAGACCTGGTTTTTAAGTGTGTCCATTGTGACCCTCCACTCTTTCCTGGAAACTTACCTGGTGTACTCTTTTACAGATTGTATTCTCTATTTCTGGTATGAATAGTACCCATACGTATAAATAGTAACCATACATATGAATAGTAATCATATGTATGAATAGTGATTGTATGAACAGTAACCGTATGTATAAACAGTACTATATGTATGAACAGTAACTGTATATATGAACAGTATCTATACGAAAACAATCCTAACTTGTTTTCTCTAATCTTTCATGAAAATCTCCGTAGTAGAACATTGAAATTCACCTGAGTATTCTTGTCCGTAATGACTTAGAGAAGCGATACTCGTACGGAATCCAGGTGAGTGTAACGACCCCGTTTTAATAGAATTTTAGCATTACTGGTGATAAAAAGTATGTCGTAGGACACTCCCAAGATTCATAGAAGGAAATTGGATTCAGAATGACGAATCTAAAGAGATAATTAATCCAGAAGTATGGATAAGACGAAGCAAGTATCTCATGATGATGTGAAGTTTGAATCTTTTCAAAAATATTTTAATTGTTATCTTGATTTGTGATTTATAAACCTATAATATAGTTATATACTATACCTGTTATATGGATGAATATTATATTGTGCTTCTGATTATGATATGAAATATTGTACTATTGATTGTGATTGAGCGGGACAGTACCCCCTCTCACGGTAAGGCGGAAAACCCGGTTGAAAGGGTGTCTTGACCAATGAGTGTGGAGACAACGATTCCCTCAATAGGGATATAGCCCGGATTGGTGATAAATTCGTGAAGCGCCCTAGCTAAGAGGATGAGGTTGTGCGTCATGGCGGAAATATACATAATTGGTGAGCCGGCCTGTGTGCGCTCTCCGGGATATATTGCCATTGATGAATACTAGTAACGTTTGTTGAATTGGATGAATTTTTATCTTCTTGTATGTAATTTCTAACTATGTCTATTGGTTGAGTATGAGCCTTCGGTATACTTGCATGACTGGTGATGTATTTGAATTTTATTAATGCGAGGCCGATTCGCTCACGGAGTTTAAAAGCTCACACTCTCTATAACATTTTTTTGTCAAATCAGGTTGCCAGTGAAGAATATCCGCTAGAGGAATAGATCACTTTGGACCTTCCCGCTGTCTGGTAGGCCCCTCTATTGTTATAGATTATGTTGCTCTGTAATCGTCTAGGACATCTAGGTCAGGGGTTTGGTATCTGACTTGTATTTCAGTACAATAATGTATTTTATATTATATGCAAATAATCTCTATGAATTTCAAATAAGAAAATTTGATATATTTTCTTCAGGAATATTTATTTTGATAATATAGAGATAATGACTAATAATTTAACTCATGGGTAGAATTAATCGAAAGGCTTACAGTGATGGGATATTTATCATTGTGCCGGTCATGTGCCCAGAAAACAGGTCGTGATAGGTTGGGTTCCCGCCGCTGTTAATTTCTTATTGGCTTAAGTCCAATTCCCCTCAATGTCTTATTAATGACACTTCTACCCAGGGGTTTAGTCAAAGGATCGGTCAGGTTTACTTCTGACCTTACAAAATCGATCGATATAATTCCATCCTTTAGCAATTGCTTAACCACATCGTGTCTCAAACGAATGGGTTTACTCTTACCATTATAAATTTTATTCTTTACAATGGCTATTGCCGCTTGACAATCACAATGCAAAGACACAGATGGTGCTGGATTCATACCTAAAGGTATGCACGCCAAGAAGTTTCTTAACCACTCAGCCTCACTACCAGCCAACTCCAGAGCTATAAACTCTGATTCTATGGTTGATCTAGCTATAAGGGTTTGTTTAGCTGACCTCCATGACACTGCTCTACCACCAAGGGTGAACACATATCCACTAGTGGATTTTGTCTCATCTGAATCAGAGATCCAGTTAGCATCACTGTATCCTTCTAATACAGAAGGAAATCCACTATACTAGATACTGTAACTCATGGTACCCTTCAAATATCTCATAAGCTTCACAAGAGCACCCTAATGGTATTCATTGGGATTGTGTGTATATCTGCTCAATCTACACACAACATATGCTATGTCAGGACGAGTGAAGTTCATCAGATGCAACAGACTCCCAATGATCTGTGCATACTGTGACTGAGCAATAGGCTCACACAAGTTTTTCTTCAGTTGAGTACTAGAATCATAAGGAGATAACACTGGTTTGTCATCAAAATGACCAAATCTTTTGAGTAACTTTTGAACATAGTGTTCCTGTGATAGTATAATACTATCACCTTTCCTTATGATTTAGACTCCCAAAATCACACTTGCTTCACCCAAGTCCTTCATATCAAAAGTTGATGCAAGAAAGTCTTTTGTCTTATATACTATATCCATGCTTGTACCAAAGATTAGCATGTCATCCACATACAGACTGATAATTACACAATTAGCATCAATTTTTTTTTGTATACACACATCTATCTACTTCAACAGGAGTAAAGCCATCACAAATCAATTTATGATTTAATTTTCCATGCCATTGTTTGGGTGCTTGTTTTAATCCATATAACGATTTAAGAAGTTTGCAAACCTTTCTTTCTTTACCTGGAAGAATACAACCTTCAGGTTGCTCCATGTAAATTTCTTCTTCTATACCACCATTCAAAAATGTTGTTTTAACATCTATTTGATGAACATAGAGCTTATATACTGAGGCTAAAGCAATTAAAACTCTTATAGATGATATTCTAGTGACAGGAGCAAAAGTGTCAAAATAGTCAATGTTTTGTTTTTGAGTAAAACCTTTGGCTACTAATCTTGCTTTGAATTTATCAACCGACCCATCAGGGTTATATTTCTTTTTAAAAATCCATTTGCAGCTAATAGTTTTTGCTCCTTTTGGTAAATCCACTAATTCCCAAGTTTTATTTTTTAGAATTGAATCTATTTCAATTTTAATTGCTTCTTTCCACAATTTTGCATCAGGGGATGCAACAGCCTCAGAAAAGGTTCTAGGTTCATCATCAACAGCATATGTATAAAATCATCTCCAAAAGAAGTTACCTTCCTTTGTCGTTTGTTTCTTCTTAAATCCTCATGGACATTCTCATAGGAATTTAAATTTTCAATTTCTAAAATATTGAATATTAATATATAAGCTCTAATAAAGCCTTTTTACCAAAATTAGATGCAAGTAGTTATTTGTCTTATGTATAACATTTATGCTACTACAAAAATTAACATGTCATACATATGCAGACAAATATCTCACGCTTATCATCTTATCGATCATGAATACATATATCCATATTAAAGGAGAGCCACAATTTAAGGCAAATAAATTATGACAATAAACATAGTCAAAGTTTAAAAATTCTTTTATTTTCCATGGAGCATATAGTATCAACTTGAAAAATATCCCTACATTTTTAAATATTTTAAAAATTTGTAGGAGAATGATACCGCAACTTGACTATATATATATATATATATATATATATATATATATATATATATATATATATGTACTTTTAATTTAGTACATAATTAACTCATATAAAGTCTCAAATTATTATAGGTGGGCATCCAAACATAATATATATATATATACACACACACACACATATAAATTCTTTCACCATATAATAACATTATATAAGAATATAATTACACATAATCATTTAAGAACTTCACAATTTCAAAATTTTTGTGACCAATAATTCAACACTATTGTACCTCTTTGTACAATAAACATGGGATGTAAGAAACTAGCATTCACAAATGCTTACTCCAATTCTTACTTATGACATATTATCATCTCAATGAGACGGCATTGTCAATTTACAAATTGACCCAAAATTTATATGCCAATGTTCACTATCTTGGTCACAGACCCACAAAAATTTTGGTTCCAAAATGACAAGTGTAATTGATAATATTGTTTAACAACAGTAATAATTTAGGTGAAAATATTTTGTATTTGTAAATTCTATAACCCCCACATTTATGGTTATAGTGCCAGTTTCAAAAAATCCACAATTTCTTTCGCCTAAAATATAACATTCATATGAGACTATTTATGTGAAATTTTTCAAAGCTCAAAATCTATTTATACATATATTATCTAAGAAATTTATGCATTTTTCCCATAGCATAATTAGATTTCACATAGCTTTCATATATTTCAAAATCTCATGCACATATTCATACATGTATATCTATATATAACATAAAATTCATATGCCCTTTCTGATATATACATATTTATCATATATCAAAAAATTGGGACAATGTTTATATATATATATATATATATACATGTATATATAATATATCAATATATATAAAATATCCAATATATATCTATATGTATATTTATAATGCGCACACACCATATATATATCAAACCCATATATATGACTCATATATAAATATAAAATACACATTTATGTATATTATATACACGTACACCCGTCCACACATTTTTCCAAAATATTGAAAGCAAGAATAATATTTTAACCGTGGGGTAAATGTGATTAAATTATACGTTGCCTCATTTTTTATTGATACCATTAATATATACGTTGGCATGCTTTATATTACTAATAAAGGCTTGGATGGTGGTAAATGGTTTGTCCAACGGCAAAACGAAGCATCAATATATACATATTAAGGCAACCTTTAAATTCCAACCGAAACAATTAAAATACTAATTATAATTATCTTATAATTAATATTTATAATAATATTCCAACATGAATTTCATCCTAATAGTGATATCAAAACAAATAATATGATATTACCTCTATATCAACTCGAATGGTACTCCTGGTAGCAGCAAAAGCGTTGGTTTCCATAATTTCCTTAAGATTGTTGTAAAAAATCTGGAAACCAGCACGATGTTAATCTGAGTCGCGTCTTTTCAATAGACATTGTCCTTAAGGAAATTATTTTGCGACCACAGAAAGAGTACTGCGTCTACAGAACTTCCTCCAAGATTAAACAAATTCTTCTGAAAAAAGGTTCTCACGCCACAGAATAGCAGAAGATGTAAAGAGACGTAACCCAGAAAGTGAGAAAGGGAGAAGAGAGAGGCTCAGAATGTTTTCTGAGTTGGTGTGTAAGATGAGGGGGAGGAGCCCTCCTTTTATAGTCGCTGAGGCAGACAAAAATATTTAATAAAATTAAAATTCGTTTATGAAAATTAATGGACAGTTTCAGAAATTAATGGGCAGTTTCAGAAATTCAATAGGGAGTTTTTAAATATTTTAAATATTTTAAATATATTTAAAATAAAGAAACATAAAACCGTCAGCCCTTAATTTTCTGACATTAATCCAAATTAATTTTCATAAGTGTAAAATTCGCAAACTCTCTTCCCCTCCTTGCTCCAAGCAATGTGAGACTTTTAGATTTCTCTTTTGAAATATTAAGCCTTTATAAGGCTATTTTCACAACAATATATATATATATATATATATATATATATAACATATATAATTTACACACAGAGGCTCACGCATATATCAGATTCAATTCTCATCCCTTTTCAAGCACCTTTGCCGGTCTCTCTATACGCACTGAATCGTGCTCTGTTTCTGTTCACCATGACCCTCTCTTCCTCCCTCTATTTCATTCCCTGCCACTGAAGACCTTCTTTTGCAACGTCGCTCCTAGTCCTCTATCTCTCGCCATCGTCTCTATCTCTTCCCTCGGAGTGTTTCAGTTTCTCACTTGGACTATGCTCGCTACTCTGTAATTTTGACATGCTATGTTCCTATTTTCATCTTTGTTTTCTGTTCTCTCTCTTAGTTGCTATGTTCTCTCTCTTAGTTGCTATGTTCTCTCTATTTCTTCCCCCTCAACTCTGTGCTCACATCTTTCCCTACTACTCAGTCCCCTTCCCTCATAATAAATTCCATGCTTATTTATACTATAGTGAACGTGACTGGTTGCTCCAGATTTTTAGGGGTCATGAGTTTCGTGGCAATCTTTATGGAGTTTGGAAGTTAGTTACATTATCCATGCTGTGCTCTAATGTACATCCTGATTCTCTTCTAATCTCTTTTTTTAATTAATTAATTTAATGGGTTTATAATAAGAATTAAGATACCCCATACAAAATTCCTTTTTATTTCTATTTTTATGTTATTTTTATTTTTATTTTATTTTAAGGGACAAAATTAGGTGTTCACAGTTGCCCCTCTTTACTCACTTTTTAAACTAGAGTATGGAAATGAAATTGAAATAATATAGTTTAAGTAGTGAGTAAAGATAAAGAACACTTAATTTTGTCAAAGGCATGGTAAAAGCATGTTTGGTTGTTTCCGGGCTTTGAAAAGAATGGGTGTCGGTCGTCTCTGGGCTTTGATAAGATAGGTACCGGTCATTTTAGGGCTTTAAAAAGATAGGTGCTGGTCGTCTCTAGGCTTTAAAAAGATAGGTGCCAGTCATCTTCATGCTTTGAAAAGATGGGTGTCGGTCGTCTCCGAGTTTTAAAATGATGAGTGCTAGTCGTCTCTAGGCTTTTAAAAGATGGGTGCCGGTCGTCTCTGGGCTTTAAAAGGATAGGTGCCGGTCATCTCCAAACTTTAAAAATATAGGTACCGGTTGTCTTCAGGCTTTGAATGGATGAGTGTCAGTCATCTCTGGACTTTTAAAAGATGGGTACTGGTCGTCTCCGGGCTTTAAAAGGATAGGTGCTGGTCATCTTCGAGTTTTGAATGGATTGGTGTCGGTCGTCTCTGGGCTTTAAAAAGATAGGTGCTGGTCGACTCCGAGCTTTAAAATGATGGGTACCAGTCATCTCTGAGCTTTAAAATGATGGGTACCGGTCGTCTCCGAGCTTTAAAAAAAATGGATGTCAGTCGTCTCCGTGCTTTGAAAAGATGAGTGCCAGTTGTCTTTGGACTTTTAAAGGATAGGTGCCGGTCGTCTCCGGGCTTTAAGATAATAAGTGCCGGTCGTCTCTGGACTTTTAAAGGATGGGTCCTAATCGTCTCCGAGCTTTAAAATTATGTGTGCCAGTCGTCTCCGGGCTTTAAAATGATTAGTGCCGGTTGTCTCTGGGCTTTAAAATGATTGGTGTCGGTAGTCTCCGGGCTTTAAGATGATGGGTGTCAGTCATCTCTGGACTTTAAGATGATTGGTGCCAGTTGTCTCCAAGCTTTAAAATGATGGGTGCCGGTCATCTTCGGACTTTGAATGGATTTGGATGCACCAAGGACTTTGGCACACCTAAGCTTGAGGCATTGGGGTTAAATTGAAAAATGCATGACATGCAAGAATCAAGTTAAGAGATTTTACTTGTTTAGAAATGATTGCCCTTCCTTTGGAGAATTTCGTCGAACCAGACCAGACTCTCTTCTTGTCTTCAGATCACTTAAAAGACTTGTTGTATTATGAATTGGGACCTTGCCCCGGATTTGACATTTGTTTCTTTGACGGAGTTGTCCGTTCACATGAAGATGGATTTGCCTTTTTTGACATAATGGCTTTTTTCACACAATGTGAAATTGCCCCAGTACTCTTGGATTTCATTAGATATAATGCTTGTCACTCTAGGACTTCAACCAATAGATATGGCTAGATATGTTCCATAAATCATAGATGGTAGCATTGCCCCAGTGTTGAGACATGTTATTCATTATTTTTGCATTCCTCAAGAGATGAGAAAAGTCTGCTTGCCAATGATTGATCTAGCAGGCAAATGATGGCACCTTGTTGAAAATGATACTTAGTGACATTTAGGTCTTTTTGCCCCAGTTATGTAACTATGATGATAGTCATCTTTATAGGATTAATCCAGATCTGTAAAACATTTCCCTTCTAACACAACTTTCACATCATGTTTACCATAGCTTCTTGTGGTCAAATCCTTTTGACGTCAAAGATGATGAGGTATGAAATTCATAGAAAGAAATTTTGTGAATTGACAAAAACTAGTATGAAGACAATGTTTGATGGTTTCACAATGATAAAAAAAAGTATGCAGTGTAAAGATATAGAAAGATGCCCCATTTCAAAGCCTAAGATATTCTTTGCGTAAATCTTTGATTAATGTGAACAAAAGAAATTTGGTCTAAGTCAAGTTGTTGCCCCAATTTCAAATTTACTTTTGTTTTATTTCTCCTCTTTTTTTTTTAAAAAAAAAAAGTATGTGCCCCAGCTTAAGCATAACAAACCTTAATGAGGACTTTAAGTGCTTGTAACGTGGCCAAGGTAAATTGGCTTTTGAATTAAAAATATATTAGGCTCAGGATTAGCATGCCCCTATCCCACTTCTTCACTTCTATCTTCTTTCCTAGAATCTTATGCCAAAAATTCTTTTAACAAGAGAGAGTACTTATGGGTTGTAAATGGCTTAATGGGTGAGGAATGATGGCTTCAGAAGGAAAGGTATAAAGGCCCAAATTTCATGTTGGGTTACAATGAGAATTATGTCCTTGAAGTGTTGTGTAGTCTTGGCGACATCCACTTAGCTCTTTGTTCTTAACTAAGCTTTCACTTGAGGGTTTATAGCTTTTTTTTTTTCTGTTAAGATGAGCACTCCTCCCTTAACAATTTTCATAGCTAGAGATGAATTTTGTAGTTTTTCTCTCTCTTTTTTTTTGGATCTTTTTCAATTTTGTGCTTGTGGCTTTTTCTTTCATCTCTTCTCTTTAGAATTTTTTTCTGCTTCTTTTTTTCAATCTTCAAGATAGATCATCTAGATGCCAAAACTACTTCTCATTTTTTTTAATACTCATTGTTTTCCAGGCTTGATACATCATGGGTGATTTGAAGAGAATCATAGGCACAAGGGGGATAACAACGATTAATTAGTGTATGGGTAGTGAAAGAATTAGACCTCTCCTGCTTTATTAATTTTTGGCATAAAAACATGTTAAAACTACCCCATCCTGGTATTTATGGTAAATAAATGAAATGAACCCTACTTCTAGCTCAAATGGGGTGACTAGGGATAATCTCCTCTTTTGTTTAGGAAAACAATAAATGCCTCATATTATTGACTCAATTTGCTCATGGGACGCACCCTTAATGAACTTTGAATTAGTTTTGGGGTCTTATATTTGCATTATCCTTAGATTTTGTCTGTGTTCACATTAAGTTAAGATTTTCCAAGAAATATCACATGAAAAATAAAATGAATAAAAATAGAGAAAGGAAACGAATAGACAAGCATAAGGGAACGAAAATGATGACTTTTTACTGATGGAATAAAAGGATTAATATAATCGAAGTGAGATAATTGCATATTGCCCTAGTTAAACAAGACATAAAAATATAAAGTCCTTTCAAAATTTTAAATAACAAGTACTAAATAAGATGATAAATAACACCAAAGATTTAACTATGTTGTTTTTCATAGCCTATGATTAAAGATGCATCAACCGCTTTCTTGTCCTACTTTTAATTGGATATGGTTGGAGTCGATCAAATCCAGCATATTTCTTTTAAATGTAGTACAATTCTCGATCGAATGCCCAACAGCTCCCATATGAAACTCGCATGTAGCAGTCGGATCATACCATGCTAGATATGTAGGGTTCACCACTTTAGCAGGTCGAGGCCCCAGGAAATGAGTGGTCAAAAGACTTTTATATAGCTCAGCATTTGTTGTGCCAAAGTTTGGCCATGGGCGATTATGTAAACCATTTTGTTCTTCCCTTTGGGTGTGTTTATTTGGCTCTAGTTGACTTTAGCCATGACTACTAGCTCGATAAGAATATGATTGTTGCTGAGGGTAGGATTTTATCGGCTGTACATAACTCACCTCCTCTTCCATTTTCCTTGCAGGTTGCCCCTTCTTTGACCAACGTTCTTCTTGGGGACTTGAGAGTTTCCCTTTGCGAATATCAGCGTCAATTCTTCCCCTAATCTCAATCAAGTCCGCAAAGTTGGTGACATATGTTCTAAGCATAGTTATATAGAAAGGATTTGGTAAGGTGCGGATGAAGTAAGAACAGAATTCAGACTGGATCAATGGAGGTTGCACTTATGATGCCATTACTCTCCATCTTTGGGCATATTCTTTGAATGTTTCAGAATTTTTCTTTTTCATTGCCTTCAATTGCTCTCTAGTCGGAGCTTTCTGCAGATTAAACTTATATTGCCTCATGAATAAGTCTGCCAAAGTCCTTCCATTTCTGGATTTTTGAATGGTCTAGTTGCATAAACCACAACAATGCAACTCCGGTTAAGCTTTCAGGGAAAAAATTAATTAAGAACTTCTCGTTACGGGACCATACGCACATTTTGGTACAATATGACTTTAAGTGGTAAACCGGGTTACCAGTACCATCATATTTGGAGAATTCTGGCATCTTGAACTCTTTTGGAATTGTGATCTTAGGAGTTAGACACAATTTATCTAACTCTAATGACCCCCGAGACACTGGCCCTGCAAGGCGTGCAATTGGTCTTTGACTTCTCTAATTTTCTCTTTAAGATTTCTATCTTCTTTCTCAATCCTTGAGGCTGGAATATGGAGTGTGTAAACGAGATCGTCACCAGGATGTCCCTGCGTGGCATCTTCCCCTACGTTCTAATTAGTATTATCGGGTGTATCCGCTATTTGAGTGTGGGGGTTCTTCCCCTTATCTGCTACAGTGACTGTTATCTAGTTCGCTTTTGCCTTAGGATTAACATATGCTGGCATGGGATTGTCAGCCTCAGCTTGAGTTTCAATAGTGACAAGTATTGAAGAGAGAGCAAATGCACCTGCTTGTTTTCCTCTCACTTCTTCTATTAATGCTAAGATCATTTCAGTCATTTGAGCAAATTGTCTTTCCAAGGCCTCAAGACGCACAGTGGAATCATTTTCCTTTCTTTGATTGTCTCCTGATTGGCCTTCCGTTGTCTTACTTCGTGAGCGAGTGTTGTATACACGAGTTGATGGTAGGGTCTAGTTGGACAATTTTCTTTTAGAAGGTGCAATGGTGAAGTTTTATTATTTCTCTCTGAAGAGAAAGAACAAGAGTTAGCCTTTTGAAAATGATTTAATCAAGTTATTAAGTCTTTTCCTCCTTTTGAAAGAATCTCATATTGGAACACGAATATTTTTAAAATATTTACTATATCTACGATGATTCTGCATAATGTGACTCTCACACTCTTTGTGAGCTTTCATGAGTTTTTGAGAAAAATGGTTGTCAAAAAAAAAAGAATTCATTTTTACTCGTGTTTCAACAATTAAGTGAAAGCAACAGAGGAAATAGAACTATCTTATTAAAAGGAAAAATAAAAGATATTATATATTATTCAAAAAAATGAGGAAAAGGAGTAAAAATTATTGAACAGAGTTAGAAAAGTGAGAAAGACCGTTGTTTTTTGAAAACTATTTTATTGAAAAAAAATAGAAATAGTTGGAATAAGTAGAAGTTAAAAAACAAAATAAAAGATAATGATATACAAAATTGAGAAATTATAAAGGATGCTTCCCATATGTCTTACTTAATGATTCTTATGCATCAGTCTTCTAGGCCAATTAAGAGTGCATATGTTTCAGGGTGGATCTACAAGCCTATGGATTTAAAGGTCCCCAAACTGCCCCCATAATCGAAACTCATAAAGATTTCCAATTGTTAGCATTGAGAACGTAAGAGTTACACTCTCTATGAATTCTATACTGACAAAAAAGGTACAGTCTGAGAGGAAGCTTTCATGATCCCCACAAGGGATAGACCATCTGCGACATCACTAGACTTCCTTCTATCCTATGGTTGCGCTCAGCCTAAGTATAGAGCCAGTGTTTGTGACGGACGTGTTAATACATAATGTGTGAGGGGAGTGAAATAAATATATATAAGACAAAAATAAAATAAAATAAAATAAATGCATAATTAAAATAAATAAAAAAAGGAATTGAGATTAGAATAAAGAAATTAAGTTAAAGTAAAAAAAATGATACAAATAAATATATACAAGACAAAAAATAAAAATAAAAAATAAAAGGGTAATTAAGATGACTATCAAATTTAGTTGCATACTTAATAAATCAATGTCAATTCTCGAATGTTCCCCATTGGAGTCGCCAAACTGTCACACCCGAAATGTGATCGGCTGACATTTTCTAGAAAAAGAAAAATGATATAAAATCAGCTTTCGAAATTGAAAACCAATTTTATTTAGAGCCGCCACCAAAATTTTATTATTAGGAAAAAAAACTTTGGAAAAACCTTAAGATTTGACGGTCTGTGTTTAGAAAGAAACCAAGTTTAGAAGTTGAATTGCATAGGGAAGGTGTTAGGCACCTCATACATTTGATTTAGAAAGCATACAATTATTTAATAGTCACTCAAAATTACCCTTATAAATTACTAAAGAAATAGATAACAGAATATATATAAAAAAAGAAAAAAGAAAGAATAAACAAATATAAACAAAGACGGACTTGGCTAGGCAGTACCTAAGGCCTACGTATCCAGCTGTTGGGATCAAAGTCCACGTAGTTCATAAAAAAATTAGTTATGTGTTGATGTTTTAGAATAAAGAGATGTCTTTTATTTTTTGAAAATTGCTTTTAAAGAAATATTTTTGGATTTTTGGATTTTATTTTAAAAAGGAATATTTTTGAGAGATCTTTCCCTACCAACATTGTTATGCAATCATGTAGTAGGTACTTTGAAAAAAAAATACGTTTTGAATTCAATGAATTTATTTTGACAAAAGAACTTTTTCCCCACTTGCATTGTTATACAATCGCAATTGGATATTTCATATAGTTTTCAAATAACTGAGGCTCAATGAATTTCCTTTTTAAAATTTTTCCCACCAGTATTGTTATACAATCACATAGTGAGGTTTGCTCAAAAACATTTTTGAAACTCAATCAATTTATTATTATTTTTTTTAAAATATTTTACTACGAGCATTGTTATACAATCGCGTAGAGGGAATTAGATAAGTGCCTAGAGACAATGAGTGATCTACTCCATGAGAGTTAGCCATCCCAACTTATCGTTAGAAGATTAAAAGCGCACACAACAACAACACCAATATAGACAATATTTGAAATCAAGTCCACTTTGTACCAAAAGTTTAGAAAATAGCAGCTGCAATAAAATTTGGCTTCTATTTCCTTTCCAAATTGAAACATGAACCAGGAAGACAGAGGAAGGAATAGAATATATATATATATATATATATATATATATATATATATATAATAGATACGTATATATACATATAGCATATACATATACGCACACTGATATATATATATATATATATATATATATATACATGCAACCTATATGTAAACACACATACACACGCTTATATACATATATAACTCATATTTATGCACTGATATACATAGACACCCTGACACACCCAGATATATACATAGACACCCTGACACACCCAGATATATATATATACACACATATATGTACACAGATATATACCCACACACACACATATATATATATAACATATATAATTTACACACACAGGCTCATGCATATATCAGATTCAATTCTCATCCCTTTTCAACATATATCAGATTCAATTCTCATCCCTTTTCAAGCACCTTTGCGGGTCTCTCTCTACGCACTGGATCGTGCTCTGTTTCTGTTCACCATGACCCTCTCTTCCTCCCTCTATTTCATTCCCCGCCGCTAAAGACCTTGTTTTGCAACGTCGCTCCTAGTCCTCTATCTCTCATCGTCGTCTCTATCTCTTCCCTTGGAGTGTTTCGGTTTCTCACTTATACTATGCTCTCTACTCTGTGATTCTGACATGCTCTGTTCCTGTTTTTATCTCTGTTTTCTGTTCTCTCTCTTAGTTGCTATGTTCTCTCTATTTCCTCCCCCCGACTCTGTTCTCACGTCTTTCCCTACTGCTCAGTCCCCTTCCCTCACGATAAATTCCATGCCTATTTATACTATAGCGAACATGACTGGTTGCTCTGAATTTTCAGGGGTCGTGAGTTTCGTGGCTATCTTTATGGAGTTTGGAAGGTAGTTACATTATCCATGCTGTGCTCTAATGTACATCCTGATTCTCTTCTAATCTCTTTTTTTAATTAATTAATTTAATAGGTTTATAATAAGAATTAAGATACCCCATACAAAATTCTTTTTTATTTCTATTTTTATGTTATTTTTATTTTTATTTTATTTTAAGGGACAAAATCAGGTGTTCACAATTCTTACTACTATCATTTATCTACATCAGAGACCTGTTTTTCATGCATGTATAATAAGCTCAAATATGTGGGGCCAACGAATTAAGAAGCATTTACTCCCTTTGCCAACGAATAGTTGTCCTAACTGAACACACATTTATTGACTCTGAGCCAACATTAATGCTTTGCCTTCAACATCTTTTTTTTTTTTTGCTAAATTTGCCTTCATTTTCATTACTTAGGCTGCACATCCACACTTGTCGTCCCTTCTTCTGTATTTTATTAAAACTTATTTTTCAAAGTATAAAATATAAATATTTAATTAAAATAAAAGTAATTTTAAAAAATTATGTTATTTTTTAATAGAGATGCTAATATTTTGAGTATTTTAAAAATTTCAAATAAGTTAACATTATCTTAATTTATAATATTTCTTGTTATGTAATTAATTTTTTTTGTAAATTTTTTATTGTAAATGTTGTTTTTGTATAATTTAACATCAAATTTTATTTTTAATTAAATTTATAAATTCATATTTATAATCTTTAATAATATGTTTTAACATTTTAATATATTTTAAATAACATCAGTTCGACTACGGTCCTACTATTGATTCTTAAATTAATATCTCGATCAGTTCAATAATCAGTGCAATTGTCTGAACCTTGCTTTTAACTCTTCTTTCTCACTCAAATGTCTAATTAGGCTGTGTTTGTCAGGTCAAATAAGCTAGACTAACTTATAAACTTGTTAAAAATGTTTGATAAATAAGTTTATTTCAATACCTTATAGCTTATTATGAGATACTACTTTAAGTAGCTTATCGCTTATATTATATTTTTCTTTTATTTTTATCCTTGTTATTTTATGAAAATACCCATTATACCTTTTCTCTCTCTCTCTCTCTCTCTCTCTCACACACACACACACACATATATATATATATATATATATATATATATATAAAACAATAATAATTTAAATTAATTTAATTAAAAAACAATCATATATATATTTATTTACATTTCTCAAAAAACATAATAAAAAATATTTTTTAATTAATTATATATATATTATTTTAAATTAATATAATAAAATATATAAATATATTTAATTAATTTTATATATAATAATTTAAATTATTTCAATTAAAAATAATATTTTTATTTGTATTATTTTAAAATTATAAAATATATACTCTTTTATTTTATTTTATATTTTTTAACTATTTTAATAATTATTTTTATTGAAGGTTTCTAATTCAATAAACTAATATATAAGTTTTAAATTTAAAGTTATCAATTTTCAATTAAAAATTAACTTATAAATTATTAACTAATTTATAAATTATTTTCACCAAACATACCATCGATGATGAGTAAGGCAAGTGTCTAAGTCAATGCTTTTTTTTTTAAAAAAAAAAAAAAGGAGAGCATAGATTCTAATAATAAAGCATTGCTCCAGTCCAAGTCAATTCCGGCTTGACTAATATCATCCAAGTTGAGATTTTTTAAAATACTTCTTAAATAGGACGTTATGTCATTTTATGATAGTTTTGTATTTTGGATGAGGCACATCATTTTAGATATTAATTATCATATTAAATATAGACATCTTAATATTGCTTGATATTCAAACACTAAAATTGAAATTAGAGTTCTTTTTTTTTTAAAGTTATTTGACAAAGTAAAGAATTAAACCTGTGACCGCTTACTAGACACCACGTACACTACTCCAATAGCTAAGTGGCTTAAATTGAATAAAAGTATACCAAATTTCTCCTATCGATTATGAGCAGTTGAAAAATTCAAAAAAAAACCAAAAGAGTATTTTGTGTCATTCACTGATTTTTGTTTATATTTTTTAAAGTTTTTTTTGGCTCATTTATATTTCATTTGTTTTAATTTTTGTTTTATATATATATATATTTTTTTTTTTCTTTTGTAATTCTGTTAGATAAATTAACAAAAATACTAACTAGGTTGTCACATTACTTACCACTGGTAGCGCTAATAATAATAATAATAATAATAATAATAATAATAATAATAATAATAATAATAATAATTTCAGTTTATTCAATTAGCTATTTGGTTAAAAATTTTCTTTTAAGTCTTTGGTTAAAAAAATTTTTTTATCATTTGCTTGATATAAAATCATCTTCTACTTCTTTTAGGTCCTTGTTTAAGAATATATTTTGTTCTTTGTCAAAATCATTTCCTATAAACTTTTTAGTTTGTTCATTGTAGTCCCTATTCTCCATTGTCATGCTTTTTTCCTTACGGTTTGGTCCTCTAAATCAGTTAATAATTTCATTTTTAGTCATAATATGATTCAATCTATCATTTCTACCCAAGAACAATACGAGAAATGAATTAAAATTCAAAATTTCAAAGGTTGCATGTTTACCTTTTACGAGAGGAAGAAATTTGCAACTTTTAAAACTTTAAATTTTAATTTATTTTTTGTATTGTTCTTCGGTAGACATGGTAGATTAAATCATTTGATGACTAAAAATGAAATTTTAGACTGATTTAAAGGATCAAACTGTGAGAAAAAAAGCATGATAGTGAAGAACATGGACCAAAATGAAAAGTTTGTAAGAGATGATTTTGATAATAAACAAAATATATTTTTAAACTAGGGATCTAGATAAAATAGAAAAAAAATTTATATTAAGAAAAGAATAAAAAGAAAATTTTGATTAAGAACTTAAGTGTATAAATTAAAATATTTTATTTTATTATTATTATTAGGATTATCACGTGGCAAGTGATGTGATAGCTCAATCAGTATTTTTGTTAAATTATCTAATGGGGTTACAAAAAATATTATATGGGCATAAACAAAACTCCATATAAACTTTAGTCCTTGGTCAAAAAGCATTTGCCACGTGGACTGCCAAATTTTTTTAAAAAAATTTCAGTTCATTCACTTTAGTTCTTGGTCAAAAATTTTCTCTTGTCCAATTTTTGATATAAACTTGTTTTCTACTTTATCTAAATCCTTAGTTTAAGAATTTTTTTTATCAAAATCATCCCTTATAAACTTTTTAACTTGTTCAGTTTAGTCTATATTCTTCACCTTCATTTTTTTTCTCACGGTTTTGTTCTCCAAAGCAGTCCATAATTTCATTTTATTATGATTAAATCTATCATTTCTACCCAAGAATAATATAAGAAATGAATTAAAATTAAAGTTTCAAATTTTATCTTTTATGAGAGGGAGAGATACGTAATCTTTGAAATTTTGAATTTTATAATTTAAGTTGGTGTGTAAATGAGTGGCTTTCATGTATGCGTGTATGTGGGTGGTTTTTCAACAGCTTCTTGTCAATTATATGTCTTCATGTTGTATTTAAACTTGTGATTTTCAAAATTAATGGTATCAGTTGAGCGTTATCAAAATTAACTGAGTTTACATTAGGGATTGCGGTTCTCTCTATAATTTGAATCAACAAAATAGAGATTTTGATTTTCTCTTTTCAACAATGAACCATAACCCAAGTTTTATAACGATATCTATGGTAAGTGACAGTAACAAATTACAAGACATCTTAATTAATTTTGAACATACCAAATGGTGGTTGTATCAGGATTATTCATGATGATTCGACCTTTTTCTGAAAGCACTTACTCTTTATCATTCACCATTTTGATCACTAAAAAAAAAAAAACTAATATACAAAGATGAAAGCGGGAGAAAGTTCAAACATTTGTTCTGATAGTTCATAGTCACACTAGTTCTTATTATCCTTGACAGATTCAGCTTCGCTGGTGCTACCTAAGTTGCGTGTTCTTCTTCTTGTGGGCCCGTCAACATGTCTCCCGACTCCGTCGTCCTTAATTCTTGGTTATTTGGATAAGGTTCACGGAATGCCTTATTCCTGGAGTAGTACCCATAAATGAAAAGGAACACCAAATGAAGAATTGCCAACATCAAATAATAGATATCCAGTCTGCTATCATTCAAGGATTCCTGGAACCACCCCAATCTGGAGAAAATCAATGTCAATGCTACAGTTAGGAGGCTTCCTATACCATGTATGAACTCTGTCACTAGCTCCCTAAAGCTCCACTTTGATTCAGGCACATGATTACAGAAGAACACTGCATACCCATCTTCAATAAGTCCTTCTGCTAAACCTAACAGCAAAAACTGAGGAATCAAGAGTATACCATTCGTTTCTTTATCTAAATTAGACAGCCACAACCTACGAAGCTCCACACGCCAAGCTGTCAAGCAGCAAAGCATAGAACAAACCATCCCACAAAAAATCCTCACTTTTGTGATACTCTGCCTCTCAAGTCCACTCCACCAAAAGAGCCATTTCACCACACAACGCATCCCATAACTCATTACAAAGAAAGCAGAAACGTTAAAATTAAATTCCATGGAGTTGGCTTGCTGAACAAAGAAACCAGTCGCAGCAGGCAATGCCAAGCTGTAAGGCAATATGGTCAAAAGCAAAAGAGTCACCGAAATAACTTGCTTTACTTCCTCTGCTTCTCGTCCCATCCCTGGGTTGCCATTTAGATTATTAGAATTAGATGAGCTCTTGAGAAATAATTGAGTTCTGCATAATATTTTTCTCAGAAAACGAACATTTTCTGATGATTGCTTCGAGAGACTTGTCTTTGGCTTCTTGAAACTGTAGAAAAAGCAGCCAGAGTAGAACACTAAAAGCCCAGATCCCATAAGTATTGCTGAAATCTTGAAAATGTCTTTCCAGGTTATATCTGCAGGGAGGAAGGCAGTCATGCAGGCTCCAACTATGTTAGCACTATAAAACCAGACATTCAGACGAACTATATTTCGCTGCTGATTATCTTGTGGGTTCATCTCTCTGGTCTGCTTTCCCACCTTTTCCATAAACTGATATTCAAAAAACTCTGATAAAGTGGAGGTTCGTCCAGATTTTCCTAGAACCGTTAGTAGAAAAGCCAAAGAGAAGAGAGGGAAGAATTCTCTTGACACTGCAGAAACCTCGCACACCCACAACAACATCAAACCCTGCACCAAGAATTGTTAATTGTATGAACAGTTCTCAATATATTAGGAATTTCAAATGGGAAGCTTAATTTTTTTAACAAATATCTATTAGGAGGTTTTTTTCTCTTTTTTTTTTTGATGACTTGACACTTGAAAATACTAGAAGGTTAGTGTGGCTAACAGAAACTCTTTGGGACTGTTTGGTATGCTCGCGGAAGGGGGAAAGGAAAGCGTCTTTCCATTACTATGTTTTTTTTCTGTTGTTTGATATGCTTACTGTAGTGGCTGGAAGACGGAACCTGGCATTCCCTCTTCCATTGTTTTTATACGGAATTCTTCCATCGATTTAGCAATGGAAAAGTATATCCGAGAATGGAAAGAACGGGTGACTTCTGAAATTATCCTTTTCTGTGCACTTACAATTTCCTTTCTATCCCCTAGTTTGTGCACTTTATTCCCGACCTTACTTTGCTTATGCTTTTTCAGTGACTGTATGGAAGAAGCTGAAAGCTTCCAAAGAGAAATATTAACCAAATTAACAAATGCACTAAAGCATTTCCTTTAATTTTATTTTTGAAATCTTTCTGCTAAAAAATCTAGATTTTCACGCCGGCGTAGTTCTTGTCTCTTCAGAGATGCTAATGGACTAAGGGGGGAGTCTGAGACGCCGGTGGTAAGAGAGAGGCAGAGAATCATAGAGAGGAGATTGGGAGAGAGAACTAGCAAGAGAAGAGATCAAGAGAGAGAGCCAAATCTAAGAGGAAGAGAATGGGAGAGAGAGAGAGAGAACAAATGAAAGAGGCAAGACGAATTAGAGGGCCAGGCGTTTGGCAGCTGGTCAATTGGTTCTTGACAGCTAGTCGACCGGCCCTGCCAGGTGCTGCAGTCGGTCGACCGGCCCTGCTGAAATTATTTTTATATTTATTTTTTATTATCTTTAAAAATATAATAATATTATTTTTTCTTTCTTTTCCAATGCATACCAAACAAGTTTCTTTTTTCCTTTTCCTTCTCCTTTTTCCATTCTATCTTCCTTTCTATTTTCTTATTTCCTTTCCATTCTTACTATTTCTTGGATACTAAACGGTTTATTCGTGAATCTCAATTAATTTTGTTTTATCCCCAATTCGCATGAGTTCACTAAATGGGAAAACAGTCACATAAATCAAATGTGTTAAAAAAGTTTAGGTGAAAATGCCAAAAAACAAAAAACTAAAAACAAAGGAAAAGCAAAAACAAAGGGAAAGCAAAAACAAAAACAGAATGTCAACTTTGGAATCTACTTTGCTTCAACATTAAAAGTCGACAATAAATTCGGTCTAAATTTTTAATTTTGTTTGACATAATTCATTCATTGAGAAAAATGCATTTGATCTATCATTTTAATTGACAAAATAATAGTTATTTTTGTTACTTTCTTCTCCATTTTTACAATAAAAAAGTCTTTTAAAATGATGAGTTAGAGATAACTTTTTCGTGAATTTGAGATTTCTTAACGACGAAAAAATAGAGAAGTTACGCTGATGATTTTTTGCACAAAATTTGTTATTCAATTTTCCAAGTTTTTTAATTCTAATGATTTTTTCCACATATATGAAGATAAGTTGTTCTAAACTAAAAAACTATCAAAATACTTAGAATACCTATCTACCTTAATGAAATCAGATGACTAAAGGTATGAATATGATGCTGTTTATCATAAAATATATTCAAATTTGGGGATGATTTCTTACCGTAACAGAGGCTCCAGTGTAGAATATAATGACATTGAATTGACCAACGTAGGAATCAGAGCGATGAGGCACAATAACTAAGATGGATAACGCACAGTCTACCATGTTGCTGATAATAGCGGCTTTCCTCATGTCATAATTCAGTACATCTGTGAAGTAATCCACTATCACTGACGCCATTCCCACTCCCACAAAGCCATGGCTCGCAGTCAATACTGCAGTTCATTCGTATGCATCCATCCATGTCCATCAAAGCCAAATTAAAGAGGGGGAAAAAAGTAAAAATAGAGAAATTGAGTACGTATAATATACCCCAAATGAAGACAAGAGTCTCGGAGAACACGAAGTGAGTGCGCAACTTGGAGGACGCTAAACAAGTCGTCATCGTGAGCTATGCCTTCATTACAGCTTGATGAGTTATAATACAGTACTGCTAGAAGAAGGAAGAGGGAATCAATTACAGAAGATCAGACTTAAAAAGATTGGTCAATGCCCTCGACATCTCCGATAGCAGTGGGATCCAAGATTTTTATTTTATTTTATTTTATTTTAATTCATCTTTCTCACAATAAATGACAAAATTAATCACCGTAGCCTGTAGGTGTAAAAGATTTTATTTTTTTAACCATTTTGATACAATGTTACTTTTTCAGTTCAGACTTTTTTTTTAATTGTTTTTTAATTCCACTTAAAACTTTTAAAACCAGGGGAAGTATAGTTTGTTAGTATTACATCAATAAAAATTAAAATAATATATAAAAATAATAGTAATTAATAATTGAATACTTGTTTAAAAAAATACATTCATCGATATCAAATTAATCCACCAACTTAAGCCTTAGATGGCAGATGGATAGGTAAATATTTTAATGAGTCAGAAAATCTAAGGAGAAAGATTCTTTTTAATTTGCAGAAGATGATAGAAATATTGTGTTTTATTTGAGTCAATTCATTCACTTTCAATGTTGTTGAATACAAGTCCAAGAAAAATTGACTTATATCAATGATAGATTTTTAAACTTGCTCAAACATGACACCGAAAGCAGTGGGTGGCAAACATTTTATAAAAACATAAATATGGTCTCCAAATAATCTAAAAATATGACACTTGTTAGTATATTATATTTGAGAGGCTAATCATATTGGTAGATGCTATTATATATCTCTAGGCCATTCATGGTATCTAACATTTTCCTGTACGTGAACATTTGAGTGTCTAAGGGTATTGGATGCAAATGAGCCCCCCTCCATCTAGAAAAATAATAACAAATTATTAATTAGACAAATACACATTAGCCAACAATAGACATATATCAATAAATGAATACCTAAAGTAAAACCCAAAGGTGGTTGCAGTAAATAAGTTGTGGGCAAAGGAGTTGGTTGTTGAATTACATTAGCCCCAAGATAAGGAAATCTCATCTAGATCCAAAAATGTAGGAGGGTCATACATTCTCCAATTTGCTTTGTGTCTTTGTGGGCTGTGAAACAAAATTTCTTGTACAAAAAGGTCAATACAGCTGAACTTCGTAACATCTGCTTGCATTCATGTAAATCGAGAAGGAAAGGAAGGAACGTTAATTTACAAAATTGTTAGATTTATCTAGCATCAAATATCCACCAATTAATAGTAACATGTATGCTCCAGCATGGAATCCTATGGTGGTCTTATATGCACCTTCAGGTATATTCCCAAATATATGAGAGAGTCACTTCAATGTTATTCTCTGCCCATCAGTCTTTGATCCGGGTGGCACTCTCCTAAAAGCTCTAAAACATATTTCTTGGAAGTTAGTTAGGCAGAGATTATCAATTACTAGTCTTTCCAAACATAAAAGTCTCAATAACAAACTTACATTTCAACATAATTGTTATCTCACCCTTAGTTAGGTTAAAAATATGTGTCTCCAGATGCCACTGCTCCATAAATGCAAAAACTATGAAATATTTAAACTCAAAATATTCAAAGACAAACACACCATAAAATTCAAATTGTATAAGAAGTGACACAACAATAAGAAGTGGATTAGAAGAAATGGCTCATTAGTCCATTCTTACACAATCAAGATAGGTTGCATCTAAGTGAAAAAAATTATATTAATCATAATAAAAAATAAAAAATTATACTTTATATAAATGATACTTACTACGATCATTTATCTACATCACATCAGAGACATGTTTTTCATGCATGTATAATAAGCTCAAATATGTGGGGCCAACTAATAAGAAGCATTTACTCCCGTTGCCAACGAATAGGTGTCCTAACTGAACACACATTTATTGTCTCTGAGCCAACATTAATGCTTTGCCTTCAACATTTTTTTTTTTTGCTAAATTTGCCTTCATTTTCATTACTTAGGCTGCACATCCACTCTTGTCGGCCCTTCTTCTGTATTTTATTAAAAATTATTTTTCAAAGTATAAAATATAAATATTTAATTAAAATAAAAGTAATTTTAAAAAATTATGTTATTTTTTAATAGAGATGCTAATATTTTGAGTATTTTACAAATTTCAAATAAGTTAACATTATCTTAATTTATAATATTTCTTGTAATGTAATTAATTTTTGTTGTAAATTTTTGATTGTAAATGTTGTTTTTGTATAATTTAACATCAAATTTTATTTTTAATTAAATTTATAAATTTATATTTATAATCTTTAATAATATGTTTTAAAATTTTAATATATTTTAAATAATACCAGTTCGACTACGCTCCTACTATTGATTCTTAAATTAATATCTCGATCAGTTTAATAATCGGTTCAAATGTCTGAACCTTGCTTTTAACTCTTCTTCCTCACCTAAATGTCTAATTAGGCTGTGTTTGTCAGGTCAAATAAGTTAGACTAACTTATAAACTTGTTAGAAATATTTGATAAATAAACTTATTTCAGTAGCTTATAGCTTATATTATATATATTTTTATTTTTATCCTTGTTATTTTATAAAAATACTCATTATACCCTTATCTCTCTCTCTCTCTCTCTCTCTCTCTCTCTCTCTCTCTGAGACATATATATATATATATATATATATATATATATATATATATATTAAAAAAATAATAATTTAAATTAATTTAATTAAAGAATAATCATATATATTTATTTACATTTCTCAAAAAACATAATAAAAATATATATTTTTAATTAATTATATATATATATAATATTTTAAATTAATATAATAAAATATATAAATATATTTAATTAATTTTATATATAATAATTTAAATTATTTTAGTTAAAAATAATATTTTTATTTGTATTATTTTAAAATTATAAAATATATGCTCTTTTATTTTATTTTATATTATTCAACTATTTTAATAGTTATTTTTATTAAATGTTTCTAATTTAATAAACTAACTTATAAATTTTAAATTTTAAGTTATCAACTTTCAATTAAAAATTAAGTTATAAATTTTTAATTAATTTATAAATTATTTTGACCCAATATACCATCGATCAGTAAGGCAAGAGTCTAAGTCAGTGCTTTTTTAAAAAAAATAAATAAATAAAGCATAGATTCTAATCATAAAGCATTGCTCCAGTCCAAGTCAATGCCGGCTTGACTAATATCATCCAAGTTGAGATTTTTTTTAAAATACTTCTTAAATAGTATGTTATGTCATTTTATGATAGTTTTGTATTTTGGATGAGGCACATCATTTTAGATATTAATTATCATATTAAATATAGACATCTGAATATTGCTTGATATTCAAACATTAAAATTGAAATTAGAGTACTTTTTTTTTTTTTAGTTATTTGACAAAGTAAAGAATTAAACCTGTGACCGCTTCCTAGATTACCTACACACACCTCACCACGTACACTACACTAATAGCTAGTGGCTTAAATTGAATAAAAGTACACCAAATTTCTCCTATCAATTATGAGCAGTTGAAAAATTCAAAAAAAGCCAAAAGAGTATTTTATATCATTCACGTTTGTATTGATTTTTGTTTATATTTTTAAAGTTTTTTTGGCTCATTTATATTTTATTTGGTTTAATTTTTGTTATATATATTCTTTTATTATAATTTTGTTAGATAGATTAACAAAAATACGTTGTAACATTACTTATCACAGTGTAGCCCTAATAATAATAATAATAATAATAATAATAATAATAATAATAATAAATATTTTAGTTTATTCATTTAGGTATTTGGTTAAAAATTTTCTTTTAAGCTTTTGGTTAAAAATTTTCTTTTATCATTTGCTTGATATAAACTTATCTTCTACTTCTTTTAGGTCCTTGTTTAAGAATGTATTTTGTTCTTTGTCAAAATCATCTTCTATAAACTTTTTGGTTTGTTCACTGTAGTCCCTATTCTCCATTGTCATGCTTTTTTTCTCACGGTTTGGTCCTCTAAATCAGTTAATAATTTCATTTTTTAGTCATAATATGATTCAATCTATCATTTCTACCCAAGAATAATAACGAGAAATGAATTAAAATTTCAAATTTCAAATGTTGCATGCTTACCTTTTATGAGAGGAAGAAATATGTAACTTTTAAAACTTTAAATTTTAATTTATTTCTTTTATTGTTCTTAGGTAGACATGGTAGATTGAATCGTTTGATGACTAAAAATAAAATTTTAGACTGATTTAGAAGATCAAACTATGAGAAAAAAAGCATGATAGCGAAGAATATGGACCAAAGTGAACAAAATGAAAAGTTTGTAAGAGATAATTTTGATAATAAATAAAATATATTTTTTAAACTAGGGATCTGGATAAAATAAAAAAAAATTATATTAAGAAAAGAATAAAAAGAAAATTTTGATTAATAACTTAAGTATATCAACTAAAATATTTTATTTTATTACAGTGATGTGACAGTTCAACCAATGTTAAATTATCTAAGGGAGTTACAAAAAATATTATATGAGCATAAACAAAACACCATATAAACTTCAGGAGATAAAGTAACTTTTTGACGTTAAAGAAAAAAAAAAAAAGGATAACAGAGGTTTAAGATGCAGAAACTTCAGAGGGGAACTTGAGGGACCAGCTCTTGGCTTTCGCATTGGCGCAGTTGGCTTTAGAAAGATGGTGAAAGCAAGGTTTCCAATAATTAATAGATTTCGAAGATACATGCCTTCTCTTTTCATTTGCGGTAATCTTCCCCAATCTTCATTTACAAATATCTTCCAAAATTCCAAAATTCCAGCGTTTTTTAGTTTTTTGGTATTTCTGATCCAACCAAATTTGGAGCTCACTTTTTCTCTAATGGATGAACCTCAGGTTTGGTTGTGGCCCATAGCATAGCGGAATATACGACTGTGTGTGCGTTGATGATTTACCAGCTATATGTGATCAAGAAGCATCTGTTCATGGCTGCTATCACTGTAAATATATTAGATGGACTGTCAGGCTTGCTCGCTTTCCTTATTGCTCATGTTGCAGATGCCTATACAGATTGTTTCAGTGTCACCGTCTTCTCCACAGCTTCTTCCATCATGGTAACAACATATTTACCAACTTCATGTCTTGAACTATTCATTTTCTTTATAGCTTTCCAGCTCTCAAACTCAACACGGTTTCATTCACTGCAGGGACTGATTCTTCTGTGGATTGCTAACTGTTCTGATCCCTCAGAACAAAATCTGTTGAACATGGCAGTATTGCTCATAGCATTAGGCAAATCAGGAGGAGGTTCTCCTTTACGATATTTTTTTGAGTACCAACTGAATAAAGATAGAAATCAAACAGGAAATGAAACAATGAGGAAACTGTTAAGTTACTGAAATGCAATTAATCAAGGAGAAGGATAGAGAATAACACACAAAGAAATTACGTGGTTCGGTCAATGCGACCTACGTTCACGGACAGAGAGAATATCTGTATTATTTTCTGAAGGAGGCTATACAGAGAGAAATTACATCAACCACTCTTACAATGAATTCCCTCACACTCATATATATAGAGACAAATGGGTCATGGGTCGTGGGTCGGGTTACAAACCGGGTCACCCACAAAATTCAAGTCAAACCCAACAATTTCCCTCCTTGACTTGAATTCTCTCAAATCACCAGAACTAAGTACAAATTCATCTCTGTCATTCAAGCCCTGTAGGGCTTCATGGAATGCAAACATTCACCAAGTCCAAGCTATGCTTGAACTTCTCTGAAGGTAGAGCCTTTGTCAACATATCTGCTGGATTATCTGCTGTGGCTATCTTCTCGATAGATAATTTCTTGTCTTTTATCACATCTCGAATAAAATTCAATCTGATATCAATATGCTTCGACCTCTCATGGTAGACTGGATTCTTGGCCAAACTTAATGCACTCTGACTATCACAATAAATGATAGGTCTCTGAATATTTAACCCCAGACTATCAATCAAACCATGTAACCACATACCTTCCTTAACTCCTTCTGCCAATGACATGTATTCTGCTTCAGTAGTAAACAAGGCAACTGTAGATTGAAGTGTTGCCTTCCAACTAACAGCACATCCATTTAGAGTCAAGACATAGCATGTTAAGGATCTCCTCCTCAAAAGATCTCCAACATAATCTGAATCTGTATAGCCAACCAAGCCACTATCAGATTTATCAGCACCATAAACCAAGCAAATATTACTCGTACCTTTTAGATACCGCATAATCCATTTAACTGCACTCCAGTGAGCTCTCCCAGGATTACTCATAAACCTGCTTACCACACTGACTGCATGAGTCAGATCAGGCCTAGTACACACCATTGCATACATCAAGCTTCCAACAGCATTACAGTAGGGCACTGAACTCATGTACCATTTTTCCTCAGCTGTAGTAGGTATTGTACTAGCATCAAGTTTAAAATGTGCCGCCAACGGAGTACTAACCGGCTTAGAATTATTCATTTGGAAAGACTGCAACAATTTTTCTATGTATTTCTGTTGAGATACATACAGTAAACCTGCACTTCTATCTCTCCAAATCTCCATGCCCAGTATCTTCTTGGCTGCACCCAAATCCTTCATCTCAAACTCACTGCTCAACAAGGCTTTCAAACTATCAATTTCAACCTTGTTCTTTGCAGCAATTAACATATCATCAACATATAGCAACAAATAAATATAAGAATCATCTGCAAGTTTCTTAGAATAGACACAGTTATCAAACTGATTACGCAGAAAACCATGTGAAGTCATGAATGCATCAAATTTCTTGTACCACTGTCTAGGAGACTGCTTCAAACCATACAAGGACTTTTTCAGCAAACATACATGATCTTTCTTCCCAGAATCAAGAAATCCTTCTGGCTGTGACATATAAATCTGCTCCTCTAAATTTCTATGTAAGAAAGCAGTTTTCACATCCAATTGTTCCAACTCCAAGTCAAAAACACTTACCATGGACAAAAGGACACGAATGGTTTTATGCTTCACAACTGGGGAGAAAACTTCATGATAATCAATTCCCTCCTTTTGTGAAAAACCCTTGGCCACGAGTCGTGCTTTGAACCTTGCTGGTTCAACTCCAGGAATACCTTCTTTCTTCTTGAAGACCCATTTGCATCCTATCGGTTTCACTCCCTTTGGTAACGGTACAAGATCCCATGTTTCATTCTTCTCAAGAGATTGCATCTCTTCATTCATTGCAACCAGCCATTCTGATGCTTCTCTACTCTCAACTGCTTCTTTATATGATCTCGGGTCATCAGAATCAATGCTTTCACCTACTGCCAAGGCATAAGCAACTGAATTAATATCAACTATATCAACACAATCTGCATACCTTATAGGTTTTCTGATTTCCCTCATTTCCCTCCTTGTTGCTATAGGTTGTGATTCTTCTTCTTCCCTGGGCTGCTGTACAGGGTCTGTTATAACCCTTTTTGAAGTTTGAACTTCAATTTCCACCTTCTGGTTGGCACCTTGATCATTATTACCTGCATGACTACCAAGCTCCTCCTTCTGATCAAACATAGCAGACTCATCAAAAGTTACATCTCTGCTAGTAATAAATTTTGGAGTTCTATCCTTTTCAGTACACCACAGTCTATACCCTTTAACTCCAGGTGCATACCCTAGAAATATGCATTTCATTGCCCTAGGCTCTAGTTTACCATCATTCACATGAGCATAAGCAGGACAACCAAATATACGCAGGCCAGAATAATCAGAAGGTTTACCGGACCATACCTCTTGAGGAGTCTTAAAATCAATTGCAGTAGATGGCGATCTATTCACCAGATAACAAGCAGTATTAACTGCTTCAGCCCAGAATTGTTTCGGCAAGCCAGCGTTTAATCGCATGCATCTCGCACGCTGCAACAGTGTTTGATTCATACATTCTGCAACTCCATTTTGCTGTGGTGTATGACGTACAGTGCGATGCCTCACTATACCTTCTTTCTTGCAAAATTCATCAAATGGAGCATTACAGAACTCCAACCCATTATCAGTTCTGAGTGTTTTGACCTGTTTTCCAGTCCGTTTCTCAACCATGGTCTTCCACTCCTTGAACTTCCCAAACACTTCATCTTTGAATTTCAGAAAATATACCCAAACCCTTCTAGAGTAGTCATCAATGAAAGTAACAAAGTACTTGCATTTGCCCTGAGATTCAATTGGAGAAGGACCCCACAAGTCTGAGTGAACATATTGCAGAACATCCGTAGAAGTATGCTTCCCAGAACTGAACTTAACTCTGCGTTGTTTACCCATAACACAAACTTTACAGAATTTCAGTTTCCCAGTTTCTGCTCCTTCTAACAATCCTTGTTTACTTAGAATTGACAGCCCTTTCTCACTCATGTGTCCCAATCGGCAATGCCACAACTCTGTATAATCATCATTCTTCCCTAAAGATTTAGATACAGCCACTGTCCCCATCACAGAACTACCAATCAGAAAGTAAATGCCATGCTGCAATTTACCCTTCATTATAACCAGAGCACCTTTGGAAATTCTCAACTGTCCATTCTCTCCAGAGTACTTGTACCCTTGTTTGTCTAGAGTACCAAGAGAAATCAAGTTCTTCCGTAGACCAGGAACATACCAAGCATCAAGCGTCCTGACTATTCCATCATACATCTGAATCTGTACAGAACCACTGCCCTTAACACTAAGCTGCTCATCATCACCCAATCTCACAACACCATTCCACTCCTTGAAAGAAGTAAATAGTTCACGTGAGAAAGTCATATGATAAGATGCACCTGTGTCCAAGACCCAAGTATTTGCAGAACCAGAGGTGCTGACTGTAAGAACATCAATGTCTTCTTCTCCGTCAGAACTATCTTGCACCACCGAAGCACTACCACTGGTATTCGATTCCTTCTCGTCATTTCCCTTCTTCCTCTGTGGACAATTCTTCCTGATGTGCCCCTTCTGTTTACAGTGATAACATCGAGGTCCTCCTTTGTTCCTCGACTTAGACCGTGACTTGCTTCTTTTTCCATCATCCCTTTTAGTGTCTCTGCCTCTGCCAACATACAAACCTGCTTCTGCACTATCCTCATTAGAACTAGAGACTCTTCTCTTCAGCTCTTTAGACTGCAAAGCATCTTTGACATCATTAACAGAGATACTATCTCTACCATACAACATATTGTCAACAATGTTCTCATATGAATTTGGTAGAGAACACAAAAGAATGATAGCCTGATCTTCATCATCTATCTTAACCCCAACACCCTGTAAATCCAGGATAATCCGGTTAAAATTATCAAGATGATCTTTTACCTGCATATTTTCTGTCATCCGCAGGGTATACAAACGCTGCTTCTGATATAACCGGTTTGTGAGAGACTTTTTCTGGTATTTATCATCCAATTTCTTCCACAAACCTGCAGCAGTTGATTCATCAACTACTTCTCTCAACACCTCATCTGTCAGACTCAATAGTAATGCACTATGAGCCTTTGCCAAAATTTCCTTCTTCTCCTCTTCTTTCAACGTGTTAGGTAGACTACTTTCTCCTTCTAATGCCACTACACATCCCTGCTGAACCAGAAGTGCCCTCATTTTTACCTTTCACAAAGTGAAATCATTCGATCCATTGAACTTCTCAATATCGAATTTATGAGTCGACATCTTCTCAAATAACAGCAGATAAATTACTAGCAAATTTCGCAATCAGAAATTGAATTTCACAAAACTGTTCAGAACCTTGCAAACTGACCAGAACTTCACTAACAGAAATTCAACACAGCAGTCCAACAAAATTCACAGCAGTAAACCAGAAATTCAATCCAGCACAATCTAGTAAATTCACACAGAAATTCAGAATTCTTTTCTGAATTAAACATAAACTTACCGGAACTGTGTCGAGAAAACAATAACGATCGCAACAGAAAACTTGGTCCAAACAACAACAATGACCAAACAGCAGCTTTGACCAAACAGCAATTTTTGATCAAACAGCAGCTTTAACCAAACAGCAGCTTTGACCAAACAACAGCTTTGACCAAACAGCAACTTTGACCAAACAGTAACTTTGACCAAATAGTACCGTTGACCGTTGACCGTGCTACAGTGCCTCGCCGTAGAAGACGATGAACAGTGCTTCCGATGAAGATTCCGGTAATGAACAGTACTTCCGATGAAGATTCCGGTGATAAACAGTACTCGCAACCGTAAAAACTCACCGAAACAACTGAAAAACGATCTCCAATGCACTAGAAATGCAATAAACGGTCTCTTTTTCTCAAAAAACAAGCGAATCAAGCTAGATCTGAGATTTAAAACTAGATCTGAAAATTTTCTTACCACCAAAAATTGGTCTCCGACGTTCTTTAACGCACCAAAGATGCAGAGAATGGTCTCCTATGCTCCAAATCAACCAAATCGGGGCAAGATTTGAAATTTTGGAGCCGGATCTGAAAATTTTCGGACGTGCTACAGTAACCGACGAACCAAAAATGAACCAAAGCTCTGATACCACTTGTTAGGTTACTGAAATGCAATTAATCAAGGAGAAGGATAGAGAATAACACACAAAGAAATTACGTGGTTCGGTCAATGCGACCTACGTCCACGGACAGAGAGAATATCTGTATTATTTTCTGAAGGAGGCTATACAGAGAGAAATTACATCAACCACTCTTACAATGAATTCCCTCACACTCATATATATAGAGACAAATGGGTCGTGGGTCGTGGGTCGGGTTACAAACCGGGTCACCCACAAAATTCAAGTCAAACCCAACAGAAACAAGGATTGACCGCTTGGCATATTCTTCGGATATTTGGATATTCACTGGCTATTATGATCTTCGGACTTCTCAGAGGGCATAATAACCTCAAATTTTCCTCGCGTAATAGCTTCCGCAGTTCATCAATCATTTCATCAATTTCCATGACAATAGGGTCTTTACCATTTTTCTATGGCAATCGCTTCTATCATTATGAATGCCCCTCAAAAACATCGCTTTCTCATGTCCTCAAAGAACTCAAAGTAGCTTCATCTAATAAGTTACACCTGTGGGCTGTCTTCATCCCATACGGTGTCGTTCTGGCTACTGGAAACACTCTATTCATAGCACAAATCACCAACATGAAAGTTAATTTTACCACCAATGTCCTGGTCATCATTCCCATTTTGTTTGTACTAAAATCCTTCACATCTGACATAGTAAACTTTCTCTTCTGGTGGAGAGACTCCACAAAGAAACAAGCCACCACCATAAGGATCGGGGCCGGAATGATCTGCTCGGTGATCTGTTGCGTCGTGGCATGGCAGGTGGAGCTTAGTAGGTTGCATTTAATAAAGAAGGAAGGGTTAATAGAGAGTCAGAATCCACTGAAAATGAGTTCAATGAGTGTATTATGGCTAGTCCCTCTATTTTTCATGTTGGGACTTACGGAAGGACTTGTTGGTGGTGGCCTTGTGAAGCATATTTATGGTAATCTATCTGAATCAACGAAGAGCTATGCAGAGCCTTTAAGTGAGTTAGTGGTGTGTGTTGGGAAATTTTGCAGCATATTGTTCATGTCACTGTGCGATTTCTGGTTTGGGGAAAGTATAAATATGAGCAAGTTAGATAGGTATTTTGTAGTGCTGGCAGTACTATGTTTTGTGTCGTTTTGCTTTTACTCGCGTTCATGGCGGAACTTTGAGGACGGCTCGGCATATAAGAACATTGTTGAAAGCAACCAAGAGGAATTGAGTGGTGAATCAATGGAGGAAATTGGAAAAGAGAATATGGAAACACAGGAAACAGTGATAAATGCCGCCGATATCCGGAAGAATATGCTGCTCAGGAGATCTTGGAATAGAGAAGGATCCATTAAGAAACATTGTCGTACGGTAACTTTGTAATTTATTTTCCTTTATGAATCTTGTTATCATTCTATTCTCAATTTGCACTCCCAATCTTGTTAGCTGAGAAACATGATCTTGAACTTAGTAAGTTTGTTTTTCTATTAAATGATAAGTGGTTTTGACATGGATACTTATTTTAAGGACAAGCTACTTACTTGTGGACTTTTTAACTGGATTGAGGAGGTATATCCATATGATGAAGATGAAGTTCTTTCAATTGATGATAGGAGGGCCTCGGCAATCTTAAGGAAGAAATTGATGAACCTAAACACCAAAATAGAAGACTGAAATGTACGTTCTGTGTGTAGTTGTTTCTCTTAGCTATTGTGCTTTATTGTAATTTCAAGTTTTAGACAAACAAATGTATGTATGTAGTAATATTACAATGGAATACCTAATCTAAGTTTTTCTTATGGATATTTCTTTGGCTTCTCTTATTACTTTCTCCTTGGTCCCCATGTCTTGTAATAAGCATGTATGTAATAAGTTAAATAATGCAATACGGAGATCCCAATACAAAAAGAGAACAGTAATATTGATGAAGTAACAAACATAAAATAATGGCATAACAAGAAAATTAGAGATTTGAGAGTAGAAATTTGTCTCAAATCCATTTGAGACGAAAGATTTTAGGAAAATTTTTTATCCCTAAAATCTTTATTGCTAATTTTTTGAAACGGAAAAAAAAAATTTTGTCCTAAATTTTAGGCGAAATCTAAGATGAAAAATTTCTTCTCAAATTTCGTTTTAAAATCCGTCTCAAATTTTAATTTTAATTTTTTGAAGAAATTAAAAAATTAGAGATGAATTTTGAGATAGAAAAATTTCTTCTCAAATTCTATTTTTTATATTTTAAAATATTTTAAAAATTGGAGACGAAATTGGAGACAGAAAATCAACTCTTAAATTTTGTCTCAAATTTAATTTTTTTCCTTTCTAAAAAATATTTTAAAAATTAGAAACAAATTTTGAGACAAAAATTTTCTCTCAAAATTCATCTGAAATTTAATTTTTTTTTAAAAATAAGAGATAGAATTGGAAACAAATTGTAACGGATTTGAGATTTTAAAAAAAAGTTGTCTCAGAATCTACTTTTTGGTTTTTGGGCAGTGGATTTAACGGGACACATCACGTACTAGACCATCAAGAGCAAATGATAAGAACCGATGGAGCAACCAACGGATATAACGTTTTGGAATTTTGAAAATTAAGGCTATGTTTGATAAAATTAATTTAGTTGATAAATTATAGTTTATAACTGATAGCTTATAAATTAACTTATTAAATATAAGTTAGTCAAATAAGTTATATATAGGACTCATTTACAAGATATTATTTTGAATTTATCTCACTTATTTTATGGCATAAGTGTTCATGCACGTATTTAGGAAAATTTATAAAAATAATTTATGAGATGCTAATAAGTTATTTTCAACTTATTTTCATAAGCTTTCTGGAATAACTTATAAAAATAAGTTGAAAACGACTTATGTAAAATTTACTCTTATAAACTTTTCAATTATATAAATAACTTATATATAAGTGTTTAGATAATAAGCGCTTATTTTATAAGCACTAAATAAACTATTTACTAAAATATGACCGTAAACTAATTTATAAACTATAAGTTTGTCACGCCAAACAAATCCTAACTAGTACACATGATCCTTGGACACACCATCAACTGCATGTATCTTTTAAGGATAAAAAAGCAAATATATTAAAAAATTTAGCTTAAGGCGAAGTTATTAGATTTGCTGTAGTTTATAAGAAAGTGGTAACAAAGCTCCTATAAAGGACCTAAATTTAAATTTAGGAGCTTTAATGCAATAATAAAAGAAAAGTAAGCCAAAATAGAAAATTACACGTATATGGATCACTTTAATAACTTGGCCATTAACTTTACGTTAAATTTAGTTGATATGTATCACATAAGCAGATTGGGTGTGTGTAATTAATTATCTACTAGAGCCACTACAAAAAAAAATATAGTGTTTAGTGTGGGTTAAAAATAACTATTAACTTTAATTATGATTGACATTATGAGATTTTGCGTCAGTTATTATAATTGACACTAGACATATAGTGTCATGACAAATACAATGTCAATTATAGTAATTGTCAGAATCACTAAAATTATACTTCATATTCTTAACGTTTATACCGATTTTTACTTATGTACCTAACATTTATTTTTAATCAAATATATTATATATATTTTATTTTTTTAAATATGTCAATTTTTTAAACAATGTCAAAAAGCTAACAGAAAATAATGACTGAACTATCACATGGCAAATATCATGTATCACGTCATTTGTTATGTGCACCCATCACATAAAATTACAAAACTGACCTTAATAATAATTTTATTTTAAAAAAAAAAGCATTCACCTGCTTTCTCTCTCAGTCTTCACTCTCTCTCTCCCTCACTCTCCCTCTCACATTCGGTGCTCTGTTTCACAAAGAGTAGAAATCTGATTACTCCACCTTCCCGGCGTCTACTTCTACTTCTCGTTCTTTCTAATTTTAATTTCTTCTGTTTTGTGGAATTTGCAAAATCGGAGAAAAGAACAATATGGTTCCTTTGAAGCTTTACTTCACTGACTTAGGTGACTCCTCCATTTTTTTACCTCCTCGTACTTGACACGTTGATTGAAGGAGAACTCACTACATTTTTATGAGAAAATCGTGGAACATTGTCATCTCACTGGAAATTTCAACGTTAGAAATGTCTAAGTCATTTTTTTTATAATCAAAGTATAACTTTTGTCTTGAGGAGTAACAGATGCTCTGTTCCAAAAAAAAAAACTAGTTTAAATTAGTGCTACGAAGCTTTTCCTCAATGACTTGCCGGACCGAAATCATCTGACACGTTATTCATGGACTTTTCCATGATAAAATCGTGAAAAATTTTGTCACTCTTACTGGAAATTTCAACTTAAGAAAAGTATAAGCAGATTTTTATTTTCAAGAATAACTATTGTCTTGCAGAGTATCGGGGAGGGGGGAGAGAGAGAGAGAGTAGCCAATATTTATTTTCAAGAATAACTATTTTCTTTTTTTAAAAAAATATAATCAAGGGAGTTTTTGTAATTTTTTGTGATGGGTACACGTGTCAAATGACGTAACAGATGTTATTTGTCACTTAACAATTTAGTCATCGTTTTATATTAATTTAGTATTAATTTCTTTAACAGTATTTAAAAAAATGAGCATATACTTTGATTTAAATTTGAATTTCATCACTAAATTTAATTTTATGTCAATTGTATTTTCGTCTTTTTTCAATTAGTTTCAATTTTATTCTTTAAACTAAATGTCATCTAAAATGATAACATCAAAGGTTAATATAGCTTTTCTATTACTCACATTAGTGCCAATTTGTTCTGTTAAGCACGTTCACATCAAATATATACTTGTAGTAATAACATAGACGTGCAATTTTGTAATTATAAGTGTATATTTGACTTGAACGTGCTTAATTAGACAAGTTAGTGTTGATATATACAACAAAGATAATCATATCAACATTTGTTGTTAGCCATTTAAATGGCATTGAGCTTAATGACAAAATTGAAACTAATTAAAGAGATGTGAGACAAAAATGATATAAAATAAAGTTTTGAGACAATTACTTATGTTGAAGTTTAAAAATGAAAATAGTACTTTTGCTTTTTTGGGTTCATAAATAGGAGCTAAATCATAGAGAATGATGTTCTATGGCTTTCCAACTCTCAAACTCAAATATAATTTCATTCACTGCAGGGACTAATTCTTCTACGTATTGCTGCCTATTCTCCCTCTGAATGTAATCTGTTGAACGTGGCAGTATTACTGTTAGCATTAGGCAAATCAGGAAGTTCTACTTTACAGTCTTTTCTTGAATACCAGACAAGAACAGAAAAAAAGAGTAAACGAGGCCTAAGTGAAGAAGTTTCTATGAAGTTTGCTTGGCATATTCCTCGGATGTCTGGATATGCAGTGGCTATTATGATCTTTCGATTTCTCGGTTTTTGTTTAGTTTCATTACAAGACATTTTAATTAATTTTGGACACACCAAGTGATGGTTGTACTAGGATTCATGATGATTCGACTTTTTCTGAAAGTACTTGATCTTTGTTATTCACCATTTTGATCACTAAAAATAACTAATATAGAAAGATATAAGAGGGAGAAAGTTCAAACATTTGTTCTAACAGTTCATAGCCACACTAATTTTAATTATCCGTGACAGGTTCAGCTTCCCTGGTGCTACCTAAATCCTCTTTAATGGTGGAGTCCTTCTAAGTTGCGTGTTCTTCTTCTCGTTGGCCCATCAACATGTCTCTCCGTCGTCCTTTTCTGGTCTTTTGGATAAGGTTCACTGAATGCCTTATTCCTGGAGTAGTACCCATAAACCACAAGGAACACCAAATGTAGCATTGCCAACATCAAATAATATCTGTCCAGTTTGCTATCATCCAAGGATTTCTTGAACCACCTTAATCTGGAGAAAATCAATGTCAATGCTACAGTTAGGAGGCTTCCTATACCACCTATGAGCTCTGTCATTGGCTCCAAAAAGCTCCACTTAGATACAGGCAAATGATTA
Source organism: Biancaea sappan (assembly GCA_037074585.1). Lineage (NCBI taxonomy): Eukaryota > Viridiplantae > Streptophyta > Magnoliopsida > Fabales > Fabaceae > Biancaea > Biancaea sappan. The sequence goes on from CM073495.1 coordinate 6,331,429, forward strand.
TGGAAGAACACTTCAAACCCATCTTCAATAAGTCCTTCTGCTAAACCTAACAGTAAAAACTGAGGAATCAAGAGTATACCATTCGTTTCTTTACCTACATTAGACAGCCACATCCTATGACGCTCCACACGCCAAGCAGTGAAGCAGCAAAGCATAGAACAAACCATCCCACAAAAAATCCTCACTTTTGTGATACTCTGCCTCTCAAGTCCCCTCCACCAAAAGAGCCACATCACCGCACAACGCATCCCATACGCCATTACGAAGAAAGCAGAGACGTTAAAATTAAATTCCATGGAGTTAGCTTGCTGAACAAAGAAACCAGTCGCAGCAGGCCGCATCAAGCTGTAAGGCAACAGGGTCAAAAGCAAAAGAGTCACCGAAAAAACTTGCTTCACTTCCCTTGCTTCTTGTCCCATCTCTGGGTTTCCATTGAGATTATTAGAGTTAGATGAGCTCTTGGGCAACAAATGAGTACAGATTCTGCATAATAATTTTCTCAGAAGATGAAGATTTTCTGATGATTGCTTCGAGAGACTTGTGTTTGGCTTCTTGTAACTGTAAAAAAAGCAGCCACAGTAGAATAGTAAATACCCAGATCCCATAAGTAGTGCTGAAACCTTGAAAGTGTCTTTCCAGCTTATATCTGCAGGCAAGAAGGCAGACATGCAGGCTCCAACTATCTCAGCACTATACAACCAGATATTCAGACGAATTGTATTTCGCTGTTGATTATTATCTTCCTCTTTCCTTTCCCTGTCCTCCACCATGTCTTGATTTTCTGGTGGGTTCAGCTCTCTAGTTTGCTTTCCCACCTTTTCCATAAACTGATATTCAAAAAACTCTGATAAAGTGGAGGTTCTGCCAGGTTTTCCTAGAACCATTAGTAGGAAAGCCAAAGAGAAGAGAAGGTAGAATTCTACGCTTAACTCTATACAAGCCTCGCACACCCATAACAACATCAAACCCTGCACCCATAGTATAATCCATTCTTTGAGAAAAATGCATTCGATCTATCACAAAATAACAGTTATTTTTTCTTTCGTTATTTTCTTCTACATTTTTACAATAAAAAAGTCTTTTAAAATAATAAATTAGATAAAGTTTTCATTAATTTGGTATTTCTTAACGATTGAAAAATAGAAATCTTACACTACACAAAATTTGATATTCAAAAAGTTCATTGTCAACTTTTAAAGTTGAAAGAAAAAGTTGTATAATACTAAGTCAAGAAAAGTTGCTTACTTTTTAACCAAAATTATACCGAGCATTAGTGTTTAGATTACCTTTAGTTGTTTCTTTAACGATAAATGAAAAGTGAAATTATTCTTCAAAACAAGTAGATGGACTAAATTATACTATTTAGAATAAGACATTCAATCTTTCAAATTGAAACTTATCTACAAGATGTGAAGATATAATAAATAAGAATTTATTATATCTAATGATTTATTCCACATATATGAACATCAGTTTTTCTAAAAATAAAAAATATACCCAAATACTTAGAATTAGAATAGCTATCTACCTTAATGAAATCACATAACTAGAGGTGTGATGCTGTTATGATAAAATATCTTCAAATTCCGGGATGATTTCTTACCGTAACAGAGGCTCCGGCGTAGAATATAATGACATTGAATTGACCAACGTAGCATTCAGAGCGACGAGGCACAATAACTAAGATGGATAACGCAGAGTCTATCGTGTTATTAATAATAGCAGCTTCCCCTATGCCGAAATTCAACACCTCTGTGAAGTAATCCACTATAACTGACGCCACTGCGAATTCCGCAAAGCTACAGCTCGCAGTCAATACTGCAGTTGATTCGTGTTGAATCCATCAATATCCATCAAAGCCAAATTAAAGAGGGGGGAAAAAAGTACTAATAGAGAAATTGAGTACGTAGAATATACCCCAAATGAAGACAAGAGTCTCGGAGAACACAAAGTGAGTGTGCCACCAGACCTTTAACTTGGACGCTAAACTAGTCGTCATCGTGAGCTATCCCTTCATTACAGCTTGATGAGCTATAATACAGTACTGCTAGAAGAGGGAAGAGGGAATCAATTACGGAAGATCAGACTTAAAGAGATTGGTCAATGCCCTTTTTTTTTATTTTCTTTTTTCTTAATTCATCTTTCTCACAATAAATGACAAAACTAATCGCTGTGGCTTGTAGGTCTAAAAGATTTTTTTTTTTTAACCATTTTGATACAATGTTACTTTTTCAGCTGCTATTTATTTTTTATTATAAGAACTTCAAGTTTACAAAAATTGTCAGATTTATCTAATATCAATTATTCACTAATTAATTGTAAAATACATGCTCCATATGCACCTTCAAGTAGCTATTCTGTACCCATCAGCCTTTGATCTGGACGAAACTCTCCTAAAAGATTTAAAACATTTCTTGGAAGTTGATGGTGGGAATTGTCAATTACTGGTCTTTTCAAACATAAAAGTCTCAATAACAAACAAACATTTTTCAACGTAATTGTTATCTCACTCTTAATTAAGTGAAAAATACGTGTCTCCAAATGCCACCATTCAATGAATGCAAAAACAAAGATATATTTAAACTCAAAATATCTGAAGGCAGACACACCATAAAATCCAAATTACATGAGAAGTGACGCAACAACAAAAGGTAAATTAGAAGAAATTGCTCATTAGTCTATTCTCAGATAGTCAAGATAGGTTGCATCTAAGTGAAAAAAAATTATATTAATCATAATAAAAAATAATAAATTACTGAAATTAATACCTAAGTAAATAAATAATTTAGATACTTTACATAAATGATACTTACTCGATCATTTATCTACATTACATAAGAGATATGTTTTTCTGACATGTATAATAAACTCAAATCTGTGGGGCCGGGTGTATCAAGACATCCAAGAGAAAAGAATCTAAATACCTAGAATTAGAATACCTATGTAATCTTAATAAAATCACATGACTAAAGGTGTGAATGTGACGCTCTTATTAGAATGCGCATCCAGTCCTTTAACTTCGAGGACACTGAACTAATCGTCTTCTTAACTCATAGTGAGCTAGACGAGTTCTAATAATAATACTACTAGCTGAGGGAATTAATTAAGATCGAACAGAATCAATTTTGCCATCTATTCGAAACTCTAAACGTAACAGATTCATTTTGGTATTAATGCCCCCGGCATCGTAAAAACCAAAGGGACCCGAGGTTTGAAGAAGAAGCATTCACTCCCGTCACCAAGGAATAGGTGTTCTAACTGAATACACATTCATTGTCTCTGAGCCAACATTAGTGCTTTGACTTCAACAATTTTTTTTTTTGTTGCTAAATTTGCCTTCATTTTCATTACTTAGGCTGCACATCCACACTTGTCGTCCCTTCTTCTGTATTTTATTAAAAATTATTTTTCAAAGTATAAAATATAAATATTTAATTAAAATAAAAGTAATTTTAAAAAATTATGTTATTTTTTAATAGAGATGCTAATATTTTGAGTATTTTACAAATTTCAAATAAGTTAATATTATCTTAATTAATAATATTTCTTGTTATGTAATCAATTTTTGTTATTAACTTTTGATTGTAAATGTTGTTTTGTATAATTTAACATCAAATTTTATTTTTAATTAAATTTATAAATTTATATTTATAATCTTTAATAATATGTTTGTCACGTCCTAAATTCAGGCCCGTGACCAGCGCAAATGATGTCTAAACCCACACCACCACAAGTCTAACTTTCCATTTAACTTATTACTCTTTCCTTAATCCAATTATTCCTTTAAATATAATTGTTTTAAATTACACAATTAAGAAGTAAAACAAGAGAATGTTTTCTCTTCTCATAATCATATGAGAAAATATGAATAAGATTTCATACAACTAAACTACATGTTTTCGAATTTAGCCATCATATACAATTGTACATGACCTACCCGATTACAGAGCTTTTTAAGATTACTAAAACAACATAATTAAATCTGTTACTATAACTCGAACAAATATAGCTGTCAAAACGGGCTGGCGGACCGGGTTCGGGCTGGCCCACGGCGGGTTCAATGTTATGCGGGCCGGGCCAACCCGTTTATAAACGGGCTGACAAATTGGCAACCCGGCCCACTTATGTGTGGGCTGGTGGGCTAAACAGGCTAGCCCACCAGCTTGCACTAAATTTTTTTTTTTTGTAAAATTAGCTAGAAATTCCTTTTTTTTACTTTTTTATTCAAATTTCAATATTCATTTGCTCATTTGTTGTAACCAAAATACCAATCACTAGAAATTTTGATAATCAATGTATAATTAGATATCATTTTATGAAGAATAGCAATTATCAAATAAAAAATATAAAACACCTACAATTTCCCTATCTTAAACTATTATGTTACAAAATAACCTTTGGAAGATAGGAATGAAAATGACATTAAAGCACTAATTTATTTTGACATTTGACAAGTTTTTAAGGCTCTAATCTTCTTATATTATAGACAATGATAACACATTTCCATCGTTATAACAGAAAAATAGTAAATATATAAAGTAAGACAATAAGTAATGTAATAATAGTATTGAATATAGATTATAGAATATTTGAAATTCTAAATAAGTGAATATGTAATATGTATTAAAAATATTTATTTAAAAAAATTTTTTTAAGTGGGTTAAACGTGTAACCCGCGGGTTATCCGGGTTAAACCCGCATAACCCGCGGGTTGGCGGGCCGGGCTACCTAGGCCCAGATTTAAATGGGCCAAAAATTTATAAACCCAACCCTCCCTTTTAGTGGGTTAAACGGTCTCGACCTGGCAGGCCAAGCCCGTTTTGACAGCTCTACGAACAAAGGGGAGGCATCATTGGCACGTTCATCCTTGAAGTTAAAGGGTCTTCTTTACTTGAAACTGTGAGGGGATGAGTCTTGTCCACTTGACTCACCATAAAATAGCCTTACCGTACATACAATCAACTATGTATGCTAAGAGTACATATAATCATGTATGAACATGTGAAAAAATTACACCATTAATAATTCATGACGTAAATGTAAGTCAAGAGGAATTCATTATGAGAAAGTTCATAAATAATCACATGCACCCGCCCGAAAGTGTCATCCCACTTTTAGACTGCCCGTAGGCGATATTTCTGCTCGAAGATGTATTCATGTCCACAACCATTACATACATTGGTGTCTTGGAGAATCAAGCCTTCAACTAATCCATGTGTACCATTACATGCATTGGTATCTTAGGGGATCAAGCCCTCAACCATTCAATGTGTACCATTACATGCTTTGAGTATCTTTGGTCAAGCCCTTAAAAGGACGTCAAGCAATTCAACCTTATTTCACCCATGTCCTCAAAGGGACACAAAAGTATCTAAAATATCTGTTTCTTTCAAATACAAACACATGTATAAACAAGAGCATTCATATGCACATCATGAACTTTAATAAATTCATAGCATTAATAATCATCAATGCATATAATATCTTCTCACAAGATTTAATTCTAATGCATTAATAGACACATAGTTACAAAGGTATCAACGTCAATCATTCACATGTACTTCTTTTGCAAGTTCATTCTATACATAGATGGTGTCTCAATCCAAGTATATAGAAAGTATATTCATTCCTTAATTGATTATATTTTATAACAAACAAAATTTTAAAAATAAATCAAATAAGACAAGACTAGATCAATTCTTCAATTGAGCTCAATTTACAAATTTCGGGTATAATATAAAGTTCTCTATTCTTTCATCCACATACAATTTGCAAGCTCAAATTATATGCATGTGGTACCTCATATCATGTATGTCAAACACATAATCACCTTATCACATGATATCATTTTACGAAACTTTAGAAAGTACAATTGTAGAAAATAAAATCATACAAGGTAAGGCTAGATTCCTCACTTCGGGCCGAGCTAGATTTCTACATCTTATATCAATCAAAGGATGTCCAAAATCCCACTAAAAGCTCAAAGCTCGACATGCATCTCCATCGGGATGCACTGTTATCTCCTTTTCCTCCGACTCTTGTAATATTAAAAAATACGTATGATTACTATTTACATGTACAGACACTATTCATATGTATGATTACTATTCATATGTATAGTTACTATTTATATGTACAGTAACTATTTATACGTGCATTACTGTTCATATATATAGTTACTATGTATACATACGATTACTATTCATAAATACGATATAAATACATATGATCAATATTCGTACTAGGAAAAGTTCTTTTCTGGTGTGAAGGATCAGCTAAATCCGCAACCACATAACATACTTAAGAATTGAACTTGTATAATTATAAGAAATGACTTAGTATTCTCACATTGGATCTAAGTTGAAAGGAAAAGACCTAAAATCTCAGAGACCTAATGCCAGAGTAAAAGAAGTTTGAGGAAAAGAAATAAGAGAAACTAAATGTGTGAGTATAGAAGTGAAATAGAAATATGTATTTATAGGAAAAGTCAAAGGTAATATTGGATACTATTCTATCTCCCGTTCTCATATATTATTCCATCTATCGTTCTCCTATACTATTTCATCTATCGTTCTTGTATACTATTTTATCTACCAGTCTCACTTACCAGTCTCACTTACTAGTCTCACATACCAATTTTACTTACAAGTCTCATCTACCAGTTCTACTTATTGTTGAGTTCTCAATTTAGTGCCATTTTGATGTTAAATACCCTCTCTTTTGATCTCTTTCTTGTTGTCTTGTAATTCTTAGCTCATATTTTGAGTAGTTTAGAGTTTTCTTTGATCTTTTAATAAATGGAGTGATTTCATGATTCTTTTATGTAATTTAATGGGTTTATTTGCTATTTTTGGTGTAGGTTGAGTTGGTAAAAAGTTCATATTAGAAGATGGAATGCTAGAGCTGAAATTCTGAAAATGCTGAATTAATTGCTGTCTCCCACAGCTATAGCGGTAAAATTTACAGCTATAGCGGTGGATTGCTGAAAAAAAGATTTTGGTGCCTTCTTCTCTGCCAGCCACCGCTATAGCGGTGGATCTTCACCGCTATAGCGGTAAAACCTAAAAAAACTCAATTTTAAGCCTTCTTCTCTGCCTCCTACCGCTATAGCGGTGGGTACTTACCGCTATAGCGGTAGTTCGCGATCCTGCACTGATATAAAAGGCTTCAGATGAAATTTTTAGGGTATTCTGGAGTTGGAGACTGAAGGGGGGCGCCGTTTTGGCTGAGAGGAGCAAGGGGAACCTGATTCTCAAGGCTTGGGGAGCTCAATCCATCATTCCACCTCAGATTCATGGCCAACTTCATCTCTTTTTATGCTTTCTGCTGTTTATTTTCTATGAGTAGCTAGATTTTCTATCTAGGGTTACTATGAACTTGACTCCTGAATAGATTTTACATTCTCTCATGTATTTGCAACCTTATTTCAATTAATATAAGTCTTTCTATCTATTTTATTGTTGCGTTATATGGACTTGATCAATCTATATGTATGCTTGTTGCTGTCTTCGAACTCGGGAGAGGGAGGTGAGAGTAGAACACTGAATAGGAAGGACGAGTGCGTGAACCTTACTAAGTGTTTTCGCTTGTTAGCTAATAGGAATGTTAGTTAATCTCGTTTAATCAAAGCTAGGTTGGTTGTGTTAGGCTTAACCCACACAAGGAATTGCGTAGGAGTTGAGCAACTTAATTGAGATTCGGGAGGATTCTTTTAAGTTATTAGAATTACCTAGGATTAACTTATATAGTTGAATAAGTTGCGAGTGCATGAGAGGGGTTTTGTAATTTCTAAGATAGAGGAGAGGGATTAGTGACCCTAGGCTTTAATTAGACTATTTCATCAGTTTTTGCATTGTTTACTGTCATTAAAAGAAAATCTATAAAAATTTACTGTCATAGTTCACTTTTATTGTTAGTTCTTCATTAGAGTTGTCCTCAATCCAATTGCTTCGTCCAACTAATTCAATTAAATTTCTTGGGTACTTAGTCGCTTAGTCCTCGTGGGAACGATACTTTTACTCTCAAATCACTATATTACTTGTGCGATTGGTGCGCTTGCCAAATCGACCTAACACTTATCAGTTTCATCTATCAGTATAATCAATTTACTATTTAAATTTCCTTTCAATTTAGTCCTTAAAGAGATTTTTTCATATAAAACGTCATTTTTCTCCCAGTTTCTTTCTAGTTTCCTCTTATGCCCAATCCACATCTTACTCGTTGGATCATTGCCACATCATATCATTCACCATTCCCACAATTTATACAATAATGTGAAAATCTATATTTTCATCAACATACACACACAAGATAACAAGATTCACATAAGCATATGGAAAATTAAACAGACAGAGAGATTATTTTCTCTATTGAATTACTCCAAATCAAAATTAGCACTCATTCATAATGACCATATACATGAACAGTTCTGTATACGTGAATAGTGATGTATAGGTGAATAGTACCATATACCAAAATTTTTTTTCACGGGTATTACGATGTTTTAACATTTTAATATATTTTAAATAATACCAGTTCGACTACGATCCTACCATTGACTTTTAAATCAATATCTCGATCAGTTCAATAATTGGTCCAATTGTCTGAACCTTGCTTTTAACTCTTCTTTCTCACTTAAATGTCTAATTAGGCTGTGTTTAACAAGTCAAATAAGCTAGACTAGCTTATAAGCTTGTTAGAACTGTTTGATAAATAAGCTTATTTCAGTAACTTATAGCTTATTATAAGATACTACTTTAAGTAGCTTATTATAAGCTACTAGCTTATATTATATTTTTCTTTTTTTTATCCTTGTTATTTTATAAAAATACCTATTATACCCTTATCTCACACACACACACACACACACACACACACACACACATATATATAAATTAAAAAAACAATAATAATTTAAATTAATTTAATTAAAAAACAATCATACATATATTTATTTACATTTCTCAAAAAACATAATAAAAAATATATATTTTTAATTAATTATATATATATATAATATTTTAAATTAATATAATAAAATATATAAATATATTTAATTAATTTTATATATAATAATTTAAATTATTTTGATTAAAAAATAATATTTTTATTTGTATTATTTTAAAATTATAAAATATATGTCATTTTATTTTATTTTATATTTTTTAACTATTTCAATAGTTATTTTTACTGAACGTTTCTAATTCAATAAGGTAACTTATAAATTTTAAATTTTAAATTATCAACTTTCAATTAAAAATTAACGTATAAATTTTTAACTAATTTATAAATTATTTTCACCAAATATACCATCGATGAGAAAGGCAAGAGTCTAAGTTAATGCTTTTTTTTTTGAAAAAAAAAAATAGAGCATAGATTCTAATAATACAGCATTGCTCCAGTCCAAGTCAATGCCGGCTTGACTAATATCAAAGTTGAGATTTTTTTAAAATACTTCTTAAATAGTACGTTATGTCATTTTATGATAGTTTTGTATTTTGGATGAGGCACATCATTTTAGATATTAATTATCATATTGAATATAGACATCTTAATATTGCTTGATATTCAAACATTAAAATTGAAATTAGAGTTCTTTTTTTTTTCTTTTTAGTTATTTGACAAAGTAAAGAATTAAACCTGTGACCGCTTACTAGAGTACCTACACATTCCTCACCACGTACACTACACTAATAGCAAGTGGCTTAAATTGAATAAAAGCATACCAAATTTCTCCTATCAATTATGAGCAGTTGATAAATTCAAAAAAAAAAAAGAGTATTTTATGTCATTCACGTTTATATTTATTTTTGTTTATATTTTTCAAAATTTTTTGACTCATTTATATTTCATTTGTTTTAATTTTTATCATATATATTTTTTTTTTATAATTCTGTTAGATAAATTAACAAAAATATTGACTAAGTTGTCACATTACTTACCACGAGGTAGCCCTAATAATAATAATAATAATAATAATAATAATAATAATAATAATAATAATAATAATAATAAATGTTTTAGTTTATTCACTTAGGTATTTGGTTAAAAATTTTCTTTTAGGTCTTTAGTTAAAAATTTTCTTTTATCATTTGGTTGATATAAACTCGTCTTCTACTTCTTTTAGGTCATTGTTTAAGAATATATTTTGTTCTTTGTCAAAATCATCTCTTATAAACTTTTTGTTTTGTTCACTGTAGTCCCTATTTTCCATTGTCATGCTTTTCTTTCCTTACGGTTTGGTCCTTTAAATCAGTTAATAATTTTATTTTGGTCATAATATGATTCAAACTATCATTTCTATCCAATAACAATACAAGAAATGAATTAAAATTCAAAATTTCAAAGGTTGCATATTTACCTTTTATAAGAGGAAAAAATATGCAACTTTTAAAACTTTAAATTTTAATCCATTTCTTGTATTGTTCTTGGGTAGACATGGTAGATTGAATCATTTGATGACTAAAAAAGAAATTTTAGACTAATTTAGAGGATCAAACTGTGAGGAAAAAAAAGCATGATAGTGAAAAATATGGACTAAAGTGAATAAAATGAAAAGTTTGTCAGAGATAATTTTGATAATAAATAAAATATATTTTTAAACTAGGGATCTAGACAAAATAAAAAAAAATTTATATTAAGAAAAGAATAAAAAGAAAATTTTGATTAACAACTTAAGTGTATAAATTAAAATATTTTTATTTTTTATTATTATTATTATTATTATTAAGACTATCGCATGTAACAGCTCAATCAATATTTTTTTGTTAAATTATCTTATAGAGTTACAAAAAATATTATACGGTCATAAACAAACTCCATATAAATTTCAGGAGATAAGGCAACTTTTTGACGTTAAAGAACAAAGAAAAAAAGGAAAACAGAGGCTTAAGATGCAGAAACTTCAGAGGGGAACTTGAAGGACCAGCTCTTGGCTTTCGCATTGGCGCAGTTGGCTTTAGAAATGGTGATGGTGAAAGCAAGGTTTCCAAATATTGATAGATTATGTTCGCTTCGAAGATACATCCCTTCTCTTTTCATTTGCGGTAATCTTCCCCAATCTTCATTTACAAATATCATCCAAAATTCCAGCGTTTTTTTTTTATTTTTTGGTATTTCTGATCTAACCAAATTTCGAGCTCACTTTTTCTCTAATGGATGAACCTCAGGTTTGGTTGTGGCCCATACAATAGCGGAATATACGACTGTGTGTGCGTTGATGATTTACCAGCTATATGTGATTAAGAAGCATCTGTTCATGGCTGCTATCACTGTAAATATATTAGATGGACTGTCAGGCTTGCTAGCTTTCCTTATTGCTCATGTTGCAGATGCCTATACAGATTGTTTCAGTGTCACCGTCTTCTCCACAGCTTCTTACATCATGGTAACAACATATTTACCAATTTCATGTCTTGAACTACTCATTTTCTTTATAGCTTTCCAGCTCTCAAACTCAACACGGTTTCATTCACTGCAGGGACTGCTTCTTCTGTGGATTGCTAACTGTTCTGATCCCTCAGAACAAAATCTGTTGAACATGGCAGTATTGCTCATAGCATTAGGCAAATCAGGAGGAGGTTCTCCTTTACGATATTTTTTTGAGTACCAACTGAATAAAGACAGAAATCAAACAGGAAATGAAACAATGAGGAAACAAGGATTGACCGCTTGGCATATTCTTCGGATATTTGGATATTCACTGGCTATTATGATCTTCGTACTTCTCAGAGGGCATAATAACCTCAAATTTTCCTCGCGTAATAGCTTCCGCAGTTCATCAATCATTTCATCAATTTCCATGACATTAGGGTCTTTACCATTTTTCTATGGCAATCGCTTCTATCATTATGAATGCCCCACAAAAACATCGCTTTCTCATGTACTCAAAGAACTCAAAGTAGCTTCATCTAATAAGTTACACCTGTGGGCTGTCTTCATCCCATACGGTGTCGTTCTGGCAACTGGAAACACTCTATTCATAGCACAAATCACCAACATGAAAGTTAATTTTACCACCAATGTCCTGGTCATCATTCCCATTTTGTTTGTACTAAAATCCTTCACATCTGACATAGTAAACTTTCTCTTCTGGTGGAGAGACTCTACAAAGAAACGTGCCACCACCATAAGGATCGGGGCCGGAATGATCTGCTCAGTGATATGTTGCGTCGTGGCGAGGCAGGTGGAGCTCAGTAGGTTGCATTTAATAAAGAAGGAAGGGATAATAGCGAGTCAGAATCCACTGGAAATGAGTTCATCGAGTGTATTATGGCTAGTCCCTCTATTTTTCATGTTGGGACTTACGGAAGGACTTGTTGGTGGTGGCCTTGTGAAGCATATTTATGGTAATCTATCTGAATCAACGAAGAGCTATGCAGAGCCTTTAAGTGAGTTAGTGGTGTGTGTTGGGAAATTTTGCAGCATATTGTTCATGTCACTGTGCGATTTCTGGTTTGGGGAAAGTATAAATATGAGCAAGTTAGATAGGTATTTTGTAGTGCTGGCAGTACTATGTTTTGTGTCGTTTTGCTTTTACTCGCGTTCATGGCGGAACTTTGAGGACGGCTCGGCATATAAGAACATTGTTGAAAGCAACCAAGAGGAATTGAGTGGTGAATCAATGGAGGAAACACAGGAAACAGTGATAAATGCTGCCGACATCCAGAAGAATATGCCGCTCAGGAGATCTTGGAACCGAGAAGGATCCATAGCTAAGAAACTTTGTCGTCCGTTAACTATGTAATTTTTTTTTCTTTATGAATTTTGTTATCATTCTGTTCTAAATTTGCACCCTCAATCTGTAATTTTATTTGAATGGCTTCTAAAACTTTTTAACTGTTTCTTTTTTTAAACAGATAATTGAGAACACGGAGAGATCAAAATATATATACATAGGACAGACTGTAGAATCTTCCAATAGCTAGCCATTAAAAAATGGCATTGGAAACACCAAAAATTCTAATCATCTAATATATATATACGAAAATGCAAGAGGAAAAAAGATTAAACATTTGCTCTGACAGTTTACAGTCACACTAATCTTAATTATCCGTCACATTCAATTTCACATTTGGATTCTAAAGTTGGTCCAGGTTCCCTGCTGCTACCTAATCCCTCATGAATGGTGGTGGTCTTCCTAGGTTGTGTGTTCTTCTTGGAGTTGGGACGTCAACATATTATTGTTTGAGACATGTTCCGACACCATCGTCCCTAATTCTTGGTCCTCTGGATAAGGTTCGTTGAATTCCTCATTCTTGGAATTTGCTATCGTCCAGGGATATTGTAACCACCATAATCTAGAGAAAATCTAAGTAAATGCTATAGTTAGGAGCTTTCCTATAGCAAATAAGAACTCTATCATTTGCTCCCAAAAGCTCCACATTGATTTAGGAAAATGGTTACAGAACAACATTGGAAACCCATCTTCAACATGTCCTTCTACTAAACTCCAATCTCATGGACGTGGCTCACGGAACAAAGAAACTGATCGCAACAGGCAACATCAAGCTGTAAGGAAATAGAGGGTCAAAAGCAAGAGTCATAGGAAAAACTCGCTCTACTTTCCTCACTTCTTTTACCTCTTGTCCCATCTTTGGGTTGCCATTCAGGTTATTAGAATTAGATGAGCTTTTGGGGAACAGTTTAGTACAGATTATGCATATTAATTTTCTCAGAAGTGTCTCTGGCTTCTTGAAACTGTACAAGATGCAGCCAGAGTAGAATATTAGATACCCAGATCCCATAACTAGTGCTGAAATCTTGGAAATTTCTTTGTAATGGCGACAAACTAGCATCTAGGCTCATGAAAATCATCAACATAATCTTCCATATCCAATCTAAACAAATCTCATGCATTTATGTTACAGCATGAGTATGTCTTAAATTTGTAGCATGTGTGTATTTAATGTTTAGCATGCTTGTATGACATTTGTGTTCCTTCCAGAGACTTTAACATCTCTTTGTTGGGTTCTCGTGTATTTAAGTGTTACAATTTCAATGAAATGTAACAAATGTGTTTTCCTCCGTAGTTGTCTTTCATTCTTTTGTTGTTAACTTTCAAAGTTAACTTAAAAAATCCTTCATTCTTTCCAGGTTATTTTTTGCTGGCAAGAAGGGTAATCATGGAGGCTGCAACTATCCTAGCAAAATAAAACCATTCATCTCGACGAAATTTATTTACCTGCTGATTACCATCTTCCCTCCCTGTCCATCACCATATGTTGATTTTGGGGTTGGTTCATCTCTGCAATTTGCTTTCCCACCATTTCCATAAACTGCTAATCGAAAAACTCTGACAAATTTGAGTTTTGTCCTAACTTTCCTACGACTATTAGTAGAAAAGCAAAAGAGGAGAGACGAAAGAAATTCGTTAATAACACTTCAGAAGACTTATGCAACTATAATAGCATCAAACCCTGAACTGAGAACTTTTAATTTATGAGAGAAATTTCAATATCTGAGGAGTTTCAAATGTGAAATAACAATTTCTATGAGATGAATGTTTTAATATACTAGAAGGTTGGTGTGGCTAACAAACTCTTGAAGTTAACGGATAAATTTCACAATTCTAAAAGTTGAAAAAAATTCTTTGCATTTTGACCAAAATTTTACCAACCATTATTTAACAAGATATGAAAAGTTAAATTTTACCAACCCTCTTGGTTAGTGACTGAAATACTATAAGGAAAAGAGATTGGTACACGCTCACCGACAAATAAGACAACAAATTGAGAACAAATTCTTTTACTGGACTCCTAACAAATAGTCGGTCGCAAACAGTACAGGTATAAATTTTTTTTTTATTTTAAAGAAAGAAGAATAACTCGAGCCACTTGTTTATCAAATAGATTTATAACTTCTAATTTTTTTATGTTTTCTAGTTTTTTTTTAATTTTTATAAATAGATTTGTTACTTTTATTAATTTATATACAATATTTTGTACATAAATAAATAAATAAAACGTTAAAATTTATTTGAATACAAGTATATATATTCATAAAAACATATTCAATTTACTATTTCTGTTAATTTAAAATATAAAATATAACTAAAATATTAATAAATATATAAATACACACACATATATATGTGAGGGAGAGATACACACACACACACATATATATATACAAGTTATAATATATAAATATATGCATATACACACACATGTTATATAAAACTCGAGCTATGGTAGCCAGAAGCCCGAGTCTCATATATTTAAATATAAATATATATATATGTATATATATATATAATTATAATAAATTTATATTTTTTCTTAAATAACATTATATTTAATGTATGTAATTATATATTATAATTTTTCATAAATATTATATATATATATATATATATATATATATATATATATATATATATATATAAATTCATAAAATTTTATGAATCAAAATAATAAATAAAGAAGATTAGATCAACCATTTTATTCAAGTTTTTTTAATATATTTTTAAATTTTTATTGCAACTAGAAAAGTTAAATTTAATGATGATTTTCTCGAATAACAAAATCTATCATTAAAATTGTTTTTAAAAGCCCTGTTAGTAAATTTTAGTTATCAACTAGTGTTGTGACCCGTGCGATGCACAGATTAACATAAATATCACAATTTTTGTTTATCAAATAAATAAAAATAATTAAAAAATATATAAAAGAATACATGTACAAAAATAATAAGATATTCAAGCTATATTAAGACACATATAAAATAATTCATTAGATACAAATTCTCTGAAGATAGAATGTGAATAACGTCAAATGAAAAGAAAAATAAAAAATAAGGTATTACATGAATTAATTTGGATAAATATATTAATATATTAATTAATGATAAAAATGAGTTAAAATAAAAACTACTAACCTAATAGGTCTGCTAGGATCAAAATCCTTGTCTTCTTTTGATTCTTTCTTCTTTTATTTCTTTAAATATACATTTGGATTAGCAACAATGATAATAATTATAGGTTTGTTGAAATTTAAAATATAACTTACATACCCACAAAATCTTAAAATAGTAAAAAGAAGATAATCAAGGGAAATATACATCACATCATAACTTTAAAATTTAATACTTTAAATCTTAAATTAGTATTCAATCAATCTGCACATATGTACTCTCGGCATTACCTGAAGTTTCTCTTCATAGGGAGGGCTCTACCCTTTGCTTACAGTAAGCCTAAAAGGAATTATACATTAATCCTATTAGATGAGAAAACCAAGAAAAATAATTTAATTTAAAAATAGTCAAATTATATTATTCAAATACAAGTAAATACCCCAATGACATCATTTTTTCTTTTAGACTTTGATCTTTCTGATGCCTGCTTTCTTCAAGAAAACGTAATGACAGAAACAGTAAAGCAAAACTGGAATTAGAAAACTAGAACAATGCAGAAATAAAATATAACAGACAGGAATAAAAAATCAAAAGACCAAAAATAGAAACATCGATGAACCAAAAAAGCAGAAAACAACAACAAAGAATGAATACATAAACAAAGAAAGTAGAAAAAAATGCAAGGAACGAAAGAGAAACAGAATTAGAAATCACATTAGAATGAACAATAATCGTGAAAGTGAATAATATTTGAATTGTATAGACCAGAAAAAATAAATAAAAAGAAAACTGAGCTATGATACCAAATGATGTGTGAGAAACATCATTTTGAAGTTTTAATGATAAATCATCATTGTTATCCTTCATCCATGTAAGCAAAGAAGAAGCAAAATCAAAGAGAAAAAAGAAGGGAAATTGTGTGAGAGAAAAAGATATGCAAATATGGATGAGATCTTCGAAAAAAATATATATATATCTACATTGATTTTGAATTTTAAAATTGTAATTTTGAAAAACGAAAATGCCTCAAAATTGGCCAATAGTGGATGGTTACTTTTTAAAAACTCTACATAAAGATAGGAGATTGGCCATTGATGATGGTGTAATAAAGAAGTCTAGTAAGCTTATATAGAAAAAAGAAAAATAAGTGATAATTCATTATTATAGTTTGATCATGGAAGTAATTTAAATTTTATTATAATTATTTAATAAGATAAATAAATAATATGAACATTTGTAGGTAAGTTTTTGTATAGCAATTATATAACAATTAATTATTTAATTATTTGTATATAATAAATGCTAATTTAACAAATAACAACATATTATATTTCAATTGAAAAGTTTACCTAATTTATCAATTATATAACAATTACAGCAATTACAAACCAATTATATATCAATTTACCCTAATTTTTTTAAAATTCATTTAATGTGATTATATAGCAGTTATATTAATTATAAACCAATTATATAGCAATATATCCTAATTTTTTCAAATTCATTTAATGTGATGTGATTAATTTACCAAATCTATTAATTTACCTAATTTATTCATTAAATTTATTTATTTAAATTTATTATATTATAATAATTTAATGACCTACCGATAATTAATGCCTTAGAGTGGAATTGTTTTAGTCTATTATATTGATTTATTTCCGTCACTAATTTTGATAGATTTGTGCCTGAATTTTTGTCCACAAAGTTAGCGATGACAGAAACTTTTTTTAGTGATGAAAAATTAGTCATTAATCTACTTGGACACTGGCAGGCAGGCGGGTACGCGACAAGCTTAATATTTTCAATATTTTCATTATTATCAACAGCTAATCTCAAACTCACGACCTCTATGTTGTCGTCAACACTCTTTGTCACTTATCCGTTTAAATCAACAATTTTTATTAGCAAATTAATATACATATATAGACAAATTTTTTGTGACCAAATTTTCTTTCACAAAATTAAAAAATTAATGACAAAATTAGATAATTATATAAATACAAAATAGTGTGTATATATATATATATATATAATTTTTTATTTATATTAATAACTCTAAACTCTAAATTCTAAAACTCTAAATCCATAAAAATACTAATAATCTATTAATTTTAGTCTCTAGACTCCAAATTATAAATTTTAGCACTTACCTTCAGGTTAAAAGTTATAATTGTTGGCCAACAGTTTCCCTCTCAACAATTGTCTTGCTGGGAATCGAATCTCTAATTGATTCTGGAATAGTGTACTACATGATTTAAAGACTCATGAGATTTGAAAGTTTCAATTTCTCAAATGTAGTTCTCTAATCAACAGTACTACTACTTGTTAGATCTGTAGGGCGTTCAAGCCTGAAAGCATGATCCAAATCTAGACAGCCAAATACTATCATAATGTACTCTTTTCATCTCTTAAAATTGGTGCCATTAAGCACTGAGATGTTCATATTTAAGAGATATTTGCAATGGTAGATACTAGAACAAACAACAAAATAAAACATGCTCAGAATAAAAACTTTGTATGTATAAAACAAAGCACAAATTCATATATACATGTGAAGGAAACAATTCAATATCAAAACCAAAGATAAAACTCTTTAATCAAATGTACATTAATGGGATTTAATTAGAGATATCTAGTACAACAACTTCTAGCTATCAATCTTTGGAAAAAATAACTATTTTGTTAGTGCCCTCTTTAAATATATATGTATAGTTTATAAATGTAGACAAACAAACAAGCTTAATATATGTCTTCCTTTTGACAAACACATTCTAAGCAAGTTTTCCAAATATGTCATACATTTACAACTATCTTCAGTCTAACCAACTAAACTTCTTTGAGATATTTAATATACATGGGCTTTTATCATGTTTTCCTTGTTAAAACTAAATCAATTTTACTTAAATTAGTTACTTTAGCAACCTAATAGTTCAATAAATTCAATTCTAACAAGAAAGCACACTTTGAAAGAGAATTAGGATTCAAAAAATACCCCGTGGTATAATTTAAAGCCTAAAAAAAATTTCTACTTTTTTTAAAAAATCCTGACGTTGTAGCGCCCAATAACTAGCCAACTCCTGGCCAGTCCATCAGTGCAACGCTAATTTCCCTATTGTGAAATCGTGAAAAAATGCTAAAACTCAAAGTTTTCACCCCAAGAACTTTAAATCACACCTAAAACTGAATTTTTATGAATCCTAAACCTCAAAACAACATTAGATTTGATAAAATCCCAAATTTCATCTTTCAAAAAAAAAACCTTAACTCACCCATAAATCACTTTAATTCATGAATTTGAAAATTAGAGTTCTTAATAGAAAAATTCTCAATTCACAGAAAATCACCAAATTCATACGATTTCAGAACAAATACACTCAATCACACACATAAAAAAGTCCAAAATTGCATAATAACAAGAAAAAAAATCCATCAACAGCCCAAGAAGTTTACCTAATCATGAACAAAAACGAAATTATTAGAGTTCTTCACAAAGCATCCTTGTGAATCCTAGAATTTGACAAATTCGAAATTACTCTTAATTGTTGTTTAATTGCCTATCGCATCCTGACTTTGATACCAATTGTTAGTGTTTCTAACACCATAAACATGACAAAAATCACAAATTCAAGATCCCAAAAAGCAGAATAAAACTTGACATAAGAATTGTAAAACTCATATCATGAATATGTCGTTTAAAAGGTTCTTGATAGACAAATAAAGGAAGAGCATACATTGATACATAGTTTTCTTATCCAATCAATTTAGGCTTTTCTAAGTTAATATAGGGAGTTTTTCACGAAGTTTTTGTTTGGTAGTGTGCGTATATTCTATTGAAAACTGAATTGACCCATATAACCTAGGGAACCATAACCCACTTCATATGTCCATGGGTCAACCCATGGGTGAAACCTTACTACAAAAAATTCACTACTTAGTGGCGGTTCAAACCGCCACTAGAAAAACTATGGCAGTTTTCTAAACTGCCACTAAATCAAGCATCAATAGTTATTTAGTAGTAGTTTCAAGCAACTGGGGAATAAATGCCACTATTTTGAATTTAGTGGTGGTTTATTATGTAAACGACCACTAAATAGTGGCAATTTTTTATCTTTAATAGTAGGGTTAATTGATTTCAAAGTGGAGATTATCCTAAGTTTGAATTTTTCCAAATAATATGAAACAATAAGAACGAGACCATTGGAATGTGCAATTTCAAAATTCCATAAATAGAGAGACTACTAAACTGATAATGTAAATGTTGAGATATCACACAAAACAATATTACATAACTTAAAATTGATTACTAATGGAAAAAAGTATATTAAAAACTACCTTTTTTCAAGACCCACTCAAGTTTTGTGTTTGCTTCCCTAAAATTAGTCATATTTCCAACTGCTCCAGCATCCAACTCAAAATTAACAATGAAATTTTCCAATCAGGTAGAAAAGCTAGAAATCAGAATGGTTATTGATTGCAAATGAACATAAACAATGGTTATTGAGTTGCTAATCCCTTAACTGCCACTAAATAGTAGTAGCTGCAGAAATAGCCATAAAGTTTTTGTTTAGTAGCAGTTATTTTTAACTGTCACTAAACAACCTTTTTTCTGTAATGCCTATTTTAATAATTCCTTATCACCATATTATTTGGGTTGGGAATCTACACATATAATTAATTTTACCATCACCCCAAACTAACTTTTAATATATTAAATAGGTCAAATTAAAATATACACTTTATAAATATCATAAATTGTGATCTAATCTATGTGTATATATATACACATACAATTATTAATACGTAAGTCCACACAAATATAATTGTTAACACTTTATGTGTGCACACATATACATACATATATTTAAATAAAAAGAAAACATTAACAAAAAGTATCATTTTTTCCTTAAACTTTGATTTAAATTTCACTTTCATCCCTAAATTTAATTTTATGTCAATTTTGTCCCCACCTATTTCTAGTTAGTTTCAATTTTGTCCTTAAGCTAGATGTCATCTAAATTGATAACATCAAACGTTGATGTAACCACTTCTATTACATACATTAGCGCCATTTTGTTTAGTTAGGCATGTCCATGTTAGATATATACTTTTAGTAATGATGTGCAATTTTGTAATTACAAGTGTATATTTGATTGTTAGACAAGTTGGTGTTGATGTATACAATAAAGGTAACTCTACTAATATTTGTTGTTAATAATTTTGATGACATTAAGCTCAAGGACAAAATTGAAACTAATTAGAAATATGAGGAACAAAAATTATATAAATGTTTGAGACAATAAAAGCCAAAATGGTACTTTTGCTTTTTTTTTTTGTTCATATATAGAAGCTAAATCATAGAGAATGATGTTCTATAGCTTTTTAGCTCTCAAACTCAACATAATTTCATTCACTTCCAGCACTAATTCTTCTATGTATTACTGCTTGTCCTCCTCATGAATATAATCTGATGAATGTGGCATTATTACTAATAGCATTAGGCAAATCAGGAGGCTCTACTTTACAGTCTTTACTTGAATACCAGACAAGAATAGAAAAAAAAGAGGAAACGAGGCTTGAGTGAAGAAGTTTCAATGAAGTTTGCTTGGCATATTCCTCAGATGTTTTGATATACAATGGCTATTATGATCTTTGGATTTCTCGGTGATCTACTATGTCATGGCAAGGTAGGTGGAGAGCTTAGTAGTCCATATATAATGAAGAATGAGGGGTTAATTGAGGATCATAGTCCACTAGAAAATGAGTTTAGTGAGTGTATTATGGCTAGTCCCTCTGTTTTTCGTCGGGACTTGCAAAACGACTTGTTGGTGATGGCCTGTGAAGCACATTTATGGTAATCTATCTGAAGAACCAATGAAGGGCTATGCAGAGCCTTTAATTGAGTTAGTGATGTGTATTGGGAAATTTTGCAGCATAGTGTTCATGTCACTCTACAATTTTGGTTTGGGCAAAGTATAAATCTTAGTAAGGTAGATAAGCATTTTGTGGTTTTGGCTATACTATGCTCGGTGTCATTTTGTTTATACTTGTTTTGGTGGTGAAACTTTGATGACAGCTCAGCATACAAGAATGAAAATGTTGTTGAAAGTAACCAACAGGAATTAAGTGGTAAATCAACGGAGGAATTTGGAAAATAGAATATGGAAACCAAGGAAGCAATAGGGAATGTAGAAGAAGATTCAGATCAAGAGATCATGGAAGAGTGTGATAGCTGCAGTTAAGAAACATTATCGTTAATTATATAATTTCTTTTTTCTTGTGATTCTTGTTATCTTTCTATTCTCAACTTGCATCTTTAATCTACCATCAAGATGGCTCCTAGCCATTTTAAGATTGTACAGATTACATACTTCCCCTACCATAACTCAAGTGTTTACAGTCTAATTAGTATGGTATGTTAAGTGCTAGATTTAGTACCATTTGGTGCTAAATCTTTGATCCATTTTATCGCCTACTTGTTGTATGTCTTTTCCGTTGTTTTTTTTTTTTGATTTAGTTTAGTTTAGAATTTGTTAGAGTTTAATCTGCTTCATGTGATTCCTTGACTAAGAATGCTACTAATCATTATTTTATCCTCTCTGATGTAGGGCGAGTTGGACGAAGCTGAAGTGAACGACCAAACTGATATGAGTTGTTGTGAGGAAACTGTCTGCCTACTACCATTATAGCGGTAGGCTCTCACCGCTATAGCGGTGCTCCCTGGAGCTAAACATAAAGTTGGAATTGCTTCTATCCATTACCGCTATAGCGCTGGATAGTCACCGCTATAGTGGTTGTCCTTGGAGTTGAAGAACCAGAAGACCCACTTTCTGTCTACCACTGCTATAGTTGTGGATACTTACCGCTATAGCGGTGAGCCCTGCACCAAATTTGCTGGAGAATTTATTACTGTCTTCTACCGCTATAGCAGTGGAAAGTTACCACTATAGCGGTACGTCGCAATACTGAGCTGATTTAAAAGGCGTCAGATGAACTTTTTAGGGTAATTCTAAGTTGGAGACTGAAGGAAGGCGCCGACTGTTGCTAGAGGAGAAGGAGGAATCCGTCCCTGGAGCCAATCTAGCCTGAATTCTGTCAACCCAACCCTGGATTCATGAAGCTTTATCATTCTTCTCCTGTTTTCTATAGTCTTATAGCTATGAGTGGCTAAATTTTATGCTCTAGGGTTCCTATGAAGCCAATTTCAGACTAGGATTTGTGCTCTCTTGAGATTTGTGATTATTGTTAA
Source organism: Biancaea sappan (assembly GCA_037074585.1). Classification (NCBI taxonomy): domain Eukaryota; kingdom Viridiplantae; phylum Streptophyta; class Magnoliopsida; order Fabales; family Fabaceae; genus Biancaea; species Biancaea sappan. Next base: position 6,354,530 of record CM073495.1, read on the forward strand.
TTTATGCATACCTAACATTCAATACTCTTGAACGTATTATGAAATTGGCCATTTTATGATATGTATGTTGCCTTCATTGAACTTGGGAGAGGGAGATGTGGGTAGAACACTGAATGCTGAGGGCGAGTGATAGAACCTAAGGGTTTTACTTGTTAATTAATAGGGATATTAATTAACTTCGTGTAATCAATTTAGGTTAACTTTAATTAGACTCAAATTCACATAAGGGATTGTATAGAGTTGGGTAGCTTAATCTAGGTTCGGGAGAATTACCTTAAGCCATTAGAAAACCTGAGATTACTGTGCATAATTGATTTGAATTACAGGTGTAGGGAGAATTAGCAATTCCTAGGACGAAAGAGGGGAATTAGTGACTCTATGCCTTTTATTTAATTTACTTCCTTTGATTCAATTGCTATTTGCTTTACTTTCAATTAGAGCTACCTTCATTCCAAAAATCGACTCACCTAAATATTACGTTTAATTTCTGGAGTAATTAGTACGTTAGTCCTTGTGGAGACGATACTCTTATTTCATCACTGTATTACTTGTGCGACTGGTACACTTGCCAGAACCCCAACAAGTTTTTGGCGCCGTTGCCGGGGACTGACAGTTTTAAACTAATATTCTAAGAAATTAAAGGTGCTAGCTTAGGCATTTTCTTTTGTTTTGTTTTAGTTGTTCTAGTTTTTGTTTTTGGTAGTTAGTCATTCTTGCTTTTAGCATTAAGTTTTGTGATTTCCTTTTTGTTAATTCTGACCGGAGTTTTTCATTGTGTATGCGAGGTACCATTCATACTTCTGATCTTCTCTTTGAGCCTGAGATTGAAAGATTAGCGAGGAGAACTAGAAAAGAAGCTAGAGAAAGGAGAACTCAAGTGAGCCAAGCTACACAGGAAGAAATGGCTGAGAATAACCAAAACCACTGGGGTTTTGAAGTCAATGCTGGTAATGGGGCCGGTAAAGAGCATCAAGAGGATGACAATAGAGCTGTGTGGGATTATGCATTACCCACTGAGTCTGGACACGCATCCAGCATAGTGAAACCTCCACTGGGTGCAAATAACTTTGAAATAAAGGCAGTCTTGATGAATTTGGTCCAGTAGAACCAGTTTGGGGGCAGCCCGATGGAAGACTCGAACAATTATATCACTAATTTTCTGGATATTTGTGATATGGTTAAGATTAATGGAGCCAGTGATGATGCCATTCGCCTACGTCTGTTTCCCTTCTCCTTGAGGGATATGGCTAAAAGTTGGTTGAATGCTCGGCCAAGAGGAAGTATAACAACGTGGGATGAGCTACAGAAAAGATTTTTGGGTAAGTTCTTTTCGCCCTCAAGATCGATCAAACTGAGGAATGAAATCACAGCATTTTATCAGCATGACGGCGAAAGCTTATATAAGGCATGGGAACGATTCAAAAACTTACTTATGAAATGGCCTAATCATGGCCTCCCAGAATGGCAGCAGCTCACCATATTTCATAGTGGACTCACATATGAGACTAGAGACAAATTGGACACCGCAGCTGGCAATGCTTTAATGGCCAAATCAATAGTGCAAGTCAAGGAAATAATTGAGACAATGGGGGTGAGCCAGAATGCATCTAGTCGAGCCAAGAGTGTTGCAAGAAGGGGAGTCATGGAGTTGGATACATTATATGCTTTGTTGGCTCAGAACGAAGCATTAACAAAGAAAGTTGACATGCTGTGCTCTAGACAAAATGAACAGGCAAAGGTAAATGCAGTAGCAATGCCTGAACCGAATTGTGATTTTTGTGGAGGGGCTCACGTTAACGGGTGTTGTGAAGAATTCCCTTCTATGGAACAGTTGAATTATATGGGTAATATGCAGAGGAATCAAAACAACCAATACTCCAATACTTACTATCCGAGCTCAAGGAATCATCCGAATTTCTCTTGGAGTAATAGTCACTACCTTAACCCCTCAACTTCATCTTCTAGTAAGCCTTCTCATCCCCCTGGGTTTAATAGTCAGAACAACTCTTCTCCTCAAAATAGAGCTCCACCACCTCAAGTGGAGAAGAAGCCGTCGATGGAGGAGATGTTTATGAAATTCATGGAGAGAATGAATCGATGTTTCTTACCCAGAATGTGGCTATCAAGAATCTGGAAACTCAGATGGGGCAGCTGGCCCTTGCACTAAATAACAGGCCACAGGGTAATCTCCCTAGTAATACTGAGAATAACCCAAGAAGGGAGGGCAATGAGCACTGTAAGGCCATCACTTTGAGAAGTGGCAAGGAAATTCCTGATGCTGTTAAGTCACATACTCAACCAGAGAAAGGAGTTAATGAAGAAGTAAAAGATGAGGTTGCCCCACCTCAAGAAATTGTGACTGAGAAAGTCGATGCACCAGAGGCAAAAGAGAGAGCTAAAAGGTGGTAAAAGATGTAACAGCTAAAAATCTTGTTCCACCAATGCCCTACACTCAGAGGGCGAAGAAACAGAATTTGGAAAGGCAGTATAAAAAGTTTCTAGAGGTTTTGAAGCAACTACATATAAACATTCTATTTGCTGAGGCATTGGAGCAGATGCCTAGTTATGCCAAGTTTATGAAAGACGTCCTCTCTCGTAAAAGGTGTCTAGGGGAGTTTGAGACAGTGGCACTAACTCAGGAATGTAGTGCTATTTTGCAGAGAAAGTTGCCTACCAAGATGCAAGACCCGGGGAGTTTCGTGGTGCCATGCAATATTGGAAAGAGTTTTGCAGGCAGGGCATTGTGTGATTTGGGTGCTAGTGTAAATCTCATGCCTCTATCCATTTTCAGGAAGCTAGGTCTAGGAGAGACTCGTCCTACTACAGTTACCCTTCAGCTGGCAGATCGGTCTATATGCTACCCAAATGGAGTGATTGAAGATTTCCTAGTGAAAGTGGATACACTAATCTTCCCTACAAATTTTATAGTACTGGATTTTGAAGAAGATAAGGAGATCCCTATCATTCTGGGGAGACCTTTCCTTGCAACTGGTAGAGCCTTGATTGATGTTCATAAAGGCGAGCTGATAATGAGGTCAATGATCAGGAGGTAAAATTCAATATGAACAAGGCAATGAGAGCACCGAATGACCATAAAGAGTGTAACCTCGTACGGATTCTGGAAGGAAAGTTGAATGAGCAAATTCTGGATGTAGTGGAAAAAGATGAGCTAAAGGATCTCTTGGGTGACGACAGAGAAAAAGATGAGAAAGGTGAATCAGCAGTGGTTAGATCTTGTACCACTTCTTCTGTGATGTTCAAGCCCAGGAACTACTTCGAGTCTTTAGATATGTCTACTAGAGCAAGCTCACCATTGCAACCATCCGTTGAGGTACCCCCTGTACTTGAGATGAAACCACTTCCTGCACATCTAAAATATATCTATCTTAGAGACTCTGACTCACTACCAGTGGTGATTTCGAGTTCGCTCACTGATGAGCAAGAAGGAAAGCTGCTGAAGGTGCTAAAAAGCTACAAGAATGCAATTGGGTGGTCTATTGCAGATATAAAAGGTATCAGCCCTTCCTTCTGTATGCTCAAAATTCACTTGGAAGATGAGAATAAGACATCAGTGGAACCTCAGAGGTGTCTTAATCCAGTGATGAAGGATGTGATGAAGAAGGAAATTATTAAGTGGCTGGATACTGGGATTATCTATCCCATATCTGATAGTTCATGGGTGAGCCCAGTCCAATGCATCCCTTAAAAGGGCAGAATGATTGTAGTGGCTAACGCCCGTAATGAGCTCATTCCTTCCCACACAGTTACGGGATGGCGTGTATGTATGGATTATAGTGGCTAACGCCCGTAATGAGCTCATTCCCTTGCCTTTCATTGATCAGATTTTGGACAAACTAGCCGGGCAAGAGTATTTCTACTTCTTGGATGGGTATAGTGGTTACAATCAGATCGCAATAGCCCCAAGTGATTAAGAGAAAACAACCTTCACTTGCCCCTATGGCACTTTTGCTTTCAGAAAGATGCCTTTTGGGTTGTGTAACGCACTGGCCACATTCTAGAGATGTATGATGGCGATCTTCTCTGACATGGTGGAGACAAGTGTGAAGGTATTTATGGATGACTTCTCTGTCTTCGGTACTTCGTTTGATTTGTGTCTACAGAATTTGGAAAAAGTGCTTCAGAGATGTGAGGAGACCAATCTTGTGTTGAATTGGGAGAAATGCCATTTCATGGTTCGTGAAGGCATAGTTCTGGGCCACAAAGTTTCAAAGAGTGGGTTGGAGGTAGATCGGGCAAAAATTTCTATTATTGAGCAATTACCTCCGCCTAACTCAGTTAAGGCCATAAGAAGTTTTCTTGGTCATGCGGGATTCTACCGACGGTTCATTAAATATTTCTCCAAAATATCTAAACTGTTGTGTAAGTTGCTTGAAAAGGACATTCCATATGTCTTTGATGCTGAATGTTTGAAAGCCTTTGAGGAATTGAAGAAAAGGCTTATCTCTGCTCCGATCATGGTCGCTCCGGAATGGGACAAGCCTTTTGAGCTCATGTGTGATGCGAGCGACTACGCCATGGGAGCTGTTTTGGGACAACGAACTGAGAGACTATTTCATCCCATCTACTATGCCAGTAAGACATTAGCAGATGCCCAACTGAATTACACAACCACTGAGAAGGAACTGCTAGCAGTGGTGTTTGCTTTTGACAAATTTCGGGCATATTTGGTTGGTACAAGTGTCACAGTGTTCACTGATCACTCAGCCATAAAATATCTCGTAAGCAAGAAGGATTCGAAGCCTAGATTGATCCAATGGATACTTTTGCTGCAAGAATTTGATTTGAAAATAGTAGACAGAAAGGGGATCGAGAATCAGGTAGCAGATCACTTATCTCGCTTGAGTACTGATGCTCAAAAGGAGAAATCAATTCAGATAAAAGAGACCTTCCCTGATGAACATCTGTACTTTGTGGCGGAACAGAAATCGCCTTGGTTTGCGGACTTTGCAAACTATCTCGTATATAGAATACTCCCTCCTGAGTTGACATATCAGCAGAGGAAGAAGTTTCTTCATGATGTGAAAGTCTACTACTGGGATGAGCCTTATCTCTTTAGGCTTGGTGCAGATCAGATTTTTCGAAGGTGTGTACCTGAGGAAGAAATGGCACAAATATTGTGGCATTGTCATGGGTCAGAGTATGGAGGTCACTATAGCACTGTACGCACAGCTAACCAGGTATTAAAATGCAGTTTCTATTGGCCGTCCTTGTTTAAAGATGCCAGAGAATTTGTGGATAGATGTGATCGGTGTCAAAGAGTTGGAAATATATCCAAGCGACAAGAAATGCCTCTTAACATTATGTTAGAGGTGGAGGTCTTTGATGTATGGGGCATTGACTTCATGGGTCCGTTCCCATCTTCCTTCTCTAATCAATATATATTGGTGGCTGTGGACTATGTGTCTAAATGGGTAGAAGCTGCACCTACTCAAACCAATGATTTAAGGGTAGTCATCGGATTCTTGAAAAAGAATATCTTCTGTCGGTTTGGTGTGCCTCGAGCTCTAATTAGTGAAGGAGGATATCACTTTTGCAATAAACCTCTCGAAAGCCTGTTAGCTAGATATGGAGTGAAGCATCGGATAGCTACTCTATACCACCCTCAGATGAGTGGACAAGTGGAGGTGTCCAACAGAGAGCTAAAGCGGATACTTGAGAAAACGGTGAATGCTTCGAGGAAGGATTGGGCTAAGAAGCTTGATGATGCTCTGTGGGCATACAGAACGGCCTATAAAACTCCGATAGGCACCTCACCATTCCATATTATATATGGCAAGTCTGCCATCTTCCTGTTGAGCTCGAGCATAAGGCATTCTGGACCTCAAAGTTTTTGAATTTTGATCTGAAACAAGCTGGGAAAAAGAGATTACTGGAGTTGAATGAATTGAAAGACCACCGTCTTCAAGCTTATGAAAATGCGAAAATCTATAAAGAAAAGGTGAAGAGGTGGCATAATAGAAAAATTGCACATCGTTCCTTTCATGCGGGGCAGAAGGTGCTACTCTATAACTCCATGTTAAAACTCTTCCCAGGGAAGCTCAAATCAAGGTGGTTGGGCCCGTTTGTTATGAAAGAAGTCTTTCCAAACGGTGCTATCGAAATATCTGACCTTGAATATACTTGAAGCTTTAAGGTAAATGGGCAGTGGTTGAAGATTTATTTTGGACATGACGGTGAAAGGAGAGAACTTCTCTTGATCTTGCAACACCGAATGCATAGGCGCCCTGGTAAAGTCTTGCTGAAGACTATAAAATTAGCGCTCTTGGGAGGCAACCCAAGTTTCTAGCTTTCTTCGTTAATTGTTATTCATGTCTTTTAGTTTTTGTTGCTTGATTTTAGTGTCTACTGCAATGATTACTGTTGTGATGTGTTGGAATTTACTGTTGTTGGGTGTTATTTTTAACTTATAATGTCTATGAAATGGTTTAGAGGTTGAGGGTTGGCATTGTTAAATGTTTTGAATCAGTAATTTGGGTTACTGTGACTGTTACTGCTAAATTGTGAGAGCTGACCCTGATTTTTGCTGACTAATTAATTGTAAAAGGGTTAAAGGTTGAGAGGGGGTATGAACATGGAGTAATTTTGCATGCTTTTTGGGGCTTTTCATGGTTAAAAGAAATAAAACTTGCATGTAAAGGGAAAATGATTCATTGTGGAGTTTTTGGGTGTGAATCTGCATTCTGGAGAGGCACTGTCTGCCTAGTAGCGCTATAGCGGTAGGACTGTACCGCTATAGCGGTGAAGCCTGGAAAATAAAGCCTCCTTCTCTATCAAGTACCGCTATAGCGGTGGAATTTTGGCGCTATAGCGTTGTAGTTCTGAAAAATCCCAAAATGAAGCTGTGTTCTCTGTTAAGTACCGCTATAGCGGCATTATTTTAGCGCTATAGCGGTAGGTCTTAAATTCTGAAAAATAAAAAGGGGCTCTGTGCCCTGAGTCGCTATAGCGGTATGTGTTTGCCGCTATAGCGGTGCGTCGGGGTATAAAGCCCCACCTGAATCCTAACATTCATACTCTTGCCGTCGACTCCCTTCCATCTTCAAGCCCTATGTGCGACTGCCTTCCTAGAGGGAATTTCGAAGCATCCCCAGCAAATTTCCCCCCTCTAATCACGGATTGTGCAAACGTTAGGTGTTTTGGGTGTGTGTGAACCGATTGAAACATCCCTCAGTGCTCTTATTTTCTCTGTTGTGAGTCATCATGCTAGGTAAGTGCTCTTGCTCCCTTTTTCGTTCAGTTTTTGCTGTGAATATGTGAATTGCAAGCATTGTTTGTTCAAATTTTCTATATATGGTTGGTTCCCCTGTGGTTTGGTGGTTGAAGACGATGGGTTTTTCTAGTTTTGATTCTAAGTGGGATGGGGCTTCGAATTCTGAGGTTGCATTGATGTTTCATGGCTGTAATTGATGGTTGTGCCTCTTGTTGATTGATGATTGTGCTGCATTAACAATTGAGAATGGGGATTAGGGCTTAAAATTTGCTATAACCACAATTTAGGTGATTTGTGCACTCTAGGTGTTTGATGAAATTCCCAAGAGAACTTTAGTTTGAAGTTTGTGAATGAACTACTTGGTTTTGCTGCCGGAGTGATTTAATATTGAAGTACTTAAGTGTAATTTGATGGTTGATGCATACTTGGCTAGGGTTCGCAGACAACTAGTTTTCTTTTTGTTATAACGCCAAAGCGAACATGCATTGGATTTTGAAAAGGGCTGAATAGTCTAATAACTGATGGTTAATATACATTAACTTTGGGAATAGCATGTGTGCTCAATGTGGGATCAAAGGTAAGTTTGCTTGTGAAGAGTTGTTGTTGTTTTTCTGAGTTGTGAGGGATATACAGATTACCAATTCCCTTTATGAACTGGAATTGCATGCATTTTGATGTGCTTTAACTGAACATGACTGTTGGGGCTGAAGTATATATTTTTGAATGCAGGAACTCTGATCGTGTTGGCATTCCTTATGGCACCCCTTGTCCCTAAGAGGAGGAAACTTCCAACTAAGAGGAAAGAAACCCTGGGTGCATCGTCATTAGCAGCACAATTCTTTACATTTAGGACTCCAGACCATGGGGTCAGATTTGACAAGGAGATAAGCAGAAGAAAAATCCTCCCTGAGAAAGTCTTCAATTTAGAAGAGGATGAATATCCAGAGATTCAAGAGCAGATCATTGATAGGGGTTGGGACAAGATATGCAATTTACCTGAGCATGCGTATGTGGATATGGTGAAGGAATTCTATGCCAATACTTTCAGAACCCCCAATGACACAATGAAGAAGTACAACACTGAAGTTAGAGGCAAACTGATTAATTTCTCTGAGGGGGCTATTAATGAGGCATTCGATCTGTAGAACCCAAGAGAATAGGACTATCATGGGTTGCTAATATGGAAGTCTTGGGATCCCGAAGATGTGTGCCGAACGATCTGTAAACCTGAGACACGTTGGGAACTGAACTCAAGGGGTGAGCCATACAAGGTACAGCGGATGAAATTATTGCCTATTGCCAAGGCCTGTACAACTTTGTGCAGTACACTATGCTTCTGTCCTCAAACTTTTCAGATGTCTTCGCCGAGAGAGCTCTGCTAATCTACAGCATCATGAAAGGGATCACAATTAATTTCGGGCAACTCATAGCTGAAAAGGTAGATGAATTGGCTCAAGCAAAGGTTGGGGTTATTGGATACCCATTCATCCTAACGGCGTTCTTGCTGAAGAAGGAAGTTCCCACAGATGACATGAAAATAAAGAGGCCTCTGGGGATCACAAGGAATTATATTGACAGTTTATTCCCTGTGGAGGGAAGACCAGCACGGCGGCATCTAGTCGGCCATCCTCGAAGCACGGTACCTCAAGCTCCAGCTAATGTGACGTTGGCTGATGTTAGCAAAGAGCTAGGAGAGGTCCAGCAGTCGATGACCTATTTCAGAGCAGAGCTGGGTAGAACACAGGAGGATGTACATTACATAATGGATTACGTGACTACATTGGGCTCGCTGATGGCGGAGAAGTTCAACCTTGATTCGTCGAGGCTACCGGTAAGAGGAGAGGCATCCGGCGCCGGTGCTAAAGCTGAAGGAGAGTCCGATGAGGGAGCTGGTGATACTGAGGAGCTGATGGACTAGAATCGAGCCTCACTATCCATTTCTGACATTCACTTTTCTTTTCCTTTTTCTTTTCGTTTTCTCTTTTTCTTATTTTTCCTTTCTGACTTTATGTGTATTCATTCTCTGATCTGCTGATAATTTGTATAAGTGCTATATGTTTATATGATCTGACTATGTGATGTTGATATTTGGCTGAATTGATGTGAATGGCAGTGTATACAGTTATTAGCAGTTATGTGGGTTGTATACATTCTTCATGCTGTGATTTCCTTACCTCTGTTGGGCAGACACAGGACAGTGAGGGCAGTTTCAAACTTAAGTTTGGGGGAGGGGAATCTCTGTTTTAATTTGTTTCTCTATTTTAAGATGTTTTATCTTTTTTTTGGTGCAATATGTGGTCTTAGTAGACAGTTGTGTAAAGCAGATATAGGCGTAGGCAGATTCATGTGTTTTTCAAAATCTGATATTTTTGCTATTTGGCCTTTGCAAGAGAAAATGTGTATTGTTGACTCAAAAACATAATCATGTCGTTAAAATTTAAATTCATGAACTTGTTTTTAATAAAGAACTAATCCTATTTTCTATAATATGAGGAGGTTTTTCTCAAAATTTGAGTAGGCTGTTTAAAACCTGGAAATTTTAAGATTGAATGTTGTTGCTTAAACTAATCTTTCCTAATGAAACATAAAAAGGATATATAAACTCAATAAGGGGTAACAGTTTTAGATTTCATAAATAAATTAAATAAGTTAACAATGATGGCTTGAAGGTGGGGTTTATGTTAGAGCGGTATTGTGCAGATGAGGCGCACGGATATTGTTTTAGCCAATGAACTTGGCTTTTGGATTGCTTGAATAAGATAAAAGGGTAGAGAAGTATTGTGTGGATTAGGCGTATGGGTACTTTTCTTACTCTGTGGATCGGGCGCATGGACTCTACTTCTTACTGGATGCCTCTCGCTCTATGTGGGTTGATGTGAACATAGGAATCTGAACTATATACCCTTGAGAGTGTGAAAGTATGGAAAAGAAAGCATGATTTGGTAATAGTATTACTGCTTTTTGAAGCTTCTGTGATTTCAAAGCGTCTACTTAAGTTTTGATTTAAACTTCCTGATGATTAGTGGCAATATGATTCCTCCTTTGTTAGAAGTAGTTCTCGAATTTAAATTTTAGAGGATGAAAATGTTTTTAAGTATGCAATTGGCATTTCTCTCTTGCCGAGTACGAATGCAACTTAATCTTGTCAATGACTTTGTATATCTTATGACTACCTTACACTGTTGTCTATTGAGAGGGATGATTTGCTTGAGGACAAGCAAAAGTGCAAGTTTGGGGGAGTGTTAAGTGCTAGATTTAGTACCATTTGGTGCTAAATCTTTGATCCATTTTATCGCCTACTTGTATTTGCTTGTATGTCTTTTCCATTGTTTTTGTTTGATTTAGTTTAGTTTAGGATTTGTTAGAGTTTAATCTGCTTCATGTGATTCCTTGACTAAGAATGCCACTAATCATCATTTTACCCTCTATGATGTAGGGCGAGTTGGACGAAACTGAAGCGAACGACCGAACTGATACGAGTTGCTGTGAGGAAACTGTCTGCCTACCACCGCTATAGCGGTAGGCTCTCACTGCTATAGCGGTGCTCCCTGGAGCTAAACATAAAGTTGGAATTGCTTCTGTCCATTACCGCTATAGCGCTGGATAGTCACCGCTATATCGCTTGTCCCTGGAGTTGAAGAACCAGAAGACCCACTTTCTGTCTACCACCGCTATAGTTGTTGATACTTACCGCTATAGCGGTGAACCCTGCACCAAATTTGCTGGAGAATTTATTACTGTCTTCTACCGCTATAGCGGTACGTCGCGATACTGAGCTGATTTAAAAGGCGTCAGATGAACTTTTTAGGGTAATTCTGAGTTGGAGACTGAAGGGAGGTGCCGACTGTTGCTAGAGGAGAAGGAGGAATCCGTCCTGGAGCCAATCAAGCATGAATTCCGTCAACCCAACCCCGGATTCATGAAGCTTTATCATTCTTCTCCTGTTTTCTATAGTCTTAGAGCCATGAATGGCTAAATTTTCTACTCTAGGGTTCCTATGAACCCAATTTCAGACCAGGATTTGTGCTCTCTTGAGATTTGTGATTATTGTCAATTTATGCATATCTAACATTCAATACTCTTGAACGTATTATGAAATTGGCCATTTTATGATATGTATGTTGCCTTCATTGAACTTGGGATAGGGAGATGTGGGTAGAACACTGAATACTGAGGGCGAGTGATAGAACCTAGGGGTTTTACTTGTTAATTAATAGGGATATTAATTAACCTCGTGTAATCAATTTAGGTTAACTTTAATTAGACTCAAACTCACATAAGGCATTGTGTAGAGTTGGGTAGCTTAATCTAGGTTCGGGAGAATTACCTTAAGCCATAAGAAAACCTGAGATTACTGTGCATAATTGATTTGAATTAGGGAGAACTAGCAATTCCTAGGACGAAAGAGGGGGATTAGTGACTCTAGGTCTTTTATTTAATTTACTTCCTTTGAATCAATTGCTATTTGCTTTACTGTATTGCAATATAACCAAGTGGTTAAGTATTCTCTCTAACAATCTGTGACAGGTTCAGCTTCCCTAGTGCTACATAATCTCTCTTGAATGGTGGATTCCTACTGAGTTGCGTGTTCTTCTTCTTGTTGGCCCGTTGACATGTCTTTTGGCTTCGTCGTCCTTAATTCTTGGTCATTTGGATAAGATTCACTCAATGCCTTATTCATGGAATGGTGCCCATAAATGAAAAGGAACACCAAATGAAGAATTGCATATTGATGGATTCAGATTATAGATATGACAGTTAGAAAAAGAGTTAATCAGTTAATATGGTTAACAACTGAATTGTATATTCAGTTATTATTCTCACAGTATAAATACATATTGTATATTTAGTATTAGCAAGTCAATTTGAATAATACATTAGATACATCAGTTCAGAATTATTCCTCTGTTCTCTCGAGTATTCTCTCTCTCTCTTTTTCTCTTTCTCTTTAGTTTATTTTCCTTTCACGGTACAGAGCCTCCAATGGAAGGAGAATCTCAATTACCAAATGATACTCTAATAGTCACACAAAAAAATGTTGTTACCTTCAACCATCCGTTGTTGGTAAAGCTAGATGAAAAGAACTATTTACTGTGGAAGCAACAGATCTTGGCATTGATCAATGGCCATGAGCTTCAGAATTTCATTGAAGGTGAGTCTACTGTTCCAGATTGAGCCAGTAGTGAGTATACGACTTGGCACAAACAGGATTAACTCTTGCTCTTCTTGTTGCTTTCATCCATGGTCGAAATTGTATTTACGAGAGTGGTAGGATATGTCAGATCGCATGAAGTATGGAAGAAGATTGGTGAATATTTCGCAGCTTACACTAGAGCTAAAATACATCCGTACAAAACTGAATTAAGAAGCCCAAGAAAGGATCTAGAACTATCACCAAATATATGCTGAGAATTAAAGCCTTAGCATATGCGTTGATTGCTATTGGAAGCGAAATCACAGAGCAAGAGCATATTGAGATAATTTTGAAAGGTTTGCCTACTAAATACGATGCTTTCTCAATGGCATTACGTACGAGGAAGGAAGCATACTCGGTAAGTAAAGTTGAATCTTTGTTACTGGCTCAAGAAATTAGAGTTGATGGTGAAAATTCTAAGCAAACAACAATAGAACTAAGTGCGAATTTTGCTAACACAAATGGAAAAGACAAAAAAGAAGCAATCTAATGGCGAACAGTCATATAGTCAAGGAAGAAACAATTATCAGTCTTGTGGAGGAGGCAGAGGTGGCCATTTCATAGGAAGAGGCCGAAGAAGAAGTTTTGGAGGAAGGAATGTAATCTATCATGTATACTTTAAACGAACGCATATGGCAGCTATTATTGGCACAAAATCAGAATTTTCAACCTGCATACAATACACAGCAAGGTTATCAGTCTCAGCACCATAATTTTACCAATGGCTCAAGTAACTCCAACACTAGGAATATGGCAGCACTATTAGGCACACATGATTGTGGCTATAGCTATGACTCTTGTTGGTTCCCAGATTCTGATGCATCAAGCCACATGACTGCAGATCCAAACAACCCTTTACACAGGTCTAACTACACTGGACCAAAACAACTACACATGGGAAATGGTAAAAGTTTGGTTATCAAGAGAGTTGGAAGTACTTCTGTTCAGTCAAATTTTAATCCCTCAATTTCTTTATCTCTTCAAATTTTATTGCATATTCCTTCTATTATCAGAAATCTAGTTAGTGTATCAAGATTTTCTAAGGACAATTTTGTATTTTTTTAGTTTCATTCTAATTTTTGCCTTGTCAAAAATTAGGATACAAAGGAAATACTTCTCAAAGGAATTGTTAGACCTGATTGTCTATACTACTTTGAAAATTTTCAACCAAAAAGAGCTTTTGTTTCAACTATCACACCAACCTACAAAAGTCATACAGTCATGACTATGAAGTCCCCTCAATTCAAGTCTACTCAACTTGAGTACAATACTCTCTCCTCTTCAAAGTTCATTCAACCTAAGTCTTCATCTTTTCTACTGTGGCATGACATATTGGGTCATCCATATAGTGCTACTGTTTTTTCTATTTTGAAATCATGTAATATCAATTCCAATAAAAATGTCACTGACTTTTGTTCATCTTGCTATATGGCAAAAGCTCATAAATTACCAAGTTCCTTATCTGTCACAAAATACACAAAGCCACTTGAACTGATATTTTTAGATGTGTGGGGTCCTTCACCCTCAAAGGCCAGATATAGTTCTTTGTATTATCTAAGCAATGTTGATACTTACTCTCTTTACACATGGTTATACTTCCTAAAGTGAAAGTCAGATGTTTATAGCACTTTTATTCAGTTCCAAAAATTTATTGAGCTGCAATTGGACAGTAAAATCAAATAAGTCCAAACTGATGGTGGAGGAGAATTTCAAGTTCTCTCTAGTTATTTTAAAAACTATGGAATTAATCACAGACTTTCTTGTCCTTACACACATCACCAAAATGGAAGAGTAGAGTGTAAACACATACATATAACCGAGACAAGTCTAGCACCAATGGCCAAAGTCAGATTACATTTAATTTTCTGGCAAGATACTTTTGAAAAATCAGTTTATCTTATAAACAGATTGCCTTCACCAGTTATCAACAATTTAACACCTTTAAGCAACTATTTGGTACAACACCCAATTATTCTTTTCTTAAAATCTTTGGTTGTTGTTGCTTTCCCTTACTAAGACAGTATAACAATCACTAAATGTCCTACAGATCTATAGAGTGCATGTTCATTAGATACAGTGCACAACATAAAGGATACAAATGTCTTGCACCCAATGGAAGAATATACATCTTCAGAGATGTGTAGTTTAATGAGTATAAATTTCCTTACAAGTCCTTGTTCACATCAGACATCTCCTTCCCTTTAAATAAAAACAATTTGCCTCACTATTCTGCTATTCCTCCTACAATTGTTCCATCTTCAAACTCTCTTGATAACTCTCCATTTATCATTACTCATGGAACCGCTCACTGTTTTGATCAATTGTTACAAGAACAGGAAGGAGCAAGCTCCATTAGTAAAGGCACTAATACTACGGAACTTGAAGGATCGTAGAAATGCAGCATTGTGTATCACCTACTGACATAGTGAATTTGAGTCCAAGTTCATCATCACCTACTGCCACAGTAGACACAAATGCAGTAACAACAGATGCGAAAAAAGTACCATCATCTACAACTACAGTGTGTGATTCTCCTTCCCAATAGATTAATACTCATCCAATGCTAACAAGATCCAAAGCAGCATGTTTAAACCCAAAGCTCTACTTACACATGCCACTCTTACATTAGTAAAACAAGCCCTAACAGGTAAAAAAATGGTTTGCAGTAATAGAGGAAGAATATCATGCGCTACTGAAAAATAATAATAGACTTTGGTCAATTTGCCCCTAAACAAGTCAGCAGTTGGCTGTAAGTGGGTGTTTAGAGTCAAGGAAAATCCAGATGGGTCACTTGACAAGTACAAAGCAAGGCTTTTTTTTTTGAACCATTTTGGCACAATGCTACTTTTTTTTAAAAAAATAAATTGTCCACATACTACTCTTTTGAAAAACGAAAAAAATTGTTCATATATATACTACAGTTAATGTTACATCAAAGAGTTCTAATTTTTTTTATTTTATAAATAAGAGAGCTCGGCTTTTGACTGGGATCCGAATTTATTACAACACGCAAAATCGTGGCTATAAAAATTGTTGCTAAAAGTTAATTTAGTCATGGTTAAAAGTTCATTTAGTACTGTTCTAACTGTGACTAACAGCGTGCAGGAGTCCAACAGGCCAAACTCTATTTTTCTTTTAAAAAAAATCAATTGAAACTCAATCTCTGACAAACCGACCTTCACTTGATCCTATATATATATATATATATATAATGATTTAAACTAGCTGAAACTTCAGCATGTTAACAATTCGTTCTTTTTAAAATTTTTATATAAATTAATTATATAATTTAAATTAGTTAATTTATTTTATGGAGATAATATAGTTAATTATATATGAATTAGTTAATATATTTTATTAAATTTATATAATTAAGTATTTCTAATTACAAGTAGTTAATTTTATGTAATTAATTATATAATCTTATATTTAATAAATTAATTGTATAGTTAGTGTAAGATCTGTAAAGTTCTTCTGGTTGAGACTTATGCAACTATCTATGTATAACATGTATATGTATGATTATGGGGGACTACGTTGAAAGAAGTGGGAAATCAATGATTGCATGTGAAAAATTTCACTTCTATGTGTGTGTTATGACCATTTATGATGTTCTTAATAAATTTGAATATATGTTGCTTGACATAGTGTTAGAAAAAAAATTTCAATTTGGTCCCACCCCTCATATGTATATATAACTCCTCCTCCAAGAATTGACACATTTTCCCCCCTCTTCTTTCCCCCCCTCCCCAACACACACACACACACTCCTCCAATTCCACCACCAAACCTTCACTTTGGTAATTTTAGGCGCTTTGGCATTTCTCGCCAACATCTTAAAGCAAAGATTCAAAGTAAAGAATGATCTCTTGTCTCCTTCTTCCTTTAAGAATTTGTACCTTCCCTGGACCTAGAGTAGAACTCATGAAATTTCTTGTGGGATGGGTTGGAAAGGCTCTCTTGAGTTCTCTAGTGATGAATTTAGTAAGAATGTAATAGAATTGATGTTTTATGGTTTGAATGAGGAGAAAAACACCTGAACCCCAGAACAGGGAAATTGGGGATTTTGTGTTAATTGATGATTGCTATTGTGTGCTTAAAATTCTTGTTAAATTGGTATTTGAAACAAAATTTGTTGGTTGTTGGAACATATCTGAAGCCTAAATGAATCTATTTATAGTATTGGAGGGTTGGGTGAAGTTTTGGAGAGAGAGAGAGAGAGAGGGGCCATTTTCAAAGCTTGGAGTTGAGCTCTAGTATCTGGCACGTTAGGCACTAGCCAAACAGAAAAGAAGCCTCTTGACCTGGCGGGCGCAAGGGTAGTGCAAAGGCCATCCAAGATGGGGCTTGGCGCCCCAGGTACGAAGCTGTGTCATCCATCATCCCCCTTTTCTTATCTCTTCTTGTGGCATCTTCATATGGTTCTTGAGGAATCTTTAACCATCAAGTCCTAGCTCAAGAAAATATAGAAAATCTCTAAATTCATAGCCAGGTGAGTGGGTAAACTTTTATTATCTTGAATGATTTTATGTTTTAACTTCCTTTGAACTTGTGTGAAGTTTCTCTCCAGTGCCATGAGCTTGGTTGCACTATCTAGCATGATGAATCACGAGTGACATGTAATCTCTATTCCTTAAGCCATTGGACACTCTCTTGCATGTGAATCAAACCTTACTCTATGATGGAATATTAAGTTATATCTTGTGATGAGTATTGTGATAAATGTTAAGTTTTATTGATTCTTGGAGGTTAATATATGGAAGTTGTATATTTGTCATGCTTGTATGGATATATTATAGTTGAACCAATGGAGGTTGGCATGGGTTTGAGTCCTATGGTTTGGTGTATAGGGAAGGACATTGAATATATGCGTATATCGTTGATATCCTTAGAGCATAGGGAAGGCAAATAATTTTGGAGTATTAGAAAGGATAGTGCAAGGGTTGTTGCTATTGTGAAAGGGATTGGAAATGTTTGACATTATTATTACCCTATGGACATTATGGATTTATTTTGCTTGTATGTGTCTCATTCAATTTCCCTTAGCATTGTTTATGTCTATACTTGTTTATGATGTTATCTTTGTAGAGTAGCTTTGCTCCCTCATTGAGTTGTTATACTCTCCCTGTGTTTTCCCTTTTCAAATCGCCTAGTGTAGGAAATGGTTCCCCTTTCAGAGTAGCAGAGTCAACCTAGTCTTGTGCCACTTTTCTTTTGTTCTAAAAAAAAAAGGGCTATCTTGATTTAATCATTTTGTCTCTTTGTAACTCTATAATGTGCTTTCTAGTAGTGTAGGATTTGATAGGGAGTTTGGACTATGTTTATATGGATGATGTTATGTGATTGCTGACAATGTGGATTATACCCTCTTTTGATTCTATTGGGACCCGGATCCTAAACATTTCGTGTGATGTGTTGTGATTATTAATATCAAAATGCCAAGGAACATGGGCCATTTTTTTGTATAAGCACTATACCCTTTTGAATGAATGAAATTTATCTTATTCTAATTGGCATGAATGCAAAATATCCCTTATGTTATGCACTAAATTGCATGGTTTACTCTTCGAATATGTTCTCCCTTCCATCGGATGATTTGGGAGCTGTTTGCAATCGCTTTATAGGATCGCGTGGTTCTCAAGGGGTTGAACCCCAAGGATCCGGATAGGGCGGCGAAACGGGCTTGGCCGTTTGAAGGTTGGTTACATTACTGGAGCTCTATCTTTATACTATACTGCCCCTATTCAGCGAATTTTTTTTGCCTAAGACCGTCTATCCTTCCGGGGTAGCTATGCATCTGTTAGTGCTATACCCAACATAACGATGGAATTTGCAATATTTGTTGAGGTCATAGCCTAGAGGCTTAGGTTCTGGAGGGTAGGCAAGCCCATCATGTTTAATGAACTTTACTTGTCAAAGATAACCCGGTCAACAAAAGAAGTCAATTGTCGACGCCTACGTTGGCCATTGCTTTGACCTTCCATTCTTTGTGAGAGCTCTTAGGGAGCTATGAATGAGGGAGGGAGCCCTATTAGGGAAGGGAGAAAAGTCCGAATTTGCATATAGAAATGAGGCGCATTGAGTTAGCAGTGAAGCCCCTCTCTTCATTTAGTCAATTTGTGCAGTCTTTTGACGTGAGAGTAGAAATACGGCTTGTAACAAAAGATCAGGATTCTAACTGGACTACGCCTTCTGCTTTCGTAGTACTCTTGTCTCCGCTGGGTCGGTGTATAAATCGAATGATTCTAACTATTCATTTTTTTAATATTACCAAAAAAACTAACAGAAAATAATGACTGAACTATCATGTGGCAAATATCATTTATTATGTTATTTATTACGTGAATCCATCATATGTAATTACAAAAATAACCTTAATAATAATTTTTTCAAAAAAACAAAACCATTAACCTGCTTTCTCTTTGTCAGCACTCTCTCTCTCTCTCTCACACATTCGGTGCCCTGTTTCACAAACAGTAGAATCTGATTACTCCACCTTCTCGGCGTATACTTCTACTTCTCGTTCTTTCTAATTTTAATTTCTTCTATTTTGTGGAATTTGAAAGATAGGAGAAAAGAACTACATGGTTCCTTTGAAGCCTCACTTCACTGAATTAGGTAACTCCTCTATTTTTTTTACTTCCTCGTACTCGACACATTGATTGAAGGAGAATTCACTAAATTTTTTATGAGAAAATCGTGGAACATTGTCATCTCACTGGAAATTTCAACCTTAGAAAAGTCTAGGTCATTTTTTTTTATAATCAAGTATAACTTTTGTCTTGAGGAGTAACAGATGCCCTGTTCCAAAAAAAATAGTTTAAATTAGTGCTACGAAGCTTTTCTTCATTGACTTACCAGACCCAAATCATCTGACACGTTATTCATGGACTTTTCTGCGATAAAATCGTGAAAAATTTTGTCACCCTTACTGGAAATTTCAACTTAAGAAAAGTATAAGCAGATTTTTATTTTCAAGAATAACTATAGTCTTACAGAGTATCCGCGAGGGGGCGGGGGGAGAGAGTGAGAGAGAGTGTAGCCGATTTTTACTTTCAAGAATAACTATTTTCTTTTTTAAAAAAATTATAATCAACGGCATTTTTGTAATTTTATGTGATGAGTTTACGTGTCAAATGACATAGCGGATGCTATTTGTTACCTGACAATCTAATCAACATTTTATGTTAGTTTCTTGGATAATATTAAAAAAAATGAGCATGTTTGTCCTTAAACTTTGATTTAAATTTTAATTTCATCCCTAAATTTAATGTTATGTCAATTGTGTCTTCACCTCTTTCCAATGAGTTTCAATTTTATCCTTTAAGCTAAATGTCATCTAAATTGATAACATCAAAGGGTAATATAGCACTTTTATCACTCACATTAGCGTCAATTTGTTCAATTAAGCACGTGCGCGTCAAATATATACTTGTAATAATAACATGGATGTTCAATTTTGTAATTACAAGTGTATATTTGAATTGAACATGCTTAATTAAACAAGTTGGCGTTGATATATACAACAGAGATAACCATATCAACATTTGTTATTAACAATTTAAATGGCATTGAGCTTAATGATAAAATTAAAACTAATTAAAAAGATATAAGACAAAAATGATATAAATTAAAGTTTTTAGACAATAACTTATGTTAAAGTTTAAAAATGAAAACAGTACTTTTGCTTTTCTTTTTTTTTTTTGGGTTCATATATAGAAGCTAAATCATAGAGAATGATGTTCTATAGCTTCCCAATCTCAAACTCAAATATAATTTCATTCACTGCAGGGACTAATTCTTCTACGTATTACTGCCTGTTCTCCCTCTTGTTGGGTTTGACTTGAATTTTGTGAGTGACCCGGTTTGTAACCCAACCCACGACCCATGACCAATAACCCATTATTTCCTCTATATATATGTGTGTAATGGAATTCATTAGATGTAAGTGGTTGATGTAATTGCTCTCTGTATAGCCTCTATCAAAAATAATACAGATATTCTCTCTGTCCGTAGACGTAGGTCTCATTGACCGAACCACGTAACTTCTTTGTATATTCTTCTCAATCTTTCTCCTTGATTTATTGCCTTACAATAACCTAACAAGTGGTATTAGAGCCTTGGTTCATTTTTTGGTTCGCCGATTAGTGTAGCACGTCCGAAAATTTTCAAATCTGACTCCAAAATTTCAGATCTTGCCCTGATTTCGTTGTTTTGGAGCATAGGAGACCGTTTTCTGCATCTTTGGTGCGTTGAAGAACGTCGAGGACCAATTTTTGGTGGTAAGAAAATTTTTAAATCTAGTTTCAAATTTCAGATCTAGCTTGATTCGCTTGTTTTTGGGCAAAAAAAAATCGTTTCTTGCATTTCTAGTGCATTGGAGATCGTTTTTTAGTTGTTTTGGTGAGTTTTTACGGTTGTGAATTACTGTTCATTGCCGGAATCTTCATCGAAAGTACTGTTCATCATCTTCTACGGCGAGAGTACTGTAGCAGTCAATGGTCAACGATACTATTTGGTCAAAGTTACTGTTTGGTCAAAGCTGTTGTTTGGTTAAAGTTGCTGTTTGGTCAAAAATTGCTGTTTGGTCAAAGCTGCTGCTTGGTCATAGTTGTTATTTGGACCAAGTTTTTTGTTGCGATCGTTATTGTTTCGTCGACACGGTTCCGGTGAGTTTATGTTTAATTTAGAAAAGAATTCTAAATTTATGTGTGAATTTACTGGATTGTGTTGGATTGTGCTGCATTGGATTTCTGGTTTACTGTTGTGAATTTTGTTGGACTGCTGTGTTGAATTTCTGTTAGTGAAGTTCTTGTCAGTTTGCAAGGTTCTGAACAATTTTGTGAAATTCAATTTCTGATTGCTAAATTTGCTAGTAATTTATCTACTGTTATTTGAGAAGATGTCGACTCATAAATTCGATATTGAGAAGTTCAATGGATCGAATGATTTCACTTTGTGGAAGGTAAAAATGAGGGCACTTCTAGTTCAGCAGGGATGTGCGGTGGCATTAGAAGGAGAAAGTAGTCTGCCTAACACGTTGAAGGAAGAGGAGAAGAAGGAAATTTTGGCAAAGGCTCATAGTGCAATACTATTGAGTCTGACTGATGAGATATTGAGAGAAGTAGTTGATGAGTCGACTGCTGCAGGTTTGTGGAAGAAATTGGATGATAAATACCAGAAAAAGTCTCTCACAAACTGGTTATATCAGAAGCAGCGTTTGTATACCTTGCGGATGACAGAAAATATGCAGGTAAAAGATCATCTTGATAATTTTAACCGAATTATCCTAGATTTACAGGGTGTTGGGGTTAAGATAGACGATGAAGATTAGGCTATCATTCTTTTGTGTTCTCTACCAAATTCATATGAGAACTTTGTTGACACTATGTTGTATGGTAGAGATAGTATCTCTGTTAATGATGTCAAAGATGTTTTGCAGTCTAAAGAGCTAAAGAGAAGAGTCTCTAGTTCTAATGAGGATGGTGCAGAAGTAGGTTTGTATGTTGGCAGAGGCAGAGACACTAAAAGGGATGATGGAAAAAGAAGCAAGTCATGGTCTAAGTCGAGGAACAAAGGAGGACCTCGATGTTATCACTGTAAACAAAAGGGGCACATAAGGAAGAATTGTCCACAGAGGAAGAAGGAAAATGATGAGAAGGAACCGAATACCAGTGGTAGTGCTGTGGTGGTGCAAGATAGTTCTGACGAAGAAGAAGACATTGATGTTCTCACAGTCAGCACCTTTGGTTCTGCAAATACTTGGGTCTTGGACACAGGTGTATCTTATCATATGAATTTTTCAAGTGAGCTGTTTACTTCTTTTAAGGAATGGAATGGTGTTGTGAAATTGGGTGATGATGAGCAGCTTAGTGTTAAGGGCAGTGGTTCTGTGCAGATTCAGATGTATGATGGAATAGTCAGGACGCTTGATACTTGGTATGTTCCTGGTCTACGGAAGAACTTGATTTCTCTTGGTACTCTAGACAGACAAGGGTACAAGTACTCTAGAGAGAATGGAAAGTTGAGAATTTCCAAAGGTGCTCTGTTTATAATGAAGGATAAATTGCAGCATGGCATTTACTTTCTGATTGGTAGTTCAGTGATAGGGACAGTAACTGTATCTAAATCTTTATGGAAGAATGATGATTGTACAGAGTTGTGGCATCGCCGATTGGGACACATGAGTGAGAAAGGGCTGTCAATTCTAAGTAAACAAGGATTGTTAGAAGGAGCAGAAACTGGGAAACTGAAATTCTGTGAAGTTTGTGTTATGGGTAAACAACACAGAGTTAAGTTCAGTTCTGGGAAGCATACTTCTACGGATGTTCTGCAATATGTTCACTCAGACTTGTGGGGTCCTTCTCCAGTTAAATCTCAGGGCAAATGCAAGTACTTTGTTACTTTCATTGATGACTACTCTAGAAAGGTTTAGGTGTATTTTCTGAAATCCAAAGATGAAGTGTTTGGGAAGTTCAAAGAGTGGAAGACCATGGTTGAGAAACGGACTGGAAAACAGGTCAAAACACTCAGAACTGATAATGTGTTGGAGTTCTGTAATGCTCTGTTTGATGAGTTTTGCAAGAAAGAAGGTATAGTGAGGCATCGCATTGTACGTCATACACCACAGCAAAATGGAGTTGAGGAACGTATGAATCAAACAATGTTGCAGCGTGCGAGATGCATGCGATTAAATGCTGGCTTGCCAAAATAATTATGTGCTGAAGTAGTTAACACTGCTTGTTATCTGGTGAATAGATCGCCATCTACTGCAATTGATTTTAAGACTCCTCAAGAGGTATGGTCCGGTAAACCTTTTGATTATTCTGGCCTGCGTATATTTGGTTGTCCTGCTTACGCTTATGTGAATGATGGTAAACTAGAGCCTAGAGCAATGAAATGCATATTTCTAGGGCATGCACTTGGAGTTAAATGGTACAAACTATGGTGTACTGAAAATGATAGAACTCCAAAATCTATTACTAGCAGAGATGTAACTTTTGATGAGTCTGCTATGTTTGGTCAGAAGGAGGAGCTTGGTAGTCATGTAGGTAATAATGATCAAGGTGCCAACCAGAAGGTGGAAATTGAAGTTCAAACTTCAAAAAGGGTTATAACAAATCCTGTACAGCAGCCCAGGGAAGAAGAAGAATCACAACCTATAGCAACAAGGAGGGAAAGGAGGGAAATCAGAAAACCTATAAAGTATGCAGATTGTGTTGATATAGTTGATATTAATTTAGTTGCTTATGTCTTGGCAGTAGGTGAAAGCATTGATTCTGATGACACGAGATCATATAAAGAAGCAGTTGAGAGTAGAGAAACATCAGAATAGCTGGTTGCAATGAATGAAGAGATGCAATCTCTTGAGAAGAATGAAACATGGGATCTTGTACCGTTACCAAAGGGAGTGAAACCGGTAGGATGCAAATGGGTCTTCAAGAAGAAAGAAGGTATTCCTGGAGTTGAACCAGC
Source organism: Biancaea sappan (assembly GCA_037074585.1). NCBI lineage: Eukaryota > Viridiplantae > Streptophyta > Magnoliopsida > Fabales > Fabaceae > Biancaea > Biancaea sappan. Next base: position 6,378,430 of record CM073495.1, read on the forward strand.
AAGGTTCAAAGCACGACTTGTGGCCAAGGGTTTTTCACAAAAGGAGGGAATTGATTATCATGAAGTTTTCTCCCCTGTTGTGAAGCATACAACCATTCGTGTCCTTTTGTCCATGGTAAGTGTTTTTGACTTGGAGTTGGAACAACTGGATGTGAAAACTTCTTTCTTACATGGAAATTTAGAGGAGCAAATCTATATGTCACAGCCAGAAGGATTTCTTGATTATAGGAAGAAAGATCATGTATGTTTGCTAAAAAAGTCCTTGTATGGTTTGAAGCAGTCTCCTAGATAGTGGTATAAGAAATTTGATGCATTCATGACTTCCCATGATTTTCTGCATAATCAGTTTGATAACTGTGTCTACTCTAAGAAACTTGCAGATGATTCTTATATTTATTTGTTGATATATGTTGATGATATGTTGATTGCTGCAAAGAACAAGGTTGAAATTGATAGTTTGAAAGCCTTGTTGAGCAGTGAGTTTGAGATGAAGGATTTGGGTGCAGCCAAAAAGATATTGGGCATAGAGATTTGGAGAGATAGAAGTGCAGGTTTACTGTATGTATCTCAGCAGAAATACATAGAAAAATTGTTGCATTCTTTTGATAAGTCCTAAAAACTCACCAAATAATGCCATCATATGTGGGATTTTCAGTGCTCTTTTAGCCTTGTTGCTTTCCTTTTGCGCTTTTTATCTTTGTTTTCATTTAGTTCTCTAGTGCTTTATAATTTTCTTATTTTCTTGTTTTATTTCCCCTTTTGATTGCCTTTGTAATTTATTTTAGTTGTTGTCTTTTACAGGTGCAATTTTGGGGAGAAAACAAGAGGAAATTGAGACTCCAATGAGCTGGCGCCCAGGCGCCGGACGTGGTGCCCAGGCGCCATACATTTGAACTTCATAGAGCTCTCTGCCCAATTGGCGCCCAGGCGCCCAACCCCCTGAACTTAACTACAGAAGCTGTCAGCTTGGCGCCCAGGCGCCACGTCACGAATCTGACAGTTTAAATGCTTCTTTTGGGGCATTTTGCCCTAACTTTGATTGGAGGCAGCAAGGAAGCATTCTACAGAGCTGGTTAGGGGGGAAGAAGGCCTTACTTCATGGGATTGGTCTTCCTTCCCCCCATCTCTTCTCTTTTCTCTTCATTTTCTTCTCTTTTCATGTTGCATTTTCTTGTAATTTGTAGTGATAGGTAGTATGTAACTCAAGGGTTGTTATGAGCCCGATTTTAGATTAGGTTTTGTGTAATTTCTTGAACTCTTGTAATCATAAATTGGTTAATACATATTTATTTATTCCAATCTTAATGCTTTCCTTTAATTTGGCCATTTATTGGGATGATTGGGTATTTTTACTAAACTTGGGAAAGGGAGGTAAAAACTAGACCTAAGGAATGAGTTGTATGAGTTCTTGAACCTTAAAGGAGAAGGGATTGATTTGCTAATGTCATAGGAATATAGATATTAGCCTCATATAGTCAAATTAGGGTTTGCTCATCTAATGAACTTGATTTTCACATAAGGAATTATGGAGAATTAGGTTTTATCTTAGTTGAGGTTTGGGAAAATCCTTCTAGGAATAATTGTGCCCTAGACTAGCATGTACAATTGATGAAAGCAAGAGTAAGACGATGATAATGGAACCTATGAAAAATGAACGGTTTGGTGGTTGATATAACTTGATTTCTTATGAAGTTTTGTTATTGAATGATTCTTCTCAATTGCATTTCATATTTTGTTGGAGTGGATTTTACCAAATTAAATTGCTCTAAAAATGCTTGATCACAACTTTTATGAGTTTGGGGTTTTTATCTATGCTAGGGATAGCTAGATATTAACTAGCTCATTGTAACTTCTACCATAAATCGGATTAATCTAGGAATAGATAATCTTATTTATGTGGTTTTTATGAGTTCCTAAACTTAATCACTTACTTGAATGATTGGATTAAGGAATTAAACAATCATTTGGGTTAGGTAGGTTTGCTTCTCCAAGGGATTGGGTTCAAACAATTTTGAGAGCTTAACCAACACCGAAAGGATTTGTAATTGGATTGAATCATTCTTTAACAACTCAAAGACTCATTTGTCTATGAATTAGTTGGATTAAGAATTAGGTGAAGTCAATCCCATCAATCCTAGGTTATTGTCATTAGGAGTAGTTTAGTTTTAGGTTCTAGATAATAGTGTTAGTTTAATTTGTAGCGTTAGATTCACATTTCTGTTTAATGATTCGTCGAGATAGCATTTAACTTTAGCTTCGCGGATAGTTGGTACCTCAATCCTCGTGGGAACGATACTCTACTAACTCTGTATTACTTGCACGATTGGTACGCTTGCCAACTCGTCAACATCTTTCCAGATGAATAATTCTAAGCTAGTTAGTACTCCGTTGGCGGCACATTTTAAACTTGATGCTAGTACAATACCTACTACAGTTGAGGAAAAAGTGTACATGAGTTCAGTGCCCTACTGTAATGTTGTTGGAAGCTTGATGTATGCAATGGTGTGTACTAGGCCTGATCTGGCTCATGCAGTCAGTGTGGTAAGCAGGTTTATGAGTAATCTGGGAGAGCTCACTGGAGTGCAGTTAAATGGATTATGCAGTATTTGAAAGGTACGAGTAATATTTGCTTGGTTTATGGTGCTGATAAATCTGATAGTGGCTTGGTTGGTTATACAGATTCAGATTATGCTGGAGATCTTTTAAGGAGGAGATCCTTAACATGCTATGTCTTGACTCTGAATGGATATGCTGTCAGTTGGAAGACAACACTTCAATCTACAGTTGCCTTGTCTACCACTGAAGCAGAATACATGTCATTAGCAGAAGGAGTTAAGGAAGGTATGTGGTTACATGGTTTGATTGATAGTCTGGGGTTAAATATTCAGAGACCTATCATTTATTGTGATAGTCAGAGTGCATTAAGTTTGGCCAAGAATCCAGTCTACCATGAGAGGTCGAAGCATATTGATATAAGATTGAATTTTATTCGAGATGTGATAGAAGACAAAAAATTATCCATCGAGAAGATAGCCACAGCAGATAATACAGCAGATAATCCAGCAGATATGTTGACAAAGGCTCTACCTTCAGAGAAGTTCAAGCATAGCTTGGACTTGGTGAATGTTCGCATTCCATGAAGCCCTACAGGGCTTGAATGACATAGATGAATTTGTACTTAGTTCTGGTGATTTGAAAGAATTCAAGTCAAGGACGGAAATTATTAGGTTTGACTTGAATTTTGTGGGTGACCCGGTTTGTAACCCGACCCACGACCCATAACCCATTATTTCCTCTATATATATGTGTGTAATGGAATTCATTAGATGTAAGTGGTTGATGTAATTTCTCTCTGTATAGCCTCTATAAAAAATAATACAGATATTCTCTCTGTCCGTGGACGTAGGTCGCATTAACCGAACTACGTAGCTTCTTTGTGTGTTCTTCTCAATCTTTCTCCTTGATTTATTGCCTTACAATAACCTAACACCTCTGAATATAATCTGCTGAACGTGGCAGTATTACTGATAGCATTAGGCAAATCAGGAGGTTCTACTTTACAGTCTTTTCTTGAATACCAGACAAGAACAGAAAAAAAGAGTAAACGAGGCCTAAGTGAAGAAGTTTCTATGAAGTTAGTTTGCTTGGCATGTTCCTCGGATGTCTGGATATGCAGTGGCTATTATGATCTTTCGATTTCTCAGTTTTTGTTTAGTTTGATTACAAGACATTTTAATTAATTTTGGACACACCAAGTGATGGTTGTACTAGGATTCATGATGATTCGACCTTTTCTGAAAGCACTTGATCTTTATTATTCACCATTTTGATCACTAAAAATAACTAATATAGAAAGATATAAGAGGGAGAAAGTTCAAACATTTGTTCTAACAGTTCATAGTCACACTAATTTTAATTTTCCGTGACAGGTTCAGCTTCCCTGGTGCTATCTAATCCCTTTTTAATGGTGGAGTCCTTCTAAGTTGCGTGTTCTTCTTCTCGTTGGCCCGTCAACATGTCTCTCCGTCGTCCTTAATTCTTGGTCATTTGGATAAGGTTCACTGAATGCCTTATTCCTGGAGTAGTACCCATAAATGAAAAGGAACACCAAATGTAGCATTGCCAACATCAAATAATATCTATCCAATTTGCTGTCATCCAAGGATTTCTTGAACCACCTCAATCTGGAGAAAATCAATGTCAATGCTACAGTTAGGAGGCTTCCTATGCCACGTATGAGCTCTGTCATTAGCTCCAAAAAGCTCCACTTTGATACAGGCACATGATTACAGAAGAACACTACAAACCCATCTTCAATAAGTGCTTCTGCTAAACCTAACAGCAAAAACTGAGGAATCAAGAGTTTACCACTCGTTTTTTGACCTAAATTAGACAGCCTATGAAACTCCACACGCCAAGCAGTCAAGCAGCAAATCGTAGAACAAACCATCCCACAAAAAATCCACACTTTTGTGATACTCTGCCTCTCACGTCCCCTCCACAAAAAGAGCCACGTCACCACACAACGCATCCCATTCTTCATTACAAAGAAAGCAGAACCGTTAAAATTAAATTCCATGGATTTGGCTTGCTGAACAAAGAAACCAGTTGCAGCAGGCAACATCAAGCTGTAAGGCAATAGGGTCAAAAGCAAAAGAGTCACCGAAAAAACCTGCTTCACTTCCCTTTCTTCTTGTCCCATCTCTGGGTTGCCATTGAGATTATTAGAATTAGATGAGCTCTTGGGCAACAAATGAGTACAGATTCTGCATAATAATTTTCTCAGAAGAAGAAGATTTTCTGATGATTTCTTCGAGAGACTTGTGTTTGGCTTCTTGAAACTGTAGAAAGAGCAGCCAGAGTAGAATACTAAATACCCAGATCCCATAAGTAGTGCTGAAATCTTGAAAACGTCTTTCCAGGTTATATCTGCAGGCAAGAAGCCAATCATGAAGGATCCAACTATCTGAGCACTATAAGACCAGAAATTTAGACGAACTGTATTTCGCTGCTGATTTTCTGGTGGGTTCATCTCTCTGGTTTGCTTTCCCACCTTTTCCATATACTGATAATCAAAAAACTCTGGTAAAGTGGAGTTTCGTCCAGATTTTCCTAGAACCATTAGTACAAAACCCAAAGAGAAGAGAGGGAAGAATTCTCTTGACACTGCACAAGCCTCGCGCGCCCATAACAACATTAAACCCTGCACCAAGAATTAATAATTATATGAACAGTTCTCAATATTTTATGAGTTTCAAATGGATTATACCAGAAACTCTTTGTTAGTCTCTATTAATTTTGTTTTATCACCAATTCGGATGAGTTCACTAAATGGGAAAACAGTCACATGAATCAAATATGTGAAACATTATGGGTGAAAATGCCAAAATAAATAATCAATGAAGTAAGAACAAAAACAAAACGTCAATTTTGAAATAAATAAATAAATAAAGTAATTTATCTCTTCAACATTAAAAGTTGATAATAAATTTCATCTAAATTTTTAATTTTATATAATATAATTTATTTGTTGAGAAAAATGCATTCGATCTATCATTTTAATTGATAAAATTATAGTTCTTCATTATTTTCTTCTATATTTTTATAATAAAAAATTGTTTAAAATGATAAATTAGATAAACTTTTCGTTATGTCTTAACGCATGAAAAAATAGATAAGTTACGCCACACAAAATTTAATATAAACTTTTAAAGTTGAAAAAATAAGTTCTACAATACTGAGTTAAGAAAAATTGTTTGCATTTTAACCAAAATTATACCGAGCATTATAATTTAGATTCTCTTTACTTGTTTCTTTAAGGGGACACGAAAAGTGAAATTATTCCCATAAACATGTAGATGGACTAAATTTTCCGAGTAAAAGCTTATCTACAAGATGTAAATATATAATAAATCAGAAAAGTTCAAAATTTATTTATTCGAGTGATTTTTTCCACATATATGAAGATTAGTTTTTCCCAAAAAAGAAAAAGGAAAAAACTATCTAAATACATAGAATTAGAATCCCGATCTACCTTAATATTGAAATCAGATGACTAAAGGTGTGATGCTGTTATCATAAAATATTTTCAAATTTGGATGATTTCTTACCGTAACAGAGGCTTCGGTGTAGAATACAATGACATTGAATTGACCAACGTAGGATTCAGAGCGATGAGGCACGATAACTAAGATGGATAACACACAGTCTACCATGTTGCTGATAATAGCAGCTTTCCACATGCCATACTTCAACACCTCTGTGAAGTAATCCACTATCACTATCGCCACTCCGAATTCCACAAAGCTACTGATCGCAGTCAATACTGCAGTTCATTCGTGTGCATCCATCCATGTCCATCAAAGCCAAATTAAAAGGGGGGGGGGGAGTGATAATAGAGAAATTAAGTATGAATAATATACCCCAAACGAACGCAAGAGCGTAGGAGGATACAACGTGAGTGCGCCACCAGAGCTTTAACTTGGAGGACGCTAAACTAATCGTCGTCTTCATTGTGAGTTATCCCTTCATTACAGTTTGATGAGTTCCAATGTACAGTACTGCAAGAAGAGGGAAGAGGGAATCAATTATAGAAGATCCAACACTAGAAGATTTAAGAGCTTGGTCATTGGCGTCCACGTCGCCGATCGCCGTGGGACCCAAGATTTGTTTTTGTTTTCTTTTTTTTTTTTAATTCATCTTTCTCACACAACTAGCCCTGTAGGTCTAAAAGACTTTGTTTTTTTTAACCAATTTGGCACAATGCTACTTTTTGTCTTTTTCAAGGAACAAAATTGTCAATATACCAGTTTCGTGGAAAAAGAATAATTCATTTACTATAGTTCATGTCACATCAAATAGGTTTGATATTTTTTGTAAATAATAGAGCTCGACGGTTGAGTTGTTGAAATCTATTTTTAAATAAAAAAAAAGTAAATAAAATTTATCTGACAAGACAAGTTTTACTTAATTATATATATATATATATATTTATATAAATAACTTATATAATTTAAATTACTTATATATGAATTAGCTAATATATTTTATTAAATTTGTATAATTAAGTATTTCTAATTAAAAGTAGTTAATTTTATATAATTAATTATATAATCTTATATTTAATAATTTAGTTGTATAGTTAGTGTAATATCTGTAAAATTCTTCTAGGTGAGACTTATGCAACTAATCTATGTAGAACTTATATATGTATGATTATGAGGGACTAAATTGAACAAAGTGGGAAATCGATGGTTGTATGTAAAAAATTTCACTTCTGTGTGCATTATGACCATTTATGATGTTCGTAATGAATTTGGATATATGTTGCTTGACCAGTGTTATAACAAAAATTTCAATTTGGTTCCTCCCTTCATATATATATATATATATATATATATATATATATATATATATAACTCCACCTCCAATACTAAACACATTTTCCCCTGTCTCCTCTCCTCCCTTCCCCCCTCCTCCAACACACACACACTCCTCCAATTCCACCACCAAACCTTCACTCAGGCAATTTTGGGCACTTCGGTGCTTCTCGCTAACATCGTAAAGCAATGATTCAAAGTAAGAATTACTCTTTTCTCCCTCCTCCTTGAAGAATTCGTACCCTCCATGACCCTAGAGTAGGGAAACTATAAAACTCATGAAATTTCTAATAGGATGGGTTTGGAAAGGCTCTCTTAAGTTCTCTAATGATGAATTTAGTCTAGAATGTAATAGGATTCATGTTCTGTGGTTTGAATGAGGAGAAAAACACACAAACCCTAAATGAGGAAAATTGAGGTTTGTGTTAATTGATGATTAATGTTGGGTGATTAAAATTCTTGTTAAATTGGTGTCTTAAAACTGAATTAATGGGTTGTTGGAACATTTATGAAGCCTAAATGAATGTATTTACAGTGGAGGGTTTGGTGAAGGTTTAGAGAGAGAGAAAGAGGGGCCATTTTCAAAGCTTAGAGTTGAGCTCTAGTATCTGGTGCCTTAGGCACTAGCCAAACAGAGAAGAAGTCTCTTAGCCTGACGGGCACTAGGCAATTGAGACACTACAAAAAAATTGACTTTTGGTGGCAACATCTATAAGTCGCCACCAAAGGGTCTTGGTGGTGACTAGAGCGTTGTTTTGAAAGTCTCGTTGCTAAAAGGTTTTTGGTATGACTAAAAAAGTCTCTAGTGGCAACTAAAGAAGTTGCCAACAAAAGTTGAATTTCAGTGGCGACTCATTTAGTAGCCACCAAAAGTCAACTTTCATTGGCAACTCTTAGAGTCGCCACCAAAAAGTTGTCCCTGAAAATCAATTTTCTTATAGTGAGAGGCCAACTAAGATGGGACTTGGCACCCCAGGTGCTAAGCTCTGTCATCCACCATCTCCCCTTTTCTGTCTTATCTATTATTGTGGCATCTACATATGGTTCTTGAGGAATCTTTAACCATCAAGTCCTAGTGCAAGAGAAGGTAGAAAATCTCTAAATCCATAGCTAGGGTGAGTGAGTAAACTTTTACAAACTTAAATGGCCTTATTTATTAACTTCCTTTGGAATTGTGTGAAGTTTCTCTTAAGTGCCATGAGCCTAGTTGCACTGTCCAGCATGATGAATCACGAGTGGCATATAATCTTTATTCCTTAAGCCATAAGACATTCTTACACATGTGCATCATAACTTACTCTATGATGGAATATTAAGTCATATCTTGTGATGAGTATTGTGATAAATGTCAAGTTTTTTTTCTTGGTGGTTAACATATGGAAGTTGTATACTTGTCATGCTTGTATGGATATGTTGTAGTTGAACCAATGGAGGCTGGCATGGATTCGAGTCCTATAGTTTGGTGTATAGGGAAGGACATTGAATATATGTGTATATCATTGATATCTTTGGATCAGAGCATACGGAAGGCTTATAATTTTGGAGTATGAGAAAGAATACGGTAGGAGCTGTTGCTATTGTGCAAGAGATTGGAAATGTCTGATATTATAATTACCCTATGAACATTATGGATTTACTTTGTTTGCATGTATCTCATTCAATCTCGCTTAGCATTGTTTATGTCTATACTTATTTTATTACTTATCTTTTAGAGTAGCTTTTCTTCCTCGCTTAGTTGTTATACTCTCTCGGTGTCTTCCCTTTTTAGGTCACCTAGTCAAGGAAGAGGTTCCACCTTCTAAGTAGCAAATTCATCTTAGTCTTGGGGTTCTTTTCTTTTGCTCTAAGAAAAGGGCTATCTTGATTTAATCATTTTATCTCTTTGTAACTCTATAGTGCTCCATGGTAGTGTAGGATTTGATAAGGAATTTGGACTATGTTTATATGGATGATGTTATGTAATTGCTGACAATGTCGGTTAAACCCTCTTTTGATTCTTTTGGGACCCAAATCCTAGACATTCTAGGTGATGGGTTGCAATTGTTAACACTGAAATGCTAAGGAACATGGACGATTCTTTTGTATAAGCACTATACCCCCTTTAATGAATGAAATTTATCTTATTCTACTTGGTGTGAATGCCAAAAAAAAAAGCCCTTATGTTATGCACTAGCTTGCAAGGTTTACTCTTTGAATATGTTCTCTTGTATGTGGTTGGGTATATTAGGCTAATGATAGTGAGGGAAAGCTCTCCTGCCTTGCTGGTCACAAGCCTGGGGTTGGGACATGAAAATTAGAATTAGTCAATTAAATATATAATTATATATTTTGAAATAGTTTACTTTTATATAATTACAAAAAATTATTTAATTTACATTTTATTAATTAAATTGAAATTAATATATGAAGAAATAAACAATATATATAATATCCCTTTAAATAATTAAAATGAAATAATATAATTGTATAATTAAAGATAAAATTATAAGCCCTTCCTTTCTTCAAACATAAAAAATGCCTATATAATTTAAATTATTTTGATGTAATTAAAATTCTTCATCATATTTAGTTTATTTATTTTATGTAGATAATATAGTTAATTATATTTAAATTAGTAAGTTAAAGTTTTTTCATGTTAATATTTTTATGTATAAAAGGATTTGAATGTAGAATTTTGCGCAAGGGACTAAGTTGATCCTCCACCTTCCTTTCTTTCTCTTGGTGGTCTGTGATTCGGTAACTATCATCCACATCGAAGAACTAAGGAAAATCAAGGTAATCCTTCTTCTTCCTCTTTCTTTTTGGCATTGTCATGCATATTAACCCTAGATCAAAAAGGGTGGGTTTACTTGTGGTATACCATCTCCCTTGTGTTTTCCTATAGTGATGTAGTAATTCTTATGCTAAAAATTGTGGGAATAGGTTGGAATGATGATGATTTGGTAGAACCCTTGTTGCAATGAGAGAAAGTTGTAGATTTGGGGATAATGTGGTTGTACTAGTTTATGGGTTGATTTGGTGTTAAAAATGTGGTATACGGCAACACAGTGATAAGCCATTTAACGAATAAATTCCTGTCATAATATCATTGGCCCTGATTGTACCTTACCTATTCTCCACAATTCACATCCTTTCCTATACTCTAGTCATGCAATATGGCATGGCTAATTTCCACCATACCCTTCCCTATACTCCAAGCATGTCATGGCTTATGTAATCATTGCCATATCTTTACCTATAGTCCAATCATGCCAACGAATTAACCAATAACAAACATGTAATAATTCTCAACATAAAACACACTTAATGTAGAAAAATTTCAAGCACCAACAAGGCTTAACATAACTTTCATGAGAGTTAACACATAACTCCCCTCAACATAATAACATTTATCATCCACGAAGTGTTTTGCACACAAAATGCTAACAAAAAATGCAAAGATATGATAAAAAAAAATGGCACTTGAATAAAGAGAGAGGTTGCTTACTGACATTGGACAGAGATTATAGGTGATTTTACTATATACCTTTCCTTAAGCTATGACTGGTTGGTTATCAAATCCCAAAGGCCCTAGGATAGCAACATAAGAGAACATGAAGAAAAGAGGGGAAAAATAAGATTATGGCATGCTTGTCACCTAAGGTGCTAAGGCACGCTCTAGGTGGTGAGGCCACCTTGCTCCTCAGGCACTAACCATGGCACCTAGGGTGCCTAGAATGCAAAAACATCATAAATGTTCAACCACTCAACTTTTCATCCTTTAAAACTTCATACAATAGAATTTCAACAGTTAAATTCAAATTTTCGAATTTAAAACAACTGGGGTTCCGCAAGTTAGCCTTAAGATTCTGATAAGTCCTTTATTTTCATTATCTTCCTATGGTTTTATTGGGTTTTTTCTTTCTCTTGCTCCTATTTCACTTTCCTTTTTGCATTCCTTATCTTAGTTCTTGCATTTTATTTATATTTTGTAGTTCTCCTTGTTCTTGCCCTTTTTATCCCCTTTTCCCTACATTTTGGAGTAATTTTTGTGTATTTTCCTTGTAGGTATATATTTTGTATGATACAAGTTGGAAAGCTGAAGAAACCTGAAAGCAAATTGCAAAATTTGAAGGCTGGCGCCTCAGGTGCCAAAGCACAAACTCTCTACTAGACAATTAATTGTGGAGCCTCAGGCGCCACACGGGGCGCCTAGAGGCGCCAACAACCTAACTCTCTGTCTCAAGGCATGAAGGTGGCACCTCAGGCGCCACCTAGGGCGCCTAGGCGCCATGACGTGATTTTTCCATCATTTTTCTGCATGGCGCCTGGGCGCCGGGATCCTGACATGTTCGTGACTCAGCCTATAAATTGGATTTCTGAAGCATTTTTGGGGATCTTTTGGCTGGAGAAGAAGGAGCTCTGCTAGGGCAAAATTGGGGAAGAAGGGAAACATATTCTCCATTGAGTTTGATGTTTATTTCTTTCTCTCCTTCCTCTTGTATCATGTTTATTTATGTATTTGTGATGTTTTTCTCTTCTTCCACCATGTGTAACTAAGTCTCTAGGGTTAGGGGATTGATGTAATTGACTCCTATGAAGCTTTGTTATTGAATGCTTTAATATAATTGCAATTTCGATCTTTGGAGTAGACTTTACCGTTTTTTTATCACTCTTGGATGCTTAGCTACCATCTTCAATGAACCTAGGGTTTATATTAGTGCTAGACATAGCTTGATATGGACTTGCCTTTGTAATTTCTACCGTAATTCGGGTTAGTCTAGACATAGATAACCTTAATTGCGTGGTTTTTATGAGTTCTTACGTTTAAATGCCGAATCAATTAATTTGACTAAGACATTAGCTAATTAATTGAGTGAGAAAGATTTGTTTCACCAAGACATTGAGTTCAAATATCTTTGTGAACTTAATCAACAATAAGAGGAATTTGCAAATGTATTGAAGTATTCTCTAATGACTCAAAGATTAGTTTGTCTATGAATAAATCGGATTAGGAGCTAAGTAAAATCAATCCCCTATACCCGCTTTATTCTCGTATAGTTTTCGTTGTGCTAGCCAACTTAGTGTCTTAATTTAGTTTACTGTCTTTAACTTTAGACTCAACCACTCTACCTTTTCAATTGTCCAAATATAATTTGAGCTAGTGAAATTGGTAATTGTTAAAGTCAATCCCTGAGGACGATAACTTTTTCTCTCTCACTTTACTACTTGTGCCACCTGATACACTTGTCGGGAAATTAAAGCACCAGATTCAACCACAAAAACTAAAATGATATCATGTATAAGGCCACATTTACAGTTAGAGAGCCAAAGGGAACCTTTCCCTACCAACTCAAAAGAGTTTTATAAGGGTTCATGGAAGATTTCACCATATATGATGCTAGGGTGCAAAAATGGAAAACAAGGGAAGAGAAAGCTTTTTCTTAGCTCAAAATCTTGTTCTTTGATATTATGGAGAAAAAATGAAGTACCCATAGTTGTATGAGAGTGGAATGAGTAGGATTTGTGAGTGATGCAAAGGGCATATGTGCAGGGATAGAGAAGAGAGGAAAAAAATGTTAAATGTGGGAATGATTTCATATATTTATATACATGAGGGAGGGACCAAAATGAAACTTTTTGACAATCAACACATATGAACTTTTCAATTCAAGAATCATCAAACTCATCCAATTTCATCATTAAAAATCACATATTTGAAAGTTTACAATATTACACACCAACTACCATTTCTTTCAATTTAGTCCCTCTAGACACATATAGCAAAGTACACACACACGTGGGAATAACATTGGGTTCAATGCCACATGGAATAATTGATGGACCATATCATTGAAAACAATAAGTGGCTAGTATCGACTTACAATATAAGATAGAAATGGGTTCCATGCTTCAAGAAAAAAGTCTTTACATTTGGCATACAAAGCACACAGCTTAGTAAAAGTGTGAATGTGAACTTCAAGAACATATTGAAATTGAATTCAGACATTTTACAATTCTTCTATCACTTTGAGAGGACTGTGGCTAAAAAATGGTACAAAGCATTGAAGTGTGATTATGATATTATAGAGGTGTCTATCAAGGATAAAACAAATGATAGTCATCCAATGTGGAAATTTGTCTTTTCTTAGGATAGTAAGGAGGGGGATTACAAAGTATCATTTGTCCCTTCAGTTACGAAGGTTTCATGTATTTGCCAAAAGTTTGACAATGTTAATCTCCTGTATAGCCATGCCTCACAGATCTATGACTTGAAAGATGTCAATCATCCTCGATCAGTACATTCTCCATCATTGGACCAAAAAAACAAAAATCTGTATGATACTCGATGTTAGGGGGACGGTGATACAAGAGGGTACTAGAATAGACAACACACAACAATGTAAACTTGTTAGTTGAGATGCAATTTGCATAGTAGTTGAAGCCTTTGATCGTTTGATATCATTTCAATTTGAGAATATAAGATAGCGAGATTCATAGGATAGGAAATGGTTTGGATAATGATCAACATAGTAAAACAATATATCAAGTAGGGACACATGTACACATTAAGCTAGCAAAGCATAGAAGAGGTCCGGGTATAAGACAAGGCAGCAACAATTAGAGAAGAGGTTTCAAACAAAAATTGTAGAGGCAACACATTGTGAAAAAGGAACTAATGGAGAGGTTTTCAACATGTGCAAGAGGTGGGGTCATGTAGAATAATTATTTCTAACAAAATTATTAATTATATCATTAACTCTTAATATATTTCAAGTTTGTATCTTAATTTTCTAACAAAAAAGTAACCAGGCCTTTAACTTGTTAGAATGTGCAACCAGGTCTTTAACTATATATGTAATCTTAATGAAATCACATGACTAAAGTTGTGATGCTCTTATTAGAATGCTCAACCAGGCCTTTAACTTAGAGGACCCTGAACTAACCATCTTCTTAAATCATTGTAAGCTAGACAAGTTCTAATACTTATACTCCTAGCTGATGGAATTAGTTAAGATTGAACATAATCAATTTTGCCATCTATTTGAAATGCTAAGAGCATCTCCAATGGGGAGAGTTCTTAAATTTAAGAACCAGTTCTTATTAAGGTTCACCACTAGAGTTTGTTACGCTAGTTGCCACGCGTAATAAAAGTTCTTCTATAAGAGCATCTCCAATAAGGAATCTCAATTGAGTTTTTATTATGTGTCCCACAACTACATCAGTTTAAACAACTCTCTACTCTAACAGTGAACCTCTTAAGAACTCATAAATTGATGCTATAATCAACTTTCCACTAATTTTAACATTTATTGCTCTTCCAAATGGTGCCTTGCCTCAATTTTCTCTCTCTCAATATGGCACAGGGAACATGGTTATTTATTAAATTTAATTTAAAGAATCGATTCTTATATAAGAATATTCTTATGTATGACACGTGGCAAACTCCAATTGTTATCCATAATAAGAATCAATTCTTAAATTTAAGAATTCTTTAAAAATCACCACTTGAGATACTTTAAGAACTAATTCTTATATAAAAAATAATAATCTCACAATAAATGTAAGTGAAGAGTAATAAATGTTAAAGTAGTAGAGAATTGCTTGTGGGATCTATTTGTGAATTCTTAAGAGTTGTACCATTAAAATGAAGAGTTACTTAAAATAGTATAGAGTTAGTTAAAGTCAAAAGTGATGATATATCATTGTGAGACTCATAATAAGTAACTCAAAAGAAATTTAAAGGTAAGAGGAAGAAAAAATAGATGTGGTTAAGAGGGGGAAAAAAAAAAAAGTTAAGGTGGAAAGAGATACTTTACACCTAACATTTTCATTTTGCTATTAAATGTGGTTAAGAGGAAAAAACCACAAAGGCCATTGACCCAGTCCAAGTCAACGTCCACGGTATCGTAAAAAGAAATGGGACCCAAGGTTTTCATACTTTTTGTCTGTTAACTTATCTTTCTCACTCAAATGCCGAAACTGATTGATGTAGGGTAAAGCACCTAAAAAGAGTCCAAGTCAATACCTCTGTTTTTTATAATGGAGCATAGATTTTAATAATAAAGCATTGCTCCTGTGAGGCCGGCTTGATTAATAACATCCAAGTTGAGATTTTTTTTTTCAAATACTTCTTAAATTGTACGTTGTGTCATTTTAGATATTAATTATCATATTAAATATAGACATCTTAATATTGCTTGATATTCAGATATTAAAATTGAAATCAGAATTTTTTTTTTGTTTAGTTACTTGACAAAGTAAAGAATTAAACCTCTGACCGTTTACTCGATTACCTACATGGCTACACACTCCTCACCACGTGGCTAAAATTGAATAAAAGTATACCAAATTTCTCCTATTATGAACAGCTGATAAATTCAAAGAAGATAATAGAGGCTTAAGATGCAGAAACTTCAGAGGCGAAATTGAAGGAATAGCTCTTGGCTTTTGCAATGGCTCAGTTATCTTTAGAAATGATGATGGTGAAAGCAAGGTTTCCAAACATTTATGGATTATGTTTGCTTCGAAGATCCATGCCTTTTCTTTTCATTTGCGGTAATCTTCCTTAATCTTCCTTTACAAATAACTGTTTCAAAATTCCAGCTTCTTTCTTTCTTTCTTTCTTTTTGTAATTCTGATTTATCCAAATATGAAACCCCCCCCCCCTCCCCCAACAAGCGGCGGGGCCTATTTATCTCTCTTTTTCTTCAATGAACCTCAGGTGTGGTTGTGGTCCGTAGCATAGCGGAATTTACGACTGTGTGTGCATTGATGATTTACCTGCTCTATGTGATCGAGAAGCATCTGTTCATGGCTGCTATCACTGTAAATATATTAGATGGACTGTCAGGCTTGCTAGCTTTCCTTATTGCTCATGTTGCGGATGCCTATACAGATTGTTTCAGTGTGACCGTCTTCTCCACAGGTTCTTACATCATGGTAACAACATATTTACCAATTTCATGTCTTGAACTATTCATTTGCTTTATAGCTTTCCAGCTCTCAAACTCAACACAGTTTCATTCGCTGCAGGGACTGATTCTTCTGTGGATTGCTGCTTGTTCTCCCTCAGAACATAATCTGTTGAACGTGGCTATATTACTCATAGCATTAGGAAAATCAGGAGGTGGTTTTCCTTTACGGTCTTTTTTTGAGTACCAACTGAGTAAAGACAGAAATCAAACAGGAAATGAAACAATGAGGAAACGAGGACTGAAGTTCGCATGGCATATTCTTCGGATATGTGGATACTCAATGGCTATTATGATCTTTGGATTTATCAGAGGGCATAATGAACTCAAATTTTCCTCGCGTATTAGCTTCCGCATTTCATCAATCATTTCATCAATGGCGATGATATTAGGGTCTTTCCCATTTTTCTATGGCAATCGCTTATATCATTACGAAAGCCCCTCAAAAACAGAGCTTTCCCATTTCCTCAAAGAACTCAAAGTAGCTTCATCTAATAAGTTACACTTGTGGGCTGTCTTCATCCCATACGGTGTCGTTCTGGCTACTGGGAACACTCTATTCATAGCACAAATCACCAATATGAACGTTAATTTTACCACCAATGTCCTGGTCATCATTCCCATTTTGTTTGTACTAAAATCCTTCACATCTGACATAGTAAGCATTCTCTTCTGCGGGAGAGACTCCACAAAGAAACGTGCCACCACCATAAGGATCGGGGCCGGAATGATCTGCTCGGTCATTTGTTGCGTCGTGGCGAGGCAGGTGGAGCTTAGTAGGTTGCATTTAATAAAGAAGGATGGGTTAATAGAGAGTCAGAATCCACTGAAAATGAGTTCAATGAATGTATTATGGCTAGTCCCTCTGTTTTTCATGTTGGGACTTACGGAAGGACTTGTTGGTGGTGGCCTTGTGAAGCACATTTATGGGAATCTATCTGAATCAATGAAGGGCTATGCAGAGCCTTTTAGTGAGTTAGTGGTGTGTGTTGGGAAATTTTGCAGCATATTGTTCATGTCACTCTGCAAATTCTGGTTTGGGAAAAGTATAAATCTGAGTAAGTTGGATAGGTATTTTGTAGTGCTGGCAGTACTATGCTTTGTGTCGTTTTGCTTTTACTCATGTTCGTGGCGAAACTTTGACGACGGCTCGGCATATAGGAATATCGTTGACAGTAACCAAGAGGAATTGAGTGGTGAATCAATGGAGGAAATTCGAAAAGATATCCAGAAGAATGTGCAGATGAAGAGATCTTGGAAGAGAAAAGGACCCATAGCTGAGAAACTTTGCCGTACGTTAACTATGTAATCTATTTTTCTTTATGAATCTTGTTATGATTCTGTTCTCAATTTGTACCCTCAATCTGTCATTTTATTTGAATGGCTTCTAAAACTTTTAACTATTTTTTTCTTTAAACAAATAAGTTGAGAACACAGAGAGATCAAAATATAGTCGTTTGAAGATAGACAGACGTAGGACAGATTGTTGAATCATCCAATAGCTAGCCATTAAGAAATGGCATTGGCAACACCAAAAATTTTAATTATCTAATATATATATATATACCAAAAAAGAAGAGGAAAAAAGTTTAAACATTTGCTCACAGTTTACAGTCACACTAATCTTAATTATCCGTCACATTGATCAATTTCACATTTAGGTTCTAAAGCTGGTCCAGTTTCCCTGCAGCTACCTAATCCCTCATGAATGGCGGAGTCTTCCTCTGTTGTGTGTGACTGTGTTATAGTATTATTATAAAATATTAATTAAGATGATGATGATAATAATAATAATAATAGTTAATATATGTTCGATCCGTTGGAATAATGCATTTGTCCTTTATATATAAAATCCGTTGCTGCCTTTATTTCATGCCTTAACGTGTGTGTGTGTGTGTATATGGACGTTGCACATTTATACTCCTTTATTCTCATCAATTGCTCTTTTAAGTTTGTTTCCAACAGGTAGAAAAACTTCTTTTAATAAACCTTCTTGTGTGTGTAGTACGTGGCTTCCAAATGAAAAAAGTTAAGAGGAAAAATATACAACTGTGAAAAGCCTTTATAAAACACTACAAAAAGTCACAAATCAGAGACAGAAAAATTTGTTTCTACTTCATGTTTCGTCTCTGATTTGTCCGTTGTGAAGCATTTGAGATAGAAAGAAATTTTATCTCAAAGTTAGGGGCAGATCTATTCCGTCTCAAAAATGAATTTCCATCTCAAAATTAATTTTCCTGAATTCATCCTTGGTTCTGTCTCAGACAATTCGTCTCTAATTCCGTCTCAGAAAATTCGTCTTTGATTCCATCTTAGATAATTTGTCCATGATTTCATCTCAGATTAGGGGATGAAATTTTTCATTCCTAATTTTGTTTCAAATTAGGAACAAAATTTTCGCCCCTGATTCCGTCTTTAATGTGCTGAAAGGTTTATATATATATATATATATGTGTGTGTGTGTGTGTGTGTGTGTTAACCAAACCAAATATCAAACCTGCAAACATCAAATTGCAACTAATTTGGAGCAACAGCAAGCAACAGAAATGAAGAAGATTCATAATATAAATGATAGATAATGATAACTTTTAATCAAATAAGTTTTCAAATGTTTCCGAAACAGTACAATATATAATTGTTATTAAAAAAGTTTCCAAATGTTTACATAAATAAAGTACTCTAAGGGTGATCGGGGGTTTATATCACATCATCATCTGCAGTAACACTACTACCAAGAGGCCTTTGAACCTGGCTAATGAAGCGGTCCATCATTGTTTGCATATCCTTGATTATTAGAAAATTCAGGGAAGTCTAGTGTACTTTGCCTGTTAAATAGATACAACTACATAATTAAGATTAATCAATTAGATAATCAAAAAAATTAGTACAAGAAAAAGAATAAGATTTTACTGTACTCACGTAGACTTCAGCCGACCGCACGTCACCCTCTCTCCAGTGTCTTTCTTCTTGTTGGTCTGCATGAACAATCCCAACAGGCAAGGTCTCCTCCCTGATTGTCGCTCTTGTATATTATCATAAATATTATATATGTTGAAATTAATTTACTTAACCTTAATCAATGAATTAAAAGTACAAGAAGAATACATATCTTACCATCCAGCGCATATGCTCGAAGGAAAAAAATGCTATTTCAGATGTGTAATGTCCCACCAACAGTGGATGCCCTATATGTCTGTGTCTACTCGCACCTCTTGTATTCATCTCACTCCCACTCCTGGATTAGTTGTTGCATAATTTTCTCACTAATCCAGGCAGGCCTAGGATGGAGTGGTATTTAGCGCCAAACCTTGTACATCATGCAACCCAAAATCTGGTCACATTTCTAGTTCCACTTGTTCAGGCAACCATCTATTATGTCTTTACACAAAGTAAACAGAAATAAATATCTCTAAGCAGAAAAATAAAATTGTTATTAAACATCAAAACATACCGTCTACTTTTAGAACCATAACTCCTTAAATTCTTTCAGAACCATCCTCCAATTGTAGCAAGGTGTCTCAAATTTCCCCTCTATGATCATGGAAATCTCTCAAAGTGGGTTGACCACCGGATAAAAATTATGCAATTTGAATATAAATATTAGTACATAAGAATAAAAGATTAACATTCTTTTGAAAAATAACCCAAAAAAAAAAATTACCACTCATGTATTGTTATCCAGGCAGATCCAACGTCACCCATAAATGGGGTTAGTGCCACTCAGCTCCTCGACGATCTAGGTGGCAGCAGGAGTGAATGGCTCATTAGTGTTTCATTAAATTTTGTTAACAAATTCGCACTATAAATATGCATGAGTTATACTAATAAAAGATGTGGATACATAAAATTAAGTGAAATTAATTCTCGCGCATACACATATGGGTAACATATAATGTGCCGTGTGTGAATAAATAACTTAAATTGAGTTAGCTTAAATTTATATATATATATATATATATATATATATATATATATTAATTTATATATATATATATATATATTAATTTTTATATATATATATATATATATATATATATATATTAAAGTGGCAAGGTGAAGGAGAAGGTAGTGAATGAACATTTAACAAAAGTTCAATGCAATTTGACAAAATATTGATAACAGTTTAATAGTAAAGGCTAAATTAAAACTTTTGAAAACTACAATAACCTAATTCTAAATTTTTGAACCAAGAACCCAAATAAAAATTGTGAAAAATTATGGACACAAAACAAAGATCATTTAACCTATATTATATACTTAAGTGAGCTGGACCTGTTTTGCCTTTCTGTATATAAATGTTCTTTCATGCATAGTACGTAGAATATACAGAATCATGTACAGGTACGTATACTTTGTGTGGCAAGATAATTTTTTCACTGTGCATATAAATTTTAAAGTCAGCAAATCTCGCCGTAGTAAATCAAAAGCAACAATGACATCATCAAAAAATGGCAACAAAATCTTTGAATGACACCCTTATGTTTTTTTTTAAGAAAAATATCCCTGTGTATGATTTAGGATTGTTTGGCTGGGAAAAAATATAATATATATCTTATTTGACTAGTTTATAAGCTTGTTAGAAGTATTTAATAAACAAATTTATTTCAATAGTTTATTGCTATGTTTTTTTCTTCCAATTTTATCCTTGTTATTTTATTGTATTTCCATTATACCTTTAGTTTTATTTACTTTTCTAATCCCAAATCGCATTTGTTCTCGTCTTCTCTATCCTTGTCTTCATTGTCGACCACCCTTCTCCATTGTCGTTCATCCTTTGCCAGCATCATCTGTCCTTCTCTATCCTTCTCCGTCAACTTTTGTCATCTTCTATTATCTTCCTGGTCTTTATAAATGGAATCATCTTTCTCGTTTGAAAAATATGATATACTATAGATATAAATATGATAAAAATATATATATATATTATATTAATATATATAAAAAATCATATATATAATAATAATTTAAATTAATTTAATTAAAAATAAAAAATAAAAATGTTTATTTATATTATTTTAAAATTATAAAATATATATCATTTTATATTTTTTTAGTTATTTTAATAACTATTTTTACTAAAAACTTCTAATTCAATAAGTTAACTTATAAGATTTCAATTTTAATCCATCAGCTATCAACTAAAAATTAATTGATAATTATTTTTGGCAAAGATACTCTTAAACTTTTTGAGGTTAGTTTTAATTACTACCATATACCCCATCTCAAAGTTGGTCATGCAACATGCTGTCCCATCCTCCAAATCCAAATCCAACAACCAAATTTACACACTTCTGTATTTTACACAATTACAATATTAATGTACGTGTTAATTGTCTTTTATATATATATATATATATATATATATATATATATATATATATATATATATTTTAATTTCTTCTTTCATTTTCATTGGGTTTGGGTGATACATTTCCATTGTTTCTAACTGAATTATTGGGAGAAGATTAATTAGTCAAAATGGGGCATATCAACAATAACTGAGCTGCGTTAGCACGTAAATGAACGTTCCACTGCCACCGAACTCAAGAGTCTTCGTCCATCTGAGGTATCGAATGTCCTGTTGGGTGATTCATTTCTATTGTTTTTAATTTCTTCCGTCATTTTTATTTGGTTTGGGTGATGCATTTCCTATCCAAAAAAAAAGGGTCTCTTCGTAAATATCGTCAAACCCAATTCTTAAATGCGTTTACATTTGCTTCCACATCTCACTGTTTTTTTTTTTTTCCCTTAACTGTGTGAAACCATAAGCGTTATTATCATCGTAAGAAGAATTTCAATGCTGTCATCCAATATTCATTAATTATTTCATTCAATTCTGACAAGATCGATATATAGTTATATGGATTATAAAAATCCACATCTCACTGTTTTTTTTTTTGTCCTTTAACTGTGTGAAACCATAAGCGTTATTATCATCGTTAGAAGAATTTCAATGCTGTCATTCAATATTCATTAATTATTTCATTCAATTCTGACAAGATCGATATACAGTTATATGGATTATAAAAATTTATCATGCTTGTCTTAAAATCATGACTCAGAGAATATTTGTTTATATATATATATATATATATATATATATATATAACATTTATTTTTTCTATTCAATTTAAGCTTGGGGCTCAAGTAAGGCTCATTTTCAAACTTATTATTTTGGTCTGAGTTTGACTTACATAAAAATGCTTATATTCACTATTTAGAAAATTAGACTGAATTGGTGGATTGAAAAAACTAGTGAATCAATCACATGAATTGTTTGGTTAACTCAATGAACTAACTAGTAAAAAAGAAAAAAATCAGTTGAATCAAAACGAAAATTGAAAAAAACTAATAACATCAAGGGATTCAACGAGTTCAGCTTTTAGTTTTTTTTTTTTCAAATTTTTCATACTTCTTTATTTTTCATCATTGTTATGAATAGTGTTATTTTACATATAGGTACTACTAATATAATATTTTGTAACTAATTTTAAATTTTGTTTCATGTTTATATATTATTTAAATTTAGTATTATATATAGTTAAATATGTACAAAAATGCTTCAATAATTTGTATAAATCATTTGTAAGTTTGTCACATCTAAAATTAATAAGATTTATTAATTTATTATATTATATTTTTAATATATATATATATAATATTTATTTATTTACAACAAGTTAAACTACAATTAAATTAATAAACTTAATTAATTGAAAGTAATACATTTATTGATTTAATGACCGAACCTAGTTTTTTGAACCTTGCTTATATATAATTGACTGTGAAGTATGAACTATTATTGAACAATTTCAAGTTTGAAAATCGGGACTTCAGCTAGTCCAATTCTCTCAAAAACTTTTGTATATAAAGCTTTGCCTAGGTCCATTACATTTTGAAATTATTTGTGGGCCTAAATGAGATATCCATTGTAAGCCCAACTCACTTACCACTTGAGATTTTGATTGGGCTAGAACTCAAGAATCTAGACGTGAACCAGAGCTTTGATGCCCAAAATGCAGTTGGCCCAATTTCAGCCCATAGTAAAAAGACGTAAATACAGGAATAACGATAAGTTGAAGCGTGAAAACAATCTTTGAGTGCTTCTTAACTAAAGCTATACTAGGGTTTTCAGAGAGCCCTAGCTACTTTTCCTTCACCTGAGCGTCGTCCCAAGGCAGCCCTCACCTCCTCTTCATGTTTCTTTGTCTTTCTCTTTTTGTTATGTTGTTTTTTTCCTCTCTGTCATGTAAGTTTTGCCTCTTTTTTTATAGAAGACTTCTTCTCTTCATTGGAAAGAGTTTTTTGTTGAATCTATGACAAATAGATTATGCTGGGAGAGGAGCACTACTGAAAATAAAAGTTCGGTCGCCGTCATTTTCTGTCTCATTCTTCCTGTCGCCAACCCTCCTTCTTCTCAATGTTGTTTGGCAACAGGTGAGGAGCTTCAGAGGGCTCTATCTGACACTTGCATCCTTCCCGATGTTATCTTCTTCCAGCTGTTGATGCTTGCTGCCTTACGGTATTGGTTGCATCAGAGCATCAAAGAGCGTGGAGGAGCTGGATGAATCAAGCTTGGGCCGATGCTACCCTCATCTCCAGATTCAAATATTAAAAAAAAAATTGTTGGGCTTTACTAGCCCACTTTGGATGAGATTGTTTGACTTATGTGACAACTTGTATCTTTCTTTTGGATTGTTAGAAGACTAGTTCTAATCTAGGTTAGGGTGCGTTACCTCTTTTTAATTTGCTAAGTTTAAAATCAATGATATGTTTCTGTTTAGTCTCATAGTTCTGTTGTATATGTTTGGTACTAATTTTAAAGTATATTATTTTAAATCATATATTGTTCTCTCATAAGTTTAAACTTGTAATATATTTGATAATCAATAGGTCTGGTCTATCTTATGTAATATTCGCTTAGAGTCATTTATTAAATTGATATCTATTTGTCAAAAAAATAATAATAATAAGTTGAAGCAAAAATAGAAACGGGCCCCTTTTTAAATTTTGTAAAAAGTTGTAAGAAAAAAAAATGGTTAGGAAGGTGGAATTTACAATCAGAGAAGTCAAATCCATCATATGTTAGGAAGATAGTTGATGTGTTGTGGCACTCCATTTGTGAATTAATGGTTCGTTTCTCTCAATCTCTTTCTATGTTAATTCCAGTATTTCTTCTAGGTGTTTTGAAGTTGTTAAAACGTTAGATTTTGTATAAAATATTTTTAGACCTGTATCTTTATGCTGTGAGAATTGCTTGCTTCGCTTTTCTTCTTAATGAGTTATTTCAATTTCATGCTTTTTTTTTTCCTTTGACTCAATTAAATCAAGTAGAGTTTTAAATAGTTAAAAAAAATTATTTTTTAAATTATTTATTTATTTTTTTAATTTTAATTTTAATTTTATTTACATATGTTTTTATTGTGTATACTTTTTATATATTATAAATTATAGCAAGAGATTAACGACCAATTAGCAACGAAAAGAATCAGCCACAAAACTACTCTCTCGTTAATAACCTTAACAACAAAAGGAATCAATGATGAAATTGTTTTCTCACCAATTTGTCGCCATGCTATTATTGTTTTTGCACAAACTCTTGGTGCCATCCATTGTTAGAAAACAAATATTAGTGACGGATCATCACTAAATTCAATCACAAAGTTTTAGATTTAACGAATTAAACTTAATTTGTCACTAAATTTCACATTTTGTAATGGATTCTTCCATCATTAAATTTTGTTCCTAATTCAGTGGCGAAACTTTTCTATCACTAATTTTTCAATTTTGTGACAAATTTATGATGAAAATGTCCGTTACAAATCCATCACAAAATCTTACATTTTGTGACAAATTTTTTCACATCTAAATTTCATCACTAATTTAGTGACATATTCTTTCCGTCATCAAAATTCATCACTAAATTATTAAAATTGTCTATATATATATATATATATATATTTGCTAATGAAAATTGTGGATCTCAACAGGTTCAATGGTAAAGAGAGTTGACAACAACATGGTGACGGAAGTGTTAAAACCAAGGTTAGCGTTAAGAAATGTTGCAAGAAAAAAACTGGGGAACATCTTTGATTCCCCTATCCCCTAAAATCAGATTAATGACTCGTCTTTCGTGAATCATGTAAATGATTTGTTTTGTGCCTAATGATGTTGAGGCCATTGTTAGCATTCCTCTTAATGAAGGAAATCACAGAGGATGGTTGGTACATGGCCCCTTCTAGTAATGGGACTTCTACCGTGAAAACTTACCACCATTTTTTGCATATTGAAGGATTAAGTCATATGGTAGAAATATTGAGGTAATCAACTCTGAAAACGTGTAGAATATGATTTGGAGAAACCCGATACCAAACAAAAATGAGATCTCTTTTTGGGGACTTTGTTCAATTTTCGGCCAACAGTGGAAACCTTTTTTTTTTTTTGAATAAAAGACCCAATATATGATGCAGAGAGAAGTGCTCAAGACAGTTCTCATTAGCCCCTTTGGCCCTGATTGGTATTCACTTAAAGAATGAGATTCTCATTCCATTGTACCCAAAACCATGTTTGGAATTCTTTTGTGTTGCTGGAATGGGAATCCATAGTCTATGAATATGGTACAGCATCTTTCCATAAAAAATGCAATGGAATGGGATTCTGACTATTGACTTCATCGTGAAATGTCCAAAAAATGCAATGGTACTGCCGCTTGCGTGCTGCCATTAGCCGTCATCACCCATCGCTCATTGTCGGTCCTCATCGGCGACATCAACTGGGGAGAGAGAGACCAAATAGACACTTGATTATTATCACTGAATTGATTATTGTCAAAATGATAGGCAAATAGATAAAAATTAAGACAAACATAATTTAAAAAAAATTAAATTAAGTGAATTGTAATCTTTCAATCCTAAACTAATAATTTTAGTCTAAACATTATGAAATTCAAGCAATCCCATTCTCCAATAAATTTAAGACAGAATTTTAAGAGCGTTGTATTGTATATGAAATTATGCTAAAATACAAAACCTACACATAAAGTCCACAAGTTTCAAAAGAACCCAAAATTGTTTTCCAGCGTATGTTACACCCCAGCACAGTAAATGATTGAATAAACACGGCAATTACTAATTTCTAAAATAGTGGAGAGGTTACAAAACGAAAGAGAATAAACTAGAGAAAATGACATTTTTAATTTAGTATTAACTAGTGAATAAAAAATTAGATTAGACTGATCGTTCGGCTAATCCAATAAAAAATACCACTTAGTCTATTTCAGTTAATCTTTAAAATTAGCGTGGTAACAAATCGGTAAAGAATTGATAAATCATAGTATTATCAAAACTGGCCAATTGTACAGGTTGTCCGGTTTGAAGAAGTAGGTATTAACTTATATTGTAAAATTTTTTTTTGGTCAACTATAACTTATTGTTAATGAGCATAACGCACCGTCACAGGTGAAATGTTTTGTGGACAGCATGTCAATTTGGGCCTCTAAACTTCAAAATTGGCCCAATTGATTTATTAAAAAATAAACTATAGCCAAAGCCCAATATAATATGATATTCTGGTAAGGCAAAAACTAAGGGACTTTATAATTTGATTGGTTTTGTTTGTCTTGACGTTCAATAATTCTACTGCAGATTTTGTTGTTCTTTACAATTAGAGACTTTTTAGAATTTGGAATGGCGGATGTGTTAGTTTGATACGAAGAAAATTAAACAAAATATTTAAAATGTCAAAATTTAGACTTTAAGAGTTTCAACTAGCAAGTGACTGATTGATGTACGGTGATGTCATAGTAATACAATATATATATATATATATATATATATATATATATATATATATATACAAAATTACTTAGCGTGTGCTTGAAAATTCATTAGGTAAATTTAAATTTGAATAGAATTAATTTTTAG
Organism: Biancaea sappan; assembly: GCA_037074585.1. NCBI lineage: Eukaryota > Viridiplantae > Streptophyta > Magnoliopsida > Fabales > Fabaceae > Biancaea > Biancaea sappan. The sequence continues at coordinate 6,405,685 of CM073495.1, forward strand.
AATTAATTTTAAGCATAATAAATTTTGCATAAGTGTAATTTATGTTTGGAACCTGTTATCAGACAATTGATTTTAAAAAATAATTTTTGTTTAGATATTGGTTAACAGAAATACTTTTTAATGTGTAATTACTAAAAAGTGTATGAATATTATATTATTTTATTTCATTTAACTATTGGTACTAGTATTAAAATTTATGAAAGTTGTACACACTAACTTTCAACTTTTTCATAGAGATGCACAAAATGTACACAAAGAAGTTACACTCATAAGTTTCAAAGAACGACCCAAAATTTCTCTATCCCCCGTCTTTCGGAACAAGCAATGATTTGTAATTCTCTCCAAACCAAGACAGAAGAAGACGAATGGATAGTGATTGATCTGCATTTGAACAACAAGCGAAATGGATTTCGAAGATAGGCTGTCGGTGGGGATTGCTGTCGTTGATTTCACAGGCAAGTTGTTATATCTCCATCTGTTTTCCTTCTCAATCTTCCATTTCCTTCACCCTAGATTTCTCTGTATATGAACATATGTTGTTCTTGGATTGCGATGACTTCACCCCAGATCTCTCTCTTTCCTATCTTCGAGCATGGGTAGCAGGAAAAATTCACAACTAAAAATCAATTATGCTCCACCCAAACGCTTGAAAAAGTAAAATTGGTTGAAACCTAAGTTTGTTAACAAAATTGATTTTGCTGAATCTTTCACCGTGCAACCAAACATCTTCATTTTTGAACCACCATACGTTGGAAAGGAGAGAAGCCTGATTTCTTGGTCTCACTGCGCAACCAAAGACAGGCTTACATATACAATATTATCACTCAGTAGTTGAAATAGATCTGCTTATTTCAGTCACCAAAATAAAATCTAATTATTTCAAAAATAAAAAATAAAAATATATAGTTGTGACAACGTACAATATATATATATATATATATATATATATATATATATAGAAAATGAAGGAATATTAATGGATCTGCAAAATGTGTATTTAGTGAATCGAACGAATTTGTATCTAGCTATTTGCCATTACCAAGATACGTGATGTTTACATAAACAGAGGATACAACAGAATGCTTAACAGAAAAACTAATCCTAACGGCTAGTTGCAAATTATCTGTCAAACGGTTAATTTCCAGTGTCAACTTGCTCTTTAACAATCATAGTGTACCATATCTAGCCTAACAGTTAAATTCTTCTATCACTGGTCAAGTAAAAAATTTATCTAATTATTGTTGATTATATTATCAAACAAACAAAAAACGATTATATTATTTAATAATATATCCGATAAAGAAACATTTCACTAGACATATTGAGAATACATAGAATTATCCTTCACTTTTTTTTTTGAGTGTCGTGGAAGATTTTTTGTACACACTGTTCAAAGAATCAGATTAAACCAATCATTCAAACTAAAAAAATTAATGTATTAGTCATATGAATGTTTGGTTTCATTCAATGAACTAGTCATTAAAAAATTGGTCAAATTTTAAAAAGTCAAACAATTTATTGGTTGAATTAATTTTAATTTTATTTATTTTTTCAAAAGTTTTTCATACATTTTTTATTTTTTATACATTTTATGAGTATTAATGTGTCATCCTACATATAAAAAATATGTTGATATAATATTTTGTAACTAATTTTAAATTTTGTTTTCATATTCATATATTATTCAAATTAGATATTAATGTTAAATGTATACAAAAATATTTAATAATGTGTCTAAACACTTTGTAAATTTGTCAAACACAAACATGAAAAGACTTATTAATTTATTATATTAGATTGTTAATGTATAAAATTAATATATATATATATATATATATATATATATAAAATTAGTTTAACCATGATCCAACCGTGGTTAGATCAATAAATCTTAAACCAAAGTTCACACTACAAGAAAAAGAAAAATTAGAGACGGAATAAATTTCTTCTCAAATTCTATCTCTGAATTAATGTTGAAAATTTATCTCAAAATCTAGTCTAAAAATATGAGACGAAATTTATTCCTTCTCTAATTTCTGTATCTAATTTCGTCTCTAATATATTATTCATGTTTATTTTTAATTAGAGACAGTAAATTTCATTTCAGATTAATAAGTCTCATATCGGTCAAACCAAAAGATGGGTTTGGGGTCTCTCTCTTACGAGAGAGCCTCTTCCACCTTTTCCTATATAGAGTGCTTCAGTAGACACTCTTGTTTTGAAAAAAAACTAATGAATAGATATGGTTTTCAATTTAGTATTATTTAATGTGGCAAAAAAAATTAAGTGGCCAAATTTGACCGATTCAACAATCTACTGGTTCTTAGGCATGTTTGTGAATTTGAAACAGAATTAAGGACAAAAAAATTCATTCCTAATTTGAAACGGAATAATTTTTCATCTCTAATTTTGAGACGAAATTTATTTTCTATCTCGAATTTTTTGCAATGTCAAGATCAGAGACAAAATATTTTTCGTCTTTGAGCAATTAGAAATAAATTTTTACTTAATCAGAGATAAATTTTTTCGTCTTTTGATGTCTAATTTTCTTGTAGTGTCAATGACCGATGGGATTTTTTCAACCTTACTTATACGTTGAAGAGTTTGTATTGTTGTTTCGTTGTCTATGAATTGAAGATTAGAAAAATAACATTAGTTGAACAAAATATAGTTGTTAAAAGTCATAAAAATTACAATGCATATATAAACTTCTTGCCATTGTGAGTTGCCAAGCTGTCAGAGACAAGCATGGGATGGCCTAACTCCCATGTGATCACTATAGTTTCTCCACTGAGCTTTAAGTCTTTAACTGAAGATCTTCCTTTTATCCAGAGACCCCTTGTGCTCTAGCTACTCTGGAACTGGAAGGCACGAGCCTGCTGTTCAGATGAATCTGAAGGACAGCTGTATAATATATAACTAGCCTATGTCACGGGGATCAGGATTTGCTGCTGATCATTTGGCTGCTTTTCACTTTTAGCAACGATTTTTACCGTTGCTAAAGTTATGGCAGTAGTTTTTGTTGCCAAAACTTTCAGCAACGGAAACAACCGTTGCTGAAAGTGAAAAATAGTATTAGCAGCAATTTTGATCAGCAGCAAATCTAGATCCATGTCACGGGGTTTATTGTTCAGTGAATATAGATATGACATGCAGTGGCGTATCTAGGACCCCTCGGTCAGGGGGGCAAAATTTTTATTCATTTTTTTAGATATGATGACAATTCTTTTAAATTAATTTCAATTTGTTGTTCATTTGATGGTAATTTCCTCTTAAATATTTTCATTACAAAAAATCGTTCTTCTTCTAAATCCTAATTGTATAATCAATCAACCAATTTGATAGAATTAGACTTACGTACAAAAACTACAAATTTCAAGTTTTTACAAAAAGGTCTCTAATAATGGAATGATAAATTAACTATCATCATGAAAAAAATTTCATGAAACTGACTTCACAAATATGTTACTCATAATCATAATTGTATAATCAATCAACCAATTTGATAGAATTAGACCTATGTACAAAAACTACAAATTTTAAACTTTTACAAAGAGGTCTCTAATAATATAATGATAAATTAACCATCATCAAGAAAAAATTTTATGAAATTGACTTCACAAATATATTACTCATGATCCTCATTGTATAATCAATCAATCAATTTGATAGAATTAGACCTATATACAAAAAATCTCAAATTTCAAACTTTTATAGAGAGGTTCCTAACAATAAAATGAAAAATTAACCATCATAAAAAAAATTATGAAATTGACTTCACAAATATGTTATTCATGATTCTAATTACATAATCAATTAATCAATTTAATAGAATTAAACCTATGTACAAAAACTCTAAATTTCAAACTTTTACAAAGAGGTCCCTAACAATAGAATGAGAAATTAACTATTATCAAAAAAAAAATTTTGTGACTTTGGAGAGTGGGGGTGTTGTGACTATGAGCAGCAGAGAAAAAAAGAGTCACTGGGGATCAAAAAAAATATTAAAAGGTTCAAAAAAAAAATAAGGAGGGGCGCAAAATGTAAAAAAAAAATTTTTTACATAAAAATTAATAAATTTCAGGGGGTGCAGCTGCACCCCCTGAAGCGAATGTGGCTCCGCCACTGATGGCATGCATATTTTATAATATCTTTGTTAACAACTTAAAATTGATAATATGCAAAAAAATAATTATAATTGATGAAATCTATTTTATATTACTGAATACATCTTTATATATAACATTTATAGTAAAGTTTATACACTTACTTTTAGCGTCAAGTGTTAGAATTTTCAAATCAAAAAAAGTTATATAATTGATCATGTGTAAATACAGGATTCGGTCGATATAATCAAATATTAGAGAGAGATTGACTTTATCTCTTATTAATCATCATGGCAAAGCAAATTATTATAGGAAAAAATATACCTACTTTGGAGCATTTAATGTAACAAAAACTAATGCTTTTAGAACCGGCCTAGTTATTAACACAAAGTTGGCATTCGGATCACTCGTTCAACTGTTGGATCATCGGGTCAATTACTGATCAGGATAAATAAATTAAAAAATTAAAAATTATAGATATACCTATATATCTTTATAAATAAATTTTAAAAAAACTAATATAAATAATTTATGTGCAAATTTCACACTTTAAAATCATAAACATGTATAGTAATTCAAACATAAAGTCATAAATGTTTTTAATAATTTATAAAGTCATAAATAATATCATCCAAACATAATAATATGACTAAGATGCAGAACATCAATTTTTATTAATAATGCATATTTGCATTTCTTGGCCACATTCAGTGACTTATATCATGAAACTTTAGCTGTAAAAGTTGTGTTATAAAAAACTTTTATTTTTGTCATTCAGGTCTAGTTTTACTTTTTCTGAAAATAATTTTAATTTAATTATTTTTGGTGCTTACTTGAACATATGAGAATATGTCAATTATAAAATTAATTGGCCTAGTTTCAGAAATTAAGAAATTATTTAAAAAAATAATAATAAGAATGATGGAGCAACAAAAAATTAAATTAAAAAAAATTAGAGAGACATGAGTCGCCCGGGTCGTTGCCAATTCAATTACCAGGTCTAAAAGCATGACTCAACCTTGGGTCGCGGGGTTCCAAATTGACTCGTTAGGTTGGTACAGTTCCAAAACACGGTTAAATATATCATAATTAGTTATCATGTATCTCTTATTCATGTAATATTGGATTATTAATTTTTTTTTTGTCATGTCAATAGAAGTAAATCTTATATAGCGTGAATGGAACTTACTCCTTCCCTTTAATGCTACCATTAATTTTATACAGTCAACTGTCATCTTAGTATTACTTTTTATAGCTATCATCTAAATAATTAATATTGAAAAAACTGAATTTGAAATAATAATCTAATGTTGTCACTAATTTTAGCTAATTAGCAACCATCTAGATAATTGACTTTAAAAATTCAAATTTACAATAAAATCAATTAATAATGTCACTCACTTATAAGTAAATCGACCATGTTGTAAATTTTACATAAAAGGAAAATAAATGCAATATTTAAATAATATGACATGGGAAAAAAAGTGTTAACAACAATATCATGAACCCGTAATAACATGTTTTAATATTTTATGAAATTTAATTTTATGTTTGTTGCTAAATATATCTTTTGTTATTTATTTATCTAGCTTATTGAGTATTTGAAATATCTTATTAGAAAAAATCATTATATGTTGCAGCTTTAAAGGTGTTGAGCAAAAAAGATATGAATATTTAATCTCTTTACAAAGAAGAAAAATGTTCAATTTTTTTTAATATAATATATGAAGAACTAGTCAATAATTTATAATTTTTTTTCATACAAATGCATAAAAAATAAGATAAATTATAATAAGTCAAAAATTCTTTTATATACAATCATGTGCATTTTTTTTTTAAATACCTATGTTATGTCCCGTGCATTTGTTATCATAAAAAGAATGGGCTCATCTTACCTCAAATTTATCTTTGAGGATATTATGTTATTATCTACTCTGTTTAAAATTTCATTTTGGTTTTTTACAAACATAGTTTTTTAATTTGGTCCCTTGTAAATTTTTATTTTTAATTTGGTCCCTAATAAATTTTCATTCTCAACACATATGTTAAATTATTTAAGAGCAACTGCATGAAGGGACCAAACTAAGAATGTTTGGATTTGTGAGGAACCAAATTAAAAATAAAAATTTTTAGGGACTAAATTAAAAAAGAAGCATCTATGAGGGGTCAAATTAAAAATAAAAATTTATAAGAGATCAAATTATGTGTGTGTGTGTGTGTGTATGTGAAGAATCAAAATATATAGTTTTAGCTTGTCTCCAAAAATCTTAATTATTTCTACTCATGCCTTGAGGGGCCAAATTAAAAATAAAAATTTATAAGAGATAAAATTATATATATATATATATATATATATATATATATATATATATATATATATATATATATATATATATATATATATGTGTGTGTGTGTGTGTGTGTGTGTGTGTGCGTGTGTGTGAGAATCTTAATTATTTCTACTCCTGCCTTAGCTAGTTACCTTCCCATGGTAAAAGATGTAATGATTACAAGCTTTGGCAGGGCCCTCCCCCTTTGTATTTCCGAAGAGTTTCCCTTAGACACTATTTAATAAAGCTTTCCTTGCATTTTATCCAAAATAAATTTTTTGGCTATTTTCTAATTCATATTTTAACAAAGAGGTATGTTGATATTATAATCAAGATTGTCAAATGTGAAAGTTTATCGGGTAAACTTAAAACAAATTCATAAGAGTTTATGTATGCTTCTACTTTTTTTAATAAGTTATTAAAATTATATATTTCAATATATAAATAATATCTTAATTTATAATTAATATAAAAATACTTAACCTAACATGAGAGCAAATATTAAAGTTTCAAATTACATAAATCAAAATTTCAATTAAGTCATAAAATATTCATATAATACAAACCATAAAAGTACCAAATAGTGTTCTTAACATATTACACTACCAAAATAAATGAGAGAAACTAAAATAAAATATTCAACAATCAAGATCAACAATCTTCTTCAAAAGTACAATCTTCAAATCCCCCTCTTGACCAAAATCACCACCATTGTCGTCATCAAGGTCAAGAGGAGCAACATCATCATGGGCAACATTATCCATATATCCATATCATCATTTGCAGCTCCACCAACAAGAAGCTTGTGAAAAAAAGAATCACCACCATCACTCCTATTCTCTACCTCACTACCAAGAATAGGTTCTTTTCTTGTTCATCAACATCAACATTAACCTCGCTTGTTCCCTCTTCAATTATCCATTCGTCAAAAGGAACTATCAAAAATAGTAATTTAATGGTGGTATTTAAGTGGTGTTTGTAAATAAACATCACTAAATAAAACATAATGACGTTTAAATCAAACGCCACTATAAAATGACATTTAAAATATCAAATGCTACTATGCTAATTCACCAAATTATTTTTTTCATTTGCTCCGCTATTGATGATGCTGGCTTTCTTCTATTTTTGTTGCAACCCACTCCCTCTCTTTAGGGTTTAATAGGGTCACCATTCTCTCATCAGTTTCCTTTCCTCAATGGTCACCATAAGCTTAATGCATGATACCGACCATGCTTCTAATATAATTTAAGGTTGTCAATGACTCTACCACTTTTACAATTATATTGTATCTTTTGTATAAAGAATCACGAAATAATAATAATAATAATAATAATAATAATAATAATAATAATAGGCTTTATTGTATAGTACTGTAGACAAATGTTAATCCAGAGGCGCTGAACATTTTCCTGGACCTGCGTTCCGCAAAATTATATTCTAACAGTTATGTGCACTAGTGAATAGTGAGTAATTGAATTTGATTTAAATATTGACTTTAGCTAAAATTTAAAATAGGCGGGCTATGACTCCATAGTTGATCTCAACCCATGTTGGGAAAAACGGCGGTGTGCGCAGAATCAAAATAATTCCACAGACCCAGGATAATTCCCAAAATACAATAGACAAAATAACACCAAAGAATTTTAGTGTGGAAAACCCAAATTAGGTAAAAACCACGGGACCCGTAGGCCGCTTAAATCTTCCACTATGGTAATAATGGGAATACAATCTTCACCCTTAGGTGGACCTCTCACTCACAAAAAATACTACAACAGTATTTCTTCAATTTGTGGACAATAACCCTCACAAATTGGACTCACTATTTTTTCTCTCAGAAACTTTCTGAGGCACTCTCTCTATTTTTCTTCTCACTCTTTTCTCTCAAAAGTGAGGCTTCTCTTTGGGTTGATAAAGGATTAATTGAAGGATGGTTTTTGAATGAGGTGAATGACTCTATTTATAGAGTCATTCCCCACCAACCCTCTCTAAATTTGCCTGCACGTTCCCTGCACCTAACTTCCTTCCAAGTTTTCTTCTGCGCAGCCTCCTCTCTTTTTTTCCTTCAGACGGTGCCTAACTTTGACAAATTTTCTCTTATGGGCCCCACAAATTTTGTTTTTTATGACTTTGGAGTAAATTACAAAATTTGGTTACAACTTTAGTTAAATTGTAATTTGGCCCCTAGGGCCCCACTTGTGGAGGGACCCACTTTTCAATTCTCCCCCTCCCGACCTAAGTGGGGGGTTCCACCAATCTTGCAGCTGATCGACAATATTCAAACTTGCTTCTTGGAAGAGTCTTAGTTAACATATCAGATCCATTTTCATCTGTATGGATCTTTTCAAGCTGTAGTAGCTTCTTCTCCAATGCACCTCTTATCCAGTGATATCTCATATCAATGTGCTTCGATCTTGAGTGAAAGGAGGCATTCTTTCCAAGGTGAATTGCACTTTGATTGTCACAAAATAGCTCATACTTTTCTTGGTAGAAAGTAAGTTCATTTAAGAACCTTTTCATCCATAGCAACTCCTTACTGGCTTCAGTTGCTGCGATGAACTCTGCTTCAGTGGTGGACAGTGCAACACACTTCTGTAATTTTGACTGCCATGCCACAGCTCCCCCTGCAAAAGTGATCAGGTAGCCCGAAGTAGATTTTCTCGAATCTATGTCGCCGGCCATATCTGCATCTGTGTATCCAACTAACACAGGTTTGATATCTCCAAAACATAAACATATTTTAGAAGTACCCCGAAGATACCTGAATATCCACTTTACTGCAGCCCAATGTTCCTTTCCAGGTTTTGAAAGGAATCTACTCACTACTCCAACTGCATGAGCAATATCCGGCCGTGTGCACACCATGGCATACATTAAACTTCCAACTGCTGAAGCATATGGAACCTTGTCCATCTCTTTCTTTTCTTTATCTGTAGAAGGGCACTGCTTAGAACTTAGCTTAAAGTGATTAGCAAGAGGACAACTAACCGCTTTAGCTTTGTCCATGTTGAACCTTTGAAGTACTTTCTCAATATACTTCTCTTGTGACAACCATAATTTCTTGGCGCTTCTGTCTCTAGTTATCTTCATGCCAAGAATGTGTTTTGCTGGCCCTAAGTCTTTCATAGCAAAAGACTTGCTCAATTGCTTCTTCAAGTCATCAATTCTAGAAATATTTTGGCCAACAATCAACATGTCATCCACATAGAGCAATAAAATAATGAAATCATCATCAGAGAATTTCTGCACGAACACACAGTGATCTGAAGTAGTCTTCTTGTAACCATGCTTCCCCATAACAGACTCAAACTTCTTATACCACTGTCTTGGTGCTTGCTTCAAGCCATACAGGCTTTTCTTCAGCTTGCAAACGTAGTCCTCTTTTTCTTTTTGCTTGAAACCCTCTGGCTGCTCCATGTATATTTCTTCCTCCAAATCACCATGAAGGAATGCAGTTTTGACATCCATTTGCTCAACCTCAAGGTCAAGACTTGATGCTAACCCTAGCACTGTTCGAATGGATGTCATTTTCACCACTGGTGAAAATATCTCATCAAAGTCGATCCCTTTTCTTTGGCTGAATCCCTTGACGACCAATCTGGCTTTGAATCTTGGATGGGAACTGTTCTCGTCATGCTTGATTCTGAACACCCATTTGTTCTTCAAAGCCCTCTTGCCTTTTGGCAGCTTCACCAGTTCAAAATTTTTATTCTCATGCAATGATTTCATCTCATCTTGCATGGCCTCAATCCACTTCTTCTTGTGTTCATCATCCATTGCTTCTTCGAAGCTTTCTGGTTCTCCCCCGTCAGTTAATAACACATACTGATTTGCAGGGTATCTAGTAGAGGGTTGTCGAACTCTAGTAGATCTTCTCAATTCTGGAGAACCCATTGGAACTGGTGGTTGATCATGAACACCATCATCATCATCGGAATCTTCTGATGGAATCTCAACAGGAGCATCTGAATCACCTTTTTCAGGCTGATCATTCTGTATTTCATCTCCAACTTGTCTTGGCACCAGTGTTGGAGGAATAATTTCCGAACCAGTTGAATCACCATTGGCTTTAGAAATATCTTCAATGGTCTGATCTTCAATGAATACAGCATCACGACTCCTGACTAGTTTCTTCTCCACTGGATCATAAAATCTGTAGCCAAACTGATCTTGACCAAATCCAATGAACACACATTGTCGTGTCTTACTCTCAAGTTTGGACCTTTCATCCTTTGGAATATGTACAAAGGCTTTGCATCCAAACACTCGCAGATGATTGTAGGAAATATCTTTTCCCGACCATACCTTTTCTGGAACATCTAGCTTTAAAGGGACACAAGGTGAGCGATTCAGCACATGTACTGCTGCTAGTAAAGCCTCACCCCAAAATTTCTTTGGTAACTTTGCATGAGAGAGTAAACATCTGACTCTCTCCATCAAAGTTCTGTTCATCCTCTCAGCCAGGCCATTCAGCTGCGGTGTTTTTGGAGGCGTTGTTTGATGTCGAATACCATGCTCTTTACAGTAGGCATCAAAAGGCCCAATGTATTCTCCACCGTTGTCTGTCCGGATGCATTTTAGCTTCTTGCCAGTTTCTCTTTCAATTGAGGCATGAAACTCTTTAAAGACACTCAGCACTTGATCCTTTGTCTTTAAAGTGTATGCCCATATCTTCCTTGAATGGTCATCAATAAAAGTCACAAAGTACTGAGCACCACCAAGTGACTTTAACATTGGTCCACATAAATCTGAATGTACCAAATCCAATACATTAGCCATTCTAGAAGGAGGGTGGCTTTTGACCGTAGCTCTATTCTGCTTTCCTGCCAGACAATCATCACACTTCTTCAAGTGAACTTGATCCAAACCAGGTAGAGCATTCTTCCTAGTTAAATGGATCATGCTCTTCTCGCTCATGTGACCGAGACGTTTGTGCCATAGCTCAACTGTACTATCATTCTCCGTTGTGTTTACAACATCCTTGGAGAGCTTTACTTGCGTAATGTACAGTTTAGAGTCTTTGTTCCCTCTGGCCACCACCAACGATCCTTTGGTGAGCTTCCATTGGCCATTAAAGAAGGTATTGCAGAAACCTTCATCATCTAGCTTGCTTGTTGAAATCAGATTCAGGCGCATATCTGGAATATGCTTCACATCCTTCAGGACTAATCCCGTACCATTCTCCGTCTTTAAACAAACATCTCCCTTACCTGCAATTATTGAAAGATTATTGTTTCCCATTCTTACAGCACCAAAATTGCCTGGTGTGTAAGATGAGAAAAATTCCTTCCGAGATGTAGCATGAATGGTGGCACCACTGTCAATCACCCAGCTTGTCTCATGGGTTGTAAGATTGACTACATCATCATCATAGACAATGTTGAACTCCTCAGCAACATCTGCTTGCTCATCATCACTACTGTTGTTTTTCTTCTGTCCTCTGCCTTTGTTCTTTTCTTGATCCTTTTTGAACTTGCGGCAGTGTATTTTGATGTGACCTTTCTTTTTACAGTAATGGCATTCAACATTGGCATATCTGTTGGATTTGCCTCTGCTTCTTCCTCTAGGTTTTTGATCCCTAGACTGGTTCCTCCCCCTGAATTCTGAAACCAGAACATCTGGTTGTGATGAAGAAGATGAGTTTTGAGATCTTCTTCTCATTTCTTCATTTAAGATACTGCTTTTAACAGACTCCATATTAACTACACCATCAGGTGCAGTGTTGGTGATGGAGATCTTCAGAGTCTCCCATGACTCTGGTAGAGAGCCCAATACCAGCAGAGCAAATATTTCATCGTCCAGATTTATGCCCATTATGGATAGTTGATCTACGACCCCTTGCATCTCATTTAGATGATCTGCTACAGAAGTCCCTTCCTTGTATTTCAACTGCGTCAATTTGGTCAAATAAAATAATTTATTGTTACCAGTTTTTGACGCATAAAGCTGTTCAAGCTTATTCCATAGCGTTCGGGCATGAGTCTCATTGCAGATGTGGTTGTATACGTTGTCTTCGACATATTGTCGGATGAAACCGCACACCTGCTCATGCTCAAACCCCCATTCCTCATCCGTCTTGCCTTCAGGTTTATCTGATGTAAACACTGGTAGATGCATTTTCATCACAAATAGGAGATCCTTCATCTTGCTTCTCCACATGTGATAATTTGTGCCATTTAGGCTGATCATTTTGATGTTTCTTGTCTCCATTGAGATCAGTAGACAAAGTTTTAACTGATCCCAAAACTTTTCTGGCAGTGAACAGTACTTCCGTACGTATGAACAGTACTTCCATATGTATGAACAGTACTTTCGTACGTATGAACAGTATCTACGTACGTATGAACAGTACCTTGTATATATATAAACAGTACTTCCGTATATATAAATAGTATTTCGTACGTATGAACAGTACTAGTATGTATAAATAGTACTAATACGTATAAAATACTAGTATGTATGAACAATACATGTATATGTGAATAGTACTCATACGTCTTCGTACAGTATTTGTGAATAATACTCGTACGGTAATCTTCAATAGTACTCCAACCAGAAGCTCTGATACCACTTGTTGGGAAAAACGGCGGTGTGCGCAGAATCAAAATAATTCCACAGACCCAGGATAATTCCCAAAATATAATAGACAAAATAACACCAAAGAATTTTAGCGTGGAAAACCCAAATTAGGTAAAAACCACGGGACCCGTAGGCCGCTTAAATCTTCCACTATGGTAATAATGGGAATACAATCTTCACCCTTAGGTGGACCTCTCACTCACAAAAAATACTACAACAGTATTTCTTCAATTTGTGGACAATAACCCTCACAAATTGGACTCACTATTTTTTCTCTCAGAAACTTTCTGAGGCACTCTCTCTATTTTTCTTCTCACTCTTTTCTCTCAAAAGTGAGGCTTCTCTTTGGGTTGATAAAGGATTAATTGAAGGATGGTTTTTGAATGAGGTGTTCCCCACCAACCCTCTCTAAATTTGCCTGCACGTTCCCTGCACCTAACTTCCTTCCAAGTTTTCTTCTGCGCAGCCTCCTCTCTTTTTTTCCTTCAGACGGTGCCTAACTTTGACAAATTTTCTCTTGTGGGCCCCACAAATTTTGTTTTTTATGACTTTGGAGTAAATTACAAAATTTGGTTACAACTTTAGTTAAATTGTAATTTGGCCCCTAGGGCCCCACTTGTGGAGGGACCCACTTTTCAACCCACTCTATAATTTAGGCTAAAAGGGAGATTCAACAAATTCACTATAAAAGGACTTGAAAGAAATGAAAGGTAAGTGGTCAGATCTGGCTTATACGAATAGCTATCATAGAAAATATTTTTCTTGTTTTAATATATAGATAATTTATGTTTTATTTTGAAAATTAATTTAGCTATAATTAAAAATTAAATTATGTATAATAATAATAATAATAATAATAATAATAATAATAATAATAATAATAATAATAATAATAATAATAGTAATAATAATTGATATTAATATGCAAGACTATAAGAAGACCTCAGATTTTGAAATTTTCGACTTTGAAAGGATCTAACTAAGAAACAAAAAATTGAACAAGAAAGTTGACAGTTAGGAAATAGAAATACAAATTATAGTCTTTTCTCCTTTAAGTTCTTCATAAATTTTGGTCTTGGATAACTAGCACAATTCCACAAAGACACGACAAGACCACCCTAGCAAATTTTAAGAAACGTTTGATAGTAGTATTTGAGCAATTAAGTGTTCGTCAATTAAAAAATTATATAAATTGAATTCATTGCAACACATTTCGTCCAAAAACTCAGATGCACGTGATATATAGCCTAATTTTGAAGGACAAATGAGGACAAAAATCAATCAAAGAGTAAATTTAGTGAGATTTAATTTTAAATATAGCAGCATTTTATGATAAAATGATGGCATTCAGATTTGAATACCATTTGTAATTTGCCGTTGTTGAAGCCACGCCGCATCCCCATCATCTCGCACGTCCCTGTCGTTCTCCGTTCATCTCCATCCTTCTCCATTTATCCCCCTCCTTCTCTGTTCATCTTGTCACTTCTTGTTGCATCTCCGTCGACTCCCCCACCTGAAGGCCGGTGGTTTACCAGAAACGTCTCTCCTTCGATCTCTGTCTATCCATCAACTCCCCCACGTACCAGATTTTATTTTGTTTCAAATTTTTAATTTGAAATTTTTTTTCCAAGTTATAATTAGACAGGTCTAAATCTATGTACTTGTAATTTCTTTTTCTTATTGTGGATTTTAGATGGCTAGGATATGTAGTTGTGCAATTGGAAATCATATTTTACCTTCATGTGAATGAAAATCTTGTTAAATTATGTGTTTCTGGAAGGGATGATTGGGAGCTATGTGGAGAGAACAGGGATAGAGAGTGTAGGGTCAGGTGAGGGAGGGCTTACGGGAGGGATGTTTAAGTGAGTGAGGGTGCCGTTGGGGTTGAGGATGACATAGAGGTTGTAGTAGGCATCCATTTTGGAACATGGTGTTGGGTTGGGTTTAAGGTGGAATTTGAGATGTAATACAGGAAATATAGTGAGAATGGGAGTGTGGTTCCCCAAAAGCGAATGGGATGTTAGAAAGAAGAAAGAGACATTGTAATTTAAGGAAATTAGTGTTCAATGCACCAAGCAGAAATGAAGCGTTTTATTATTTCCCTCCACCCTTCCCCTTTTTTATTTTTTATATTTTTGTTTTGGTTGCATGTTCATGTTGGAACCCCCAAAAGAATATGTTCGTTAAACTAAAGTGTGGTGTGCATTTCAATAAAGAAGATAAAGTTGGATTGATTTCATCATTAGAGTAATTTGTTTTATATATGTATTATTTATTATTTGTTTGTGATTATTCAATCTTTGAGATTTGAACTTAGGTAGTGTACTTAGTGTTGTCAAAATTAGTTATAGGATCATTGGATCTTACAATCCCATACTTAAAAACAATCCTGATCTTACTCGGGATCATTTTTGTCGTGGGATCGTGCAAGATCAGGATCCAAATCGTGGGATTGTGTGATCCTGCATGATCCTACTTTTAAAAAAAAATCTCCTAAAACAATGTTGTTTTAGGAGCTTTTTTAAAAAATTAAAAAAGAATTCCTAAATGACGTCGTACTAGCCATGAATCCCTTATCTCGTCTGCTACCCTAATTCCTAAAGCTTCATGCCCTTCATTCGATCTCGGTTCTCTATTCGCCATCGTCGTCTTCTTGGTTTGCTACATCATTGTTCGTTCTTGTCTGGCAATTGTGTCTGTCTCTCATTTTTGTTGAGTCGTGGGCTCTGTGGTCCTCTCGTTGTCATTCGTCTGTCGATACTAGTCTCCAGGCCACCACCATCTCTGGTTATACTGTCTTCACAAGTAAGTACTATTCTGGTCTTCCCCTTCTCCATTTCCTTTTTAAAGATTAATCCAAGTACCTAACAAACCAACACGACAACACCAAATATTGCTTTAGAGTTTAGAAGAACCTATAAATTAAAATAGAAGTCAAAGATCAAATTTGGAAGGCGATTGACCAAGACTATTGTACTTGGATTAGGATTTTCAATGTAGAAATATTAGAGCCTGTTTGGTTTGGGTATTTTCTGTTTTCATTTTCACTGAAAACGGAAAATAAACTTGAAAATGCGTTTGGTTGAGTTAACTGAAAACGTTTTCTTGAAAACATTTCTTAAAATAAGCCTAAATCTGAAAACACAAAAAAGATGTTTTCAGTGTTTCAGGAAATGCATTTCAGGAAATAAAGATTGAAAATGAAAACAGGAAATGTTTTCACAAACCAAACAGACCCTTAATTGTCGAGTGCCAAATTTTAATCAAGTAAGACAGCATGTGAGTCAGAGACTATTGTACTTGGATTAGGAATTTCAATGCTTAAGATTTTAATTTGTTGTTTTTAATAGCAAATATTGTTTTAATTTCTGATATATGTAGGATAGTATGACGCTTAATTTTATATACAATTGATATTTGATTTTGATCTATACTGCCATAGTAATTATTTCTTTTGAACTCTTTTTGGTATTTTAGGTACTTGTTTCTTTTTGAAATTTTCTTTTAAATATGGTTAGCACTTATTGTGTATGCTGAAGTGCTAACCATGGGCTGAAAATTGAAATATCAAATTTGTAATTGTGATTTTGTGAGTTGTCCTAGTTCTAATATACATTTTCACTAATTGTAATAGATAGAAATAACTCAAGTGTCAAAAATGTCATTGGATCAAGGTCAATCTCAATTACTTGCATTTACAAGTGCATCTGGGAGTGTGGGAATAGGGGTAGTCAAACCACAAATAAGAGAAAAAATGCACCAGGAGCAAGAACTAATATAATATGGCAACATGGTTATCCAGTTGAGGGATCGAGTAGAAGAATGCAATGCAAATATTGTGGCAAGATTCTTATGGGTGGGTCTTTTTGTTTGAAAAATCATTTGGGACACACTAATGCAAATGTTGAGTGTTGTATGGCTATTTCTGATGATGTAAAGAAGCAAATGTTAGACGTTATGATTAAAAATGCTCAACATACAATGTCTAAGAAACAAGCATTTGAAAGTGTTGATGATGACAATATGGAAGAAGAAACTGGAGGAGATGAAATAGCTAGTGCAAGGAACCTAGGGAAGGAAAAGGTGTAAGGTCAAGGTTCTTTTAGGAGCAAGCTTGGAAGTGAAAAAAGCACCTAAATAACCATCAATCAAATGTTGAAAAGAGACTTGAGGGAGGAAGTATGTCATGAAATTGCACAGTTTTTCTACACAATTGCAATCCCTTTTAATTGTACAAAGAATTATATTTTTCAAAAGATGTTTGACCTAGTTACAAGCTATAGGCTAGGATTCAAGGCATCTTCTTATCATGAAATTAGGGGAAAATTCTTAAAGAAAGAAGTGGAGGAAATTGAAAATTTGTTAGAGGAGCATAAAAAAGACTAGAAGAGAAAGGGTTGTTCCATTATGTTTGATGGTTGGACTAATAAAAAGAGAAGGTCAATTTGTAATTTTCTTATGAGTAGTCTGAAGGGAACAATCTTTTTATATTCTGAAGATGTGTCTGATATCTCTAAAACTGCTAATAAGATATTTGAGATGTTAGATAAGATAGTGGAGCATGTTCGTGATGAAAATATTGTTCAAGTTATTATTGACAATAGGGGTGTACAAAATCGATCCAAACTGACCAGACCGAACCGATCCAAGCCGAACTGAGAAAAATTGAGTCAAAACTGAACAAATAAGGTCTAGATCACTTTTCAAAATTATGAAATTTTCGATTCGGTTCAGTTCATCGATTTAGTTTGGTTTGGTTTGGTTTGCTTATAACCAAACCAAACTGAACCATACTATATGCAATAAAAAAATATTTATATATATTATATTATATTTATATGATTATATATATTTAGTTAAAAATAGTTTAACTATATGAAAAATTATATTTATATATATTATATTTATATAATTATATATATTATAATATATTTATATAATTATATATATAGTTAAAAGTAATTTAACTAAATGATTTGGGAAATACTTCTAGATGAAAATTGGACTATATTAAGAAAACTAAAAAAATGAACACTGAATATTTGGTATTTGGTAAAATTATGGGTTTTTTTTAAAAAAAGATAAAAGTAAGCTTTTTTTTTATTTTTAAAAAAATTCTTTACGGTATCAAACTGCCCAAAACCAAACTAGACCGCCTAAAAAAATTGAACCAAACTGCCCAAAAAGAAAACCAAATAGGTCCAAGAATTAGCAAATCGACTTGGTTTGGTTTGGTTTGATTCATGCCTAAAACTGAACCAAACCTTTGTACACCCCTAATTGACAATGCTGCAAACTATAAAACAGCCAAAGAATTATTAATGGAGAAGAGAAAGAGGCTTTTTTAGACCCTTTGTGCAGCACATTGCATTGATTTGATGTTAGAGGATTTTGAAAAGAAAATAAAACTTCGTAAAGTAACAGTTAAGAAGGGACGAAAGATCACAACTTTCATTTATTCAAAAATCATGCTTATTGCAATGTTGAAGCACTTTACCAAGGGGAAAGATTTGATTAGACATGTTGTCACTTGTTTTGCCACTTCTTACCTCATTTTGGGTCGCCTTTTTTACAACAAGGGAGCTATCATATCCTTGTTCAATTATAGACAATGGAACAACAGTCGGTATGCACTACGCAAGATGGAAAACAAATTGAGAAGGTGGCTTTAGATAGTAGGTTTTGGAAACATGTCACAATATGCCTAAAGACTGCATATCCTTTAATTAAAGTGCTTTGCTTGTTCGATTCAGAGGAGAAGCCAGCCATGGGTTACATTTATGCTGCAATAGATGAAGCCAAAGAAAAGATATAATCTAACTTGAGATATGTTAAGAAGAGGTACAATGTCTATAAAATTGTTTTAACTTTTAAGTTTATTATTTAATTGATATTGAACTGACTTAAATAAATTTTGTTTTAACTTTTAGCTATGAACCTATATGGAAGATTATCAATGAAAGATGGGATGCTTAACTAGATAAACCTTTGGATGCTGCAGCATATTATCTAAACCCTCAGATCTATTATAATTCTAATTTCAAGGTGGATTACAAGCTAAAACGTGGACTTTTTGAATGTATGGGTAAGTTATTATCAGAGAAAGAGAGGGATATAGTTGATTTACAGTTTGAAGAATTAAAAGAACAAAAGGGCTTATTTGGCATGCAAGTTGTGAAGGCTATGATTAATAAGAAGTTGCAGGTCAATGGTGGGATTTTTATGGAGATCGTTGTCCATATATACAAAAATTTGCAGTTCGAATATTATGTTTAACTTGTAGCTCTTTAGGATGTGAACGTAATTGAAGGGCATTTGAAATGGTAAAAACTTGTAAATTTTAATTTTTTTTATTTATCATTTATGTATTTGTAACTCATTATATTTTGTTATTATGATTTATTTAGTTTCATACAAAAAAAATCGTTTGCTTTAGAAGAAGATGAATGATTTGTTATTTGTTATGTATAATCGAAAATTACAAGAAAGGAAAGCCAAAAATGATTTTGATTTTAGTATAGAGGATGTTTCTTCTGATGATGACTGAATCATAGAACAAGATGAAGCAATTGGTGAATGTGAAGAGGTTGGAGAAGAAAATGAAGTAATTGACATTGAAGAAATGGAGGAGCCGACATCTCATAGGACAGTGGGTGATTTATAAATTAAGGAAAATGTAGAATTAGGAGATTCTGATGATGATGATGATGATGATGATGATGATGATGATGATGATATGGATAGTGATGAGAATGAGGATTGATTTGTATTTTATTTATGTTTGGCTTTATATAGTTTATGTATTTAGTATTTTAATGACTTTTGATCAATGTTTGATACTTTGATCATCTATGTATGAGTGTTAACTATGATATATTGATGTTTTAGCTTGTTTTTATTGAAATATAATTAGATTTGATAGTTTTGTATTATATATAAAATTTATATCATTATTATATTTTTTATATAATTTGATAAAATCTTACAATCCCGATTCGATCCTACGATTTGATCATGCATGTACCTTTTCCGATCCTGTATCAAATCCCGATCTTAACAACCTTGAGTGTACTCATGCATTTCTCTTCTTCAATATAGTTTACATTGATTTTAGGGCTAGAATTTTTTTTTTAAAAAAAGACACTATAAAACTACATTTTGATCTTATAAAATGACTTCAATATCAGTTGACTTTTTCAAACATCTATTTTTTAAAAAAAGGTGTAATTTTGTTCAGAGTGTATAAAATATCATTAAAAGATTATAACAAATTAAGTCAATTTTTTGTCAAATCTTTGATTGACCAAAAGTAGTCAATTAATATTGCTTTTTTACTCTTTGATTATGATGCTACACATGTAGGTGGATCATAAAGCCATCATCATGATCACAATCACATCGTCTTTTTTCTTAATGCCTTCTTTGCTACGAATTAGTGTTCATTCATCATTCATCATTATCTGATTATTATTTATGTAATAATAGCTAATAATATTGAATGTACTCTAAGCAACGATAACATATAGCATAGAGAGATAGGGTAGTTAATTTGAAGTTGGAAACTTTAAACATAGGCCTTTTGCAGTGAATAAATCAAGTTTTACCATCTATAGCTATACCATTGCTTGTCCAAAATTAAAAATCAAATCTTTTTGGTTCTAAAACACAAATGGTCGAGTGTCTCAGCATATCCTTAGTCAATTTTGAGTTTTGCATTTAAAATACAAAAATCACTATGATGCCTTGGGGATAATGGCTCTGTTGACATTAGTTTGTTTAAAATTGTAGCTAATCAAAGAAATATAAGTTACGTGTTATTGTAGGTGTAATATTTTTAGGTAGATGGCTAGATTGTTAAGTATCATAAATAGTGATACAGAATATAAATTATAAAAACTATTTTTACCAATAAGGACAATAGATGCATTCATTTGCATACTTACACCTAGCAACATGAGCTTTGTTCTTTTGACAATCCTATAGAAACACAAGCATACATATAAATCCATATTAGTTGAGCTTAGCTTATTTTTAAGACTAAATTAATAATTCGAAAATTTCATTTCTATTTGTGGGACAACTTATTTATTACATTAAGTTAGAAACATATACAATGCATGATTCTTCTTTTGGTTAATAGCATGTTTCAATGTTATGGGACAGCTTATTTATTTGAAACTTCCTCTTAGTCTAAGTCAATGTGGTCCCCCAATTTTTAGGCATACTTATTTTATTTTAATATTTATATTTTTGTTGGACATTTTTTTAGTTGCAATTTCATTTATTAGGGAGATAGGGACATTGGTATTGGGTATTTGTCTCATATCTTCTTTGTTTCAAGTGAGTAACGCTTAAAAGTTGCTACTATGATTTCCTTTCTTTCATTATATTATTGCCAGTTGTAAATTCTAAATATATCTTCCTTGTTGATTTATTTTTTCAATTTGGCAATTCATTTGGCCTCTTAGTGCATGGATTGAGAATCTAATTTCATTTTGGTTAGGATATTTACTTTTGTAACCTTCTTCTTTAATATGAACATTAAAGATTGTTATTGTATGTTTGTTGTGCTTAATATTGTGCTATATTAAGAAAATACAACGTGAAATCCATTTGTGCAATTATATAATTAATACTGGAGCTATAGGGCATGAAAAGTATTTTTTTTTCCTTTAAAATCTGTTGTGCATAATGTGCAATTAATGAGCATTGCTTTTTACTATTTCTAAGTTGCAAAAAAAATGTATAGTTAGTTATAAAATGTATAGTTAATAAAAATTATTGTTTTGATTAGTTACAGAACATAATAGATAAGTCTTAGATTAGTAGACTCCAAAACACTCTTGAATATATAGAGGGACTTAATGGGTTTTTAGATTTTCCATTGGCAAATAATAATGTTAAGGGTAAAATGATATGTCCATGTCCCAAATGCAAATTTAAAAACTGACAAGTTAGAGAAGTTGTATACAAACACTTAATTCTTAAAACATTCTCACAAGATTACATGTTTTGTCCCAACATGGGGAGACACTTATTAAAGAGCCCGTTGTAGAATCTGTTTCAAGGCCACATATAGTATGAGATAGAGTCATCTTGGATAATACTATGCATGACATAGTCCATGATGTGTTCGGTGTCTATAATGAAAATGAGAGGGTAGACATTGGTGAGACTTTTGTTCTGTCAAATCAAATGAATAATAAAACTAGAGAGTTTTATGAGTTAATTGAAGATGGACAACATAGTCTATATAAAGGATGTCAGAAATTTACAAAATTATTATTTTTGATAAGACTGTACCACATCAAGTGTATGTGTGAGATAACTGACAAAAAATTCTCAATGATATTAGAGTTATTAAAAGATGCATTTAGACATGCTAAAATTCCAACATCTTTCTACAAGGCCAAAAAAACTATCAATAAATTGGGGCTCAATTACATTAAAATTCACGCATGTCCGAATGACTGCATGTTATACTGGTAGGATGATGAAAACAGAGATGCTTGTAAAAAAAAATGCAATGTATCTATATGGAAACCTAAGGGTAAGAGTATGTCTAATGAAAGTTGAAAGCGAAAGAAACTACCTGCCAAAATTCTTAGATATTTTCTATTGAAGCCCATATTACAAAGGATGTTTTTGTCATCTAAGATTGCTGAACGCATTAGATGGCATGCTGAGGATAGGAATAATGATGAGTTGCTTAGACATCCAAGAGACTCTGAAGGTTGGAAAATGTTTAATTTGACAAATTATCAATTTACTTCTGATCCTGTAATGTTCGTCTTGGGTTAGCAACTGATGATTTCAATCTGTTCAAGAATTTAAGTACAAGTTACAGCATTTGGCCCATGGTTTTGATACCTTACAACCTCCCTGATGTTCATGAAACAAAGTTCTCTCATTCTGTCAATGATTATTCCAGGGAAGGGAGCCACAAATAATGATATTGATGTCTATTTTTAGTTATTAATAGAGTAGCTGAAAGAGTTGTGGACTGTTGGTGTTGAAACATATGATTCTTATGTGAAGGAAATGTTTAACATATGTGCAGCTATTTTGTGGACTATTAGTGATTTTTTCGATCTTGGGACTTTGTCTAGATGGAGCACTCATACTGGGTTAGCTTGTCCAATATGTAACTTTGACTCAATTCCCTGTCGGCTTCCACATAGTTGAAAGTGGAAATCCATGGGTCATCGTCGCTTCTTAGACCTAGGACATAAATTAAGATTAGCTCGAAATAGATTTGACGATAAAGTGGAAAAGAGAAGTCCCCGGATGAGAATGACTGGTTTTGGCATTTTGAGTCAACTTTCTGACATTAATGTGGTGTTTGGAAAAGAGATGGACTGTGAGGGATGAAAGAAAAGGGCACGAGGGGCTAGTGATGCAAATGGGAGCCATTAACAATGGCGTAAGAAGATCATATTCTTTGAATTTCCTTATTAGGTGAACAACTTAATACATCATAATTTGGATGTGATGCATATAGAGAAAAATGTTTGTGACAATGTTTTTTTACACTAGATAATGAATTTGGTAAGTCTAAAGACCACTTAAATGTAAGAAAAGATTTACAAGAAATGGGTATTAAATCAGATCTTTGGCTTGGTGAAACTAGTAGATATCCTCAGACTATTTTTACTATGAATAATGCAGAGAAATATTTGTTTATGAAGACCTTAAAAAATATTACTGTCCCTGATGGTTATTCTAGTAATATTTCTCGATTTATTGATTTAAGGTAGTAAAAACTTAGAGGATTGAAGAGTCACGATTCTCACATTCTCATGGAATAATTTTTACCTCTAGTTATAAGAAATACACTATCGAAACAAGTTGTTGCAATTATTATTGACTTGTGCATATTCTTCAAGCAATGATGCAATAAAGTATTAAATCTGGACAATCTAAACAAGCTCCATGACAGGATTGTTTTAAAATTGTGCAATGTAAAGATGTTGTTTCGACCTTCATTTTTCATGGTCATGGCGCATCTCCATTTGATTGAAGAAGCGAAAGTTGGCAAACTAGTTCAATATCAGTGGATGTACCTTATAGAGAGGTAATTTAGTAACTAGGCATATTTTTGCTTAATTAAGTTATTCATTTATAGAGATTTCAATAACAATCTTTCAAGTTAATTTTCTCTAAATTGAAGTTTTATGTACGAAATAGGGCTCAACCAGAAGGTTCTATTACAGAAGGTTACATGGCACAAGAAGTTTTAACGATCTGTTCTAGATATTTAGAAGGAGTTAAGACAGCATTTGATCAAATAGGATGTGTTGATGATCACCCTAATGTTGGATCATCTGTGATTAATACATTGTTTCCTACAATTGAAAAGCCTGTAGGGGGTTTCAAGTGGTATATCTTGTCTCTGACAAAGAAATTGCAAGGTCATCGACATGTACTAACTAATTGTAAAGAAGTTAATCCATTTCTTTGGTGAGTAGAATCATATTATCAATACTTGTATTAGCTCATGCCTGATAATTCTTTTTTTTTCCCTAAGTACAGGGAGTTTAGGGAGATTACTAAGAGACAATTAAGATCTTGTACACGGTCTTCAGTTGAAATAGACAGAAGGGTACATTGAGAATTTGTTTGACGATTTTCTTAACGTGTGAGTAAATGTTTATTCATATATATGTATACCTTAGTTATGTTTTTTAAATCTAATTATACTTATGTTTTTTTTTTTTTAGATTATGAGGGATTTTAGATCCCATTATGTGGATCTTTGATTTCTTGCACAATGCCTTCTCAATAGAGTAAGACGATTTACTACATATAATGTCAACGAATTTAAATTCTGAGTTATAGAATAGGATGAAGGTTTGAGGACCTAGAATAGTGGTGTTTTCAGTACATTTAGAATCAGCAATTATGCGAGCAGCAATGATAACCTCATGCAATTTGGAAGTGTTACTTACTATGGTCAAGTTGTAGATATAATTAAGCAAAATTACCATGGAAGATTTATGGTAACATTATTTAAATGCAAATGGGCAAATACAACTAATCATAGGGAATCATTGTTGATAACTTTGGCTTTACATCCATAAATTTTTTTACAATTAATCTATATTGGTGATTATGAAGACGATAAGCTATATATACAAGCTTCAGAAACTCAATTAGTTTATTATATGGATGATGAGCCTGACAAGAATTGAAAGATAGATGTTCATCTCAAACCAAGATATTTATATGATATGGGAGATGACGAAGAGAAATTGATATACAAAAATGAACCATATCGTCTCTAAGAATTAGAGTCATTATTCCCTAATAGTGAAACAAATCTACCACTAGCCAGGGAGATCATTGACAATGCAGATTGAGAAATGCCTTTTTAAAAAAACAATTGGTATGTGCTTAATTTATTATTTTTACCCTCAAGTTTAACATGTGTTTTTTTATTATTTAAGCATATTATGAAGAGATTATTTAGGAAAAAGAGTAGATCAGGCTCTACTACTAGAAATGGAGCTTCTAATAGTGGAAGTCCACTATCAAGTCCACTAACTAGCTATGGTGCAGATCCCATGAGCTTGGAGCCAGTCATTCCACTTCACGTTCAGACGACTCCTCACACGTCATCATCATTAGCATAGCTCCAGACTCAATCGCCACAACCCGAGGCTCCATTGCCACATTATGAGACTTCATCACCACAACCTGGGACTTCTTCTGCACAACGTTCTCACACACTAGGTTTTTGGATGGTGGAAACTATTGGTAATCTATTTCATTTTTATGAGACTAATTAATTTTAATGTTATTTATGTATATAAGTTAAAGAAATCTTTCTTTCTTATTATAGATGATAATAGAGTTGTACGGATTGAACGATTATCGATGGATTCTTTATGGGCTCTTCCCTCGAGTTAAAGGGTCAGATTGGATTGGAATGATCTTGTACAGCCCATCAGAGAAGCTGCAATGTTGTTGTCATCATTCACGGGTCCTGTGGGGCATAACTACATAGTCCTACCTATCACTTATCCGAATTAGAAGGCTGTTCCACTCCACTACAAGGATTCTATATTTTTAAGTGATATTGTTGTAGTAGTTATCAATTACTGATTTATTATTTTGTTAGTTTATCCACATTTTAATTAAGCTTTTTATTT
This sequence comes from Biancaea sappan, assembly GCA_037074585.1. NCBI lineage: Eukaryota > Viridiplantae > Streptophyta > Magnoliopsida > Fabales > Fabaceae > Biancaea > Biancaea sappan. The sequence continues at coordinate 6,431,851 of CM073495.1, forward strand.
TTGTATTTCAGACCAGATTTGTTGTTGAGAGCTATGCGGAAAGAAAATTCATTATAAAGACAATTGGCTTAAGTTGGAAAAGAGGGCGTTAGGATCTTTATAAGGCTCAGGACAGTGGGATCAGATTAAGAGAAGAAATAATAGAAGATGTGCCAGAAGGAGTTCAAAGGAATGATTGGGTTGATTACGCTCAGTACTGCCAGGACCTACGTTATCTAGTAATGACACTTTGAAACATTATTTTTATTTTTTTAATCATTTTTGACAATATAGTAACATATTTCATCCAACTGTTAGGAGAGAGCTGAGAAAAATAAGGCTAGTAGACAACGTCAGACTCTTAACCACACAAGAAGCACGAAGAGTTTGGTTCAAAAAGGAGCTGAGATGGTAAACTTACTTTTTAATCCATAATATAATATTATTTCATAATTAACTAATTAACTTTAATTATGTAGGCTGCGGAGCATGGTAAACCTGTCAGTAAGGCGAAAGTTTGGACAGCAAATCACAAAAAGAATGATGGCTTATTCGTCAATGATGAGGCTCAAGCCATCAGTGTAAGTTGTTTTGTATTTAATTTTTTAAAATGTGAGCTGAATATTGTTAGTTTGTTAATAATGTTTTTATTTTATATGTGGGTGTGCAGGAAAAAATATTTGAGATTGAGTGCAGGGGTCTCCATCGACTACAGTTTCACATCATGACATATTGGCCCTGGCTTTAGAAAGCCAAGAGCATCCCAGACTAGTGCATATCTTTTGATTTGGACCATGTCCTTCTCAAGTGTTTGTGCGTACTTCACGTTTTGTTGGCGAGTCGTCATTGGGTCAATCTGTTCGTGATTTACTAACAAAGGTTGCAAATCTAAGGTCTCAAATGAAGGAAATGTCAAGCGTAAGATCTCATGTAACACCCGAGGTATTAGATACCCAGGGGTTAAGGCTAAACCTCATATATGTATGCTTGTGTGGGACAAAGAAGGGCTTGAGGGATTAAAGTGAAAAGAAAAGAAAGAGGATATGCAATTTCATGCAATTTCTATTAGTAAGGACCCTTGAGGATAAAAGAGCTTGAGGAAGCTAAGTGAGAAATCTGGAATTTCGAGAATGGTGGAAACAGAGCCAAAATAGTGGATGGGTTATTGAGAGAGACTAAAACGAACAAAAATAGATTTTTGTATTTTAAATGAAATATGTGGGGAAGTGGAATATTGATGTTTGTGTGAGTTTATAAGCATGGCTTGGTGCCCATACTGACTATTTCTTTAAAATGAATTCTCAACACCTCATTTAAGGAACTTAAGTGAACTTGTCTTAATTTTGAGGGGCCAAATGAGAAAGGAGGTGGACCCTACACTCATTTAAACATACACATCAAAACATTATTTTCCCCACTCCCCACAATTGCCTCACTATCTCTCTCTCTCGTGTTCCTTCCCTCTCCCACATATGCTTCTCAACTCCATGGCCAAGGGTGCTCCAAGGTGGCTCCACCCTCATTTTCGGTGAAATTTTCGACCACCAGAAGCCTTCCTCCATGTTAGAAAGTCCAAGAACTGAGGTAATTAGGGATTTCTTTTCTCCTTTGTTTATTTTCGAAATATGAACCCTAGCTTGAGTTGTTAGAGAAATTTCTGAATTTCTTAATCTTTAATACTTCCAAATCATGTTTCAAGCTTCTAAACTTTCTCCCTCTTTATTCTCTGTGGATTTGGAGGCTGGATTAGGCACAAATATTGGTTTTACAAGGTAAAATTTACAATTGTTTGGTTTGAATAAAAATCAAAAAATATTGGAGAAAATGCTCTCAAATCTTTAATCAAGCTTGTGTTTGATGATTCAAGTATTGTTTGTTGTTAAAAAACTTCTATTTGATGTTTTCAGTCTGTAGGGATGATTTTTGGAATGATTTGGGTGGCAAATGGTTGCATTTTGGTCCCTACTAGTGGTCTAGACGAGTTTGCCCAGTCTACCCCAGGCTGTAAATTTGAGCATGATTAAAATTGTCATATCTCTCTCGTTTGAGCTCTGATTTTAGCAAACTTTATACTGTTAGAAAGATAATTGAGTCTAGTTTTAGAAAAACAAATTTCATTCAATAATTCCTTATCTTTTAAGTTTTATGATTAAACCAATGACTGAAGGTTAGAAATGTTTGGAAGCATGTATGCTAGTAATTACCATCGATGAGGTTTTGAGTTGATTTTAGTATGAAATGAGCTCTTATGATCTTGAAATTTTTATGATGTGTTCTTTGGCATATTTAGATATGATCTGGACACTGTCATAATGTTTGGGAAACCATTGCTAGGTCAAATATTAGAGAAATAGAACATATCTCAAAATTTGTACTAGTTTGACCAAGTTTTACTCAATGCTATGTTAGACAAACCAAATGGTCGATTTTGATCTTGAAATTTTTATGAAAGGATCTCATAAGACTAAAGTACAGATCCACCAAATTTTGTGAGTTTTAGAATTGATTAAGTAGGTTAATAGCTTATAAAACTGAGACCCTCATGCTGCAGAGGTAGTCTAGGCAGCAGTAGCGAAGTAATGGTTTTGAAGGGGTAAATGTTGTTATTTCTTTTTTAAATTTTTACCTGATATTCTATAAATGTTATGGATGTTCTCTACCAAAATTCATAAATTTTGGAATTGTGGATTTTTCTTAGAAGATTCTGGAAGGTGGAAGTCTAGAATTCAGTCCTAGGTGGATTAAACATGGTTTTTTAAGGGACTTAAATAATACAAGAGGAATTGCCTCTAAATTACGTATCTTATACGTTTATGAATAAGATCATGACCTAAAATATAGTCTTTGCATATTTTGTTTGGTGATTTTTATCTAATGAAATTGGGGACCAATGTTGAGATGTTGAAAAAATTTCCCTTTTTTTATTCCTTGAGGAATTACCCCTAGATCCTCTTGGGGGTACCCTCTCTGTCCAAACTTATCCTAAGGGAACGGTAGCTATAGCTCATTATTAAGGTAAGTAATTAATGTGGAAGGGCATTGGAGTAGTCATAAAAATGGTGTGTGGTTACACCAAGACTTGGCTAAGTTGTGATGTGATGAGATTCATAATATAGATGAATAGCTCATCTTCCTTTAAGATATTATTGATGCCGAGTGTTAATTGAGTAGTCTTAGAAGGTCACTTTTCTTTTTGCAAACCCTCTTCTATGAGATTTCATTAAGTTAAGAATACTACGATATGTGTGACTAGAGGTGACTATATGGAATTTTGACACAAGTCTTAGGTATGTCTTACAATGGGGTCTTGAACCTATCTAGCTCGACTTTACTATCTATACATAGAGATATGTTCTTATATGAAATGAAGAGGAATGACCTATTAATCAAGGAATCACTATATGTGTGTGAAATTATGAAATTTTGCCATTGTATATACTTGTGATAATCACATACATCTATACGAAATTGTAAATGATCATTGTTGCTTGGTACATGTTGATGATTTATTATTATTGATTATGAGTGCTTGATCCCTCTAGGGAATTTGCGGTCACAGTTGTGGTTGACCGAATAGTGTGATAACTGATTATGATTTGGTATGCTAAATTATATGTATTTATATTTGAAAGAAACAAAGATTTCAGACACTTTGATTCCTATGGGTAGGATACGCTTTCGACCAGGAATATTGCCTATGGACGAGATGACACCTTCAGGTGGGGTGCACATGAAGTCTATAGATGCCCGTGGGATATTTGACTTGGGAAAATCTAATAGGGCAGATGGCACATGGTCCATGAGACTTATGGGTCGGTAGAATGATATTCTCACCTATGAGACCCAGTAACATGTGGTCCATAAGGCCTATGGACTCCCCTTGATATGTTAGCCTAAAAAGAACCATGAGACCTAGTGGCACATGGTCCATGAGACCTATGGGGGTTGGCGGAACAGGATCCTGCCCATGAAGTCCGATGACACATGGTCCATGAAGTCTATAGTGATCTGTGGTTGGCTTGAACTTGATGGCGATATTATGAATAAACACATAATGTATTTATATATATATATATATATATATATATATATATATATATATATATATATATATATATATATACATGGGTGAATCATAAGGTAAAGGTTGTCATAATTGTGTGTTATGTGATGTATGTATGATATTTTAAGAAGGGTAAGTGTATACCCATATAAATATAATGTGAACCTCGCATGGTAGTTCGTATGATTTGAGATGTTTACTTATATTGAGTTTATGAGTTTTGTGGAGAGAACACTTAACTACAGTGAAAAGGGTTTTCAGTTAGGTAATGACCAAGTCGGAAGTATTATCCTCTAAGATATATTTAAAATGATGAAATCTATAGATCTGAGTGATGAAAGTAACATCTCCCCATGATTTTACAATAGAAAACTATCTCACAAATAGACTACATGTAAGTATAGTTAGTTCTTACTAAGTATTGAATTTACTCATGTTTCCTTCTTTCATTTTGTTCACGCAAGTTTTGGCATCGACATATCTGAGGAGTATGTTTAGTGTGATTAAGGTTCTAAGTGAAATCTTGGGTTAGTGATCCTCTTCCTTTTCTTGGTTGGTTTTAAGTGTGCTCTATAGTTACATAGGACACCTGGATCCCACTTGTTTTGGTTAAGATTTAGTAATAATCTCTAGTATGCTTACGGTATAGGGATGACATATCCCTAGTTACCGTGCCAATCACGTGCTTGGAAATTTGGTAGTTACATCTTAGGTAGAGGAGATAACTAGAAAGCATAATGAAATGATGCAGCTCTTCTAAAGCCTATAACAAAATCAACTACCTCCTCGGTAGGATCTTACACGAAGGGTAAGTTAGACTAAATTATATTAATTTTTTTCGATATAAAATGATAAATTTATTACGATTTTTTTATTACAATTGTGAATTTTTGATCAAGGGATTGGAGGTGGCTCCGCACAAGCAACCAACTCTCCATTGTCTTGTAATCAAGAGAATGAAGCTAAGGACAATGATGAAGAAGACGAAGAAGACAAGACTTAGGATTAGGAATGAGACTCTTTTGATTTATATAAATTCATTTGCCAAAATTTGCCTATACATTAAACTTATTAATTGATGAAGAATTCATTTACTAGATGATTTGTTTAAATTGATTGAGTTGTCATCTATATATGCCGGTTATGTACATTTGGGGAAGGGGGAAATGGAAGAATAAATAAAATTGGGTTCATTCTACCAATGTAATAGCATTTTTTGGTCCTTTTAGTGGCATTTGAAAACGCCACAAAACTAAGTTATAGTGGCATTTTCCATATAAAACGCTATTATATATACATATATAATGGCATTTTGTACATGAAACGCCACTATAAATGTATATATAATTCCGTTTCTATTCCCAAAATGCCATTATATAATGGCATTTGGGAAACGAAAACACCACTATATATAGTGGCGTTGAAGGTAAAAGCCACTACGTAGTGGCATTTCGAGAAATAAATGCTACTATATAATGGCGCTTATTTCCCCAAATGCCACTAAAAGTGTTTTTTTTAATTGTTTTCAAAATTAATAATGGTTGGACGTACCACAACAAACGTCTCTGTAATTAAATACTAGCATTTGTTCCCATGTTTGACAATAAATGCCACTAAATAATTTGTGTCGTTCAAATACCAAACACCACTAAAATTACTAGTGGCATTTGGAAATGCCACTAAATGAGTCAAATAAATGCCACTATTTAATTAATTTTTTGTAGTGAGGGATATCATCAAAGTAAAATAGGAGTTTTTGTTTTGCTTACTTCTTAACTTTAAAATGGACATCACAAATACTAATTCATTCATTTTCTTTTGATGTACTAAGCAGGTTCTTCTCTTTGTATAAACCAAAAATAAAATAAAATAAAAGGTTGGTAAGCAATTCTAATTTCTAAATTTCTAATTCATAATTAACAAGATTAATTTAAATATAAATGAAGAAAGCCATTTAAATTTATTTATTTATCATCTCAAATGCAGTCCAATTACACTCACACTCAGAAGAGCTATAAGTCAAACTAAAAATTCGAATAACTAGTCTTTTCAACTCTAGACATCTATCTTCATAACACTCCCACCAATATACTGGCCTTTTTATCTCTATTAATCACTGTAGTTTCTATGCCAAACATCTCTCCAACTATTTTAAAATTAATTAGTTGTGCATCAATCTTGGTTCTTTCCCTTTTATTTGGAACAAATTTTGACAAACAACTATAAAATCATTCTTTAATCTCGAAGTCATTTTTAAAAGAAGGACTATAGTGCAATTGAGGGTTTAAAACATATGTAGAGCTGTATGCAAAAGCTTATATAAATGACCTTCCAACCTCTCATCAATTATTTTCCAAATGGGTTCATAAGCATAGTAAATAAGAAATATCAAAGGCAAATCAAAATATTTGTAATCAATATAAACAAAGGACAAAGAACAAAGATTAAATTAAAAAAATATACATCATTTTGACATTAATGTTGAAAGATTCATTTTAATTCTTTCCTTCGCACAATTCATCTTGTCATATATGAACCATTGCCGATTTTTCATTCGAATCCACCAAGTAGATCACTTTTATGAATGGAGCGGCAACTTTCAAACGTATGAGAATGTTTTGTCAAAACCTATTGTCCAATACACCTTTTGCTACTTGTTTTCTATCTTGAGAACATGAAAACTTGCTATCATTTCACTCCTTGGAACTAATCATGCTCATTAAAGTCACTTTATGCCCATTAAGACACGCTAATGTCAAATAAGAAATGGTAAATCAAGCCACAACTGACCTAATCCAGTTTCTTCCCTTTGTGAATTGTTTTAACAAGCTAATGAACATTATTCTCATGTAGATATAAGTTGTGATTTTTTTTTTAGCCCTCGATGACTTCATGCAACTTTATGTTATTTTGCTTTTTTTTTTTCAAAATATTTCAACATCAAGTCAATTTAATGTGCTGCACATGGTATCTAATACAAGTATTTCATTTTCTTCATTAATTTTTGTCTTGCTACTTTGTATTGTATTACTTGCAATAATTGTTTGAATTTACTAGTAAAAGCATGATTTTGACAACCATGATTACAATAATTGTTAGTTTTACACTAACAAATCAGTATTTATTTTTAAAAAAATCATTTCTTTAATACACCCATTGATAAATTGCAGTAAGAAAAAAAAAAAGTAACTCATAGTAAGGCGATACTAATAAAATGAATCATATTTTGGCCTCTCACATATGCCCTTTTATTAATGTGGTCCTCATAGATTTTTACTCTCAATTTGGTCCCTTACAAATTGATAGTTATCAATTCAATCCCTCAAAAAATTTCATTCTCAAATTGGTCCCTCATAGATTGATATGTTATCAATTTAGTCCTTCACTTATTTTCATTTTTAGTTTGATCCCTCACAAATTGATATATTATTAATTTAGTCTTTTTTTACTGGCCATAACTTTTAGTGGTTAGAACTTTTGATAAAGGGACTAAATGATAACATATAAATCTATAAAGGACCAAATTGAAAATGTAAATACGTGAAGGACTAAATTAATAACATATCAATTTGTGAGGGAATATATTGAAAATGAAAATCTATGAGGGACTGAATTGATAACATATCAATCTATAAGGAACCAAATTGAGAATGAAAATTTGTAAGGGACTAACTTTAAAAAAAGCATTTATAAGGGACCAAATTGATATTTTAATAAAATGCTATATTCAAAGACTTTTAACATGGATATATTACATTCAATGAGCAACGATTTTAATTTCGTCAATATAAAATTACAATTTATTGTCGTTAGCAAAATTTCCCAATTATTATTATTATTTTGTTGTTGAAAAACGTTCGCACACACAACACATCCAATAGTACACACGGTGCAACTCTGCCTGTCTGCCACGATCGTTAATTGTGTATGGAAAGTAAATAATGGGTTAGGCCGTTAGGCTGTTGATGAGCATCTTTTCCGAAAAGCTGAGTACATGCTACAATCAGACTGATATATAAATAGCACTTCTAATTTGATTCACCTTTTGCAATATGGAGCAATCTTATCATTATAACGTTAAAATGCGTAAAAAATTTCTTAAATTTAAGAAAAAAAATCTAAAAAGACAAATAACCCTCTTATGCTTTCAAAACATCCCTCTTCTGCTACGTAGCGTTGGTTGGATGGATGGAGAAGAAAAATGAAGATGAAAAATTTTTTCCTCTGTCTTTGTCTTGATGAAATAACAATCTTATATTTTTTTGAAATTTTTATGATATATCCATAAGATCTTTAGAAAGTTCCCTACCAAATTCCATAATTTTTTTAAGGTGTTTTGACTAGCCTTTTGTAGACAAAATCGTGGCTATCCAGAAACATAATTAAAATTAAACAATCTTATAAACCTTGTTTAAAAAGGGCCTAATGACTTAGTTTGAAGCTAATTTTTAGTCAGTGTTTAATAAATATATGGCCCTTAATATTGGAAGATTCTCATGAAATTTGGAAGTATCTAGTTTGGTCAATCTATAAGCAAATAGAGGGAAGTAGAGTTTTAGGACTAACCAAGACAGTTCTGATGAATCATAGTGATTAAGGGTTCAAATAAGAAAATTAATGTGTGAAATTTTTATCATAGATGAATTCATGTTAAGAAGCTTTCTTACAAAATTTTGTGAATTTTGAAGCTATAGAATACTCCCAATAAATTTTTAAAGTTCATTATTTGAATTTCAGGATTAAACAGGACAGCCTAATGTAACATGCAAGTTGAGGGCTTAAACATAAGAGTTAGACTTTGGGACTTTTATAGCTATTAGGTCATATTTAAAGGTATCAGTTAGACTTTGGGACTTTTATAGCTATTAGGTCATATTTAAAGGTATCTTCATGCCAAATTTTAAGTTATTTGGAGAACATCTATGCACTTTATAAAAATGCACAAATTTTGAAAAAAGAGAAGAACCAAATTTGGATAGTTTAAGATATTACGTTAATTGAGGTAGTTTGGAAATGTTTTTAGGTCTGAGATTTTTACCGTGATAATTAATCATATAAAACTTAATGCATGTTAAGTTTGAGAATTTTTGGACAGGAATTACCATGTTATTTATGTTTTTCAATCTAGACCAAAATTGAATTATTTGTAAAAAGAATAGTAAGTATAATTACAAAAAAAATATTATGTGATTGGTACTAGTTAAAAACTTTATTCCTTGATGGTCAATAATTTATAGATTTTTTTTTCGTAAGATTTATAATAAAATAGACCTTAGAGTCTACAATTAATGGGGTCAATTATTAATTTTTATAGATTAATAAGGTGTATATTGCGTATACCAAATATCTGCCCAAAACCATAATTGTAGATTGATATTTTGCAAGAATTAATGTGAATATCTTAGTTGAATTAATTGGGGATATAAAGCATTATTATAACATAGCATATGGACATGCATGCAATTAGCTTAGGGATGATGCTTCTAATTCTTCCAGAGAATTCCCATATTTAAAGAAAACATGATAACCAACGAGGTCACCAATATACACTTATATATAATTTATTATATTTTTGTTATCAATTTATGTATTAAAAATATAACATGAGAAAAATATTTTTAAGAAAGAATCTATAAAAAACATTATATAATCATTTTTAAAGACTATATATATTGTAGAATTACCAATATTATTCAAAAAATTTATTGGGGTTCGATTAATCTACTTCAATTTAAGTCAGGCTACAAAAGTGTAAAGCTCTTTTAAAGTTGATTTTTTCTATTCATAATATTCGAAGTAAAGATTGTATTTAATTAAAAATAACAAGTTTCAAACCACTTGAATTAGACTATACTTCAATTTTGTTCAATAATTAACATGGATGGGGCAAATGGATTCAAGTATTTTCGATATTTGATAATATCCACCCAAAAGAAATATTTGATATCCGATGATACTAGATATTGGATAGAATATATCAAAAAACAAATGTCAAATAGATTTTGGAGGGATTAGGACATTGTCATCGAATACCTTATATTTGTTTGACATTAATGGAGAAATAGGTACCCAATATTCATCCAATAATTATTTATATAATATATAAATATATATCATAAATTAAAAAAATTTAGTATATATATAAACTATAATATATTATTCATGTAATATATATTCATTTAATAAATTTGAAAATTTTAAGATTTTTGTTATTGGATATTTGGGTACCCAATAACAATTTATCCAATATCCATTACGTTACTCTTTTTTCATATTTTGAACATTCTAGATACAAATACTAAAAAGGTAATTTTTTTTCAAATTCAAAAGGAATATAGTTATTGAATATTTCAAACGGATACAAATTCAAAGATTAAAAATAAAAGAAAAAAACGACCGAGCCCATTGTGATTCCTTATAATTAATACCTCCAAGTCGGAAGAGCAACCTAAGAGGGAGAGGGAGAGGGAGTTAGGTGGGACTAAGAGAATATGAGAGCAGGCCTTAATGATGTTTGGAAACTCGTGTTCATTTGATGTGTTAGTGTGTGTGATAATGGAGGGTGCACTAAATGGGGAAGTTGGAGAGCATCATAAGTTTGGTGTGAGAGACGGCCATTTATGAGACCTCACACTAACATCAACCATGCATGTCATATCATACATATGGCCAGCCTGCCCCACGTCTTTAGGGATTGCTATACCTTCTTTTAGAACCTTATTATACTTCAAGACATATTCATTATTAACACTTTTGGAGGAGAAAATATCTTTGTTGATTGGATCAAGTGATTCTATACTTATTTTTAAAAAAAAAATGTACTTTATTCTCATGAACTTTATTAATATGTAGAAAATTCTCCATTAATTTTAAAACTAAACAAAAAATCCTTATAAACTTTTCATTATATGTAAAAAAATTTCTGCCATCCAGTTGACCATTAGTAATTAGATATGAAAATGTCACCTCAGCTTATTTTTTACACCTAAGCATGTCACGTCATCTTTCTATTCAAACCCACGTAACCTTCTCTTCATATCCACCGTCGCATCCAGCCAATTCGCCACTGACGCCTGGGCTCAAAACGGCACCATTAGATTTTGCTGGTCAGCAACGATGCCATCCCCAACGCCTCCGCTGCCATGAGAAACATCTATCAAGCCCTTGCCTCCTCCAACGCATCCGACTACATCAAGGCCATTTGGATATTCACCTATTTGTTAATTCTTGTTTCACTTGTGTGAATATATACTGTATAGATAGCCCTATCCGGATATTCACATCCAAAGGCCAAGTTTTGAATCTATTTTAGCGAATGCGGAATCCTAGGTCATTGAAGCTAGAATTTTTTTGGAAGTGGTTGAAAGGTCTTGGAAAATGCAAGTCTGAAAAGAAGATGAGCTTGTTGGAGAGGCAAAATGCTATAAAACTGAGTCCAGATTTAGCCATGGCATCCACCAAAAGTCATGATCAATGTAAGTGCGAGACTTGGAGCTGTGCCCTTATTGGAAATTATGCTTCAAGAGACCACAATAGCAGAGTCCTTATCGGTAAATTATCCTTTCTTCAATTTTTTTTTGTTTTTGGGAGAAGAGAGTCTCTCATAAATGCATCATTGGTCTTCAACTTGGGTAGAATGCTTACATGCCCACTTCACTCACTCACTCACTTACTCACTTACACACACACACACTCTCTCTCTCTCTAGTCCTTATTGGTAAATTATCCTTTCTTCAATTTTTTCTTGTTTTTGGGAGAAGAGAGTCTCTCATAAATGCATCATTGATCTTCAACTTGGGTAGAATGCTTACACACACACACACACACACACACTCTCTCTCTCTCTCTCTCTCTCTCTCTCATTGTGTGCATGCACTACAAAAAAAAAGTGCCTTTCCCAGTAGTTTGTAGCCGTAGCTAAATGCCTACTTGGTGATGAAAAAAGCGTTGCCTTTGCATGTATTGGAAAGCATTTGGCAACGTTTTTTTTTTTCGTCGGTGGAATAACCATCCCCAAATGTTTTGCAGTAGTTTTAGGGTCATTTGGCGATAGTTTTATGGGCGTGTCATAGGAGCATTTGGCGACGATTTGGTAGCCACCATAATAACCACCATAAAATATTTAGCAACGGTTTTGGGATCAAGTGGCGACAGTTTTATTGTTAACAAAATTTTATATTTGGCGGTAGTTCACTTATCATTGACGACAATTACTAACCGACGCCAATTGTCATTTAGTAATGGTGTCTAAACTGCTGCCAAATGTTTGCATGTGATGCTTATTATTTAGAAATTAACATTTAGCGGTGGTTTAAGGAACCGTAGCTAATGTGAAGAAAAAAATTTTTTTTTTTGCATTTTTTTAAATTTGCACCATTTCTAAATATTATTTATATACTTAATTAAATTATGACAATTATAAATAAAATGTGAAAATATCATATATATTATAATTACTAAATTAATTTTCATACATATTACAAAATAACATAAAGTCATACATAAATTAATTATCATATATATTACAAAGCAATACAAAATGTTCTTCAGCATCAACAAAAGTCCTAGTTGTTTCCCTGACTATCTAAAGGTGGGGTATTACTTAATGATGATGATGGACGTATATTTCCCTACAAAAAAATATTTTTTAATATTATTTATTATTAAGAATTGCCTTAAAATAAGTATATTAATAAAAGTTTATCAATGTAACTTAGTTATTAAGAATTCACCTCATTATTTACCAGTATTGCAACCTCCATGGTCAGTCATTGTAAACGTCTTTCAACAAGCATTGCATAATATTTTCTAAAATTTGTATACGTGCATCCTTAGATTGCATCATAGACTCAAATTCTTCACGTATCTTTTAAACAACATCGGTTGAATCAATATTATGTGTCATATTAATTTCACTTGATTGTTGGGAACCGAAGATCTGAGTTAGGGTGAGGCCAAACCCTAAAGTTCTAACTCTACCAGTGTGCTCTGCACCCAACACACAGAGAATCTTTATTGCCAACTATTGAGGAAGAACCCTCTTGAGACTCAATGTCTAAAATTTTTTCCTACAAACAAGATAACTAGGTTTTAATTTCATAATAGAAATTAATGAAATAAAATATTATGAACATTTCAAACTTACACTAATAATTTTAGCTTGCTCATTGATATATGATCCATCACTCTTCTTATGAGTCTCAATGTATAAAGCACCTCGACTTACAGGTCTTCCAGTCTTTATTACCTGACTGACACTGATTAATTAAAAAAATATGACATTTAAATACTTTAATTAAGCCATTAATGTTGTCTTATCATCTCTTGGTGCTTCCTAGTATTGCTTTTAGAACCTCCTGTATGTGGAGTTACCATATTCTGTTTATTTGCAGTATTAATTTCAATCATTTTCTTTAACTCAAAAAGACCAAATCAAAAGTTGTAAACTAACATAAATAAATTAAAATGACTAAATAAAATACAAGGGACCCATAATCTCAAAAAAAAAAAAACCTCAAAAGACAAATAAGAAATGCAAAAGAAAAAATATATTGATATCACTATATCTCACTATCAATAAGGCAGAATTTTTTTTTTTTTGGGGCCGGCGGGGGAGAACCTACCTCATGTTTGTCCATCAACATCATGTCAAAAAACTTAAAATATGTGCGACGTTTCCTAATGGAAGTACCTAAACAGACTGTATGAATTTAAAAACAATAAGGCAGAATTGATAAAAGTACCTAATCGCATCAAATAACTTCCAAGTTGATTTTGAATCCTCTGATGTTGCTGACTTAAGCATTTCATGTAATAATCCTGAAGCCAATTACAGTTCATGAAGAAATTAAATAAAATGACAAATCAGAAAGTAAATGGTCAAGGCTAATATTTTCCGCAACCAAACAGTTTACTATTAAAATTTTAAAGAAAAAATGCAATACTTGCAAAATCTGGCATAGTAACATCTTGCAAAAGGTAAACACTTCAGTTTTTAATATTTATTTGAATCGGTATATCCCCGAAATAAAAAATGCACAAGATACTGAAGTGAGTTAGGTGATGATACTTGTGAAGAAACACGTCATTTACAGCGATAAATCTATCTCCAAATTCCCTAAAGAACATATGAAGATAATCTTTCATCATATACTATTCCTTCTTTTTATTTTTATTTATCTCTTCTTTAAATAAAGGAAAACATATTATTAGAAAAGAAAAGGGGTGAAGTGCTAGAGCAGAGGAAAATATATCCTCCTAAAGGAAACCAAAAAACACATGAAAAAAAAAAAGTCCAAGCAAACAAAAATGGCAAGTGATTCTAAATTCTAATAATGTGTGAAAACTCTTCCACCTTCCTCCAAGAATGGCAATTTATAAAAGATATCTTGTCAAGTTTATATGTCAACTTTACTCGCAGATAATTTAACTTAACCCTGTAACTAAAAGCAATATTTTAAGGTCATCTATCACTTTGAAATGAAATTTGTTCAACAACTACAGCAAATTTTAGGTTCATCACCAGAACAAACTGATGAACACAAACTCACAACACTATAAATCATCATCCTGTAATCATGCACCTAGAACTGACAATATGTGAGGCAGTTATTCTTGAATAAGTTTGCATTTCCAAATGCAAATTAAGACCAGTGATACCAAATCAAGAGCTATCAAATCCAATCATATCTTAATTCATGGTAGTAATTAAAATATTTTAAAACCACAGTAAGAATTTTCCAAGAAGTAACCAAAATATAATAGTGATATTTCTATTTACGACATTGCAGTCTTCTATAGCAATGTTCAACTACAGCAATACTACACAAAGTTCCATAGACCACTGGGATAGATGGAGTGATATAAGGGTCATGGTTTGTCTATATTTTAGACATGTAAAAGAGAGAAAGACAGTTCAAAACTCAAAGAAGACGACTTTTTCTTCGTAGACCTTTTCTTTGAAGAATCAAGGGGAAGAAAAAAATGGGACTCAAATAAGAGGGACTACTTTCATTGAAGGGGAAGAAAAAAATGAGACTCAAATAAGAGGGACTACCTTCATAGACTTTTTTCTTCTAGTGTTGTGCTCGATTGCATCCCTCTGGTGTTTTCGGCTGCTTCTGGGAAGGTGAAGCCAAGGGAAGGTTAAGGGTCCTGTGAGAATGGAAGGGAGCTGAGGTTAAAAATGAAAAAAGGGAGAGAGAATCCGAAAGAGAAACAACTATTGGCGTAATGGAAAACCAAATTTGTCTCCCCTTCTTTCCCTTCCACTTCCAATTAATAACTAACCTAAAAATCTTTTGAAGCTGTGTGTTGATTGAGTGGAATGAAAGGGAAAAAAATTAAAAACATATTTGATTCGAATTTATATTTTTACTATAGACACAAATGAACAATTTTATCCTTCCCTTCTCAAAGATAACAAAAAACAAATGAATAAAACCACAGACTCAGGCGAAAGAGAAACCCTAGAAAGCACCTGTGCTTGGAGCTTCAGAGTACCCCATCGCATCTGAGTGTTCTGATACAAGGGGTCTCTGGGTGACAAGAACGAAGGAGAGTGTGCACTTTAATTGTGAAATGAGGGAATTAGGGCATCCACTTGTGAAAGGGGAATGAGCAATCTGAGAGGGCTGGCGGGAGAAGCGAAATTAGGGTTTGAGATGCGAAATGGATGGAGAAGCTGACTGTTTTTAGAGCACCGTTGGGAACACCAAAAAAAAAATGGAGGGGAAACGTGAAATGTTGGGTCTTATAAGCATTTCTCGGCGGTTTTAAAAAATCGTCGGGAATTGCATCTAAAACCACCCGTAATTGCATACAATTACAGGCAGTGGTGTTTTCACCACTGCCGGGATATTCTTCATTTCCCAGCAGTTTTTAGGAAATGATCGACAGCAAATACCTATTTTCTTGTAGTGATGTATGCTCTGTTTTTGAAACATAAAACAGAGCAAGAAAAGGAAATGAGAGAATGGAGTGTTGAGATTGAAACAGAGCACACATGCATGCACACTCCAAAAATATTTCAAAATCAAACCCAAAAATAGAAGGAAGGATAATTTGCCATGGAGACAGAGTGACAGCATAAGAGATAATATTAGCTCCCGCTACAAACTCCTACTAGAAGTGAAGACTGGCAAAAAAAAAAAAGAAAAGTTGAAAAAAGATGATTAACCTTCTCACCGGCGAGGGACTCGAAGGCAATACAGGCATGGTCCCAACGCATGGTGGCTTACTCAATCACTTTACTAGAAGTGCACCTTCGATAAGTATCACAGTCTTTGTCACCGATCCCCGAGCACGGTACCGTGATGCCAAACAAGAAAAAAGGGTCTAAATAAAATGATGACGTGGCATGTTCTGAGGTGTAAATAATAAGTTGATGAGGCGTTTTCATATCCTAGTCAACATTAATAGTTAATTTGGCCAACTGAATAGCAAGAGTTTTTTTGCACATAATGAAAAATTAATGGGAATTCTTTGTTCAGTTTTAAAGTTGAGAGGGAGTTTCTGCATCTTGACGAGAGTTTATGGTGTAAAGTACATTTTTTCTTCTTGTTAAGTAAAGTCTCAAGTTAAAGTCTTATAAATAAAAAGAATTAGCATTGAGAGAGTTTTACACCTTTATGGTAGGACTCTATTCGAATTGAATAAGTTGAATCCAATCCAAAAATTGTAGGAAAAAATGAAATAAGACTCCTAGAAAACTTTGGATTATTTAGAATTACGCCTCTAAAGTTTTTATTTCAAAATTGAAGTTTTTGAACTTTCGGCTTTTTATGATATATCCTATTTAGTTTCTGCGTGATAATGATAACTCTTTCACTATATGTATATGTTACATTCTTCATGTGTTCAAATTGTTGTCACCTTAAATTTCCTAACCATCAAATTTGACATGTGAGGATTTGATATGGCAAAAAAAATTATATCGATGTTAAGAAAGGAAAATTTGGATGCAAAGACCTATTTTGTAAAAGTTAAAAGTTTAATGATATATTTTTTGAAATTAAAAATTTAAAGTCTGCTTTAAAATTAATGGCCTAAAGTCTGAGGAGTTTTATCGCGTGTTTTTTTAAAAGTATATATCATACGTTAATCTATCTTAAATCTAATATTAAATGCATTCATTTTTTAAAAAAAAATATATATATATACAGATATTTCCTATATTATATTTTAAAAATATGCAACTCAGATTTTTTAGGAGATGATACTCTATGTAGACAGCGGTTTGGTTGGTCGAAAAGCTAATTAAATTTATTAGTTAAATACTTAAAACATCTTTATATTTATTGTATATATATAGCGACTTAATTTAAACACGACCATTTAATATATTTCAAGAGGCTAAGAGTAAACTTGTACATATATAGTTTTTAAAAAAGAAAAGAACTTGCTAATTAATAGAGTTTCAAATATTGTTAACTGTTTAAGGTTATTATATATATAAATTAATTTATAGGAATTTGTTTAATAACTTAAGCTTTGGGATTTAATTGATCTTTAACAAAATATATTACTCTATATAACCAACTGGTTAATTGATCTTTGGGATTTAATCAATCCTCGTCCCCCATATCAATAATTAAAAGTTAAATTTGACAACATGATATAATATTTATGAACTCTCTGTACAATTCAAGCCCAAAAGAGCTTTCATCTTAGGAGTAATTAGAGATTATAGTGAAAAAAAAATTTATAAATCTTCGTTTAATAATTTAAGATGATAATTAAAGTGATTTTCTGTTGTAAAAATAGTCTTATAAAGGCTTAATATTTTAAAAGAGAAATCTACAAGTCCCATATTGCTTGGAGCAAGGAGGGGAAGAGAGTTTATATACTAATATGTGTTAGTAGGCTAATAAAAAGCTTGAAAAGAGGTGGGCTCTCGCGCACATAAGCCCATATGTATTCAAGCTATTGCAGTGCAAATAGTCCGATTTGCCCCCTGCGCTTGCAATGAATCAGATCGATTTAGTTTCTCTCCTGGAGGGAGTTCTGTAGACGCAGTTCTCTAGCTGTAGTCGCGGAATAATTTCTTTAAGGACAGTGTCTACTGCAAAGACACAACTCAGATTTTCACCTTCCTGGTCTCCAGATTTTATACAACATTTTCGACATGACAATTAAGGCTGTTAAAAATATTTGACAGTTAATCGAGTTTAAGATTGTGGTTAGCTTTTATCATCTAAATTAGCAATTATGTTAATGCCTTAAAATCATGCATGTTAACAACTCCATTAAAAATAATGTTAAACTCGATTATATATATTATAGTTATATTAATATATAAAAAAAATGTGTATTTGGCACTAAATTTAAAGGAAGTGAAAGTAATTTTTTAATAAATTTCTCAATAGTTTGAGTTTTTAGACATATTGATTCTTTAATATAAATATCATATTTTTCATTCAATTTACCTAAATTGTTATGTCAAATTTTGCCGTCTATTTTTTTCCAAATAAAATTAAGTTTAAACGCTATATAAAAAATATTATATATGTGATGTTCCCCTTAAAGTCTTGATATGATCGTTTCTTGGCAGTAACTATACGTCATTCATCTCATCCATGGGTATGTCGATGGGCAGGGGTTCTGGGGTTCCCGCAGGGCTCCTGGAGCAGGAATTTTTTGTTTCCGCGGAGACAATAACAAAGTAAAAATTTTTCTACCAACATTTAGGGGTTGCGACAGGGATTATACTCCCCGTCTCGCCAAGTACCAATTCTTAAAAAATATTTTAGTAATTTTATTGAAATTATTAAAATATCCTTAAATATATATATCTATATAATAATTTTTAAGGACATATAAGTTATTTTACAATTAAAATAATTTAAATTAATTAATAAAACACAAAACCCTAATCTCCCAATTCCATTCTCTCTCGTCATCGTGCTCGTGTCCTCCCCCTCTCTCACCTCTCTAGTCATGCTCTTGTTGTCTCTATTCATGCTCTTGCCATCTCTATTCACTCTCACCTTCTCTGTTCGTGCTCTCATTGTCTCTGTTCACTCTCCCGCCATCTCTATTTGTACTCGTCTTGGGTTTGCTTGTCGCTCCTCTTAGTGCGATTTTGTACTCGTCATCGCTCTCAAGTATAGTTTCCCTATTCTCCCTCTCTCTCTCTCTCTCTCTCTCTCTCTCTCTCTCTCTCTCTCTCTCTCTCTCTCTCTACTGATTCAATCAATTTTGTGAGTCGTCATTCATGTTCAGCATCGTGGTCTCCGCTCTTGCCGTCGTTCAGTACTTCCAGTCTTTCTGCATCTTCGAATCTTTCTTGCTCTCAAGTATGACTTCTTCAATCCCTCTCTTTCTGCATCAAAGAGATCATTGCTCTCAGTATTGTGGCTTTGTGGTTTGCTCTTAGTGTCGTTAGGGATGGTAACAGGGTAGGGCGAGGGTGGGGTTCTTCCTCCGTCCCTGCCCAAATCCCTAAAGGGAGGAGAAAAATTCTCCCATCCCCCTTTCCCGCTTCCTCATGGGAATATTACAAAATTTTTAAATAAAAAAAGGAGAAAGAAGTTTCATTTGCTAGGTGTTCTATCTAACTATAGAGTGACTCAAACACCCAACTATTAGACATACCAACATTCTAAGATAGAGGAACACAGACCCGGAGACTCCGTTACTCTTCATATGAAGATATTAAAATAATTTTTTTGTTGTTCAGATTCAAACAATTTCACCAAGTTCATATCCTCACTAAAACAAAACTAATCAAACAATTTTAGCTAAGGAAAGTTCATATATTCACAGATTCAAATAATTTCCCCAAGTTCATATCCTCACCAAAACAAAACTAATCAAACAATTTCAGCTAAAGGTAGCTCAAAAACATATTCATAGATTCAAGATCTGAAGCAGTGAACTTAGTATTCTAGTATATATAAACAGCAAGAGAAAATGGCGGAGACGCTTCACACTCTTGGCTGAAATAGTGGCACGAATGGAATTAAAATGGTGAACAAGAGATGGGTCTTGGCTTACCTAGGGACAATGCCAGAGATCAGAGACCAGAGTGGTCATGGAGCACGACAGGAGGAGGATAGAGGAAGCACGACGCTGAGGGCAGAGATGGAGAAAGGATGCCGACAGAGACGGAAAGTTGAGAGCAGAGAAACCGAGACGTAGAGAAAGGACGAAGGCAGAGGGAGATACCAAGGGAAGAGACACCGAGGAAGGACGAAGGCACGACGACATGATGGCAAAAGCACGAAGGCAGTCAGGCAAGACGACATTCGACAAGGGCGACTGGGCGACAGTAGTAAAGTCCATATAGAGGTTTCAAAATTCAGAGGGAATGAGGGATTTCGGCCATTTGGATTTTGGAATTAGGTTTAGGTCAGTCAAAAGGGTTTTTTAATAAAAATTATTTTTAT
The DNA here is from genome assembly GCA_037074585.1 of Biancaea sappan. NCBI lineage: Eukaryota > Viridiplantae > Streptophyta > Magnoliopsida > Fabales > Fabaceae > Biancaea > Biancaea sappan. Next base: position 6,452,281 of record CM073495.1, read on the forward strand.
TTTAATTACAAAATTACTAAATTATCCCTAAAATATTTAAATAATATATATATAAAGGGCATTTTAATAATTTTTATAAAATTACTAAAATGTCCTTCAAAAATGAGGACCCCATGGGACGGAGAGTGTGATCTCCGTCCCCGTCCCTCTTTAACTTTTGGAAAGATTTTTCTCCCGTCCCCATCTCCACATTTGGGGATCCCCAAATGCGAGACTCCATTGCCATCCCTAAACGTTGTTTCTTTTTTTTAATATATATATTTTTTAAATTTTTTTAATATCCCTATGGGAAAGCAAGAAACAAAGAATTTTCCTGACAAAAATCGAGGACGATGATAAGGAGTGGGGAGGCACTCCGACCCCACCTGTTGCCATTCCTTCTCATCCATTGGATGAATGGCTTAAGATACACATAATAATTATATTTATGAAATCACACTTTAATTATTTTCATAATCAAGATTGCGTTATATGTGTGTCTGTGTGTGTGTGTTTTGGGGGGGGGGGGTCATCAGCCACTTTGTACGTATACATGATTGTATTATCAAGTTTCACTTTTGCAACTCATGCAATGAGAAAAACGACGTACATTTGTTAAAATTAAATTGTTTCCCAAGTTTTATATTCATTTAGTTTCGCTTAGAAAAATCAAAAGTCTGTTTTTCCTTATTTATTTCGAGTAAACTAAAATAAGTGGCACTACTGTGATGTCCTATCAAGATATAAATATGCGTGAGATTGAGAATATTCTATTTGAGTACGTACATATGAATTAAAAAGATGTTACAATCAATTTAAAACCGACTAAAAATTGCAGTAACATGCATGCATGTGTGTGTGTATATATGTATATATCCTATTCGAGTAAACTAAAAATTGCAGTAACATGCATGCATGTGTGTGTATATATGTATATATCCTATCTGCATGCACCATGAGAAGCGAGCAATACAGAGTACACAGGATGTGTTTGACAAAACAAATAAATGAGTTTATAATTTATTTAGATTAATTTATACTTTATTTGATTAGCTTATAAATTTATTAAAAATATTTAGTAAACAAGCTTATTTCAATAACTTATAATTTATTTTAAAACGCTACTTTTTATAGTTTATAGCTTCTGTACTTTTCTTTCTGTTTTATCCTTATTATTTTATCTAAATACCCTTATATCTTTTTGTTTTATTCATAACCTAAATCCCCAAAATACTTCTATTGTGAATAATTTTTATTTTTATTTAAATTTTTATCTTTAATTAAATTTAATTTAAACAAACAAATATACATATATATATATATATATATATATATATATATATATATATATATATATATATATATATATATTGAAGATAAAAATTGTGATGTATTTAATATGTAAGTATATATTACACTTTTTCAACCATAAGTATATATACATAAGTATAATATATAAACTATAATACAAACATTTCTATGTCCTTTTATGTTATTTTATACTTTTCAGCTACTTCAACAGTTATTTTTATCAAACATTTCTAATTCAATAAATTAGATTATAGCTTTCAGCTAAAAATTAGCTTATAAACTTTCAGCTAACTTATCAGCTATTTTTACTACACATACCCATAATTGATGTTAGAAAATAGAAATGTAGCCGAGATTACAAATCCAAAATTTGATCGAGAGGGAATGTAAAAGATATTAATAAAATTATTTTTGAATTTTTAAATAGTTTATACTTTGAATGAAATTATTTGATATGGTATTGAAGTCACCTCATTTTATAGGTTGTTTTTGTCTTGTAAAAGAATGTGTTAAAGATGTTATCAACAAACCATATGTTTGTTTGTTGTGTGAACGGAGGAGAAATAATCGCACTAGTACAAGAGGCAATGGTTGATTGGTCAATTGATCATTAAATTTGAGTTGTTGAAATATCAGTTTTTTTTTGTTAATAAATTCAACTCAAATATTAAAATATGTGGTGCACGATCTAGTCAGATTCAAACTTGACCATAAATATAGTATAAGTATATATTGACTTTTTATTACTGATGCCTCGGGTTAATTACGCCTAACATTTTAACGCTATTCCTTTATTATTCGAAGTTCTGTGAGATATTTTGGTGTGTTCTATCTAGTTTTAGCTTTTTTATAAAAATAATAAATTGACATTTATAATACAATACACTATATATATATATATATTAGAGACTGAAAAAAAAAAAATCATCCTTAGTCTAAGACTTCACAAATGCAGCTTTTTTTTTTTTGGGTTTTGTATTGATATCTCTCAAATTTTAATATGATCAAGAATTGTAATATTACTTTAACTTTGAAGCTTTTGCACCTAAAAAGCTTTGGTCTATTTAATGAATTTCGCGTTTGAATCCGCTTTAATTAGTTAAAGAGTCTAATTTTTTTTAGTCATAACTATAGTTAAAAAATAATCACAATTATAACTATGATTAAAAATTATAAAATTATTATTAAAAAGAACTAAATTTTTCAGTTAACTGGAGCAGGTCGGGATCCATAAATTCTCCCCATAATTTAAATCGTATAATTTGGTGTTATCGTAACCTCGTAAGGATGCCAAACGAAGAAAGGCTATGTGGGATGGATAAGAATTAATAACAGTTTGGCGTGGTGCCTTTTTTTTTTTTAATTAAAATCTCGAGAAATATTTAATGCTCGTACTTTTATTTAAATTTTTAAAAAATTTTAATTCAAGTTTTTGAAATATTTGATATTTAAAATATCCAAAAAATGTTATATAATGGAATTAGATACTTTAAATCAATGTTTTAAAAACTGAATCAGTCATTAAATTGGTGAATATATTGGTTTATGGTTTATTGATCTGACCGTAGTTGAACCAGGTCGAACGAATAATAATTAAATATATATATTTTTATTTTATATATTAAAAATGTATAGTATAATAAATCAATAAACATTTTCATATTTAATCTTAGTAAACTTATATTATTATTATTATTATTATTATTATTATTATTATTATTATTATTATTATTATTATATGTGTGTGTAATTGCTTTTCTATTTTTTTTTAGTTCTCTTATTTGTTTGTAGCAAAAATAATATTATTATGAAAAAATAATTAAAAAACATAACATGATAGAAAAGAATAAAAAAGATAAAAAAAATGAAAAAATAAAAGCATTTTAAATCCTATATAGTGTGAGAAATTATCGTATTTTATAAATAGTGAATATTATTTTTTTACAAAAATTAATTCAATTAGTTTATCGATTTTTGATCGATTTAATCGATTCCGTACTAATTTTTGGCTCCATCTATTTTAAATGTTGATTAAACTAGGCCAATGATCAATTTCCAATCTCCAATCGAAGTGGCTGGTTCTGTCCTATTTTTAAATTCATGCTTTAAATTGGTTATTGGATATACCACTTACTCGATGTCTAATATCCATCTATTAAAAATCTTAAAGTATCAAACTTATATTATATAAGTATATATGTATTATGTAAATATTATATCATAATATACATATATATATATATTAAAGTTTTTATCATTTATAATATATATTATATAAATAATTATCAAATGAATATTAAATATTTAATCTACCTATCATATATTAGACAGATATTAAGGTACTTAAGGACAACGTTTATATCAGTGCAATAATTGATAAATACTTATTTCTTATTATCCATATCATATTTGATATACAATTAATTGGGATCCGGATCAACTCGAACGTCTAAGAGAGTCCAGTATTTTTTAGCCATAATTTTATGACTTTTAACATACATTTAATCAACGTTATAATTATAGTTAAAAATTATAAAATTATAACTAAAAAGCATTGAACTCTCTGGACGCTAAAGCTGATCTGATTCCAATTGATTGATGGATAGATACCACCAAATATTTAAAATGTTTATTGTGAGCAGCAACCATAGTGGCTAAGTAACACGCCTCTTTCTGAAAGAATATGCCACGATCTGTTTCACGTTATTCAAAAAATATCAAGACATAATGGACCCCAAAAAAAAAAAACGTAATAAAACGGTGCATTTAATTTAAGAGACTTATCCTTTTTTAAAAAAAAAAAAAAAGAACGTTCTTCATAGTTCAAGTCATATATACCCCTCATTTTTCACACTATGCATTTATATGTAGGCATCATCATTTTAACTTGGCTGACTAAGATTAATTAAAGTCTGGCCTGTAGGATTATTTTCCTTCAAGTTTCATATAGTAAAATTAAGAATGATCGTTAATCAATGTTTCTAACACAATATATATTTTAAATGTGAAGGTTATTTTTTACTTCAAGCAAAGACCCAAGTAACCTAATTTTCACTTTCTATAGTAGTCTGTTGTTGTACTAACCCGATCTGAATTCACGATTTCTTGATTCTCAAGGATCCAAATGAAATCTTCAAATGCAGCTTCGAGGATTTCTACGATAATAGATGTCGATATTATCACCATCGTCAGTTTGACTCACCTTGAAGAATTGTTAAATTTAAACTGATCTTTTAATTGTTTTACAATCTATATCAGTTACTTCTATGCTTCCATTTGTTTTGAATAGATCAACAATTAACCCCAATAATAATAATAATAATAAAGAAAACGAGTTGGTAGTTCTATGAAGAAATTTTGAATCAACAGAAAAGCATGTGCTTAAACTAACCAACATTGATATATTATATCTATTTGAACTTAAGACAATAGAGTACAAACTTTGGTGGCATGCAAAGCTGACAACTAACATCACGAGAATTATTATTCATTGCATTGTTTCATTAGGTATGATCTTTTGAATTTGTTAATATTCTCAAGTTAAGTGTTTCTTGTGGACGAGAACGAGAGACAGAGAAAGAGGATAGAAGAAGAGAGAGTTGGTTGATGTTGATATCTACCAGTTGGAAACTTTTGGAAGTGATTTTAATTACGTGTTTCTAATTAATTATAAAAAATAATTAAGAAACGAAGTTGAGTGAAAGTAGGGAAGAGTTAATTCTTGGTTAGGGTTTTGACTTTGATATCCACCAAATCAGAGAAAATATGGGCCTAATTTTGTTAGCTTGCATTCATTCATTCCAGCACGCATTTATTGACTTGGCATATATAGAGAAGTATAACTCATGTCATGTTTAAATCAGAATAAACATATAAATTAATTCTTAAAATATACTTTTTTTCATAATTTAGTTTTAAAATTTAAGTATCAAATAAGTTAATTTTTATTTACACATGCATAGTGCAATTCAATTTTGCTGTATGACTAAATTGATTATTTATTCATCTTAATCTCAAGAATTAACTTAAAATATAATAACATGCAATGAGTTCATAACATTGTGTAGAGCTAAATTATGTTTTTTGAGACTAAACATCAGCTCATATTTTTCAGGAACTCTATAATTTTACATTTCTATGTTTAATATAACTAATTTGCATTGATACTATTTATTTTAGTATAATATAACTAAAAAGATAATTAAATTTAAGTAGACCATGGCCCATGCATCGGTTAGAGATAATTAAACTTATTCTCATCCATATTTTGATTAAATTAGTCAATTATTTCATTAAATTTATACTAAAATTATTTTAATTAAAACTTCAATTGGTTAGTTAATTAGTATAAAGAAATAAGCTTAAGCAGACCATAGCCCATGCTTTAGAGATCAAAATTACCAAAATGTTTAGGTTGCTTAATTGGTTCTTAAACTGATATTAAAATTTAGTTAAAACTTTAATTCTTGCCATTAATATGTTATTTAATTATATTAAATATTAATATAGATATTTTAAAATTTATAGATAGTTATTGCGGCTACTGTAACAGGAAAAATAAAATAAAATATGAGTATACACAATTATTGCAAAATATAATTATAAATTTTATATGATTATAAAATATGAATATACACAATCTTTGCCATAAACACTTTGTTTAGGACTCAAATGCTACACGGAGTTTCTTATATATATATATATATATGCTACAGAGTTTTAAAAGAGAAAGAAAATACTATTACTTCATCACTTATTCACTTAATTACTGGATTTTATTTATTTTTATAAATCTACATCTCAAACTAATAATATCCCTTCTTTCATAATTAAGAATATTGATTTTTATTGAAATGCTAAAAATAATTTTCTCTGCTTAATATCCACCTAACACAGTAATCACTTGTATAAATGGGTTGAAACTCTTATATCTAAAGAATTAATATGATAATATATATAATATTTATGAGCCTCATTTTTTAGTGATAAATTTTATTTGAATATAGATCCTAGAAAATATATATGTTTCATACATTTAATGTTTGTTTCTTTTCTTCCTTTTTTAAATGTGACACCGTTAAGTTAGTTAATCGCTAGAGATGTAAATTCTCCCTATGATGATTTAGACATGATAATTGATGTAGACCTTGTACGTTAGGCTTACATAATGCTTCTAGAGAAAACTTTTAACGACGCAAATTACAACTATAAAATTATAATTATGAGTACTAAAATGTTTTTGTCATGCATTAAATTTAAAAATTATTCTAACTTGGAATTAGCCTATATCATTATGCCATTATTACTGCCTTTGTACAGTTCGGATTGGAGAAGTAATGTACTACTCTAGGAAGGGATGCCTCTAAAGGTCAAAAAAGCCCTTAAGCCTTAATTGATAATTTCTCTTACTTGCATTTAATTTCTTAATTTCTATGACAAAAGCATTGTTTTCAATTATCAAAAGAATCCACTTTTTGCATGCACATGCGCTCATATTTTTATGGTTTAAGTCCTCAGTTGTTCGAAAATTTATGTATAATTTGATTCCAAGTAGATGAGATTATAAAAATTTAAATCTCTCTTAATATATATATATATATATATATATATATATATATATATATATATTTTCTTTAATTTACAAAACTAGAACATAAAATTTTACTTAAAAAAAATAAATGTCAAAAAACTTAAATCAACTAGCATTCTTATATATATATATATATATATATATATATATATATATAACATATCAAACAAGAAAAATGGTTTAATGTAAAACATGAAAGGAAACAATTATTATTATTTCAATTACAAATCAATAATTTAAATTAATGCAGAATCTATCAACATAAAATTTAAGCGTATAATAATATTTTTTTAATTTTTATCATTAATAATTTATCTATCAATTTTAATAATTAATTTGTGGTGTAACAGTGATTTTGTTCCTCATTAGATAGGTTAAATAATTCTTGTCAATTATATATATATATATATATATATATATATTATGGAAATCAAAATTGTAAGTTTGATTGTAATATGGATTAAAATTGTGAACCTATCTCCTTCTTCTTTAATTGCAAGATCACATACAAGATTATTTTTATATCAAGATCGCATAAGATTGTGTCTTGACCGTAGGATCGTAGGATCACAGAACCCAATAAGATCTTGACCACACTTTTTTTTTTAGCTATTTCAAAAATAAAAATGCGTTGTTTAAGGATAATCCTAGCCCACACAAATTTGGTTTCCACTCATTCTATGTTGAGATTTGGATAAGTTTGAACTTGTCCAAGAATTTTAATGAGCTATATGAATCTTTTATATTTATTTTTTAAAAAAATTCATAGGATCTATGCCTCTTCTGATCTTAAGATCCTGAGCTTGATTATCTTGATATATATATATATATATATATATATATATATATATATATATATATATGTATATATATAGTGACATGTGCACTAGTTAGGTCACTCATGAGGACAAGGGGTCTAGTACATTAATTGTATATACTTAGATATATTTTTTCTTTATATATTATTCAATGACCCGAAAAAGAAGATGAAACTCAGTACAATTTTTTAAAAAAATTAAATTAATACTACATGAAAATGCATAGACCAAACAAGTTGCAAACTAACCTAATTATTTGCTTATTTTAATTTCATAGAATTAAATGATTTTCCAAATATAGCATAATGTACAAGAGAAATTACTTCTGGTTTGCTTGAATTGATACAACTCCACCTATTTTTTTCCTTCCCACATGAAATTTTATTCAAAAAAGAAATGAAATTTTATAACTAATAGTTTTAAAATTAAATTGATCGTTATTAAACTAGTAAAAACACTGATAGAAAGTTTATTAATTCAACTACGGTTATATATATTAGATTTGATAAATTTATAAAGGCTTGAATAAGCTGTTAAACATTTTTATACATATTTAATAACAATATTCAATCTGAACAATACATTTTTGTTAAATAAAATTTATAAATAAAAAATTACTTATGTATATATAAACTACAAAAAGACATAATATTATATATTAATCAATCAGTGTATAATTTCAATAAACAAGACATAAAACATGATAATAGAGAAGACACTTTGCTATAATAAGAAGAAACAATCAATGTATAATTTCAATAAATGAGACATAAAACATGATAATAGAGAAGGCACTTTGCAGTAATAAGAAGAAACATTGTTTTACAATATTTAAAAACATTCAATTAATGAAGAGAAAAAATATAGACCAGCCCAGTTCCTATTGTCTTTAAAAAATCAATGTTTTTTTTCACCTAATAGACACTACACTTTCTTCTTTAAAACCTATTATAATATCTTTAGCTTCACCAAACTAAGTTAAAAATTGATCAAATTATAAGTAATAACACTGTAATTATATAGTATTAATAGGAATTTAAGTAAGTTTAATCATTTTTTTAATCTTAATTAACCTAATAAATTGAAAATATATCAACAAATGAAAAAAAAAAGACAAATTGCCGTGTCTTGGTAGAAAGAAATAAATAGGAAAAAAAATGAAGGGGTAGTTACGAGAGACGCAAAAATGGGGCAACATAATTAGAAAAGAAACACAAAGGGAGGTGAGGCTTTTTTATTTATTTTTATTAATTAAAGAGACAGCAAATGCCGGCGTCAATAAACTAAAATGTAGGCTAATTGAATGAAACGTAGCTGTTGTTATCCACTTCCAACTACTCAAACGCCCCCCCTCCTCTCCCTCTCCCTCTTCTCTTCTCTTTTTCCCATTCTCTCCCCACAGCCCACAAACTGCCCTTATTTTCACGTCAATCACAAGCTACCCCTCACCCCAAAAATAAAAACCGGATCAAATATTTATCTTTATTTAAATCGTTAAATTTTAAATAATAATTTTGATAATTTTAAAAATATATTAATTAAAATATAAATAGTTAAATTTCAGAACGAGCATGTAACAAAAAGCATTGAATTTATTTTTTCTTAAAATTTGTATTATATAATTTATATTATCACTATATAAAAATTTCTTAATTTAAGTATTTCAAAATTTATTTCTTTTAAATAATATTTTAAAGATCGAGATTTATAAATAAAAAAATTAATATTAAGTGAATTTTATTCTTTATGACGTAATATGACTCTAATCAGATTAATTGGGGTTTCAAACGAAAAAATTATGCCATTATAAATAATTGAAATAATAACTAGAAAAACAAACACCCTAAGATTCTCCTACCCTTTCCTTTCCCGTCTTTAACTTTCCTCCTCATGTTCTTGTTAACAAAAGTAGTCTAGTCTCTCTGCACCACATAATAGACTCCAATTTGTAATGACTTATAGAAATATTTTATTGATTTCTCCAAAAACCCTCAATATTTTCTTTACACGTAGTTGCCAGGAAATCCCAATGTATTTAAGCTAGTTTGATTTCTCTCTTTCTATTTACTCTCTCAAGGTATTTGTTTATTATGACAAAAATCAAAAACTTTTTTCTGCCATATAGTTGGAGATATTTTTAAAAAATTAAATTTTCTAACCTATAAAAGAAATGATATCCGAGACAACATTAATGCGACTAAATTTTTAAAATAAAAATTGTTGTGCATTACAGACGGATTAATTTTTTTCATCTCTATAGTTTTTTCTTTGTAGACTATTGGAATAATTTTTTAAATTTAAAGAGTATTTCTCTAATTAATAATTTAATATATTGAAGATTTTTATTTAACCTTGTTTGTCAAAGTACGTATATGTGGTAAAAAGTGGAACCTAAGCTGCGACAAAATATCACTTCTCTTATGGTGAATTAAGAGCTATAAGTTACTTGTAATAACATTGTTCACTTCAACATTGTAATTAATATTTCATTCCACAAAATCGTTGAACAACATCACCGTCTTCTTCTTCCCTCTCTCCCTTTTTAAACCCCACCTTCTCCCTCTCTCTCTTTATAACCATTCTCACATTCTGATTAGCTCCATCTAACACACCCCCTTCTCCCTCCCTCTCTTTCTCTGGCATGGTCATGGGGGCTTTCCGACGTCGTTTCGACCCCATCTCCAAATGCGCCTCTGGCGGCCGCTCCAACCAGACGGTGGCGTCGGACCTCGATGGCACACTCCTCGTCTCGCGCAGCGCCTTCCCTTACTACCTGCTCGTGGCTCTGGAGGCCGGCGGCGTCCTCCGCGCGCTGCTCCTCCTCGCCTCGGTCCCCTTCGTCTACTTCACCTACCTCTTCCTCTCCGAGACTCTTGCCATCAAGACGCTGATCTTCCTCACCTTCGCCGGCCTCAAGATCCGCGACGTCGAGATCGTGTCGCGCTCCGTGCTGCCGCGCTTCTACGCGGAGGACGTCCACCCGGAGTCGTGGCGCGTGTTCAATTCCTTCGGCAAGCGGTACATTGTCACCGCCAGCCCGCGCGTGATGGTGGAGCCGTTCGTTAGGACGTTTCTCGGCTCGGACCGCGTGCTGGGTACGGAGCTGCACGTGACTCGCTCGGGCAGAGCGAGTGGGCTCGTGAGGGAACCAGGCGTGCTTGTTGGCGAGCTCAAGAAGATCGCTGTGAAGAAGGAGTTTGGGTCTGACTTACCCGATTTGGGACTCGGAGACAGCGAGACTGATCATGACTTCATGTCAATTTGCAAGGTTCGTTAATTGTTACACTCCTCCTACGCTTACAAACATTTGATTCTCTTTAATTATAAATTCTTTCAAATATATTTTTTTAATTGTTCCGAGTGTGGATGTTTCGTATTTTACCCAATAAGGTTTTGATCTGTTGAATAAGACTTTTTTATGTGATAGAATTAGAAACCATTTTATTTTGAGTTTACTTGCTGAGGTAGACGTTGTCTTGAGTTCGGTTCTTACCGTTGATTATTTGTTTTTAATTTTTTATCCCTTTCCCTAGGTGTACAATTTTCAAAACTACCTACGGGTGAACGCGGGTTGGGTTGGTTCAAGTTGTGGGTAAATCTCAACTCGAACCAATCAAAGATGTGAGTGTTGAGTTAGGTCGGGTTCATCATTTTTTATTGCTGAACCTGAACCAACCCAACCCGCACTCCTGCGAGTTGGTTTTTTTTTTTTTTTACAGTAGCACCAACAAATTGATCTATTTTCTTCAACCCTAAATAATGTAAAACACTGAAACTATAAATAATGGCAAGTAAAGTGAATAACTAAGATAAATACAACATCTATTTTTCAAGACTTATAATCTTTAATCATAAATAAATCTAAGACACAACACAAAAATAAAATAAGAAAGAACTTTTAGTTTTCACAATTCACACAACATCATAATTATATTTAAACATTCTTCATTCTAGCAATCTTCATTCTTCAATCTTCAATCCTCAATCCGAAAAGCCAAGAGCTTTGAGCTTTTTAGTCCTAAGATAATAATTGAAAAAACAATTAGTATTATAGAAACAATGTCAAAGTAAGAAAATATAAATTTATAAATGTTAGAAAATTTACCTATTTCAAACATTTCATTTTTTTCAAATCCCCTAGTCCTTTATCATCATCATTCATCAATTCTCAATATCTCTAAAATAATTAAACAAAAAGTAAACAAAAAATATAAGTATAAATATAAAATTATTAACATTAAACATAAAATTATCAATATAAAATATTTATTTGCTTCAACTCTTTCAACTTCATCCATGCTACTCCTTAAATCAATTTCTTTTTTAGCAACCCTTAGCCAATTTTGTAAAAAAAAAATGCCAAATAATATTTTAAAAATATAAAAAATATATATTTAAATTTGATCGAGTTCGCGGGTTGGTTGGATTCAAAACTTTGAATCCACAAACCCGACCCGCACATGTGCGGGTTGAGTTTTTTCAACTCAATCTAACCCGTGAACCCAACCCAATCCAACCCAATTGTGCAGCTTGGATCGAATTATGCGGGTTTAGCGGGTTCATGGATCATTTGCTCACCCCTAAAACTACCTACTTTTTTTTTGAGAGTCTAAATTAAATTTCAAAATAGTGACAAATAATTTTATATCTTTGATGCACATTTTTTAATCTTTGTTATCAAATTTAAGTGCATGGTTTTCACAGAATATGACACTTATATGATTTTTAAAAAAATAATAATTTTTTTTTACAATTTAACGTTACATGATTGGTATTTTAAATGAAAATTTACACATAATATATTTTTTAGTGAAAAATTTTAAAGATATAAGAAATTATACATAAGTCTATTCTTTTTTTATAAGGATATTCAAAATTTCAAAATTACTTTTACATAATATAAAATAATTTTAAAATAATCAAAATTTAAATAGAGGTATATATTTTTTTCTGAATCTTAAATAAAGTGATAAATTAAAGTTTGAATCTCTATGAAGAAAAGTGACTATTTTTAATGCCTAACTGTATTCAAATGAAATTACTTTAGAGGGTATGTGTGGAAAAAGAGAACAGGTATATATGGACCTCTTATACCATTGAAAAGAAGAAAAGGTCAAAGAGAGATGGATTTATGTTTGGTGAGCGTGTTAATGGCCGTGAAATATTGTTTTTCATATATCTATAATAAGCCTCCCTTGACATGTCCTTTTTCTTGGATAGCTATATATTTCCCTTATGGCAGAGTCTTCTTCATAATATTCATCTCTATTGTTTCTCTTTGCTACCAATAAAGTTTAAATGGTCCCCATATTTCTCTGGCCCATACGTATTAATACAATCACGCCTTCACTTCTGGGCCTGCTATGCCACCTTCTTCTCTCTTCTCTCTATTAATATCCCTATAACTATTTCTCTATTAATTTGTTATTTGTCGAGTACAGATCGCATTTACTTTCAAAACTGAGTACCACTGACACTTCCCATAAATTTCTCATGTCCAACCCACTCTTCTAACACTTGATCCAAGCCTCATGTTTTGTTCCTCTCATGTAAAAAGATTATCATCTTTCATCATTGCAGTAATAAGCACAATTCTCGTGAGTGAGTTTCCTTATTGACTTTTTTTGGCTGTATAATTGATATTGTTTATAAGCTGACCTTTGTTTACTGAGTAGTCTTATAAAACAGTTATCATGCAATATATGCAGCTCATACTTCTAACATTTAATTCATGCACTATATATATATATATTTTGTTCCTTATGTAGAAATTATGATAACCTTTATAATTTGCATCTTTCTGCATAGTTTTTCATCATGAAGCACAGTTCTTGTGAGTTTCCTTATTCATCTTTGAGATTCAAATTGTTTATGGGCTGAGTTTTTACTGAGGAATTCTGTCAAGCAGCTATCGTGCTACCCACTCTTTTAACGTTCAGTCGAAAGTCTGTATGTTGTTCCTCATGTAAAAATTGTGAAATCGATAATTTGCATCTTCCTGCTCGGTGTGTCATCACTGAGCAGTAACGAAGCACAATTCTTGTGAGTTAATAAGTCTCTCCTTATTAACCTTTTTTTATTCGTAAAACTGAAATGGCGTATGGGCTGAAATTTGTTTACTGGGTAATTTTATCATACAGTTATCATGAAAAATGTAAATGAAATATCTAGTACAATTGTTGTGCAATATGCAAACACTCTCTTAAGACTTAATCCAAGCTCTATATTTTGTTCCTTAAGTAAAAATCATGAAAATTTGTGATTTGCATCTTCCTGCATGGCTTTTCATCATTGAGCAGGGAGCACGGTTCTTGTGACTTTCTTATTGACCTTCTTTACCCTGTGAAATCGAAATTGTTCGTGGGCTGAATTTCGCTTTTTGAGTAATTTTATCAAAAAGCTAACGCGCAAAAAGCAAGTAAAAATAATTCAATTTTCTAAACTTTCTCATCAAATTTACTGCATAATTTTAGCAAACACCTATCATGCAATATGGTGAGCAGATGAAAAACTGATCTAGGTTATCTGCAATTGGCATGAAAATTATAGAATAACACTGCATATTTTTTACCATTCATTTTAAATTAGATAACCACAATTAAAGGAAAGTGCAATAATCAAATTTCATGTGGCCAACACTTTTTTATAATTGTAGTCGTCTGATCCAAAATGAACGTTTACAATTGTACAACAGGACTCTGTAGTTTTGGTGCCAACTACAGAGAATCTGGATATATGAAATTAATTCATACCTATTGTAAAGTGAAAATTTTATTACCCACCTTCTAATGAGGCTGCCCAGAGATTAAACAAGTTTTTGTGGCTGTGGAAGATAAGTCAGTTTTCTAAATTTTCCTGTGCAGGAAGCATATATGGTGCCCAGGACCAAGTGTGACCCACTACCAAGAAACAAGCTTCTGAGCCCAGTTATCTTCCATGAGGGTCGATTAGTTCAGAGGCCAACCCCTCTAGTTGCCCTCTTGACCTTCTTATGGATGCCAATTGGAATCATAATCTCTGTTTTAAGGGTATACCTTAACATCCCTTTGCCTGAAAGAATCGCTTGGTACAACTATAAGCTTCTAGGCATAAGGGTCACAGTGAAGGGAACCCCTCCACCACCCCCAAAGAAAGGCCACAGTGGAGTCCTATTTGTGTGTAACCACCGTACAGTTTTAGACCCAGTGGTTACAGCAGTTGCACTGAGAAGAAAAATCAGCTGTGTCACTTACAGTATAAGCAAGTTCAGTGAGATGATATCACCTATCAAAGCAGTGGCTTTATCAAGGGAAAGAGAGAAAGATGCAGATAACATCAGGAAACTACTTGAAGAAGGAGACTTGGTGATTTGCCCTGAAGGCACTACTTGTAGAGAGCAATTCCTTCTGAGGTTTAGTGCTCTTTTTGCTGAGCTAACTGATAGAATCGTCCCAGTTGCTATAAATACAAAGCAGAGTGTGTTTTACGGGACATCGGTTCGCGGGTATAAATGGTTGGACCCTTATTTTGTGTTCATGAACCCCATGCCTACATATGAGATCACCTTCTTAAACCAGCTTCCCACTGAACTCACATGCAAGGGAGGCAAATCTGCCTTTGAAGTTGCAAATTATATTCAAAGGGTTCTTGCAGGGACTTTAGGGTTTGAGTGCACAAATTTAACAAGGAAGGATAAGTATGCCATTCTTGCAGGAACAGATGGAAGGGTTCCATCTAAGAAGGAGAGAGAGAAAGAGAAAGCTTAATTTAAAAAAGGGATTAAGAAAGACGGTGATGATCCCTTTTGATACTGTTATTGGTTTCTTTACCATGTGTTTCTAAAGCGTTTAGAGTAAGTATCATAGTAATAAGAATTTGATTGTAATGATGATGCCCATAAAAGTTTAACAATTTATGTGTATCTTGTTGTTCTGATATAAAAAAATATATATAGTTTCTGTTACTGGGTCAGTCCTGAAGTCTATTACATAAACAGTTTTTTTCTTGAAACGATGATAATTATGTCAAGGATAGTTCTGATAGAGACGTGGCTTGTGGGATCACAAGTCCAGCTGGAAAACTGACATACGTAATATCTTCTTATATTTTGAAATATGTTTGATGCAAGTGCAGTATGAGAAGTTATTATAAGCCCTCATGCTACGTCGAGGCGTCTTATTCAACCAGCAAATGGTAAACCATTGGTCATTGAACAAAAGTCCTTACTTGGCAACAGAAAGCATTCAAGTCACTTGAAATTTTGAAAATAAGATAGAGTGGCTATTAGTTACGTAGCAGCTTAGTTAAATACGGTCTATGCACATTGATGTCTTCATAAACTGACTTAACTATTTCACAAAACCAACAGACACATACCAAAAGATATGGCAAATATTTTCTTCCTCCATAATATTTTACCTAAGCTTCAATTTCGCCTCTAATTTTTTTTTTGGTCAATATTGTCCCTATAACTAACTCTGTCAATATAGCTGACAAAAAATACTAGTGTGAACTTCTCGATGGAACATGTCACTAAGAGCGTGTCTTACTAATTGGCTCTAGTTTCAATTTTATTCTAAATATTTGGCTCTAGGCTCAATTTTGTTCCAAACATTCGGATAAAATGATAGTTTTGTTTTTCTTCTCTCCTCTATCTCTCTCTCTTTGGAAAGAGAGGAAGAAGGATAAGAATTTTGATCTCTCTCTCTCTCTCTCTCTCTCTCTCTCTCTCTCTCTCTCTCTCTATCTCTCTCTCTCTCTCTCTCTCTCTCTCTCTCTCTCTCTCTCTCTCTCTCTCTCTCTCTCTCTCTCTCTCTCTCTCTCTCTCTCTCTCTCTCTCTCTCTCTCTCTCTCTCTCTCTCTCTCTCTCTCTCTGTGTGTGTGTGTGTGTGTGTGTGTGTGTGTGTGTGTGTGTGTGTGTGTGTGTGTGTGTGTGTGTGTGTGTGTGTGTGTGTGAAAGAAGAATTTGTTTTAAAATTTTTCTCTCCTCTCTTTGTGCAGAATTTATGGGGGAGAAAGAGAGAGAGAAAGAGAAAAAGTTGAAGAATCTAAGGGTAGAATTGTCATTTACTCATGCATTTGACATTTCTAACATGTGTACAATTAGTGGTATACATTGGCAATGATGTATCCAATGGAGAATATACGTCAATATTTTCTGTCAACTATATTGACGAACTTAGTGATTGAAATGAAATTAACACAAAAAGTTAAGAAATCTGTGAAATAATGGCTTAGATTACATGATGTAAAAATATGAAATGTGGCATATTGTTCTGATGTCATGTGGCTAGTCTAAAATCATGTAAAAAGAATAATTAAAAAGCTTTCAAAGTGGCTTCATTTTGTACCATATAAAATAAGTGGTAAAAAAACTCTCAAAGTGACTTCATTTGCAACCATACAAATGTGTGGCTAAAAATTGAAGAAGAATCAAAGTCAAATTTGAACACTTCAAAGGAAGAAGCGAAATTGGTTTTGACTTCTAAAAGGAGGACGCAAATTTGGTATTGACTTCTTTTAAAAGGATAAAGAGGAAGAGGAAGCAAAATTGGTTTTGTCTTCCTTCACAAACTCTATAAAATAGGACTTCTCTCCTTAAACATAAGGGAGTGTGACAAAAACAAGAGTGGATGTGAGCAAAGATGTGATCTTTGTGAGTTTTGAGTTATTGAAGCCAAGTTTAGGCACTTAGAGAGAGGTATAACTTGGGTTAATTTGTGAAGTCTTTGTATGAATGAAAAGAGTCATTGTATTTATTTTGTCATAATTGAAATTTCTTGCTACTCTTTAATCGTGAACGTAGGCATATTACCAAATCACATTAAATTTCTGTATCCTACTCTTTTTTTTTTCTTGCACATTTAATTTCTCCATATCGAGGCCCATTTCCAACAAGATCAAATAAAAACTTGAAACAAATGTTAGATATGGAAGAGGAACATTTACCATAGGATAATTTTGTTAGAGAATATACATATATATGGCGGCAATCTGCAAATGTTGAGAGATGGAAGGTTGATCACGTTCATTAACTCTCCTCGTGTTCAAATTATGACATTTGGGGTCTGCTTCTTCTCTATGTTAGGTTGGAGAAATATATGCCCAACTTTTAACTTGGTATACTTGATACCTCGACTCTTGATATCAGAGTAAGGTTGCAAGTTTTACCCTAAGGCCATAATAAAAGCTTGATGTTGACAACATGATATTAGATTTAGATTTCGAATCTCTATGGTGAAGTCTTGTAGTTATCATGAATGCTAGTCATTTCAAAGTTTTGGGTTTAAATCTCGTGAATGAAAAAAAATTAATGTTGATAGAATTTTATATCTTTGTGATCTAACCGAATTAAACTAAATTATTCAGAGCTTAACGAATTTTTGGATACAGGTGGTTTAAGTAAAATGAAGTTAATTTTAAACAAGGCATAATGAGTACGTCTTTTGTTCACTCTTGGACTTCAGATAACTTCTGTGAAGTACCTAGAAGGCCATAGATCTAAGGTTAGGAAGAACAGAGAGGTTCCTTCTCTTAGATCAAATTCCACGCAAAAAGAGAAGGAGAACATCGTGTTTAATTGCATGCCCCTGACAACTGAAACTTTTCACATTTACACTCCTACTAAGCAGATTTTTACTTACTTTCTTAGTGGCTGCAAGCTGCATTGGTTTCAAAAAGATGCAAGGAATGATCAATATAAGGCTGTATGAAGTAATTGCAAAAATCTAGTAAATCACAATATAAGGCTGTATGAAGTAATTGCAAAAATCTAGTAAATCACAATTGAGTCCTTAAAAGATTATGTTTATTTTAATCTGATATTTTTTTTGTCAATTTGACGATTAACAATAGTAAATTTTGTAATTTAATAATAAAAATAATTAATTTAATTTGATACAAACATAAATTTTTAAGAACTAAACTGAGTTGAATCATGTTGCCTGCAAATAGCATTGAAAAAGTGGAATGTCTTATGAAGTAAATTAGTGATTTACTCCTATAACATTATTTGTCGTCCATGCAAGTTGAATCATATTGCCTGCAAAGAGCATTGAAAAATGGAAGTGGGACACTGTAAAAGTGGCAGCGAATTACAAGGTGAACCTAACTTTCAAGGTTGCCATTTATGGTTGAGAAAATATGTAATAAATGAGACATGTCCGTCTTCATAAAAAGATGGGGCATTAGGGACCGTTGGCCTCTCCATACTGGTCTGCCTCTAAAACCTAACCACGTGGAAGGGACAGTCTGTTTCATGGGTGAGTTACTTCCTGTCTCATTGTACCACCGTTGACAAATTTTTGAGGACATGTTTGGAGGGAAGAAGTATTTACCTCAATAATTGTTGGATTTTATAATTAATTAATGATTCAATTTTTAAGTTATTTAGATAAATAGTTTATTTAAGCACTTATAAAATAAGCGTTTATCATATAAACACTTATATATAAGTTATTTTTATAATTAAAGAATTTATGAGGACAAACTTTATATAAACTATTTTCAATTTATTTTTATAAGCTCTTCAATTTATGGGCATTGTCATAAGTTATTTCTATAAGGTCTCTCAAATACGTATATAAACACTTATGCTATAAGATAAGTTAAATAAGCTCAAAATAAGCTCTTCCAAACGCATTCTTTGAATGTTAATTTTTTTAAAATAACAGCATTTTGAAATCTGGATTGTTAATTGTAAAAATACAATGGTTCAGATTAAGCTGAGTACCCTACTTAATTCTGGAGCCAAGCAGGGGATCCAAATCATGTTTGGAGGGGTGACTCGAGATTTTTCTGTCTTTGGGTTGTGTGTGTTGTTTTTCAAAGTTTATAGAACCAGACAAAAAGAGGTCGTCCATGCTCTATCAAATATCTACAAAATTTATGTATTTAGGTTTGGATTGGGGATTCCAAAATTGGATTTAGATTTGGATTTGGATTGGAGTATTGAGATTTTGTTGAGAATACGAGAGTATAGTTTCTTTGCAGTTGGTATCAAAACTGCAAAGTCCAGTTTCAAATTTGTAACTATCAGTTTTCGACCTAACAATTACAATTGATGGGAAAGAAAAACAAAACACACATTCCTTCAATCGTGTTCATGGTCACGATTTTAGGGCTGCACTCTGTAGCTGGGTTTAAAATTGAAGAATTGATATAGGGAGGTTCCTGGCTCGAGACTTGTGATATTATATATAAATAAAGATATATTCTCAGCTAATTTCACTTATATATATTAGTTGGATGTGTGGTAGTTGTAATATTTATTTATCATTTATTATATGTGAGAAATATATTTGTTGAAATTAGACAAATATCAAGCTATTTGATTGTGCATTTGAAACAAAGTCTAGCAAAATGGGGTCATCAAAACTTGTGTTTTTACTTGAATGTGAGCATCAAAAAAAGGATCCAGATTGGATTTGGATTTGGATTCAGGCATTAAAAAATGGATCCCCAAAAAACATCTTGAATCTGCAAAATATGGTTGGGAGTGTAATTTACAGAGGGATGCATTGTAATTTCTATTCCCAGACTAGTTTCTTGTTATCTTTTTTTTTTTTCCTTGTTTTCTGGGCTTTTGCTCGTCTTTTCACCAAAAAGGAAAAAGATAATATATATATATATATATATATATATATATATATATATATATATATATATATAATATATTAGTTGAATATATGCTAGTTGCAATATTTATAAACTAGTTACTATGTTTAAAATACACGTTTGTTGAGATTAGATAACTTCAAGTTACGGATTATGATTTGAATAAAATTAATGGTTATGTGTGTGATTTTTTTTTTTTTGTGATTTTATATGAATAAATCTTATCTAGATGAGCGTTAACTTGAGAAGATAATGTTGATTTTAAAACTTTTTCAAGTAAATGTGCTTAGGAATTAATGGCAATGGATGAGTACCCATTCTTTTTTTTTTTCAACTATCTGAATTCATTTTTTTTCCCACTATCTGCATTCCTTTGTATCTGTCTAAAGTATTCAATACTCAAACTTTATGCCAATCCACAAAATATTTACCTTCATAATATTTGAAAATACTCAAAATATGTGAAAAAAGTGTTGCATAATGGATGCTGATGCCCTAAATTGATTATTTGTATCTATATACTTGATAATCGATATCTATCTAACAAAAATATTTAATGTATCAAGTTTACACTATATAAATATGTATTATATAAAAAAATATATTATAATTTTGATATTAAATTTTTTAATTTATAATATATATTTATCTATTAATAAATAAACATCAGATAGATATAAGATATCTTATCCACCTATTCGTAGTGGACAGATATAGTATACTCAATGTCAATATCCATATTCGCCTAAGAGTATTTATTTCTTTTATTATTTGTATTTATTTAATATCTGATTTTGGTATAAGATATTTTATTTTTAGAATTAATCCCACTGAAGAAAATTCATACAATTTAGCAAATGCATTGTAAAATCACTTGTCCCTTCACAACCAATATTTTAAAAATCAGATCCTTCATTAAATTAAAAAGATTAATAATTCACAGTTTTCATGGTTAGGGATGGTAACGGGGCGGGGCGGGGGCAGGGAGTGCCTCCCCCATCCCCGTCCCCGTCTCTTCCCCCAAAATCTACCCCCGTCCCAGCCCCCATCCCCGCGGGGGAGAAAAAAATCTTCCCCATCCCCATTCCTCGCGGGGAGCGAGGACCCGTGGGAACCCCGCGGGGAGCAGGGACCCGTGGGAACCCCGCGGGGAGCGGTGACCCGTGAGGACCCCGCGGGGTTTTTTAAAAAAATTAAAAATGTAAAAAAAAAATCAATAATACATATTTTAATAAAAAATCTTCTCTTTTCTCTTCTAGGTTAGGGGATAATTGGAAAAATTCAGACAAAGGAGACCGTGGATTTCGATAGAGAGACTGTGTGGGAGAGGACGAGAATTGAATGATGGGAAGAGTGACCACAACAGACAGAGGAGACCACGACGATGAATTGAAGAATGGGGAGAGCGAGTGCAACGACAAGAAAAGGCCATACCTGAGAGGCAAAGACGACGAGCACACATTCAATTTCAGTCAAATGGTGAATTGGGAATCAGTTTTGGGGGAATGAGATTGAGGTTTTATTTTTTTATTAAATTTATTTTAATTATTTTGAATATAAAATGACCAAAAGATCCCTAATATATTATATATATATAAATATTTGGGGTATTTTGTAAATTTACTAAAATACCCTTCGGGGACGGGGACCCCGCAGAGCGGGGAGTGTGATCCCTATCCCAGTCCCCGTTTAACTTTCGAGAAAATTTTTCCCCTCGCCCCCGTCCCCGCAGAGGAAAATTCCCCGCCAACGGGGCTTCGAATGCGGGGATCCCCTTGGGTTTCCCTGAGTTCGGGTCCCTATTGCCATCCCTATTCGTGGTCAAACCAGTAAAATTAAAATATTTTTAAATTTTTTTAGAATATTATAATTTTTATAATAATTAAATTAATAAATTAAAAAAATATTTTTTCAAAAATATAATTTTGATAATAATTAATTTAATAAATTAAAAAATAAGATTATAAATATTTTTTTGAAATAAATATACACACAACAATAATAAATACTTGATCTTAACATTATACCCATCAATCAATGTGTACAACAATCAATCAAGGAAGGAGAGGGAACAATCCTAGTACTGCTAATTAAGGTTATAGTAATGATATGTAACTTCCAAATTTTAAAATTTCTCGGCTCGATATGTTATAAATAATATTAATTAATAAATAATATTAATTAATAAATAATATTAATTACAAAAACTTTGAGGTGTGATAAATCTCTATTTTAAAAATGTTTATATTCATATATTTGAAGAATTACAAGCAAATGAAATAACAAAGCAATTTTTTTTGTAGACGTTCTTTTATCCAATATAATTTCTACATAGAATTTGAAAGAATATATATGTCTTAACAATTGTGTCTATATAATTTCAAACAGTTGTATTTGTTTAAATTTTAAAATTCATACAATATATCAATTCAAATTTTAATATATTTAAATTTTAACAAACATATTATTTTCAAATTTTAAAAATAATTTTAAATATATTTATTAATTGCAAATGTCCAGCTCGCTCAAGCCCCAAGTCATTTAGATATATATATATATATATATATATATATATATATATATATATTCATAGTAAGATATATTAATATACAATATTCTAATGCAGATTGTTTTTATAGTTTTCAGATCCTGGTAGTTAATTTTTTTTCTTGTCCTGAGTTGTATTATTCTGTTTTTCTGTTTTCTTTTAGTATTTTGTATCAAAATCCCGAGTTCAAATTGGCTGAAATGTTTTTTTTTTCCTTGAAATCATAACCTTCTTAATTATATTCTAATTATAATTTATTCTCTAAATATTAAATTATATCACTTTAGTCCTTTAAACTATTATAAAAAGTAAAAATATCACCTATCAATTTAGAATATGTCAGTGCAAGGATTTTTCCATAATCATATTTTGATTAATATAATCATTTTGGGTTGTTGAAATAATTCCAGAAATTGGGTTGCTAAATTTGTCGCTCAAGTGGGCTTAAGCCATTCTCATGGATCTTTAAATTTTGGGCGGTAAAGTTTGTAACCAAACGGGCCAATCCTCTATGGATCTATTTTTCACCTGGGCTTTTTAATTGGCGATGCTTTAAAATACTAGGCCCAATTCTTTTTGACAAATAATGCTTCAAACTGATGTGGCCCAATTGTTTTTGAACCATAATATAGACCCTACATATTTTCTCATTTAGAAACAAAGTCTATTTAGCCTGAGACGCTTTGCTAGGGTTTTATGGAAGCAAGAAGCAGCACTCACCTTCTTGTCACACTCTCTTCCCTTTCTTCCTTTGCTTTATCTGCTTTTTTCCTCACTTTCATGTGAGTTTTGTCTCTTCTTATATAGAAGTTTTTCTCTTCTCCTAAGGAAGAAGATTTTTTGAAGGATCTACGACAGTGAGAAGCACGGGGAAGTCGATGGAGTTTTGCACTTCACGCCGGTGCTAGAAGGGCCTCTGGGCTTTTTGCACCTCATGCTAATTTGAAGAAGAGTGCCTCCATCTTCCAGTCAAACTACTCGACGAAGCCGTTCTCACTCTGGTACTTGCGGTCTCCCTCATCTCCTACCTTTTGTCCTACCTCATCATCGCTCTAATCGAAACTGGCTGCTCATCTTCGTTCTCCTGCTGCCGGAGTAGCAGCTTAGGATCTTCGGCACTACGAACTTGTTCTAGACAAGCAACCCCCATAGGCCTATGGGTTTTTACAGACCTGCCACCAAATCCACGGCCTAAATCCACTGTCTTTGAAAAAAAAATTGCTAGAAGACCCACTCTTTTTTCTTTCTCTGGATAAAAGTGTTGAGATGGTGTTACCCCTACTTTTTAGTTTCTAATATTGTTGTTTAGATCTATATACTATTTTTAGTTTATTGTCCTAAATTATATATTTTTTATCCCATAAGTTCATACTTGCACTGTAATAATCTATCTTTAGGTCTTATTAAATCTTATGTATCACTGGTTTGATACCTTTTTAATAAAAATTATTTCCATTTGTCCCAACAAAAAAAACAAAGTCTATCTTCTCCAATGTACCTTAAACTTTTCAGGTGACTCTTACTAAAGGGAAAATGAAACATTCCTTTATATAAGCACCCTTTAAGGAGCAAAAGGGACAAAAGCTAAAGATGTTTAGGAGGCTAGTGTAGTTATGTGAAGAATCAAATGATGAAGCATGGGAGTGCTAGTTAAAACTTAAAAGGAAAATTGATAGCTTAACACCAAGCCTATTGTATAATAGCTTGCTCATCGTCTCTTACCATTGAAGACTCAAAAGACCAATAATTAAGTGGAGCATTAACGGAGGAGAGGTGTTTACCTTGGACATTTAATGTAAAGAGTGGTTGCAAATTAACAAGATCAAGAAGCTCTCTAATAGCTACCTCATTCTCTCTTTGGTATTTAAGATAGTTACCTTCTTGCTTAAAGAACACACTTAGAGCGTGTTTTGAGTACAATTGTCAAATGGGTCGAGTCAACCCAGCCTAGCCCAAACCCTGCAGGGTTAATGGTAAGTATGGGTTGAGCAAATCTTATATAACTCATGACTAAAAAAATTTGGCCTATCCCAACCATCATGGGACATGGGTTGGCCCCATTGGTCTATTTATTTTGTTTAAAAAAATATACTTTTAATTATTTTAATGATAAAAACTAGATATGCAATAATCAAATTTAAAAAGTTAAATTAAACTTCTAAACTTAAAATAGGTCATTTTTCTTTTTTCAAATGTAATTTTAATTATTTTGAATGACAAAAATTAGATATTAAAATATGAAATTTTAAAAAATAGAAGTAAACTTCTAAAAAAAATAGACTAAAACTTTATAAAAATAATAAAAAAGTCCACAAGGGCCAGTAAATAATAAAAAAGTCCATAAGGGCCAGTCCATCCCAACCACATAAGCCCTAAGGGCTTTAATGGGTCAGGCTAAAAGTTTTTTTTCTTTTTCAAAATGAGTTATTAAATTATTGGCTCACCCTATTACATTTGCAGGATTGGGGTGAGTTAGTCCATTGGGCTAAACCTATTTTAACAGCTCTAATTCTGAGGAAAAATGAGACAGAAATGGATTCATTTACCTAAATAGTATTGTAACCCGTGCGATGCACGGATTAGCACAAATGTCACAATTTTTGCTTATCAAATAAATAAAAATAATTAAAAAATATATAAAAGAATACATGTATAAAAATAATAAGACATTCAAGCTATATTAAAACACATATAAGATGATTTATTAGATACAAATACTTTGAAAATAAAATGTGAATAACGTCAAATGAAAAGAACAATAAAAAATAAGGTATTATATGAATTAATTTAGATAAATATATTAATTAATAATGAAGATGAGTTGAAATAAAAATTACTAACCTAATAGGTCTGCTATGATCAAAATCATTGTCTTCCTTTGATTCTTTCTTCTTCTATTTCTTCAAATATACATTTGGATTAGCAACAATAATAACAACTATAGGTTTATTGAAATTTAAAATATAACTCACATACCTACAAAATCTTAAAACAACAAAAAGAAGATAATCAAAGGAAATATACATCACATCCTAACTTTAAAATTTAATACTTTAAATCCTAAATTAGCATTCAATCAATCTGGACACATGTAATCTCGACATTGTCTGAAATTTCTCTTCATAGGGAGGGCTCTACCCTTTGCTCACAATAAGCCTAAAAGAGATTATTCATTAATCCTATTAGATGAGAAAACCAAGAAAAAAATTTTAATTTAAAAATAGTCAAATTATATTATTTAAACACAAGTAAATACCTCAATGGCATCATTTTTTTCTTTTAGACTTTGATCTTTCTCATGACCTACTTTCTTCAAGAAAATGCAATAACAGAAACAGCAAAGTAAAATTGAAATTAGAAAACCAGAACAATATAGAAATGAAATACAACAGACATAAATAAAAAATCAGAAGACCAAAAATAGAAACATAGACGAACCAGAAACTCAGAAAACAACAACGAAGAATGAATATATAAACAAAGAAAGTAGAAAAAAAATGCAAAGAACGAAAGAGAAACAGAAAATTAGAAATCACAATAGAATGAACAATAATCGCGAATATGAATAATACATGAATTGTATAGACCGGAAAAAATAAATAAAAAGAAAACTGAACTATGATACCAAATGATGTGAGAGAAACATTACTTTAAAGCTTTGATGATAAATCGCCATTGTTGACCTTTATCCATGTAAGGGAAGAAGAAGCAAAATCAAAGAGAAAAAAGAATGAAAATTGTGTGAAAGAAAGAGATATGCAAATATGAATGAAATATTCGAAAGAAATATATAAATATCTACATTGATTTTGAATTTTAAAATTTTAATTTTGAAAAACAAAAAAACCTCATAATTGGCCAATAATGATGGTCACTTTTTAAAAATCTCTACATGAAGACATGAGATTAGTCATTGATGATGGTGCAATAAAGAAGTCTAGCGAGCTTATATAAAAAAAGAAAAATGAGTGATAATTCATTATTATAGTTTGATCTGATAGAGATAATTTAAATTTTATTATAATTATTTAAGAAGATAAATAAATAATATGAACACTTGTAGGTAAGTTTTTATATAACAATTAATTATTTGATTATTTGTATATAATAAATGTTATTTTACCAAATAACAATATATTATATTTCAATTGAAAAGTTTACCTAATTTATCAATTATATAGTAATTATAGCAATTACATACCAATTATATAACAATTTACCCTAATTTTTTAAAATTCATTTAATGTCATTATATAGCAATTATATCAATTATAAACCAATTATATAGCAATATACCCTAATTTTTTCAAATTCATTTAATGTGATGTAATTAATTTACCAAATTTATTAATTTACCTAATTTATTCATTTAAATTTATTCTATTATAATAATTTAATGACCTACCGACAATTAATGTTTTATAGTGGAATTGTTTTAGTCTATTATATTGATTGTCTAAATTATGAAAATTACCCTCCTAAAAGGTGCTCATAATGGAAACTTTCTCTTTTTTTTCTTTCTATAGGTTAGGGTATTAAAGTTACATTAAATATCATATTCTCATTCTTATTCCCTTTTTTTTTCCCTTATTGTTTTTGCATACTAATTTTGTATACTGAATTTACCCTTATTGCTTGGAAAGAATATCATAACATCTTGAAAGCAATGAGCAATTACTACACTTAGTGTGGGAGTGAGAGAACATTTATTATTACACTATTTTTAGTGAGATTTTCTCTCATGTATTTTCAATCTGAGTGAGCCAAACAAATCTAATGCTTGATTATTTGTATGTATTGTGCGAGAATGTGTTGTTGTTAGGAATTGTGTCCTAGGATTATTATGGCGTAAAAGTTATAAAGTTGATTCTCTCATGTCTTAAAAGGTTGTAAACTTACCAAGCTCTTAGTATAAAAAGAATGTTAATTCTCAAAAGTTTAGGTTATTGTGTTGTGATAACTTAATTATAAAATTTTCTTAGTATTTGTTTGAAAAAAATGATATGTTGGAATAGTGTTGTTACAATAGCCTTGAAGTCAAGTTCAGAGCCACCTTTTGGAAGATATGACAGGCATTGGATAGCCTAAGAGGCACTAAAGAATCCAAAAATAATTTAGAAGACAATATACTTAGGGGGTGTTTCGATTGGCATTGAACCTCCATTAACGTGCAACAGGAGCATTAAGCGTGGGTTTCACCAAAATGACAAGTGTTTGGTTAGGTATTCTGCATGACTGAGAGAAGCAATTCTGTTATCCAAACATGAAAGGACTCAACGCGCTAGGGAGTTGCTTCATCCTGCAATTGATTTTGTCTTTACTCCCCTCAAGTCACTTTTTCCTTTACTACCCTCTCCCGGCTTCAATTCTCACTGGTCTTCTCCACTACACTTTTAGCTTTAATTGAAATTTTAATTCAAACTTTGACAACCATCCTTTTCTGTTGTCCATTCAAGCTGGGCTTCTTCGTCTCAAGGCACCAACCTGGCGACTGTAACCAACCTTTTCCTCTTCTCTGCCACTGCAACCAAGCATCTTCTCCTCTGATATGTCTTCCTTTTCTCTTCTGTCCATAGCCATTTAACATTCGTGGCATTATGTGTTATTGTGTTCATCACCATTCGACATTTGTTTTCTCTTTTTTTCTGCTCTATTTTACAATCACCATTTGTGTTCCACGCCAAAGAAGGGCAAGATCGTCGCCGAAGAGGTGCGATCAACATCGGGAATGGCGAGGCGCACTTTTCCAGTATCTCCTTCATCTGTTCGAGGGCCACGTTTGTTCTCCTCCATCTAGTTTGTCATGCTCTATTTTCATTTCGATCGTGTATTGTAGCATCATTTCACCGAGTTATTCAAATCATGTACTTCTATTTAAATTTTAATTTAACCTTTACTTGTATTGTTTTCTATGTGAGTTTGTTGATCTTATTTTTCTAATTTAATGTGTAATCTTTAAATAATTATTAAAAAGCAATTAAATCAAATTTTTAGATAAAATAAATAAATTTATTTTATTACAATATTCATAAATTTATATCTTAAATCAATTATTAGTACCAATAGTTAAAAAATTATCATTAAAATATTAATATAATTTTTTATTTCATTTTCATATGACAAAAATTACATAAGGATAAATGGAATAAAACAATATAATATTCATACTCTTTTTGGTAATTATACATTCAAAATTTCTTTTGCTAACCAATATCTAAACAAAATCTATTTTCTAAAATCACTTTTCTGATAACAGTTTTCAAACATAAATCATATTTATACAAAATTAATTCTACTCAAAATCAATTCTGAAAATCAATTTTGCTCAAACTTAGGTTTACGCAAAGAGTTTCCAAACGACCCATTATGTAACATTTATTCTAATCACAAATTAAAAAGAACAATTTGTGATAATCGTTAAGAAGAGTTTGTGTACTTTCTCAAAGAGACCTCTATGAAATTCTTTTGAAACACCAATCAGTAGGAACTTAGCCAAATTGTAGAGCATTTACAACATCAAAATCTCACAATGGACAAAGGACTAACAGTTGACTACCAGACTTGTACTGGTCAACTGGTAGACTACTGTAATACCCAAGAAAAATAAAATATAAATATTTGTTTACAAACTACTGTTACTATTTCAGTATACGGTACTATTCACCCGTATAATACTATTTACGTATACGATACTGTTCATTATACAATCGAAATGTCAAGTACTAGATGTGGTTTGGTCATAAGAGAAAACTAGAAAGAAGTTTGTAGGAGAAAATGACGTTTTATGTGTAAAAATACCCTCAGGGACTAAATTGAAAGGACTGATTTGAAAAAGAAACTTAAAGGTTTAAGGTAAAAGGATAGTTTTTCCTTTAAGTTTTCAATAGTAATAATAGAAAAATTTTCGGCCGTTGCCGCTATTTGCACAGTAACTACATTATTAGAAATGTCATTTTCATAAATAGTAAATTGAATATTTTATTAGCGCATAGTGTCAAATAGTACCCTTGACTTTTGCTATAAATAGGCCCTTCCATTTCACTTCTAAACTCACACCTTCAACTTCTCTTCTTCTCTCCTTAAGTTTCTCTTACTTCAATGCTAGGCCTATGAGATTTTGGGCCTTTCCTTTTCAGCTTAGGTAAGGATACTATGCCTTTTCTATGTCTTTCAAATTTTAGAAGTTATTTTCTTAAGTATGCTCTGTGGTTGCGGCCTTGGCTGATCTTCCACATCAGAAAAACTGTCCTTAGCTGTTTATATGTTATTTTGATTCTCTGATTACCGAAATAGAATGTAAACTGTGAAGAATACATGTCTAGGAAAGTTCTGGCTAAGGAAAGACCTGGTTTTTAAGTGTGTCCAGTGTGACCCTCCACTCTTTCCTGGGAACTTACCTGGTGTACTCTTTTACAGATTGTATTCTCTATTTCTGGTATGAATAGTGATGTACGTATGAATAGTAACCGTATGTATGAATAGTGACCGTACGTATGAATAGTGACCGTATATATGAACAGTAATCGTACATATGAACAGTATCTATACGAAAACAATCCTGACGTATTTTCTCTAATCTTTCATGAAAATCTCCGTAGCAGAACACTGAAATTCACCTGAGCACTCTTGTCTGTAATGACTTAGAGAAGCGATATTCGTACGGAATCCAGGTGAGTGAAACGACCCCGTTTTAATAGAGTTTTAGCATTACTGGTGATAAAAAGTATGTCGTAGAACACTCCCAAGATTCATAGGGGGAAATTGGATTCAGAATGACGAATCTAAATGAGATAATTAATCCATAAGTATGGATAAAATGAAATAAGTATCTTATGATGATGTGAAGTTTGAATGTTTTCAAAAATGGATTAATTGTTATCTTGATATGTGGTTTATAAATCCATAATATAGTTATATACTATACCTGTTATATGGATGAATATTATATTGAGCTTCTGATTATGATATGAAATGCTATTGATTGTGATTGAGCGGGACAGTACCCCCTCTCACGGCAAGGCGAAAAACCCGGTTGACAGGGTGTCTTGACCAATGAGTGTGGAGACAACGATTCCCTCAGTAGGGATATAGCCCGGATTGGTGATAAATCCGTGAGGCGCCCTAGTTAAGAGGATGAGGTTGTGCGTTATGGCGGAAATATACATAATTGGTGAGCCGGCCTGTGTGCGCTCTCCGGGATATATTGCCATTGACGAGTACTAGTAACGTTTGTTGAATTGGATGAATTTTTATCTTGTATGTAAGAGGATGATGTTGTGCGTCATGGCGGAAATATACATAATTGGTGAGCTGGCCTGTGTGCGCTCTCCGGGATATATTGCCATTGACGAGTACTAGTAACGTTTGTTGAATTGGATAAATTTTTATCTTCTGTCTATTGGTTGAGTATGAGCCTTTGGATATGCTTGCATGACTGGTAATGTATTTGAATTTTATTAATGCGAGGCCGATTCGCTCATTGAGTTTAAAAGCTCACATTGTTTGTACAACATTTTTGTTCAGATCAGGTTGCCATCGAAGAATATCTGCTAGAGGAGTAGATCACTTTGGACCTTCCCGTTGTCCGGTAGACCTCTCTTCTGTTATAGATTATGTTGCTCTGTAATCGTCTAGGACATCTAGTTCAAGGGTTCGACATTTGGCTTGTATGTCAGTATAATAATGTATTTTAAATTGATAATCTATGATTACATGCAAATCATCTCTATGATTTTCAGATAAGAAAATTTGATATATTTATCGGAAGGCTTACAGTGATGAGAGATTCATCATTGTGCCGGTCATGTGCCCAGAAAACGGGTCGTGACAACTACTGTCCAAATTTTCTACTATTCTATAAGGTATCAGTCGACTGCTTATAATGTGGCAATCGACTGGTAACTTACAGGCTTCCTTTAAAGACCATGAAATAAGTCTTTTTCTTGAAATTTTTTATACCATTCTTTAACTAAAGCATGCATATTGATTCTAAATATACTCAAACATCTCGTAAGCACTTATATTCTACTGAATGCCACAGTATACATCAAATGTAGCTTAAAAAATACATACAATCAAAGGTTTAGACTTGTCTACATAAGTGGTCTTAAATCATGCAAGTGAATTATATTGGTTTTTCTATTTCCTAGACACAGGGAAATAACACTCAAGCTTTCTCCTTTCCTTTCTTTTCAACTTCAACTCTTGAAATGGTTAGCCATAACATAAATTATGAAATACATAAATCTCAATAGCTAGTATAATAGTTTAAAACATATAGAAACCATTTCAATTATAAAAGCAATGTAAACCATCACTACTACTTTCAATAGATGTAGACATTATCATAAAACATGACACTCTTGTTCTTCCTTTAGTGCATAACAAGTAAACCCTTTTCATAAGAGTTTACAATGCAACATAAGTATACCATTCATAAGGGTTTATATTGCACAATAAGTCTACCCAACATATCGGTTCATAATGCACTAAGAGTCTACCCATTGCAAGAGTTCTTAATGCACTATGAGTCTACCCAACATATGAGTTTGCAATGCACTACTTTCATAAAATACTTTCTTATATAATCATAGGATATTTTTCATAACTTGTCATGAAATCATCATCATATCTTTCATAATTCATGATATCAACACATATCATTATAACTAATTGCTTTTATGAAAAAACTAGTTACCTTGAGTCCTTTTAGAGCTGAAATCTCTTGATTCTTGATTTCCTCTTGTCTTTCTCACTTTTGGCCACTTTTCAAATTATTGCTCCTTTGGTCTGAAGTTTCTATGTTAAGATTATTACTTGCTATTAAGAAGATTATGTTTGAAGGATATGAGTTAAATAACTTACCTTAGCAAGTGTTTACTTAATTCAACTCCAAAACCCTTCTCTTTCTATCTTCTCAATTCTAAAAATTACCACGCTATTGAGATTCCTTTTTTAATAGGGATTCTAAATTCAGAGAATAAGCTAAATAACCTACCCTGATGTTGTTTTTACTAAGTTTTGAGCTAGAAATCCTTCTGTCCTTCTTCTTCTTCTTCTTCTTCTTCTTCTCTCTCTCTCTCTCTCTTTCCCCCCCAATAGTGTTTTTTTGCATAAGTATGATATTATGTCCCTTTTTAGCTTTAATTTGAAGAGTATCATGCAAGCTTCCAAGGTGAGAAGTCTTTATTACCATTCCTAAATTGTTTTTGGGCTCTCTTAGACATAATAAGGGTATTCTGGTCAATTCCTATATTAAAATATCAATTTTTTACCGCTTTAATTGTGGCTCAAGGAAAAAGAAACCAAAGAAAACAGAGGAAGAAAACAATAAGTTTATATAACTCAGTAATGAAAATGAACTTCTAAATGATCCCCGTTTACAATGGAGTTGTCCTATTTATACTAGTCTACAAGCCACACAACAACAATACATAATTATAAAGAAAGACTGAGTGGAAAACATAATAATTAAAGGGGGGTCAAATACAAAGGGTATTAGCTGTATTACAACATGGCAAGTAGTCGACAAATAATTAAAAAAAAAGGAGTGTAAAGTTGTTGCCTTAGGTGGAAAGTCTTCATGAGTGGCTGGATTCGTGACATTCTCCTCGGGTTAGAGAGAACTCATCCTCGAGTTAAATTCTTGCTTCATCATTCAAACATGGTGAAAGATCAGCAATATTGAAGGTTGCAGAGACTCTATATGTGCCTGGCAGTTCTACCTTGTAAGCATTATCATTGATTTTTTGCACAATTTTGAATGGACCATCAGCTCTTGGGGATAACTTGCTGTTCGGTTGATTTGGAAGTCGTTCCTTCTGCAAGTGAATCCATACTAAGTCTCCTTCTTTGAAAGTCTGCAATCTTCGATGTTTGTCTCATTGAGTCTTATACTTCGAGTTTTGCTTCTAGATTCTTGCATGAACATGCTCATGCAACTTCTTAATCTCTTTTGCCTTTTCTTCAGCTTTTAAACTAAATCGTTGAGTGCTAAGTGAAGGGATCAAATCTAATGGACTGAGGGGACGAGTGCCATAAACCACTTCAAATGGGCATTTCCCCGTAGCCTGATTAGTGGAGTTGTTGTAGGAAAACTCAACTTGTGCAAGAATAAGATCCCACGTTTCAAGTTCTTTCCAACAAAACTTCGAAGAAGATTTCCCAACAGCCTGTTGATTACCTCTGTTTGCCCATCTGTCTGGGGATGACTAGCACTACTGAATTAAAGTTTAGTACCCATCTTTTTCCACAGCATCCTCCAAAAGTGACTCAGGAACTTCACATCTCAGTCAGAAGTGATGGTTTTTGGAATACCATGAAGACAAAAAATTTCTTTGAATTATAAGTCTGTAACTTGAACAACATCATTGGTCTTCTGGCACGGCACAAAGTGGGCCATCTTTGAAAATCTGTCTACCACTACCATTATGGAATCCTTTTGTTGCTAAGTTCTTGGTAGTCCAAGGATAAAATCTATACTGACATCTTCTCAAGGTACCTCTGGAATTGGAAGCAGACTGTAGAACCATGTATTTTGACTTTTGGTCTTGGCCAAGTGACCAATCGCTGAATATGCCTATTAACATCTTTATCTAGTTTTGGCCAATAGAAGTTTTCCTTGATTAAGGCCATGGTCTTGTCTCTTCCAAAGTGACCAGCTAATCCTCCATCGTGGGTCTCCCAGATAATCGCTTTCTGTAATGAGCATTGAGAGAGGCATAGTGTCTTTCTTTTAAATAAGAATAAGTCATGCCTGCAGTACTCTTGGAAGGACTGTAGTTCAGTAAGATTCCAAATTTTACCAAAATCAGGATCATCTTGGTATAACTTCTTGATAACCTCAAATCCGATAAACTTTGTTTGAAGAGTAGAAAGTAAAGCTTGACGCCTACTGAGAGCATCTGCTACAACATTTTGAACTCCCGCCTTGTTCTTGAATAAGAAGAGGTACGGTTGCACAAACTTACTCCAAGTAGCATGCTTGCGATTGATCTTTTGTTGAGAGTTCACATGCTTAAGGGCTTTATGATTAGAATAAAGAATAAATTCTTTATTCAACAAGTAGTGGCTCCTATGTTTTAGGGCTTGTACAATGGCATAAATCTCCTTGTCATAAGTGCAATACTTGAGTTTACCATTGTTGAGCTTCTCACTAAAAAAGGCTATGGGATGCCATTCTTGACTCAAAACAACACTAATTCCCGTGTTTGAAGCGTCACAACTCACTTCAAAAACTTGGTCAAAGTTTGGAAGGACTAGTACTGGCGCTTCAGTCAAACATCTCTTTAGTTCTTCAAAAAATTTCTGGGCCTGGTCTGTCCATTGGAATTTATCTCCTTTAATGCAGTCTGTAAGAGAAGCAGCAATGGAGCTAAAATTTTTGATGAACCTTTTGTAAAAAGAAGCCAATCTATGGAAACTTTGGCCAACTATTAATTGCTTCAATTTTGCTTGGATCAACTTGCACTCTTTTTGCGGTTATGATATATCCCAGAAAAATAACATCTTTAGTCAAGAATGAGCATTTCTTTAAGTTAACATAAAGCTTTTGCTCTCGCAAAGCTTGTAAAACTTGTCGTAGCTTCTTCACATGTTCTTCTTGATTCTTATTGTAGATAAGAATATCATCAAAGTAAACAACAACAAATTTGTTGATGAAAGGACGAAGTACCTGATTCACTAAGCGTATAAAAGTGCTCAGGGCATTAGACAATCCAAAGGGCATGACAACCTATTCATATAGACCATATCTAGTTTTGAATGCAGTCTTCCATTCATCTCCTAGTCTTATTTTGATTTGATGGTACCCACTTCGTAGGTCTATCTTGGAAAAGATAGTGGTACCATATAACTGGTCTAACATACCGTCGAGTTGAGGAATCGAAAACTGATACTTGACAGTGATCTTGTTGATGGCTCGATAATCAATGCACATTCGCTAGCTCCCATCTTTCTTTGGGATTATCAGCACTGGCACAGTACTTGGACTGATACTCTCCTTGATTAAGCCTTTCTTTAATAGCTCTTCAACTTAGCGTTGAATTTCAGTGTGTTTGTAATACCCATGAAAAATAAAATATAAATGCGTGTTTTCAAACTACTGTTACTATTTACGTATATGGTACTGTTCATTTATACAATCAAAATGTCAAATACTAGATGTGGTTTGGTCATAAAAGAAAACTAGAAAGAAGTTTGTAGGAGAAAATGACGTTTTATGTGTAAAAATACCCTCAGGGACTAAATTGAAAGGACCGAATTGAAAAGAAACTTAAAGGTTTAAGGTGAAAGGATAGTTTTCCCTTTAAAGTTTCTAAATAGTAAATAAACGAAAATTTTTCATCGCGTAAGGTGCACAGTAACTGCATTATTAGAAATGTCATTTTCATGAATAGTAAATTGAATATTTTATTAGTGCATAGTGTTAAATAGTATCCTTGACTTTTGCTATAAATAGGCCCTTCCATTTCACTTGTAAACTCACACCTTCAACTTCTCTTCTTCCCTCCTTAAGTTTCTCTTGCTCCGACGCTAGGCTTCTGAGATTTTGGGCCTTTCCGTTTTTGCTTAGGTAATGATACTATGCTCTTTCTATGTCTTTCAAATTTTAGAAGTTATTTTCTTAAGTATGCTCTGTGGTTGCGGCTTTGGCCGATCTTCCACATCAGAAAAATTGTCGTTAGCTGTTATTTTGATTCTCTGATTACCGAAATAGAATATAATCTGTGGAGAATACATGTCTAGGAAAGTTCTGGCTAAGGAAAGACCTGATTTTTAAGTGTGTCCAGTGTGACCCTCCATTCTTTCCTGGGAACTTACCTGGTGTACTATTTTACAGATTGTATTCTGTATTTCCGGTATGAATAGTACCCATACGTATGAATAGTGACCGTATGAATAGTACCGTACGTATGAATAGTGACCGTATGAATAGACCCGTACGTATGAACAGTATCTATACAAAAACGATCTTAACGTATTTTCTGTAATCTTTCATGAAAATCTCTGTAGCGGAACACTGAAATTCACCTGCTTACTCTTGTCTGTAACGATTTAGAGAAGTGATACTCGTACGGAATCCAGGTGAGTGAAACGACCCTGTTTTAATAGAGTTTTAGCATTACTGGTGATAAAAAGTATGTCGTAGAACACTCCCAAGATTCATAGGGAAAATTGGATTCAGAATGACGAATATAATGAGATAATTAATCCAGAAGTATGGATAAGACAAAACAAGTATCTCATGATGATATGAAATTTGAATCATATAGTTATATACTATACCTGTTATATGGATGAATATTATATTGAGCTTCTGATTATGATATGAAATGCTATTGATTGTGATTGAGCGGGACAGTACCCCCTCTCACGGCAAGGCGGAAAACCCGGTTGACAGGGTGTCTTGACCAATGAGTGTGGAGACAACGATTCCTTCAGTAGGGATATAGCCCGGATTGGTGATAAATCCGTGAGGCGCCCTAGCTAAGAGGATGAGGTTGTGCGTCATGGCGAAAAAATACAAAATTGGTGAGTCGGCCTATGTGCGCTCTCCGGGATATATTGCCATTGACGAGTACTAGTATCGTTTGTTGAATTGGATGAATTTTATCTTCTTGTATGTAATTTCTAACTATGTCTATTGGTTGAGCTTGAGCCTTCGTATATGCTTGCATGACTGGTGATGTATTTGAATTTTATTAACGTGAGGCCGATTTGCTCACTGAGTTTAAAAGCTCACACTGTTTGTACAAACTTTTTGTTCAGATCAGGTTGCCGCCGAAGTACATCCGCTAGAGGAGTAGATCACGTTGGACCTTCCCGCTGTCGGGTAGGCCCTTCTTTTGTTATACAGTATGTTGCTCTGTAACCGTCTAGGACATCTAGGTCAGGGGTTTGGTATTTGGCTTGTATTTCAGTATGATAATGTGTTTTGTACTGAGGATCTATTATTAATTAAGAAAATCTGATGTATTTTCTTTGTATTTATTAAGGAATGGTATTTTGAGAATATAGAGATAGTGACTAACAATTTTACTTGTGGGAAGAATTTATCGAAAGGCTTACAGTGATGGGATATTCATCATTGTGCCGGTCATGTGCCTATAAAATGGGTCGTGACAGTGTTCCTGTGGACTCATCCTGTAGGCGGGTATGTTAGGGATAACTGCTCCTAGGATGAAGTCAATGGCATGTTGGATATCTCGCATGGGAGGCAATCCTGGGGGAATGTCATTGGGAACTACATCTGGAAATTCAGCTATCAATTGTTGAACATCTGGCAAAAAAACATTTTTATCGTTTGCCTCAAGTAGAAGGATGAGGCTCATAACTAGGGCTTCTGTTTTTGTCACCTTAATCTTCTCCTTGGTGAGTAAATTTACCATTAGCTTAGCTTCGGGCTTGCCTTTGTAATCTTCGGGTAGCAACGGTGCTAACCGTACTTTTACTCTATCTTTTACAAAGGAGTATGTGTTGGTATAATCGTTGTATTGGACGCAACGATCGAATTCCACGGCTTTCCCAGAAGTAGGTGATAGGCATCCATTGGTACCACATCACACCAAACTTCATCACGGTACTTTCTGCCAATCGAAAAATTAACAAAGCAATGTTTGGAAACTTTTACCTGGCTTTCCTTGTTAAGCCATTGAAGTTTGTATGGGTACGGATGGTTGATGGTAGATAGCTTTAACATATCTACCATATAGGTGGATACCACATTCTCATAGCTTCCGTTGTCAATGATAACGTCATTGTCACGTCCCAAAATCTGAGCACGTGACCGGCACGGAAAGTGAATTTCATTTCACCTCCGTAAGCCTATTTTTCTCTTAAGAATCATACCATTCTTTTTCATGCAACCAAACCGAGTTCTCTATGCACACTACAGTCATTCACATTACATCACTGAATGAACCTACCCGATTACAGAGATTTCTAGATTTATACAACTTAGAATAAGACTTAATTATTATACCTTTATCCTGAACAAATGAAAAGGTAATCATGGGCTAAGGATCTATAATTCCTTGTACAGATATTTACCTTCAGCTGTCAACTCTGAAAAAATGTTAATAAGAGGGGTATGAGCAAATCACGTGCCCAGTGAGCAGACAACACAACACTGTGACAAAAAAATATCATGCATCATAATGATAATATGCAGCAATCATACGTAATCGATCATAATATAATATAATATAATTCATAATACTTCACAACAATATCCAAGTAAAACAAATACATTTCAACATAATTCAAATAATTCACAACAGCAAACAGTAAAATCAATTTCACACATTTCCCGTACCAACCGGGTCGTCCAGGATACCTCTGGATCGTTGCCCGCGGCCCCTGCCGCATCCACCCTTATCGCTCCATGTATATTCTCCACCCTTATAGCTTCATGTAGATTTCTCCATGGGTTTTTATCCTTAATGTCTAAGGAGTGTTCTAACACCAAAACCCCCAATTTCTACCAACAATCCAAGCTCAAATCTCAAATTTTCATCAAGATCACTAATTTTTTTCAAATATCCAAATTCTACGAATTTCTCCTAGTTTTCTCCAAATTTCTTGTTCTAATAACATCATAAACCACCTAGGAATGTTTTAGATTAACATCCACACTTAAATTCATCCATTAAATTATTCTACAAAAATTTTGTAAAATGATAACCAAGGATTTGGTCTTGTAATAAGAGGAAGAAAAAGAAGAACATCAACTTACCAATCCTCCTAACTTTCATGGCTTCCTTCCCCAAGCAAAAATTGCATGAATGGTTGATGAAGAAATTCTCTTGGATGCATAACCGAGAGAGAAAGTGAGGAAGCTACGGGAGGGAGAATGAGAAAAAGAAAAAAAATAAGAGAGAAGTGTATACGCGTGGGTCCCACCAATTTCTTTTTCGATAAAATCGCTTATAGTCACCTTAGCTTATAAGATTTGTTCACTTTAATCTCTTTCGATGTCTCAAATACCACTTTAACCTCGAATCCATCATCTTTTCGGTACCGGACTCATAATTCATTCTCATAAGGTTTATTCTTCCTCTCAGGTTCCTATTTGGTCATTTCTCAAAAGTCATCTATACTTTCTTTTCTTTTCACTTTAGTCCTTGAGAATTTGTAAAAATTTCCTAAATTAAAAATTAAAATTTCTATTTCCATATTTTCTTCACTAATTCATAAAGTACATTTTCCACGTAATTAAATTTTTCACTAAACTTCAAAATAGACTTTAAATATTCATATAAATTCTTGGGATATTACATTTTTCCCCCCTTAATAGAATTCGGTCCTCCGAATTCAAAACTCAAGATTGAAACAAATGCAGATATTTTGTCTATATCTCATTCTCTCTTTTGGAATTTTCACAATCAAGTACAAAATATAACAAGTCCATTTTTTTTTCAAGTTCCTTCAATAAAAGAATCACCTCAACAAAAGAATATTCGAAAACTTAAATTTTATTTCTATTATATAAGCTACAGGCAACAAGCTTAACTCGAGTTACAAAACAGATAATTTTAATACGTAAACCTTAGATCAAACATCAGCTTTAGGTACAAAC
Organism: Biancaea sappan; assembly: GCA_037074585.1. Lineage (NCBI taxonomy): Eukaryota > Viridiplantae > Streptophyta > Magnoliopsida > Fabales > Fabaceae > Biancaea > Biancaea sappan. The sequence goes on from CM073495.1 coordinate 6,492,699, forward strand.
AAAAGAAAGAAAAAAAATTAAGGACGAGTAGGCTTTTGAAATGCAGAAGGTACTCCAGGTCTATAAGAGGAAGGTGCTTGTAATACCCAAGAAAAATAAAATATAAATATTTGTTTACAAACTACTGTTACTATTTCATTATAGGATACTATTTACCCGTATAATACTATTTACGTATACGATACTGTTTATTTATACAATCGAAATGTCAAGTACTAGATGTGGTTTGGTCATAAGAGAAAACTAGAAAGAAGTTCGTGGGAGAAAATGACGTTTTATGTGTAAAAATACCCTCAGGGACTAAAGTGAAAGGACTGAATTGAAAAGAAACTTAAAGGTTTAAGGTGAAAGGATAGTTTTCCTTTTAAGTTTCCAATAGTAATAAAAGAAAAATTTTCCATCGTGCGCGTGAGGTGCACAGTAACTGCATTATTAGAAATGTCATTTTCATGAATAGTAAATTGAATATTTTATTAGTGCATAGTATCAAATAGTACCCTTGACTTTTGCTATAAATAGGCCCTTCCATTTCACTTCTAAACTCACACCTTCAACTTCTCTTCTTCTCTCCTTAAGTTTCTCTTACTCCAAAGCTAGGCCTCTGAGATTTTGGGCCTTTCCTTTTCAGCTTAGGTAAGGATACTATGCCCTTTCTATGTCTTTCAAATTTTAGAAGTTATTTTCTTAAGTATGCTCTGTGGTTGCGGCCTTGGCTGATCTTCCACATCAGAAAAACTGTCCTTAGCTGTTTATATGTTATTTTGATTCTCTGATTACCGAAATAGAATGTAAACTGTGAAGAATACATGTCTAGGAAAGTTCTGGCTAAGGAAAGACCTGGTTTTTAAGTGTGTCCAGTGTGACCCTCCACTCTTTCCTGCGAACTTACCTGGTGTACTCTTTTACAGATTGTATTCTCTATTTCTGGTATAAATAGTAACCGTACGTATGAATAGTAACGGTATGAATAGTAATTGTATGTATGAATAGTGACCGTACGTATGAACAGTATCTGTACGAAAATAATCCTAACGTATTTTCTCTAATCTTTCATGAAAATCTCCGTAGCAGAACACTGAAATTCACCTGTGTACTCTTGTCCGTAACGACTTAAAGAAGTGATACTCGTACGGAATCCAGGTGAGTGAAACGACCCCGTTTTAATAGAGTTTTAGCATTATTGGTGATAAAAAGTATGTCGTAGGACACTCCCAAGATTCATAGGGGCAAATTGGATTCAGAATGACGAATATAATGAGATAATTAATCCAGAAGTATGGATAAGAAAAAGCAAGTATCTCATGATGATGTGAAGATTGAATCTCTTGAATTGTGGTTTATAAAGCTATAATATAGTTATATACTATACCTGTTATATGGATGAATATTATATTGAGCTTCTGATTATGATATGAAATGCTATTGATTGTGATTGAGCGGGACAGTACCCCCTCTCACGGCAAGGCGGAAAACCCGGTTGACAGGGTGTCTTGACCAATGAGTGTGGAGACAACGATTCCTTCAGTAGGGATATAGCCCGGATTGGTGATAAATCCGTGAGGCGCCCTAGCTAAGAGGATGAGGTTGTGCGTCATGGCGGAAATATACATAATTGGTGAGCCGGCCTGTGTGCGCTCTCTGGGATATATTGCCATTGACGAGTACTAGTAACGTTTGTTGAATTGGATGAATTTTTATCTTCTGTCTATTGGTTGAGTATGAGCCTTTGGATATGCTTGCATGACTGGTAATGTATTTGAATTTTATTAACGCGAGGCCGATTCGCTCATTGATTTTAAAAGCTCACACTGTTTGTACAACCTTTTTGTTCAGATCAGGTTGCCAGCGAAGAATATCTGCTAGAGGAGTAGATCACTTTGGACCTTCCCGTTGTCGGGTAGACCCCTCTTTTGTTATAGATTATGTTGCTCTGTAATCGTCTAGGACATCTAGGTCAGGGGTTCGACATTTGGCTTGTATGTCAGTATAATAATGTATTTTAAATTGATAATATATTATTACATGCAAATCATCTCTATGATTTTCAGATAAGAAAATTTGATATATTTATCGGAAGGCTTACAGTGATGAGAGATTCATCATTGTGCCGATCATGTGCCCAGAAAACGGGTCGTGACAAAGTTGGTATCAGAGCAATGGTTGTTAGGTCTCCTAGTGATTACAGAGCAAGGTAACCTTAGTAGGACCTCCTCTATCGTTGTGAACCCGGGCACAACTATAGAGAGACGGCTCTACTGAAGGTCCTGTAGGATGTTTTCATTTCCTTTCCCTCCGAGACTTATCTCTTCTTAAGAAGTATGTTCTCAGTTTTAGTTTTAGACAGATGTGGCTACACTTTTGAACTTAGTCAAGGAAAAGTTGTTACTTGTTTTGATTCCATTGCTGTCGGATCAAATTTTTATATGGTAGATTTTATAAGCTGAATTCATGATTGATTTTGTGTAGCTATATTATTTTAGGGTACTAGCCAATAAAAGAAACCACTTGCATTAAAAAAAAACACTGAAGGATTACATTGCAAAAAAAAAAAGGAAAGAGAAGTTTACTCATGCATGAGTAATCTAAAAGCGAGGTGGTCTTGGATTAGGAGGGTTGTATTGTATCATCACCCCTCGACCATTCCTTGGAGCAAGAGACATAGCAATGTCGCGGAGGGTAGTGTAAATTCCATTCATACAATCAACACTTCTTTGTTGTTGATTGCAGAAGCACTGGGTGGACCAATAGAAGAACCTATCTATTCTCGAAGTCATTGCCGCGTTATTGCGTTTGGTTAACTTCTCCAGATCTTCTATCATCTTCTTGAGGTTTTTCACCTCCTGCTCTAAACAGGCGATTTTGTCCTCCGAGCTATGGCATGTGCTAATCTCCTCAGCTTCTTCATTCTTCTTCATCTTCTTCTCCTTTTGATTCTCTTGAGGTCCCTCGAGAGGTCTTTTGCCCTTGTCCCTGCATAAACTTAAGTTTAAGTCAAGTTCTTCTTCCTTAGCCTCTACTGTGAGATCAATGTACTTCCTTGAGGCCATGATTTGGAAAAATTTAGAAATTTTTGTAAGAATATGAGGCGAGAGGAATATTGGGGGATTGTAGGCTCAGAGATTATTACTCTTTGTGATGTGGTAACTGAGAACGCTGAGAAGGTTTTTATAGAGAAAAATTTGGACTAAGAGACAAAGAAGATATCTCTTCACCGCATCCCTACACGATCAACCTATGGATTTCTGTAAGCTGGAAGCCAGAAGTCTAGGGTAGGCGTGCACACCGATAGCGCGTTGCATTAATGCCAAAACCATGAAAGTCAATATTCAGTGGATCTGCGGCCGATTTTACTTGGTTTTCCCATTTCTCCCGTTGGCATTTTCTGAAATTCAAAGAAGTTGACGATATAACCATTAAAGATTGCCTTGGATGCTTTTATGATAAACTGAAATGCATTTCTCTGTTTTATTGTATTGTTCTTGAGAGCCTTCAGTTGAGTATGATATACATAACTGATTGTATCATGTTGTAATTACATGTATGTATGTTATTCATGCATAATGAGTGAAGGCTACGATCAAGGAGAATATGTGATGATCCTACATATACTCATAAAGATGTGAAATCAAAATGACTTGGATAGAATGAAATGTGTAGATGATGATATATCTTCATGGTTACATATACTTACATATAATGCTCTCATGGGCAAATGAAAGGCAGTGATTTCCTTACATCATGATAATGCTTAAGGCATGCGACCGTATGCAGTTAACTTTGTTTTAAAATATATATATTTACATATATATTATGTGTAAGTCTAGAGTAAAGACACCGATTAGAATCTAAGATACGGCCAATATGAGGCTACCTAATCATAGAGAGACATCGTGATATAGGATTACATAATAAAACAAGTTTAGAGGGATAAAATCTCAAACTGAAGAGCATAGTTAGTCAGAACTTTGAGAAAGGTCAAGATTAGCCGAAATTTTTTTTGAGGAAATCTTTGACTTATGTTAATTGCATTTACTATTTATCTGCATGTCCGACATTAATTGCTAGCATTGCGACGTATGTGATCTGTAAACCTTATAGCGAGCGGCGTGTAGGTTGTGGTGGCTTTAGCTCCAGGGGCTTCGGGTTGTCTATAAATCTTGTACGCCCGTTACCCCACTCATCACACCAAGCGAACTTCTTTCATTACATACCTATTTCTCAATCTCCATTCCTTTCTCATTCGAAGTTATTTCTGAGATTCCTAGAGCAATGGCCGATAATAAGTCTTTCAACTTGAATTTTAAACTGGCAATGTAGAGCTTGATTTAAATCTAAGTCTTGGAGATAACAAAGGGAAGAGACCTGTAGACAGGTCACCAGAAATTAAGAAGAGAAAGAGGGATGTAATAGAGTTGGAGGAGGACAGTACTGCAACATCCTCAGAAAATAAGCTTGCATTCCTGGAGCGTAAGATCGAAAATCTGGAGAGTAAGATAGAGAGCCTGGAATACAGAGTAAGATCGAACATCTTTTGTTATAGATTATGTTGCTCTGTAATCGTCTAGGACATCTAGGTCAGGGGTTCGATATTTGGCTTGTATGTCAGTATAATAATGTATTTTAAATTGATAATATATTATTACATGCAAATCATCTCTATGATTTTCAGATAAGAAAATTTGATATATTTATCGGAAGGCTTACAGTGATGAGAGATTCATCATTGTGCCGGTCATGTGCTCAGAAAACGGGTCGTGACAGTGCTTCAGACCTTAAGAACGAAGCTAATCGTTGCAGCCTAGAAAGAGTTTCTGGAGGAAACGTCTGGGAAATTTGGAGAAGTGCATAAGTCACTCCATTCATACAGTCAATACATCTCGCTTGTTGGTCACGAAAATTTTGAGTTGCAAACATCGAATGTCTATCAACTCTATTCGCCAATTCCCTAAAATGACGATTCAAAAGCTTCTCTTGTTCTGCAAAGAGACGATTTATCAATCTCCCCTGGTCCTCAAAGTGGCAGTTTATCAATTTTTCCAAGTCCTCCATCTTTTGTCTCATAAGCGCAAGCTCATTATTAGAAGATGTTGCTGTGCTAACATCCTCTAGCTCTACTACATCCCTTTTTCTTTTCTTAGCCTCTGGTGACTCTTCCATGGATCTCTTATTCTTATAATTCTCCAGGCAAAGATTTAGATCCAGCTCTACCTTGCCAGCCTCAAAGTTTAAATTGACAGATTTATTGCCGGCCATATTTTTCTGAGCTATAAAGGTTGTACGGAAGGAGAAGTTTGATGCTAGAAAGCTTATAGGTAATGAACTCTTAGTGTAGTGAGCAGCGTAATGGGGCATCCATTATATATAGACGAAATTTAGGACTACAAAACCTTTACATCATACTCTAAAGATGGCCTACAGGCCTTATCCGACGCAATGCCAACGGTCTCTGATAAGCATGCTAGAAAATAACAAAATATAATCTAATACAAAAGATTTCCTCAAAAATTTCGGCTAACTTTTGACTCTTGCTCAAATTATTCAACTAATCGCCGCTTCAATTTATGGCTTCTTAACTATGTATTTGTCTTATCCAATAATCCTAAATCAAGATATTACTCCATGAACGGGTAGCTTCATACTAGCCTTATCTAGGTTTCTAATCCGTGGCTTTACCCTAGGCTTACACATTTTCAAACATACATATTAAAATAAAAACTTCTCACATCTACACATCAAACGTTCCATAAAGTGAGAAAAAAATTTTTTTTACCTTTCACTTGCCTCTACGAGCATATATGTATATATGTATAAACATAGAGATACATCATTATCTATATATTTTCATCTATTCAAGTCCTTTTTAAATTTCTGACTTCTCATTCTCTGAATGTATGTGGAATTATTACATATTATTCCTGGCCATAACAAATAGCCTTCACTCACTATGCATAAATAACATACATATCATATATTTTTAGATACATATAATCATAGTATGATTCAATCAAACTTGTATATTATACGCAACTGAAGGCTTTCAAGAACAACACAATAAAGCAGAGAAATACATTTTAGTTCATCGTAAAAGCATCCAAGACAATCTGTAATGGCTACATTATCAACTTCTTTGAATTTCAGAAAATGCCAACAAGAGAAATAGAAAAACCAAGTATGAATCGGCCGCAAATCCACCGAATATTGACTTTCGTGATTTTGGCATTAATGCGACGCGCTGTTGGTGTGCATGCCTACCCTAGACTTCTAGCTTCCAGCTTGCAGAAATCCACAAGTTAAGCGTGTAGGGTGCGGCAAAGAGATATCTTCTTTGTCTCTAAGTTCTAATTTTTCCTCTATAAGAACTGCCCCATCGTTCTCAGTTACCACACTACAAAGAGTAATCATCTCTGAGCCTACAACTTCTCAGCATTCCTCTCTTCTCATACTCCTACATAAATTTCTAAATTTTCCAAATCTTGGCCACAAGGAAGTACATTGATCTCACAGTGGAGGCCAAGGAAGAAGAGCTCGACTTAAACTTAAGTCTGGGCAAAGACAAGGGCAAAAGACCTTTTGAGGGGTCTCAAGAGAAGCAGAAGGAGAAGAAAATGAAGAAGAACGAGGAAGCTGAGGAGACTAGCACGGGCCATACCTCGGAGGACAAAATCGCCTGTCTAGAGCAAGAGGTGAAAAATCTGAAAAAGATGATAGAATACCTGGAGAAGTTAACTAAACGTAATAATGTGGCAATGACTTCAAGAATAGACAGGTTCTTCTATTGGTCTACCCAGTGCTTCTGCAATCAACAACAAAGAAGTGTTGATTGTATGAATGGGATTTATACTACCCTCCACGACATTGCTTTGTCTCTCGCTCCAAGGAATGGTCGAGGGGTGATGATACAATACAACCCTCCTAATCCGAGACCACCTCGCTTTTAGATTACTCATGCATGAGTAATTTTCTTTTTTTTTTTGCAATGTAATCCTTCCGTTTTTAATGCCAATGGTTTCTTTTATGGGATGGTACTCAAAAAAAATAGTAATAATAAAATTAAGAAAGATAAAGGAAATCAATCACACAAAATCAATCATGAATTCAACATATAAAGCCCCATACATACAATTTGATCCGACAGCAACGGAATCAAAACAAATAATAACCTTTCCTTTACCGAGTTCAAAAGTATAGCCATATCTGTCTAAAACTAAAACTAAAAACTTAATTCATAAGAAAAAAACAAGTCTCGGAGGAAAAGGAAATGAAAACATCCTACAGGACCTTCAGTGGAGCCGTCTCTCTATAGTTGTCCCCAGGTTCACCACGATAGAGGAGATCCCACTAAGGTTACCTTACTCTGTAATCGGTAGGAGACCTAATCCCAAAGCTCTGATACCAGCTTGTCACGTTCCAAAATCTGAGCACGTGACCGGCACGGAAAGTGAATTTCATTTCACCTCCGTAAGCCTATCTTTCTCTTAAGAATCATACCATTCTTTTTCATGCAACCAAACCGAGTTCTCTATACACACTACAGTCATTCACATTACATCACTGAATGAACCTACCCGATTACAGAGATTTCTAGATTTATACAACTTAGAATAAGACTTAATTATTATACCTTTATCCTGAACAAATGAAAAGGTAATCATGGGCTAAGGATCCATTATTTCTTATACAGATATTTACCTTCAGCTGTCAACTCTGAAAAAATGTTAATAAGAGGGGTATGAGCAAACCACGTGCCCAGTGAGCAGACAACACAACACTGTGACAAAAAAATATCATGCATCATAATGATAATATGTAGCAATCATACGTAATCGATCATAATATAATATAATATAATTCATAATACTTCACAACAATATCCAAGTAAAACAAATACATTTCAACATAATTCAAATAATTCACAACAGCAAACAATGAAATCAATTTCACACATTTCCCGTACCAACCGGGTCATCCAGGATACCTCTGGATCGTTGCCCACGGCCCCCGCTGCATCCACCCTTATCGCTCCATGTATATTCTCCACCCTTATAGCTTCATGTAGATTTCTCCATGGGTTTTTATCCTTAATGTCTAAGGAGTGTTCTAACACCAAAACCCCCAATTTCTACCAACAATCCAAGCTCAAATCTCAAATTTTCATCAAGAACACTAATTTTTTTCAAATATCCAAATTCTACGAATTTCTCCTAGTTTTCTCCAAATTTCTTGTTCTAATAACATCATAAACCACCTAGAATGTTTTAGATTAACATCCACACTTAAATTCATCCATTAAAATATTCTACAAAAATTTTACAAAATGATAACTAAGGATTTGGTCTTGTAATAAGAGGAAGAAGAAGAAGAACATCAACTTACCAATCCTCCTAACTTTCATGTCTTCCTTCCCCAAGCAAAAATTGCATGAATGGTTGATGAAGAAATTCTCTTGGATGCATAACCGAGAGAGAAAGTGAGGAAGCTACGAGAGGGAGAATGAGAAAAAGAAAAGAATAAGAGAGAAGTGTATACGCATGGGCCCCACCAATTTTTTTTTCGATAAAATCGCTCATAGCCACCTTAGCTTATAAGATTTGTTCACTTTAATCCCTTTCGATGTCTCAAATACCACTTTAACCTCGAATCCATCATCTTTTCAGTACCGGACTCATAATTCATTCTCATATGCTTTATTCTTCCTCTCAGGTTCCTATTTGGTCATTTCTCAAAAGTCCTCTATACTTTCTTTTCTTTTCACTTTAGTCCTTAAGAATTTTTAAAAATTTCCTAAATTAAAAATTAAAATTTCTATTCCCAGATTTTCTTTACTAATTCATAAAATACATTTTCCACGTAATTAAATTTTTCACTAAACTTCAAAATAGACTTTAAATATTCATATAAATTCTTGGGATATTACAGTCATATACTATACCATCTGCGGTACAGTGGGTATGGAAAATGTTGTGTCATAACCATGACTCTTCTCTTGATGGTGCTGCATGCAAGCTTCGGCAAATCACTAATGCCTCACCTTGATTTGCAAGCGTATATTCACTATTGTACACTGGTTCTTACATTGTAGGCTCGTCCTCCTCTTCGGAGATTTCATAGGCATCTCCTTCAATAATAGTGACAACTTTTCGATTGGGACAATTTGAGGCAATATGTCCGAATCCTTGACATTTAAAGCATTTAATGGCCTTTGGACGAGAGTCCTTTGCAATTATTGGAGGGGGCTTGCTGGATGAACGGGATGGTTGTTCATGAGTTTTCTGGTTGTTAGAAAATCTTCTAGTGGAAGAAGAGTGTTGAAAGGATAACTTTTTGGCTGTTTGTTTCTCGATACGGATAGCTAGTCGAATGACATCGTCTAGCGTGCAATATTATTGAAGCTGGACCAATTTCATTATTTAACCCTCCAAGATAGCAAGCGATAGTCTGCTCATCTTTCTCTTGGATATAGCACTTCATCATGAGTTTCTCAAATTCTTGAGTGTACTCTTCCACAAACAAAGACTTCTGACGTAGGTTCTGTAACTGAATAAAATTATCTTGATAATAATGATCAGCTAAGAACTTACGCATTAACTCACGTCGCATCTTTTTCGATGCTCGAATCTTGTGTTTTCCCTCACGTTCACGCTTCCTTTTGAGATTTTCCCACCAAATAGAGGCATGCTTCTTCAGCTTGATGGCGACAATCTTCAGCTTTTGTTCTTCAGATACTTCTTTATACTCGAATACTCTTTCGATTGCTTGTAGCCAGTCAATAAATTCATCAGGTTAGAGCTTCTCTTCAAAATCGGGAATTTCTACTCTGATATCATTGGTACTAGTCACGTGTCCCTATGGTTGATGGTTATTGGATGTCGTCGAAGTACTATTGTCTGAATCATCGCTTTAGAGCTCTCTTCAACCCTTCAATTGAATTTGTTGGGCATCCATAACTTCCTGCAATTGTCGAATCTATTGTCTCAGCTTTTCTAATTCAAGATCTTGACTATGTCTACGCCTGGGAGGCATTTTTTTAATGGTTTTTTTGAGGGATTAAAGTGAGATTTAGAAAAGTTTAGGGATTTGGGTGGAATTTAGAAGAATTTAAGGGTTGGATTGTGAGTTTTGGAATTTTTTTAGGGGCTAAACTAAAATTTTATGGAAATGTTTGGTGTCAGTGTGGTTAAAATGTAATTTGGTCAAAGTGCAATTTCTGAAAATATTTGAGGTCAATCTGTAATTTCAGAAAGATTTGGGGTTAAATTGGTAATTTTAGAAAGATTGGGTTGCAAAATGAAAGTTTTTGAAAGTATTTGGGCGAAAATGGAATTTCTAAAGGTTCTAGGGTGAATATGTGAATTTGGAAAGCAATGATGATGTGGTAACTTGTGACACGTGACGGATAGTGATTAGCGGATGGAATTACGTGTAGGTGACGTGTAAAGATGACATGGACACTTGTGGACACGTGGCACTCAATGATTGGATGAACTTGATTACGTGGTGGACGACTGTATGATGACGTGGATGATGATTCAGTAGGACACATGGTTGACACTGAGTGGTTGATGATGGTGACGTGGTGGATGACGTGGCGCTGACGTGGTCGTCTTCAACCTCAGGCAGGCTCGTGCGATGCGTGAAAGAGATGGCCAGCACGTGAGGGCTCGTGCTGGGTCATGACACGTTGATCTTCTCCAGTACAAGGTTTTGAAGCCTTCCGAACACTATGGCAGCGTCAGTTTCTCTGAAAATTTGTCGGAGATGGGACTTTCGAAGGTAGGCGAAATGGATGTCATTGGAAAACTTTGAAAATGGATCTCTAGTGATTTTTCAGACGTTCCTTCTCTCTGGAACCTTGCTCTGATACCAAAGATGGCTCAGGAAAAAGGAACCAAAGAAAACAGAGGAAGAAAACACTAAGTTTATATAACTCAGTATTGAAAATGAACTTCTGAATGATCCCCGTTTACAATGAAGTTATCCTATTTATACTAGTCTACAAGCCACACAACAAGAATACATAATTATAAACAAAGACTGAGTGGAAAACATAACAATTAAAGGAGGGTCAAATACAAAGGGTATTAGTTGTATTACAACATGGCAAGTGATTGACAAATAATAAAAAAAAAAGTATAAAGTTGTTGCCTTAAGTGGAAAGTCCTCATAGGTGGCTGGATCCGTGACAAATCGTATTTATCTCGAATCTTAAAAAGCTATTGGTCAACTGTTAGGAAGTCAATAGTTGCTTACGAGTTCAAGATTTCTGACTTCCAGAGATATATTAGTCAACCGTTACCCTGCCATTAGTTAACTGCCTGCAAATATCAAATAATATTTCCTAGTTTTCTCTGTAATCAATCAACCGCTACCCTGCCATTAGTCAACTGCTTGCAAATATAAAATAATATTTCCTAGTTTTCTCTGCAATCAGTCGACTGCTATCTATGGGAAATCGACTAGTTCTCTCAGAATTCAGTTTTCTTTCACTTTTTGGCTATTTCCTCATAATCATTTCTATTTTCCTTTGTAGCTTTCTTTCTAAGTATTCGGAAATAACCATGCTTTAATTTATAACTTAGAGGAAAAATTTTGGGATGTTACACCTTACACAATTTGGTTAGATAACAAGGGCTTTGAAACTCTTACTGTTTCATAAGTACTTATAAATTAGCATCTAAAAACATGTAATTGGTCACCTAATATCTTAATTCTCCACCATTTTCTCCCATTTTTTTCTTTCAGGATATCTTGTATATTTCTCCCAAAAATCACAATGTTAATTTTAACTAATATGTGATATTTTCACTTTATGTGATAATTAAAAAAGTAAAGTGTTACGTTTTAAACTAAAATTATAATTAAGTTATAGTTCATGAAATTATGTGTAATTTTCTTGCATTTTTCATTATTTAATTTTTTTTATATATTTCAACATGTATAGCTTGAATTTTAAAAATGTACAATTTTATTCTTGAAAAATTTTGACTTAATATTTGTTAGTCTCTTTAAGGCAGAGACAATGAGTAAGAAAAATGTAAAAAAAAATTTAAAATTTATGAAATAAATAATTAAAACGATCTTTTTCTCAAAAAATAAATATTTTTATAAGGATTGATGAATTAATATAATTTGATTCAGAGACAAAATCAACGTTAACGTATTCTGCATCAACATCACAGTGAATGAATTTTTGATTGGACGCAAAAAAAAAAGTCTTTTTGTTCTGCTTTCCTTGCTTGTAGAATTGCCTCAATGCTAGACTTCTTTGTTCACACTCTATCACATACATCAAATTGCCATTCGTTAGACAAGGAGGTGATTCTGGTGGATTTTACCTAAATGCAGAGATCAAAGAGGAATATCGTTATCCGAGGTTGTTTGAGATGGACGTGATAAAGTCGCAACAAATATCATCCAGACCCATCGAGAAGGTGATAGTACACCTGCTGGTTCTTCTCAACATCGTCGATAACTACAATCACGTCGCCAAGGAAATGTGCAAGCGGGTCATTGGAGTCTTGCTTGGTAGCTCTTTCAGAGGCACCATCGATGTCTCCAACAGCTACGTAAGTCTATGTCTATAGCGAAAATTTTCAGTAGATTAGAAGCATTTTGCTATTTCTGGTGTTAACCAAGTAGGGGAATTAGGGTTATGGTTGTGACTTTGGTCATTAATTTGTTCTTCTATGGATTTTCCATTACAATTGGAAGAACATGACTCATGGTTTTCATCCCACAGAAATTGGGCATTGTTAATTTTTTTCTTCTGATTTATACGATTCAAGACATGCTAATTATAGGAAAAAGAAAATTTTAGTTCTTTAAACATAGGGAAGTGGACAATTTTTAGATTAGAAGCATTCTACTTTTTCTCTTGTTAATCAAGCAGGGGAATTAGGGTTAGGTTTGTGAGTTTTCCACTTTGGTCTTTATTTTTTATTCTTTGGATTTCCCATTATAATTGGGTGTTATTAGTTGTTTTCTTTTAATTTATGTGATTCAAATATTCAATACATGCTGATTAGTGATTAACTAACTTTATCATCACTTCGTAGAATTTCTTAAATTTTAGCTATAATGCTTATTTATGTGGTCTTGTAATGTCAGTGCCTTTTGAGGAAGATGACAAGAACCCAAGCATCTGGTTCCTTGACCACAATTACCACAAAGCAATGTTTTCTATATTCAAGAGAATAAATGGTAATTTCGCTTGCTACAATATATTTTAATTCTTATCTTAGGATTCTGAGTGATGTCATATTGCCAATCACCCCGAAACATTTGGACTCTTGGTGGCTATGTTTCAGCTAAGGAGCACGTTGTGGGATGGTACAGCACTGGTCCAAAGCTTAGAGAGAATGACCCAGATATTCACAGCATATTCCATAAGTAAGAACATGCATCTTTTTTTTGAAGAATATCTGGGAAAATTTTGATTTTACTGTTGTATATTGTCATTTTGGTTTCCTTGCATGATAGTTTTATTGGTTTTTCCCTTACAGACTAGGCCTCCTAGACTATCTATAATTTTTTTTTGCCTATTACATCTTGAAGCTACCTTGTTAACACTAGTGTGAACTGTGAAGCTTGTTCCCTGAAAAGAAAAAAGTTATAACCAAAACATTTATACTAGTATTACAATTTGGAATTTTCAAGCATATGCTCCTGATTAATTGATCTCTTTCTCCTGTGTTAGCTATGTCCCAAATCCTGTCTTGGTCATCATTGATGTTCAACCTAAGGAGTTGGGGATACCTACCAAAGTTTATTATGATGTTGAAGAGGTAAAGGAGGTGAGAGCAAGATAATGTACCCGACATGTTCTTCTATAGAGATTAATGATTGGTAGTAAAGAAGTTATAGAATATAGATTACTATAATTTTCTTCAAACATCTTACTTGAAAGGTAATGTTGTTTTATGATAACAGAATGCTACACGAAAAAGCCAGAAGATTTTTGTTCACATGCCTTCTGAATTTATTGCTCATGAGGATGAGGAAATTGGTATGCTGAGCTAAAATATTGCAGTTTACTATTAGCAGTACTTCCTCGTCAGCAACTGGAGATAGAAGTTGACTTTATTTTCGAATTAGATCTTTCTTGTATGGTGTTAGTATTAACAATTTAACTTCTTGTTACTCATTTACAAGAGTTGAACATTTGTTGAGAGATGTGAAAGATACAACCATTAGTACACTTGTAACTGAGGTTCCAGCTCACACCACCCTCTCCTTTGTCTTTTTCAGTAGTTTACTTTGTTTCAAATCTATCTCCTTCATCAGTAACTTGAGAACTATACTAATGTTTCTATAACCGTTGAAACAAAAACTAATCTAGCAAATTACCTACTTTGTTCAGGTTTCTGGTAGACTTACAGCCTTAAAGGGTTTAGATGCTAGATTACAAGAAATACACGATTACCTTGATTTGGTTATTGAAGGAAAGCTTCCATTAAACCATGAGACACTTTACCATCTACATGTACATTTGTTGTTACCCTAATTTCGAATATCCACAACTACATTGTGTCATGTAACCTATAACTAAAGATTTATATGGCTCTTTTTCCTATTCATCACTTGAGATCTTCGAGAAAATTTCCCATAAAATTTATCTGAACGAATTTTTGTTAGATTTATTTTTGAGTAATTAGTAACATTGTAACTGACATGATTGTTAGACATTAGCAATTGGGGGATTTCATGCATAGCTGCTTATGTTAGAAAATATTTGATGCACTTAAATGTCTTTGTATTTTTATGGATTGTATATTTGTATTATTATATCGTGCAATTTGAGTGCGCTGCGCGCTCATACAAAACAGGGTTATCTAGTGTTGTAAAGTGAGGCCATGACTTGTAAAACTAGAAATTTTAGTTATAGTGGGTTAAATATTTATGGTTAGTGTTAGACAAATATTATGAATAGAATTTCGTTAGAACTAAGAAAGTTACCAAATGCATATGATTTGCAATACGCTGAGTAATCTTTGCATAAATTTGGGATTGCTAATGAGTAGAAAATCACAGGATGTGTTCAACCTTCTTCCAAATCTCAATGTATCTGAGTTAATCAAGTCCTTTGCAGGTAATATACACCAGACAATGAATATTCTAGTTGCTTTTAACCTAAATTTAGTCCTTAAAAGGTTATAGCTTTCTCAATTTGATACCTAAAAAAGCAAGTATCGAATCGAGTCCTTAAAAATTGTATTTGTCTCAATTTAGTCCTTGTCTGTGCTAAATCAAAAAATCTATTATTGTTAAATTTCAAAACTTTCGTTTTTAAATGTCACTTTGATAAAAAGACGGACCAAATTGAAACAAACATAATCTTTCAAGTACTAAATTGAGATAATTGTAATATTTTGAGAACAAAATTAGTGAATTTATTCTAAATCTATCTGTGTTTAAAGTAAGAATACCAAGTTCATCTGTATTTGTGCAGTGAAAACAAATGACATGATGTTGGTCATATATCTATCCTCTCTTATCCGTAGTGTCATTGCGCTAAAGATTCGAGGGATAATCGATATCCGTACAATATTTTAAATTCTATATTTTATTTGCAGATGTTGAACAAGGAGCATGAGAAAGCTGAAGATGCAAAGGCAATTGCAGTACCTGCAGTCAGTGGAAGCTTATTTTGGGGCTACTGACAAAGCAGAACTCCACCCTTTGGGTGAAATGGAGTAGTATTGAAGGCATGTCATTCTTGCTATATATATATTACCTATGGTGCTTATAGTGTTAGTTTTGAAATGAACTTTGTTCATTCTTGTTATTAAATCTAATGTTGAACTCAATTTTCCTAGTGTTTACCCATTTCCATGCATTTATACAGGCTTTACCATACATTTTAACCCTCCTTGGGCATCCTACCTTAATATTTTTGGACAAAACTTAAGTGAAAAATATCTATTAAGCATTTGCCATCAGATTGTCTAATAAAACTAAACTGTATGGGCTTCTTTTTTAAAAAATACAATTTAGCATTATGTTATTGACTTTCCGGACGAGATCCTCCCCATATCAAGATTTTCATTGAAAATAGAATGTGTGAAAAAATTCTTTAAAAAATCAATTATGACAAGTTGTAAAATGTATGTAGTTACCTATAAAGATTGTACACTTATTATGTTTTAATAAAGAATTTAATAGTAAAAATATAAAATTGTCTTTGTAATATGTTATAATATCTTGAAAATATTCATTTCCTAATATTTTATTAATTTATTTATTGTTTTGGTTACTTTGGCAAGCATCACATCCTAGCTAAATTTATACCTTATGTATACTTAAACTCATTGTATAATAAGTTAATAATACTATACTATAGAGTGGCGTTTAGCAGGTGGAAAAGAGAAGAAAATAAATTAGCAAGGAAGAGGAACAATGAAAGCAGATAATGATTATATTATAGTCATTTAAAATGATTGTAGATACGTTTACGCTTAACATTTCATTCTACTCTTATTGGTTGTGAAAATAAAAATTAAATTAAAAACTCCTAGAACAAAATATAGAAATGAAAAGCAAAGAGATTTCTTAAAATTATGCTTAGTTCTTATTAAAAAAATGACTTTTCATAATTATTCTCGCTCTAACATGTTTAGTTGTGTAATTCCATTGGAATCTAACATGTTTGGTACCATGAATACAATGTTGAAATCTTTGAAATAGTAAGGAAGATAATAAAAAAAATGGTTCAAATTACTCTCCTTAAATACACTAAAATTGTTTTTTAAAAAATACTCTCTTTTATTTCTTTTCTTTTTCCTTTACCACATACCAAACATACCTTTTATGAAAACCTGGCTATATAATATATATATAATTTGACATGCTCTACAACTTTAGGTAATCCATTGCGTAAGGCCCAAGATGAATTTAATTGAAGCCGGAAAAACAAAAGAATTTAGTTCAAGCTTTTATGAGTCTATCTCTTCTCTTAAAATACTCCTTGGCTGCTAATAGGCGACCTTAACGACATTTCTAAGCCCTCTGAAAAATTTGGTGGGGGACCACCTTGCCAATACAAGCTTTTATGTGGCCAAGTGAATTTAGGTTTTGTTGGTCCACCGTTCACATGGAAAAATGGTAGGAACAGAAACTCTATAATCAGAATGCATATTGATAGGGCTCATGCCTCTTCAAGTTGGATCTCTCTTTTCCCATAATTTTGCTGAAAACACACAACTTTTTAACGCTTGGCCCTAAATCCTTTCGTTTTAAAACTATTTGGATGAACCATCTAATTTCAAAAACATAGTTAATAAATTTTGGACCCAACCTAACCTCTCCTTCCTTGACACAATTAGCTCCTTCACCTCCAATCTGTCTAGCTAGAATAAAACCACTTTCTCAAATATTTATAGCTCAAAAAAAAAAAGAATCTTGGCAAGACTAATTGGAATCCAAAAAATCTTAGGCTCTCGCTTAGAAGACCAACTCCCATCATTAGAAAAGAAACTTCAAGAAAACAACAATTCTATTCTAAGAGAGGAAGAAGAATTTTGGATGCTAAAATCAAGAGTTAATTGTCTTTCTCTAGGTGATAAAAACACAAAATTCTTCCACAAACAACTTTAATCAATAGAAGAAAAAACAAAATTACCCATCTACAACTAGACAAAAATACTTGGGTCTCTAACACCCTTCAAATTAGAATGGAAACTAAAAATGCCTTAACCAGGACCTTATGCGATTTTATCCAAACCCCCACCCTAACTCCAACATCCTCTCCTCTATTCCGAAATTAACTCCTGCCCAACAAACCCTTCATACTAACCCCCCTAATCTCTTTGAAATAAAATCAACTCTCTAGAACATCCATCCCTTTAAAACACTTGGAAATGATGACCTTCATGCAGTCTTCTGCCAAAAAAAAAAGGAACAAACTAAAAAAAAAATTAACCTCAAGCTGAAAAAAAAAAATTCTGATCTTGGATAATACCCAATCTTGGTGTAAAACTCTTGTCTGTCTTATCCCAAAAATTAACAACCCTTACACCACTAAACACTTTAGACCCATAGATTATGCACAACCCACTACAAAATACTAGCCAAAATTCTGGTTAGCAAGCTCAAACTTCATATGAAAACCTCATCTCACCCTTTCAAGGGCCTTGAATAAAGGAAGACTTTCTTCTGACTTATTCATTCTAGTCCAAGAGACCCTCCACTCCATGAATAGATCCAAAAGTAAGACTGGTTGGTTTATTACTAAACTTGACATTAAAAAAGCCTTTGACACAATCTGTTGGTCCTTCATATTCCACCTTTTAAAAGCCTTTAATATTCCTCTCGAATAGATCTACCCCTTTAATTCATGCTTCTCTGGCATGGACTACACTCCCATTTTCAATGGAACAAAAATTGATTCTTTCAATCCAAAAAGAGGAATAAGACAAGGTCCTCCTCTTCCCTTATCTTTTTATTATGGCCATGGAATATCTCTCAATCCTTATCTCAAACTCAATTAACCAAGGAAACTGGAAACCTTTCTCCATAAAAAATCATGATTGTGAAATCTCTCACCTCTTTTTTACCGATGATATTCTTCTTTTTGGCAAAGCTAATCAAAAAACTGTCATCAACATCAAATAAGTCATTGACATTTTTTGTAATAATAGTGGTATGAAAATAAATCTTCTAAAAACAAAACTATGGTTCTTACCACACACTTCAAATGACAAAAAGGATTTCATCTCTCTGCTTCTACAAATCTCAAACTCGACCAACCTAGGTAACTACCTCGGCTTCCCTTTGAAACCAAAATACACTACCTCAGACTTCAATTTCATTATTCACAAGCTTCGTCAAAGACTTCAAAGCTGAAAAATGCACTCCCTCTCCTTTGCTGGAAGAACCCAACTTATTACTACAATGTTAACCCAAATTCCCATTTATAAAATGAGAGTTTTTAATCAACGCCAAAAAAATCACTCACAAATTGATAAAATCAACAGGAACTTCCTTTGGAGTCATTCTAATTCTTCCAAAAAACACACCTAATAAAATGGGAAAATAAATAACAAAACCAAAAAAATATGGCGGCCTGGGCATCAAAAGAAGTAGCCTCTTGAATATTACTTTTATGGCTAAACTAAGATAGGAAACTACAATGAACCCCAACAAGCCTCGAGTTCACTTCCTTAAAAGCAAATACACTCATCTTAATTACTATAAAAAAAATATTAATTCTTCCTATATCTATAAAAGCTTTGGCCCCCTTCCTCACGAAGAATAATATAAGAATGTTTCATTCATCATCGTTGTTTCAAACAGTACTCCCTCTTGTACTCTCGACTCCATCCCCTTTCCTATCCCCCAAGAACTTACTAACCAAGTCAATAATACTATCCTCCCTCTTTCCCTTCCAAATTCTAAAGATTCCATCTCTTGGAACCTTACTCCAAATGGCATCTTCACAATTAAATCTACTTATCTATCCTTAATTAGTAAGGAAATTGCTTACCACAACCACCTCTAGATTTGGAAATCGCCATGTAATATTAGAGAAAAAATTTTCACCTAGAAAGCTTTTAATTATAGCACTCCAACTTCCTCTGTCCATAAAAGAAAAATTATCCCCTCGCTGCTCATTATGCACCTCGCTTTGTGACTACCCCTTCTCCTATAATACTTGGATTAAACTCCAGCCCCCCATAAACTTTCACAACAACAACTTCAAAGATTAGATTCGTAGTAATGCCACAAATCATTCATAACACACCCTTAACATCCCCTAGAGTACAATTTTTTTTTATTTACATTACATGCTATTTAGCTATCTAGAAATGACTATCTATTTCAAAATGACTATCTATGGCAAATCTACTTATGGAAATAAGAGGATGCATTAGAGACGCTTCTGGTAACTTGATTTTGTGATTCTCCTCTTTCTCTGGTTTTGGCGATGCCTTACAAACAAAATTATTAGCTATCTATTGGGGACTAAAACTAGCTTCCCAATTACCACATATCAGAAAAATCATTCTTGAGACTGACTCTACAATCTCTGCTAACCTTATTTTACACTCTTCTATTGATCTCCATCCCTTGGGAAACATTATTGAAAATTGCAGACTCTTCATCTCTAACTTGGAAGACTACAAGATTATCAAGGTGAGTAGAAATCAGAATAGATGTGCAAACAAGCTCGCAAAAGAAGGGAGAATCAGAAAACTTCAACTCTCAACATACACTCATGCGCCAAACTTCCTTCTGGACCTCTATCTGGGAGAGAAACCCACTTCTTCTTCACCAAGCTAATTTTTTTTGTAACCACCACATCAACTTGGATGGCTTCTTTATCTCTATCAACAAATTCTTCTACTCTCATGTCTCAAATCAGTGTTTACTCTACTTTTATATTTTGGTTTATCTCTTTGCTTTGGTACCTCTATTTGTCTTTTTCGAGCTCTTCAATAGCTCCTACCTAAACCTTCTTTGTTATCTCATGTATTAACTCTCACAATGCTTTAATTTTCCACCGTTTGCCAAAAATAAAAGCTTTTATAATTTTTTTTTTCATTCATAATACTCAAGTTTAAAAATCTTGTTTGAGAAAAATAAATGCCGAATCATTTAAATCAACCAGCATTAATAACTTAGACATAGTTTGACTAACAATGAACTATAAGAACCCCAAAGAAAAATTAATAGATTCATGCATTGAGAATCTTATATTTGTTTTCCATTAATTAAATAAAGATTTCAATATGAGTGGTTGACATTACATGATTGTGCTTTATATGGATCTAATATACATGTCTATGATTTTATTTCTTGACCCTTCATGTATTCTTTTAATTCAAAAATAAAATGAATCAAAGACTTATATACTCTTTTTTTACTAACTTTAATAAGTATGTTTTGTAATCTTATCAAACATTGTGCAAGAACGAAGGGTTAGGTTGAATGACTCAAATATGAAAAATATGAGATTTAAGCTCTTATTCCAGCACATATTCTGAAATACACTAAAATACACAAATAATATCATGTTGTTGCAACAGAAGATCTGGACCATGCTTGATGGCATGGATGAATTTGTAAAGCAAGTGTGTATTGAGAATTATTCTGCATTTTAGTTGATCTATTTTCACACACTCCTAAAATGAACATCCTTAAGGATATATATGAATCACTTGGTTAGGGCTTCACATTTCTTCGATGCAGCATTTTTGTGTCAAAAAATAATGAAAAACCCTCTAACATCAGTTCAACAAAGAATCCTAAAGGGAAATGATGACCCAACTAGATGATATTGATACAAGCTAATACAGTTGTACTTTGTAAGAAAAGGAAAATCATTGAGTTACTTTCTAGAACTCCAAATTTCTGCTGCACTAAAAGTAAATACAACTTCCAAATTGATTCAATTCATGGCAGCTTGCCTTTATACAGTTAGAACCAACTAATGAGAATATCTGAAAAGTGTTACATCATTTTTACTTATAGAATGTGTTTTCATGATTTTTAATCTTGAACCTATATGCCTAAATTCATGATAACATATGCTGTACTGACTTTAGCATAGCCAAAAAGCAGGCAGCCGCATTTGTAGCATAGGTAAGGATATTGGTTTCCACTTTTGTTAATCTAACTTTTGGGAAGTATACTTGTTATGTTCTTTACAGTTAATCTTTATGATTGTTTTTCTCTCACTGGATTTGCCATGCCTTCGGAATAGGGATTCATGACAGAAGCTTCTGTGTTTTGTAACAAATGAATATGGACTTTGAATTTGAAACCTTGCCTTGTACCCCTAGGACCCAGCAATTACAGGTATCTAAGTCATAGTTATCAGATCATTATTTGAATCATAAATCACTGAATCAAATTATAATTTTAAATCATATCAAATCGTAAGATTCATAAATATATTTAAAAATAAGTAAAAGTACACTTTATGTTTCTAACATTCATCTCAAGTTTTAATTTCGTCTCAAATGTTTTTTTTTGTCCCTAACGCAAGATCTCTTTCTCTCCCCCAATGTCACTCCCTCACTCAGCCTTTTTCTCTCTCCTTGTCGTCCCTCTCTCTGTTTCTGCTTTCTCACTATTCTCATCTCTTACTCGCTCTCTGTTCTGTGAGAGAGAGGAGAGAGAGAAGGAAAAGAGATAAAAACTTTTAGGGTAAAATTGTTTTTTGTACATATATATGTATGACATGTGGTAATAATATGTCCAGCCACGTCATTATTTTATGTTACTATGTTAACAACGTTAGGCTCTAAAGACATAGTTGAAACAAATTGAAATATATGAGATACAATTGTCACAAAAAAAAATAGAGTCGAAATTGAAATTCAAGATAAACGTCAAGGACATGAAGTGTACTTTTGACCTAAAAATATTATAGATATATTCTATAACATAAATAAGATACTTAATTTCATAAGTTTAAACCATAAATGAGCCATAAATAAGCCTCATACATAAAAAATGAGTAATTTATAATATCAATTCATATTTCATAGTAAGCCAATAAATCAAAGGATTCATCATAAGTTGTAAGTCATAACATAACAATATAAATGACCAAACCAAGTTTAAAAGACTCAGCAAAGAAGAGATTGAAGAGGAGTTTGTGACGTTCACAGAATCATAGTTTTGTTGGCGGCAGAGGAGAAGCTGGACAGAGGGAAATGTTACAATGTGTTGTTTTGACTTTTGAAGCTAAATTTTTAGTTTTAAAGTTTTGATTTTAATAAATATTATATTCCTAATTTTGTGGCTCTCGATACTGCAAACTTTGGAGAAGAAACACAGCAACTTTCGTCATTTAAGCTTGATACGTCATGGATTCTTTACGATACAATTTGTTTTTTTTTTTTTTCAGCTGCCAGTCACAACAAGTCACAACGAACTTGACTTCGTGACCCAACCTGATGTACTTCTACGAATCACCATAATCATTCGACTCACCGATGCCAGCACGAGTCACACGGACGATTCTGACAATTTTGTCAATAATTCATAATACAAATTAATTCGCAATAGGAATTTGAATCAGGGGACCTTCGACTTGTATCGAACCATGTGATTCGAATCACGAATCCACAATTTCGTTTACTATGATCTAAGCTAATTTTGACCTTACTCGAGGCAGTTTTACACGGAAGGGGAGTTGAGTAATACTATTTGAGATGTGTAACACATAAATCTTAGAGGAAATTACCAATTTAGTTCCAAAAAAAAAAATAGTTATCTTAGTTTATTACTTAAAAGATCAAGTGTCCTAATTTAATTTTTAAAAATTTGTGTTTGTTTCAATTTAGTCTTTTTTTTAAACTAAAAGCTTAAAATTTAGAAATGATAAATTGTGATTAGCAATAAAATGACCAAATTAAAACAAATACAATATATTAGAAACTAAATTGAAACACTAGATTATTCAAAGACTAAATTGATGAAATTATAATCTTTTTGGGACTATATCAATAATTTACTCTAAATCTTAAATATGTGATATTTGCTATACTCGGACATATTAGAAATAAACTAAAATTTTCGTGTACCAAACAATTTAAGTGTCCTTTATGCTGTCTTGAATACAACTCAATTTGGACAAGAATAATACTCCAAAAGAAACGTCTCTGCTAAGTTACCGTCTAGTCTTGTATATTTTCATTGCTCTACTCTCAAGTTTTATGACATAGATCTAACAATTTTATAGGGATTGAACATACAAATTTATCCTTAAAGATAATTTTTTTGTGACTTAATGTTTGAAATTTAAGAATTGAATGAATTAATCCTTATAAATTATAAATTCAGTGCAAACTAGTCTTTATGTAGGATTAAATTGTATACTTATTTATCTTTGAAGAACTGACTCTATAATAATATTTAATAATAATTCATAACATTCAAAGACTGAAACATATAAAGTTAAAGACTAAACAATAAAATCATATAGACTAATTATTAATGTAGTAATTTTGCATGAGTTTGCAAATTGTAGTAGTGGGGGTCTGGAGGAAGGCCTTAATAAGATGTAGAGTATATGAACAAGTTAGTTCTTAAAAGATTTGTGGGTCAATTATTCAGTCCTTAAAAATTTAATTCTATACGATTTAATCCCTGACTTTTATGAAATCGTTAAAAATTATTATCGTGTTAGTCCTTTAAAAATGAAATAATATACAATTTATTCTTATAAAAAGATTAACTTATATTGAATTTATAGTTTACAAGAATTAACTTGTTCAACATTTAAATTTTGAAGATTAAACTATGAAAGATGTATCTTTTTAAGGGCTAATTTGTTTATTTACTCTGAGATGTATAGACAGACTCTGTCTTGTGGGGACCTAGTGGGTGTGAAAGCTTGGATCCTTCAACACTCTCCATTGCCCCAGATTTAGATTATCTGACATAGAGGATTTAATGTCACAATAACACTAAGTATTAGCTGGTCAATCAAAAAATATGGACGACATCACGCGTATTTATAGTTGCTTCTTCTCTTTTTCATAAATAAAAATTAATAGGATATCGTTCATACACTCTGACTCGTTACAAGAGAACATTGCAGATTAAAAAAATAAATTAAAAAAAAAAAAAAAGAAACTCTGGTCATGGAATCCTAGAACTTGAAAACGTCTCCTTGGATTCTTGATGACGATGCTGTGCACTTTTTATTTTCTTACTAAAATATGGTTAGTGGATTGACCATTATTACCGTACGTGTGAACTTTAGCTCTTTCTTTTTCTGCTTCAACAATCATTGCCTGCCTGGCATCTTCCTTTCTGCAACAAAATTTTCAAGTTTTAAATTTCTTTACAGATAACCGTCCAAGCTTGAAACTGTTCCACTGGATGATGTTGATGATGATGATGATGATGATGCAGATGGTGTTACATGACCCTGTTGTTGCTTTATCGAGGTTCTTTCAACATAAACCAAACAAAAAGACAAGTTTTCTCTGTGAAACTGTTGCTTCTTTGCTTTTTCACATGGCGACGTAAACCACTGCACCAACAAAACCTAGGTCTTCCAAGGAACATGTCTTGCAATGCGTAGCTGTTGGGTTCCCTGGATGATGGGCCATTTGGGACAAATTTCTGTGGTCAAAAGATTGTTGAAAAGCTGATACCAACAGGGATATTTGGTGATTTTTACTGGTGGCTGATGGTGGCTTCTTGGATGAAACAATCTTAGTTAGATATAGTATTTGAAAGATAAAATGATGGATTTCGTGTTTAAAATAACAAATGTTTTAATTTAGTTTATAAAATATTATATTTATTTTAATTTAATTATTTTATTTATCAAAGTAATTTTTAGTAATAATAAATTTTGTAACTTAGTAACGAAAATAATGATATTGAGACAAATATAATTTTTTAAGGTTTAAATAGAAACACATAATTTTTAAAGATCAAATTAAAAAAATTGTAATCTTTTAGAATTACATCAATGAGTTACAAAAATTTTGAGACTTTTCAATTTAAATTTTGTGATTTAGCAATAAAAGAACAAAATTGAAACATGTAATTTTTCAATGATTAAATTGAGATATTTGATCTTTTATAGATTTAATTGAAAAAATTATAATCTTTCAGGAACTAAATTAACAATTTACAAAAATTTTGAGATTTAGCAACAATAAATTACTAAATTTTTTGAATTAATAACAAAAAAGATCAAATTAAAATAAACACAATATTTTAAAGATCAAATTGAAGCATTTGATCTTTTAAAAATTAAATTAAAAAAATTATAATTTATTTTAAAAGATAAATGATCATTATCAAGATAATTGGAAGATATATGAGCTGTGGGGCCCACATCTGAGAAGAGACTCAGATTCTTGAGAACGCTTCTATCCTATTATCTCTAAGCTGTGATGAGCTCTGTCTACCAGAAAGATTCTTCTGGATGCTTCATGTATGTATGTATGTATGTATGTATGTACATGCCCGCCATGGCTCAAATTTCACCTTCCACATGTGGGGTTGGCATGTCAAATTGTGCAGATCAAATCTTGATCTTTACATGTACATGCATGTGATAACAACACATTAGTTTCTCCCTTATACACAAATTTTCAGTGCATTAGCATTTATTTTGCCATGGAGCGAGTTAGTATTTGTTTGCAAAATTAGTTGAAAGCTTTAAAATCAAAGTTTTGTTTCAAAGTCAAAGTTTTGCAACAAACAATCAATGTTTGGTTCAAAATTTAAAATTAAAGTTCTACAAAATTGGTTTCACCTAAATCTTGATTTGTCATAAAGCAACTCCAACTTGATTTTATCCAAACTTTGATTTATCCAAAACTTAAGGGTATGTTTGGTTTGTGAAAACATTTCCTATTTTTATTTTCAATCTTTATTTCCTGAAATACATTTCCTAAAACACTGAAAACATCTTTTTGGTGTTTTCAGATTTAAGCTTATTTTAAGAAATGTTTTCAAGAAAACGTTTTCAGTTAACTCAACCAAATGCATTTTCAAGTCTATTTTCTGTTTTCAGTGAAAATGAAAATAGGAAATACCCAAACCAAACAGGCTCTAAATTTTTCGGTTATTTTTTAAACAAGTATTTAATCTGCTGCAATATGAAAATTGAGTTCGGATCCTCTAACTTTCATTTGTCTAACTTTGATGACTTTGCATTTTTTTCATTTATTGTCTTTGTATTTACAGCTTCTATGCTTTATTAATCATGAAATACAAAGAAAATAAATGAAAAAAAAATTAGTCATATAGTAGTAATTACGAAAAATAACTACCAATAATATTTTTATAAAAACATAATAAAGCATAGAAGCTGTAAATACAAAAAATAAAAATAAAAAAAAGCATGCAAAGTCACCAAAATCAGAAAAATGAAAGTTAAAAGATCTGGACTCATGAAAATTTGTGTTTGAAGCTTCCATTCCCCAAAACTAAGAGGGTTTTAGGGAAATAAGAGAATTGTCTCTTCCCATGTAATGGATACTAATGGATCAAATGAAAGGAACATATATAGTGTTATGAAAGATTTCTTAAAAAACATTTATCACCTTAATTTCATTTAACCATGACCGTTTGATTAAAGGAAAAAATGAAATGGATGGTTGAAATTGAAGAAAGTACATTTTTAAAAAAAAAAAGTCAGCCAAAACACATTACTTCAATTATTCTCAATCTCAATCTCAATCGTTCATTATATGTATGTCTTCAATTAGACAGTCACAATCACGTATTGAAGACTCTAATTTTCCAATTCCCCATAAAAGAAGAGAACCTGAACTCCTTTATATAAGAACTAAATCATCGGATCAGCCGTATTTACCATATACGTTTTGAATTTGTCGTCATCCGAAGTAGTGATCAAAAATAAAAACAAACAATAATACTAAGAAACTTTCCGTTTAATTTGAATTCATACGTATACACTATCGCCTACAGATTTCCTCTTGGCCAAAACCCTACTTCGCCAAGTAGAACAATCTAGTCATGTGGGGTCCACATAAACCTCATCTACTAGTACTAATCGGACGGCCTTGTTTAAACTCTGCAGAAAATCCTGGTTGATGCAATATGAGCCTCCATTTTTCTTAACAAAACAACAAAATTAAGGGTGAGATGCATCGTAATGGGATGATGTTTACCAACAAAAGAAAAGAACCAGAGACTAGTTCGTGCCATAAAAAAGAGAGAATCATTATTGCAAACCATTCGACTCCATTTCTGCCTTCAAGCAGAAGACCTTAATCTTGAACTCAAGACTCCAGTTCGTGCGATAAAAGAAGAGAATCCAAACTCCTTTATATATATATATATATATATGAAGCAAACAATCCGATTCGCCATAGTTATTATCTGTGTTTTGAATTGTCCTCTGCATCCGAGGTGGAGGTGGTGGCCAAAATAAAAACGAACAATAGTACAAAGAAACAGTCAGTTTAATTGGAATTCATCTGTATGCAGTATCAGCCTCCATGGACAAAAACTAAAAATTAAAGGTAAGATGTAACAATCAAATCAAAATCCTCTGCATCAACACAAAACTTTCATGTCTCTTTTTTATCTCTACTGATGAACATGCTAATACAAATCAATAAAGCATACCCTTTTCTCTATGATACATTTCTTTCAATATTACAAAACTTTTTTCAACTGGGTCTCTCCCTGGAGGAAGAAGAATGTAAGAACTCAATGCAATCTTCTACAGCCTCTGCTCTGTGTGAATCAGTGGGGTCTGAAACAGAGCATGATCTGACCAGAGTGGCTGAAGAAGACACCTTCCTGGAGGATCTTCTTCTCATGGACACAACCTTTATGGTGGCTCTGGCCATCTTGGCTCCCAGCCGGAGAAGAAACCTCACCGGCGACAACCTCGAGTCTTTCACCACCCGGAAAGTCCAGTTTCCGATGATCCTCTTCCTGCTTCCGAAGACTCTTCCACTGCGATTACCACCACCACCACCACCATGCTTTAGAAAGAAGGATGGTTTCTCATTGATGTCAGGACTGAAACACACCCTTTTGCTTTTTGTTGACATTTATGTGAGAAAATTTCAGTGACTGTGGCAGAAGAACCAGATGATTCAGTGTTCCTTCATGTGTAGTAAAGGACAGAGAAACAGAGTGAAAAACAGAGGTGAAGCAGAGAGGGAGAGAGAGAGAGAGAGAGAGAGAGAGAGAGA
Organism: Biancaea sappan; assembly: GCA_037074585.1. Taxonomy (NCBI): domain Eukaryota; kingdom Viridiplantae; phylum Streptophyta; class Magnoliopsida; order Fabales; family Fabaceae; genus Biancaea; species Biancaea sappan. Next base: position 6,521,348 of record CM073495.1, read on the forward strand.
GAGAGAACAGGGGACGGTTGAATATGTAATTGGGGTGAATATATAGATAAAAGGAATTCTAAGGAAATCAGCTGGTTGGTCAAAAGGGAAAATAAAGTATAGAATGAATTTTTCAAGAATTATTTAAATTTTAAATTAATGAAGAATGAATAATTTTATTATTATTCTTAACGTGTTCTTTGCACTAAATTTTTTTAGGAATAAATTAATAATTTAGTCTTTAAAAAGCATGTAGCTCAATTATTTTTTTCTAAAATTTTAAATATTTACAATTTATTCCCTAAATGTCATAAACTCATTATATGCAATTATGGAGTTATTTTTTTAAAAAAAGAATATACAATTTAATCTATAAAAAGATTAATTTGTATTGAGTCTGTTATAAATTATATAAACTAGCTCATTCAACCTTTAATTTTCAAAGACTAAATAATAAAAAAAATTAAAAATTAATTTATATATTTACTTATTTTTAATTATAAGTAATGAGAACGAAAAAGATTAAACTTTTTTTATGAATTGGTGGTAGGAATCTAATATCAAGTCAAAAAACACATCAATTCAAAGATTTAAACTATTAAATCAAAGCTATAAATGATTTTATCATAATTTGTAATACGCTAAAAGTTAAAAGATCAAAAGGAAGTAATTTTCATGACAAAGATATATATAACTATCAAATTGATATGAATAAAAAACAGAGCAGGACAAATATATATCTTGTTAATGTAATTTTTGTATTGAGTTCAAGTGAGGACATAAATCAAACATGATACCATTATGTCTTTGTCTCTTTGAAAGATTAATTCTTTATATATTTATTTAAGGTTAAGGGCATCTTCATGCACATGTGGCCTTAATGGTGAGGCCTACCATTATTAAGCAAAATATAGTGGATGTTCTTTGGACAAAATATGAACTATGAACAGGGAGGAGATTGACAGAAAATCTCTCTTATCAATAAAAGAAAAGAAGAGTAGATTAGTAATTTATTCTCTAAAATGTTATAGTTGTTTCAATTTAATTTTTAAAATATCAAGTATTTTTTTAAAAATTATTTATTTCAAGTGGTCTCTCTTTTTATCAAAGTGACTTTTAGCAATGAAAGCGTAAGATTTAATAATGGTAGATCTTATAATTTAGTAAAAAAATTATCAAATTAAAATAAATACAATTTTTTTATAGACTAAATTGAAATACTAACCTATCAAGGATCAAATTGGACAAAATATAATTTTTTGAGGACTAAATCAGTAATCTACTCTAAAGAAAAAAAAATAAGAGTTTGGTCAAAAGACAAAGTGGCAGAGCCAAGAAGAGGAAAAAGAGTGGAACTACTTAGAGGTCTACTTGGCTAAGTAGGATTATTTGATCGTTACTAGCAGGTCTAGCCTATTTGAACCCTACCTAATCGAAAGGCTCTGCTTGGCTAACGAAAAGATCCAGGAGCAACTGCTTAGTAATGAAAATTATCAAATTAATACAAATATTAAATTAAAATATTAAATATTCAATAATTAAATTAAAAAATTATAATTTTTAAAGATTAAATGAATAATTTACTATACAAGGAAAAAATAGGAGTTTGGTCAAAAGACAATGTAGTGGAGCCAATAAGAAGGAAGAGGGAGACAGCGTGAAACTGCTAAGGTTAGTAAAAGGAAGAAACATGAGAGAGAGACACAGAGGATATTCTTCTAATCAGCGTTGCTTTTTAGGTGGTATTTTCAGGGCCCACCTTTGCTTTTTTGCAACGACTTTTGTTTTTATCTCTTCAATTCTAGTTTGATTTTTAAATATTTGTTATTGTCACAAAATTTGTTAAAAAAATGAAGAAGAAAAATATAAATAAAATCACATAGCACATATGAATTTATATGATTGGGTTAATATGATTTATATTTATAAACAAAAAAAATTTATTCTTTAAGCAAAATTGTTACAAGTACATAATAAAATTGTAAAAATATCTACAAATATACATCATAATCGAATTGCTCCAGCAAATACATAAAGTAGGTCATATTCATAGGCCTACATCCATCGGCCCTCACCCTACTCTCACCACATACCTTCATTTTTTTCCTACTTTCGGGTCACATTTCCAAATTTTAAGTCAAGTCATAAATTCGGTTCATCAAAAAATTTAAAACACTCAACAATTATCAATTTTTTTTAATAAAGATAAAATGAATAGAAAAATTCATAGTTCAATAATTATGTTTTCAAAAAAAAAAAATTAGTTTGTGTATCATCTTTTTATGAGTAAATTAGTGTTTAGTAACTACAAGATTTTATTTGTTTCAATTTGGTTTTTGAATGAAAGATTAAGTGTCACAATTTAGTTTTTTTATTGCTAAATTATAAAAAACTACCACTGATATATATCTTTTTTTCGTTACCAAAAGTCACTCTGATGAATAAAATGATCATATTGAGATAAACATAATATTTAAAGTACTAATTTGATACACTTAATTTTTCTAAGAACTAAATTAATACAATTGTAATATTTTAATAACTAAATTAGTAATTTACTCTACCTTTATTAAAAAAGGTTAAAATGTTAAGAACTCTTTTCCGTGTGTAATTTACCGTTTAAAAGTTACTAATAGATTCTTTCGATATAAGAAAAAAAATTGTAATAAATTCTTCTAAATTTTTTATTTTGTGCAGCATAACCGTGATGGTATTTTTCCATCAAATTAAACACTTCAACTATTTGTTCATGTAAAGTGACAAGGGCCAAATCAATAAATTAAAAAAAATTCACCTATCATATTAAAAGATTTTTTTTGTTATAAAAATGTTAAAAAAAGTCATTATTCTTATATTTGTCAATGTGGGCCGCAGATAGGGACAAATTTAAAAATTTTGGTTAATAGGGGCAAGAAATAATTTATAAATATTATTATTAAAAAAATTATAAATATGTATAAGGAATAAAAATAATATAAAATACACAAGATATAAATTTATTATGTAGTGTTGTAATATAGTACAGCTAATTTATCATGTGAGGACAATGTCTAAATTTTTGTGGAAGAAAAAAATACTACATATATTAATTAAAATATTCTTGTAAGAGTCATTGCCCCCAAAGCCTTGAAGGTAGATTCGTCCTTTGCCATGGGCGAACAGAAAATGTTTTGAACTGTAAAAGTACTAAGCTCGTCAAGCTTAATGCATGTTGGCGAGCTAAATCGGTTAGCTCGCCAACTCGCCTATTATTTTTTATTTTAAAAGAAATTTTTAAAAAGAAATATGGTATATTATAATTTAAAAAAAGAAAGCCCGTATTCTTTCACTTACGATGATAGAATGTACTTTTTATTGTTTTGACTTCTTTAAGGCTACACAAACAAGTGATTTTAGAGTTTTTTTTAAAAAAAAAAAATCAAGGGTTATATTGCACAAAAACTTTTAAAACTAAAAGAGATATTCTGTACAACTTTATAATTTGAAGGGAATTATTTGCACTTCAATCTAAAAAAAATGATAATAAAGGCACAAAATTTTACACAAGTAATATTCTTTATTAGGGAACTGTTAGTCTTACGGCTTGTTTGGTTCGCATTACAGATAAAGAAAGGAAAGGAAAATAGAAATGGAAAGGAAAAAAAAAGATGGAAAGAAAAGAAGAGAAAGGAAAAAAATTGTTTGGTTAGATATGGAAAAATGATTAGGAAAGAAAAAATTTGTGTATATTTTATTAAAACATAAAATGAATTAACTGATGTAATTTACAATTTTGTCCCTCAACTGATTTAAAATTTCTTTTTACGAAATTGAAGGTCGTTCTCCCCCATCGCGCTTTGAGCCCTAGCCACCCAAACCTTCTCCTCTGACGCGACTTCGGCAAAGCTTCCATCCATCGTGACTTCCCGACGACTCGAAGCTGGTCGACGCCTTCTCCGACGCGAAGCCCTAGTTCTCCATTGCAATTGAAGACTACAAATTGATGCCGGTTTGTTCTCTTGACTTCTTCTGACTTCTAAATCAGATTCTTTGTTAGGGTCGTTTCCTTGTTGAGAGATAGGTTGCTCGGATTATTGTTCTGTTTAATCGAACTGATGAGACATGGGTTGGTCGGATTATTGTGCTGTTTAACCGTGGATATATTTCGCATTTAGGAAGTGTGATTTTTGGGTAGTAGATAACGATGGTTGCTTGTGTGTGTTGAGAGATAGGTTGTTCGGATTACTGTTCTGTTTAATCGAACTGATGATCCTACTGTTGACGCTCCTGATGACATTGCTGTTGCACCCTGTTGAGAGATAAGTTGCTGAGATTTTTTGGTTTTTGACAACATGACTAATTATGCTCTGTTTTCTTTTGCTATTAGGCATTTGAATACATGTCATTTATATAGCACTTGACAATGAACATCCTGAATCACCTCTTCTCTGTTTTCTTTTATAATTTCCATAATTTTGTTTTAGTTAAGGTGTCAAGCTTACAAATTTGTTGTAATTTCTTTTGTGGTTTGATTCCATTCCATGGCTCTGTATATGAATGACCAAAATATGAAAAGAAGTACACCTACTATTGAGAGTTACTTTTACAGATTTATGTTTTTGGTTGGCTATTGTATGTATATATATCTTTACTTAGAAGTTGATTCACTTCTGTCTATATTGTGCCTATTATCCCGTGAGCAAACAAATACATGTGACTGTATTTTGTATTTATAGGTATAACATGAAATCCTCAGATGTGGAAGATGGCTCGACTGATGGGGTCCTTAGGTTACAAGAGAGATATTGCTTATGTAATCGCCGCGCTGCAATCAAGATATCTCATTCCAATAAGCACCCTGACCTCGTGTATGTAAGGTGTGAGTCTGGGAAGTGCAAGTACTTCGCCTGGGTCAAGATTGAGAATAGAGAACATGGGGATGAAGTAGATAGCAAACCTGAAACACATGTTGATAACACAGCCATTAGTTTGCTCTATAACCAGGTGGTGCATCTTCAGAGCAACGTGGCCATCATGAAGAAACAGATTGACGACATTACAAAGCTACAAAAGAAGGGTATCCAAAGGCCTGAAATGAACTTTCATAAGGCAGCAATGGTTGTAATCATAGTTTTTTTATTACTTGTGATCTTGGTTAAAAACTAGTAGTATAGGAATTGATCCTTGTATTGTTGCTGTTGGTAGTTGTTAAGGTGCTGAAAAAATAGTGCACCTTGCTTTGGTTGTAGTATTTTATAATGAATTATGTTGAACCTGTGTATTGGCTGACCTCTATGTATATTGGGTCTCTTTTGTTTCATCTTAACAACTTTGTAATTGACTATGTTTTGGATATTAATTAATGGAAAGTTCTTACTTTACTTGGTACATAATTTCTAGTCTCTTTTGATAGATGTGGACAACATTGCTGATGATGCTATAGTATTCCACTTGTAATTGCTAAAGCATTTCTGATTACTACCTACGTTTCGTCCTAAACTTTTAATTGCTATAGTGTCTTCTGAACTCAAAGAATGGGCAACGTTTTGTACCTAGAGTTTGCTGTAACCCACGAACCGTGGGAACATATCTAGCAGATAAGGAGGGAGTATTATGCAAAGAGATATCATGTATTTCAAGTAAAGTCACATAAACTGGAGCATGATCAGATCCTTCAAGTTTAGTGCTCCGGCCTTCTTTCCACCTGTGGGCACTGAATAGATCACAGGGTCAAAGTTAGATCCTTTCTTGCAAGGTGATAAGCAACAGATATGAATTTTGTGCAGCATAACCGTGATGGTATTTTTCCATCAAATTAAACACTTCAACTATTTGTTCATGTAAAGTGACAAGGGCCAAATCAATAAATTAAAAAAAAATTCACCTATCATATTAAAAGATTTTTTTTGTTATAAAAATGTTAAAAAAAGTCATTATTCTTATATTTGTCAATGTGGGCCGCAGATAGGGACAAATTTAAAAATTTTGGTTAATAGGGGCAAGAAATAATTTATAAATATTATTATTAAAAAAATTATAAATATGTATAAGGAATAAAAATAATATAAAATACACAAGATATAAATTTATTATGTAGTGTTGTAATATAGTACAGCTAATTTATCATGTGAGGACAATGTCTAAATTTTTGTGGAAGAAAAAAATACTACATATATTAATTAAAATATTCTTGTAAGAGTCATTGCCCCCAAAGCCTTGAAGGTAGATTCGTCCTTTGCCATGGGCGAACAGAAAATGTTTTGAACTGTAAAAGTACTAAGCTCGTCAAGCTTAATGCATGTTGGCGAGCTAAATCGCCTATTATTTTTTATTTTAAAAGAAATTTTTAAAAAGAAATATGGTATATTATAATTTAAAAAAAGAAAGCCCGTATTCTTTCACTTACGATGATAGAATGTATTTTTTATTGTTTTGACTTCTTTAAGGCTACACAAACAAGTGATTTTAGAGTTTTTTTTTTAAAAAAAAAATCAAGGGTTATATTGCACAAAAACTTTTAAAACTAAAAGAAATATTCTGTACAACTTTATAATTTGAAGGGAATTATTTGCACTTCAATCTAAAAAAAATGATAATAAAGGCACAAAATTTTACACAAGTAATATTCTTTATTAGGGAACTGTTAGTCTTAGTCTTCTCTTCCTTTTTGCTTTTTCTAGGCTGCTTGGTTCGCAAGAAAATTCATCAGAGTGGAAAATGAACGTGTTCCCTTACGGCTTTTGCAGTTTCATTTTCTAAGTCATGCCTTTTGACATTCTTAATGCTCCCTGTTTCCAGGAACCTGTGGAGATATATTTTCAAATTTCTTTGAATCAATGAATTTAGGAATGAGAATAGTACTTAAGAGGAGACAAAAAAAAAAAGAAGATGAACTGATTTCTAAGGTGCACTGTAGAAATGTAATGAGCTAATAAAACCGAACTAATTTTTTGGGAAGACTCATCTCAAGTATAAAATCAAGTCGAGTTCTTTAAACCAATTTTGGTGAGCAAATCTGTGCATTAATTGGCTTCTTTAAAAATATGAGAGATGCAAAAATTCTTGTGGCATCGGGAATCTACCTAATGTCCTCAATGGTAACTCCTAGAACGTCAAAAAAAAGTGTACTCAAGATAGACTGTCTCGAGAGAATCAATCTCAACAAAATAGTAATTGAATTTAATATTGTTAAAATATGGGCCTGAAAAAAATACTTTTTCTAACTCTAAAAGTGGACACTATAATACTACAAATGCAAAGAATACAATCTTCTTAAATTAGTAGTGTCAAAATGGCCGTAACTCATGTGTCAATCTAAGTTTGCCTATAAATGGGAAGTTTGAATTCAAGAGATAAGGCTCATTTATTTTTGTATTTTTAAATTTTTTTACAAAATTATATTATTTAATATAAATAATTTCATTTTATCAAATTTTTATATTTTATAACATTATATTCAATAAATACAGTGAATTTAAATATGAAAACTTTTGTAAATTTTAAAAAAATAAATCTAGAATTTTGATATTTAACTATAATATATTTAATTTAAAAGGAAAATATGAAAAATTAAAGGTTTTAGTTATTTAAAAATATTAAAGAAGTAATGTTTTATATGTAGAAATTATATTTTAATAAAATATTATTAAATTTTTTATTAAAAAATTTGAAAATTATATTATTTAAATATAAAAATTAAAAAAATAAATACAAAAGTGGCCCACCTGCCAACCTGTTTTGGCTTACAGGTCATGGGAGTGATTTTGAACATTCAATTTGAAACCTATTTATCTCTAATTCGCAACAATCAGCTTCTCTAAATTGAAATCTAAAAATTAAATCATTGTTGTTTTTGTGATAAAAACAGTTAATTACCTTTGTTGCCACTTGCCACAAGCCAGTATTTTTAAGATACACTCGAATACAACTTAATAATTCTTACAAAGATCTTTTTTTTTTTGGTATATTATTTAAATTCCTCGTCACTGTATCACACTAAGAATTTGTATTCGATTTGACCAAAAATGTTTGGAAAAGTGACTCGCGAATCACATGTCATAACTTTTATTGTTATGAAAAGTTCAATTCATAATGAGTTATGTTATCATTGTTTTTTTTAATATAATTTTATGTAAACATTCAAAGGTGAAAAAAAATGAGCTTCTCATAAAATTAAGCTTTGTATCATCACACACTAAAACAAATAATTAAATAATTAAGAGCTAAAAGCTTTTTGTCTCTTCCAAAACAAGATTATCTCTTGTTTTCATACAAAATTGGAGGATCGTATTTATTTGAACCACGACCAATGACTCATAATTAAATTGTAATTTTGAAAAAAAATATTTAATTTTTTTTAAAAAGTTCATGATTATGGGCCATCGATCTTTATAATTGATGGTTTAAATTATAAGAATGAGATTCTCCTATTTCTCTAAGAAAAAATGAGACAATTATATTTTGTCCAATTTTTTTTTATTTTACATACTTTCCATTTTCTGGCAGACAACAAATGTATTTATTTATTTATTTCTGATTCCTCTTTTTTTGTTCAAAATAATGAACTTATGGAAAAGAAGATTGGCATTGGTTAATAGATGAGTAAATACTAAATATTAAATTGATTCTCAAAAATTATATTATTTTGTATTTAAATTTTTTAAATTTAACTATTGAATGAGTTAATTTTTATAAGTTATAGACTTACTATAAAATAGTTATTTAAAATACTAAATTTTATATTTAATTATTTTTATATAATAACTCAGTATTAACATTTAACAAATTGATAATGTATAGGAATTAAAACTATATACAATTGAACTTTTGAAAGCTAAAACAATTGAACCATGCAATTTTAAAGACTAAATTGTTTAGTATAATTTTTGGAAATGAATCATCTACATTATTGCAGAGTGTAATATTTTTTAAAAATAATTTTTACTGTTATTAAAACTTTCAACAATAATCAAATTGTTACTAAGAATTTTAACTACGATAAAAATTAAAAGTTTTAGTTATGATAAAAATCGTTACTAAAACTTAATTTTTATTAATTGTCAAACCCTTGTCACTTTCATAAGAATCCATCATGTACGCAATAAGCTTCAAAAGATGCCATAATTGTCTCTGTTAGATGCTGTAATAGGCTCTTTTTTCCTTTAATCACTTTGCCAACATTAATTAATTAAATCCACCGACCAAACTTTTAGATACTTTATTGATAAATGATTAAAGATAAATGTTGGGCAATGGGCTGAGGATGGGCTTGGGGTATTCGGGTCTTAGTTTATGGACTGGGTCGATTTAATGGGCCAGGTGGATCAAGTCCAATCTACTCAGGCAACAAGAGTTTGATCACATTAGATAATTACTTTAGATTATATACAATCACATATCTAGAAGACATAGAATGCTCATGTTCTTATGCTCATTTGTATAGTTAAAGGCATTCATTGGGTTGGATTAATTAGGTGTGGTCACCAATTAACTAAATTGATATGATTATCTAAAAAGAAATCTCATATAATTAATCCAATCATTCAAGATAACATGGAATCAATCTAATTGAGTCTTAATTACTTTGGAATAAATTGTATGATGGGCTTTTGAAAACCAAAAAAAAACGTAGAAAATTTTTAAAAATTCAACATTAAATATTTTTCAATCTTAATTCACCACATTTTCAGCAAAAAAAAAATTACATTAAGGTTATTTTAACACAACTTTAAACTTATTCAAACCACAAACAAATTATAATTCATACTAAAATCAAAAAATACATTAAATAAAATCTGAAGTATAAATTTTTAATATGGTTTCCAATTAGTTTAATTGATATTAGATGCCAATTATAATTATCCAAGAACCAAAAAATCTTAAATGTAATTCTGAAAACATGTCAACTATTATTTGTCAAATTAATTAAAATGGAGAAATGATGGCTTTGCTTCAAACTCTGAAGCATTTATCGTTATTAGAGTAAAACTTTATTAGATATGACATAATTTGTGTAATATATCATGGATTAGAAAACCATGAGCAAAACATTTTAAATTAAAGATAAAGAGTGCACCTTTGAATTACCATTGTTCTATATTTAGGTTGTCTTAATTGCTATCAACTTTATGTTTTAGCTAAAACATTTTAAATTACAAATTTGTTTCAAGTAATTTGGTATTTGTTTTTTAAAAATAATGCACATGTTTGAATTTATGAGTCGAAAAAACTTGTCTTATGATAGTTTTATACATAAATAAACTCAACTCAAATCAAATTAATTGAAGCTCAATACAAATATTGGTGATTATAAAAAAAATATCTTTAATTATAAGGGCAGAAGACAGTAAAAGAAACAAAAGAGGAAAATCATACTATATAATTATTTATGGCATAATTTTCTTATAATAGGAAGTCATAGTTTTTTTTAATAAGATAAATCTAATTTTATCAAAAAATATATTAATATAAAATAAATATAACTGAATTAATTAGTTGGTGTTTGAATTATAACTTGTATGTATATATATATATATATAGTACAGTTAATTTGGCACGCAAGTTAGCTTGTGATTACTGTTAAATAAGTAGTCTTTGGTTGAAAAAAATCAACCAATTTAACACACGGAGCCAGTGAGTCGGTTTTTTTTTGTACATATTTTGTTTTTATAAAAATATATATCATTTAGTATAAATAATCTCACTTTATCACATTTTTATATTTTATAACTTTATATTAAAAAATATAGTAAATTTGAATATGAAAATTTTTATAATTTTTAAAAAATAAATATAAAATTTTTAAATTTAAATATAATTTTGTTATTTTTGAAAAAATAAAGTTATTGATTGTTTAAAAAACTAAAGAAGTAAAATTTTTCATATATAAATTATATTTTAATAAAAAGTTATTATTTTTTATTAAAAAATTTTCAAATTATATTGTTTTAATATAAAAATTAAAAAAAAGTGGCTCATGGCCAGTCTATACCACTTCAATTAGGATTTTTTAATCATATATATATATTTTTTAACATAACCTCAGTTTTTTTTCTTAACCTAAATACTAGACAAAGAAAATGAATTTTGCCTATATATTACGACATCTATTTTTCATTTTTTTATTGTTAAATTGTTTAAGTTCAGGCAAGTCATTTTTAATAAATTATTAATTTATTCTCTTAAAAATTACAATTATCTCAATTTAATTTTTAAAGATTAAATATTTTAATTTAATTTTTAAAAAATGATACTTATCTCAATCTCTTCTTTATATTTATGAGTATAACTTTTAGCAGTAATAAATTTGAAATTTAATAGTATTAAAGTTATTAATAATAAAAATTAAATTAAAATAAAATAATATTTTAAAGATTAAATTAATATACTTTATTTTTAAATATTAAAATAAAATAACTGTAATTTTTTTTAAAGATATTATTGATAATTTATTCTAATTTTTTTATTTTAAATTGACTCCTTATTTGTCTTTTTTCCGCATAGAGTAAAAAAGAGCATGCATCTTACTGAAAGATATGGTATGATATATAAATGGAGTTAGTCACGAAAGATAATGATAGTCTGTTCAAATTATTGTTTTAAAAAAAATTAAATTTTAATTTTAAAAAATAAAATATTTTTATAAAATATTATATTTTTATAAAAATACTCTTATTTATTTATTTATGTATTTTAATAATGGACAGCAGTGCATTGGAGTGACTGCTGAGTCCCATTATTCATTTACTTTTTCTTGAATGCAAAGCTGAGTCCCATCATTCTTTTACAGTTTACTTTTTCTTAAATATTAAATTAAGAAATTTATAAAGAACTTGATTTTTGAAAAAGTGTTCTTTTTACTATTAAATAATCATAATATCTATGTATATCATTAAAAAAACACTTTATATAAATTTTAAAATAATTTAATAAAATTAATAATACCTGAAATTTTTCCGTAAATTAAATATTTGTATTTAAGAGTGTGGCAGAAGGGCAGCCTAGCAGAGTGCAGGTTCACGTGCAGACATAAATAATTAATTTAAAAGGAGAGAAGAAAGCAATGTTTTCAAAACTGAACCGGTCATTGAAATAGTGAAATCACTGATTCAAGGTTCAGTGGTCGGTGGTAATTAAAAAATATTAAAAATATATATAATTTAAAATATTAAAATACTTAATATAATTGATAATTCATAACAACAAGTGAAGGAAATAAAAAAAATTAATTCATAATTGATAATTCATCACAAGTCATAATATCTACAATTTTAAACTAAGTTTTAGTTGTGAAAAAAACATTGTAAAAGAGTCAGTAAGTCCCACATTGCTTAGAACAAGGAGGGAAAAAAATTTTATATACTAATATATGTTAATGGACTTATAAGAGGCTAAGGGAAGTAGTGAGTTCACGCGTTAATGCAGTACAAATCAATCAATTTGCCTTCTGTGCGCGTGTGATAAAGTGGACTCAGCTTGTTTTTGTTTTTCTCTCCTTCGATTTTTTTTTCTTATCTGAGTAGTGACATATTTGACAGTTACAAAATTAACTTGGGTTACCATATGCTTTTTGTCTACTTCCCTCTACATTTTTTTACACACCTCCATAACAAAAAAAAAAATTGTCAAAAGAACCAAAAAAAAAAAAATGAACCGAACCGGTCGAACCAGCTGACCGGCCGGTTCTGACCGGTTTGCCACCGGTTTGGCCGGTTCGACACCGGTCGAACTACTGGCCGGTCATATAGCCAAACTGGATCAGTGACCCCTCCGGTTCCCTGTCGGACTGGTCGGTCCGGTCCGGTTTTGGCATCTATGGAAGAAAGAAAGAAAGAATTAATGTTAGTAATTAGTATACAATCTTGCTTGCCCGGTCCGACCAGTCGGTCCGGTCCGATTTTGACATCTATGGAAGAAAGAGAGAAAGAATTAATGTTAGTAATTAGTATACAATCTTGCTTGCCTTGCCTCGGTTCTTTCCTTCATTTTGAATCAAAGAGAGAGGCAGAGTGTTGAGAGCTGAGAAGAGAGAAGAGAGGGAAATTCTCCAAAACTCACTCAAACTTCGTCTTTTCAGTCATCTGTTGGAAGCTAAGGGCGCTTCAAGGTTTGATATTTTATAATAATGTCAATTTGAATATCATTGGAAAAATATGTCTAAATTGTAAATAATCTAGTTTCATATTTTTTATTTGATCCTCTGCATTTGCATGTATCTTGCGGTATATATATATATATTATTTCTCAATGAAAATACAAGCACATGCTAGAGTTTATTTTCTTTTCTTAATAATGGTGTGCCACTGTGTATTATTTCGTAGTATAATAGTAAAGTTAAAAAATGGAGGTAGTTATATGAGAGGTTTTGGCGAGGTAGGTTGAGTTATAAAAATGCAGTGTTCTCTATTTAATACACACACCGGAAGAGAGATTTTGAGAATGGAGACAGGTGAGAGAGAGTTTCAAGAAAGGAGAAGGAGAGAGAGGCATATCAGTTAAAAGAAGATAAGTTGAAATTTTAAAGTTAGATGAGTATCTTTAGTTTTAAATCTAGATTAGTATGCTTAAATTTTTATGATTGGATATTTTATGATATTTTAATTATCTAAACATATTGTAATAGAAAAAACATGCTTAAATATTCTTTTTTATATAGTTTTTTGTTATATGCATTTATATTGTTACATATAGTAATTTTTTTTACATTATTTTGAATTTATTTATTTTTTATTTAATCTTGAATATATTATGTGGACTCTTCATAATCAGAAGATTTATTTTAGGATGGGACAAAATAGAAGAAAATTGGTTTGTCTACAAAATTGAAATATATAGTTTTTTTTTCTTAAAAATTTTCATGAAAATGATATTTTATATTTATGAAATTGGTTAAGAAATTTTTATGGAAATGATATTTATGAAAATTGTAAATTAGATTATGTTATTTTTATTTATAAAAATAATATTAGTAAACCGGTAAAAAAATGACAAAAAATATTTATATGACAAGTATGAGAAAATGAAATTTCTTAAGATAGAAGAAATAATATTCTAAATTAAAAAAATTGGATTTGAAAAAAATTTTAAAATAATTTTATTTCACTAGATTATGTAATTATTATAATAAATTGAAGTTGAAAAAATTTACAGAATTTCAAATTTGGAAAAAAGTAATTATTATTTCGATTTTTATTTTTTATATATATCTATTGGATAGAAGATTAGAAAGACAGAAAACAATTTTAACATTTATTTTACAATAATGAAAATAAGATTAGGGAAATGTGAAAAAATTAGTCAATAATTTATATATTAATTATTTTGTATGGTAGATGAAAAAAATTCTAATATTTGTCAGAATTTTTCAAAAAAATTATAATGATGAGTTTGTGTTGTTGTTATAATAAAATAATATGAAATTTAAAAATTTTAGAAAAATTAAAATTGTGAAAAAAAAATTACTTTGATATTGAATAGTTAAATGTATGTTTTATATTTAATAGAAAAAAGAAACTAATTAATATAGAAAATTTATTTTGAATTCTTGAAAATAATATTTATGGAATAAGTTGATTATTAAAAAATTTATAGAAGATAAATGAGTTTGAAATTATAAAAAAAAATAATCTAGAATGGATGTATGTTTTTTTCTTACTTATTTGAAATTATTTTATTTATCCCGTGAGTTTATTATTTGTTTGAACTTATTTCATTTATCTCTTGAGTTTCTTACATATTTGAATTTGTTTTATTTATCTCACCACTTCCATAGGCAATTAAGATTAAGATGAGTTCTGAAATTCATATATTTATTTACGTCAAGGATGGAGTTATATGGGTAATATGGGAGTGACCTTTGAATCTAATGTCAATGATATAACGACATTGGATGATCGAAATATCACCTTAAATGAGTTGAAAAATATGATTCATGCTCTTTTAGAGCTCTCCTCAATTCAATCAGTGTCGAGGATAACATATAGGTATCCAGTGGATCAATTATGGTACGGCAAGGTAATTTGAAAAATGACAAATCAGTCCAAATGTCACGACCCGTTTTCTGGACACATGACCGGCATAATGATGAATATCCCATCACTGTAAGCCTTTCGACAAATTCTACCAATGAGTTAGATTATTAATCATTATCTCTATATTCTCAAAATAATCATTCCTTAATAAATACGAAGAAAATATATCAAATTTTCTTAATTAATAGATTCTCAATGCAAAATACATTATCATACTGAAATACAAGCCAAATACCAAACCCCTGACCTAGATGTCCTAGACGATTACAGAGCAACATAATCTACAACAATAGAGGGGCCTACCCGATAGCGGGAGGGTCCAAAGTGATCTACTCTTCTAGCGGATATTTTTCATCGGCAACCTGATCTGAACAAAAAGGTTGTACAGAGAGTGTGAGCTTTTAAACTCCGTGAGCGAATCGGCCTCGCTGTCACATCCCAAAAATTGAGCATGTGAAAATATACTACTCATTTGATAAAATTCTCAAACATACGTTATTTACATATATTTTGTAAGGTTTTACATTCAACCTTAATCATTCATTCCACACTACAGAATTATATTCATCTGATAAGCAAATATAGACATACATAGTCTGATATTTCTATCTCATCGCAAGCCTAGGAGACCTATAGTAAGTACAGAGCGTTCCTAATATCCACATCAATAAGTACTGGTATCCCACCAAACAGAAATAGAGGATAATTCCAAGGGGCTTCTATTCTTCAAACGGATACTCTTCTTCTTTGTTTTCTGTATCTGAAAAGATAATCATAGGGAGCGTGAGTTTATTTAAAAACTCAGTAAGTAAATAACTGTACTATATAAAATATCAAAAGTACAAATACCACATTTACTCATATATTTAATTGTCTTATACATTGAGTAGTATGGGACTCAAACCCTTTCAAACTCGTGAATAAGATTTCATAAATATACACCGAGTAGTATGGGACTCTAACCCTTTCAAACTCGTGAATAAGTTCTCATAGATATACACCGAGTAGTATGGGACTCTAACCCTTTCAAACTCGTGAATAAGTTCTCATAGATATACACCGAGTAGTATGGGACTCTAACCCTTTCAAACTCGTATTTACAATTTCATCTATTTACACCGAGTAATATGGGACTCTAACCCTTTCAAACTCGTGTATAGTTTTTCATCGTTATGCACTGAGTAGTATGGGACTTTAACCCTTTCAAACTCATGTATTAGATCCCGTAGATCTTTACTCATTAATAAGATAGTGAGAACTTCTCACATAGTACAATTTCCATGAAATAAAATCATTTATACATACTCTTATTCCTTTGAATTTCTGTAAAAAAATATATCAATCATCATATACTGTTATATGAAAAATTGATCAATTAATATCCAAATAATATTGTAAATGAGACTTATATTGTACTTTGACTAGTAATATCAAATTAGCTTCGCAAGGTTATTCACTCACCTTGATGTTTGTCCAAGTTTACCTTGTTCCACACTAGAATTTGTGTAGGAAAATTTCCTAGTAAAATATATTACAAGGAAACATAAGAAAGGAAACAAAATCACGAAAATACGCAAAATTTTCTGACTGCTACAGTAACGGTTTGCTACAGTGCCGGTTCGCTACAGTAACGTTGACTGCTACAGTACCGCTGACTGCCGACACTACAGTAACTGCTACAGTAACCCGAAGAAAATTTTCCAGATTTTTTCCGAAATTTCTGGTCGCCACAGTAACTCGATTTTTGCATAAGTTTTTGCAGAAATTTCTAACAATTTCATCCTTTCCTTTCTTGTTTCAAAACCAGAATTTCAACTCTTTTAACCGATTATAACTCAAATATAACTTCTAAAACAACTGAGATTCATGAATTATCATCAAAATCTTCAAGAATAAAACCTCCTCTGATCTTCTACATAAACTGAAATTTGAGGAAAATAATGAGATTAAAGCTTACCTTTGATCCTTACAAAGCTTTTGAACTGAACAAATAATCAAAACTCTGAAGATCAAGGAAAGGATTTGAGAAGAGGATGAAGAAAACGAGAGAAAGCGAACTTCAGTCTTCCTTCGGTTGAGTGAGAAATGAGGGGGGTTACTATTGAAGCTTTATATTAAATATTTCTAATGGGTTATTGAATAACCCATGGGTATCCATAACCCAACATCCAAACCCATCCAGTCAATTTACAATAAATGGACTAATTGACCATTCTTAAACCACTTTTTCATGAATTTCACCATTCTTAGAATATATCCCACATGGTGCAAATATTTAGTCCAGTCATTTAACTCAATTTTCATAAATAATATTCAAAGAGAACAATTAAATATGAAAATTAAAAATGACCAAAATAAATAACTAAAGTAACGTTGTAGAATTCTAAAATACTCTTAAGCGAATTATATTTTGAAATTAACGGGTATTACATTCTACCCCCCTTAAAAGAATTCGGTCCTCCGAATTAAAATCTTACCTCAAGTTTCAAACAAATGTGGATATTTTTTCCACATTTCATTTTTTGCCTCCCACGTAGCTTCCTCGCGAGAATGATTTCTCCAAAGAACCTTGACAGTAGGAATTTCTTTAGTACGCAATTTCTTGACTTTTCTATCAAGGATAGCTACTGGAACCTCTTCGTAGGTGAGAGTTTCATCAAAATGAACTTCTTGGGGTTGAATGACATGAGAAGAATCAGGAAGATACTTCCGTAGCATGGACACATGAAATATTGGATGAACTCCCTCTAGGTCGGAAGGTAGGTCTAGGCGATATGCCACATTACCCACTCTATCTACAACCTAATATGGGCCAACATACCTCGAACTAAGCTTGCCTTTCTTCCCGAATCTCATTACTCCCTTCATAGGTGAGATTCGTAAGAAAACCATATCACCTATTGCAAATTCAAGGTCACGTCGTCGGTTGTCCGCATAAGACTTCTATCTACTCTGAGCAGTTAACAACTTCTCTCTGATCAGTTTAACTTTATTTATATCTTCCTGAATCATCTCAGGTCCAAATATTTTGGTTTCACCAAATTCAAACCAACCTATAGGAGATCAACACCGTCTCCCATATAAAGCCTCAAAAGGTGCCATCTGAATACTGGCTTGGTAACTGTTATTATAAGCAAATTCAATAAAAGACAAATGATCTTCCCAACTTCCACTGAAATCCATCACACAAGCTCTTAGCATATCCTCTAAAGTCTGAATTGTCCTTTCGGACTGTCCATCAGTTTGAGGATGGAATGCTGTGCTAAGATTTACTTTGGTACCCAAAGCCTCTTGAAAAACTTTCCAGAACCGAGAGGTAAACTGAGGTCCTCGGTCTGATATAATGGATATTGGTACACCATGAAGTTTCACTATTTCTTTAACATAAAGTCGAGCAAGTTTTGCTACACTGAAAGTGGTATGAACAGGAAGAAAATGTGCTGACTTAGTAAGTCGATCCACTATGACCCATTCATTTCCTTTTGTTGACCGAGGTAAACCTACCACAAAATCCATAGTGATCCTTTCCCACTTCCACTCGGGAATATCTAGTTTTTGCATCAAACCAGTTGGTCGTCGATGTTCAGCTTTAACTTGCTGACAAGTCAAACATCGAGCTACAAAGTCAGTCACGTCTCGCTTCATGTCCTCCCACCAGTAAACTTGTTTCAAGTCCTGATACATTTTCACAGCACCAGGGTGTACAACGTATGGCGAACTATGAGCTTCCATTAAGATTTCATGTTTCAAAGATTCAATGTTGGGGACACAAAGTCTTCCATTAAACCATAAGACTCCTTCTTCATCTACCAAGAAACTTGGTGCTAGACCTTGCCTTGCCTTATCTCTGATTTTGACCATATCAATGTCATTTTCTAAAGTTGCTTTTACTTTTTCAACAAGGGATAATCTAACTGTTAAATGAGCCAGAAATGTACCTGACTCAGTGATCTCAAAGAATACTCCATCAGCTTCTAATTCTTGTAGTTCATGTATTAGAGATCTCCTTATAGTGGCAATGTGAGCTAAACTTCCCATAGACTTTCGACTTAGAGCATCAGCCACTACATTTGCTTTACCTGGATGGTAAAGGATGGTACAATCATAATCTTTCAGAAGTTCCATCCACCTTCGTTGCCTTAGATTGAGATCTCTCTGCTCAAAATGTACTTAAGGCTTTTGTGATCTGTAAAAATTTTACAAGTCTCCCCATACAAGTAATGTCTCCAAATCTTTAGGGCAAACATTACAGCTGCCATTTCCAAATCATGAGTGGGGTAATTCAATTCATGCTTTTTAAGCTGACGTGAGCCATAAGCTATGACTTTACCATGTTGCATCAACACACACCCTAAGCCTATCTTTGAGGCATCACAGAATACAGAGTAACCCCCTGGTCTTGATGGTAGGATTAAGACTGGTGCAGAAGTTAAACACTCTTTCAATTGGGTGAAACTTTGCTCACATGAATCATCCCAAATGTATTTAACATTATTTCGAGTTAACTTATTTAATGGGAGAGCCGTCTTAGAGAAATCTTTGACAAAGCGACGGTAATACCCTGCTAAGCCAAGAAAACTACGTACTTCAGACACAGTTGTTGGTCTAAGCCATTGTTTTACTGCTTCAATTTTACTTGGATCTACATGAATACCTTCTTGGGAAATAACATGTTCCATCCATAATTCACATTTTGAGAGCTTTGCGTACAACTAATGCTCTCTCAAGGTCTGAAGCACTATTCTCAAATGTTCAGTATATTCTTCATGACTCTTTGAATATACCAAAATATCATCAATAAATACAATTAAAAACTTATCAAGGAATGATTTGAACACTCTGTTTATTAAATCCATAAATGCTGCTGGTGCATTTGTCAACCCAAAAGACATCACGAGGAACTCGTAATGGCCATACCATGTACGAAAAGCAGTCTTAGGTATATCATCATTCTTAATTCGTAACTGATGATATCTAGACCTTAGGTCAATCTTTGAGAAGTATTTTGCTCTTTGAAGCTGATCAAACAAATCATCTATCCTTGGTAAAGGATACTTATTCTTCACTGTGACTTTATTCAGCTGACGATAATCTATACATAATCTCATAGAACCATCTTTCTTTTTCACAAAAAGAACAGGAGCACCCCAAGGTGAAAAACTTAGGCGAATGAACCCTTTGTTTAACAAATCTTCGAATTGTTCTTTGAGTTCTTTTAGCTCAACAGGAGCCATACGATAAGGTGGAATAGAAATTGGTCGTGTGTCTGGGACCAAATCAATACTGAACTCAATATCTCTTTCTGGCGGTAATCCAGGTAAATCTTCTGGAAACACATCTGGGAATTCATTAACCACATGTATGTCTTCTAACTTCTGTTCTTTCTTTTCTAAATCTTTGATAAAAGCTAGAAATCCCTTACATCCCTTTCGCAACATACGCCGGGCACTTAACATAGATATCATGTTGCAAGGTACATCACTTCGATCTCCTTGAAACACAAAATTACTCCTCCCCGGCATATTAAAGGAAATAACTTTATCACGACAATTTATAGTAGCATGACAAGAAGATAGCCAGTCCATCCCTAAAATCACATCAAAATCTAACATATTGAGAACCATAAGATCTATCTCAGTTTCTATGCCCCCAACAATTATTTTACAAGAACGATAACATGTTTTAACCATCAAAGTCTCTCTCATCGGGGTGGAAACCAAGAATGGTTCTTGTCACGACCCATTTTCTAGGCACATGACCGGCACAATGGTGAATATCCCATCACTGTAAGCCTTTCGATAAATTCTTCCCACAAGTAAAATCGTTAGTCATTATCTCTATATTCTCAAAATACCATTCCTTAATAAATACAAAGAAAATACATCAGATTTTCTTAATTAAAAATAATAGATCCTCAGTACGAAATACATTATCATACTGAAATACAAGCCAAATACCAAACCCCTGACCTAGATGTCCTAGACGGTTACAGAGCAACATACTGTATAACAAAAGAAGGGCCTACCCGACAGCGGGAAGGTCCAACGTGATCTACTCCTCTAGCGGATGTACTTCGGCGGCAACCTGATCTGAACAAAAAGTTTGTACAAACAGTGTGAGCTTTTAAACTCAGTGAGCAAATCGGCTTTGCGTTAATAAAATTCAAATACATCACCAGTCATGCAAGCATATCCGAAGGCTCAAGCTCAACCAATAGACATAGTTAGAAATTACATACAAGAAAAATTCATCCAATTCAACAAACGATACTAGTACTCGTCAATGGCAATATATCCCGGAGAGTGCACACAGGCCGGCTCACCAATTTTGTATTTTTCCGCCATGACGCACAACCTCATCCTCTTAGCTAGGGCGCCTCACGGATTTATCACCAATCCGGGCTATATCCCTACTGAGGGAATCGTTGTCTCCACACTCATTGGTCAAGACACCCTTTAACCCGGGTTTTCCGCCTTGCCGTGAGAGGGGGTACTGTACCGCTCAATCACAATCAATAGTACAACAGTTCATATCATAATCAGAAGTACAATATAATACTCATCCATACAACAGGTATAGTATATAACTATATGATTCAAATTTCATATCATCATGAGATACTTGCTTTGTCTTATCCATACTTCTGGATTAATTATCTCATTATATTCGTCATTCTGAATCCAATTTCTCCCTATGAATCTTGGGAGTGTCCTAGGACATACTTTTTATCACCAGTAATGCTAAAACTCTATTAAAACAGGGTCGTTTCACTCACCTGGATTCCGTACGAGTATCACTTCTCTAAATCGTTACGGACAAGAGTACGCAGGTGAATTTCAGTGTTCCGCTACAGAGATTTTCATGAAAGATTACAGAAAGTACGTTAAGATCATTTTCGTATAGATACTGTTCATACGTACGGGTACTATTCATATGGTCACTATTCATACGTACGGTACTATTCATACGGTCACTATTCATACGTACGGGTACTATTTATACCGGAAATACAGAATACAATTTGTAAAAGAGTACACCAGGTAAGTTCCCAGGAAAGAGTGGAGGGTCACACTGGACACACTTAAAAACCAGGTCTTTCCTTAGCCAGAACTTTCCTAGACATGTATTCTCCACAGATTATATTCTATTTCGGTAATCAGAGAATCAAAATAACAGCTAACGACAGTTTTTCTGATGTGGAAGATCGGCCAAAGCCGCAACCACAGAGCATACTTAAGAAAATAACTTCTAAAATTTGAAAGACATAGAAAGGGCATAGTATCCTTACCTAAGCAAAAACGGAAAGGCCCAAAATCTCAGAAGCCTAGCGTCGGAGCAAGAGAAACTTAAGGAAGGAAGAAGAGAAGTTGAAGGTGTGAGTTTAGAAGTGAAATGGAAGGGCCTATTTATAGCAAAAGTCAAGGGTACTATTTGACACTATGCACTAATAAAATATTCAATTTACTATTCATGAAAATGACATTTCTAATAATGCAGTTACTGTACACCTTACGCGTACGATGGAAAATTTTCGTTTATTTACTATTAGAAACTTTAAAGGGAAAACTATCCTTTCACCTTAAACCTTTAAGTTTCTTTTCAATTCAGTCCTTTCAATTTAGTCCCTGAGGGTATTTTTACACATAAAACGTCATTTTCTCCTACAAACTTCTTTCTAGTTTTCTCTTATAACCAAACCACATCTAGTATTTGACATTTTGATTGTATAAATGAATAGTACCATATACGTAAATAGTAACAGTAGTTTGAAAACACGCATTTATATTTTATTTTTCATGGGTATTACAGTTCTTTAAGAGTAATCGAATCAAATGCAAATCTCTTGGCAAATAGGGGTAACACATATGAGTGAGTAGAACCGGGGTCAAACAAAATACGTGCAGCAAAATTATTAACAGATAATATACCTGTAACTACAGCATTGGATGTTTGAGCATCCAGTCGGGTTAGAGCATATACTCTTGCATTTCCTCTGCCAGCAGCTTGTTTTCCACGGTCACCTTGGCCTCTTCCAGAACCTCTTCCCATACTACCCCCTATTGAAGGGGTTGGTGTTCGAGTAATAGAAGCAGAAATAGATTGTGGTTGAGGTGGCAAAGTAGACCCTTGACCTGGTCCTGTCATGAGCTGAGGGCACTCCCTTATAAAATGTCCTTTTTGTCCACAGTTAAAACAACCTGTACCAACAGTGTTTAACCTGCATTCTCCGAAGTGAAACTTTCCACATTCAGGACACTGAGGTTTCTTCCTTCTAGCTTTAGTACCTCCTCTACTATAAGAACTAAAACCACCCCTGCTCTCTGAACGAGGCTTAGCCACACTGGCTGTAGAATAAGATGACTTAGTAGGAGTGGCTGGAGCATGTTGTGATGTAGTAAAGGGTTTCAAAGTCCCTGAGTCTTCCCCTTGATCAAAAGATCTTCTATATCTAGCTTTCTTCTTTTGTCGATATTCTTCTTTATTCTTTGATTTCCTTACCATAACCAATCAGTAAAACTCCGTCCACATAACTAGCGGTGCGCCTTGAATTCTAGCTTTCTTCCAGTTCCTCCACCATTTACCAGCCCTACCCTTTAACTGAAATGAAGTGAATTCTACCTTTTGAGTAGGAGAACACCCTATACCATCACAGATTGCTCCACAATCTTTAAGGAAACATTGTGGGTCCTCTTTGGGATTTTCCCCTGAAAAAGTAGGAGGCCTCATTTTCTGGAATTCAGACATTTTTACCTCCCTTACATTACCTCCTCCAGCTAACTGAGCTGGTGGTACAATTTCAGCTTCAACAATAGGAGGATCCACTAGCAGGTTAGCTTGTGCAGCTCGACCTCTCATTTCAGCCTCAAATCGGTCAAATCGTTCATTCATCAAATTAATCACATGTGCAATAGTTACATTACTAATGTGAGCATCAGGTTCGACTCTCCTTGCTTGCTCACTAGTTGCGCCCTCAGTACTTTGAGCATGTAAACTATCACCACGGTTAGGATCATCTTGCACATGTACTGGTGGAATTATGGCCCTCCTTGGACCCATATGCTCATTATTATTAGAAGATCCTTCTGACATTGATCTGTCACAGATCTACACACATAACAAACAATTTTCTAACATAAACAAAATATCACTTACTAGCCCCACTGAGAAGTTATCTATAAAATGACGTTATACTCTACAAGGTCTTTTATGGAACCTAATCCTATGGTCATGCCGCGGCTCATGACAATAAGGAAGGGCCCACAAAGATCACTTTGCTCTGTACTCTATAGGAGACCTATAGAACCTTCCTCTGATACCAAATTGTCACATCCCAAAAATTGAGCATGTGAAAAGATACTACTCATTTGATAAAATTCTCAAACATACGTTATTTACATATATTCTGTAAGGTTTTACATTCAATCTTAATCATTCATTCCACACTACAGAATTATATTCATCTGATAAGCAAATATAGACATACATAGTCTGATATTTCTATCTCATCGCAAGCCTAGGAGACCTATAGTAAGTACAGAGCGTTCCTAGTATCCACATCAATAAGTACTGGTATCCCACCAGACAGAAATAGAGGATAATTCCAAGGGACTTCTATTCTTCAAACGGATACTCTTCTTCTTTGTTTTCTGTATCTGAAAAGATAATCATAGGGAGCGTGAGTTTATTTAAAAACTCAGTAAGTAAATAACTGTACTATATAAAATATCAAAAGTACAAATACCACATTTACTCATATATTTAATTGTCTTATACATTGAGTAGTATGGGACTCAAACCCTTTCAAACTCGTGAATAAGATTTCATAAATATACACCGAGTAGTATGGGACTCTAACCCTTTCAAACTCGTGAATAAGTTCTCATAGATATACACCGAGTAGTATGGGACTCTAACCCTTTCAAACTCGTGAATAAGTTCTCATAGATATACACCGAGTAGTATGGGACTCTAACCCTTTCAAACTCGTATTTACAATTTCATCTATTTACACCGAGTAATATGGGACTCTAACCCTTTCAAACTCGTGTATAGTTTTTCATCGTTATGCACTGAGTAGTATGGGACTTTAACCCTTTCAAACTCATGTATTAGATCCCGTAGATCTTTACTCATTAATAAGATAGTGAGAACTTCTCACATAGTACAATTTCCATGAAATAAAATCATTTATACATACTCTTATTCCTTTGAATTTCTGTAAAAAAATATATCAATCATCATATACTGTCATATGAAAAATTGATCAATTAATATCCAAATAATATTGTAAATGAGACTTATATTGTACTTTAACTAGTAATATCAAATTAGCTTCACAAGGTTATTCACTCACCTTGATGTTTGTCCAAGTTTACCTTGTTCCACACTAGAATTTGTGTAGGAAAATTTCCTAGTAAAATATATTACAAGGAAACATAAGAAAGGAAACAAAATCACGAAAACACGCAAAATTTTCTGACTGCTACAGTAACTGTAATACCCAAGAAAAATAAAATATAAATATTTGTTTACAAACTACTGTTACTATTTCAGTATATAATACTATTCACCAGTATAATACTATTTACGTATATGATACTGTTCATTTATACAATCGAAATGTCAAGTACTAGATGTTGTTTGGTCATAAGAGAAAACTAGAAAGAAGTTCGTAGGAGAAACTGACGTTTTATGTGTGAAAATACCCTCAGGGACTAAAGTGAAAGGACTGAATTGAAAAGAAACTTAAAGGTTTAAGGTGAAAGGATATTTTTCCCTTTTAAGTTTCCAATAGTAATAACAGAAAAATTTTCCATCGTAGGTGTACAGTAACTGCATTATTAGAAATGTCATTTTCATGAATAGTAAATTGAATATTTTATTAGCGCATAGTGTCAAATAGTACCCTTGACTTTTGCTATAAATAGGCCCTTCCATTTCCCTTCTAAACTCACACCTTCAACTTCTCTTCTTCTCTCCTTAAGTTTCTCTTACTCCAAAGCTAGGCCTCTGAGATTTTGGGCCTTTCCTTTTCAGCTTAGGTAAGGATACTATGCCCTTTCTATGTCTTTCAAATTTTAGAAGTTAATTTCTTAAGTATGCTCTGTGGTTGCGGTTTTGGCCGATCTTCCACATCATAAAAACTGTCCTTAGCTGTTTATATGTTATTTTGATTCTCTGATTACCGAAATAGAATGTAAACTGTGAAGAATACATGTCTAGGAAAGTTCTGGCTAAGGAAAGACCTGGTTTTTAAGTGTGTCCAGTGTGACCCTCCACTCTTTCCTGGGAACTTACCTGGTGTACTCTTTTACAGATTGTATTCTCTATTTCTGGTATGAATAGTACCCGTACGTATGAATAGTAACCGTATGAATAGTAACCATACATATGAATAGTATCCATACGTAAAAATAGTATTCATACGTATGAATAGTGACCGTATGTACGAATATTATCTGTATGTATAAATAGTATCTATATGTATGAATAGTGACCGTATATATGAATAGTACCGTATGTATGAACAGTATTTGTATGAAAACAATCCTAACTTGTTTTCTCTAATCTTTCATGAAAATCTCCGTAGCAGAACACCGAAATTCACCTGAGAACTCTTGTCTGTAATGACTTAGAGAAGCGATGTTCGTACGGAATCCATGTGAGTGAAACGACCCCGTTTTAATAGAGTTTTAGCATTACTGGTGATAAAAAGTATGTCGTAGGACACTCTCAAGATTCATAAAGGGAAATTGGATTCAGAATGACGAATCTAAATGAGATAATTAATCCATAAGTATGGATAAAATGAAATAAGTATCTTATGATGATGTGAAGTTTGAATGTTTTCAAAAATGGATTAATTGTTATCTTGATATGTGGTTTATAAATCCATAATATAGTAATATACTATACCTGTTATATGGATGAATATTATATTGAGCTTCTGATTATGATATGAAATGCTATTGATTGTGATTGAGCGGGACAGTACCCCCTCTCACGGCAAGGCGGAAAACCCGGTTGACATGGTGTCTTGACCAATGAGTGTGGAGACAACGATTCCTTCAGTAGGGATATAGCCCGGATTGGTGATAAATCCGTGAGGCGCCCTAGCTAAGAGGATGAGGTTGTGCGTCATGGCGGAAATATACATAATTGGTGAGCCGGCCTGTGTGCGCTCTCCGGGATATATTGCCATTGACGAGTACTAGTAACGTTTGTTGAATTGGATGAATTTTTATCTTGTATGTAAGAGGAAGATGTTGTGCGTCATGGCGGAAATATACATAATTGGTGAGCCGACCTGTGTGCGCTCTCCGGGATATATTGCCATTGACGAGTACTAGTAACGTTTGTTGAATTGGATAAATTTTTATCTTCTGTCTATTGGTTGAGTATGAGCCTTTGGATATGCTTGCATGACTGGTAATGTATTTGAATTTTATTAATGCGAGGCCGATTCGCTCATTGAGTTTAAAAGCTCACATTGTTTGTACAACCTTTTTGTTCAGATCAGGTTGTCATCGAAGAATATCTGCTAGATGAGTAGATCACTTTGGACCTTCCCGTTGTCGGGTAGACCTCTCTTCTGTTATAGATTATGTTGCTCTGTAATCGTCTAGGACATCTAGTTCAGGGGTTCGACATTTGGCTTGTATGTCAGTATAATAATGTATTTTAAATTGATAATCTATGATTTTCATATAAGAAAATTTGATATATTTATCGGAAGGCTTACAGTGATGAGAGATTCATCATTGTGCCGGTCATGTGCCCAGAAAACGGGTCGTGACAGTAACGGTTTGCTACAGTACGGTTTGCTACAATAACGGTTCGCTACAGTGCCGGTTCGCTACAGTAACGTTGACTGCTACAGTACCGCTGACTGCCGACACTACAGTAACTGCTACAGTAACCCGAAGAAAATTTTCCAGATTTTTTCCGAAATTTCTGGTCGCTACAGTAACTCGGTTTTTGCAGAAGTTTTTGCAGAAATTTCTAACAATTTCATCCTTTCCTTTCTTGTTTCAAAACCAGAATTTCAACTCTTTTAACCGATTATAACTCAAATATAACTTCTAAAACAACTGAGATTCATGAATTATCATCAAAATCTTCAAGAATAAAACCTCCTCTGATCTTCTACATAAACTGAAATTTGAGGAAAATAATGAGATTAAAGCTTACCTTTGATCCTTACAAAGCTTTTGAACCGAACAAATAATCAAAACTCTGAAGATCAAGGAAAGGATTTGAGAAGAGGATGAAGAAAACGAGAGAAAGCGAACTTCAGTCTTCCTTCGGTTGAGTGAGAAATGAGGGTGGTTACTATTGAAGCTTTATATTAAATATTTCTAATGGGTTATTGAATAACCCATGGGTATCCATAACCCAACATCCAAACTCATCCAGTCAATTTACAATAAATGGACTAATTGACCATTCTTAAACCACTTTTTCATGAATTTCACCATTCTTAGAATATATCCCACATGGTGCAAATATTTAGTCCAGTCATTTAACTCAATTTTCATAAATAATATTCAAAGAGAACAATTAAATATGAAAATTAAAAATGACCAAAATAAATAACTAAAGTAACGTTGTAGAATTCTAAAATACTCTTAAGCGAATTATATTCTGAAATTAACGGGTATTACACTCGCGTTAATAAAATTCAAATACATTACCAGTCATGCAAGCATACCAGAAGGCTCATACTCAACCAATAGACATAGTTAGAAATTATATACAAGAAGATAAAAATTTATCCAATTCAACAAACATTACTAGTACTCCTCAATGGCAATATATCCCGGAGAGCGCACACAGGCCAGCTTACCAATTTTGTATATTTCCGCCATGACGCACAACCAATTCAACAAACGTTACTAGTACTCATCAATGGCAATATATCCCGGAGAGCGCACACAGGCCAGCTCACCAATTCTGTATATTTCCGCCATGACGCACAACCTCATCCTCTTAGCTAGGGCGTTTCACGGATTTATCACCAATCCGGGCTATATCCCTACTGAGGGAATCGTTGTCTCCACACTCATTGGTCAAGACACCCTTTCAACCGGGTTTTCCACCTTGCCGTGAGAAGGGTTCTGTCCCGCTCAATCACAATCAATAGCACAACAGTTCATATTATAATCAGAAGTACAATAGAATATTCATCCATATAACAGGTATAGTATATAACTATATTATAAATTTATAAACCACAAATCAAGATAACAATTAATCTATTTTTGAAAAGATTCAAACTTCACATCAACATAAAATACTTGTTTCGTCTTATCTATACTTCTGGATTAATTATCTCATTAGATTCGTCATTCTGAATCCAATTTCCCCCTATAAATCTTGGGAGTGTCCTACGACATACTTTTTATCACCAGTAATGCTAAAACTCTATTAAAACGGGGTCGTTTCACTCACCTGAATTCCGTACGAGTATCACTTCTCTAAGTCGCTACGGACAAGAGTACACAGATGAATTTCAGTATTTCACTACAGAGATTTTCATGAAAGATTAGAAAAAACAAGTTAGGATTGTTTTCATACAGATACTGTTCATACATATAGTTACTATTCATACATACGGTCACTATTCATATGTACGATTACTATTCATTCATACATACGGAGACTGTTTATACCAGAAATAGAGAATAAAATCTGTAAAAGAGTACACTAGGTAAGTTCCTAGAAAAGAGTGGAGGGTCACAATGGACACAATTAAAAACCAGGTCTTTCCTTAGCCAGAACTTTCCTAGACATGTATTTTTCACAGTTTATATCCTATTTCGGTAATCAGAGAATCAAAATAATATGTAAGCAGCTAAAGACAATTTTTCTTATGTGAAAGATCAGCCAAAGTCGCAACCACAGAGCATACTTAAGAAAATAACTTCTAAAATTTGAAAGACATAGAAAGGACATAGTATCCTTACCTAAGCTGAAAAGGAAACGCCCAAAATCTCAGAGGCCTAGCGTTGGAATAAGAGAAACTTAAGGAGAGAAGAAGAGAAGTTGAAGGTGTGAGTTTAGAAGTGAAATGAAAGCGCCTATTTATAGGAAAAGTCAAAAGTACTATTTGATACTATGCGCTAATAAAATATTCAACTTACTATTCATGAAAATGACATTTCTAATAATGCAATTTACTGTACAAAACGCGGCAGACGGTTTAGAATTGTTTTGTTACTATTCAAAACTTAAAGGAAAAACTATCCTTTCACCTTAAACCTTTAAGTTTCTTTTCAATTCAGTCCTTTCACTTTAGTCTCTGAGGGTATTTTTACACATAAAACGTCATTTTCTCTCACGAACTTCTTTCTAGTTTTCTCTTATGACCAAACCACATCTAGTACTTGACATTTTGATTGTATAAATGAACAGTACCATATACGTAAATAGTATTATATGGGTGAATAGTACCGTATACTGAAATAGTAACAGTAGTTTGTAAACAAATATTTATATTTTATTTTTCATGGGTATTACACCAAACTATGATCACTAAACACACAAGAAGTCATGATGAGACACTTGAACTGTTAGTAGAGACCTCGAGCCTTCAATTAGAACTTAACACTAAAGACTGGGACATCACAAGATATCATTCTGTATGATGTCTCATCTTAACCCCCATCCTAGGTATGTATAGTCACAAGTTGCGGTCAGTTGATAATGAACAATGACTGTATGGCTAATCGATGGTGCAACTGGATGATTCTCTGTCATCTTTTCTGCCATGCATGGATGATTTTATTGATGAGAAGGAGTGGTTTGGTGGAGCATTTCCAACAGGCAATGATGTCGAGGGTGATGACGATGATCCTGAGGGTGATGGTAATTGTAATATCCATAAATTTTGCATATATGTTGTTATTTGACTTGTACGCGTGTGCACTCATATGAGAATACATTTTCAACGATAAAATAGAATATGATGTATATCATGTTGATAATATGAATTTTTTGATGGCTAGATGAATTTATTAAAAATAATTTGTGTACTGTGAAAAAGTTGTTTATGTGTTGAGTTCTTTAAGGGATTAAAATAAAATGACTAAATTGATATAAAACTTGAAGCCTTATGAGATAAAAATAATTTTTCTTTTTTTCCATTATGAATAGTGCCAAATAATAATTGTTCATGAATGAATAGTAAATAGTGTTAAATAGTAACTGCTGTGAATGAATGGTGAATAGTGAGTAGTGTTAAATAGTAATTATTAATTTTCCTATAAATACGGTCTTTCCTTCCCTTCTTCATCACTCTCTCACATGCACACATTGTCGACTTCTCTTCTTTTCTCTCCTTAAATTTCTATAAAATTGCTCTAGCACTAAGTCTCTGACAACCTCCCATCCACCAGATTATCTTGGATTCAAGCTCTTCCTCTTCAAACATCTAAGCAACTTTATTCTCCCCAAAATACCAAGGATTGAGGTAAAACTATAGTTTGGACCCAAGGTAAAAAAATATTCTACTTTGCATTGATAAATTATTGCAATTGTAAAAAATGTGACAAGATGCATAGGTAAGTGATGTTATATGATGAATGAATGAAATCATTGAATTGGTTTATGATATAGTGATGAAACCATATCCTTGTGGCAAAACTTAAATGCTATAATATGATAGATGAAGCTAATGGTTTGGAGTGATGTTAAATTTCTTGTATACTCTGTGTTTGTAGTTTTGTCTGATTTTTCACATCATAAAATAATTATTCCTGGTTACTTGAGAATTATCCATGATTGCTTGGTTGCTGGAACGAAGTGTGATACTATGAATGTCATGTCTAGGAAAGATTCTAAATAAGAAAGACTTGATATTTAAGTGTGTTTATTGTGATCCAACTCTTTTTCTTGGGAACTTACCTGGTATACCCTTTACAACTTGTGTTCACTATTCCAAAATACAATTGGAATGTCAAATTTTCCCAATGCTATGAGATTTAACATAAAGAAACTTGATGGACGGATCAAAAGTATTAAATAGAATTGTGGTTATTGTGAATCCATGGTTGATTCCTTAATGCATGAGATGATTGTGTATATGATTGTTTTAAAGGGGCTGAGTTAGGGCAATAATGAAGGGTTGGAAATAATAAGAGTGGCAAATGAGCTCATATTATATCAGACAATGGCCAATGAAATGCTTGATAATATGTTGATAGCCTACAGACATGCTTGTAATACCCGCCATTTAAATTTTTCGTTAATTGTTAAATTTATTTCACGAATATTAAATTTGCAATTTTGGTGTGCAATATGTGTGTGTGATACTATATTGTGATGTGATGGTATTTAGATATGTGATTTTGGACTGTAGGCTAGCAATATGTGGTGCTAAGCCATATAGGTATTACAATGAAAATTGCAGGGAATAAAATGAAAGATTTGAGATTTTGTTGCAGTGTATCAAAAAACCTATAAAGGGGTAGGAATAGAAGGAGAAAATTATAGGGAATCTTGATGTAAAATAAGAAATGAAAAACAACTCCTAAATATTAAGATATTGATTTTTGAAATAAATAATATAATTAAATTATTAAGTATGAGAATGGAATAATAGAAAAATATAAAATTAAAGGAGAATGCCGTATATGTTATAGAAAATAATTAAATATATTTGAAATAATATAATTGGTAGTAACAATAATTAATAGATAATGTAAAAGGTTAAATAAAAGAAATACCAATTATCTCGCTAATCAAATCTAATTTAAATATTAAATTAATTTTTGAATTAACAAAAAAAAGGGAAATTAATAAGAAGAATAAATCTTAACAGATAATTGATAAGATATCAAAATAAAAATCATATCCTAAAGGCTATAGGATTTCGAAGATTATTAAATAAAATATAGCAACATAATATAAATGATAATATATTGTAATAATAGTAATAGTAACACTAAGGGATTAAATATAAATTAAGTAAATCAAATATTTATCTAAAATACTCTTAACTAACAAATTCCCTATATAATAAGATTAGTTTATTAAATAACCCTTTTAATTCTTTATTAAAAGTATTCTCTTTCAAAGATCATCATTTAATTAATTAAAAAAATTATAGTTCCATTAAACCAATCAAGAGCTAACAATTCGATTCAAATTTTAAGTCCTATTCAAATTAAATGACTTAAACTCAAAATACTAAATAGACAAATATCTAGATTAAATTAATTAATTAATTAATTAATTAATATATATATATAAGAAAAGTCATTAGGTTGGTGGTTCGGGTTAGAATTTTTCATCTAAGTCGCTAACTGAACTGTTAGTGGTCGAGTTGAATTTATTTACCCAACCTACCAAACCAATCCAAATATATAATTTGAGTTGAATTAGACGGGTCAACCCAATTGACTGCTCACCCTTGTATAGCATCCTAGAGGTTGACAAATGTACTGTATAATATTCAAAAAGTAAATTTCATTTTATTTTTCTCATAATATTAATACATTAATCCTAATTAATCTATGTGGTATCTTAAATTTTTTATTTTCTTTTTATTTGAGGTTATTCATATTGAATCTCAAAAGCATTTCTATCTAATACATCATATGAAAGGTTTTTTAACATTGTTTGAATTTGTCATAAGTTTTGTATTTGTATTTTTTTTCCATGTATCAATTGTTATCAATTTTACAATCTATGAAAGTTATTAGAGTTATGTATTAACTCGTGTATCATGTAGGTCACAATACTAATTTTTATTAATTGTCAAACCCTTGTCACTTTCATAAGAATCCATCATGTATGCAATAAGCTTCAAAGGCTGCCATAATTGTCTATGTTAGATGCTGTAATAGGCTCTTTACTTTGCCCACATTAACTAATTAAACCCAACAACCCAATATTTTTGACACTATTGATAAATGATTATATGATAGATGTTGGGCAATGGACTGAGGATGGGCTTGGGTAATTGGGTCTTAGTTTTTGGACTTGGTCTATTAATGGGCCAGTGGATCAAGTCCAATCTACTCGGGCCCACAAGAGTTTGATCATACTAGATAATTACTTTCGCAGAGATTATATACAATCACATATCTAGAAGACATAGAATGCTCATGTTTTTGTTGGAGCAACAAGAAAAGTAAGGATAAATACAAAAAAAATTAAAAGTTAGAGTAAAAATATAATTGCATGGTACTAGATTGAAGTCTAAGTATCTTATATTTTTTTAAAATAATTTACACGTCTTTCACAGGTTAACTTTATTGTATTACCCAGTACAGAAATATTCAAACATATTATTTTCAAGATACAACAGTCTAGAACTCACTTGTTTGTTTAAAGTAAATCGAACTAGTTTTCTTTCACACCTTTTCTATCCAAAATATCAGACAAATACATATCTCATATATATTTTTATTCCATTTCATATATATACACAAACTTATCTATGTGTGTGTATTCCTTTCATCTCTTTTTTTGTATTGGTCGTACACCATTCCACAATGACACACATATATATATAGTTATGTGATTGTTGGAATCCGTTAGTCATTGATTGAAAATAAAAGCTTTTAATCAATTTAATTGTATGTAACCATTTTCAACAATAAACAATCATTAAGATTGTCATACCAAGTGCCCCATATATATATATATATATATATACACACATTTAGGCCACCAACTTTAATCACCATAAAAGAATGCCAACGTATAGCAATAAAAAAGATTTAATGATTTATTTATTTTAATATTTTATAATAATAAACTTCAACAATCTCCCAATTATTATTATAAAATAGCACATAATAATATATACACTTTGAATTGAGGTGGATTATTATGAATAATATAGGTAGCTAAATTTGCCTTGAACCTATAATTAGCAAAAATATATTTTATGATCTAGAGCCATAGTGATATTTGCTTTGAATTATGACTGCTTAGGAGAGATAAGATATATATCATGCACATAACAATCCAGGTGCAAATCATAAACTCTAGCTGACAAGGTTATACGACCTTATGCCATATCTTGTTTCTTGAATGTGTTATGAGAATACGCCTTGTATATTCTCATATAAGAGCAGCTTCACTCCACTACATTCAAATAAGTGAATTATGTTAAGGGTATTCTTAGGATCTCTAGTCATAAGATAGAGTATCCTCATAGACTACATTTAATCTTATGGCTTGATATTCATCCCCCTCAATATCTCTAGATTCTTTGATTATAGTTATAGTTTTAGAAAATCTCATAATTCAAAAAATCTAGGTAAGACAATATTTATCACAATAAGTGATCTCAAATTATTATAGGTGGATATATAATCACATAATATACATTTAAATATTTATTCTTCCACCATATAATAATTTTATCTATGAGCACATAATCATTTAAGAAACTTTTCTAAATTTAATTTTGTGATCAAAATTCTTAACACCATTATACCTTATTATACAATAGGAGTGTTCTCATAAAATATCATAAAAATATGCTTCCTCAAAAATTTATATATGGCATATATCATCATCTCAAAATTTTTAATGAGATGATATCCTTAATTAAAATATATATGACAAGAAACCACAAAATATATGATCACATATTCACAATAAAATTAGTTCCAAAATGATATGTGCAATATAATTCATGGTATTGCATATAATATATAGCAATGAAAATTACCATATAATTGGTGAACTCATTTTGGATATCCAAAAAAATTATGTACAGCCACTATTGATGGGTATTGTGTTTTTTCACAAGAATTTTACAATTTTTTTTTGTTCACCAAAATATATAATATTCTTGTGGCACTATAAAAACATCACATATGTGAAATTACAATTTATATAGAAGTGAATTCTCACAAAATTTATAATCACAATTTGTATATGTTAATTTCCTTAAAAAATTCACAATCACAATTTATATAAAAGTGAATTTCCACAAAATTCACAATTTTCTTTTTGTTTGCAAATATGTCATCAAATATCTCATAACTAGATATAAGTATTTTTTACAAATTAAAATACTTTCTACAAAGTGCAATTTTTCATATGGCTGTATAGATTACAATAGTAGAACTAAAACAAAATTTTACAAAGTACACTTTATGTTTCATATGGCTTTATATAGCTCTCAATAGTAGGATAAAAAAACTATTTTGTTTTTAATTCTTTTGATCATTGGCCAAAAATTGAAATGTAGAATTAAAAACAAATTCTCAAAATGAAATTTATATTTCATATAGTTTTTGAAAGCTCCCAATAATATTGCCATAAAACTTTAACGTAGAATTTCAAAAGATTCCACAAACACTATTTTCAATATTAAAATGTTGAATACTTGTTCACATATAAGTTTTAAGAAAGCATTTTCATATTATTAATAGTTATGTCAATAAAAACTTATGGGATATACTAATACTTAAATATTAAACCCATAAAATTTCTATTAAACTACAATATCATTAACTATTAACCATAAAATATTTTACTAAAATTTGTATATTTTTATAACAACACACTTACATCTCTCACTTGTTGTTATAAAAATATTATCCAAAAATATTATTCTTCTTGCCCCCACTATTAATAAAAATTCTCAAGATGAGAAAGATTAAAATTAGTACCACATACCTCATGGTCTAGAGAGAAGAAATAGTCACTTCATAAATTTTCTTTATGGGCAAAAATTAATTACTTGATGATCACTGAAAATTGAAACTCAAGAATTATGAGTTGTTCTCATAAAAAAAGTAGATAATAATTTCACCCCATGTATATGATATTTCGCTAATGAATCAAATTAATATACATTTGCTCCACATAATATGCTATGATATAGATTTGCCCTTATATATACATACATACATACACACAAAAATCTACTTTTAAAGAATTTTTCCATACCAAGTTAAAAGAACCTGTAAAAATAATATAGATATACAAGATAATATATAGCTAAGTTAAAATCTTGTAATAACGTACCTCATCATAAGTATCTCATATAGTAAAAAAATTATTTTCCATAAATAAAAACTCCTTTTATGAGCAACAATCAAATTAAAAAAAATTATAAGTCCACAAAAAATTGAAACATACGTCTTAAATAAGATGTCAAAAAATATCATATGCTTGAATTCCCAAGCTCATAAAAAAAATGAGTTATTGTAAAAAGATAAATATTTCACAAAAAATACTTATGCAATTTCTTGTGAAATTATGATTCACAAAATTTCTTCTCAAAGAAATTTCACAATTGACAAAATTTCATAAAATATTTTTCAAAACCTTCCTTCAACATCTTATTTTTCATTTGCTGCTATCGTGGGATTACATGAAAATTACCTTAAAATTGTTGAAGCAGCAATTTAAAAAACAAAAAAGAAGAAATTGAACGTTAGAGTAAAAATATAATTGCGTGGTATTGGATTGAGGTCTGAGCATCTTATCTTTCTTTAAAGTAATTTTTATGTCTCCAACAAACTAACTTTGCTATATTACCCTGTGCAAGGATACTAAAATATGTTATCTACATGATATAATAGCTCATGACTCATCTATTTATTTACTATCTCTGCACATAAGAATTAAATCATACTCATTTTCTCTCATGTTAAAAAACCATATGAATGCACAATATTGATGGACTAAAGCCATTTATTGAAACCAACGTTTTAACAATATAAAAGGTGCTTTTACGTATATCAAATGCCAACATTAAGTAACATCAATTTGTATATAAATACCTTCAAGTGGCCAAAACGGTTATAAGGAAGGAAGTTAGAACATTATTTATTTCAATATTTCAATTAATATTTTATAATAATAAGTGAGAGTTTGTTGGAGTTTATTATTACAAAACATTAAAATAAATAAAACATTAAATCTTTTTTATTGCTTTACTTGACATCCTTTTATAGTGATTAAAGTTGATGGCTTAAATGTGTGTGTGTATACATTGGACACTTGATGTTATAATCTTAATGATTGTTTATTATTGAAAATGTTACATACAATTAAGTTGATTAGAAGTTTTTATTCTCACCAACGAATTTCAACAATACTATATATATGTGTGTCATTGTAGAATGGAGTACCACCAATAGAGAATGAAAGGAAAATACACACACATATATAGATAAGTTTCTGTCTATATATGATAATAAATTTGTATATATTTTATTTATTTTAATATTTTATAAAAATAATCTCCAACCTCTCTTATGTTCATTTGTATAGTTAAATGGATTCAAATTTGTGGATTAGTAGTACGGATTCAAATTGTCAAACCATGGATGGTCAAATAGTATGAGATTCGAATTTGTGGATTAGTAATCATAGATTGTAATAAAATAATAATAATAATGTAAATTGTATCAATCTTGCTAGTTTGCATATATAATAATTTGTCTATATTAAGCAAAGCGCCAATCACAGGGACATGCCTTCAAATCTACTTGGAATCAATTTTGCACATTACCAAATGCGAACCGATTTTATTGAGGACCGGTTCATAGTTACTATTGGATCGGTTAAACTCTAGTTTTTAGTTTAATTGATTAATAAATAAGGCCTTATCAATCTGATTTCTCTATTCTTCCCTCTTTGCTTTTCTCCTGCTTGGTGCACACACGTCGTTGGATTGGCGTGGGAAAAAGCAGAGGGGGAAGAGTAGAAGATATACTCCTCATCTTCTTTTTGTTTTAGTCAATGTGAGATTAATTTATTATTTTAAAACACTAAAAATTTTGTCACAATTTTACAATGTAATCTATCACGAATTAGAAGACGACCAGCAAAATATTTTAAATTAAAGATAAAGAGTGCACCTTTGAACTACTGTTGTTCTGTATTTAGGTTGCTTTAATTACTATCAATTTCTATTTTAGATAAAACATTTTAAATTACACTTGGTTCAAATAATTTTATACTTGTTTTTCTAAAATAATGCTTCAGTTTGAATATGTTAATAGAGAAAACTAGCGTTAAGATAATTTTATACGTAATTCAAACTAAATTAATTGAAATCTAATAAATTGTCAAATATTAGTTAAAATGTCATTTTTAATTAGAAGGGTAAGAGACAGTGAAGGAAACAAAAGAGGAAAATCATACTATTTGATTATTTATGGTATAATTTTCTTATAATAGGACATCATACCTTTTTTTTAATAAGATATATCTAATTTTATCAAAAAATCTATTGATATAAAAAAAAAAGTGAACTAACTAGTTCATGTTTGAATTATAACTTGTATATCAGTTAGGCCTTTTTAAATTTTTTTTTACATCACCTTATTGGTTTTTTTTTAACCTGAATACTAGAGAAAGAAAATAAATTTTACCTATATATTGTAGTTGAAAAAGTATTTTTACTAAAAGAAAGTATATGAAAAGATTAACCTCTAAATATATTGGGTTTTTTTATTATTAGATCATGTTAAAATTTGTGTAAAATAATTTTTAATTATCATTTATATAAATCTCAAGGTAATTCAATATTAATTTAATAATAAAAAAACTCAACTTCTTTAAAGGTTAAACTCTCTATAAATTTTTACTTTACCAAATATTGGACATTTATCTTTTTATCTTTTTATTGGTAAATTAGTCAGGTTTGGACTGTCACTTATTGTTTTTAGAGTAAATTATTAATTTATTCTCACAAAAATTACAACTATATCAATTTAATTTTTAAAAGATTAAATGTTTTAATTTAATTTTCAAAATAATATTTTTATATCAATTTTTTCTTTTATTTATCATAATAACTTTTAATAATAATAAATATGAAATTTAATAGTAGTGAAATTAGTTATTTAATAAAAAATTAAATTAAGATAAAAATAATATTTTAAAGACTAAATTAATATGCTTAATTTTTTAAATGTTAAAATAAAATAATTATAATTTTTTAAAAGACTAAATTGATAATATATCTTTTTTTCATATTTTAAATAGACTGAAACCTCTTTTTTTTTTTTTTCCGCATAGAGTTCAAAAGAGCATGCATCTTACAGCAGCATGGTATAAAGATGGGTGTGAATCCTTTGTTTGGAAAAAAATAAGTAGAAACTTTCAACAATAATTTTTTTTGTTGTTGAAAGTTTTAGCAACAGTTAAAACTGTTGCTAAAACTCCAAGTACAAAAATTCCAAACATAAACTATTGCTGAAAATTTTAGCAACAGTTAAAACCGTTGCTAAAAAATCTAAGCACAAAAATTTCAAACATATGATCCAAACCTGTATAAAGATTTGGTATGATGTAATAGGTGAAGTAAGGTAAGAGATAGTAAAAATTTGTTTAAATTATCATCTTTAAAAATATTAAATTTTAATTTTTTAAAAGAATTAAAGTATTTTAATAAAATATTATATTTTTATTCTTTTTTTATTTTTTATATCAAACATATTTTTATTTATTTATGTATTTTAATCATGGTTAACGTGCTTTTTGATGGGACTAAGCAGTCTGCACTGCAATTGCAGTGTTGAGTCCCATCATTCGTTTACTTTTTCTTAAATATTAAATTAAGAAATTTATAAAGAGCTTCTTTTTTTGAAAAGGTATTTTTTTACTATTAAATTAACCTAATATATATATATATATATAGTTATATACCAAAATAAAAAAAAATTTGTATCTTTATTTGTATTTAAGAGTGTGGCAGAAGGGCAGACCGGCAGAGTGCAGGATCATGTGCAGACATAACTAATTAATTTAAAAAGAAAAGAGAAAGAAGAAAGAAATGGTATAGAAAGTTGAATCAGAGAGAGAGAGAGAGATTGAGAGAGAGAGAGAGAGAGAGAGAGAAGCCAGAGTGTTGAGAGTGTTGAGAGCTGAGAAGAAAGAAGAGAGGGAAATTGAAGAAAAGTGACTCAAACTTCGTCTTCTCGTTCATCTGTTGGAAGCTAAGGGCGCTTCAAGGTTAGTTCTTTTATACTAATGTCAATTTGAGTATTGTTGAAAAATTATGTCTAAATTGTAAATAATCTAGTTTCATATTTTTGTTTTATTCCTATGCATATGCATGTGTCTTGCGGTATATATATTTTTTATTACTCAATGAAAATACAACCACATGCTAGAGTTTATTTTCTTTACTTAATAATGGTGTGCCACCGTGTATTATTTCGTAGTATAACAGTGGAGTTAAAAAATGGAGGTAGTTATATGAGAGGTTTTGGGGAGGTAGGTTGAGTTATAAAAATGGAGTGTTCTCTATATCATACACACACGAGAATAAAGATTTTGAGAGTGGAGACAGGTGAGAGAAGGAGTTTCAAGAAAGGAGAAGGAGAGAGGCATATCAGATAAAGATGATAAGTTGAAATTTTAAGACTAGATGTTTGGTTTAAAATCCAGATTAGTATACTTGAATATTTTATGATATTTTTAATTATCTAAACATATTGTAATAGAAAAAGCATGCTTAAATATTTTTTTATATATAGTTTTTTTGTTATATGCATTTATCTTGTTAGATATAGTAATTTTTTTTACATTATTTAGAATTTATTTATTTTTTCATTTAATTTGAAATATATTATGTGGACTCTTCATATATTAATGTATATTGTTGTATAATCATAAGATTTAATTTAGGATTGGACAAGATAGAAGAAACTTGGTTTGTCTATAAAATTGGAAAATATAATTTTTTTTCCTTAAAAATTTTCATGGAAATGATAATTATGAAAATTATAAATTAGATTGTTTTATTTTATATTTATGAAAATAAGATTAGTGAACTGGTAAAAAATGACAAAAAAAAGATTTATATTGATACAAGTATGAAAAAATAAAATTTCACAAGGTAGAAGAAATCATTTTTTAAAATAAAAAAACTTTGAAAAAATTTAAAAAATAATTTTATTTCAATAGATTATGTAATTATTATAATAAAGTGAAGCTGAAAAAAATTACAGAATTTCAAATTTGAAAAACGATAATTGTTATTTCAATTTTTATTTTATATATATCTATTGGATAGAAGATTAGAGAAACATAAAATAATTTTAACATATATTTTACAAAAATGAAAATAAGATTATTAAATTGATAATTATTTTGTATGGTAGATGAAAAAAATTCCAATATTTGTTAGAATTTTTCAAAAATATTATAATGATGAGTTTGTATTGCTATATTATTTAAAAATTAAAAAAATTAAAATTGCAAAAAAACTTTACTTCGATATTTAATAATGAAACTATATTTTATATTTAATAAAAAAAGAACTAATTAATATAGAAATTTATTCTGAATATTCGAAATAATCTAGAAAGAATGTATGTTGTTTCTTTCTTATTTGAATTTATTTTATTTATTCATTGAGTTTATTACTTGTTTCAACTTATTTTATTTATCTCGTTGAGTTTCTTATATATTTGAAATATATTTTATTTATCTCTCCTCTTATATAGGCACTTAAGATGAGTTCTGAAATTGATA
This sequence comes from Biancaea sappan, assembly GCA_037074585.1. NCBI lineage: Eukaryota > Viridiplantae > Streptophyta > Magnoliopsida > Fabales > Fabaceae > Biancaea > Biancaea sappan. The sequence goes on from CM073495.1 coordinate 6,563,803, forward strand.
TATTTATTTATGTCAATGGAAGGAGTTATAAGAGTTATATGGGTGGGATATGAGTGATTTTGAATCTCATATATGTGAGATGATGATATTGGATGATCGAAATATCACTTTAAATGAGTTGAAAAATATGATTCATGCTCTTTTAGAGCTCTTCCCAATTCAATCAGTGTCGAGCATAACCTATAGGTACCCAGTGGAGAAATCAAGGTATTACTGCAAGGTAATTTTGAAGAATGACAAATCAGTCCAAACTATGATAACTAAACACAGAAGAAGTCATACTGAGACATTTGAATTGTTAGTAGAGATCCCTCAGCTAGATCTTAACATCAAGCTCGGAACATCACAGGCCCCCAACCTAGGCATGTACAATCAAATGTTGCTATCAGCCAATGATGAACGATTATATGGCCAACCAGTGGCGCAACTAGATGATACTCCGTTATCATCTCGATCATGTATGGATGATTTTACTGATGAGGACGAGGTGTTTGGTGAAGCATTTCATACAGACAGTGATGATGAGAGTGATGTTGAGGGTGATGATGATGATGATGATTCCAAGGGTGATGGCAGTGATGACAACGACGACGACAGAGAGACAGACAGGGCAAGGGTGATTGTCTAAGAGGATGATTGCTATTTCTCTTTCTCTTGATATTTAGTGAAATTTAATTAAGTTAAATTTCTAAAATATTTTTGTTAAACATCATCTAAATCTTTTGAAACTTAATATATAATATAACTGTAATATTTAATCGCTTTGCCAACATCAATTAAATCCACTAACCAAATATTTTGGACACTTAATTTGTTTGGGAGCTGCTTCATTGTTTCTTGATAAATGACAAACCATAATCTTTGGGAATAGCCTTAGGAGGGCCTTGAGTATTAGGATCTCACATTTTAGATTGGGCTTATTAAAGGGCGAAGTGGATCAAGTCCAATTTCCTCGGGCCCAAACAAATTTCGATTACACTAAAGTGTTACAGTCATTTTATTTTTTTATGTATTAATTATATGGCTAAAATATTATTTTCGTTAGATTTGTCTGAACTTTTTTTTTTTGGTCTCTTTACTTAAGTTTATTTGGTCCTATAACTTTATTTTAATCCTGTGATTCTGTTTTGTTGCAATTTGGTCTTAATTTTACTTTTAGATTTTTAATTTGGTCTCAACTTCATCTTGGATTGTACTTTGATCCTTTAACATTATCTTGTTCTAATTTCGTCTTTGAACATTATCTTATATTACATATATGTGATCTATATATGCTATTTTAAAAAAATATATAAATAATTAAAACTTATTCTATTTTATTTTAATTAATTATAGTATACTCATTAGTATTAAAAAAATATATTATATGAATGAATTATTTTATAGTAATATATATATTAACTACTACATATTATTTTGGGATTTTTATAAGAATTAACAAAATTTTAAATATAAAAATATTATAACTTATATTTGAAAACAAGTTAAAATAATGTTCATATCATAAAATTAAAAATGCAAAATGTGGTGCGCATAATATTAACTAAAAGAGATAGCCTAACAACCGAAAAAATAATCATAGAAATAGATAGCTTTAGGAGTTAAGCGTTAGAATTTAAAAGTATGACTAAGGATTTAGAACTTAAAACTTAGGATATAGGCTTTATGACTTAGGGTTACTAGGGTTATTTCATTAATAGCTAAGATATCAATTTTAACTAGGATTATACTCATCACATTTTACAATTATAATTTTTCCATATTAAATGTTTCAAGTAATAAAGTGAAGAGTAGGGTGTTGATCATATAAGAATATACTTCATCTAATAATTTCTAAGCTATAACTACCTAATTGATTGAAAAATGTTAATTTTAAAGGCAGGATAGTCTCGCAAATTTCATCAACAAAATTAAAACTTAGAAAAGTATAGTTTTATTATGAGATTTGATATTTTAAACCAAAGTTATTAAGAAAAACAATGAATAAAAAACGTTGGGACTCCATTTCACTATATTTTACTTTGATTAGCGAGTTTTATTCAATATTTCCTAGTTCTTGAGTTTCTATTGTTTACAAATTAGGATTCCATTACTATCTAAAATCTTATCCCTAGGTGAATTAGAACACTTTTTATTCTAAATCATTAGCTAATTCCTTATCCTTTATTAATTTAAGTAAAAATGTTTTATCGATTAGAATTCCTTTTTAGTGATCTTATTCTATTCTTACATATAATTTAACTTACAATAATTGAATCTATAAGCTTCATTCAATTATGAATTTCCCAATCTTATAAATGAATCTAAAGTTCAATTTTACAAATGACCAATTAATTAAAAAAGGTTTTAAAATTAGATTCAATTACATAAAAAAGAGCAGCAAGAAGAAGAAGAAAGAATTAAAATTATTTATATGAGTATGAGTGTATTAAATTGTTTGGTGTGGTGTGGGTCAAATATTGATGGAGGGTGTTCATTTGTAATAGTTGTTAAAGTTGCTAAAGCAAGCTTAATCTATTAAGTTGGGCTTTTAGCCAACTCCTTTAAGATTGGATTGCACTAACCTGGCTCCCCCAACACATAGGTTGGCTTTTTTTTTTTTAATTTTTTATTCTTTATTATATTTGTAATATTATAATATATGTTAGCTAAATAATACAAAGGGAGTAAAAAATATTATTTGAAGTTAATTTCATATTAAATTTGTATAATTATTTGATCCTAATTATTAATTAGTGAGAAAAGATAACACTAAAGAGAAAAAAAGTATAATTCAAAGAAAGAGAAAGAATGATTTCATTTTTATTTTTTTATTTCAAATCTCTAGTTTCATATCTTTTTCTTTTTGTTTTTTAAACAAATGAACTATTTTTATTAGTTTTTGTTTAAATTAAAAAAAGTACAGACTGACCTGTTTGGCTTGTTAGTTCACACCTAATACTAGCTCGGCCTGTTTTGGAGACCAACTCGAAGTGGGCCTGTTTTGACAACTGCCATTGACTAAGTCTTTGTATTTTGTGCATGTATTTCTTTTCTCATATTTTCATTGTATTAAAAATAGGTTATATGTATGCGCGTGTGTGTACGCATTAATGTGTTCTAAGGAGTAAAATTTGTATTGACTTGAGTAAAATTAGGAGACAAAAGTCCTTTTTATCTCTTTATTTTTTTTATATTTTTTTGATCATTTTATTTTTTCTATATGAAATAGCTTGTAAGGATGCTTGTTGATTCTTCTACCAATTATTAATGTTACTTATTTAACTAAATAAAAAATTTAAATTATTTTATTAATAAGAGTTGAGTCTAGTGAAATAGACAAATCGATTAAAAAAATGACAGATCAAAATTTTAAATTTTACTAAAAAAATTCACATTTATTGTCTAATAGATAGAATATATGTTGAAAAACAAAATTTTGTTAAGCAAAGCCAAGTTCACAAGGACAGTTAAATAAAGATTTGACTTTCCATAAATGTATATAAAATTTAATTGTCCCTTCTTCAAATAAAGATAAAGATTTGACTCTATATATATATATATATATAAAAGCTAATTTCGTTGTCCCTTCTTCATTGTAATGCCCTTAGAAAATTTTCTATGCCTAATAATACGAGTCTAAAAAAGTATGAATTAATTATCCAAACTGTTAATTAAACCTTCATGTCCAAAAACATATGTTTACATTAATATATATAATTTTAAAATTTTTTGTCATTGATATCTAGAATTATATATTTATAAATAACTATAAAATAATATGAGAAAAACGAATCTAAATTTTATATAGAAGATTTAGAAGTTAAATAAATTTTAGTATTTTATTATTTTAAAATAAAATTATTATATTTTATTTTTATATCATAAAATATTGTTTGAAAATAAATTACAAAACTATATATGAATTAAGAAATAATAAAAATTAATAGTAATATATTTATCTGGAGAAATTCTTAGGTACTATATATGATGCCACATCATTTTTGCAATAGCCAATAAAATTAAGCCAATTGTATTAATTTTTATATCTCACCTAAATTCTACCCGACATAATATTTATTAGATGGGAACAAATCACTAAAGGATTACCTTGAATTCTGACATAATAATTTATTAATTACTAATATCTCTGATTTTTATTTGAATTACTAACAAATCACTAAAAAAATCCATTTTCTTTTTGGTTGAAACATGTTGACCCTAAGGCTATATGCCATAAGTTTTGATGATGACAAATGTATTTGAATAGTAGCATTAATATATATAAAGATTAATTATCATATATATGCTACAAGTACTTAAGCATGATTATGTTATTTAATATTTATGTTGCATATATTGAATCATGCTATTAAACTAACCATTGGGTTTGCAAGTAAGATATATTTTATAGGTTGGTTCAAAACAAGAAGAGTGAGCATTGTATTGAAGAACAAGGAAAAGCAATATCATGTTTCACTCAAGGAAAACAACATGCAAGGATGAAGCTCCAAGAAATGAAGAATTAGAAGATTTGAAGTCTTGGAAGCTTGGATGCATCAAGATAGCCTATGTGTTTACATTAGGTATATTTTATATAGGCTAGTATACTTGTGCAACTCAATGATTTAAATTTTCATACATTGGCTCAATTATTTTGAACAAAAAGATAGTGAGATATGAAATTTTACAAAAGTTAATTTTTAACCTTTGGTCACTCTTTATATCATATCTCATAAACGAAAAATTATTTTTTCAAGTATCTTAATCTCATTTGATAGTAGACTCAAAGATCTTTCCAAAGGTATATTATTTATTGAAAACGGAGTCCAAATGAGAAATATATGACTATTTAAAATATAGTTTGAAAAATTGAAAGTTGATTATTCTGTTCTGACCTATAGTCAGTATTTTGATTATATCTTTTAAAAGAAAAATAATTTTTGAGTAAAACTTAGCTCATTTGAAACTAGACTCCAAGAGCTTTCCAACGGTATATTATTTGTTTAAAACGGAGTTCAAATGAGGGAGTTATGAATTTTTAAAGAAAGCTCAAAATCTGGACTGCACTATAAGTGCTGTAACGGCTATATAACGGCTATATAACGGCTAGTTTTGTAAAATCTTATATATATGACCTTAGATACACGATTTTGAGCAAGAACAAAGTCCGACAATGTGATATTAACTTCTTCTATCATCTTTGAGAGAAAGGAAAGCATTCTTGAGCCAAATCTTGCATATTCTCTATTATTAGAGTTATTAGAGCTTCATTTGTTTTCATCTACTCTTTAGAGAGAGTTTCTTTGTATTGTTGATTTTGATCAACACATATATTATTCTGAGTTGAGGTTCGCAAGTACCGGTGTTGGAAGAACTTACTTTGGGTTGAGGAGGAGCCCGAATTCATAAATTCTTCATTGTGGTTTCGCAAATACCCGGATCGAATTTGCGTGGTTGTAGTGGTTTGCAAGTACCCGGATTAAACTTGCAATTATAGTGGAAATACTCAAGTGGTCTCTTGAGGACTGGATGTAGGCTTGGATTAGCCGAACCAGTATAAATCTCCGAGTTTGCTTTCTCTATCCCTTACTCTTTAATTTGTGTATATTGATATCTATTCTTTAATTCCTTGATCTTTATAATTATTTATCTTAACAGCACATTGATTTTCTGTATTGTATTTATTATCCTAAGCATTGTACTTTTACAGAAAATCATTTTAACTTCCAATTAATTCTTGTGAAAAATTTATAAAACCCAATTCACCCCCCCTCTTGGGTTCCAACCATTACTTTCAATTGGTATCAGAGCTTGGGCTCTTGTTTAAAGACTTAACCGTCTAAGAGTTAGCATGGTTGGATATAGTGATTGGTTTATTTCTAAAAATTGTTCTTTCACAGAACCTCCAATTTTTGATGCTAATCATTTTCAATATTGGAAGCATGAAATGAAAATGTTTTTAATTTCAGTAGACCATAAACTCTGGGATGTTATAGAAAATGGTTCTTGTATGCCTGTCAAGGAAGAACAAGGAAAATACATTCCAAAACTTAAGAGTGAATGGAATGATACTGAAAGAAGTTTAATGCAACTCAATGCTAAGGTAAAATTGATTATTTCTTGTGCATTAAGTCAAGATGAATTTTTCAAAATCTCCAACTGTGCAACTGCAAAAGAAATGTGGGAAATTCTTGAAGTTGCACATGAGGAAGATCTTATTGTTGAGGAATTAAGGTATAGAAGTTTCATTAATGAACTTGAAATTGCTCAAATGAACAATTGCAAAACCATTAATGAGATACAACTTGTGCTTAATCAATTGCAAGCTCTTGGTGTTGAACTTACAGGAAAATCTCAAATCACCAAGGTGGCAGACGAAGAAGAAAAAGGAGAAAAAGAGAAACCACAACCAAAAGGTGAATCATCAAAGAAAGCTTACCTATCTTCCAATTGGGAAAATAGTAATTCTGATAAGCAGAACACAAATGAAGAAGCCAACACTTGTCTTGTGGCCAGAGATAAAGATGAGGTAAATTCATTTGACTACTCTTTTGAAGAATTACAAGATGCCTTTGATGATTTACATGAAGAATCTCTTATACTTGCAAAGAAACTAAATGTTTCAAAACAGAAAAACTCTTCTCTTGAAAATGAGTTGGAAATATTGAAAAATGAATTTTCTATTTCCAAGGAAGAGAATTTTGTTTTTGAAAATCAAAACAAAACTTTGCAAGAAGAGAATTTGATTTTAAAAACAAATATCTCTACCAACAAAAATTGCTTTTGTACCAAGTGTGATTTTTTGAAAAAAGAAAATGATAATCTTAAAAACACACTTGCAAAACTCTCTCAAGATAGAGAAATTTTAAATACCTCAGTTTTGAAACAAAGAAGAATTAACAAAGTTGGTATTGTTTCTAAAAAGAAATCAAACCAAAAGCAGTTTAAAAACTTCTTTGTTTCTGCAAAGATGTCCAATAGTCCAACTTGCACTTGTTTCTATTGTGGACTGAAAGGACACAAATCTTACTCCTGTTTTTATAAGAAAAAGCTTGTTCATGGAGTAAAAATGAAATGGGTTCAAAAAGGAACTCATGACCCAGGCAAACCCAAAGAAATTTGGGTACCAAAGATAAATGAATAATTTGTAGATTTGCCTCAAAACAAGGAGCGCAAATGACTTTTCAATGGCTACATCATTCAAACTCCACTCTCTTGCATCAAAAGGAGGCAATGGATAAGTAAACATATAAGCTGGAATGCATTGTAAGAATTTTGACTGATATGTTTACTGCTCTCTAATGCTTTTGTCTGTTATCTAATATGCCTTACATCTATCCTTGATATTCATGCATGCTATATCTGAAAACAATTGTTAGGTGTGCAGATTATAGATTCAAATTTTGTTTTGATCTAAAATCTTTCTTCCAAATTTTGCTCAAACTATCCTTTTTACTGCATCATGAAAACTTGCTTCCATTACACGCACATTTTTCTTGTCTTCACAACAATAAGATTCCTCCTACCTATAGTATTTATCCTTGCTGTAATCTTATTTAAATATTTTCAATGAAATCAAATATTTTGTAAAATTGCATTTCATGAAAGCATAGCACTTTTATTAATATGGTATATCTTGAACATAATGTTGCTCCTAGTACTCGAGATTTATTTGAACATTACTGATTTGAACATCAAAGTGCTCCACCAAAAGTGTTTTGCAGGAGTTAGTCCTCAAATCTATCCTCTAAGCTCATTCGTAATGATCGACCAATGCTTGACAGTGATCTTATGAGAGATTGTTTTCAAGAGGATCTTGCAAATAATCAATCAATTAAGTTCATTAAAATTGCAAGAAGATAGAATCAAAAGAAGAGCAATGAGCAAAATAAGAATATCAAAATCTTGAGGAGGAACTTCAAGAAGCAATAAGAGTTTGCCAAAATTGATAAGTATCTCTATTCTTTACCACTTTAATATTTAATTGAGTGATACTCCCTGATCATAATTGGCTATGTTGGCAATTTTTTTTACTGACATACTTTCATTACAATGATATATTGTTCTCTAATATCTTACATATTTGATCATATCATTGTATATAAAGATATTGTCTTTATACCATTCATCATGGTTTGAGCATTATACATGTCATATCCTTTGTATAAGATATAGCTTATGAACGATTGTTTATGGATTCTAGTTTATATCTGATTATATCTTATTAATCCATATTACCTCAATTATTGTACTACATACTCAAGTTATAATATGTTTTATCTTGATAAGTATGTAACTTGCTTTTGCTTTGAAATGATGATATATATGTCCATGTCAGAAAATTCTTTCCATCTTTAAAATGGATATATATTTTTCAATATATATATACTGTGCTGAATTTGTGTAGCTGATTTATTTTATCTTTCTTTATTATTATTTTTTTGTACCGTCAAATAAAAGAAACCACTTGCATTAAAAAAAAACCGAAGGATTACATTGCATAATTAAAAAAAAAGGGAAAGTTTGCTCATGCATGAGCAATCTACAGGCGAGGTGGTCTCGGATTAGGAGGGTTGTATTGTATCATCACCCCTCGGCCATTTCTTGGAGCAAGAGACTGAGCAATGTCACGGAGGGTAGTGTAAATCCCATTCATACAATCAACACTTCTTTGTTGTTGATTGCAGAAGCATTGGGTAGACCAATAGAAGAACCTATCTATTCTTGAAGTCAGTACCGCATTGTTGCGTTTAGCTAACTTCTCCTGGTCCTCTATTATCTTCTTGAGTTTCTTCACCTCCTGCTCGAGACAAGCAATTTTGTCTTCTGACGTATGGCCTGTACTAATCTGCTCAACTTCTTCGATCTTCATCTTCTTCTTTTGGTTCTCTTGAGATTCCTCCAAAGGTCTTTTGCCTTTGTCCTTGTCTAGACTCAAGTTTAAGTCGAGCTCTTCCTCCCTTGCCTCTACTGTGAGATTAATGAACTTTCTTGCTGCCATGGTTTGGAAAATTCAGAAATTTTTGTAGGAGTATGAAGAGAGAGGAATGTCAGAAAGTTATAGGCTCAGAGATGAATACTCTTTGTGGTGTGGTAATTGAGAACTCTGGGGCAGTCTTTATAGAGAGAAAATTATGACTTAGAGCCAACGAAGATATCTCTTCACCGCACCCCTACACGCTCATCCTATGGATTTTGTAAGCTGGAAGCTAGAAGTCTAGGGTACGCATGCACACCGATAACGCGTCACATTAATGGCAAAACCACGAAAGTCAATTTTCGGTGGATTTGCGGCTGATTTAATTTGTTTTGATTAGAAATTTTAAGGATTAATAAAATGGTGATATTCAGAACCGTATTTTTCTGCTTCGTTGTGTTGTTCTTGAGAGCTTTCAGTATAATATACATGATTGATTGCATCATGCTCTGATCACATGTATCTAAGAACATATGTTGTGTATGCAATTCATGCATCATGAGCGAAGGCTATGGCTAAGAATAATATTTCATGATTCCACATGCACTCATACAAAATGAGCTGTCAAAATTTTTACATGTACTCATACTCAAGATACATATATAAATTCATTTGAATGGGTATATAAATTGCTTCCTTTGTGTTGAAATTTATCTTATCCTTTATGAAGCAAATTTGTTTTGAAAAAGGACTTTAAAAATGCTTCTGTTATGTTAATATGTTTTATCATATGAAGCAACATTCTTTTTGAAAAAGAAAAGATTTTAAAGATCTCTTTTGTTGTAGATAACAAAAGGGATGAAAAAATATTGATGTTTCATATATGGATTATGAACTATATGCTTGAATATACCTTATTACACTAATCCATATATATTGCTTCCTTAGATGAAATGTTTCTAAATTCCTTCGAAGCAAAATGTTTTAGAAAAATATCGTGAATCTCTTGAATTGCTTCCACAATGCTGAAATTGCTTTGCCATATTAAAGTATTATCTGTTTTGAAAAGAAAAGGATTTGAGTATCCTTATTTTAAATCACTTTTGCTATATGTTGAAATAATTTTATGCATATATGCAAAAATTGTTTTTCAGAAATCTTGAAAAATATTATTATTCGATTTATGGATTATGATTAATATTCTTGTTTATATCATGCTTTGCTAATCCATATATCATACTTCTGCTGTGTGCTGTAAATATTTCTATCATATGACAGCAAATGATGTTTTTTTTTATTTCAAAGAGTTTAATTTTTCTGCTATTTACTAAAAATGCCTCTTCATAAACAAGCAGAAATCATTTTCAATGAAAATATTGCAGAAATTTCTTCAAAAATCTTACTTCAAAATTCTGCAATCAAAAACTGAATTTCCTTTATAATGATTTGGACAATCTTTTTCAAAGGAAAAATGTTATGAAATTCAGGGGGAGCTTTGTCTCACTTGAATGTATTTTTTTTGAAAAAGAATATATCTTGAAAAATTGGATATTCATTATTCATTATTCTTTTTCAAATTATTCAAAGTTTAAGGGGGAACCTAAAACTCTTTCAAGTTTTATCTTTTGGCTCATTTCATTTGACATGAGAAAAATTTTTCTAAAATTTTCTTTTTACATGTCAAGGAAATCAATGATAAGTTTTAATGTATCCTTACCCCATACTATATTGACATCTTCTGACATCCTGACTTAAAGAAGGTATGTGCTTTAACTTCTATATATTGTGTTCCTTACACCTTTTTGTTGATGTCAAATAGGGGGAGAAGAAACAATAGAAAAATATGTATACGTGCTTATAACATTGCATTTATTATCTTGTGATACATATTTTTCTGTGGTGATTTGTCATCATCAAAAAGGGGGAGATTGTTGACCCTAAGGCTATATGCCATAAGTTTTGATGATGACAAATGTATTTGAATAGTAGCATTAATATATATAAAGATTAATTATCATATATATGCTACAAGTACTTAAGCATGATTATGTTATTTAATATTTATGTTGCATATATTGAATCATGCTATTAAACTAACCATTGGGTTTGCAAGTAAGATATATTTTATAGGTTGGTTCAAAACAAGAAGAGTGAGCATTGTATTGAAGAACAAGGAAAATCAATATCATGTTTCACTCAAGGAAAACAACATGCAAGGATGAAGCTCCAAGAAATGAAGAATTAGAAGATTTGAAGTCTTGGAAGCTTGGATGCATCAAGATAACCTATGTGTTTACATTAGGTATATTTTATATAGGCTAGTATACTTGTGCAACTCAATGATTTAAATTTTCATACATTGGCTCAATTATTTTGAACAAAAAGATAGTGAGATATGAAATTTTACAAAAGTTAATTTTTGACCTTTGGTCACTCTTTATATCATATCTCATAAACGAAAAATTATTTTTTCAAGTATCTTAATCTCATTTGATAGTAGACTCAAAGATCTTTCCAAAGGTATATTATTTATTGAAAACGGAGTCCAAATGAGAAATATATGACTATTTAAAATATAGTTTGAAAAATTGAAAGTTGATTATTCTGTTCTGACCTATAGTCAGTATTTTGATTATATCTTTTAAAAGAAAAATAATTTTTGAGTAAAACTTAGCTCATTTGAAACTAGACTCCAAGAGCTTTCCAACGGTATATTATTTGTTTAAAACGGAGTTCAAATGAGGGAGTTATGAATTTTTAAAGAAAGCTCAAAATCTGGACTGCACTATAAGTGCTGTAACGGCTATATAACGGCTATATAACGGCTAGTTTTGTAAAATCTTATATATATGACCTTAGATACACGATTTTGAGCAAGAACAAAGTCCGACAATGTGATATTAACTTCTTCTATCATCTTTGAGAGAAAGGAAAGCATTCTTGAGCCAAATCTTGCATATTCTCTATTATTAGAGTTATTAGAGCTTCATTTGTTTTCATCTACTCTTTAGAGAGAGTTTCTTTGTATTGTTGATTTTGATCAACACATATATTATTCTGAGTTGAGGTTCGCAAACACCGGTGTTGGAAGAACTTACTTTGGGTTGAGGAGGAGCCCGAATTCATAAATTCTTCATTGTGGTTTCGCAAATACCCGGATCGAATTTGCGTGGTTGTAGTGGTTTGCAAGTATCCGGATTAAACTTGCAATTATAGTGGAAATACTCAAGTGGTCTCTTGAGGACTGGATGTAGGCTTGGATTAGCCGAACCAGTATAAATCTCCGAGTTTGCTTTCTCTATCCCTTACTCTTTAATTTGTGCATATTGATATCTATTCTTTAATTCCTTGATCTTTATAATTATTTATCTTAACAGCACATTGATTTTCTGTATTGTATTTATTATCCTAAGCATTGTACTTTTACAGAAAATCATTTTAACTTCCAATTAATTCTTGTGAAAAATTTATAAAACCCAATTCACCCCCCCTCTTGGGTTCCAACCATTACTTTCAAAAACTAGGAAAAATATCATTTGATTTTACGTAATGTTGCACTATAATTTTGAAATATCTGAATTTTTTATCAAAAATTAAAAATAATTTAATATAAAAAAATCAATAGTTGCCAATGTTGAGTTTAAAACTCAAACCAAGACAAAGGATAGTGACAAATTTGATTGAATAAAAAATTTAGCTCCAAATTATCTTTATTATACTTAATCTCAATGTTTTTGGACCCGACTCGACATTAATCTTGCCTGGCCTTCGGGTTACTAGGTCATTGGTTCAATTGTTCATCGGGTCAATTGCTGACCCGGATAAATAATTTTTTTTTAAAAATTATATATATACCTATATATCTTCAAATATAAATTCAAAAGAAAGGTAAAATTAATAATTTATATGTAAATTTTACACTTAAAATTCATAAACATCTATAATAATTTATAAACACCTATAATAATTCAAACATAAAGTCATAAATATTCATAATAATTTATAAAGTCATAAATAATATCATACAAATATAATTCATATATTAAAGTCTTAAACATCCATAGTAATTTATAAAATCATTAAAAAAAGTATTTATAAAATCATCAATCATGTTGGAAATTTCAAGCATCTGGGTTGTCGATTTTTTCAGTGGAAGACATGCCCCATGAGTTAACTAGTTGTCTGTTATACTCTATGCTAATAGCTCCCTGAATGTTTTCACCACCACCACCACCACCACCACCATCATCATCATGAATAATCTCATCCAAATTTAATTCTGTAGAAAATAACTTAGGAAAATCAAAATCTTGAAATAACATTATAAAACAATATATCAAAATTATCAAACACAAACTACAATCAGCATCATCTTTCTTAGTGGAACAAGCTGCAAATTCATGATTAAGAACTTCTAATTCTTCAATAGTGAAGCTTGGTGGTTCTTCTTCCAATATCCAATCACCATTTTCTTCAAATGATTTAAAACTAATCGGATCATAATTATTCTTCAATTCTTTCTTGTATATTTTTATTTAAACATATAAAAATATAAATGAATCTTTGTTTAAAAATTGCAAACAATGTTAAGAAAAGAAATATACCTCTTTTGTAGCTTCAAGTTGTAATGAACATAATTAAGATCATTAAGCCTTTGATTCTCTAATCTATTTCTCTTCTTTGAATGAATATATTCAAACACACTCCAATTTTTTTTCACAACCCGAAGAACTGCACGTTTGACTTAAAATTCGAATTGCAAGCTTTTATAAATTTGGAACACTTGATCCATAACATTGCCACCACTCATCTAATGATATTATACAAAATAAATTAATGAAATAATACTAAGCCAAATGAAAAAATTTGTTAATAAAGATCAATATTACCTGGCATCATTGTGTGACGGCTATTTACTGCAAGTCTTCTTCCAAAGTCTCCTTCTGCATTCCTGAAGATTTTCATCTCATTTGATAACTTAGTTTCTAACTCTCTATCATTATAAATATATCTTTCAATGACATCAATAACCCCTAAGATAGTGCCCTTATGTCTTTCCATTGCTTCAGCATCATATTGATAACTTGGATTAAACCAAAAGCCTGCAGCATGAAAATTCTTTTATAGTTGATTATCCCAACGCCTATCAAGAATTCTTAGAAAAGGCTTAACAATTCTTTTCCTTCTTTGAAACCTTTTCACCATTTTACCCTTAGCTGCATGAAAGGCTGCAAACAAATAACCTATTGCAGGCTTATTTTCACTATCTATAATACACAACAGACGGATCAACAATTCAGTAACTTTTACAATGAATGTACAATCTTTCCAAAATCATGAATCCAAGATAAGATCCATAAATTTTTTTGCTTTGCTGTCCCTAACATATGTTGAACTTGTCCATTCTCTTTGTCACCATGACTTGCAAAGCATTTTTTTGCACTAATATGCTTTGCAAAGCAATGAAATTAGTTGCAAAGCGAGTTGGAACTGAACGAAGGATCTCTCTTCCATTAGTATACTTTTTCATCAAAAGCAAAGTAAAACAATGATTGTAAATGAATTTAATAATTTTGGAAGCATGATTTACAACTTCTGTCACCTCATCTAATTTGCCCATATCTTGCAACATCAAATTAATACAATGTGTAGCACATGGAGACCAATAAAGAGTTGAAAATTCTTGTTTCAACATTCTACCAACAACAACATAGTTTGCACTATTATCAGTCACAATGTGAATCACATTTTCAAGTCCAATATACAACACAATCTCTTTAAAAAGCTTAAACAACATATCACTGGTCTTAGAAGCATCAGATGCATCAACAGATTTTAAAAATACAGTCATTTTAGGATAATAAACTAGAAAGTTTATGAGGATCTCCTACACTAATCAGTCCACCCATCTGCCATAATTATGCACCCAGTTTTCTTCTAAGTTTTGCAGTAAGTATTAACATATAAATTTAGTTCTTCAACATTTTTCCTCGACAAATAAAACTTATAGTAACAGTTCTATAACAATAAAAATTGTTGCTTTAAGTTTTAGTAATAAAAAAAATTGTTGCTAAAAAATGTATGGGAGAGGATTTGAACTCCCAACCCCATCCCCTAAAAATATAAAAGCCTCAGGATACGCGTTCTTGTCATGCTCGTCTCTTTCAGTAATGATTTCTATCGTTGTTAAAAGTTTCAGCAATAGTTTTTATTGTTGTTAAAATTTTTAACAACGATAAAAATTATTGCTAAAAGTGACAAGCACTCTGCTTGCAGCGGATCTGGCCCCCCCCCCCACAACAACAGTAATTTAGCATTGCTATTGGGTTGGTAATACACATATTAATATTATGGTAAAATTTTTAACTAGTTCAATTTTTTGAGAGGTTAAATTTTTTTATCATTAAATTATTTTGAGATTTATATATATGATAATTAAAAAATATTTTACATAAATCTTAATGTGATCTAACAATAGAAACCTCAACTTTTTGAGAGATTAAACTTTCTATAAACTTATCTTATTAATATTTTTATACAAAAATCAACGAAATTAATTTTTTTATATTTTTGCATGAATAGTAAAGTATTAATTTAAATCATTAATTTATAATATGATAATAATTATTTTCTTCTTTTACTTTTTATATAAGAAACTCTTATCAACTAATACTGGTTAGTTTAAGTAATTTAATATTTATTTTTTTTTAAAAATCTCAAATTATGTCTTATAAACAAAAAAAATAACTCGAACAAAATGATAGAAATTTAATAAATTTCTCAATACCATACACACATGATATATCGAATTTTGATTGGTATACTGTTAAAAAATAAATAGTAATCTCTCATATTATGAAATGAGACATCTTTGGTAAAAACATTTGTACGTGCTAGCCATATTTATTATAGGTATGAGACAATGATCAAGTAAGATAACATTATTTGTGAATGAGTTGCTCTCTCTCTCTCAAAATGTATATATCAATTTCATCATTCTTTAAAATTAAAATTAAAAATAGATGGAGGGATAACTTGTAGGCACGAGAATTTTCTATTGGGTGTTATACGTTTAGTAGAATGTTAAATTTTTTCACACTATTCGATCGGTGTAGGATTCACATATTCGTATGGAGTCTACATCAATCAATGGTGTGAAAGTCTGATACTTTGCTAAGCGTACAATGTGTATCATAGGAGTTAGATTCAACTTGTAGTGGCACCAAATTTAATTGTCACTATATATGTAGTAAAATGACAAAAGGTGAAAATTTGTTTGGTGTGGATCAAATTGTTGATGGAGTGGGTCCATTTAAAACACTTGCTATTTACGAGTCTTTGAATTTTTGCATCAACATTTTTGGTATTTTTTGCATCATAAGCGCACAACATAGAATTGTTAGATAATATTTTGAATATAAAAAT
The DNA here is from genome assembly GCA_037074585.1 of Biancaea sappan. Classification (NCBI taxonomy): domain Eukaryota; kingdom Viridiplantae; phylum Streptophyta; class Magnoliopsida; order Fabales; family Fabaceae; genus Biancaea; species Biancaea sappan. The sequence continues at coordinate 6,580,127 of CM073495.1, forward strand.
ACATTATAGTAATTTTGATTATATATTTTAAAATAAAAAAAGTAGCGGGAAGCTATTCGAATTTTTGCTTACTCACTCTTACATTTATTTTAATTTTTAAATTATATTATATTTTGTATCAAAATTATTAAGTTAATTTTTGAAAGAACACTTAATAAATTAATGATAAAAAATTAATGACATGTTTTAATTTAAAAATTATAAAACTGAACATTTAATTATAAATTATAAACTATAAGAACTAAATAAAAATAAGAGTAAATTGTTAATTTGGTTCTAAAAAATTACAATTATCCTAATTTAGTATTAAAATATTTTGTTTATTTCAATTTAGTCAATCTCTTTGTCAAAGTGACTTTAAGTAACAAAAAATTTAATAGTAAATTTTGTAATTTAACAATAAAAATAATCAAAGTAAAATAAATACAATCTTTCAGGCAGTAAATTGAGACACTTGGGTTTTTAAGAATCAAAATAAGAAAATTGTAATTAAAGACTAAATTAATAATTTACTCTAAAAATGAAGTAAAATTACAAGGATAAAAAATAATTTAACCTTAATAACAAAAAATCCCATGCATTAGAAAATGAACAAAATTTATATGCAATTCCTTATATTTTGCTATCAAGTTCTCTGCTAAAAGTAATATATGTGTAAAAAGTTATTTAAAAGGCCGGCTATTTACCAATGGTTTATAAAAAAGATAAAGTTACTTTTTAACCCTTGTTGTATTTTAATTAGAGTATGATACATGTGAACATATTTTTTGTTTGTTTAAATTGGATAAATAGAATGTTTGACCTATCTAGATCATTAGATGTAAAATTTAATAGTTTAAATTTTAAATTTTTTAAATTACCACTTAAATTTAGACTATAAGATTCCATATTCCATAACTCAGATAAGCAAAATATCCTGTTTCTAATCTAGACAAGCAAAAAATTCAAAAGACATGATTACACTTGTTATATTTTTATTGGATAAGTTGGTAATAAAAATATAAAAAAATATATTTAAGGCTCCTCTTTTGATGGATTAGTGAGATAAAAACAGAAAAAAAAAAGACCAAATCCAAGAAAATTCCAAAAAGATAAGCATTGCGAAGATGACCTAAGCGTGCAAGATATGAGAATGACCCAATGAAATAGCATATACTCCAACTCGTTCTCTTTTGATTCCTCAATGTCCCGCCATGTGAGAGAATATCCATTGTTGGACTCCCTTCCATTTCTGCAAGATTCTTAGATTCCTTCATTCACCCAATCTCCTACACTATTCGTCTATTCCCATTAATCAAAATATATAATTTCAGAGGCAGCGCAACCCCCTTTATATTATACTTTCTTCGCATCCTTATTCCTTACCAACATGACCTCTGCTTCTTCCTTAAACCCCTCAATATCTCCCGCTTTCCTTTCAACCTCATACCCATCTTCTTTTTCTTCTTCATCTTCTTTCTCACGTTCCCCAGATTGTGTCAGATTTCATCGGTTTCAGTCTGTGGGAGCGAAGAGAGTGAGAAGTAGGAAAGGTTTTGTTCTTGAAGCTAGCAATATGACCGTTGCAAATGTTAATCTCCGCGAGGAGGAGGGAGAAGAAGAGAATCCTCCTGCTTTGCTTGATTGTGAGAGCAATTCGAGGCCTCGTCGAATTGCTCTCTTCGTTGAGCCTTCTCCTTTCGCGTGAGTTTTGTTGTTATTATTTGTTCTGCGTTACGCATAATTTACTGTGTCCATTCTAATAGTGTGGGATGTTTGAAGCTCATATTTCGTTTTTCTACCTTACTCTAAGATCAGACTGAACTGAACTTCGATTCTATGACATTTGACCTCCATTGTTCTTCTGATTCACTATTCACTTCATGGTGTTTGATGAATTGACTCTGTGATGGTGTGATATCTAACATCAAAAGCAGCGAAAGTTGATAATATTTTTAGTTAGAGTTATAAATCTTAGAAGTGTGGATAAGATATACTTCCTACCATGAATACTAATGTGTGTGTACTTTTGAAATTAAGATTCTTTATATAGGATGGATTTGATCTTCATAGTCCTTAATTTCATTCACAGTAGAGAAGTTCTTGCTTTATCATGTAATTGGGCTGGCTTTGCTTTAAATTGTTACGTAGTTTCATGGTGGAAAAGTGGCATCTATTTATATTTCTGTATCTGGGACTTGTGAGTATTTGGGTGTAAATTTTAGGCTCAAGTTCATCTTATCAATGTGATAAACATTAATCCTTTCTAGTGAATGTCGATGAACAATTATTCTCCCACATTTTTTAGTTTCTGCCTGCACTACAATGTACAATACCAATGATATTGCATTACATTTGCCATTATTTACTATCTTTCATGTTAAGATATGTGATATCAGCTGTGGGAAGTTCCACGGAACCTGTGTCTTCATTAAAAACAAAAATATTTATTCAGAGCTATATCTATTTTGCAGATATGTCTCAGGATACAAGAATCGGTTTCAGAATTTTATTAAATACCTACGTGAAATGGGAGATGAGGTAGTTTTTTCGTCTTTTATTTCTATATATACATGTGTTTTATTGTTCTACGTTTGGTGTAAGTTCTCCATGTACGCTGCTCTAAAACTTTTCACTATAATATGCATTATCATCTTTTTTAGTTGGGAATTATTGTTGTTTTCCTTGGCTAAAAGTATCTAGTTTCATTTGCCCATTGTGTTAATTATTCAAGTTTCTTAAGAACTTGACTGTTTTTATTCCAATATTAAACTTGATTGATGTGTAGTTCATTGTTGTATTAGTAATTCCTAGCTGAAGCTGCAAATGAGCAAATTAATAGCATTGAGTTTGAAGTATTTGACCTGAATATACAACTTCTGAAAACTTGTAGGTCATGGTTGTGACAACGCATGAAGGAGTACCCCAGGAATTTTATGGAGCCAAATTGATTGGATCACGGAGGTTGTTAAATTACTTTGCTTAGTTGCTTAGCTCATATCTGTTATTTTCTGATATTCTACAATTGCTGTGCTTTAATCTAAAACTTGGTGGTTTCTTTCAGTCAATAATCACTTATTTCTTGTTCCTAAAATGACATTCATTAATTATATTTATCAACTACCACTACCTTGATACATATATTGCTTGTATACGTACTGCGTTCTTTTAAAAAAATGAAACCATTGATTAGCGGCAATGGCATTCCTTGTATCATTATTTCCTTTTGATAATTAACTTTGTTATATTTATTTTGAAATTTCCCAGTTAAATTGTATGTTTAGGGAGTCTGGATTCTCTCTATTTTGGGTGCTTGATATAGAGTCCAATTTGTGAATGTGGCTATCATTCCAAAACGGATGGCCACTAATGAAGGAAGGAAATTAAAAAAAAAAAAAAGAGGAAAAACATATAGTCCTTTATTTTTTTTAAAAAAATTATTCCTTCAATTGTGGCCGTTTGTTCCAAAACGAACCATCATGATTCACGAACTAGACTCTCTATTTGGATCCCAAAAAATGAGAGAATCTGGATGCATGTTTACGTTGCTTTCTACTAATGATTTTAATATGCAGCTTCCCCTGCCCCTGGTATCAGAAGGTTCCCCTCTCCTTGGCACTTAGTCCAAGAATAATTTCAGAGGTTGCCCGGTTCAAGCCTGATATAATACATGCATCATCACCAGGCATAATGGTTGGCCTACAATCCCAATATCTCCTCCTTATTCTCCCTTTTTGTATTATACAAGGATGATATGTTAGTAACAACTTATTCATCAACATATCTGAAAATGGCTAATTTTCAGGTTTTTGGTGCTCTTGTCATTGCAAAACTTTTGTGTGTGCCACTTGTCATGTCCTATCATACCCATGTACCAGTGTAAGTTATATTCATATTCTGATTTTTCTTTACGTTCTTCCCTTTTTGACACTTCTGCTTAGTGCTTATGGCTTATCCTGTGTTGTCTTCAGGTACATTCCAAGATACACCTTTAGTTGGCTGGTGAAACCCATGTGGTTGATCATAAGTATGTGCTTTTTCTTGCTGCTTCAATCTGGTTAAGACTCAATTTTTGTGGTCATAACATAAACTTCTCTCTATTTTATACAGAATTTCTTCATAGAGCAGCAGATCTCACACTCGTCCCATCAGCTGCCATTGGGAAGGATCTTGCAGAGGCCAAAGCAACGACAGGTGCACATTAATATAGCTTTCCTGAGTAGTTGTTTTTCGGAAATGAATTCTCTCAATTTTTTTTACAAGAAATCAAGAATCCATTTTCCCATCTGAATCATCTATTTCATAATGGACTATTAAGATTGGAGAAAGAATTTTTTTTTTTTTTTTAAAAAGAAACATAGGAATGCTGGCAAAAATTGAGAGAATTCATTTCTTTGTCTTTCAACTATTGTCAATTGATAATGGAAAACTTGAGCTCTCTCTTGTCCCTTGTTTGATGTCCAGCTAACAGGATTCGTCTTTGGAACAAGGGTGTCGACTCCGAAAGTTTCCATTCCCGATACCGATCAAGCGAAATGCGATTAAGACTGAGGTGGGAACCTCCTGGCATTTCTTTCATATATATATATATATATATATAATTTTGCTGTAATGGGATTTCATCTTAATCTTTATCGTTTGCGTCAAACAGCAATGGTGAACCAGAGAAACCCTTAATAATTCATGTTGGACGACTTGGAGTTGAGAAGAGTTTGGACTTTCTCAAGAGGTAAAGTCCTTCATCTAGCTCATTTAAGACTTTGTATTACATGTCATCTTCCCTGAAATCTGTTCTAGCGAGGAGCGACCTTAAAACCAGAATATAAACATTGAGAGCTGTGAAAGCTGCTTAGTCGTTGGTTTTCAGTTTCCTGATGCTGAAATGATTCTTGGCACCTTTATCCCAGTTCTCTCTGGCAGTTCGTTGTGTCTTGCCCATAGCTTTCTTTGTTACTTTATACCAAACCATACAAGGTATCCCTAGCATTATAGTGTGAATATCTGTACCGCATCTTGTTTTTGACATTCGAAACGCGTAACTTGGCAGTGTCATGGATAGACTTCCTGAAGCACGAATTGCATTCATCGGAGATGGTCCATACAGGTAATATCATCTTGATTCTTAGCTATTTGCTTTCTTGGAATGACTATTAGTAATAGTATCCTCTTACTTGCCTTCCCAATCATATTATGGCTACTAAAACCATCCAAATGGCTCTCTTTTCCAGTGCTTTTCTCTTTTTGAAGGGTTTGGGGACGGTTCTTCCATTACGTTTTAACATTAAATTTCTTCTTTTCTTTGGTCCAAAAATAGAGTAGATTACTAATTTGTGGTCCCTGAAAGATTACAGGCTTTTCAATTTGGTCCTTGAAAGATCAAGTGTCTCAATTTATTTTTGAAAGATTGTATTTGTCTCATGGTCTTTTTTGTTGCTAAATCGCAAAATGTACCGTTGCTAAATTTGAAAGATTCTGTTGCTAAGAGTCATTTTAACAAAGAGAGACCTAATTGAAACAAACGCAATTTTGTAGGAACCATGTTGAGATACTTGATCTTTTAAGGACTAAATTAAGACAACTATAATCTTTTGAGGACCAAATTAGTAATTTATTCAAAAATTTATGATTAATTATCTTCAGCAAAATTTAATAACTCCTTCCATCTCTTGCTTTCTAGCCCATAGAATTGATGAAGCTCAACTCATCTGTCCCATATGTCAGTATGAATATATCTAGCAATGCATGCAAACAGAGGACAACTTACGGGAAGTTCTTTAAATATTTGCCATCAGGTTCCTCAAATAAAAACGTAACACAAATAGTCTTTTCAAGATGATATCATAGGCTATTTTAGAAGAATTCTTCCACATGTCATAATTCTACTGAAAACCAGATAGTCGACATCTAAGAATTGAACCTATGTTTTGTTCTTATATTAGAAATGAGAATCTTTTGCTTCTGAACTGACAGGGAGGAGCTCGAGAAAATGTTTGAAGGTATGCCTGCAGTGTTCACAGGAATGTTAGGAGGGGAAGAACTCTCTCAGGCTTATGCCAGTGGAGATGTTTTTGTGATGCCTTCAGAGTCAGAGACACTTGGTCTTGTTGTTTTGGAGTCAATGTCCTCTGGAGTTCCGGTGGTGGGCGCACGCGCAGGTGGAATCCCTGACATAATCCCGGTCGATGAAGAGGGCAAAATCAGCTATCTCTACAATCCAGGTGATCTTGAAGACTGCTTGAGCAAACTGAAACCCCTCTTGCACAACAGAGAGTTGAGAGAAACCATGGGCAAAGCCGCACGCCAAGAAATGGAGAAGTACGATTGGAGGGCAGCCACTCGGAAGATTCGGAATGAGAATTACAATGCCGCCATTTGGTTCTGGCGCAAGAAAAGGGCTCAGCTGTTGAGACCTTTGCAGTGGCTGGCCAAACGTATCTTACCATCCCCCGGCCCAGAAGCTATTAACTATAGGTGAGGGGTCTCTTCGGGACATCCGATAAAATTGGAATAGGTGAAGGTGACTGCGCAACATCTTCAAGCCTGTGCTGGTTTCTTGCAAGCTTTGCTGCTTTAGGCTTCAAAGAAGCCTTGAATGGTGTGGGATGAATTTGTGTGGTTGATTGTGATTGTCTTGCATTGCATTCATTGTATATAATGGAACAAAAATTGTGATGGCTTTTTCTTATTAAATGTAATTTTCAACGTCAATTCATAGCATTCATCAGTTCGTATTATTATTATTATTTTTTACTTTTGATATTTTAATGCCTTTTTTTTTAAAAAAAATCTGGATTAATTCTCATTAAAATTTTGGTTAAAATGACAAGGCATTATTTTGGTAATGTAGTTATTGACTAATAATGAACTTAATGGAAGGAGGTTTTTTGGGCATAAATCCATAAGTTGAAAGGAGTGTTTTGGGCTTCTGAATTGCCTCCTAGGCCCAGCACCGAGCTGATCGTTGCGGGCCGTTCGATTGGGGCACCAAGTGGGCCCTACCCTGTTTGATTGCTCCTGCTGGCCGGTAAGCAAGTCGGACATGTGTTTCGGTAAGTTTGAAAGTTGAGTGAGTTTTTTTTCCAAAGTACATATGAAAAGGCAACAAAACTAGCTCTTAACAAAAATAATATTAGTTTAATCAACAAAAAATGCAGAATTAATGAGAAAGGCGAGTTCTTTTTTTGGTTGGGTTAAGAAAGGGGGAATTCGAAAAGTGTAGAGATATGGAACTATGAGCAGCTGTCTTAGTCAAGTAATCAACGCACTGATCAATTTTTTTTTTGTATCTTATTTTAAAAATTATACTCGAATTTATTTTAATTTATTATTTATTATTGAAATTAATTTTTACATTATATGCTTTTTTAGTAATAAAATTATTTAACAATTTGTCATAATACAATAAAAATATAATTTTATATTAGAGTTTAAAAATAATTGGACTATCTTCACTGTCATGTTAAAAATAAAATAAAATTACATATGGTATAAAAAGTTAACTGTTTTGATAAAAAAATAGATTAAAAAGAAAAAACAATAGACCCAAATATAATATTTGAAATACAAGAAGTATCCAGCGCAATTCAATAAAATTTAAAATAGAGATTAGTTTAAAGGAATAAAATATAAAACCGAAAGCTTTTCTAAATTATTAGAGTAGAATGTCCACAAAATGGCATTGTTATATTTAAAAAAGAAAATAATAAAAAAAATGTAGAAAGCTAAATGTACCAAAAAGTATAAAAAGCAAAGGTATAAAGAGAGAAAGGTGTGGATTGTGCAATTCCAAAAAGGTGAAGTTGAGCAGAGGGAGCCAAAGGCAACTGGATTCGGCTGTTTTGTCACTTTGTGTCATTCTCAATGGGACCATGTGCCTCCATTCCCTTCCCACTCTCTCATGTGTGTGTTCCTGTCAATCCCCAACATCTTACATCCATCCCTCATTCCAGGGTTCGGACAAAATCATTACTAGAACAATTTTATATATTTTAATAATTTCATCTGATTTAAATCAAAGTGATTAAAATTAACTAAATTTTTATATACACATAATCCTATATTAGTATCTTCTAATTTAAATTTTTCATTCATAATCAATTATATCAAGTTTGATCTCAATTCTTTTAAATTGTTGTTTTGGCTAAACAGACTAATCATGTTTTCATCAGGTGGAATGAAATTTCATCTGTCAAAACCAATCTAAACTGTTCTGTTTAGCATGATACATCCCATTAAAATTTTTATGTAATTAATATGACATTTACAAAAAAAGGTGCAGAAAAAAAGCATCTTGGGATGGAGAGACTAAAATGAAATCAGAACTTACTTTCTCCTTTTTATTAAATCTAGAACAGGTACAATATCTGTCAAAGCTGGTGTGTCGCCAGAACAATTTAGATGAACTACTCCTTAATCTACTATTACATTCTTTATCCACAACTTTATCCTCAAACTCTCATTATCCCCAAACCTCTTTACACACCTTGTCATGTCTCATATTATCATTACCTTCTCTCAAATTTCATATCAATAGTACATACATATATTGTAGTAAAATGACACCAGAATTTCAATCACACAATAGTAGAATAACTCCAAAATCCAAATCATTATCATTCTTTTCTTTTTTAATTTTAATTTTTTTATTTGTCCTTGTGTTATTGGTCACGTGGAAAAGTGAAAGCTGCCTTGCACATTTTCAGAAAATTACTAGCCAAACAATCCTTACACAAGACCCCACCACGCGAACGTTGACCAACACCCAACGACCGTGAATTCTCTGTCGTGTCGTTATCGCCTCACCCTCAATCCCGTCGTTTCACTTTTCATCACCATTCTTCAGCTCCCTTTTCTTCTTTTTTTTTTTTTTCCTTTTTAATTTACAATCACACAGTCGGCGATACATACTGCATAAACTCCATGTCGTTTTCGAGCCCAGCCATCGTTTCCGGCGCCAAAACGACCTCCAGATCCACGCTTCCGTTTCCTTCTCTGCCAGGAAACGCCGAGATCTTCCCGTCGAACTTGTTCGCCTTCCCGCTTCTCACCGCCAACGGTCTGCCCCACCCGAAGTCGTTGTCGTACATCGGAAAACGCGGAGAGCTACCCATCGTGATTGACGCGCCGTCGAAGTTCCCCAACGGAAACAACCTCGGAGCCTTCTCCCAATCCTCTATTCCGCGGCGGACCATAGCGTCGTCGTGTGCGACAACGTTTTTATGAAGCAGATCCGCACACCAGCGCAGATCTCGAGATAGAAGCTCGCTGACTTCAGCGATGGTCGGGATGCTCTGAATCGCGTTGCCGAAGTAATACGCGTCCATCTTCGGCCTCAGACGGTGCCGGAAGTTCACCGCCATGCGAAACGTCGTCGGTTTGGACGGGTCCAGCTTCCTTGCACGTGTCACCGAGCGCCACAACTGAGCGGATAACGATTGGAAAGACGAGATCTCGTCAGTCCTAGCTGGCACTGGCACGTCGTTGTTAACGGGCGTCATCTTTCCGTTACTAAGGCCGTTAACGGTTTTCCAACTGCCGTTCACTTGCTTCCCCAGCACCCTCGTGGAATCCGCAAAGCCGTTACGACCGCTATTATTAGCTCTCTGCTTCAGCTTCTGAATTGCCTCTCTGCTGAAGTGGAAGACTCTTTCCCTGAGAGGCGCGTCGGGATCGAAGGTCAACTCCGGGCCGCCGGCGGGAACTCTTAGCACGGCGTCGGAGTTGAAAGCCGTCTCTCTGGTGAAGTCCGGTAACTTCGAGACCTTCTTCGCCCCCTTGCAGATCTCCGCGAACGTGTTGAAAAAGTGCCAGAAGGAGGTCCCATCAGTGACGGCGTGGTTCACGGTACATCCGATGAATACGCCGTCTGCGAGCTCTGTGACCTGGACGGCGGCGAGTGGGCTGTGGTGGCCGGAGTAAGAAATTGTGTTGTCATAGGCAAAATATTCCTTGAAACAATTCGGAACATCACCAAGTTCGGGAGAGTATATGGCGTTGATGAGAAGGTGCTTGGCCTTGGCGTGGATAAAATCAACGCCGGCGTCGTTGCAGAGGATGTGAACATAGCCGTCGTCGTCGGTGATGAGGCGGCCGGCGAGGGCGGGGAAATGGGAGAGGGCGAGGGAGAGGGAGTGCTTGAGGAAGACGAGGAGGTCGTCGAAGGAGTAAGGTGGGAGTGGGAGTAAGACACCCTTTTGAATGTAGTGACATGAAAGCATAGGAAGGTCAGAGACGGAAAGTTTCAGAGTTTTGATGGTGGATTTTTGGTCTGGGAAAATAGTGCATTTGGAGATTACGGTGGTGGAAGATGAAGGCATCTTTGGGAAGGAGAAGAACAAGAAGAAGAGGAACAGTACTGTGATTCCACTAATTCGAATTTGGGATTTGTTGAGTTCTAAATGAGAAGGGTGGAACGGGATATATATAGAGATTTGACAAGATGGGTGGTTGATTCACTTGGAGGAGGTGAGGTAAACGTTCGTTGATCCCTCTTGACTGTACTATTTTTATTTTCTTTAATGTTTTATTATTCCATTAATTATTTTTTTAAAAAAGTAATGAAATGGAAGGGGAATAAATTAGGAGTGCCTGCGGTGGTGACGTGTCCGAAGGGAGGTGTAGAAGGGAGACACCTGGAGGAAAAGAGTGGACAGGTCATTGTTAATTGGATAAAGAAGTCAATTTTGGAGTTTGAGCTTTTTTTTGTGTAAACTATAATCTAGTATAAGAATATATATATATATACACTATAATTATAATCTAATAGTATAAATATATATATATATATATATATAGAGAAAAGAATAATGAGGAATCACAAAGTAAAAATTTTGATATTTAACAATAATAAATAATAAATTTTATAATTTGGAGATTAAAAACTAAATTAATAATTTACTGAAAATTATATTTGTTGTAATTTATCAGTTATAAGACTAAATGTCTTAATTTAGATTCTAAAAAAATTATGTCCTAAAGTCATCCTTTTTTGAATTGTCAAATCTATTGTGTTAAATTACAAATTTATTGTGGTCAAGAGTTGTTTTTATTGACAAAAAAATATAATTATAATATTGTAGAGATTAATTTGAAACGTTTGATATTTTTTAAAAAAGTTAAATTAAAATTATTATATTTTTTTAATATTAAATTAATAATTTATTCTTTTATAATAGTATTAATAACGATTATTATTGTACTGTAAATTCATGTGGGGGGAGGATCATTGGGTTTGAGTTCAATCTCGGCAATCAACAATAATTTGTGAAGAAGCTAATTGCGAGTGTCATATTTTATTCCATGGACGTTCAAAAATGGGTCTTACTCAGACTTTTTAAATACTGCAGAGACTAGTGGGGATGCTTTTATGTTTGTAGCGAGAATATAGCTTTATGTTTTTTATTATAGTCATTTATTTAGATGGAACAGTTTATATAAAAGAAAAAATATTTTATGAAATTTAACTTTTTTATAATTTTTTTAATCTAAATTATTTAATTTAAAATGAATAACTATAATAAAAAATATAACAATTTTATTCTTGCTACAAATATAAAAAGATCTCGACTTTTACGGAGACTGCTGAGTCGACATCCTATCAAATACTATATAGTATTTTAAAATTATCCATCTTATAAGCTTTTATATACTACTAAAAATTTGTGGCATTAACATATAATTAGATATTGCAACATTAACGAAGTAGCTACAAGGGTGGTTAGTTTGTGGTGGATATAATTGGCGAAATGAGCTGGCTAAAAGTCAACTAATTTAAAATTAGGTTTAATTGGTCTGATTTGTCTAATCCGTTGGTAATTTTTTTAAATATTAATAATATATTTTAAGTTGAATAATACAAAAAGAGTAAGAAACATTAGTTAAAGATAATTTCATATCAAATTTATATAATTATTTGATTATAATTACTGACAAAAGATAACACTAAAAAAAGAAAGAATAATTCAAAAATAGACAAAGAATAATTCCATTTTTATCTTTTTCTTTTTTAAATATCCAAATCCATATCTTTCTTATTTAAGCAATGGAATATTATTTATTACTTTTTTCTAAGAAAAAGCAGAAATTTTTTTAGAAAGAAAGGTGCATGTGGGGGGATTAGCCCATTTGACCTGCCAGCTTGCACTGAGTGGGACGGGCCAGTACAATGTTAGCTCATTAAAAAATGGACTAATTTGGTCCTACTCATTTCAAAACCAACCTAAAACAGGATAATCCAAACAGGATAAGTAGACCTGTTTTAACAGCTATAATAGTGCATAAAGGTGGAGGTGAGGCCAACAAGCAATAGTAATATAATATGATGATAACCATAAAGTTAATGACAATTATATATAGTGCCCACAACTTTGATGTATGGTATAGCTTAAATTATAATTTTGGTTCTTATAGTTTCACAAAAATTATAAATTGGTTACTATAATTAATTTTCATGTAAAATAGTTCTTATAGTTTCTCCATCCATATAAGTTAATTTCTGTTGTCAGTATGATTAACTTTGGTATTAAAATATTCTTATATGACAGCTGATGTGGACATTTATAAATATATTAGCATGCTTAGTCATTTATTTTTGTCCAAACCAACTGTTATGTCATCAAAATTCTCATTTTACCCTTAATTCCCAAGGTCAAGAAAATTGAAAATTAAGAGTAAAATGAGAATTTTGTTAACATGACAGATGAGTTATACAAAAATTAAGATTGTATGTTGATATGTTCATAAATGTATACGTCATCTGCCATGTAGGACTATTTTAACAACAAAGTTAACCATATTTACGGAAGGGATTAACTTACATGGATGAAAAAACTATAGGGACCATTTTACATGAAAATAAAGTATAAAGACTAATTTATAATTTTGGTAAAATTATAGGGACTAAAATTATAATTTAACCTATAGAATACTAGTAAATGGTGATAAAAATTTTTGCCTAACAAAACCTCATACCAAGTTCTTTATAAAGGTTTATACTTTTTTTTTAAAAAAAAAAGGTGCATAGTGTTATGTATGGAGTGTCAATATGGGTTTGATTCCTTGAACCAACTCACCCTAGCTCTGTATTAGGATTGGTTAGTTCAATATTATAATAGTTCATGTTAAAGAAAAAATTTTAGTTCATCCCGTCAAATCCTTTGGAATTGAGGTGAGCTAAGTGAGTTATTCTTGTTGAGTTTTTTTAATTTTGGTATAGTCTAATTGTTTTAAACGATTACTTCAATTTTTTTGAACTCTCAATACATAATATTTATAATAAAGTAACTAGAAAGGTGCCTTGAAAAAAATAGCTCATAGCTCTTCATAGGTTAAGCCGAGCATGAATTTTCAATTTGTAAATATGCTTTTGCATTTAGGGAGTTTAGAATTAATTTTCCAAATTACTTTCTTCTCTCATATGAAGGGCGGGCCTGACGCGATGGTGGAGTCTCTCCATTGTGGTATGGAAGTCCTGTGTTCAAATTAGCCTTTTTGCAAAGCAAGTATAAGGCTGCCTAAGTATACCATTTCCTAGACTCCACAGATGTGGAAGCTTGGGCATTGGGTACGCTCCTTTGACTCTCTTATAACTTTCCCTTCTCATTTTTTTTTTCTCTACACAAAAACATTTTGGCCACCTCTTTCAAAAATACAAAAAGAGAATTCATATTGAGAGAGAGCAAGATATAAAGGTTGACGTGGAGGGAGAGAATTGGAAATAGAGTTTTTTTAATATAATAATTGGAAATAGAGTTAGAAAGAGAGAAAAGAGAGAAAAACAAAGAAAAGAGGGACGATGAACAGAGGCCAAAAGAGCTGAGAATCTTCAAAAATGGGAGTTGGTATTTCCCCAAAAATTACTACTAATGGACCACAAAAATTATGCTCTTGAGCTCTCTTTTTTTTTTCAAAATTGCACTTTGGCCTCAAGTTGAAAGCTTTTCTTCATTTTAGTCCCTACATTATTTACAATTTAACCCCTCTAAGTATTGTTTTATTTTTGTTTAGTCCTCTCAAAATTATCATCGTTAGAAATTAAACCAGTGTCCTTTTTTGATTTTAAATAGCTACAATCACTATAACCAACAAATATTAAGTGAATTGGAAAACTTAATCCTACACAAAGAATCAACTCTTATCAACAAATTTTTATTTATGTTACAATTAACTTTTAGTGTACAATCTCTAATCAATTAAGACACTGTCAGATATTAAATGTGAGTACCACTCTCAACAAGAATTTGAACTTGAGTTCACTACCTTGTAAGGACTAGCCCCTTCCTTTAAACCCAACCCCGTTGGTAAATAAAGATAATTTAATGACCACTTTTTTCATTGTTTCGGACCTGCCGGTTTGACTGCAAAACCAATGAATCAGCCAGCCAAGTCTCTGGTCCTGTTTAGGACCTAAGAACCAGTAAATGTTTAAATCAATGAAAAACGGGTCAAATCGATAAAATCGACCGGTTCGACGGTTCAAAATTTTTTTTTAATTTTTTTAATATTATTATATATTTATAAGAAATCTCTAAAAATTTAAGCTATTAGGAAAATAGCTATGACTAGTATAAATGTATCTCTATAACATGCCTTAAATATTTTAATATTTGTAACATATTGTTAACGGTGTTTTTTTAGTTTGACCCAAATCCGACAACAAAATAAAGAAACTGAGAGAGATGCGATTTTAAAGTTATGCGGTAATCTCATTAATAGGCAGAAAATATGTCAAAAGAACTACTTGAAACATATAACTAAATGAAAGAACGTGAGGCTAGAAATAAAATTTTTGCAGAAAAGTTAAATAAAAACGATAAATTGCAGAAAGTAAGTGCAGAAAGTAGATTGTGGAATGTAAAGTACGAAAAAGGTAAATTGCAAAAAGTAAATGGCAGAAAGTAATCAATGGAATGTAAACGGCAGAAAGTAAATTGCCAAAAGTTAAGAGTGCAGAAGGTTTAAATGAAAGTGATTAAAGTGCAAGAAAGTTAAAACAAAACGATTAAAGACTTTGAATTAAATTGACTAGAATGTTAAAGGTGGAAGCATACTTTGATGTTGATCCTTTAATCTACTCGTATGAAATGTTAGAATTTTTAATTAAGAGTTGCTAACCCTTTTTACAACAAATATGTAATACCCATGAAAAATAAAATATAAATGTGTATTTACAAACTATGGTTACTATGCTAGTATATGGTACTGTTTACCTGTATAATACTATTTAAGTATACGATACTGTTTACTTATACAATTTAAATGTTAAGTACTTGATGTGGTTTGGTCATAAGAGAAAACTAGGAAGAAGTTCGTAGGAGAAAATGACGTTTTATGGGTGAAAATACCCTCAAGGACTAACATGAAAGGACTGATTTGAAAAGAAACTTAAAGGTTTAAGGTGAAATGATAGTTTTTCCTTAAATTTTTTAATAGTAAGTCGACTGCGACTTTCCTGAAATTTGCACAGTAACTATAAATGATTAACGTGAATTATTTTATTATAAATGTCATTTTCATAAATAGTAAATTGAATATTTTATTAACGCATAGTATCAAATAGTACCTTTGACTTTTACTATAAATAGGCTCTTTCATTTCACTTCTAAACTCACACCTTCAACTTCTCTTCTTTTCTCCTTAAGTTTCTCTTACTCCAACGTTAGGCCTCTAAGATTTTGGACCTTTTCTTTTCAGCTTAGGTAAGGATACTATGCCCTTTCTATGTATTTCAAATTTTAGAAGTTATTTTCTTAAGTATGCTCTGTGGTTGCAGCTTTGGCTGATCTTCCACATCAGAAAAACTGTCCTTAGCTGCTTACATATTATTTTGATTCTCTGATTACCGAAATAGGATGTAAACTGTGAAAAATACATGTCTAGGAAAGTTCTGGCTAAGGAAAGACCTGGTTTTTAAGTGTGTCCATTGTGACCATCCACTCTTTCCTGAGAACTTACCTAGTGTACTCTTTTACAGATTGTATTCTCTATTTCTGGTATGAATAGTACCCATATGTATGAATAGTAACCGTATGAATAGTAACTATATATATGAATAGTATCCGTACGTAAAAATAGTATTCATATATATAAATAGTGATCGTATGTACAAATATTATCTATATGTATAAATAGTATCTGTACATATGAATAGTGACTGTATATATGAATAGTGACTATATATATGAATAGTACCATATGTATGAACAGTATCTGTATGAAAACAATCCTAACTTGTTTTCTCTAATCTTTCATGAAAATTTCTGTAGCGGAATACTGAAACTCATCTGTGTACTCTTGTCTGTAACGACTTAGAGAAGCGATATTCGTACGGAATTCAAGTGAGTGAAACGACCCCGTTTTAATAGAGTTTTAGCGTTACTGGTGATAAAAAGTATGTCATAGGACACTCTCAAGATTCATAGGGGGAAATTGGATTCACAATGACAAATTTAAAGAGATAATTAATCCAGAAGTACGGATAAGACGAAACAAGTATTTCATGATGATGTGAGTTTGAATCTTTTCAAAAATAGATTAATTGTTATCTTGATTTGTGGTTTATAAATCTATAATATAGTTATATACTATACATGTTATATGGATGAATATTATATTGTGCTTCTGATTATGATATGAAATGTACTATTGATTGTGATTGAGCGGGACAGTACCCCCTCTTACGGCAAGGCGGAAAACTCGGTTGAAAGGGTGTCTTGACCAATGAGTGTGGAGACAACGATTCCCTCAGTAGGGATATAGCCCGGATTGGGAATAAATCCGTGAGGCGCCCTAGCTAAGAGGATGAGGTTGTGCGTCATGGCGAAAATATACAGAATTGGTGAGTTGGCATGTGTGCGCTCTCCGGGATATATTGCCATTGATGAGTACTAGTAACGTTTGTTGAATTGGATGAATTTTAGAATTGGTGAGCTGGCCTAAGTGCTCTCTCCGGGATGATGAGTACTAGTAATATTTGTTGAATTGGATGAATTTTTATCTTCTTGTATGAAATTTCTAACTATGTCTATTGGTTGAGTATGAGCCTTCGGATATACTTGCATGACTGGTAATGTATTTGAATTTTATTAACGCGAGGCCGATTCACTCACGGAGCTTAAAAGCTCACACTCTCTGTACAACCTTTTTGTTCAGATCAGGTTGCCGATGAAGAATATCTGTTAGAAGAGTAGATCACTTTGGACATTCCCGCTGTCGGGTAGGCCCCTCTATTGTTCTAGATTATGTTGCTTTGTAATCGTCTAGGACATCTAGGTCAGGGGTTTGGCATTTGGCTTGTATGTCAGCATAACAATGTATTTTATATTGAGAATCTATTATTATGTGCAAATCATCTCTATGAATTTTAAATAAGAAAATTTGATATATTTTCTTCAGGAATGGTTATTTTGATAATATAGAGATAATGACTAATAATCTAACTCACGGGTAGAATTTATCGAAAGGCTTACAGTGATGGGATATTCATCATTGTGTCGGTCATGTGCCCAGAAAACGGGTCGTGACAAAATAACTTAATATTTATAGGCAAATGACGGAAGTAACTTCCTATCTATTTAATCGCCACGTAAGTGATAGTTTACATTGCTCGATACAATTGTCATAACCCATGTAAGTGATAGTTTACATGGTTTGACACAACTATCTTAATTATTTTGATGATGGGAGTAATTGTTTTCGACGACTTTCGTTGGACAGTCTCTCTTGCCTTCAACGTTCGACGACCACGTTATGCTATTAATCGACATCCCTTCATAATTCAACTTGTCTCTCAACTTGTTTGTTGATAATGTCTCTTTGACTTGCTTGTCGAGTGACATTCAAGTTGACGTCCTTTCTTGCTTTGCTTCTGTTAAATTGCTGATTTTTGTCGAATTTTTGTGGTAGATTACTATTTTTACACTTAGATAATCGACACTATTTTGTTACACTATTGAAGACGATTATTTTTGGGCCAAGCAACTAACTTTAGCTAGCAAATATATATATATATATATATTATTTCAAAAAATAATCATCCAACAGATGCCCCCCAAAATTTTGTTCTCGATAGACACAAAGAGAATTAAATTTTAAATAGCCTCGTAATTGACACCAAAATTTTAAGGACTTGGCTCAGGATCATAATTATCTTTAATATGATAGCTTTATCTTGGCACGTGAACTGTCACCACCTTCCTGACATTTTGTGTCCTTTAAAACCCGAAACCCTAGTTGTCTAGTCACTTACTCTACTATTTGCGTTATTTTGCATATTACCTTCCCCTTACACTATCCCCTTTCCAAGAACTTCCGAAAACCTTCACTTCCAAATAACTCCCAACAATGGCATCCTCCAATGTCGAAGCCTCTTATTCTGCTAAGCAATCTGTCAATGCTAAGAACAAGAACATAATTTGTGACCTAATTTTGGATTGTTTGGAGCTTTCGCAAAAATCAAAGGTAATCATCCCGGTTTCTGATTCTTCTTCTACTCCTCTTCCTACGTTTCTAGGACCTATGCTATCTCTAGAAAATTTCCCGGCAAATCTTCATCTGGTGTTCCCTTGCAAAACTCTTAATAAAGCTATTCTTGCCTCGAGTTTGTCGATACCCATCTACTACTTTCAGAAGGCTAGAAGGATGTTCCAGACACCGCCTTCTCCAGTTAACGGATACCATGTCTGGCTTGATAGAGTGTAAGCACAAAAAGGCAAATTTTGAAAAAAGATGGGTATTTTTAACTTTATTCAACTCTCCTGACATACCACCAAAATCGATCTTTCCATGATCAGAGGTTCAGTCTTTTTTTTTTGAAAGAAGACCACCAATAATTTTCATTTTTCCTATGGCATGATGGGCTCGACACTCTTCGATGTATCAGCTATTACATGCCTTTGACCCGATGGGCGAGTTATTCATCCATACCTTCAGCCTTGTCAAACCATAGAGGTCTATTCACCTAAATACATTTCTTTTCTTTTTTTGTGAATTTTCATCATAAAAATTCATCCATTGTGTCGGATGAAGAACACGTTGCCTTTCTTATCCTTTGGCTATTAGCTTATTCCTTTAGATCAAAATCTGTAAATATAGCCAAATCCCTATAGCCTTTTGCCAACCTTATTCACGAGGGTACCTGACTTGCCCTAAGTTAATGAATTTTCATCAACCTTTTCCAATGCATGAGCCAAATGGTTGACAACAGGGCTCAGTCAAAGAAAAAGAATGTTGGAAGCTCCATTTGTCTACTGTAACTATGGTTAAATGCGATTTTGGAGCAGCGTCTGATTGTTAAGTCTTTGAACAATGAGTTGGCTGGTTACATGTCTGGTTCGAATGGACCAAAGCTTTGCTATTTGACATGTGACTCTTTTACAAAAGGATGAGAATTGCAACTTTTTCCATTTTTTCAAGATTTTTCATTCTATTTTCTAGGACTCATAAAAATAAACTTTGCCTTATTTGCTAAGCATCAGAAGCATTCAAGATGGTTCACTCAACCAATAATATCTGATAAATAGAGAGTTTTGATCTGGTCAAATTTTCTCTGTCGATAGATCATTTTTATGGGTGCTTCTGACATGGAAGATGCTGGCTTTCACGTCCAACTACCCAATACTATTGCTCGATAGATGAGCCTTTGTCAATTTATTCCAACATCTCACTCATCCGCTCCAAGCAACTATTTTGTCGACGCTTATATCTAGAGCTATCAAAACAGGTTTAGCCCACCAAGTTGAGCTCATTTAACCCACTTTTAGAGCAGGGCGGGTTTCATAAAAATAGGCCTATTTTTTATTTGGTTTTTTAGGCTCGGCTTGCGTAACCCACTAGCATGCTAAATTTTTTTATTTTCATTTATTTTTTGTAATTTTGATTAATCATCTACTAACTGTGTTCATCTTCTTTCTTTCCTACTCCCTAGATACACACTTCAGAGAAGTCGAAGAGACATGCTCTCGCCATTGCCTTTCACCATTGCCTCTTGACGTTTATCACTCCAGTCTTTGTCTCTAGCATCGCACAAGGGTCTTTCATTGTTGTCTGTCACTCCAACGTCACACAAGGTCTCATTCTCCCTCCATTTCCTCTCGTTGTCTATCACTTTCGAGCTCTGCCTATTCAGCAACCTTCGAACCCTTAATCTTCGATCCACTTCCACTAACATTGATTCAAAGTTTTGAACCTATCAACCTTCGATCCACTTCCATAGTAGCCACCAACATCTATTCGAACCTAATGGAAGGCAATATGATGAAGCTTTGTCTGATTTGATGAAAACAATGCTACTTCTAGAAGAAATGATCTAATGAAGAGACGATGGGAGAAGCGAAGTCCAGAACTAAGGAAGGCGAAAATTTCCGCACAGCTTTACTTTGTTCGATATGATGAAAACATTTGTTTTGTTCATTGCAACAAGATCTAATGAAAATTTGTTTTGTTCATTGGCAAAAGCTTTCTGATTTTTTTTATTTGAATTTTTTCAGATGTAAAAAATAATAAATAAATAAATTTTTTTAAAAAAGTAGGTTAGCCCATTTATCCCACCAGCCTGCCAAATAAGGGCCAAGCCATTAGAATGTTGGCCTGTTTAAAAAATGGGCCAACCTGGCCCGACCCACTTTTCCTCAGCCTACTAGCAGGCCAGCCTAAACAACTTTGCTTATATCTCTAAGGAAGATGTTAGGGAGCTAATGAAGGAGAACAACGGATGCAAATAGCCCCTTGAGCTTAAACCTTTCAAAATTTCACAAGGAGTGTCAAAGTGCTTTGTCGATTGGTGGTTGAAGTAATACCAATTGTATCATCAAAATATCAAGACAAGTTTTGACATTCTTATTGATTCTCCTGCGCAGGCATAAAACCTGGCGTCGAAGACTAAAGGTGAGCATCTGTAAGAAATTCGGGCATTCAAGAAATTTTACAAGATAAAATGGGATCCTCGATATCCCCATTGGATTGTTCAAAACACTGAAGAAATTATAGCCAAACTGAAACAAGAGCACAATGCTCAACATGGTTTCAAATATTTATAATTCCCTTATATTCCAACAGAACTTAATAAAAAGATCCATTTTTCAGTTTCGGTTCCTTTTCCTTATGATCGTTTTGGTTTGGCTGATGTATTTCCTGGGAAACCGACAATGGCTGGTAACTTTAATTTTGTCAAAAGGTGTCAGTCCATCATAAACCTTTTTCAAACAAAAGATGAAGGAGTTACTTTCACTCATCAGTTTGCCCTTCCTTTTGAACAATATGATGTTGTAAGGATTGCTACCGAATTTTCTCAAGGTATATGTGTAATATCCCAAGAATTTTTATGAATATTTAAAGTCTGATTTGAAGTTTAGTGAAAAATTTAATTATGTGGAAAATTTTCTTTTTGAATTAGTGAAGAAAATGTGGAAATAGAAATTTTTATTTTTAATTTAGGAAATTTTTACAAATTCTCAAGGACTAAAGTGAAAAGAAAAGAAAGTATAGAGGACTTTTGAGAAATGACCAAGTAGGAACCCGAGAAGAAGAATAGAGCTTATGGGAATGAATTATGAGTCCGGTACCGAAAAGATGATGGATTCGAGGTTAAAGTGGAGTTTGAGATATTGAGAGGGACTAAAGTGAATAAGGAAATTTGTGGGGCACCGAGGATTTAGAAACACCTGAGGTGAGATTTTATGAATTTGCTTTTGCTAGTCTTGACTGAGGGTCAATTGCAGAGCAAGTGATAATTTCACCCCGGGCGAGTATATAGGTGGCCTCACCTATTTTTTATTCATTTTTCTCCTTTCCTCTCTCTCTCTTCACTTTCTCTCCTCTCATTCTCTCTTTCTTCTCTCTAATTTCTCTCTCTACTCTCCAACTCTACAACCGGGCTTTGAAGGGCGGATCTCGGGCTACGGGGCGAGCCTCTAGGAGCCAAGCAACGTAGGGAAAGCAAGGAATCGAGGTAGAAATTTCTATTTATTAAGCTTTTCCCTATTTTCTAGTTTTAAGAGCGTTTGAGGAAAAATCGAGATTCCGGCTTCGTTTCTCGATTAAAATTGGTGATTTTGGTGTCTAAATGCTCCTTAGACATTAAGGGTGAGATCCTATGGAAGAAATCATGAAAAACGGTGAAGATTTGGCCAGATTCGGGCTAAAACCGAGAGAAAGTCGCGAAGGGTCGCGATCGTGGCGCCCAGGCGCCATGTGTGGCGCCTAGGCGCCAAGGACATGTGGGGAAGAGAAAGGCATGGCGCCCAGGCGCCACGTGGGGCGCCTAGGCGCCGGGCATGGGTGGCGCCCAGGCGCCAGGTGTGTCGGAAAACCTTAGCTCATTTTCAATCGGCCATAACTTCTTCATCCGGACTCCGTTTTGGGCAAACTTTATATCGTTGGAAAGCTCTTTGAGTCTAGTTTCCAATGGTATAAGTTTCATTTAGATATTCATTACCGATTAGGAGTTATGACTTAAGATGTGAGTAAAGGTCGAGAGTAGTGGTAGGAAATTTCTCTATTTCGTAACCCTAATGGTTTTTGTCTGGTTACAATAGGAATGGTCAAGGTGCAAAGTGGGAGTGCCGAGAGCGTGAAATCCAGGTGAGTGGGTTAATACTTGCTATGATTAAATATCTGTTATTGACTTTTTGCATCATAGTGGAAATATGTTGTATATCCAAGTTTGAAGAGGATGATGTGGAACGATGAGGCATAAACAATTGTGGAACGTGTCTGGTAATGTATATAATTATATTTTCTTATTTTCCCATGAATGGAGGTTATATAATGGATTGTGAATGGCATGTGAACTGAGTTGAATAATTGTTCTATATTATGGGTTATGTTGTATACATGCTATGTTGCTGGAACCACATTTATTATGTTGTGGCTTGAATTGTAAATGACTGAGTTGTGTATGTGGCTCAAGATTATGATTGAGGATGTTTTTATATATGATTGTGATTGTGTTTGACTGGAAAGGAAAGGCATGGTGGTGCACCCCATGGAGAAATTTATGTGAAGTTATAAGGGTGGAGATTATAAATGGAGCGATAAGGGTGGATGCGGCAGGGGCCGCGGGCAACGATCCAGAGGTATTCTGGACGACCCGGTTGGTATGGGAAATTTGTGTGAAATTGATTTCACCGATTGTTGTTGTGAACTTTTGAATTATGTTGAAATGTATTTGATTTATTTGGATATTGTCGTGAAGTACTACGAATAATATCATATCATATGATGATCGATTTACGTATGATTGCTGCATGTTATCATTATGATGTATGATATTTTTTTGTCATAATGTTGTGTTATCTACTCACTGGGCACGTGGTTTGCTCATACCCCTCTTATTGATATTTTTTTTCAGAGTTGACAGTTGAAGGTAAATATCGGAACAAGGAATTATGGATCCTTAGTCCATGATTACCTTTTCATTTGTTCAAGATAAAGGTATAATAGTTAAGTTTTATTCTAAGTTGTATAAATCTAGAAATCTCTGTAATCGGGTAGGTTCATTCACTGATGTAATGTGAGTAATTGTAGTATGTATAAAGAACTCGTTTTGGTTGCATGAAAAAGAATTGTATGATTTTTAAGAGAAAGATAGGCTTACGGAGGTGAAATGAAATTCACTTTCCGTGCCGGTCACGTGCTCAAATTTTGGGACGTGACAAGTTGGTATCAGAGCTTTGGGATTAGGTCTCCTACCGATTACAGAGTAAGGTAACCTTAGTGGGATCTCCTCTATCGTGGTGAACCGGGCACGACTATAGAGAGATGGCTCCACTGAAGGTCCTGTAGGATGTTTTCATTTCCTTTTCCTCCAAGACTTGTCTTTTCTTATGAATTATGTTTTTAGTTTTAGTTTTAGAGAGTTATGGCTATACTTTTGAACTCGGTAAGGGAAAGGTTATTATTTGTTTTGATTCCGTTGCTGTCGGATCAAATTGTATGTATGGGGCTTTATATGTTAAATTCATGATTGATTTTGTGTGACTGATTTATTTTATCTTTCTTAATTTTATTATTACTATTTTTGGAGTACCATCCCATAAAAGAAACCACTGGCATTAAAAGCAGAAGGATTACATTGCAAAAAAAAAAAAACAATTACTCATGCATGAGTAATCTAAAAGCGAGGTGGTCTCGGATTAGGAGGGTTGTACTGTATCATCACCCCTCGACCATTCCTTGGAGCGAGAGACAGAGCAATATCGCGGAGGGTAGTGTAAATCCCATTCATACAATCAACACTTCTTTGTTGTTGATTGCAGAAGCACTGGGTAGACCAATAGAAGAACCTGTCTATTCTTGAAGTCATTTCTGCATGATTGCGTTTAGTTAACTTCTCTAGGTTTTCTATCATCTTTTTCAGATTTTTGACCTCCTGCTCTAGACAGGCGATTTTGTCCTCCGAGGTATGGCCCGTGCTAGTCTCCTCAGCTTCCTCGATCTTCTTCATTTTCTTCTCCTTCTGCTTCTCTGGAGACCCCTCAAAAGGTCTTTTGCCCTTGTCTTTGCCCAGACTTAAGTTTAAGTCGAGCTCTTCTCTCCTGGCATCCACTGTGAGATCAATGTACTTCCTTGTGGCCATGATTTGAAAAATTTAGAAATTTATGTCGAAGTATGAGAAGAGAGGAATGCTGAGAAGTTGTAGGCTTAGAGATGATTACTCTTTGTGGTGTGGTAACTGAGAACGTTGGGATAGTTCTTATAGAGGAAAAATTTGAACTCAGAGACAAAGAAGATATCTCTTCGCCGCACCCTATACGCTTAACCTATGGATTTCTGCAAGCTGGAAGCTAGGAGTCTAGGGTAGGCATGCACACCAACAACGCGTCGCATTAATGGCAAACCACGAAAGTCAATATTCGGTGGATTTGTGGCCGATTTACACTTGGTTTTTCCATTTCTCTCGTTGGCATTTTCTGAAATTGAAGGAAGTCGACAATGTAGCCATTACAGAGTGTCTTGGATGTTTTCACGATGAACTAAAATGTATTTCTATGCTTTCTTGTATTGTTCTTGAAAGCCTTCAGTTAAGTATAATATACATGATTGATTGAATTATACTGTGATTATATGTATCTAAATACATATGATATGTATGTATGTTATTCATGCATAGAGAGTGAAGGTTATTTGTTATGGCCAGGAATAATATGTAATGATTCTACATACATTCAGAGAATGAGAAGTCTGAAATTTAAAAGAACTTGAATAGATGAAAATATATATAGATAATGATGTATCTCTATGTTTATACATATATACATATATGCTCGTAGAGGCAAGTGAAAGGTAAAATTTTTCTCTCACTTTATGGAACGCTTGATGTGTAGATGTGAGAAGTTTTTATTTTAATATGTATGTTTGAAAATGTGTAAGCTTAGGGCAAAGCCACGGATTAGAAACCTAGATAAGGCTAGTATGAAGCTACCCGTTCATGGAGTAATATCTCGATTTAGAATTATTGGATAAGACAAATACAGAGTTAAGAAGCCATAAATTGAAGCGGCGATTAGTTTAATAATTTGAGCAAGAGTCAAAAGTTAGCCGAAATTTTTGAGGAAATCTTTTGTATTAGATTATATTTTGTTATTTTCTGGCATGCTTATCTGAGACCGTTGGCATTGCGTCGGATAAGGTCTGTAGGTCATCTTTAGAGTATGATGTAAAGGTTTTGTAGCCCTAAATTTCGTCTATATATAATGGATGCCCCATTACGCTGCTCACTACACTAAGAGTTTATATCTATAAGCTTTCTAGCATCAAACTTCTCCTTCTGTACAACCTTTATAGCTCAGAAAAATATGGCCGGCAATAAATCTTTCAATTTAAATTTTGAGGCTGGCAAGGTAGAGCTGGATCTAAATCTTATCCTGGAGAATTATAAGAATAAGAGATCCATGGAAGAGTCACCAGAGGCTAAGAAAAGAAAAAGGGATGTAGTAGAGTTAGAGGATGTTAGCACAGCAACATCTTCTAATAATGAGCTTGCGCTTATGAGACAAAAGATGGAAGACTTGGAAAGACTGATAAACCGCCACTTTGAGGACCAGGGGAGATTGATAAATCGTCTCTTTACAGAACAAGAGAAGCTTTTGAACCGTCATTTTAGGGAATTGGCGAATAGAGTTGATAGACATTCGATGTTTGCAACTCAAAATTTTCGTGACCAACAAGCGAGATGTATTGACTGTATGAATGGAGTGACTTCTGCACTTCGCCAAATTTCCCAGACGTTTCCTCCAGAAACTCTTTCTAGGCTGCAACGATTAACTTCCTCCTTAAGGTCTGAAGCACCTTCTTCTTCTAGACCTGGAGCATCTTCTGCATTTCAAAAGCCTCCTCGTTCTTAATTTATCTTTTCTTTTGTTTGTACCTAAAGCTGATGTTTGATCTAATGTTTAAGTATTAAAATTATCTGTTTTGTAAATCAAGTTCAGCTTGTTGCCTGTAACTTATGTATTAGAAATAAAAATATGTTGAACTTGTTATATTTTGTACTTGATTGTGAAAATTCTAAGAGAGAGAATGAGATATAAACAAAATATTGGCATTTGCTTCAATCTTGAGGTAAGTTTTGAATTCGGAGGACCGAATTCTTTTAAGGGGGGAAGAATGTAATATCCCAAGAATTTTTATGAATATTTAAAGTCTGATTTGAAGTTTAGTGAAAAATTTAATTATGTGGAAAATTTTCTTTTTGAATTAGTGAAGAAAATGTGGAAATAGAAATTTTTATTTTTAATTTAGGAAATTTTTACAAATTCTCAAGGACTAAAGTGAAAAGAAAAGAAAGTATAGAGGACTTTTGAGAAATGACCAAGTAGGAACCCGAGAAGAAGAATAGAGCTTATGGGAATGAATTATGAGTCCGGTACCGAAAAGATGATGGATTCGAGGTTAAAGTGGAGTTTGAGATATTGAGAGGGACTAAAGTGAATAAGGAAATTTGTGGGGCACCGAGGATTTAGAAACACCTGAGGTGAGATTTTATGAATTTGCTTTTGCTAGTCTTGACTGAGGGTCAATTGCAGAGCAAGTGATAATTTCACCCCGGGCGAGTATATAGGTGGCCTCACCTATTTTTTATTCATTTTTCTCCTTTCCTCTCTCTCTCTCTTCACTTTCTCTCCTCTCATTCTCTCTTTCTTCTCTCTAATTTCTCTCTCTACTCTCCAACTCTACAACCGGGCTTTGAAGGGCGGATCTCGGGCTACGGGGCGAGCCTCTAGGAGCCAAGCAACGTAGGGAAAGCAAGGAATCGAGGTAGAAATTTCTATTTATTAATCTTTTCCCTATTTTCTAGTTTTAAGAGCGTTTGAGGAAAAATCGAGATTCCGGCTTCGTTTCTCGATTAAAATTGGTGATTTTGGTGTCTAAATGCTCCTTAGACATTAAGGGTGAGATCCTATGGAAGAAATCATGAAAAACAGTGAAGATTTGGCCAGATTCGGGCTAAAACCGAGAGAAAGTCGCGAAGGGTCGCGATCGTGGCGCCCAGGCGCCATGTGTGGCGCCTAGGCGCCAAGGACATGTGGGGAAGAGAAAGGCATGGCGCCCAGGCGCCACGTGGGGCGCCTAGGCGCCGGGCATGGGTGGCGCCCAGGCGCCAGGTGTGTCGGAAAACCTTAGCTCATTTTCAATCGGCCATAACTTCTTCATCCGGACTCCGTTTTGGGCAAACTTTATATCGTTGGAAAGCTCTTTGAGTCTAGTTTCCAATGGTATAAGTTTCATTTAGATATTCATTACCGATTAGGAGTTATGACTTAAGATGTGAGTAAAGGTCGAGAGTAGTGGTAGGAAATTTCTCTATTTCGTAACCCTAATGGTTTTTGTCTGGTTACAATAGGAATGGTCAAGGTGCAAAGTGGGAGTGCCGAGAGCGTGAAATCCAGGTGAGTGGGTTAATACTTGCTATGATTAAATATCTGTTATTGACTTTTTGCATCATAGTGGAAATATGTTGTATATCCAAGTTTGAAGAGGATGATGTGGAACGATGAGGCATAAACAATTGTGGAACGTGTCTGGTAATGTATATAATTATATTTTCTTATTTTCCCATGAATGGAGGTTATATAATGGATTGTGAATGGCATGTGAACTGAGTTGAATAATTGTTCTATATTATGGGTTATGTTGTATACATGCTATGTTGCTGGAACCACATTTATTATGTTGTGGCTTGAATTGTAAATGACTGAGTTGTGTATGTGGCTCAAGATTATGATTGAGGATGTTTTTATATATGATTGTGATTGTGTTTGACTGGAAAGGAAAGGCATGGTG
Source organism: Biancaea sappan (assembly GCA_037074585.1). Classification (NCBI taxonomy): domain Eukaryota; kingdom Viridiplantae; phylum Streptophyta; class Magnoliopsida; order Fabales; family Fabaceae; genus Biancaea; species Biancaea sappan. Next base: position 6,608,384 of record CM073495.1, read on the forward strand.
GTGCACCCCATGGAGAAATTTATGTGAAGTTATAAGGGTGGAGATTATAAATGGAGCGATAAGGGTGGATGCGGCAGGGGCCGCGGGCAACGATCCAGAGGTATTCTGGACGACCCGGTTGGTATGGGAAATTTGTGTGAAATTGATTTCACCGATTGTTGTTGTGAACTTTTGAATTATGTTGAAATGTATTTGATTTATTTGGATATTGTCGTGAAGTACTACGAATAATATCATATCATATGATGATCGATTTACGTATGATTGCTGCATGTTATCATTATGATGTATGATATTTTTTTGTCATAATGTTGTGTTATCTACTCACTGGGCACGTGGTTTGCTCATACCCCTCTTATTGATATTTTTTTTCAGAGTTGACAGTTGAAGGTAAATATCGGAACAAGGAATTATGGATCCTTAGTCCATGATTACCTTTTCATTTGTTCAAGATAAAGGTATAATAGTTAAGTTTTATTCTAAGTTGTATAAATCTAGAAATCTCTGTAATCGGGTAGGTTCATTCACTGATGTAATGTGAGTAATTGTAGTATGTATAAAGAACTCGTTTTGGTTGCATGAAAAAGAATTGTATGATTTTTAAGAGAAAGATAGGCTTACGGAGGTGAAATGAAATTCACTTTCCGTGCCGGTCACGTGCTCAAATTTTGGGACGTGACAATATGACTTCGTCTTTCCCAAGGCAAAAATCTTTTTCAACAACTCATGTGCTTTTATGTTGTTTGCAGCTCTTCCTTTAAAGGAGGCTTTGACTTACAAGCGGCCATTGGAGCAATTGGTCGTGGTCGAATCTAAGGAAGAAGAGAAAGATTGTCAACCTCTTCAGAGAAAGAGGAAAACAGTCAAAGCGAGTAACTGACCGATGACTACAATGAGTGACCAGCCGGCTGTCGTATCTCCACAACTCACTAAATCCAAAAAAAAAACTGCTATGCTGGAAAAAGAAAATGTTCTGACAAAAAGAAAGATAATTTTTCCTGACTTCAAACATGCTTCCAAGAAATCCAAAGTATGTGAAAGCCTAGTAGTTTTTGACACGGCTTTTGGGTCTTAGGTATATTCTTGACCGTCGAATGTTATGATTTGTTGAAAAATACCTAGTTGAATATATACTTATTTGTTTCCATTGTTAGGAGAAAGAGTCGGCTCTTGAGCACTCGACTTCAGCTCCTAGATCTGATGAATCAAACCAACAAACCCAGTTGAGTGTATAATCATGATATAGATTTTATGTTGTTCATATATTTTTATTTTGATGAGACAAATGTGAAATTTTGTCTCGGGGTTTGGACCAAGAGGTTGAGTCTGATTCCTGAAGCATCTGTCGGAGCTCTTCAGGTCGAAGCTCTTACTACTAAAACATTTGTCAGCGTTCCTCAGACCGAGGCCCTGACGACATCGCTTGGTCCAGAACTGCTTGTTAAACGCAGTTAAGGAAGGTTCAATATTGAAGCGGTGGAAGCTTTTCTTGCCGAGGAATCAGAAGCTGCTCAATCTCTCTCTCGATAGGCCTCATCACAAGAAGAGCATGAACAAGAGCTTGTGCCTTCTGTTTCCTAACTATGTCAATAGAGCAACTCTGCTGTCGACTACCTCTACAGAGCCATTCTCCTATGGGCTTGCCCTTTACGATTAGGGACGATATCGACATGGAGGCTTTAATGGCCAATTTTTCTCTCATCCCTAATCTAGCTTATTTGACAGTCTGAGTCGAATCCCTTAGGGGTTCAAGCACTAATAACATGGACTTGGACGCTTTGGTAAACCTTTCGTCAGATAATTAACTTTAATAGTTTCTTCTTCTGTTCCAGAGGAATCTTCAACAGACCCAAAGGTCGAAGGACTATTAACAGAATTGAAGAATTTCCTCGATTATTCTTTCGAGGTCCTTGCTTCTGATGAGTCTCTAAGAAACAGAATTCAAGTTATTTTGAACTTGTTGTATCACAACTCCCTATCTTCTGTCAAAGTTTGTATTCGACCTTCAGAGATTTTATTGACAATTTATCTGACAAAGCACTCTCTTTCAATCAAGTTATCTCTTCTTACAAAAAGGAAATGTTGGAAAAAGAAATTGTCTTAGGTCAGCTAAGAGATGTGAAGGCTGTTAGAAATCGTGAGACTGAATTGATAGTCAAAGGGGGGAACAAGACAACTCATCAATGCTAATATTGACTGGTTAAGAGGAAACCTCGAAAAATTGGAAGAAAGAATCAGAAAAACCAAAGAAGAACTATAGTTATCTGAAATGAAAAAAGAAAAATTGGATAAAGTTATGACCAACCGCTTTGTAAAACACAAAAGAATCAAATAGAATACCAACGTCATTATGGTTAGAGCCCAAGCTATTGTTGAAAAAAATGAAGTCATTGGAGACTAGCTATCTGACGGCTTGTACAAAAAAAGAAATATTGGCAACTGTATGGGAAATATTGCGACAAATGTAAATGTTTCGGTTAAGCTTCTTCGACAAATTTGTTTAGTAATTTTTATTATCTGCCATTATGATCCGACAAATTTGTTTATTTTTTATTTGTATAGCATTTGACAAATTTTATGTGAAGGACATTGTACGAATTTGTGCAATAAAATATTCCTTTTCAACAATATTTCTCATTCAATTTTTACTTCACACATTGTTGGCCTGCTTTAGGTACTTCCCATGATTGATTTTACTTTTAATTCAGAGTTAACTTTGTCGAGAGCATATACATTACCAAAAAATACTTAAGTAATTATAAATGGTCCTTCCCATTTTGGTGACTATTTGCTATATTCTCAACAATGTTTCTCAATTGGTAAAATTACCTTCCAGACTAAATCGCCTAAGTTAAAGATTTGTATTTAATCTGACGGTTATAAAAGTTAACAATTTTCTTTTTCTGTCGAATTAAATCTTCTAAAGCAATTAATCTTTCATTATCTAATTCGTTTAATTCATTAAACATTGAATTCCAATAGCTTTCAAATGGTAATTCATCTTGTCTTTCAATATGAATTAATTGAAGATTAATTTCGATAGGCAATATAGCATCATGACCATAATAAAACTTATACGATGAAGTGCTTGTCGATTCCCTTAGCGAACTTCTATATGCCCACAAAATCTGATCAAGAGTGTTATGCCAATTTCTAAGCTGTCAATCCATATACTTTTTAATCAGGCTTATAAGTATTTTATTGATGGCTTTTACTTAACCATTTTCCTGCGCATAATATGATGTCGATGCAATTAATTTTTTTTCCTAGTATTAGCATATCTTGCAACTTTTCGTTCAGTGAAAAGTCAAAGTTTGAGGTATCCAAAACCTACAAATAATGTGATTTTCAATAAAGTTGATCACATCTTGTTGGATCACCTCCTTTAGAGCAATTGCTTCAACCCATTTGGTGAAATAATCAACTTCGACCAAAATGTATTTATGTCCTTTCGACGAAGGAGGATATAGTTGGCCTATCAAGTCCAAATTACATCCTTTAAATGGCTAAGGTTTAATAATTGAATATAACTCACTAGTTGAGATGTTTTGTATATGACTATGTCTTTGAAACTCCTCACAAGACTTGGCAAACATTATAGGATCTTTAACTAGTGTTGGCCAATAGTATCTTTGCCGTCGAAAGATTCATTTCATTTTCTCTCCTGCTTGATGAGCTCCACAAATACCTTTATGGACTTTCGACAAGGTAATGTATGCCTCTGACTCACTTAACCATTCTTCCAACGGTCTGTCAACAATTCTTCTAAACAATTGTCCACCCGATACTACAAATTTTAATGCTATATATTTCAGTTTCCATTTTGCACCAGAACTCAGATTCTCCAAATAATCAATGATTGGTTTCCTTCAATCATTACTTGTTTGAACGTCATTTTGTAATACGTCACTTTCTTCCAAGGGATATAAAAGTTCTATAATTTCTATTAAATATGACATAACTTTTTGAGAAACCTTATACCTAGAAGCTATTTGGGCTAAGTTATTGACCTCCTCATTTGATTTCCTAGGAATGTGTTGGACAATAATTTCGTCAAATTTTTTCATTAACTTACTCGCTACAGCACAATATTTAGTCAATTTTTGGCTAACACATTTGTGTTCCTGAGTAAGTTGTTTGATGACAAGCTAAGAATCTCCAAATATATACACTCTTTGTGCTTTCATTTGACAAAGCATTTCTAATCTGAAAATTAAAGTCTCGTATTTAGTCTCATTGTTTGAACAAGAATACTTTAGTTCAAACATAATCTTTGTTAGAGTTCTTAAAGGGGATATTATTAAAATCCCTATGCCAATTCTTTTTTTATACCTTGGCCCGTTGAAATAAAGATGCCATGGTATTGTTCTGCCAAAATTTATATCATTATCTATGTCTATACTAAAATGGTCGACTAAAAAGTCAGCCAATGCTTGGCCTTTGATGGCTTTCGTTCGAACATATTGTAAAAAAACTTTTGACAGCGCAATAGTTTATTTGTCAATGCATCCATTGAGAATAGGTTAGATAACATAAATTTTATTATGTCTGTCTTTGAGACGACAAATACATTATAAGGCATGACATAATATTTTAGCTTAGTACAAGAAAAATACAATGACAAACATAATTTTTTAATTACACTATATTTTGTTTCTGCGTCATTCAGGACTTAACTAAGGTAGTAAATGGCTCTTTTGGCATCTTTCTCATCATCTTGAGCCAGTAAACATCCTATGGTCTCTTCAGAAGCTAAAATGTATAATTTCAAAGGTTGACATGGCACTGTTGTCATCATGACTGGAGGGTTTGTCAGATACTACTTAATTTGATCAAAAGCCTCTTGTCGATAAAGCTACCAGACAAAATCTTGCTCGACTTTCAGATTGACCAAAAATGTGAAGACTCTGGTCCTACCCCTCAAATTGGATATGAATCTTCTTAAAAAGTTCAACTTGACTAAGGTAGTAAACGGTTCTTTCGACATCTTTCTTAAAAATTTATTTTATGGACTAAGAATCCTAAAAATTTAGTAGCCAATACTCTAAAAGCACACTTCTCTGGATTCATTTTAAGGCCATGCTTCCTCATTCCTTCAAAAGCCTGTCTTAAATGTGTTAGATGATTTAGCTTATCTTTTGACTTGAAAATGACATTATCGATGTAAACCTCTATAAACTTCCCTATGACATCGTGGAAGATGGTGTTCATCGCCCTTTGATAGGTGGCCCTTACATTCTTTAAACCAAAAGGCATGACAACTCATTCATATGCCCCAATAGCTCCTAAACATTTGAAAGCAGTTTTTGACACGTCTTCCTCGGCTATAAAAATTTGATTATAACTTATATAACCATCCATACAATTTAAAATTTTATGCCCAGACGTAGCATCGACTAACATATCCGTTACAGGCATAGGATATTTATCTTTAAGAGTAGACAAATTCAAATTCCTAAAGTCTATGCATACCCTTAGCTTACCATTTTTCTTAACAGCTTGGACTATATTAAAAAGCCATTCGACGTACCTGGTGGTTCTGATGAACTTAGCTTTAAGTAAACATTCGAATTCTTCCTTGATTTTCAGCACCACTTTAGGAACGAACCTCCTATTTGCCTGTTTGATAGGCCTGCTTCCTTCCTTGAGGGGTAATATGTGTTCAACAAAGTCTTTACTTAAATCAGACATTTCGTTGTAATCCCAGGTGAAGCAATCTTTGTATTCTGAGATTAACATGATAAGTTCTTTTTTGAATTCTTTTAGCATAAATGCACTTATAAAAATGAGTCTTTTACTCATTTTAGTACCCAAGTTTATTTCTTTCAAAGGACCTTTTGCTTCTACATTCAATTTCTCGTTGGGCCCTTTCTCTAAACCCAAAGGGCCATAATCTATATTGTAGTCTAACAAAATATCTTTCGAGGTATTCACTGCTTTGTTGGCCTCATAGGCCGATAACTTGATCATTTGAGTCTCAAGACTGATGGCTAGTGCTTGGCTGATTTTCATCGGCCTTATCCATTAATTTAACATCAAATTGATCCATTAATCAAACCTCCAAGGCTTCCTTATTAATCATCCCATCTTCTATAGTGATTGGTTTGACGATAGAGCATAAATTTTGAAATCAACGTATAGTTGTTATCAGTAACAAGGACTATCGTCTACTTCTACAACTTTCACTTGTCTTTCGCCATTCCATAAGATCAATTTTTGATGCACAATTGACGTAATGGCTCAAACGGCATGAATCCGATCTCTTCTCAACAATATGTTATAGCTAGACTTTGTGGGAATTATTACAAAGAGAGTTGACCTTTTGACTGATCCAACACAGATATTCAACCTCACTACCTCATCGGATGGAGAAGATTGGCCACTAAAATTAGTGACAACCATATTTATCTGAATCAAGTCAGACTAATTCCTCCCTATCCTTTTGAATGTGGCTCTTTGTATCAAATTAATAGTGGCTCCACCATCCACTATAACTCTATTGGTAGGCTTTCCTTCCAATGAGACCTTGATATGTAAAGGCTACAGTTGCGCCTTCTGCTCATTAGTCAGTTTTTCAAACTTCGCTAAGTCATCAAATCTAGAAATCAAGTCGTCTTCTAGACTGTCGAATCCTAAATTTATATCTTCTAAAAACAACAAGTCCTCCAATAAATCTTCTAAATCCTCTTCATTTTCTCCTACATAAGTCTCATAATAAGCTTACTGCAGTGGTATCACAGAGATGAGATTGAGATTCATGTTTATAGGATGCTTATCTGTATCTTTTTTTTTTCCTGATGTTATGTTTTTCTTTGACGTCATATTCCTCTTATTTTTCCAGATCAATTACATTATAATCGTCTTCATCTATGGCCAATCTAAGCTTAAGATAATCTCTGTCCACTGGTCTGTCATCTAATCTTGTTTTTGACAAAGTACTTTCCATGGCCATGATTATCTCATCCAAATCTCCTTCTATGTCGAAGTTCATGTTAAACTCCTCTTCATCATCAAGACCTAGAGTGTCTTTGGGGTAATTAAGGGCTTCTATAATCTCGTTGACCGACAAATCCATGTTGGTCGCATGACATTCAAGTTTGAACTTGATGATTTGCCCCTTGTTTAACTTTGGCAAGAGTCTCCCTTTTTTGCTCAATGTCGGTTGTTGGATCCTCTAAGATCGTCTTGATCTTATTGTCCAATCTTCATAATTTTTTACTTCCACAATAACCACTTGTTTTCCTTTACCACGAGTGGCTCTTTCAGCTTCGACTAGCCTAACAGGCTAGTTTTTCTTAGGTCTTTTTAAACTAGCTTTTGAAGTATACTTCTATCAGGCTCTATTTTCAAAGGTATCGGTTGCATTAACTTCTGTGCCTTTGCGATCTCTTCTTGAAGCCATGCACTTAGAAGATTTGGTTGTGGCTGTATACTTTCTTCTTGCAGCTTAGAAGTTTCTTGTTGGATTGCCCCAGTATTTTGAGCTATTGGTTTGGTTTCGACTACCAAACACTTCTTTCCCAACCCAGAAGGCTCTTCCTTAATCAGAAGTACATTTGTCAAAGCTTTATGCTTCTATGCTTGCCCGTACCTCTGTAATGTTCTTTTTTGGCTTTTTGACAATGGCTGACTAGATGTTTCAGGCTTACTTTGACTGAATGCCACTACCTTGCCATATTGACAATCTTCATTATAAAAAGGCTTATATTTTGGAATCTACTTCTCCTGACATTATCCTTGTTTGGCAGTGCAAAATTCTTCACCCATCGGCCAACCTTTACATTTACAGGTGGCACTCATTTTCTGATGTGTTGGATATGGTTTTGGGAATTTGGATTACTACTCCCAACTGACTCCTTAGAATTTGGCCTAACTGGGTATTGTGGCTGAGATCTTGGTATATGAAACAACTTTGGCTGAAAGTTCTTCTTATGGAAAAGTCTGTCTTTTTGCTGCTTCTCTAGTAATTGAGAATCAACCATCGCCTTCTGACGTGCTTCTATGGCTTCCGAATCCTATAACTAGACACATCTCGAACACATCATGATTGTTATTTTTCCTTCCTTTCTTGTCATAAACTCCTCATAAGTTTCCGAAGGCTTTTGATAAGTGTCATAAGGGTCAGCCATTGGGTCAGCAACCATGTGCAACTCATTTGAGCTTACTTTGATAGGTTTCTTCCCTTTTCTTTTGACATCAACCATGCCAATATTCAAAGGAAATGGCTGTCGATATTCGCAACATTAGTTTGAAAGGGATCAATATCTTTTGTCTGTTTGCAAATTTCAATCTTCTCTTCATCAAGGCCTTTTGAATCAAGTCCCTGAAATGTACACATTCATTAGTAACATGACCGAATGTATTATAAAATTTACAATATTTTCGATCTTTTATCTCATCAGGCTTTAAATACGTATGATTATCTAATAATTTTATTTTTTTTTTCTTTTAACAAAATATCAAAAATTTGATCGGCCTTCATAATGTCGAATGTGTATACTTTTCTATTGACATATATCATTTTTTCTTTAGCTCTCATAGGCTTTATAGCCTAACAAATATAGGGAGGTCTACTTTTTAATTCAGCAAGATTTATGTCATAATCAGTGTTTTCTTCTTCCTCGTCGGATTCTTTCATTCCGACGTAGCTTACTTTTTCTCTTTTCAGAAACTTCTTTTGTTTATGCATTTTTTCAGCTTTGAACTATTCTATTTATCTAACTTTGACTCCTAATTAGTGGTTCACGCCACTACGATGCCAAATCGCCCAGAATTGAATTTGTGGCAATTTGCAGTATAGTGATCCCCAGGTCGTATTCACTCAAGGAGCCTCACTTCTTGATACTAATTAATCGTTCTAAACACCTAAACACCAATTAAGAGTACATAAACGTGGGGGGGGGTTTGTAGCAATACTAACTAAATAAATAAAACAGAACAACAATTAAACACTACAACAGCAGCAAAATATGCAGCAACAGCAGTAATAGCAGAAACAGCAGTAGCAGCAGAAATTGCAAGAAATTGACAATAAAGAGACTATGTAATCAGCCACTAGGATTCATGGGAGTGTAACTATCATTACCTAACTCATTGATTCAGTTTTGTTCTCATTCCATTGTTTGGTTCTTTATGAAAATGTTTCTAGAATAACATCTAGAATTTAATGCTACTAATTACAGTCAAGAACATCTCTCTACTATAACTAGATGCATTCAGTGGAAAATCTCAACCAAACCAAGTTAAATATATCATTTAACTAGTCATTTCGCCTCCCTTACTTTCCTAATCAGTCAAGCAAGGTTATGTCTTATATATAAGTCAGTTTATGTTACATTCTCAAGTTCTAATCAGAATTTGACAGCAAAATAAACATGACAGCAAAACAGAAACGAAATGAGATGAAAATGGAGAACAAAACACTTAACTTACATTCTTAGTTCAAGCTACAACATCCCAGTAGTCTAGTGACTAATTATAATGAAAACTTAGCCCTCCATGAGAGCAAAACAGCCAATAACAGAAGCAAAAACAGAGGGGAAGAGAGAGCTGCGAATTTTCTAAGTCTGGTTGCCTAAAAATGAAAGTATTCTCATTTCTAAAACTGATGCCCCTTCAATGCCTTAGAATATTCTACCCTAGATGCTTCCTCCATGATGTAGCAGCACTTTGACAGCAAAACAGCAGTATAATTAATGTTTCTGCAGCAGAAAGTAGGCATGGCAGCAGCAGATTTAATATTTCTGTAGCAGAAAGTAACAAACAGCAGCAGAACAGCATGGAAGAATTGATATTTCAGCCTTGCTTTCTGACCTACGAAATTTAATATTCATGCCCTCAAATTCTGACTACATGGCATTCAATAAGAGTTCAAGTGGGCCCCACATCCGGCATATCCTAGTCAGCATCTGCATCATCCAAAAAGTGCCACATTAGCATCCAAATCATCATCTTTGTCCATGTCAGCATTTTTCTCTCCAAAATTAAAATTTGTAGGAATTAAATTGAGCATTTTACAATTCAAGTTCTAAAAATATAAAATTGAAACACATTCAATCCATAAATAGTTTATACCCAATAAATTCCAAAACATAATAAAATTAGAGAATTGGCAACATTGGAATAGCCATAGGACTAAGATAGGGACTAAAAAGTATATAAAAATACCCGATATCAAATCCCCCACACTTGGCCTTTTGCACTCCTGGGCAAAATAATATTCAGAACACCAAAAGACACCAAATGAAAAATGTGGAAAGCATGCTAGAATAGAATAATCAAAATTTTGAAAAGATTTAGCACTCGAAGGAATTAATCTTAAATTTCTAAGATTCCAAGCATCATGGCAATTTAATTTGATACGAATGAATTCAAGTAATTAGCCTCCTCACCAGGAATGTGTTTACTCTCTATTCTCTCAAGTGTCTAGGGTAAATCACTCGAAATTCAACTTATCACAGAATTCACTACCATAAGCTTGTCAAGAATCTAAATCTCCACTACTTGAATCCAATACATACTTGAATCAAAAGGACTTTACGAGGTTGTAACGTGGGTAAGAAAAATAGTGGGAAACCAAGGGAAAGATTGAACAATGAAACAAAACATAGTAACAACTCAAGAAAATGAAGAGTATTTACAAGTGCAATATAAGAGACTGAGTATAAATAAATTTGGGTCTCAATGTTCTATCTGCTCCTCTTTTTCATTATTTTCTCTCTCTTTTTTTTTTTTCAAAATTTTTTTTTCTTCTTTTTTTTTCTTTCTCTTTTTTTCTTTTTTTTTCTTTTTCTTCTTGACTGGCCAGTCTTTTTCTTTTGCTTGAGAGGAAGTAGAAGAAATATAGTCCAGAACACCCCAAAATTCACAAGATTTTTCAGCATATCAATCCCTTAAAAGAATTTAAAATACTCCTCACATCTTAAGTTGAAGAGAAAAAATATTGTTGTAGGCAGAAAAAGTGGTGGAAGGACGCAGGAAAGAAAATGGATAAGGCACAAAAAGACATACAATGGAAACAATGATAATGGATGGCTATTTGGCTACAAGTGGTTACAAGAAACAAATGCCTAAATCATTTTCAAGCATGTACAAGATATGTAGCCTCAATCAAAGATTCAAGACAAGTTCTAGAGTGACAATCCATGATAGAGAACACACAACAAGAAGAATAGCATTTTTCACTTAGGCTCAAATCCTCACAGCTAAAAGACTATTACTACAAATTCATTAAAGTCAACGTCATTGCCATTTAACTTGAATTCCTTAGAGAAATAAGGCTAAATTCTCTTCATGCTAAGTCAATCTACACTTTAACTATTTCATCATGCATAATTCCACACCAAAACTCCATCAATTTTTTTTTTCAAAAATAAAACATCAAATTCGGCCAAAACAAAGTAGCAAAATTCTGCACTGCAGAAATTCTGGCGACTCAGCTTTACTGACACAAAACTACACCAAAACAAATGCGAAAGACACCAAATAAAATTCTACAGCTAGAAGACATATAAAGCTTTAAAAACATGTAAAGAAACTAGCAAAATCCGTTGCCAATCAGTACAGAAAATTCATGCAAGACAGCTCAAAAATTCTGGACAGAAACAGAGAAAACAGAGGAGACAGCAGGAAATTTTTTTTTTTTTTTGGAGAATAAACTCAAATTCTCTCCCCCCACACTTAAACATTGCATTGTCCTCAATGCAAATTATTACCAAACATCAAATAAAATGAAGAGGACATAAATTAAAAGGAGGGAAAGAGTACGGCCTTATCATGGAATTGGAACGTTGTAGAGTTTGATTTCCTCTACAGTTTCTTCTTTGAAGCCTCGTAGAACTTCTTCAACCTTTGCCCATTTACCATGAACTGCTTGTTGGTGGCCTCATTTTGAATTTCTACTGCACCAAAAGGAAAGACATTAGTAATAACAAAAGGGCCAACCCATCTAGAACGAAGCTTACCGGGCATTAGCTTGAGGCGAGAATTATAGAGAAGGACTTTATCTCCCACTTGGAATTCTTTTTTCTCAATTTTCTGATCATGTAAAGCTTTTTTCCTCTCTTTATAGATGCGCGCATTCTCATAAGCCCCTAGCCTTAGTTCTTCCAGTTCTTGAAGTTGCAACTTTCTTTCTTTACCGGCTAGGGTCATGTCCATATTGCATTGTTTAACGGCCCAATATGCCTTGTGTGCAATCTCCACCGGCAAGTGACATGCTTTACCAAATACCAAGCGGTATGGAGACATGCCGATGGGAGTCTTGAAAGCGGTTCTATAGGCCTAAAGCGCATCGTCAAGCCTCTTACTCCAATCTCTTCTGTTGGGTTGCACAGTTTTCTCTAATATTTACTTTATCTCTCGGTTGGAGACTTCTGCTTGCCCATTGGTTTGGGGGTGGTAAGGTGTAGAGGTTTTGTGCACCATCCCATATTTCTTCAATAGCCCTTGCATGTTTCTATTACAAAAGTGTGATCCTTGATCACTGATTATGGCCTTGGGGACACCGAATCTGCAGAAAATATGTGAACGAAGGAAATCTACAACAACAATAGAATCATCAGTTCGGGTGGCTTTAGCTTCCACCCACTTCTACACATAATCCAAAGCAACTAAGATATACATGAAGCCAAAAGAAACAGGAAAAGGACCCATAAAGTCAATACCCCAAACATCAAAAATATCACAAAAAAGAAGAGGTTGTTGAGGCATTTCATTTCTTTTAGACACATTTCCAGTTCTTTGACACCTAGAACAATTTTTGCAAAAATCAAAGGCATCCCTAAATAAAGTAGGCCAATATAAACCAGAATCTAACACTTTTCTAGCTGTTCTTTGGGGACCAAAGTGTCCACCACATGCAAGAGTATGACAAAAATTCAGCACAGATGCAAATTCATGATTTGGAACACATCTCCTAATAATTTGGTCACTACAAATTTTTCACAAATAAGGGTCATCCCACACATAGTACCTAGCCTCACTTCTTAATTTATTCAATTGATGTCTATTTTGGTATGCAGGCAATTCAGATGCAACAAGATAATTCACCAAATCAGCATACCAAGGCTCACCAATACCATGCAAAAGGAGGAAACACTCATCTGGAAAATTGTCTCTTACAGGGAGATGTTCCAATGGAAGATCAGAAAGCCTACTCAAGTGATCTGCTACTACATTCTCTACCCCACTCTTATCCTTGATTTCCACATCAAATTCTTGGAGGAGCAGCATCCATCTAAGCAATCTTGGCTTTGCATCTGGCTTCTTCAACAAATATTTCAGTGCTGCATGGTCAGAAAACACAATTACTTTGGAGGCAAGCAAATATGATCTAAATTTTTCTAAAGCAAAAACAATTGCTAAAAACTCCTTCTCTGTGGTTGTGTAATTTGATTGAGCTGAATCAAGGGTACGGGACGCATAGGCTATGACATGCAACTTCCTCTCTACTCTTTGTGAAAGTACTGCTCCTACAGCAAAATTTGAGGCATCGCACATGAGCTCAAAGGGAAGCTCCCACTGTGGAGGTTGGATGATAGGAGGGGAGGTAAGTTGCTTCTTCAACTCATCAAAAGCTGACCTGCAAGCATCATTAAAAATGAAATCAGTTTCTTTTTGGAGGAGTTTAGATAGGGGTAGAGCGATCTTACTGAAGTCCTTGATGAATCTCCTATAAAATCCTGCATGGCCAAGAAAAGAGCGAACTTCCCGCACAGAAGCGGGGTAAGGCAAAGAAGAGATAACATCAACTTTGGCTTTATCTACTTCTATGCCACGTGGTGACACTATGTGGCCTAGGACTATTCCTTGCTCTACCATGAAATGACATTTTTCATAATTCAAGACCAAATTTTTCTCTATGCATCTCTCAAGTACTCTCTCCAAATTTTTCAAACATGCATCAAATGAGTCTCCATAAACAGAAAAATCATCCATGAACACTTCCATGCAATCCTCTAACAAATTAGAAAATATGCTCAACATGCATCTTTGAAAAGTGCCAGGTGCATTACAGAGACCAAAAGGCATGCGTCTATATGCAAAAGTACCAAAAGGACAGGTGAAGGTAGTCTTCTCCTGATCTTCAGGTGCAATGTGAATTTGAAAATACCCAGAAAAACCATCAAGAAAACAGTAATGAGACTTGCCAGCAAGTCTCTCAAGCATTTGATCAATAAAAGGAAGAGGAAAATGATCTTTTCTAGTTGCTTGGTTCAACTTCCTATAATCAATGCAAACACGCCAACTGTTTTGAACTCTAGTGGGCACTAACTCATTATTTTCATTTGCTATAACAGTTACCCCGGTTTTCTTTGGCACTACTTGTACCGGACTCACCCACTTACTATCAGAGATAGGATAGATAATACCAGCTTGGAGGAGCTTACTTACCTCCTTCTTGACCACATCAAGAATCATGGGGTTGAGTCTTCTTTGGGGTTGCCTCACTGGTTTCGTCTCTTCTTCAAGGAGAATTCGGTGCATGCACACTGAAGGACTAATTCCAGGAATGTCTGCTAGAGTCCACCCAATCGCCTTCTTATTCTTTTTCAGCAAACTGATCAATTTTTCTTCTTGATTGGGGTTCAAGTTGTTGGCCACAATGATTGGAAGTTTGTCTCCTACTTCCAAGAAGGCATACTTGAGGTTTTCTGGTAAAGCCTTCAACTCCAATGCAGGTGGTTGGATGGAGGATGGAATTAGTTTTTGTGGAATCACATCCAAGGAAGCACCTACAAATTCAGTTTGCTCAAAGACAGAATCCTTGGCTAAAGAGGAGGAAGGGTTAGCAGCACAAGAGGAAAGAGATGAAGAATGTGCAACATTACAATTTAAATCACTACACCTACAACTACCTAAAATAGAAACAGAATCTAAGTATAAGCTAGAGAAATTTACAGAATCAGAATGCACATCAGAATCCAAATCACTATGCAAATCAGAATGCAACTCAGAATTGTCAGCATTTAGAGAGTTTTCAATTTCAGTGCAAGCATGACAAAATTCAGAACCAGCACAGTTGCATTCAAAGGCATCTACCAAATCAGAGAATTCAGGAAAATCAGAAATTAATTCATTTTGGAAATCTTCACATGCCTCATCAACTAAGTAATCCAAAAAGTTAACTACATGCACATTGGAATGATTTTCTATAGGATGTTTCATGGCATCCAAAATGTTAAAATCAATTTTGTTACCAGCAAACTCCATTGACAAAGTCCCTTCATGCACATTAATGATGGTTTTTGCAGTTTTCAGAAAAGGTCTACCAAGTATTAATGGTGCATGGCCAGGAGTATTATCATTTTCCATATCAAGCACATAAAAATCAGCAGGAAAAATGAGATCTTTAACTCTTACCAGAACATCTTCTAAAACTCCTGCTGGATGTGCTGTGCTCCTATTGGCAAGTTGGACAATCACTCCAGTTGGTGAAAGAACACCAATCTTAAGGCTCGAGTACACTGATTTGGGAATAACATTGATTGAGGCTCCCAAATCCAGCATAGCATTGGAGAACTCCATGTTGCCTATTGTGCATGGTATTGTGAAAGTTCCAGGATCTTTGCACTTGGGTGGCATGGGTGGTTGGATGAGTGCACAACTCTTTAAGGAACTTGGCATACTTGGGGATTTGCTTAATTGCTTCCAAAAGTGGGATATTGACCTCTATTTTCCTGAAGGTCTCCATGATCTCTTTATCCATGTCAGATTCAGAAGCTTTCCTTGATTGAGTCTGCCTATTGGGGAAAGGAAGAGGAATTTTCTGAACCATTTCTTCATCCTTTTTATTTTGCTCACTGGTTGAAGATGAAGGAACACTTTGCTGGACATTTGACTTTTCTGGTTCAGATTCAGAAGCTGGACTGTCTACTTGTTTGCCACTCCTCAAGATGATGGCACTCACATTGCCTCTTGGGTTGATCACTGGTTGGGATGGCAAACTCCCTGAACCTTGACTTTTCAGCTCATTGACTGTTGTGGCTAACTGGCCAATTTTAGTTTCCAAATTCTGCATATTTGTTTCTGTCCTTTGCTGGAACTGAAGAGTATTGGCAGTCAGTTGCTTCATTAGATCCTCAACACTAGGCTCAGGTTTCTTGGGTGCTGGAGGAGGTGTATGGCTAGCTTCAGGTTGATTGTATCTTACATGGGGTGGCTGGTAAGGGGGGTTGGATGTATTCCCATACTTGAAGGCTGGATGATCACGCCACCCAGGATTGTAGGTGGAGGAATATGGGTCATATCTCTGTTGTTGTGGCTGCATGGATCTACCAGGGAATATACCAGCACATGACTCAGTTGGGGTCTCTTGCAGCTGAGGGCATTGATTAGTATGGTGGGTATTCAGGGAACAAATACCACAGGCCGAAGGAGGAGGGGCTTGTTGTTGTGTTCTCTGATTTAATTCCAATTGCCTCACCATTGAAGCTAATTCCTCCAATTTATTTTCTATCCTTTGCTGCTCCATGGGAGGTGTCCTCACCTCATTGACAGTAACTGTTGGATCACTCAATCTGGTGCCAAATTGCTGAGCATTTTGGGCCATCTTGGCCAATAATTCATTTACTGCAGTAGGAGTCTTATCCACCAATGCCCCACCAGCAGCTGCATCAACTATATATCTGTCCATAGGCAGTAATCCCTCATAGAAATACTAGATGAGAAGTTGCTCTGAAATCTGGTGGTTTGGACAGCATGAGCAAAGCTTCTTAAACTTCTCCCAATATTCATGCTGAGACTCACCATTCAACTGTCTAATCCCACTGATATCCTTCCTGATTGCTGCTGTTCTGGAGGCTGGAAAGAATTTTTCTAAGAACAACTTCTTCAACTCATCCCATCTTGTTATCAAGGCAGTGGGTAGATAGTAAAGCCAATCCTTGGCTGCCCCATCCAGAGAGAAAGGAAATGCTATTAATTTGATATGTTCTTCTCCAACTCCATGTGGTCTCATGGTAGAGCAGACAACATGGAACTCCTTTAAGTGCTTGTGCGGATCTTCTCCTGCAAGACCATGAAACTTAGGCAGTAAATGGATTAGACCAGATTTTAGCTCAAAATTAGCATCCAACTCAGGATAATTTATGCACAATGGTTGATAATGCACATCAGGTGCAATCAACTCTTTAATTGATTGTTCTTGCCTATTTTGAGGCATTTGTGCATTTTGATTATCCATCCCAGTTATCCCAGCTGACTCAGAATCTGTAGACTCCAACACAATATCAGATTCAGAATCTGATTCAACTTCTACACTATCAACAGCTATTACTTCTCACTAGCCTATGGAAGGTCCTATCAATTTCTGGATCAAAAGGTGGTAAGTCCACGTAACCAGACCTTCTCATATACTAGAAAGGGCACAAATTCACAAGGAAACAACAAGAAAACAACAAAAACAACTAAATCACTACCAAAGACTCCAACCGATGAAAATCACCAAAAATTTAAGTATCTCAGAAAAATATG
This sequence comes from Biancaea sappan, assembly GCA_037074585.1. Classification (NCBI taxonomy): domain Eukaryota; kingdom Viridiplantae; phylum Streptophyta; class Magnoliopsida; order Fabales; family Fabaceae; genus Biancaea; species Biancaea sappan. Next base: position 6,625,859 of record CM073495.1, read on the forward strand.
ATTTTTCATAGAAAAATTCTTGACAAATTGGAGAGACAAACACAAAAAACAGAATTCAAAAATTCAAACTACAAAAATCACACTAAAAATCACAATTAATTAGAAAAATAAAAAAAATAGTAAAAAATAGAAAAGAGGGCCTAAACGATGGAATTTGGCAAAATGGCCGCCCAAGATGATCCTTTGGATAATCAAATGGTTGGGAATTGCTTAAAATGTCGAAAACTAGTGGTATACCAAGTTTGAGGTCAATCGGAGGTAGTTAGTTTTTGGCCTATGAATAGTAACCGATAAAAACTCAAAAACTTGTAAACCGTTTCAACAATACTAGATAACTTAAAATTAAACAAAGAAACACTTAAACAACTAATTAGATAACTTGGAAGTGAATTGGCTCCCCGGCAACCGCGCCAAAATTCTGGTTCACGCCACTACGATGCCAAATCGCCCAGAATTGAATTTGTGGCAATTTGCAGTATAGTGATCCCTAGGTCGTATTCACTCAAGAAGCCTCACTTCTTGATACTAATTAATCGTTCTAAACACCTAAACACCAATTAAGAGTACATAAACGTGGGGGGGGTTTGTAGCAATACTAACTAAATAAATAAAACAGAACAGCAATTAAACACTACAACAGCAGCAAAATATGCAGCAACAGCAGTAACAGCAGAAACAGCAGCAGCAGCAGAAATTGCAAGAAATTGACAGTAAAGAGACTATGTAATCAGCCACTAGGATTCATGGGAGTGTAACTATCATTACCTAACTCATTGATTCAGTTTTGTTCTCATTCCATTGTTTGGTTCTTTATGAAAATGTTTCTAGAATAACATCTAGAATTTAATGCTACTAATTACAGTCAAGAACATCTCTCTACTATAACTAGATGCATTCAGTGGAAAATCTCAACCAAACCAAGTTAAATATATCATTTAACTAGTCATTTCGCCTCCCTTACTTTCCTAATCAGTCAAGCAAGGTTATGTCTTATATATAAGTCAGTTTATGTTACATTCTCAAGTTCTAATCAGAATTTGACAGCAAAATAAACATGACAGCAAAACAGAAACGAAATGAGATGAAAATGGAGAACAAAACACTTAACTTGCATTCTTAGTTCAAGCTACAACATCCTAGTAGTCTAGTGACTAATTACAATGAAAACTTAGCCCTCCATGAGAGCAAAACAGCCAATAACAGAAGCAAAAACAGAGGGGAAGAGAGAGCTGCGAATTTTCTAAGTCTGGTTGCCTAAAAATGAAAGTATTCTCATTTCTAAAACTGATGCCCCTTCAATGCCTTAGAATATTCTACCCTAGATGCTTCCTCCATGATGTAGCAGCACTTTGACAGCAAAACAGCAGTATAATTAATGTTTCTGCAGCAGAAAGTAGGCATGGCAGCAGCAGATTTAATATTTCTGTAGCAGAAAGTAACAAACAGCAGCAGAACATAGGTATGGCAGCAGCAGAACAGCATGGAAGAATTGATATTTCAGCCTTGCTTTCTGACCTACGAAATTTAATATTCATGCCCTCAAATTCTGACTACATGGCATTCAATAAGAGTTCAAGTGGGCCCCACATCCGGCATATCCTAGTCAGCATCTGCATCATCCAAAAAGTGCTACATTAGCATCCAAATCATCATCTTTGTCCATGTCAGCATTTTTCTCTCCAAAATTAAAATTTGTAGGAATTAAATTGAGCATTTTACAATTCAAGTTCTAAAAATATAAAATTGAAACACATTCAATCCATAAATAGTTTATACCCAATAAATTCCAAAACATAATAAAATTAGAGAATTGGAAACATTGGAATAGCCATAGGACTAAGATAGGGACTAAAAAGTATATAAAAATACCCGATATCAATTAGGCAAGGTCAAATAATTGTTGGTTGACAAGCTTTTTTCTAATGTAATAATCTAGACATTTGATAGCCATTTTGACAATTTCAACTTCGGGAATAGGAGTAAAATATCTACTCCTCATTTGCCTAAATCTTGCTAGATAATCTTTGACAGACTCATTATATAACATTTTAATGTTAAACAAATCTGTCGAACCAACTTTCACATCTCCTCTAAAAAATTGGTCATGAAAACTTTTCTCTATTTGTGCCCATGAGTAGATGGAATTAGGTCTCAATGTTGAGAACTAAGAGAAGATATTTTTCGTGAGCGAACTTAGAAAGAATCTCATTTTGAATCCTTCATCTGTCACTAGATCTCCCATTTCAATGGTGTATAGTGTGATATATTCGACGGTTAACTCACTACTTTCACCAGCGAACTTAGATACTTTTGGGACTTTAACCATTCCTCTAGACAATTTTACCTGCTGAACCCAATTTGGAAATACTGACACAAAATAGGGCTAATTAGTATAACCCACGTTGAAACCGAACCTATTAAGAACTTGTTCAACCACTTAGTTTACGTTTTGCTCCATTTGGTTTCCTACAAGGTTTTGTCGGAATGCTCTTGTAGCATTATTTTTGATTACTTGTGGCTCATTTTAACACAAGATTTGCACTGGCTATAGCCCAATTAAGGTTGAGGTTGGTTTGGCCCTTGTGTTACATTATTTTGTTGATTTTGACCTTGATCTTGGGCCATAACCACCTGTTCTAGTTGGGCATTTTTAGACATAACAATCTCTAAGGCCTGAGTTAGTCTACCTATTTGTAAGGCTAATGTATTAGGTGCATTATTAGTATTTTCCATTAAAGGTTTTAGCACGAAACCTATTTGTTGTGTTTGCATACTCACCATATCGTGATTACTTTTATCGATTTGTTGTCAAATATTTGCCAATGAACTCACAATAGATGTGATAGTGCTTGGTATATCTCTCGACATATTTGGAAAAATATGTCCCAAATTTAATCTCTCTTGACAAAACATGGTGGGAGTACTTGTCCCTACCATATTCGCCAATGCAGAACTTACTGCTTGGTTTTGAAACATTTGACATGCAGGATTAGCTAACTAATTTCCAATCCTAAGTTGAGTCATTACAGGATGGACATACCTTTGTGGTCATCTATATTGTAGCGCAAACCTTCTCGTTTGATTGCCTATTGGATTTGGTAATACCAGTATTGATCTAGACACTTGTTCTAATATGAGATTACCCTAGAGGGATACGTTTGGCACAAAGTCTAGGGGATTTACAGTTTTTAGAACTGCTGGTATGCTTGCCATGGTTACGACAGTCGAAGATGCACTTAGTGAACTTGTCACTTGATTAGCACCATTTGCATTACTCATGGTTTCAGAGTTGTGAGTAGGTATGTGTTTACCACTTCTCAAACACATTCATTCAGTGAGTTACTTTGATCTCGTCCCACCGGGCGTGCCAATTTGTTAATAGTATTTTTTGGTTTGACCTAAATCCAACAAGAAATAAAGAAATCGAGAATGGCATGCTTTCAAAGTTATGCGGTAATCTCGTCAATAGGCAGAAAATATGTCAAAAGTGTTACTTGAAACAAATAACTGCACGAAAGAACCTGAGGCTGGAAATACACATTTTGCAAAAAAGTTAAATAAAAATGGTAAATTGTAGAAAGTAAGTGTAGAAAGTAGATTGCACAATGTAAAGTGCAGAAAAGGTAAATTGCATAAAGTAAAAGGCAGAAAGTAATCGGCCGAATGTAAATGGAAGAAAATAAATTACAGGAAGTTAAAAGTGTAGAAGGTTTAAATGAAAGCAATTAAAGTGCAAGAAGTTAAATGAAAGCGATTAAAGTACAAGAAGTTAAATGAAAGTGACTGAAGTACAAGAAAGTTAAAATAAAGCAAATAAAGACTTTGAATTAAATTAACTGAAATGTTAAAGGTGGAAATCATACTTTGATGTTGATCATTTAATATGCTCGTGTAAGATGTTAGGATTTTTAATCGAGTTGCTAACCCCTTTTACAATAAATAACTTAGTATTTATAAGCAAATGACAGAAATAACTGCCTATCTATCTAATCGCCACATAACTGACAATTTACATTACTCGACACAACTGCCATAACCCACATAAGTGACAATTTACATGGTTCGACACAACTGTCTTAGTTATTTTGATGATGGGAGTAACTATCTTTGACGACTTTCGTTTGACAGTCCCTTTTGCCTTCAACGTTTGACAATCACGTCATGCCCTTAATTGACATCTCTTCAACATTCAACTTTTGTCTCCCGACTTGTTTGTTGATAATATCTCTTTGAACTCGCTTGTTGAGTGACATTTAAGTTGACGTCCATTCTTGCTTTGTTTCTGTCAAATTGCTGATTTTTGTTGAATTTCTATACCAGATTACTATTTTGACATTTAGACAATCGACACTATTTTGTTATATTCTTGAGGATGATTACTTGTTAGTCAAGCAACTAACTTTCGCTGGCAAATATAAATATAAATATATTTTATTTCAAAAAATAATCGTCCAAGACATATACATTAATGATATATTTTATTATTTTAATATATTTTAAGTATCACCAGTTCAACTAAGATATGACCATTGATCCTTAAGCCATTGTCTCGATTGGTTCAATGATCGGTCTGATTCTACACATAGAATCAACTCTTATCAACAAATTTTTATTTATGTTACAATTACCTTTTAGTGTACAATCTCCAATAAACTAAGGCACCAGCCATTGGACACTAAATGTGAGTCCTTTTTTCAATAAGAATTTGAATTTGAGTTCACTACCTTGTGAAAACTAGCCTCATCTATTAAACCCAACCTCATTGGTAAATAAAGATAATTTAATGACCAAATTTTTTAATGTTTAATTAAGTCATGTTTGCAGTAATTAATATCATAGAATTTGAGTTCATGAACCCCACTTTGCACAACTGCTATTTGAAAGAAATGGTTGGATCCCAAGAGGGGGGGTGAATTGGGTTTTATAAAAATTTTCACAAAACTTAATTGGAAGTTAAAATAATTTTCTGAAATTGGACAATGTTAAAGATAATAATTTAATTCAGAAAATCAAAGTGTTATCAAGATGAATAATTTTATAGTGCAAGGAATTAAGGAGAAAATATAAATCTACACACGTTAATTAATACTTGAAGTAGAAATCAAATATAAACGCAAATCATTAATTAATTAACTTCAAATGTAAATAGAGTAGGGATAGAGAAAGCAAACTCAGAGATTTATACTGGTTCGGCTAATCTCAAGCCTACATCTAGTCCTCAAGAGACCACTTGAGTATTTCCACTATAATTGCAAGTTTAATCCAGGTACTTGCAAACCACTACAACATAGGTCTTTTTTTTTCCTCAAGGGTGTCTATCCCCCTTACAACGTGTTTTCTCTCAAACACTAACTCAAGGAACCAATCCTTGAGCAACTAAATTTAAAGGCTTAAGGAAAATAATGGTGGACACTCTCAAAGTGTAGATAACGCAGAAATTAAGCTCAGAATTTTTCTCTAATAATTTAGAGAGAATGGAACTCAAGATAATATGAGAAATGAACAATTGAATCTTGATGCAAATGGTGTTGTGAAGTCCCCTTTATATAGTGAAACCTTGCTGCTACAGTGACTGCTTTAGTCAGAATTGCTACAGTAAGCTTCATCATCATTTTTCAACCTTTCTACAACAACCAAAAAACTTTATCAACCTTTTTCAACAATCAATATTCTTTTTCAAATTTGCTACAGTAAAAAGTATTCTTTTTCAAAGTTTATTACAACAACCAATAAACTTTATCATACTTTTTCAACAATCAAATTCATTTTTCAAAAGTGCTACAGTAAAAGGTATTCTTTTTCAAAGTTTATTACAACAACCAATAAACTTTATCATACTTTTTCAACAATCAAATTCATTTTTCAAAAGTGCTACAGTAAAAGATATTCTTTTTCAAAGTTGATTACAACAACCAATAAACTTTATCATACTTTTTCAACAATCAAATTTCTTTTTTAAAAGTGGTACAGGAAAAAGTATTCTTTTTCAAATTATATTACAACAATCAATAAACTTTATCATACTTTTTCAATAACCAATAAAGTTTATCATACTTCTTCAACAATCAAATTTCTTTTTCAAAAGTGCTACAGTAAAAATATTCTTTTTCAAATTATATTATAACAACCAATAAATTTTATCAAAAATCAATTTATACTACTATATTTAAATATATAAAGCATTAAATATATTTGGGCCAAGAAAGATTGAATCATGCATTTGGGCCAATAAGATTAAATCATTCATTTGGGTCAAGAAGATTAAATCATACTATTTGGGCTAAGAAAGATTAAATCATATATTGGGTCAAGAAGATTAAATCATTCATTTGGGCCAAGAAGATTAAATCATTCATTTGGGCCAAGAAGATTAAGTCATACTATAATTCCCACATATTTGTCATCATCAAAACTTATAGCATAATACATTATGGCTAACACTATTTTGAATATAAAAGGAAGGAGTGGTAAAAGAAAGATAGTTTTAGGAATTGGTTTGGTCATTGATCTGAGTTGGTTTTCAAGTCATTGGATCACTAGTTCAACTGTTATGTTGCTTGGTCAATTGCTAAACTGAAGAATATATATATATATACTCATAAATGAATATCAACATAAGTAAAACAAATAATTTATTACATAAATTTCATAATCAAAATATTCTAAAAAATGTATCTTAAAGTAATTTTAATACATAAATATCATATTTAATTAATAAATATAATCCTTTATAATTATATTAATAAATTGTAAAAATAAAATCAAAAGTAATTTATTTTTGAATATTTTATGGTTATTTAGTTATTTTTAACTTTATTTGATATTATAAAATTTGTTATTAATATTATTCAATTTTTATAATTTAAAATTATTTTAGATAATATAATAATATGATTTAAATAAAATAATAACATTTTATGTTTTTAATATTATTATTATTTTTATATATATATTTTTGCACACTTGCATGACAACCATAATTTGCAATTTTAATATTAAAATATTTTTTTTCTATGAGATATTAGGTTGAAATTTGTTAGGCCTTTCCCCCTCTTTTATATACTCTTTTACTGAATTTTTTTTTAAAATCAAACTTGTGTTGAACTAGGTCACTAGATACGATCTGGTTAAAACCTAATCAAATCATCTAAATTAATTATAACTTGGTCCATTTACACAACTAAAATCAGATTAGACTTGGTTGCCAGTTTTTGGCATTGAAAAAAGAGATAGTAGCTGTAAAATATAAATATATAAATGAATAAAAAAGTCGATATTACTCGACATAATCTCTACAATTTTGTGGATGGATTGTTGACACCTGTGTGAAAATAAACCAACATCACGTGAAAGAATCATTACTGATTAACAACAAGTCGTTTTGTTTTTATCTTAAAAATATCTATACACTGTCACATGAGACCGACGACTCCAGTCAAACTTCGAAGTTTGCTACGTAATTTGTCAGTGGAACAAGAAAATCTGAGTTCTGAACCTCTGTTCTAAGCATTTAAAACTCCTAAAAACTGTATTTCAATTTTCTTTTTCTTTTTGCATACTAAACATTTCGATAGAGATTTGTGTAAGAATATCTCATTGTGATGGTTATAATTATAACAATAAGGTACATAAAAAGTGATTGCCATTTATATTTAAACAATTAATTGGGATGTTTTTGTTCATTTGGGTGGTGGAAAAGTTTGTGAATCCATCATCTACCTGGCAGAGACTTACACGAGACCAGGAAACTAAATGGATTTGTTGAATTAGTTCATTTGAAAATAAATTTAGTTTGCATTTTTTATCATTTTTAAAATTTTATTTATCTATAATAAGGTGATTAAGAAATTAGTATAATATATAAGCTAATTTTAGTAAATATATTAATATATTGACATTTTATAAATTTAATATGAATGGATATTATATTATTATATTGATTAATAATATTTTATATAAAAAATGAGGGGAACCATTTTATATAATATTTTAAAATTAGAGGATATAAAATAACTTAACATAAAAAATAATATAATTTTCTTTATAAGCATCTATTATTTTACGAAGATACTAAATTTGTGAATATATTTAAAGGTGTGAATTGGGTCAAGTATACTCACTAACCAATAAGATTAGATTGAATTGAGTTAGATTACAGTTAGTTTGATTTTATTTTTTTCAATCTATTAACTATTAATTCAAATAATAAATTTATAAATTTTTAATTTATCAAAATTTTCTTTTTAGTTAATTCGATTTCTAAAATGTACTCAATACAATCTGCACACATCCTTGTATAAGTGTATTGATTAATTAATTAAAACAAGTAGGTAGAGAGCAGTAGTCCCCACAAAAGCATCGAAGACATGTGAGAATTAATTGCTAGTTTCCCAGAAAGAGCGTGTTGAATCGGAGGTCTCAACTCTGCTTCTTCCTACGAAGCTCTTTTTAACATTAATGCCGATAAAGTTTGGCATATATTCCACTATAGCCCCTCACGTCTCTTTGACTTCGCATTTTAAATGTGAAACAAATGTTAATGTTGTGCTCACATATGATTTAATTTTTGAAAAACAACTTTACTCTTACTGATTACTCACGTACGTCATATGTAATTTATTTTTATAGTAAATATATAGATTCATTCCTAAAAGCTACAATTCTTATAGTTTAGTCCTTCATATTTAAGCGTTGAATAAATTAGTCACTGTAAATTACAAGTTTCGTATGAATTGGTCCTCTATAAAATAAAATTGTATATTTATTTATCTAAGAGATTAGTTGACTCAATAATAATGTTTAATAATTTCTTAGAGGCTAAACCATATAAAATTAAGCTTTCAAAAACTAAATTATTAATGTAGTTTTTTTTAAATCAGGGATATCTCCATCCAATAGGATAATACAAATTAATTTCTTTCGGTCTTACAAACACTACTACAAAAAAATTAAATTAATGATGAATTTTTAGTAATGGACTGAAATATGTCATTTGTAACGGATTTCTTTTCAATTTTGCCGTCGCTAAAGTGTTATTTTCATCACAAATTAGTGATAGATTTGTAATAGTTCATCACTAAAGTGTCACTCCTGTTACAAATTAATAACGAATTTGTGACAAAATTTTTTTTTTACTAATTAGTGACGAAACAATCTGTCACTAATTTGTAACTTATACTAACATTGTTTTTTGTGATGAATTTGTAACGGATAGGAAAAAATCCATATCACGTACTAAAGTAAATTAGTGACAAATTGGCTGTTTTAGGACAAAACAATTCATCACTAAAACAATTTGTCACTGAAACAATTTTTTCTTGTGTGGAAAGGCTTAGAGCTGAGCTCTCCTCAAATTAACATATCTAGAAGTCAAACTATGGTTGTTCTTGTAGTTTAGTTACTATTGGGAACAACCAATATTGGATATATGTAATTTATTTGATGGAGTAGTTTATAGAAGTTTTTTTAGAGGTTTACTATTATAACACTAATAAAAATACAAAATGTAAGACTAATTTTTTAAGTGAAAAAGCTATTATATCATATTGAATTGTTAAAAAAAAAAGAATTGTATGTTTGCTATATTTTTATTAAATAATTAATAATAAACAATTAAAGTTTAAATTGTTCTCATCTAATTTGCATATATAAGAATCCTGAATTTGGTCCTAATTATAGAGAATGCATCAAAGCTGTCAAACCCTTTCATTTTTTTGCAACTTGCATGGAGCTGAGGATAGTGCCAAAGAAGAACGGATTGATTAATTATAAGATTGAGTTATGATGATTTAATTTTTTTCTTAAAATTTGCCAATAATTTTTGCTACCATGCATTCATCGACTTCAGTGCTTTTAAAGAAAGCTAAAGAAAAAAGTGATCTTTAATTAAGTAGGATGAATTGGAGCGAAGTGAGAAGTTATAAAGAGTTTTCAACCAGCTGTTTTGAAATTTAATTAAAAATTATATCATAATCAAACTTTTCATATGAAAAGCCCCTTGAAGCCGTCTATCTCATTGAGGATATCAGATAAATTTTAGAAGAGAGCACAAGTTTCAACATCGATTCACAAAAGCTAATCAATCACTATGCTAACTTGCTTACTTGCTTGCAAAATTAGGGTTCTAGAGTTCCACTTTGCTTTGACATTGCTTTGGCTCTTCTATTGAATTATTCGTCTTCAATGTTTATGAAGAGTTAGTTTCTGTCTTTTCTTTGTCTCCTCTTTGTCTTCTAAAAAATATCATAATATGAAATTTAAACTAGAATTGTTTCATTGCTTGATTTTTAGCTTGGACTTTTAATTTGTTGAGAGGTATTTAATTTTTAAAGCTATGAATGCTTTGAGACAAAGTTATTATAGAATTAGAGATAGTGAATATGTACATCATTTTAAAACAGAAATGTAAAATTTGAGATGGAAAGGTGAGATGAAATTTCGTTTTTGTTTCAAATGTGTATTTTGTCTCAGATTCCATTTCTATGTTCTTATTTTTTAGAAAATAAAAAGTAAAACTTGAGAGAGATTTAGAGATAGATTTTTTTTTCTGGTTTCAAATTATATCTCTAATTTTTTTAATTTCTTTTAAAAACTTAAAAAAATGAATTTGAGACAATTTAAAGATAACAATTAAAGGCCAAATTTTTTCATCTCAAATTTCATCTCTACTTTTTTGAAAACATTTTGAGATGAAATTTGTAAAAGATTTAGAGGTAGAAATTTTCATCTTAAATTCGGTCTTTATCTTTTTTTTTTAAAAAAATGGAGGTGGAATTTGAAATAGATTTAGAGATGAAATAGTGTTGCCTCAAATTCCATCTTTAATTTTTTTTAAAAAAAATTAAAAATGAAACTTGCAATGAATTTAGCAACTAAAATTAGAGACGGAATATTTTCGTCACAAATTTTATCTTTAATTTTTTTTAACTTAAAGTACATGTATATCAATTTGCACAATATAATAACAAAACATCAATAAAAGTAATTGTAAGACTTAACATCCCATAATAATATTGTCATTGAGTTTGACACCACCTTTTTCTCTGTGAAGGACAAGAAGACCAAGAAGGTGTTGTTCCAAGGGAGACTTAAAAATGGTCTTTTTCAATTTGATCCAAGTTCTAGCAATCACAATCCTCAAGCTCTATATGTTTCTTGCTCTACATCAATTTTGGATTTACATAGAATCTTAGGACACCCTTCTTACAAAGTTCTTCTTTCTGTTCTTAAGATGTGTAATCCAAACTTACAAATAAAAAAAAAATTATAATTCTGTTCAGCATGCTAGTATGGAAAAAGCCATAAATTACCATTTCCAAGATCAAGTTCACATGTTTCCAAACCTCTTCAGCTCATTCACCCTGACTTGTGGGGGCTAGCTCCTTATTTATCTAAAAATGGTTTTAAATATTTTATAATATTTATGCACTACAAAAAAAAAGACTTTTGGTGGCGACGTTTAGTGGCGACTAAAGTTGTTGGCGTAAGTCCGTGGCTGATTCTTTGAAAGTCGCCACCAAAAGTTACCTTTAGTGGCGACTTTAGTCGCCACAAAAAGTCATTTTTATTGCAAAAAAAAAAATTTCGTGAAAAAAATAATTTTTGGTGTCAGCAAAAACTGTCGCCACCAAAAGTCACTCGTCATCTTTTTAGATCCGGATTGGCCCGGAAGGTCGACCCAATATCCATTCGACTCGTGCGGGTCTTGGCCGATCCAATAACTCGCTATCCCGAGCTGACTCGATTTTTGTGTGTGCAATATTCAAGTTTATTTGAAATTAAACCAAACATGTGCATACCTGAGATTCGAACCTGGGTCCCTTGTTTGCAGCCATGTGTGTCTTGCCATTCTGCTACTGCTTCATTTGTGTTATGTAAGTGCAAAATATTATATATATCTATATATATAATCTGTTAAAAATATTTTAGGTCAAAAATATTATAAAACAAAAATAAAATAATATTAAACTTAACAAAAAGCAAATATATTATTACTATTGGAGTCAACACAAAAGTCCAACTTCAACTAATTTCATAAAAAAAAAATGATTTCACTTAAAAAAATAGAATTCAGTCGTCACTGATAATCTAATTTTTTAAAAAAATTAAAAAAATTAAAAAATTTAAAAAATTTAAAAAATTTAAAAAATTAAATTTCTTTTAAATAAAATTAAGAAAAATAAAAAAAATTAAATTTTTTAAGTAAAAAAATGACTTTTTTAATTTTTTTTTTAAAAATTAGACTTTTGGTGGCGACTAGACTCTAGTCGCCACCAAAAGTCTAATTTTTTATTTTATTTTAAAAAATCTGATTTTTTTTTTATTTTTTTTTAAAAAAGACTTTTGGTGGCGACTATGCGACTATAGTCGCCACCAAAAGTCTAATTTTTTATTTTATTTTAAAAAATCTGACTTTTTTTTATTTTATTTTAAAAAAGACTTTTGGTGGCGACTATAGTCGCCACCAAAAGTCTAATTTTTTATTTTATTTTAAAAAATCTGACTTTTTTTTATTTTTTTTTTAAAAAGGACTTTTGGTGGCGACTATAGTCGCCACCAAAGGTCTAATTTTTTATTTTATTTTAAAAAATCTGACTTTTTTTTATTTTTTTTAAAAAATACTTTTGGTGGCGACTATAGTCGCCACCAAAAGTCTAATTTTTTATTTTATTTTAAAAAATCTGACTTTTTTTTTATTTTTTTTAAAAAAAGACTTTTGCTGGCGACTATAGTCGCCACCAAAAGTCTAATTTTTCATTTTATTTTAAAAAATCTGACTTTTTTTATTTTTTTTTTAAAAAACTTTTGGTGGCGACTATAGTCGCCACTAAAAGTCTAATTGTTTATTTTATTTTAAAAAATCTGACTTTTTTTTATTTTTTTTAAAAAATACTTTTGGTGGCGACTATAGTCGCCACCAAAAGTCGACTTTTAGTGGCGACTATAAGAGTCGCCACCAAAAGTCAACTTTTAGTGGTGACTTATTTAGTCGCCACCAAAAGTCGACTTTTGGTGGCGATTTTTAAAGTCGCCACCAAAAAGTCGCCACTGAAAGTCAATTTTCTTGTAGTGATGGATGACTTTAGTAGATTTACTTGGATCTACCCTTTAAAAAACAAAAGTGAGGCACTACCCACATTCATTCAATTTAAAACTTTAGTTGAAAAACAATTTGATACACAAATTAAAATCATTCAGAGTGATTTAGGGGGAGAGTTTCAGGCTTTTGGCACCTTTGTTAAATAGCATGGGATCTTACATCGTTTTGCTTGTCCTTACACCACCTCAAAATGGTAGGGCAGAGAGGAAAATTCGCCATATAACAGAAACTGGCCTCATTTTACTTGCTCAAGTTGAGTTAACTTTGTTCTACTGGCAGAAAGCATTTAGCACAACAAGCTTTTTAATAAACAGACTACCAACACCACTTCTCCATGATAAATCTCCTTTTCTCATTCTTTATAAAAAGCATGTTGATTACAGCTCCTTACATCCCTTTGGGTGTGCAGCTTACCCATGCCTAACACCTTATAATAAACACAAAATGGAATTTCACTCAACTAAGTGTATTTTCCCAGGCTACTGTGACAATAAAAAAGGATTTAAGTGCCTATCTCCTCAAGGGAGAATATACATTTCAAGGCATGTGGTTTTTTATCACACTTCTTTTCCTTATCCCACCTTATTCAATAATAATCAAAATTCTTCTTCAAATCAGTTTTCATCTCCATTCATTTATTTATCTTCTAACTTTGATACTGTGACAGCTTCTTCAAATAATTCTAATGAAGGCCTAACAACAAGCTCCCTTGTACCAGCACGTTCTGACCATTCAACAGCATCCAGGTCTGTCTCTTGTTCATCTATTGATCACATACAACACTTATCCTCTCAGTAAAATCTCTCTAACACTTCTTCTAGTTCCACTAGATATGCTTTGCCTCACTTACATTTTGTAGAACCTATATTTCCCACTATTACAAATGACCAAAACACTATTGAACTTGAACTAGCGGCTATTCCTCATCATCAAATGGTCACAAGAAGTAAAAAGGGAATTCATAATCCAAAAATCCCATTTGCTGCCACGGTTACTTCATCAAAAAAAAGCACCATTGTCCCTACATCAATTTCTGAAGCTTTACATTCTCCTAATTGGTTTAAAGCCATAAAGAAGGAATTAAATTCGTTAACAAGCAACAAGACCTAGTCACTTGTTCCAAAATAGCCTCATATGAACATAGTGGTCTCTAAGTGGGTTTTTCAGACCACGTACAAACCAAATGGGTTAGTTGAGCGCTTCAAGGCATGCTTAGTTGCCAAGGGATTCCATAAAAAATCGGGTGTATTATTCAAAAACATTTAGCCCAATGGTGAAACAAGTCACTGTCAAGATCTAATTAACTATGGCTGCCACCTTTCACTGGCTGGTACACCATTTAGACATAAATAATGCCTTCCTAAATAGCATTCTCCAAGAAGACATTTATATGGCTCAACCAAAGGGATTCACTCACTCAAAATTCCCAAATCATGTATGTAAACTTCACAAAGCACTTTACGAGCTCAAACAAGCTCCTAGAGTTTGGTTTGATCGCCTAAAATCTATACTTATTTCTTGGGAATTCTGTCAAAGCAAGGTTGATTCATCAATGTTTTTTCTGCTTAAAGGTGATGAAGTGATTTTCCTTCTAATTTATGTGGATGACATTTTAGTCATCTTTAACAAAATTGAGCATCTTAATAAGCTTACTACTTAGCTGCATAAGACCTTTGCTCTCAAGGACTTGGGATCCCTTCATTATTTTCTTAGCATCCAAGTTCAAAAAACCTCCTCTATTTTCTATCTCAATCAATCCAAATATATCCAAGACATTTTGGAGAAACATAGAATGTAGAACTGCACATCTACTCCCACTCCTATGGTCATTAGCAGAAAATTTAATGCAGATGAAAGGCAGCCACTCAGTGATCCTACTAAGTATAGAAGTGCTCTAGGGGCTCTACAGTATCTAACCCACACACGGCCAAACATCACTTACTCAGTAAACAGTCTTAGTTAATTTCTACAGATGCTTATTAATGTTCACTGGACAACAGTGAAAAGAATTCTTCGCTATCTTCAAGTAACCAAGTTTCACAGTCTACATCTTCAATGTTCACCTCAGCTACTTCTCTTAGGTTTTTTGGATGAAAACTGGGCCACTAATCTTGATACATGCAAATCAGTAGAAGACTATTGTGTATATTTTGGATCAAGTCTTGTCTCATGGTCATCTAGAAAACAAAGAGCTGTTTCTCAGTCAAGCTATGAATCAGAGTATAGGGCCTTAGCTAATTTAGCAGCTAAAATCTTGTGGAGGAGGAGGAGGGTTGTGTTAGGCCCTTGACAGCCAACGTAAAACTTTGTCGAATCTTTCATGAATATGGATCAACAATAACCACACCTAGTGGGATAAGGCTGTTGTTGTTGTAACTCTTCTCCCTTATGTGGGGTGATAACCAAAGTGCACTGTCTTTGGCTTCAAATACTGTATATCACTCTCGTTCCAAGCATATAGAACTAGATATACATTTCATAAGAGACAAAATTCAATCTAAAGAAGTTGAAGTCAAATTTGTTCCCTCAGTTGATCAACCTGCAGATGCTTTTACAAAATCTCTCTCTCAAACTCGCTTTGAGTATTTAAGGAGCAAACTTGTGCTTCATAGTATCTCACCCTCAAGTTTGAAGGGGGATGAGAAGAATATATTAGTGCTAGCTCACAACATACATAACCGAAGCCAGCCACAGTCTGTCACGGTCACAATGGATTGAATAACAAATTTACATATCAATAAATTACTCACATGTATTATTTCATTATGTTATCTCACTATCCGGATCTACTGCCAAGTGTACATCTTCTAGCATATTATTTTGTATAGCCTTCATTTATAAATATACTTTTACTGATCTGTGAAAATTATCCAGAGCCTTTTCAAAGTTACTCTGTTTTATTCACTATCCCTATCCCTACAAGGAAAAGGAAAAAAAAAAAAACTCCTCATTCCCATATACTTGAAAAATAGTTCTTGACTAATTAAAAAGGAGAAAAAAATACTATCCCTACAGTCTTGTGAACCTTTTTCCATATCTATTAGTCTACTATTAAATTTGTTAAGAAAGCCAACTAGACCTGTACAAACGTTTTCCTGTCCAACACACTTTTTTTTTTTTTGGTAGGTTAAACTGCTAGGTCTATGTACTACAAGCAAAATTAGACCAAGTTTAATGGTCCTACCTCAATTTTTTTTATTTTTATATATCATTACATTGGATTTTAGTTTTATTCTGGGGAATATTCATAAACTATTAATATCCAAAGAAATTGGTACATGGGGGGCGTACTGTTTCTGTATAATGTTCATGCATCTGGAAAAGGTTACCCATTGACAATATTCTTATAAAAATGGGCCATGTATATATATATATATATATATATAGAACTACTTAATTAGTTCCTACGTCATTGTGATATTATTGTTAAATGAAGCACTTGCGATTAATTTTTAGCCGCATTATGCAACAAAAGCTTAATGAATCTTGTCATCGTCTATTAGCAAAATTCAACCTATTCATTCTTAACAAATCAGAGTCTTTTCTTCGGTCAAAAAGACAAGAGTGTCTGTTCTCCCAATTGAGTATATAACTTAGATTAATCCTTTATAATTTTTTTTTATCATTTGAGCCTTCGGTATTCAAAAATTCAGTTAACTTCGACTAATCTGACTCAAATCGAATCAGATCACAAAAGTATAAAATTTTTTTAATATTAATTTTTTTATTTACAAAACTTGAACAACAAATTTTTACTTAAAAAGAACAAGTGATCATCTAATTTTTTTTGGGATGACTCGTAATTACTTATAGTTACGTAGACAAATATGATACGGACACTAAACATGTGCTGAGCCTAATTGCTCCACGATTCTACCACCCTATGCATTTTAAGAAAATATATTAAATATATTATAATGCTTAAAACCTACCTAGATTGCTAACTATATGGTAGATATAGTACTCCAAAGCCAACTAAACTAGTGATTCAATTAATTATAGTTTGGTGTATCTATATATATATATATATCGTCAATTATCATTAATACATGTGAGATATATAAGAAAAAAGAAAAAATAACCACAATTCAAATAAATGTTAGATATATTTTGAATTTTTTTGGCAAGCATCTCTTACATTTAATTAAGTACTATTGCCATGTTAGAATCTTTCTTTCACCAATTTTATTGGAGTATATAAAATATATATATATATATATATATATTAAAAAATAATGTGCTTAAATAAATATAACGTTTTATATAGTGAATAGTACTGAATAATGCATATATATAAATATGTGTGTGTGTATCTCTGTATGTGTGTGTTATGGTCCTTTAATTGATGCTATATGTCCAACTTAGGAGGGTCAGAGAAAGAGGGAGACAAAAGAATATGGCATCCTTGAGGAAAAGAAAAAGAAAAGTGAAAATGCTTTAATTTGTATGAATTTTTTTATATATGTATAAACTACATGAATTCTTGGTCTTTGGGTATATATATATATATATATACACGTGTGTGTGTGTGTGTGGGAGGAGATTTTGAAAGGTGTTAAAAGCCACTAGGTTGCATGGTGGTTTCTTCCTTTTGGTAATAACAACTTAATTATTAATTGGAAGCTTCATCAATAATTGTCCATGGTGCATGAATGTAAATATTTATATATTTGTGCAATCATCAATCATTAATTCACCAAATGAGGTGGAAGATGCGAATCTCATAGCTGAAATGTTGCTCTCCTTCTCTCTCATACTAGATTTCAGGTCTAATTAATAAACAATAAAATTTAGGTATTTTACTTTTAAGTCTTAAGGTTTTCTAATAAAATATAGAGTAGATTACTTATTTGGTTCCTAAAAAATTATAATTGCCTTAATTTAGTCCTTGAAAATTTGTGTTTATGATAAAATATTTAGTTCCTCTTTTTGTCAAAATTACTTTTAGTGACGAAAATTTTGATATCTAATTAATAATAGTAAGTTTTGTGATTTAGCCAACAGAAAAAGACCAAGTTAAGGCAAATGTAATTTTGTGGGAACTAATTTGAGATACTTGATTTTTCTAGGACAAAAATTGAGAAAATTGTAGTTTTTTAATGATTAAATCAATAATTTACTCTAAAATATAATATGTGAACAATATTTTTGAGACAAATGTTATTTTTAGGGACCAAATTGAAATATTTGATTTTTTAAGGACCAAAATGAAATAACTATAATTTTTTAAGATCTAATTGAATAATTTAATCTTTTTTAATAATAATTAATCTTATAATTATCCAAGTTGATCATGATCATCATCATCTCAACCTTCTAACGATGGTGTTAAAAATAATGTAGGTTGAATTGGCTTTAAGGCGTAAGTCACTTTTTTTTAAAGAGTTTATGTCTACGTGTTGGAGAATTATAAATAAATTCTTCCAAAATGCAACAAAGCCCTTTGGAACCTTTGAATATTTACTATCCCTCTAGCACACTTACGTGTAGAATCTGAAAGAATATATATAGGCCACAACAATTATGTCTATATATTTAATTTCCAAAAGACACATTAGTTAAACGGTTATGTCTTTTCAATTTTGAATAGACACATTAAATTGTGTCTATTTAAATTTTAATAAATGTGTTAGTTTATATTTTAAACTTAAATTAAACAATATAACTATTGGAACTTTAAAATATCTTAAATTCAATCAATATGTTAGTTTGAATAATTTCAACTAACATATCATTTCGAACTAACATATCAATTTAAAATAAAATTGATTAGACAAAATTTAATTATATATAATATTACAAACTATACAATAAATATGGTAGGTCTGTATTGAATGAACTTGGTTGGCAACAACTCTTTTTTGTCGATATTTTGTGATGCTTTTGAGATTGGAGAGTTCTATAGCTTTATGTCAATTAATTTGCGCCTATGGAGGACTCAGCATCTTGATCACGAGCCAAAATGTCAAACTTTGTTAAAGAATAAATGTCACTTTGGTCCAAAAATCATTATCCAAAAAGTGCTATCCTACCATAGTACCATATGTCATTTTGGACTTTTTCATTGTTGTTGGGATTAATTAACGCAATGTCTCTCTCCGCCTCTCTCTCTCTTTCTCTCTCTCTCTCTCTTAGTAAATAAGATTCCAATCTTCAAAAAAATTAAGTTTAATAATTAGAGGTGTTAATTGGGCAAAGCAGACCATAAATTAATGTTCATATCTATCTATTGTAGCTGCGAGTTTAAATGGACTAGTTTATAGATCATTTCTAATTTGTTTTTAAAAAATATTTAATTAATTAAATATTATTTTAAAATATTTATTAAAAGACAATTAATATCTACAAAATGTTATCTTTTTAGGGCTTTTTAAATTATTAATAAACTCAATTTTTCATAATATATAGTTCACTATATTATGTGGAAATTTAAAACTACTATATTCATTTATAAAATTTCAAAATTTTGCATACCAAAATTTGTTATATTTATTGAACATAATATTATAAAAAAAATAAAGTTTTGCATATGTAAAAAATCCAATTTTATTTAAAAATGAGTCAACTTGTTTAGTCCAAAAGTCAAATGACGTGCTAACATGTTTATGTTTTTTATTTTTTATTAAACGAATCAAATTGTGATGTCCAAACCCATCTCCTTAACAAACAAAACAGGTCAATCCAATGGGGAGAGGGCCATTTTAACACCTCCATTAATAATTCGATGTATAAGTATGTGATAATAATGATTACAATGGACCAATTGTCCTATAATTATGTCTGCTTCAACATTCATTGTTAATTTTCCCTCTTCCACTTATGAATATCAAAGACCATAAGTTTACCAAATCATATTATGTCAAAAAATGTAATCAATTTATTCCTTATTAAATAGGTAAATTCTTGCAATATGTAAGATTTCAATTTCATGAATTGAAGAAATTGCTTCACAGACCAACTTTGCTCAAATAAGAATTCAAAGCTCATATCATCATTTAACAGTGACATATCAGAAAGAGAAAAAACTTAGTACTCAACTCAATAGCAAAAAGAAGGGGACAAAATTTTGAAATTTTAAGTAAAAATATTCATTTTTCAGTTAATAATCAAATTTATTTTTCATAAATTAATTAAATTAAAAAATTTGACTCATCATTTAATTTCTAGAGACTCAATTAAAACTCAAAAGACAAATAATTAATGATATCTCTATTATGGGTGTATATATATATATATATGGGTCATTCGACACATGGAAACTAAGATCCATAGATTGTTTAATTATTCCAACCACACACTCTTTTTTGTTTTGCTTCTTTCAAACACATTTTTGAAAAGATGTGGAATCAATCAAGTAATAGACATCATCATTCATCATCCATATACTTTTGACATTACACTCACTTTGGATTTTCTTTGATCTTCATCATCACTACTGATCTTTATAGTGTGGTTGATTTTTCCTTGATTTGTTTCATTTAATTAATTTGACTATATATCGTCAATTATTGTGTATATAATTAGTTTACTGTAACACCCACCAATTGCAACTTGATCCATGGATGTAATATAGGAAGGCGCAGTCCGACCAACTTTCATGCTATATAGAATATGCCTCTTTCAGCAAAATTAAAGATAAGATTGGATGGTGATGTAAGTAATCACAATTCACAGCATCTCATTTCTTCCAAAAAAAAAAAAAAGGCAACGAACCAAGCTAATTGATTCAAATAGTTAAGTACTTATTTTATTTAAGTAAAGTTTTAAATTTAAGTTTTCTCAATAAAAAAAATTTACACCAGAAGAGCTTTACACTATTCACAATATACTTTGGTTGTTTTCTTTGTTCGTCGCAAAGTCAAATAGTCTCTGCAATAGAACATTCAGAGACAAGATATTTTTTACATTTTTGAACAATCAGAAATGAAATTTTCATTAATTAGAACCAGTTTTTTTATTTTTGATTCTTGAATTTCTTATAATAGTTGTAATCTCATTTGATTTGAATTAAATTAGTCGGAGTTGAATAAATTTTTAGATAATAATAGTTTAGAAAAATGAAAAAAGATATATTGGGCTGGCTATTTAGTAGTCTAAATGATGTAATATTTAATTTGTATATATATAAACTCAATTATATCAATATATAACATTTCTTTTCATTTTCTCTCCCTTTAATTTGCTTTTCTCTAGAAAAGGTAAGAGACTAGCTTGGACACCCAGAATTTTCATTAATCTTATAAGAGCTCAGTGAACTGTAATTTTAGTAACAAATTTAGTTAATTGTTGATTACATGCCATTAGAATCATTATCAAAATTAACAATTCATTACTAACTAATCAAGGGATTAAGTTAGATTAATTTTGAAATACGAAAGATAAAATAAGAATGAAAATTTATTATAGATTATATAATTGGTCCATTAGTGGAGGACCAATTAATTTAATAGATTGCTTTTATATGTTCATATTCACTGATTTTTCTTTTAATCTATAGATTAAACAGGCTAACCGGTGAGTCATTTTTTTTATATAAAATTAATTGAATTATTAAATGTTAAATTTTTTGGTTAAAATTCTCCGAAAAGCTTATTGGAAAATAACTTGTACTAGTGGAACTTTTTTTATTTAAAAAATATGTATCTAAACGAATGAAAGATGAAAGTAAAAATTATTTTTTTGCCTCTTAATTTGTCGCGCGCTTTCCTTAAATCTTTTCTGTTATCCATAACTTTAATTAGTTTTTTCATAAGAAATTAAATTTGAACTATAAATGGATGGTTGGCAATAGAACAAATCACATACATGTTAAACAATACTCTTAATGTTTTTATTTTTTTTTAGCAAACTGATGATTTAAGCCAAACTAATTAAATAGTACAGAGAGGATTATCCAAACACGTGTTTTTAACAATAAAATATGAAGAAGCATAATGATGCCTGCAATAATATATAGTACTTATCCAATGTAGAATTCATCTTTGTCATTTAGTTGGATAGCAACAGGGCCAATGTGTATATATATATATATATATATTATAGTGACTTCATTGAGAAAATGTTCATATATATAAAAAGTCATATTCATAATACTTAATATGCACTTTTCTTCTTCAATTATTATTTGTTAGAGCTAATCATAGACAAACTTACAATTAACAAGTTTTGCTTAAAAATATTTTATGAATTGTTTAATCTCGAAATTAAATAAATTTTTATGTAAACAATATGTGATAAAGTTTTTTTTTTTGAAAAAAAAAATTGTTCTAAGATAATGGCTATATTGGTAAGAAGAAAATGGTGGAAGTATATATTGGTTTCTGTTGATAGTCTACATATATATAAATACATATATAGATATATATATATATATAGAGAGAGAGAGAGAGAGAGAGAGAGAGAGAGAGATTGAGATGTTAATTAGCATATTATCTCGTGCATGTAATTAACTAGCTTCTCTCTATTTTTTCTTATATCATGTCAATATATATAATTTTCAAAATCATTTTAAAATAAAATTTAGTTTAGACATATTTAAAAAATACATATCCAACTTGAAGAAAAAAAAATATTGTTAAGTTTGGATGTGTATATATAGAATGGTCAAAGTGTTCAAATTTTATGGATACTGTAAAATATATTCATTTGAATTTGTACATAGGGATAAAGAATATGACTCTAGATGAGCCTCAAGATTTTTCAAGGCATTCTTTCAGAGTCCAAATCTATATAGTGTGTGTGTGTGTGTGTATTAATCAATTTAATGTATTAAAAGATAACAAGACTCAAAAGACATTATATATGCATACAATTTGAATTATATTAATAGTTACTAATTGAAAAAAAAATCGTTTTAATGATAATTTTTTATAGATAGATTTCATATAAACATATTTCAGAATGAGAAAAAATTATTTATGCTAAAGAAATCCCACTTTAAATAATTAGAATCAAAATAGTACTTTGACAATAAATGTGAGTCCTTTTTCAGTATTTTTCTAGGATTAAAAAAATTGATATTACTTTCATTTACATCCTTATCAATTATCATGTAATTTATTATGATTTTAATTTCTTATAAACTTCACATAATTTAATGTTAAATTATGGTTTAATTGAATTTTATATATTAGATGAGAATCACTTATTTGCAGTGTTCAGAGAATCAGATCAAATCGATCAGTTTAATAGAAAAAAGTAGTGAATAAGTCAAATCTCTAATTCGGTTTCGACTAGTAAACCAATGAGCATTTAAATCGGTCTTGTACCAATAAACCAATCGGTTCAACTGGTTCAATCGGTTCAATTTTTTTTTATTTTTTGAATTTTTATTGAATATTATCATATATTTTTAAGAAATCTCCAAAAATTTAATCTATCAAAAAAAGACTTAGGATTGATATAAATATATGTTTGTAATATGTCTAAAATATTTTAATATCTATAACATATACACTAATTATATATTTTAATATATTGGCAAAAGTATACTTCATATTCCTAAAGTTTACATATCTTTTCAGTTATGCCCTTCAACTTTTTATTTTGGTGCTAGACATATCCCACATGTTTTATTTGCTTTCAAAAATGTCTCAAAATGACAAAAATGCCCTCTCTCTCTCTCTCTCCCCCTCCTTAACCTCGTTAGTATCTCTCTTTTCCCCCGACGCCGACATCTCTCTCTCTCTCTCTCTGAATCTCTCTTCTCCCCTTCAATTGCCAGCATCTCTCAGTCTCACTCTCTCTCAAAATCCATGACCTTGCATCAGGAGTCAATCTATTCCACCTAGTTTACACCAGAAAATCAGCTTCTCAAATCCCACGACAATCTGCACCAGAAATAATAAATATAACCTGCACAGAACACCTTTGGTCTTGAAGCAAGATTGTAGAATTTTAACCAAAGTATCAACAATTTTTTTTTAATTTTTACTAGTAAAAGTGAAATATAGACAATATATAAACATGAGAATGAATGGAAATGCTGTTGTAAAACATTAAAACTGCTTCAGCAACAAACTATAATTATATATAATGAGAGTAATATAAAATCTCACAGACATAGTATATATAAAAATATGATTTTCTGAACTTTGCTTATTTGTTATAAAAATATGAATAAAATTATTTTTTTTAATATCATGTGAGTATATATAATAAATAAATATTTGCCTTTCACTTAGTGTATATATATATATATATATATCAGTGTAGCCATTAATATTAACGTGTGTATGGTTGGTAGATAGGTCGAATGGGTTGAACGAAAACACAGTGAGTACACCTAAAAGTGTATCCTCATATTTTGGGGGGAGACAAAACGACACATCTGCATGGCCATCGATCTTCCAACAATTCCACTTTAACTTCAACCCTACCTCTCTGTATGTGAAGGGACAACCCATCTTCAGTGTGCCTTCTCTCTAGTCTTGTGATAATTCTCATCCCACGTCGCATCTATTTTGGAACATGCATGCATGACCCATTCATTGAGGCATGCAATTATTTGCAGAATTTATATATTTTAAAATTCATTTATACATTGAAACTCTTGTTAAAGTTCTTAAAAATTATGTGCAAGTAAAGTTAAGAATTATGATTAAGTTATAATTTTAATATCTAAACTTTAAAATATAACAAATTATTCTCTTTAATCATAACAAAAAATAAAATTGTTACATATCAATTAAATATATCACTTAAAAATTACATAATTTTGGATGAAATAAGAATTAATGAGTAAATATATTTTTTGGTCCTTGCAATTGTACCTCTGTTACAAGTTAGTCTTTAAAAGATGGTTAATAACTACTTTGGTCTTAAAAAGTTGAAATCATTATACAAAATGGTCCATTTATCTAACTTTGTCGTCACAGTCACCATTATTTATTGACATGTGTTGTTATCTACTAACAGACAGTGGCATGGCATCTAAGAATTATTTGTTTACTGACATGTCACATTAAGTGGTGATGTAGCAATGATATATGACATCTAGAGATTAATTTGTTTACGAAAGAAAAACATTTAGGAACCAAATTGTTTGTGAAAAAAAAATCAAAGATTAAATGGTATGTGAAAAAATTTAAAACTACCAGAAGACTCAACAATTGCTTCTCTTTCAACTGTATAAATTCCCATCCTCTCTGTGTGTGTGTGTCTGTATAATCTTGGAGTACACTTTTTCATTCTGATTGTTCCACCATTAAAGACCTCATGCCTTCCCACGAGAAATTAATAAGTTTCTCTAACGTAATATCATACTCTACCATTCAAAATCTTCATCACTTCCTTCTATAAAAATCCATTAAATACCCACTCTTGTTTCACCATATGCTTTTGACTCCTCCTCTACTTTCATCACGATCTTTGATTGGGGTTCAAATTTGGCCTTTAATGGCAAATTAAAGGGTATGTAAGTGTAGCATTGTTCTGTATGTTCTTATTTTCATTTGTTTAATACCTAAACAATGTCATTTGCACGTGTGTGGAGGATGTGTTAGGATCGAATTTCATTCATGTCACGCCCCTAAATCGGGTTATGTGATCGGCACGGTATAGGATTTGTCCCATGACCATAAGCCTCTTAAACCACAACAACACGACATGAAATTTATGTAAAAGCCAACCATAATGTCACATGTGTAGAATTTCTATATAACATAACACGGATTTCACAAATATAGTAATATTAAAAGAAGACTTATGTTTCTAATCTTTCCCTCTTCACTGCAAAATAAAGTCAATGGAAGATTTAAAACATAGTATAACTATGAGCATTATGATTTAGGAGTCCTAACAACTGTAGAGCGGTCCTCCCCTTCCCAAAATGTCAAAAGATGTAATCATCAACAAATCGGCAATGATGTGGTGATGTGAGACTTTGCTACTCCTCTTGCGGAGGCTCGCCCGCAACAACAGAATTTGCAAGAGGCACACATAGAGAGGTGAGTAAATTTACCTAGTGAGGAAACATCAAAAGGAAACTTACCATGTGCCTCATACATGGGAGAGGACATCCATAAATACGTCCCATCCCAAATCCAACTCAAACTATCACCAAATTAAACAACAATAAGATGCATATAAAGCTAAAACCAGATTTGACATTCAACACATATAAACGTAAAGTATTCAATTAATCCAATAAAAGAATTTTTATTCACAATAAAGAGGCCATTGAGGCCAATTCACAATAATTAGGAGGCCACGGAGGCCAATTCACAATAACGAGGCTAACGAGGCCAACCTACAATTCATTGGTAGGGAGTGCCACTGTCTAAAGACATATATAATTTATTTATCATCGTCTATCCTTCACTTAGATGGCATCCTTGAGGGAAAAAAAAAATTATTCATCCATAATATTCATAAGTCCACCATTCCAGGACCTTTTTCACTTAGTTGGCATCCTTGAGGGAAAAAGGATTATTCATCCATAATATTCATAAGTCCATCGTTCTAGGACTTCCTCCTTTGCCTTTCCACTCCCAGGCAAGAGAGGTAGAAGTAATTCCTTCACATTACTTCCATTTAGTGCAAATTAGATTCATCCATAAAGTAATATTCACCAATGCACAATCCACCACCATTATTATTTCCTTTCCTCTTATCAAAGCATCATAATAAGGTGAGTGTGATTCACTACAGCCAGTCCATGCAAACTTTTCATTTAATTAATTAATTCCTCAACATTATTTCAATTCAATTTAATAGTAGTGGCTAGCATGGCCAAAGAAAGGTCCTAATGACAAAATAACAAAGTTTGAGACCAAGAAAAATTATGGGAGATCTAAGCCCACGGCGTTTGGGTGCCATGACTTCTCCTTTACCTCCCAAGCTCAGAATTCGCTTCTGTCCAGATGGTGCCTGGACGCCGGGCACCATCTTTGAGTGGTCTCTATCAAAATAGTGCCTAGGCGCCCATCTTGGTGCCCATGAGCCTCTATCAAGATGGTGCTCGGGCACCTTCTTGACAATGAACCAGTAGCCTAAGAAAAAGCTCCCTTTTTCTTCCAAAATAGCACCTATTTGCATTCCATTGAGTTCAAGATTCAACAAGATAAATTTGGGGTGGTTGGGAACCATAAAACTCAGTTTAAACTCCATTTAAGATCAAGGCAAGGTTATATCCTAGAAATTTCAAATCTTCCCTTTTCCTTTAAAGTTTTCAACCATAACCTACATTTCTTTAGTCTTAAATGTTACCTAAACACTCAACTGACTTTTTAAAACTCTTTAATACCTAAAAGATTTCATGGAAGGCAAATGAAAGCACCAAACAACCACCACCAATAGAAAACACAACCCCTCATCCTAGCGTTTTAGAATCCAAGAAAAAAGAGAAAGAGAAAGAGGATGGGAGATTATGCACTTACTTGGAGTTCCCTTAAGCTAATCTCAGCAAAATGTCCTTCTCTCCCTAAACGCATACCTTAGCCAGTAGCAACAAAGAGGAGATGCAAGAGAGAAAAGAGAAACTGGAGGGAGAACTGATACACACACATACATGGCTGAAGAAAAGGAGAAAGGGGAGAAAGAAGGGGTTCAAGGGTTGTGGGACCCACCACACAAATCCTTCAAATTGCATTTTTATTATTTTTCCTTCTTGTTCCCTTTTTCCTTACATTTTTATACTTAGCAAGATTTTCTAAGTCACCTTTCTTAAACACAATTTCCTCACATATGAGATTTATAGTTCCATTGTTAATTAAATATATATTTTCCTCCCCATGAGTCTTCCACTAAACCCTTCTTGAAAGGACATAAATCATATCCATAATTCACATAATTATCACATCACCCAAAGAAATTTCAATTAGCAATCAAATAAGTACTATAATCATCCAAAAAGGAAAACAACAACACAAAAAATAATATAATGAAAATTATGGGTATTACAATTCATTCGTGGGATTTCACTTCTGACTCGTGTAATTTCACTGGCATTTATTGTGACTTTGATAAGGTCATTGCTCTAAATCTCAAGGACCCTAGAGTCTGTGCTCTTAATCTTTTGGCAAACTTGACCTAATCGATAAGCTCTTTAATTTGCTATGGCTAAGCTCACTGTGGTTCCAAGTAGGATATATGGTTCTCTATCCCAATCATTGTCCAACTTTAAGAATCTCATATTCCTCAGCATTAGTCAGAACTTCCTTTGTAGTAAGATTATATAAGCTTGGGTTAGTTGCGTATGTTAGCATTATTTATTTTATATATGTTATTTTATGTATATTTATTTTATAAATAATTACTAAATGTTGACAATCATTTAGGTAGACTGACATAATAAATATTGTATATGTGTGCATATTTTTGACTTATATATTAAGTGCTATCTATAATTAGGTCCGTTATAATATTTTCATAAATTTGTGTTAGAAGGACATATTGATATGTTTTATATTTTTGTCAAGGTTTTTGAGTGAAAACAATTTATGTGTATAGATATCTGACTTTGAATAATAATGGTTATGGGGCATTATTATAGAAGGGTTGATCCATGGACATGATGTTGGGTAGTGGATCCTTGGGTTATATAAGGGGTTTATTTTCTTGGTAAGAAGTATATATGTGTTGTAATAATTCCATCAGATCCAAAACAATGAGAGAGAAAGCCACTTATACTCCCTAAAAGAGCCTACTTACAATATGATTTTTGGGTTACAATGAATCAAGGTAGGCTCCAATTTTTTTTTGTTAATAATGTGTTCTTTTTGTTTATCAAGATCTACAAACAACAGAATTATAGCAAGAATATATTGTTCTTAATTTGAGAAATTCTACATTTGAGACTTTATAATTCTGGATTGTTTGGCTTATGATTTGTGTAAAATCTCTAACAATTGGTATAAGAGCCACGTTCTAATAAGCAACAAGAACCATTTATGTGATTAAATTCAAAATAGGGTTCATAATTAAAGTTTTTGTGAAGAACCCTAAGTTTGTGATTAAGTCAAATTTGATTATGTAAGTAAACTAAGTGATTAATCAAATTTAGGTGAAATCTATCAAATTGAGAATTTTTTGTATGAACCTTAGAATTTGGGATTTCCTAATTAAATATGTTTTTGGGAGAACTTAGGTAACTTTCACCTATTAAATTAGGGTTTTAATAAATTATTTGAGTTTTTTTAAGTTAGAATTTATGAAATATGTGTTTTTGGATGAGATTTAGGAAATTTGGGATGAAGAACAACAATTTTTTGTGATTTTCTATATCACGACAGTCGACTATTATAAGTAAGTAGTTGACTGGTTGAAGCAACCAGTCGACCGCTACACTCTACCAATTGATTGGTAGTATTTCAAATTTGATATTAACGTTGTAGTTGAGTCAACAGTCAAATGGTTGTCCACTATGAGGCAACAATTTGACCAGCTACTATAAGCAGAGCTGCATTCTAATAAGCAACTGGTTGACTGTATATGGGACATCAGTCGACTGCTTGAGTTGGCATGGAAGTCGACTACTAAGTATTTTTAATGTTGTTAAATTTGTTTCAAATCACGTGATGTGGGTTTTTTCATGAATATAATCAATCTAAAGTGCGTTTTCTTATTAGAATTAGGTTGATTGAACCATCTGGTTGCCCAAGTATCTAATTTTGGTAAAATTGACTTAGGTTTAATAAGAAAAACATGAAAGCCTATGCACGTTAAATATCCCAAAAGAGTTTATTTGGTTAGGCTTAAGGTAGTTAACAAATTATAACATATTTAGAAAGCTTACTTGTGTTTGCCTAAAGAAAGGCATGTACTGAGTAAGTGTGTTTGTTCTACAATCGTTAACTGCATTTGAGTAGAGAGTGCCATTTACAAATATTTGTTCTGTCTAAAGACTAATAAGTGTTGATATATTGGGTATGTACATGTGATTGATGTGTTATATCTCTAATTGTTTAAATAGAGATTTGTGTTTAACATGTACAAATTGGTGTATATTTGTGTGATATTTATAGAAGTATCAATATGAGCATAAGTTGGATGTTTTCTGTTATGGTGTCTTCTATTGTGAACATATATGCCAATGTGAACAATATTCCCGTGCTTAATGGCACAAACATTAAGAGATGGAAAGACCATGTTATGATTTTGCTTAGCTGCTTGGATATGGACCATGCATTTAAGGTTGAACACCTAGCAGACTTAATCAGCAGTAGTATTACTGATCAAAGTGCTACATTTGAGAAATGGAAGCATTCAAATCGCATGAGTCTTTAGATCATGCAATACACCATTTCCAAATCCATTCGTGGTGTTGATTATGGAAGATAAGGATGCTAAGAGTTTCTTGAAGCAAAATCTCTGACTGATTTTCTCTAAACAAAAATGTTGAAACTAGCACTATTTTGACAAAGTTAATTTCAATGAGATATAAGGGTACGGAAAACATAAAGGAGTACATCATGGAGATGTCTAACCTTATTATGAAACTGAGGAAACTTAAAGTTATCAGAAGACATACTCGTGCACCTAGTGTTAATCTCTCTTCATTCCTAATTCAGTCAGTTCAAAGTTTCCTATAACACTCAGAAGGAAAAATGGACACTAAATGAGCTTATAGCTCAATGCGTGCAAGAAGAGAGGTTAAAGCATTGACAAGGTTGAGAATGCTCACTTAGCATCCATTTCTTGTTCTAAGAGTTCCTTTAACAAGAGTAAAAAAAAACCTAAGAGAAGGATAATGCAGTATAAGGGGCGACAAACATAAGGGCAAGCAAAAATAAGATATGGGTATGACTTGTTTCTTATGTAAGAAGGCTTGACATCCCAAGAAGGAATTTCCCAAGTTCACTATATGGCTAGATAAGAAGGGTATGGCACTTTAACTTGGTCAGTTCTAAAATTAATTTGACTTTAGTACCCAATGATACTCTATGGGTAGATTCAGGTGTAACTATTTACTCATATTAGTGTCTCTTTGTAGGATTGCATAAGCAGCCAAAGGCTAATTGATGCTAAAAATACATCTATATAGACCATAACAATCGGGCGGCTGTGAAAGCTATCGATTTATTTAGATTATCTTTAGGGAATAGATAAACTTTAGATTTGGAAAACATTTTTGTTACTGTCTTTTAGACAAAATTTGATTTATGTTTCATGTTTGGACAAATGTGGCTACTCTTGTTCATTAAGTAATAGAACATTTAGTGTTTTCTTAAGTTTAGAGCTAATTACTTCTGGTTCATTAATTGATAATCTTTATTTTTTTATTGTGTGTAAGCCAATAGTTTGAGAATTTGCATTTTGTAAATTTTGGTACTAAGTGTAGATTGACTTATAATAATTTTGCTAGCTTATGACATAGGCGTTTGGGGTATATCTATAAACAAAGAATGCAAAGGCTAATGTCAGATGACATTATACCTGTATCCAATATCGAATATATGAATATTTGTATTTAGTGCATTAAGGAAAAAATAACTAAAGTTAAAGGAACATGTGCTACTAGAGCTAGTGATATTTTGGAGTTGATTCATACAGATATCTGTGGGCTATTTCCCTATAAGGTCCTTTTTTGTTTTATTATAACTGAACCTTGCTATTACTTTATTTTTATTGATTTATTACCTTTTGGCCTCAAGACTCTCTAAATTTGATTTTCCTAAGCCCTTGAATTTTTCTTTATTTTTACCCTCATTTTTATGCTAGAAATTTGTGTTTGATCTTGCATTTCAGGGTATAAAGAAGGACTACCAAGTAGAGGAAAAGAAATCACTTCAGAAGTAAAGAAATGAGAAGGAAAGCAGTAAACTATAGTTTACTGTTGCAGCGGCGCATGTCTACCGCTGCAGCACTAGCTAGCGTCTAGCAGTGGCCATTCAGGCATCCAACGCTGGGGTTCTTCATTTGTTGGAGTCCCTGCCACTCACCACTACAGTGGTGAGATCGCATCGCTGCAATGGGAGTGCTCCTGCTGCTTACCTTAGCACGACGCTAAAGTCTTTTGAAGCCCTCATTTTCTATGTTCCACCGCTGCAGCGGCGGAGTTATTTTCCTGACACATTAGACTTTGTTTAAATAGCTAGAAGCAATTTTCTTTAGTGAATTCTAATCAAGAGAGAAGGGAGAACGCCATTCCTGTTGAGAATAGAAGGGAGAACTCGACTTTCAAGGCTTGGAAGGCTGAAATCCATCATCCGATTCATATTCGTGGCTTCTTCTGTCCTTATTTCTGTTTGTTGTTCTTTATTTTACATGAGTAGCTAATTTTTCCTATCTAGGGTTACTATGAACTCAACTCTAGATTAGGTTTTGTTTCCCCTCATGTAATTGCAACTCTGATTCAATTAACATATGTTTTCCTATTCATTTCACTGTTGCTTTATGTGAAATTGATCAATCCATATTTCTGCTTGTTGCTGTCATCAAACTCGAGAGAGGGAGGTGAAAGTAGAATGCTGTATAGGAAAAGCGAGTGCGTCGACCTTAACCGAAGCATTTTCACTTGTTAGCTGATAGAGATATTAGCTAATCTCATTTAATCAAAGTTAGGTTGAATGGTATTGACTTAACTCACTTAAGGAATTGCGTAGGTGTTAAGTATCTTAATTGAAATTCTTGAGAATTCTTTTAAGTTATTAGAATAACTTAGGATTAACTTATGCGATTGATAGAGCTATAAGTGTATGAGAGTGGTTTACAATTTCTAGGATGGATGAGAATGATTAGTAGCCTTAGGCTTTTAATTAGATTAATTTCATCAAATTGTGTGTTAGTTTGCTGTCTATTGAGAAAAGCTTTAAAAATTTACAGTCATATGTTCTTTACATTATCAGTTCTTAATTAGAGCTATCTTCAATCCAATCACTTTCGTCTAACTAACTCGTTTAAATTTCTTAGGTAGTTAGCCACTTAGTCCTTGAGAGAATGATACTTTTACTCTTAAATCACTATATTACTTGAGAGACTGGTGCATTTGCCAATTCGCCTAACAGCTTCCTGTAATGTAGAATAGTACTTTATCAACTTCATAGATGACTACTCAAGATATAGATACATGTACCTATTACATGAGAAGTCATAGTCATTGGATGTGTTCAAAGTTTTTAAAGTCGAAGTTGAGAATCAATTACACAAGAAAATTAGGGCCATCAGATTTGATTGTAAAGGTGAGTTCTACATTAGATACGATGAATCAAGTGAACAACATATGTGGCCTTTTGCCAAGTATTTGGCTTAGTGTGTGACTGTGCCATAGTACATCATAATGGGGACTCCTAGTCCAAATGATGTTACTTAGCGACGAAACCACGCTTTTTAGGGCATGTTTGGTTCTAGTTAGCTACAGTGACACATGACGGAAAATGGAAGCTTGCTACAGAAAATGGAAGGATTCCACATTTGGTAGAGGAGAGGAACAATGACGAAGAAAAAAAAAGGCTGGAAAACTGGTCATGAATTTGCTATTGTTCTTCCTCAAAAATTGCCATCAAAATTTTCATGGAAAACTGGGTCAAATGTCTGAATTGTCCATCTTTATCTTCTCTGTTGATTCACTTGTTTGTCTTCACTGGTTTTGATGACTGGATCGGGTGAAATCGGGAGGGTAGGAAAGAAGGCATAGAGAAATTGAGAGAGAAGGAGAGAAGGCATAGAGAAAAGTTGATTGTAGAAAAATTGATTTTAAATTGAAAGCACAGAGAAAAACACCAACGGGACCAGAAATTCAAAAGCAATGTCGAAAGCAAACTTATCTATAGCTTCAATTGTCGAAGCAATCTCACCATCAGCGTTGAAGGAGAAAAAGAGATAGGAGAAGCTGCTGGATTGGAGATGAGAGACAAAGGAAGAAGAGAGTTAGTACATGAGAGATGACAGATGAGAGAGACCGATGAAGCTGTTGGATTGGAGATGAGAGATAGAGGAAGACAGGAATGGGTACATAAGAGACGAGAGAAGAGAGGAAAGGGAGAAGTTGATATGGGTGTAGGTGATGTGTTGAATTGGATGGTTTTTTTTGAAAAAAAATAATAATTATAATTCAAGGGGTAATTTGGTAAATTAACCTCATTCATTTCCATTAAAAAATACATACCAAATATATCTTTTCCTTTTTCCTTCATTTTTTTATCATATACTAAACATGTTTTTTTCATCTTCCCTTTTCTTTTTTCTTTTCCTTTTTTCCTTTTCCATCTTTCCTTTCCTTTCCTCTTTTGTGTACCAAACGGGCACTTAAGGACATGTTGAGAATATAATTAGTCATTTTTCTCTACCAGAATTGTTTTTTGGAGAGGCTCTTAAGACTGTAGTGTATATCTTTAACAAGGTACTGAATAAAGCAATACTGAAAACCTAATATGAGTTATGGATAGGCAAGAAGCCTATTATTAGGCACTTGCATGTCTGGGAGGCAATTGAAAATTAGGTCAAAATTTATCGACGAAAATGATACTTTTGCCTCAATTAAATTAGTTAACAATTTTTCTATCATATTAAAATAAAAAAATCTACAATTTCATCCTAGAGTTTAGCATTAATTTACTTGCATTTACCATTACATAAAAAATAAAATTATAATCTCATATTATATAGAAAGTTAATTAGTTTGATAGAAAATACATTGAAAGGGAGATTTTGTAACATAACATCAAAAGAGTTGAGTATAATATTTAAAATAAAATGGTGACAAATTTAATTTAGCTAGACTTTAATAGTGATAAGTGTAATTTACCCCTTACATTATTACATACGTTTGTTCCAAGTATTGTTGGTGCCATTAGTAAAACATGTTTGTGTGAGTTTAAAATGTTTCCAGGGGAAAATGAGGGGCCAAAAGAATTATTTATCTTACAGAAAGATCATCAATCTTTCAATAAGCTAGTTCAATGACTTTGTTACATTTGGACGAATTTTTTATTAAAAAATTTATTAAAATATCAATTTGATTTCCCAATTTTAAGATGAAACAATACAATTAAAATACTTGTATCTTTATTATTCCATTTTAAACCATAATATATACCCTACAAGAATCAAATCCCACCTACAAAGAAATTTAATTAATACGGTGTCTCTTCTAATCAACTAAACTATTTTTTTTTTTGGAATTAATTAGGCTAGAGGCCCAGATCAGATTATTGCAAGAAAATGAAGATAGTCAACATTGGCCAATCACTTTGTTCACTGATCTACTCACATGAGTGTAAGTGAAAAAGAGGAACTTAGTAGTTGTCACGACTCAAATTTTAAGCACGTGATCGATATGGTGATACGAATTTTATGTTATCGTAAGCCTAATTGATATCTCTATTTCTACTCCTTTTTGTTTATTTATGAATATTTATAACATACATCTTTTCTTTTTTATTTATTAAATAACATAGTTTTCATAAGTATTTAGAATTTAACAAACAGGTAAACTAAATCAAGTAAATAGGACAACTTTATTTTAAATAATAGTCTCAATTGTTTAGATTTTAAAGACAACTCAGAGTTTGAAATATATATATATATATACATATATATTTAGATATGAATATATGTATGATAAAATAAAGATTAAAATTAGAAAATATTAATTAAGTATAAATAAAGATTAATTAAAACAAATATTAATTTATAAATAAATAGTAATTGAAATAAATATAAATAAATATAAAAAACTTATTAAAATAATTATTAATTTACAATATAAATTATTATAACCGTATACCATATATATATACAAGGGGAGATAAAAACTTATCCAGATTCCTTGCAATATCTCAAATTACAATTTTAATATTTAATATAAAATAGTCAAAACTTATTCATTCACAAAATCACATCAACTTAAATAAATTCATAATTGAAATCTTAACTCCTACTATAATCCATATCATAAATTCTTAAAATAAATCTTCGAATTCAAATCAAATTAAATACAGTAAATAAAGTAATTTATTAACTCGAGACCCCTTATATATCCTAGTTGATCACAGAAGTTCTTAAACTTAACAAAATAAAATACTAAAAAATGGGACCTACTCAACGATGGGATAATCCAATGGCAACTACTCCTCTAGCAGAAGATCATTGTCCACTACCTAATCTGAAAAGGAAAAACCAACAAATGTGAGATAATAATCTTAGTGAGCGAGCCAATCCCTTCCTTAATAAAATCTGCTATATAAAAGAAATAAAATAAAAGTATAGGCAAAAATCACAAATCACAAGAAAAGATACATACAAAAAAATTTGTAATTCAATCAAACAATTCAGACTAACGAAAATAATACTCATCAAAGGAAAAACACCCAAGAGCACCCATATATCTGCTTAACCAATCTCATCAAAAAATTTACTATGACGCACAACCTCATCATCTACAGTCAAGGCGCCTCACGGATTAAATTCGAGCTCGTCTCCCTACCAAAGGAATTATTGTCTCTACTCTCAGAGGTCAAGCCATCCTATCACCTAGATTTCCTGCTTGACATGAGAGAGGATACTATTCTACCCAAACACAAACAAGGTTTCAACTCAAGTCAAACAATAGCAGTAATGGTCATCAATCATAATTTCACAAAATAATCTCAACTATCTCCGATCTCAACAATCACATATATATCACATGTTCATCCCTTTTTCCTAACATTTTCTATTAGGAAATTCATCAACAATTGAATTGTATATAGAATTCTCAATTTATTAACTTGAATTCCTTAATCAAATTCTCCCTTTTCTTACCATGATTATTATCTATCTTATTATCATATCACTTTAACGCTTAAGATAATATTAAAGTAGGGTTGGTTCACTCACATAGATTCCAAAGAATCCTATCGATTGAAACCCGATCAAGCTTCCTTGATGTGAAAGGAAATTCGTGTGCTATGATATTTGTATATATTTAAAAGAAAAAAGGAAAAAGAGAGATGGTCTAGATGTTAAAATGCATTCTTAAATTGTATTATTAAATTACAAAAAAAGCATTAAGGAAAATTAATTTTGGACTTACCTTTACTAATTGATTCTGGAAAAGATGAAACTACAAATGTGTGCGTGAGATTAAGAAAGCACGGCGTTGGTACGCATCCGTATACAACATTGACGTTGCAGTTACTTGTGTGTACGAAGATGGTTGAGGGGTGTGAGGTGTGATATATGCTGGGAGGTGGTTAAAAAGTGGAGATTGCGTGTGAGTGCTGGCCGAAAACTATGTGTTAGGACTCCTAGTAGGTATTTTTTTTTTTGGGGGGGGGGGGGTGGGTGGCAGGGGCGTATATGTGGGACGGTCTGACTAATGAAGATGAAGAGGTGTTGATGGCTTTGATGTACATGGCAAAGGCAAAGTGGAGGGGTATTGATATATGGTTTTGATATATATTGCTTTGATGTGTGTGTGAACAAGATGAAAGGGTGGGAATTTCGAAAGCTATGTCTTCTTAGATTAGGATTTGAAAATATAATTATATATATTTAGATTTATTTGCCTACTTTATTTTTTGTTAGTTATTTCACAATAATGCATTATCCTATTAACTTGTTCTTTAAACTCAAAAAGATTTGTTATTCAAATCTTAGATTATCTTAAGTAAATATAATTTGTTCAAATTGTAGTTCTTAAGAAACTCTTCAGATTTAAATATGGAAACCATTATCCTTAATTTTAATATTAAAAATACTTGGTTAGTTAGATAAATAAATATTTTTTTATTTGATCTTTGCATTATCTTTTAATTGTTTTTCTACAACCTTATTTAATATTAAACATAATTATTTATTTCCCCCTATTGTACGCATCTACTGTTCACTAAGCCTTATTTTAAATTTTTTTCTTTTTTTTATAAACCAATTAATAAATTAATCAAACTTCTTATTCCAAAAATATTAACATCTTATGATTATAAGTTATTTTTCATTTCCTATTTCACATCAAGGTTTCTTGTAATTTTTTTTATCTATTCTTACACTTTGTACACATTTTCACCGCACCCCACAAGATTCTAAATTATTTCATTTCTAAAATCTTTCATTTTAGTCCCTGTATAGACTACCATCACACATTGCTAGCCTATAGCACAAAATCATATACTAAAGCATTATCACATCACAATATAACTTCTCAAGCACATATTGCACTCAATTTACAAATAAATATTTGTAAAATAAAAATTAAAATAAAAAATTAAATGACCGACATTACAGTAGTTGTCTCGAATATCTCCTACCATCATCTCTAAAGGGGAAAAATCCTGAAGGGACTCAAAAGCACACACCAATGCTAAACAATTTGTCTCCACCTCCAATTCCTTGAATCTAGAGAATAAGGCCAGTTACAATGCCCAAATCACGACCTTGGCTTCGACAATTTCTAGTGAGAACTACCTATCGACTACTTTCGACGCCGCTACCATAATCATGCCATCAGCTTTGCAGAAGACTGCTTCTAAACACTAGCGGCCACAACTTTGGCACCTTGTATCCGTATTCAACTTGATCCTACCATTCAACGGTGGCCTCCAGAACTTGATAGGAGAAATAGTGGCGCCCAAAGCACAGTTCAGACCCTTGTACTCTTGAAGAATTTGGAAAGAGGAACACACGGCTTTTGGCGGTGAGGTAAATTTACTATTAAAAGTAATTTCATTCCTCCTC
This sequence comes from Biancaea sappan, assembly GCA_037074585.1. Classification (NCBI taxonomy): domain Eukaryota; kingdom Viridiplantae; phylum Streptophyta; class Magnoliopsida; order Fabales; family Fabaceae; genus Biancaea; species Biancaea sappan. The sequence continues at coordinate 6,664,551 of CM073495.1, forward strand.
AACCATATCCCCCAACACGCTATAGCAATTAATTCCAAAACCTCATTCAAGTCTGAAGCTAGGCGTTCCTGCAACTAGTGAAGAAAAGTTATGGCATCAGAGAAGGTCAACCAGAGACCCAAAGGAGATGCAAACCAGAAGACAACAACCTATTGACATCCCGCAAAGACATGCTGTAAGTCCTCGACCTCTCTATATCTAACACAATCTACTGATACATGAACCCCCTATTGTTGTAAATTAGTTTTGTAAGGTAGTGCATTATGAATTAATCTCCAGAAAAATATTTTCATCTTAGGTGAAATTTTTAGTTTCCAAATTCTGCACCAATTAATTTTGGGCCTTGATGATGATGTCTTTCCCCTATCCTCCTGTTCTCGTAGCTAGTGATAAGCATATTTGACAATGTACACACAATCAGTAGTAAAAGGCCAAAAGAGAGTGTTAGTAACAGGTCTTCTAGATAGAGGTGTACTTAGAATGTATGAAATATCAACTGGAAGAAAATGTTGTGTAATTTCACCCATATTCCAGCTTCTCCTCTCCTGATGAATAAGTTCACAAACATTTTGTATAGTAGCATTCCCAGTAGATGATGTAAAAACCTTACTATGATCTTTATGGTTTAACCAGCGATCATCCCATATGTGAATAGACTCCCCATTCCCAACTCGCCACACACAGCCTTCCTCAAGAATATGCCTTGCCCTCATTATGCTTCTCCATGTATAACTGCAGCCAGTATTCATTTTCGCTTGCATAAAGGAAGAACAATGATAGTCCTGTCCCTTAAGAACCTTAGCAACCAAAGAAGTAGGATTATGTAGAAGCTGTCATCCTTGTTTAGCCTACAAAGCCATATTAAAATGCTATAAACTGCGAAAACCCAATCCCCTTTTAGATTTAGGTAGGTAAAGTGTTTGCCATGAGACCTAATTAATTTTCCTCGTGTATTTACTTCCCCACACAAGTAATTATGAATTGCAGATTCCAAATCATGGCAAATAGATCATGGTAAGGCAAAACAACTTATGACATAAGTTGGATTTTCCTCAGCCACTAACTTAATAAGCACCTCTCTAGCACCTAGGGAAAGCATTAAAGCCTTCAAACCCCAAAGCTTCTTTTTTAATAGATCAATTAAGTTAAAAAAAATACCTTTCTTTTGACCTACCCACTATAGTAAGCAAACCAAGATATTTTTTAAGAACATCCGTAGTCGTTATTCTTATCCTTTTTTGGATCATAGTTTGGCAACTAGTAAAAGTCTCTTTATAGGCTTTAACACAACTCAACACTATTTCCACCTCATTCATCGATGCCTTTGAGAAAATGACTGCATCATCAGCAAAAACTAGTTGCAAAATAGGTGGCGAGTATCTATCAACCTTCACATCATGAGTCAGTCCTCGATTATTAGCATCCTCAAACAAATAGGAAAATATATCTGCACACAAAATAAACAAATATGAGGAAAGAAGATCTCCTTGATGAAGCCCTCTTTGTGGGATAAATTTCAGTCCCACTTCTCCATTAATAATAATAGCATAGGATAAAGAAGTCACACATTTCATAATTAATTCAACAAACGATGCTAGAAAATCCATTGCCATCAAAACACCATGCAAAAACCTCCAATCCATCTGATTATATGTCCTTGCCATGTCCAATTTAAGTGGCATATATCCCTTCCTTCCTTTGGTCTTGTGCTTCAAATAATGAAACGCCTCAAATGCAATAAGAACATTATCAATAATAAGTCTACCATGCACAAAAGCATTTTGGGTCTCATTAATTAACAATGGAAGAATAGTTTTCAGCCTATTAGCAATGCATTTTATCACCAATTTTATAATTACATTACATGAACTAATTGGCTGAAAATGAGAGGGGAGATGAGCCATAGGAATTTTTGGAATGAGAGTAATGTAAGTGTCATTAAAATCCACGAGATCACGAGCTTTATTCAAAATCTGCAACATTATATTTGATACATCATCCCCCACCACATCTCAATAAAGTTGATAAAATAATGCACTAAACCCATCTAGACCAGGGATCTTAGTAGGGCTCATCTCATGTAAAGCCATAACAACAACATCCCAGTATAGAGATACAAAAGATCTCTACTCATATGGGCCAGTACCTTCTGTTTAAGTAATTAGCAGCATCGTTCAATGCTAGTGAGATCATCTGCCCAGAATAAATTTGTGAAAAAATCCACCATAAGAGATTGCAAATCACCAAAATAGAACTTCCACCCACCTTATTGATCTTAAGACCATGTATTGTATTTTTTTTGCTTTTGTTCAGATGCTTTTATGTGAAAAAAAAGTAGTGTTCTTATCCCTATTTTGCAACCATGACATCGTTGAACGTTGCTTCCACCAAATCTTTTTCCTCTCTAAAAGTTCATTTATTTCTAAACATATAGTTGTTTTTTATGGTGTAAATTATGTGGTGTAGGAGGAAGTGATTGAGAGATATCTAATGATTTCTCCAAATTTTGAATTTTCTTTCTAAAATCTTTAACTCCCATAAAATTGGCACATACCATATCCTTTTGCACCCTATAAAGATTCTCCCTTAAACCAGCACCATGTAGCCAGGCACTCCTAATACAATCTCCACAATCTAACTTCTTTGTCCAACTCTCTTCAAATCTTAGTCCTTCTTGGTGAAGAGGGAATATCGAACGAACCCATAAAAATAATTAGTGGACTATGATCTGACCCAAATCTTTTTCCATGAGCCACCTTATAAAATGGGAATTTGAGTAAAAAAGATTCTGTAGCAAAAACATGATCAAGCCACAATTGCATAGTTGCATCCCCTTCCTTATCATTAGACAATGTGAAAGGATATCCTCCAAAGCCCATATGCTAAACTTTACAGTACTCTACAACATCTCTAAATCTCTGTAATTGTGCAGTAGTTTTAGGAACACCACTTGTTTTCTCCACATTATACAACACCTCATTAAAGTCACCAACATATAGCCACAACAATGTTGAGTAGGAGTATAATGTCCTCAACATATCCCAAGTCCTATACTTCTGTGCCTCATCTAGATAGCCATAAATGCCAGTAAATCTCCATTCATTATTCAAAACTGCATCATTGAAAATAACATCAAAATGGTTCAACAAGCACGATTGTAGAGAAACACTATAATAGTTTTTTTCCAAATAAGAACAAGTCCACCTGCACGAAACTGTCTACTACAGTCAATACAAGTAAGCCATCATAATTCAAAATAGCTCTTGTTTTCTCCACCTCAGATTGTCTCACCCGTGTCTCTTGAAGAAAAATAAGAAGGGGAGATGAAACCCGCACTAGCCTCTTCAAGGCCCGAATTGTCTGCGGACTCCCTAACCTGCGACAGTTCTAACTTAAGATTTTCATGATGATCAGTGGGGCAGCTTCCCTATCCCATTGATATAAAATCATCCGCCTCATCAAATATTCTCTTTTTGGTTGGAAGAGATAATTGAGATTATGCTAAAAGCATCGAAACATTCACCAAATGCTCATGACTAAAAGCACCCGCAACTAAAGATTTAGACATATTCTCTAAACCTACCTCAACTGGATTTGAAACTCTACTCAGAATAAGACCAAAAGCTATTTTAGAATTATCTGGAGTGTGAAAACCATCCAAACGTGGTTGAGAGGGACTAGCGACATTACTTGCAACAATTTATTACATCTGATAACACCTTTCCCACGGCCATGCAGACATACTTGTGGCTGCTTTAAGTGAACAACTTCACCCATATTGACACTGTCATCCACTAAGAATCCCTTCCCACGGTCCAACACTTTTTTAGTGGGGTTTGAAGTGTCAATCTCTGTCAAAGCCACCTAGTTTAGGCCTTTAGGAATATCACATGGATCCCTAGTTTTTATGTCCCTACAAGCAACACTTGAGCCTAGACTTAGATGGCCCACCTTTGAATTATACCTCCAAGATCCACTTAAAAAAGAATTACTATCATCGTGGAACTGGTTATGCATGCTCAAGGTTGTCAAGATTGGGATTCGATACAAGATCGAAAAAGGCACAGGCAGGATCGAATTTGGGCTCGTAGGATTCTATCAAATATATAAAAATATATAAAAAATATAATAATGACAAAAACTTTGTATATAATACAAAACTATCAAAATCTAATTTGTCAAAAAAAAAAAAGCTCAAAGATAAATGTGTCATAGTCTTAAATAGATAACCAAAGTATTAAATATTGATCAAAAGTCATTAAAATATTAAATACATAAACCATATAAAACCAAAATGAATAAGATATAAATTAATCCTCATTCTTATCACTATCTATATCATCATCATCATCATCATTAGAATCTCTTAATTTTACATCTTCATTAATTAAAAAAAATAAAAAAATTTAGAAATTTAAAAAACACATAAATGATAAATAAAATAATTTTAAAAATTTTTAAAAATCACATAAATGATTTACAAACACATAAATAAAAAATAAAAAATCTAAAAATTATAAAAAAATTTTAAAAATTTTAAAAAATTGGCAGGATCTGCAAAATCACATGATCCGGATCTTGATCCTGTACGATCCTGTGACAAAAACGTTCCTACGTGAAATTAGGATCATTTTTAAGCACAGGATCCTATGATCCTATGATCTTACAATCCAACTTTCTGATTTTGACAACACTGTGCATCCTTGTTAGACAACCTGCCATATGTCACATTAGGAAGTGCTAGTGTCACACCCCAATTTGAGAACATGACCAGCACAGTAGTGGACTCTGTCTACCACTGTAAGCCTTAACAAACATCACAAATAAAATATAAACACATACATTCCTAGGTGTTCTATCCTACTACAGAGTGACTTAACCCGTAACTACTACTGCATTTACCCACCTGACACCAAAAGGGGGTCGAGGACTCGGACGCTACACAACTCCTCGTATGGAGACTCATTAGATACCCAAAAACCTACAAGCGTATGCAAGAGAGAAAAAGTGAGTATGTAATACTCAGTGAAGACCAAAATAAATAAGAAAAAGCAATTGTATACAACATGTAGGGATAAGATCTTAGTCAATCCTGCCCTTCACCATAGACTTGTTTCACACATAAGACCAAAGTGTAGCCCATGAAATTCTAATTCACCACAATATGTCACAAAGTATCTCAGTACACATATGCAAACATTCACAGTACATATCCCAACATCCATCAATTATAAAAAAAAAATTTGCAACATAATACCATCTAAATACTAATAATATCAGAGCATCAACCATAGAAGGGAATATAGTATAGAGTCACATCATAATATATAAATAGGAGAGTCACACATGGTTCTTTTAATAATCTCATAAATCATAGTGGAGATTAGGGGTGAGCAAAATCCAACCTAACCGGCCCAATCTGCCTAATCTGACTCAACCTGCACGTTTGGGTTGGGTTGGATTGGGTTGACGGGTTGGGTTAGGTTGAGAATTCTCAATCCGCCAAGCTGCGGGTCGGGTGACGAGTTGAGAATTCTCAACCCAACCCAACCCGCCAACTCGATAGATAATTAAATATTTTTTTTTATTTTTTGTTAGTAGTGCTGTAATTCATTGACAAGGTTTCACTTTCTTCTGAAGACCATAGACCAGAGTCACTTTCCCCCTTTTGCATTCTTCACTAATTCACTTCATCTTCTTCACTTATGCATTCTTCACTTCTAGTCCACTCTTACAGGCCATGCTTTGGCGCTCTCAGCCTTTCTATGTGGCAACAGTACAACCATGAACATGGTTTTGTCATTTTCCAGCCACACACCATATCTGATTCAATATTCCTAAATCTCTATGCAACCTTTAGCAAACTGGAAATACAACGGTCTTTCCTTTAATTTAATTTTTAAATTCAAAGTCGAGGATTGAGGAGTGAACTGAGGAAGACTGAAGTGAAGAAGAAGAAGACAGAAGCACTACTCGTACTCAGAGACTCAGACCGAGTAGATCTGTTTGGGACTTCTGTATTCTTTACAGTGACAGTTGGGTAACTTGGGTTGTCATCGTTCGTCCAAGCAGATTGTCCCTCTTCCTTGTCACTGTCCTTAGTCACAGCCTAAGCAGAAACTCGTCTTCCTCATTACTAACTTCATTTCTGAGACTAACGAGAAACTAAAGAAAAAAAGAAAAGAAAAGAAAAAAGAAGAGAGAAAAAAACCTCAACCCGCCCAACCCGACCCAAAGCAACCCGCTGAAGGGCGAGTTGGGTTAGTTTGGGTTTAGCAGTAAAAAAAACCTGAACCCGACCCAACCCAACCTACTGGCTGTTGATTAGTTCGGATTGATATTTACACTCAACCATAACCAACCCGACCCGTACTCAGCCCTAGTGGAGATGGCCACACAGGCATTTCACTATATTCTCTTATACTGTAGTGGAGAGGGCCACACTAGCTTCTCACTAGATTCTCAGAAATTGCTATATGTGCATAGGTCACAAGTTAGGAGGGCTTACACTAGCTCCTCTTCACTAACCCATAGTAGAGGCCACATAGGCTTCTATTCCAATGGATAAAAGAGGGCCACACAGGCTCCTATTCTAGTTTATACAGAGAGGGTCACACAGACTCATATTTCAATTCATAATAGAGAAGGCCACACAAGCTCCTCTTCCAATCAATACAAAGGAGGGCCACATAGGCATCTATTCTCCTCCATACTAGAGAGGGCCACACAAGCTCTTCTTACCTCAATCAACAGTCATAGTGTGAGTGGACTATTCAGCCCTTCGTACTACCATTATTCCAATTTTTATCAAACGAGCCAACTAGGCTTCTTGCACAATATGCAACATAAAGATTATTAAACTTGAGGTGTGTTATATTTACAACACCTGTTGATATAGCACCGCACATAATCATTGAACCAACAAAGAATCAAATTTCCATATTAACACATGAAACTTCCAACTCGCACACTAGAAATAGGATATTAAATACAACATAACAAGGAGCTATTCATCCACATTACACAACTCATTATACCAATACTTGATAACAATGTAAAGTATAACATGCTAGGCATTCAAAATCTCAAGATAGCTAAATGCCTTTCCATAACCATCCTAGGACTCTTCCACATTGAACCACTTCTTGTAATTGTGGTCATCCATGGTGTTTTTAAGAAGGCTACACAATTTCCTCTTTCGCTTATGTCTCAAAATATACACACCCATGATCAAACAAGGTAGTAAGTCCAACACATCTAGACTCACAATGCACATGCCAATTACTTGTTCATCTCACACAAGAAGCTCACACACACATAGAATGTTCTCATGAGGCAATTAGTGCAATTAAAATTTCTATATATATGTACCAAAGAGTGGTCCTCGAATGGTAAGACCCCCACCACCTTTCCTAAATAAAAAGGATTGAAATTATCCTCATTCATGTAACTAATAACTTATAGGTACTCATGTGGTCCACTATGGAAATCATGCATATAAAAGTAGTTACCAATCATGGAAAGTAATCTTTATGCTACTTAAGTGAGGTAAGACACTCACCTTTATCCCTAAATTATGCTTTTTACCTTGGCTTCGTGGATGATTAGAGTGTATTTATTGGTAAAATTGATTTAGAATCATCCTCTAATAATCCCATCATGAAAAGTGCTCAGAAAAGGGTCAAAATATGAAGGAAGATTATTGGATGGCCGCTGCAGCGCTAGAAGGTAGAAAAATAATCAATTGGCTGTAGGGTCCATTGTTGCAGTGACTATTCCTGAGCGACGGATTCTATCGCTGCAGTGACAAGATCTGATAGCGACATAATTTCCTTCTATCATTCACCACTAGAGCCTCAAGCGGTGGCGCTACAGCGGTGAATGATAACAACCAGAACACGATTTTGAACCTATTCCCTTCTTCTAATCATCTCCCTTCAAACCTAAACCAAAATTCAAGATTTCCCAAGTGTCTTGGCCATCAAAGTAAGCGTTTAACCCATCAAACCACATCTACAACTCCTTTTCATCTCTAATTTCATAAATCAAACCTAAAGTTTTCCAAAACCCTAACACCTTCCATTTTTTTGATATGGCTTGAGTTCCAACATGAATCCCAAGTTCTTTTCAATCCTTTGGTGGGTAAAACATCAAGGAAAGAGGAAGAGAAGATTGAAGAACCAAAAGCACCCAATATGCCAACATAAAAACACCAAACCCACTCAAGACATCAAATATCAGCACAAGGGCTCGTGACCTTCGAGAATAGAAGAAAGAGTTGAAAACTTTGTTCTTACCTTGATTCTTGAAATTTTCCGACATGAAGGTAAGCCGTCAGTGGCTGGAATTCAAGTACCCACCAAAGAGACCAAAGCTTAGGGGAGATTTGGTGAATAGAGGTGGATGTGAGTAGGAAGAGTGGAAGAATGGGTGACAGACGAAAATAAAGATTGTGAAGGATGAAGTGTATGAAATTGGTTAAGTGATAGAGAGGTAAGTTTTTAAAATTGCTACCTAGTCTTTCCCCCATTTCTTCTTAAATGAAGGTAGGGACTTGGGTGCGAATTTTAAACAATTTACTTAAGTATTAGTAAAATTGTTCTTTTTCACAAATACCACCCACTCTTAGTAACTTTTCATCACAACACCCCATTTAATCCTTCAACAACCTTATTTTTCAAAAATCATGATATTGCCCCAAACTTTTAGAGTCTTTCGTGAAGATCATTCTCCGTAATTATTTAACCTACACATTTTGTCACTTATACTCATTTCCATAGCCAAGGTCACAGAATTAAACACAAGGCACATGTAAATAATAATTTCCCCATCACAATTCACATTTTTCACTTAAATCCTTACACAAGGGGCCTTAAGTTTTATCTTGACATAACTTTTCATTATGACCAACCCATCTCAATTCATAAATATTATTATTCATACACAAAACCTCCCATGCATAAATCTTAACACATGAACAAGGATCACATACAAGGATTCCCACTAATCCACAATCACTCACTTGCATAAAGATGAAATAAACACATCAACTAGGCTCAGTAATACTTTAAGGTACTGCATAGTTGAAAAAAAAATATTTAGTCTAAATCCTTGGAATTGTCCTGTACCAAAAAGATTATATTTTATTAACCAAAACATTTCAAAATTGTAGGTATTACAGCTAGAGTGCACTTATTCAAACCAAGCAGCATTAACTCCATCAATGTTGTGACATCCACGTTTAAATGGGATAGGGCATTACCACCCATAACGTTGGGATAACTACCGTTTTGAATTGCCACATCACCCACCTTCTCTTTCCCAGCACCACCATCAAATCCACACCTCTTTATACCACCACCATGTGCACCACCACCAAAATCACCACCATGAAAAATACCACCATTACAACCACCACCATGAGAGTCACCCCCTTTGCACCACTGCCATGAAAGGAACCACCATAAGAGTCACTAGCATGAGAATCTCCATCATTAGAGGAGCTATGAAGGGAATTATCAGTATGGAGCTACCCATCCATGGGATGAAAAATCAACTTCCTCCGTGGATCCTAATATCCATAACAATCTTAAGTGAAAAGAGCATTTTTAATTGGTGAAGCTTTGAGCCATGGCCCAAAATTAGTCTGTCACTCCATAGCCCTATCATCAACATGCTGCGAAGTCCAACAATCATGCAATACATGTCCAAGAATACTATACATATAGCAGTAGTCATGTAAGCATTCATATTTGAAAAAAAAAACTTTAAAAGGTTCCCCAAATCTAGCCACCATCAGTGTTCCCCTTCGTAAAGGCTTCGAAAGATCCAACTAGGATCTGAAATGCAAAAACCTTCCCCATCTCCCCTCATTTGTATCATCTTAGCCTATGAACTCACCTATCTTGTTAGTAATGACTTGGGCCACTACCTAAGTACATTGGGTTAGTGGCAGGTCATAGACCTAGACCCAAAATGGTGCAGTTATTGGTTTGATTTTTGAAGGATGCTCAGTACTAGTGATTTGTTTTAAACATAGGACCTTTCTCTCAAACCACCAAGGCTCCCCATTAAGCACTCTTTCCATGTCCTTCCAGTCCAGAAACTGAAACATTAATAATTTTTTTTCCAATCTTAGTAATTTCTAGACCATGTCTTAATTTCCACACCTGAGTAATGCACCATTGTTGTAAGTAGACGAAGTTCAAAGAGACCTAACAAGGTAGAGTTTAAACTTAGCAACATCCCCATCAACCCTAGGCCCCCTAGTCTCAACAATTTCATTCTCCTCATCTGTGAACTGTAAAGTAGACCAGGCATCCATACCGTAGAATAATACAAAGAAGGCTAAAAAACACACATAGGTCACCACAAAGACAGCCTGTGATCATACACTTGCCCAAAAATTACCACCCCAAACCAGTTACAAAAACCATGTCAGGGAAAAGAAACCGTCATGAGAGAGAGAGCAAACGAAGGTTGACATGTAAAGACCAAAAAAAAATATCAACTAAACTATTCTCTTTATATATATGATGATATATGTATTTATTTGACTAAATTAATTTATCCAATTTTTGTCGATCAAATTCAACTTAAGTTGATCTACATGTCCTAAGAGAAATTTTGAGATAGATAGAATTAGGGGTGTTCATATACTCGATTCACTTCAATTTTAAGTCTAAACTAAACCGAACTGATCTCATTGGTTTTATAAAATTGTGAAACTTATTCAGTTTTAATTATTGGGCATTTGATTAGGTTTTGGACAGTTTGATTTATGTTTTTTTTTTGAATGGTTTGGTTCAATTTTTGATGTTTTTGTTTACTTTTTTTTTTTGCAATATCATTATATTATAAACAAACATACACTTGTCTGTGAAAGTCTTTATATCAAACGTTAAAACAAAAATAAGTCAAATCCTGATTTTTAATATTAGAAACAGCGTGGTATTATGATTTTTTTATGTCCACATAAAAAACAACTAAGACACATAGATTCAAATTAATTTTGAAGGCAAAATTTGTAAAATAATAAAATAATTAACAAAAATATGAGATTCATTTATTTATTTACAAAAGAGAGTTGGTAAATAATATTATTGTAAAATTTACAGTCACCAACACAGTCTGAGTCGCGTCTTTTAAGAGACACTGTCCTTAAGGAAATTATTCCGTTACTACAGAAATTATTCTGTGTCTACAGAACTTCCTCCAGGATTAAATAGACCCTTCTGAATGTTCTCTCAAGAACTAGAATACTCAGGTGCCAAAATAGCAAAAAATAAAACATGTAACTCAGAAAGTTTGAGAGAAAGAAAAGAAGAGAAAGACAACCTCTAGTTATCTCTCGTTTTCTAAAGTGAGGGGAAAGGAGCCTTTTTATAGGCATAAAAATGTAACGGTAAAAGACATAGACATAAAAGACTTTTAATAGCAATTAATATTTCATAACCGTTTTTATTAATTGCTATTAAAACTTGGCAATTAATATCAATTAAATAGCCGATACGAAATATTAAAAGCAATTAAAATTCTCTTATTCCTTTTTTTTAAAAAAAAATCTTTTGAAATATCAAGCTCATTAAAATGCTATTTTTTCCAACAATCCCCCACATATTTCAAAAGATATTTTTGAAAAAAAACTTTTGGGTTACATATGGGCGTAGTCGCATTAATCCGGTGTCTCTTTTTAGACTATGAACCAGACCTATACCGATAAGATTTATCTTACAGAGTAGTCAGTGAAGCATATAGCTTCTATGAACCAACATACTCTTAGTCGTAAGATAGTGACCTTAAGAGTCGCATCTCACCCCCCACATTTATGCTATTAATGCCGTTGTGCGCGTTATTTCGACCGTGCGCATGCCTGGAATTCATGAGTGCTCTAGAGATTTTGCCACGATCTCATGGGAGCTGCCCCACTCCACACTCATATAGGTGACTTCATCAAGTGTATCTGCAATGAATACACCACCCTCAATGTAGGGCTATGAAGATCATAAAGAGCTTACGCTTAACCCACAAGTCAATGCATTCTAGTACTTTCACGCTTAACACCTTAGGAAATAGATTGAGAATATAGTACTAGCAGAATTAACAGACGACTTGCTATTACCCATATGAACCTTCTTCATGGGATCTCCAATCACAAAAGTTGGGTTCCCCCCGCTGTTAATTTCATATTGGCTTAAGTCTAATTTCCCTCGATGTGTGAAGGACTAATTTCCTTCTTACATGCATGTTTAGTCAGTGAATTGGCCAAATTCACTTTTGACTTTACATAACTGATCAGTATACTTCAAATTTCATTTTTTTAGCAATTGTTTGATAACTTTATGTCTCAACACAAGTGTCTACTCTTACCATTAAAAGTTTTTTCTTTACAATGGCTATTGCCACTTGGTAATCACAAAACACAGACACTGACATCATTGGGCTCTTACCCAACTAAAAAATTTGCTAAGAAGTTTTTCTACTACTTAGTCTTGTTTGCAGCCAACTCCAGAGCACTAAACTCTGATTTTATAGTGAACCTATAAATTTATATGGCTGCTCTCTCCAAAATAACGTCCCACCACCAAGGGTGAAGTTTTAACCACTAGTGGACTTTGTCTCATCTGAATCAAAGATTCAGTTAACATCATTGTATTTTTCTAATACAATGGGAAATCCACTTTATATGATATCGTAAATCACGATACCTCTCAACTCTTTTATTGAAATTGTGTACATATAAATACTCATCTGACACATAACACATGATATGTCAGGTTAGGTAAAGTTTATTAAATACAACAGATACTCTCCTCTGTTTTCCTTAACTGAGTGTTAAAATTATAAGGAGTTTTCACTAGTTTGTCATCTTGATGATCAAACTTTTAAGACAATTTTGAACATAACATTCTTGTAATAGTAAAATACCATCACCTTTCTTTATAGTTTTAATCCCAAAATCTCATTTACTTCACCTATGTCTTTCATGTCAACACTAGATGTAAAGGAATATTTGACTTTATGTAACATTACGTCTCACATATACAGACAAATAATCATCCTTACCATCTATCACTTCCACATACATACACATCCATCTTTAATTAAAAAAATATTTTCACTAATTATGAAGAGAAAATATTAACAACATAATAACTAAGGTTTTATAATTAATTTATTTTTCTTATAGTTGTGTAATACAAACCTTGCAAAATACCCCCATATTTTTAAATTTATCAGAGTATGATTACACAACTCATATGAAACTTCATACAAAATCTTATAATTATTATAGATGGGCATCAAACGCATAACATATATGCATATCTATATTCATCCACCATATAATAAAATTATTTAGGAACTTTTCAATCTCATTTTTGTGACTAATAACTCAACAACATTGTACCTCTATGTAAAATTCAAGAGTTTTCATGGATTGACATTAGAAAATACTAATTCCAATATATATATATATATATTGCATATTATCATCTCAATGAGATGATTTCCTGAATTTGAAAATTGACAGCATATCATCATCTCAATAAGATGATTTTCTTAATTTCTAAATTGGCCCAAAATTTATATGCCAATATCTTCAAATTTGGTCAAAATCCACAAAAAATTATGTTCCAAAATAAAACTCTCAAAAATTTAAGATGAAGCTATTTTGAATTCTTAAATTAAAACCCTCACACATATGTTAATTTTAAGAATTCTACATAAAATTCTCAAAAAGAGAAATATTAAAATAGTGTAATATATCTCATGATGTAGGGAGAAGAAATCACCATTGCACAAATTTGCTTAATGAGCAAAATTGATCACTTCATGATCACTCAAAATTAGAACTCTAAAAATTATGAGTTGTGCTCATAAAAATAATAGCAAATAATAATTTCACTCTATATATATGATATTTGATAGTGGATCAAATCAATATGTATTTGCTCCACATAATACAAATACTATATATATATATATATATATATATATATATGCACAATTTACGTTAAAAGAATTTTTCCAAATCAAGTTAAAATAACTTGTAAAACATTGTAGATACACAAAACAATTTATAGCCAAAGCTAAAGTTTTGTATCAACACACCTTATCATGTGTATATACGTATCTCCACAGTCCCAAATACACTTACATATTTGGCTTTTTATATTCTTTTCGTCATTGCTTAAAACTATTGGATACCATAACATGAGTATTAAAGCTATAAACTCAAGGATTGATTTCAATAATATATTCCAACGTAAATTAATATAAAATTCATGTTATCAAGGCATTGAACCCAAAAATTAACGACAATGTACATATAAACATAAACTGTCATGATTTATATATATAGTGGTTTCCTTATGGTCTTCCCATTTTCTCACAGTAATATATATATATATATATATATATATATATACACCAAAATCATACACATTTGAATATATAGTCACGTTTTCCCACGAGTGTATCATATGTTGGCCACATAACACTAATTAATAAGGCACCAAAGGATACACACATAAAACAACATAAAGACACATTTATATATGTATATAAATATGCTTTTATTTTCATATAATTAATTCCAATGATAGCCAACATTGAAGTACATAATGGACCATCATGAAGCAAGGAAAACTAACGTTCATATTAATCAACTTTAAAACAAATTTATTTATTTATTTATATAATATCCCAATATCATATATATATATATATATACACACATATATAACATGTAGAGTGGTAAGATCCGTTGAGCTATATTTAAAAGCCATCATGAGTATTGACTCTAACCAATTAAAAAACGTACACATCATGAAGCCAACGGACCAACGGATATAAAACAACATAAACAATAAACACCATCCAAGTGGAGTAAGTGATTAAAACATAAAAAGAAAGCCAATTACAACATAATGAGGCTTAATGTAAAGGTTTCAACCTTTTTTTTTTAACCGTCTGCAACATAAAGGAATTAACCAATATAATGATGACAATTAAAAATATGGAAACGTACTCATGAATGCCAACGTTCCTAATGTATATCAAGGATGGTTAAGACTTTATACAATAAATCAATGGAAATTAAGCCACATTAATATATATATGCACACATCATGAGGAAAGCAACGTTTCATATAATATATATATATATATATATATATATATATATATATATATATATATATATATATATGTATATCATATATAGATTGCCAACCTTTTCAACGAAAATAATATAAAATACTAATTATCTCATAATTAATATTTTATAGTAATATTCTAACATAAACTTCATATTTTTAGCAAGACAGCAAATATATCAAAACAAATAATATGATATTACCTCTGTGAAAAAGAGTTGTTCAGACTATGGTAGTGTCGGTCTAATTTCTTTAAGATTGTTGTAAAATTTACAGTCACCAACACAGTCTGGTCGCTTCTTTTAAGAGACACTGTTTTTAAGGAAATTATTCCGTGACTACAGAAATTATTCTGCGTCTACAGAACTTCCTCAAGTATTAAACAAACCCTTCTGAATATTCTCTCAAGAACTAGAACACTCAGGTGCCAGAATAGCAGAAAAATAAAACATGTAACCCAAAAAGTTTGAGAGAAAGAAAAGAAGAGAGAAGACAACCTCTAGTTATCTCTCTTTCTAAAGTGAGGGGAAAGAAGCCTTTTTATAGGCATAAAAATGTAACGGTAAAAGACATAGAAATAAAAAGACTTTTAATAACAATTAATATTTCATAACCGTTTTTATTAATTGTTATTAAAACTTGGCAATTAATATCAATTAAATAGCCGTTACGAAATATAAAAAGTAATTAAAATTCTCTTATTCTTTTTTTAAAAAAAACTCTTTTGAAATATCAAACTCTTTAAAATACTATTTTTTCAACAAATATTATATATATAATTATATAATTTTTTAATATAAATTTACTTTGGCTCGATTCAGTTTTAACCAAATCAAATCGATTAAAATTTATATTTTAAAAATTAATTTGAACTTCATTTTTTTTTATTTTTATCAATTTTTAATCGATTTAATTTAGTTTAGTTTAATTTGATTGATTTTGTTTGATTTTGAACACTCCTATAAAAAATCTATAAAGGGTGTAAAAAATTATGGTATGTGTTTCACAAGATAATTAGAGAAGAGACAGAGACAGAGGAGGCTTTATTCATTTTCCCACGTGATATTTAGATAATATAGAGATAGAGTTGAGTTGAAGTGAGATATTAAAAAAAGAAAAGGGGGAAATTGACTGCGACTGTGTGGATGACTGGTCATTCTTGGCGTGAGGCTGCTAATTAATTAATTAATTAATTAATTAATTGATATATTAATATTAATAAAAGGCACATTTTAATTAATAATTAATTAATGAAGTACTGTTGACTTGGTCTTCGTTATTGGCCTCGGTTTGCTACCTCTTTCATCGATTTGATGGCTGCGTAGTGCCTACTTAATTTGAAAATTCAACCTTTTTTAACAAAAAATAAAAAGAAAAACAAGTTAGCAATGAGACAGAGAACGATTAATTTTCACTGTTTTATATTTTATTTTTTTAGTGATGCTAAGGAGTTTCCTTTTAGCTAAACTTGCAGGTTCACTTGATGCTAAGTTATAATATGAAACAATAATTTTTTTTTCCTTCTCATGACAGTAAGGATTATTAGTTTTTTTTATTTTTAAAAGGAAAGCATATCGTGCAAAAGTTATTTTTTTTAATGATAGAAAATAAATAAATAGAAAACTGAGTGTCATTTTTTAAAATACACATGATTTAAGGATTATAAAATAACGAGTTAAAAAGTTTTAAGAAGTGAATAGTATCTTTTTAAAATTTAAAAATTAAATAATTGAAGCATCTAGTTATTATCTTTCAAATAATCACTTTAATTATTTAAATACATTATTTAATCTGTTGACTCGTAACTCATTTGTCCCTTGTTAGTTAAAAAAATACGTAGATAACAAATTACAAATTTTTGAAGACTTAATCATATAATTTAAGATTTAAAGACTAAATAATTGAGGCATATTTTTTAAGGATTAATCAAAAAATGATTTTATTTTTTATTATCAGAAAAAAATATTTGATGAAAAACTTGTCATATATATATATATATATATATATATATATATATATATATTTACTTATTAGGACACGTCACTATACCTTGAACCAACATACATGTATGTATGTATTCATATATGCATGCATACATATACATACATACGTACGTGTGTGTTAAAAAAACTCAATGATTAATGTTTATATATGATGGATAAACTTTCTTCAAACTTAAAAAAATAATTTTATTTTATTTTTATCTTATCAAAACTCAAAATCAATTTTATTTTAGTTATATTTATATTCAAAAATAAATTTATAAATTATAAATTATAAAATATATCATCTATTTAAACTTAAAAGGGTATATATATGCTGAAATTTATTGAGTAAAAACATTGATTAATATGAGCAACTAAACATAAGTTTCTTAGATTTATTACATAGAAATTCCACCAAAATGTCATACCAAATATACATAAATACCATGACATTACGCAAAATATATACTATAATATTTGTAATAATATAAAGTACTCAAAACAACAACTCAGAATAACATGCAATATCAAAAAAATTAATATACTTTTCCTTTTATTTTTCTTTGTATGTGGAACAATGCAATTATTATATTATGTGACACAACTAAGCAATAATACTTTTGGAATAATTAGAAGGGTGCATATATATATATATATATATATATAAAATAGCACCTTCATGAATACAGCATATCACTGCCTCACTGGACCCTCCACTAATTTATGCCTGCACCTCGGGTACTATTATTGCATTAATTAGTTGGTAATTCTATTATTCCATTAATTGATCCCTAAAAATATAGGGTAAAAAAAATAAATATGACAGTAATGATCGAAATAAAGTGTTCGAACAGAACTTTATGGAATATACAGGTTGTATATATTATTAATTGAAGCGATAGACAATAATTGCGAATATAATGAGTTTTATTATAATGTATTCTTAGTTTTTCTTTTAAACCGTCATTAAACCAAGAGATAAGAAATATTTATGGCAAATAATTCGGAGCAATAAAATTGCAAAGATATGTGCTTTGCCCAATAATATTTGAACCATAAATAATTTTTATTATAATAATTTCTAAGACGCTTCTAGTAGTCTTTGAGTATTAAAATGTTTACTATGTAACAAAAAATAATTGCGGCTATATATATGCTTTATTTGCTTAATAGGTTCATCTGTAACTGTAAATTGCATGTTAGTCCATGATCTTTTTTGTTTTCGTGTTTGAATTAGTCCATGATTTGAAATCCATTGAATTTTTATTTGTTTGGTTACGAAGGTTGATTTGATGGTCCATTACCCACTAATGTTTGGATTATCTTAGTTGGGTTTATTTTGGGCTTCAAATGAAATTTAAGACCTTTTATTTTGTGGTTTTGGTTATATAAGTAAAATAACTATATTAGACAAGTCCAAATCAAAGCTCAATCCCCTGTATAAATAGATATCTATTTTTACCAAAAAAAAAAAGACATCTATGATAAATTGATATTACTCAAAGCTCATAAGATGGGAACCAGATTAGCTCCAGTACTAGAACTATCAATTCTCCTCACCAACTGTTTGATCCACGATCAAACATTTTTTGATGAATTTTTTTTCAATGACTCATCGCCAGTCGTCTAATTGCCAATCAGACGATTGACGTTATATCTAATTGGTTTCCCATAAGATGAGAATGAAGCTAGCTATAACTGTGATTCTGCCCTTATCATTTCACAAAAATTAAAATGAAATAAAAAAAATCTAATAATGATATGAACGTTTATTCTTCAATTTGTTTGTAGCCTTTTATTTTTTTTAATGAAGAATTTATTTTTTTTAAAAAATCATTTACCTTTTTTATTGGCAATATAATAATTGAACTGAACAAATTAATTGCACCAAAAAAATGAAGACATAAAAAGTTGATGTGTCATCGTTTAATATTTGATAATACTTCAAGTAAGATTAACTCTTGTAAAGAATATATGTGAAAAACCTATAAATAAAAAAAAAAGAATAGTGACTATGCAAATCAAACAAAACACAGCTCATACAATTAGCTTTCTCAATGTCATACCATACTTCAACCACCCTCTTTTTTTCATATAAAATATGGCTTAATTAATTAAATAAACATACCTGTGTTTTTATCCGCTCAATTCTTTACATAAGAAATATATTCATGACTTAATTCAGAGTTTAATCTTTAACAAATTATTCTTCATCAATTTTTTTTTAAAATTTTAGAATCAACTTTTGTGAACCAATACCCAGGTAAAAGAAATCGAAGACTAAACTCTACATTCTTCTATTTATATATATATATATATATATATATATATATAATTAAGAGACCAAATTCAAATCAGTAATATTGTTCAAAGACCAAAATATCAGTTTAGTCAATAATATATTGATTACAATAATATGGCGTAAACGTTTTTTCTGTTGAACTCTGAGTATTTCCTTAATTTCTTCGAGATGAGTTATGAGCCAAGAAATATTTAAAGATACATATTATGTTTGAATATGCAAGAGTCAATAATATTATTAAATAAACATGTATATAATTAATGCACCTCATTTTTATAACTTAAATTTGATCTATATAGGCATACAAACAATTTGGTGCGTGGAAATTGGTTTGGTTAATAGGGCAATTTACCTCAGTCCTGCAAACGAAGTTGATTGAGCCAATGATTTAACAAAACATTTTTAAGAAAGGTTTTTAGTCTGATTCACTAAAGGTTTAAGAGTTAAGACTTAGGTAGTGTAGAAGGAGCTTGCCCTATTAAGTTTTTTTTTTTAATATTTTTTGAAGATTTAGTCTATTTTCTTAGAAGTTTAGTTTAATTTTTTCAAATTTCATGATTCAAAATATCTAATTTTTATCATTTAAAATAGATAAAAATACATTTAAGAGAAAAAAAAAAAGAAAATTGGCTCACGAAATGGGTTGGGCTATAGCCTATGATTTATACATGGCTCGACTCAATCAAACTTAAATTTGGCATTGTCAAACGGGTTGGTTCAGCCTGTTTATTAAATGAACCACTTTTTAATGCCAAAGTTTGCCTGTCATGGTCCGCATGCCATTTTTTTTAAAAAAAATTTATATTTAAATAATATAATATTAAATATTTTATTAAAATATAATTTATACATGTAAAACATTAATTCTTTAATATTTTTAAACAACCAACAACTTTAATTTTCATATGTTCTTTTTAAATTAACTATATTATTTAAATTTAAAAATTCTATATTTATTTTTAAAAATTACAATAGTTTTAATATCCAAAATTTACTATACTTATTGAATATAATGTTATAAAATATAAAAATGTGATAAAGTGAGATTATTTATGCTAAATAATATAATTTTTGTAAAATATAAAAAAAATAAAAAATAAATGGGCTAACTGGCTGAACTCGCTAGCTTCGACCGTTTAAGCTAATTTTTAAATGGGTTTAATTTCATCAATCTAAACTGCCCATTTAGGCTATGTTCACCTTTAATCCTAATGGAATATTTTTCAATCATTTGACATCCCTATATAGATACAATTCACCTAATGGTTTGTCTTTCAAAAAATTCTCACAATTTGTCCCAAGACATTGAAGGACACTTCCATTGATTAGATACTTAGTATTGTGCAGAGTAATCAACTTTCAATAGTATATCCACTAAGGCATCCAAATTCAACTGATGAACAATCCTCTTAAAACAATATGCTTTTTTACTTTTTGGGAATAATAAAAGCCTCAAATCTATTGGCTCAAGCTATATCTATGTGGTCATAAATCAATATATATATATATATATATATATATATATATATATATATGAAAATCTATTAAATTTCGAATAATCTGGTTTGAGCTAATTGAACTACTGGGATAGAAAAAAATCTCCCAATGTTATTTTTATATTTTAAAAGACTCAAACTCAAAACTTAATTTATCGTTAATATTGTGATCTAATTTGTATTAGAATAAAATTTCTAATACAATAAAAAAACTATTATAGCAAATTCCAAAAGTGGTTTGTTCTTTTCAAATATTGAAGCACTCTAAAAATGATTTTGCAATGTTTATTGCTTGGATTACTTGTAAACTTTGAAAAGCAAATGTAATATCTGACCTAGTATAATACATTGCATATATCATATGACCTATTACACTAGCATATTTTAATTATGTTATCATTATAGTTAGATTTTCAGTCAATTTTATAGTGAAATCATAAGTATTAAACTCCTTTATTCCTAAATGTTTGAATTTATCAAGCACATTTTCTATGTAGTATAGCTGTGACAAAGTCACTCATTTGGTATCTTTTTAAACTTTAATTCTTAAAATAGTATCAACTTCATTCATATCTTTCATTTTAAAGACTGAAGCAAATACTTTTTAGTTTCAGAGATACCAAATATATTTGTTTCAAATATTAACATATCATTAACATATAGGCAGACAAGTAATGACGTCATATTCACTAAATCCATTTGATAATATCATATTATTAAATCTCTCATACTATTGCTTTAGTGCTTGTTTCAAACCATAAGAAACTTTAAAAATCCAAATATTATTGAGCATAATCACGTTTGTTTCATCATTTATACCTCTTTCCAAGTACTATATTTTAGAAGACAATTTTTTAAAAATTATCTAGACAATTTTTTAAAAATTATCTAGACAATTTTTTAAAAATTATCTAGACAATTTTTTAAAAATTATCTAGACAATTTTTAACTTTTGACACATGAGTATTTTTATTACAAATACCAATTTTATTTCCTTCAACAAGAAACACTAAAATTTGTGAAGAATGAAATCATAACCAAACTTTTGACTTCCTCTGATTTGTTAATTATCATCACTATTTCTTTTGCTGTTAGCAAACTATAATGTAGCAATCTAAATGCAACAAATTGTTTTGTTTTTTTTAAAAAAAACAATAGTTGTAGAATCATGTAAAAATTTATTTATTTTTAATAAATTCAATATATATATATATATATATATATATATAGATTTCACAATTATATTTGATTATAAATGAAAAACCAACACATTGTTTGAAGGTTGTGCATATCTTACAAAAACACTTTTGATGCCTTTAAGTCATAATTGTGTTCTCTGATGATCAAGAATCCTAAAATATGAAATACACCCATACACTTTGAAATAATTTAAATTTAGTATTTTTTTTATTCCAAAAATTCATAAGGTAACTTTTTCATATATTTTTTAACGCATTTTATAAATATATGACATGCAATCAATGCTTTATCCTATAAATCATGTGACAAATGTGCATATAATAACATGGGGTATAAAGTGTATTTTCTCATGTACTAAATCATATGGTTCATATAATTTATCAAATTCAATAGAAAAAATATACTTCATCTTTGTTACCAAGAACAAATTTGATTTTTCTTTTCTTTTTATCTATCATTGATTTGTATTCTTTAAAATTCTAAAAAAAACTTCATCTTTAATTCTTAGTAAATAGATAAATGTAAATCTGGAGTATTCATCAATAAAAAAAATAAAAAATGTGTATCAGATTCTCTATTCTTGGATAGTGTTTTTCACTACATTTGCTTTCTCATCCTTCTTAGTCTTTCCAACAAGTGAAATTGGTTCCATCAATTAAAAAAATCACATTTGAAAATTCTTTCGAATCTCCAAAACAACAAATAAACTCTTTAAAATTGTTAGAAATATTAAAAAGTAATAATGGCTTTGATGCGTGATAAACACTATTTTTTAAAAGTTTATGTTTGTGTATTAGGGAATCAAAGACAAACTCTTCTATCATATAACAAAGCCCTCTTGGAACCAAAATACCTGCAATAGAATTTTAATGGGATATACAAAATATGAACAATTATATCTGTTCGATTTTAATAAGTATGTCTATTCTATTTCTAACAATCATGTCTATTCTATTTTTACTAGTTATATCCATTCAATTTTTAATAATCATGTCTATTTTATTTTCAATAGTTATGTTTGTTAAATTTAGAATAGATGTGTCTATTTAATTTGTGTCTTATTAAATTTTAAAATAAATTTAAAAATTAACTTTTAAATAAAAGATACATTCTTTTAAATTAAAATATACATCTTTTAAATAAAATAAATAACAATTAAATTTTTTTATAAATATTTTATTTTGTTCGATACAAGATTTTAATATTACTAACTATATAATAACATATACATACACACACGCGCACGTACACACATGCGTAGAGAGAGAGAGAGAGAGAGAGAGAGAGAGAGAGAGAGAGAGAGAAGAAGAAGAAGAAGAAGAAGAAGTGGTTTCCAATGCAAGATTCTGAACAAAGTTGGTTCTTCAGCAAAAGGAAGTGGGGATATTTGTATGGTGTACGTGTATTAGGTATTTATCATGCACAGAACTTTTTAGGTTCCATCGTTGTCTTAAAAAAATCTTTAATTTTTATCTTTTGGTGGTGGAAACAGCAGGTGGGTACTATGCTTTTCATGATGGTTGCAATTTGCAAAAGCAACATCAATCTTGGTACCATTAGTCCAAACACACACGTGTGTATATTATATAAAGAATATAATGTTCAATAACCATCCTGGTTTAAAATGATACTTTAGAATTTGATCTCTCTTTTTAAATAGTTAACTTTTGAGTAAATTATTGATTTAATTGTTCAAATATTATATTTATTTTAATTTATTTTTTTAAAAAATATAATGCTTAAAAATTCGTTTTAATTTTATCTTTTTAAATATATGTTTTGACAATAATAAAACTAAAATTTAGTAACAATAAATTTATAAATTTGGTAATGAAAATCATCAGGTAATTACAATTTTTTAAAATTAAATTGATATGCTTATTGTTTTTTTTTTAGAAATCAAATTTAAACAAACAAAATATTTTAGATATTAAATTAAAGATTTATCGTCAAGTTTTTTTTTTTTGGTATTTTGACTAAAAGTTGGTTAATGCGAAAAAGTACACTCACGTTGGGCAATCATTAATTTAGATAATATTTAAGCTTTAGAAACTTTCTCACTCACCTCCTAGATTTTTAGAATGGTTGATTCATTCTAGGTAGGGCTTAAAAAATGACACGTTAGGTCCATTTAGTCTCCCTAAAAGTGGGTCAGGCTAGCTTTTATCCAGTTCATTTAGGATTGGGCCAACCTGCCCAACATGCAAGTTACGTGGGTTGAGCCTGTGTAGCCCAAGGATTAGCCCCTTATATATATATATATATATATATATATATATATATTAAATATTAATAATATATATTAAACTAAATAATACAAATGGAGGACATCCTTTGAACATAATTTCATATTAAATTGGGAAAAATGTACTTTACCCCCTTCAACTTTTCCCAATATGCAGAAAACACCCATAAACTTTGAAACTCAATAGAAAATCCCCTCATCAACTTTTCCTTTTGTGCGGTTTAAGTTGATTAACGGTCAATGTCACGTCAACTCAAATTTGCCACATTAGCCGCTAACATGGCACAAATTTTGCCATGTCAGCTTCCACCATGACCTGCATAAATAACCCAAACCCATTACCAGAGTATTAAGCATGTTGGAATGACCTCTGCTCCGCTTTGCCTTCCTCCTCCTGTAGTAACAATGCCTTCAATTATGTCTACACATACGAGGATTACTCCTCCACCTAGGTGTTTTTGGCTTTTGAGATCTTCACTCTTATGGATCCAAGGAGCAAGTCTCTGTTCATAACATTGGGTTTGGGTGTGGGGAAGACAACAAAAGAGAATGGTTTGAGCAAGCTTCGGTTAGTCATGGGCCACTGTCCTTGGTTTCCCAGCTCAAAGAACCCAAATTCTCCTACTGTTTGACCTCCATGGATGAAGACAATAAGAACTTGGAACATAGTACTATGTTTCTCAGGTCTTTTCCTAGCATTAACTTTACATCTATAAATACTTCTCTTCTCAGAAACCCGTTGCTCTCCACTTTCTACTATCTTTCTTTCGATGGAATCTCTGTGGAGAATACTCGATTAACATTGACAAATCCATCTTTGACATCAAGAATGACGAAGATAGTGTGAACCTTGGCGTCGCAGTCCCAACAGAGACAAGCTTTAGGTCAGGTAGTTCATGAATTATGAGTTAGGTTATTTTTGTGGGTCATGGTGTAACATCCCGTATTTTCTTTCACTTACGTTGTATTTTCTTTATTTAAGTTAGAAATGATGTTAGAAATTAGTAGAATATGTTTTTGGATACTTAGGAGGAAGTAATAAAGGAAAGACATGATAAATTAGGATAAATAAGCTAAGAGTAAGAGGAAAATGAAGTTTTGAGGGAATTAGTTAACTAATTATAGCAATCAGTCGACTAATGGCATCAGATATTAAATTAGATTGTTGATATCTGTAATCGGTCGATTGATGAGGAGAGATCAGTCAACTGATTATTTTCTATTAGACTGAAATTTTAGGTTCTAAAGCAATCAGTTGACAAATCAGGAAGGATCAGTTGACTAATTATGCATCAGTTGACTATCCGGAGCAATGGAAAAATTTACCTAAACACTCCTATCATGCTAATAAAGCTTAGAAATAAGAGAGTATGGTTAAAAGGGGGATTTCTACAATAAGAAGACTCTTTAGATCCTTTTAGAAGCAAGAAGAGAAGGAGAAGGAGCAAATTTTGAAATTTAGAGAAGAGAGAGAAAGAGAGAAAGAGAAAATGTGATGAGCAAGAAGAAGAGAGAGAAAGAAGTTTTAGTGGAGACTTTAGCAAGAAGACCGTAAAAGGTAAGTTTCTAACTTAATTCTTCTAGTTTAGATAGATTTTAGAGCTTGAAAAATGATAGAATAAGGATTTTCAGACTAAGAAAGGAAGAGCGAGGAAGGAGTTGGTTTAGCGGTTGAAGAAACAAGGAATATTAAAGAGAAAATAGAAGATATCACATCAATTTCAGCTTTAAGAGAATTAAAGGTAGCTAGTTTTCATAAAAGTAAAAGTATTTGATGTATTTATCAGGCCTTTGTATGTTTTAGCAATTAGTTGCATCTTAAAGCTTTCCATGAATATGTAGAACCAATTTTCTCTTGAAAAGTAAAACTTATATCTTTATGGGATGATAGAACCCCAGAATTCTCCATGAGATAACAGAAATTTCTCATAGGATGTGAAAATCTTTATAGGATGACAAAACTCCAGAAATTTCTCATGGGATGATAGAAATTTCTCATAGGACATTGAGTACTTTTCTTGAGAAAAGAGCTAAAATATAGTGCACTATATTAGAATTGATCACATATTTGATGTATGTGTTCTTATGTTTGGTTTTACTTCATGGAAATAAATGTCAAATTTGCTTTTATGATTGAAATGGTGATAATGTTTCATGAATTGTACTAGCTACTAAGATTTTATATCTCATCTTGTTTTTGACGATTTACCATTTTAGGGACTAAAGTAGAAAGAAAAGAGAAAGAAAAGAAATGATCTTATAATGTGTTACTTAGTGATATAACCATCTTTTGATGACATTTTTGAAAGAATGTTGTATATTGTATATATTGGTGACAAGTTTAAGAGTTTGTTGTAATTTCATAAGAGTTGTAACTAAACCTTGTATGTGGAGTATATAATAGAAGAGAACTTACATGAAATAGTTGAATGTGTGTGATAGTTATAGTTATGTGTTTATTTAAGTTGAAAAATTTGTGTTGTATTTCAAGTATCATTTTATGAAATTAGAAGTGCAGGACATATCAATCGACTAATTATCCTGCATCAGTTGACTGATACCTCTCAGTTTACAATTTATTTAAGTTTACAGCCGATCAGTCGACTGATCATCATGGATTAGTCGACCGATTGCTTACGGCCAAGAGTGAAATTTAATGTTTTAAGATATTTCAGAATTTACTTATTTTTATGAAATTGGATAATTTGTAAATATTTTCAAAAAAATATCATGTCTTTGACCAGATTTTCCTTTAATCCATATTACAATTTTTGCTAATTTGCATAAATGCATATAATTCTAGTAGACATTACACATGGTGGAAGCTGACGCAATAAACTTGAGCTAACGTGGTATTGATTGTTAGTCACCTTAATTGTTTTTTTAACGAAATGTGTAAACTGCACAGAAGGAAAAGTTAATGGGGGTTTTCTGTTGAGTTTCAAAGTTCATGAGAGTTTTTTGCATATTGGAAAAAGTTGATGGGGTAAAGTGTATTTTTTCCTATTAAATTTGTATAATTATTTGATCCTAATTATTAATTAATGAGAAAAGATAACACTAAAGAAAAAATAGAAAGAATAATTCAAAAAAAAAAAGAAATAATGATTTCACTTTTTTATTTTCAAATCTCTAAATTCATATCTTTCTCACTCTTTTTAAGCAAATTAACTGTTTTGTTATTAATTTTTATTTAAATGAAAAAAGATACGGGTTGGCGGGATGGCTCGTTTGGCTAGCTAGCTCACTAGGTTGGCCCATTTTGACAACTCTAATTTTAGGTTGAATGATTATTAAAATTGATTCTTAAAACTCTCTTTCAATAATTTAGTCTTTTGTGATAGATTCTCTTTTAGTTAAGTTGTATTATCGTATGTTTGGTTCATAGGTGCATTGGGACTAAACCACGTTTGGAAGGTGTAAATGTGGTTTGCACAATTTTTTGGGATGTTTGGCTTTCTTTCTTTCTCCGCCATTCCATGTTCAGCCTCAACTACGTTCAAGTCAACGCTCCCCCCAACTACTTCTACGGATCATAAAACATGATTTGGTGGTGTCTTTCTTTCAAATTCCATGAAATACTTATGCAATTAACGATTTCAAGTTATGTACTAATGAAAATGATTTTGGCGACGTTTGGTGTAGATGGTATTTGCAGTGACAATGATGATGGAAATAGTGATCAGAAACTCTGTGTTCAGATAGATGGATGTGTTTGGTGCAAATTTTCTTTTAATTGGTGCTTTCATTTAAAGTTGGTTGATTAAAAAAGAAAAAAGAAAAAAATGTTAACATATTGGGCAAACTGATCTATATACTTTGAATACTAATACTATCAAGATTTTTGCACCTAATAATCTTTCAGAATAAGCTCTTCTAAGTTTATTGAATATCAAAATTCAATAATTTTAGACTAAAAATTTTATTTTGGCCTTTTACAGATGTTTCTTTTTTTAATTTAATTTCTCATAGATTTTTATTATTAATTTGGTCCTTCATAGATCCAAATGTTCTCAATTTGGTCCCTCAAAGATCAAAATATTTTTAATTTGGTCCCTCACATATTTTTATTATTAATTTGGTTCTTCAAAGATCCAAACATTTTCAATTTAGTAGCTCCATATAGTTGCCATTAAATAATTTAGTAGAGGTGCTAATTTGGCAATTAACTGACATGGATGCCATGTAATTTTTTTCCTTGTGATAATATAATGTGCAATGTTAGGAAATTCAACAAAATTGAGAATGAAATTAAGAGCCACATAAGTGGACCAAATTGAGGATAAAAATCTATAAAGGACCGAATTGAAAAAAATTGGATCTTTAAGGGACCAAAGTGAGAATAAAAATTTGTAAAGGACCCAATTGAAAACATCAAAAATTGTGAGGTAACTAAATTGAGAATAAAAATATATGATAGACCAAATTGAGAAAAAAAATATGTGAAGGAGCAAAATAAAATTTTTCGTAAATAATTTTATGTGATGGATGCCAAGCAAAGTGGTAAATAATTTTATTGCGAGAAGCCACACCCCTTTAGAGAAAAAGGAAAAAAGAAGTTTTAGAAGAATGTTATATTTTTATAAGTTGATTTATATCATATTAGTTGGAATGTAATGAATTTTCAAGTATTAGTGATACTATCAAAACAAATTAAAAAAAACTAAGATAAGTTTAATATATTTAGATTTGATTTCTATTCTTGTCTTTTTTTTTACTTTCTATCAATATATCGTTAAATCTAAATTGGAACTATTTTTCAAAGTGTAACACCTCTTGATCGAACAAATGTTCAATGACACAATTTGTGTTGGACTAGCAATTGAAAAATAAGAATAAATACAAAAAATAGAACTATAAAGGTTAGAGTAAAAATATAAATTACGTGGTACTGAGCTGAGGTATGAGTAGCTCGTCTTCTTCAAGGTAATTTTCACGTCTCCCATAGGTTAACTTTGCTATATTATCCAGTACAAAGATACTCAAACGTGTTATCTATAGGATATAACAGCCCAGGACTTCATGTTTGTTTACTACCTCTGCATGTAGGAAGTAAACTGGACTCGTTTTCTCCCACACCTTTTCTACCCAATATATTACACATAATATGTATATATGTTTTCTCATTAACTCATATTTAGATTTGATTTCTATTCTTTTGTCTTTTTTACTTTCTATCAATATATTGTTAAATCTAAATTGGAACTATTTTTCAAAGTGTAACTCCTCTTGATCGAACAAATGTTCAACGACACAATTTGTATTGGAATAGCACTTGAAAAATAATAATAAATACAAAAAAAGAACTATAAAGGTTAGAGTAAAAATATAAATTGCGTGGTACTGGGCAGAGGTCTGAGTAGCTCGTCTTCTTCAAGGTAATTTTCACATCTCCCATGAGTTAACTTTGTTATATTACCTAGTACAGGGATACTTAGACGTGCTATCTCTAAGATACAATAGCCTAGGACTTCGTGTTTGTTTACTACCTCTGCATGTAGGAAGTAAACCAAATTCGTTTTCTCCCACACATTTTCTATCCAAAATATCACACATAATATGTATATATGTTTTCTCATTAACTCTATCATGTATATATGTATATGTCCCACATCTTCCCCTCTAACACACACACACACACACACACACACACACACACACACACACACACACACACACACACACACACACACACACACACACACACACACACACACACACACACACACACACACACACACACACACACACACACACACACACACACATACATATATATATGGTAAAACACATTACCATTGGCCACATAATGAGGATATAACTAAAATAATGGCATTACCTTAAATAAGTAAGAGAAGTAAACGCACTTATGAATGCCAATGTTTCTAAAGTATATAAAGGGTGTTTAAGACTTAAGACAAGGAATCAATGGAAATTACGCAACATTAATATAGATGCAGTGAAGAGCCAACGGTAGGAAGGAAGTTTAAACATTTATTATTATTATTATTATTATTATTATTATTATTATTATTATTATTATTATTATTATTATTATTATTATTATTATAAACTCAACAATCCCCCACTTATTATTATAAAATAGTATACAATATATACACTTTGGGTAAAGGTGGATTACTATGCATAATATAGGTAGCTAAATTCTCCTTGATCCTATACTTACAGCCTGTTTAGTACGCAGGAAAGGAAAGGAAATGATAAGATAGGGAAGGAAAAGAAAGGAAAAAAAAAAGGAAAGAAGAGAAAGAAGAAAAGGAAAAAGTGTGTTTGGTATAGAATGGTAAAAAATAATGGAAAGTAAGATATAGAAAAGAAAAAATAAAATTACTAAAGTACCCCTAGTTTTAAAATTGTTATTTGAAAAAGGAAAAAATAAAAAGCAATCAAATGAAGCCTTGCCCTAGCTTGCTGCTGCTTTCCTTCGTGCGATCGTTGCTCCTCTCCCAGATGAACCATTGTGCCTCTCCCTGAAGAATACGTGCGACGAAGCGTTGGACAATGACAAGTGCGATGCAAGCTTCACCGATGCGAGAATCAGACAGATACCACTTCATTGACATTGGAATCAAACAACAACCTCAGGTACTTCATTCCCTTCTCTTCTCCTTTCATGCCTGCGAGTATTGATATATCCATTGATCTGGGTATTCATTTGATAATGCGCTGGCTCTATTTGAGTACTTATGTTATGGCTCTTTGTATAGTGAAATTATTTATATAAGAAAGGAAAAATGCATTTCAATTTTAATTTTGAGTTCTAGCATAAAGTATGCAATAGTCCCTGCTCACTACTAAATTCTTTGTATAAGAAGAATGCTATTTACACAATTGGGTTTTTATAAAGCAAACTTTAGGTTATGCTTTCCTTCTTGAAGAATAAAAAGACAACTTGTTGGCCTACCATCTTAATATGGACATGTAACAAAGCAAATATAAATCATAGACTATTTTTTTTTCTATGATTAAACTCTGTCTTTCTTTATCCTTTTTTTCTTCCATTTCACCAAGAGGAATAAATTAAGAACTCAACTATTGTGACATAAACGATTTTTTATTTGTTGGTGCAACATGAGGTCATCAAGTGTACATGATACCTCTAGCCACAATGACGTTAGGTTATGTGAAAGATATTGTTTTTGAAACCGAAAAGCTACCCTAAAATTTTCACATTCTGACATGAAACCCAACAAACTGTACGCAAAGTGTGGGATTGCCAAGTATGGGTTCTTTGATTGGGTGAATGCTAAGGAGCCTGAACATGGGGACTTAACGAATAGCAAACAATGTCCACATGTTGGCGAGAACATGGACATTGCTTCACTGTGTGCCCGTACGACACAAATTGAGAGTGATCTTGCCATGATGAAGATGTAGATTGAGGTCATGAAGCCATAAAAGGAGGGCACCAAAAAGTAGCAAGTGTGGAACATGGTAGCAATGGGCATAGTCATAGTCTTGTTAGTGCTTGTGATCCTTGTTAAACACTATTTTTTGTACAATGGTTGTAGTATTCAAAGTACTCGTTTTTCTTTTCTGATATACTGTGAAGTAGAGTGAAAATGAGAAATGCATCTAAGCATGCTTGTTAGCTTCATGTACCGTTATTTACAAGAAATGCAATGAGAATGAGAAATGCATGGAAGCATGCTTATTGGCTTCATGTACTATTATTTACAAAGTATAAAGGCTTCATGTACTATTATAAAAATTCATCATTTGCCTCATGAGTGGTTAAAAATTTGCATGGTCATAGGATTGACTTTTGAGTAATAAGGTTAAAGTAGTAAAGTGTTAATCCAGTAAAATGATAAAACAATAAAATGTTAAAATAGTAAAAATAGTAAAATGTTAAACCAATAAAATGGTAAACCAGTAAAATGTTATACCAATACAATGTTAAACCAATAAATGCCATATCAGTTAAACCAGCAAATGTTATAGCAATAAGATATGGATGAGGAAGATGAAAGAAATATGTCATCAAGAGAGCTATAAATTTAAGATGGCTATAACCAGTGTTATTTGCATACATACATTAACCGAAAAACACTTACAGACCTTGTTTCACTATCACAAAAGGCCATGAGTACATTTCATCATTACATACATAAACATCAGTACAAAACACATACATTACATTCCACCCTTACAAATTCTAACCTAAAATACACAGATTCCAACCCAAAATACACAAATTCCAACCCAAAATACATAGATTCCAACCAAAAATTCACAAATTTGTTTTATTGTCACCCTACTGGATGAGAGCTCTTATCCATCTAGCCTTGACATCATCTGGGACCGTAGGGAACTGAACAATCAAGTTGTTGTCCCTTCAAATCACTAAAGCAACCCGAAAAACTTCGTCAGTAGTTAGCTCTTGGACCTTCATCAACTCTACATAGAGACCTTGCTTCATTTCAACCAAGTAAGTTTCATGCACCAACTTATCAAACGACAATGAAAGTATAGTGGAGGTACTCTCAATGCGTTCCCCAAGGCCATCTACCATCTCTCACAGGGCAATAGTAAGGTCATCGCTATTGCTTCTCTTTCACTTCCTCCTCGAAGAAGATGTGACCTCGGACATTATGTTTGTACCCTCAAAGTAAGGTAAATTAGAGGCAAGCATTTCTTCCCCTCTGTTAATAGGAAGGGCACTCTCAATAGGTCCATGGCCTTCGGCTTGGTAATCAATCTCCGTCGTTATGTTGATGTAGGACAGTGCATCTTTTCCTGTTGCATGATCTTTGCCATATACATAGTCAAATCCTCAAAGTAAGGAAAAGGTTAATCTCTCTAATTGGTCTTGTTCCTATGGGCCTGAACATACACATAACAAACAAAAAAATAGTCACACAACAATACAAAAAGGCACCAATACAACAAAGTATAAGTAAGGCCCATTGGCTATAAATACAAAAGGAGTCATGAAAGTATAAGCTACTTATAAGTATGCATCCTACACAGTGGGTTCAGCTATGACACATTCTTGACTGGGTCCCACCTAAACTCGCTGATGTTTAATCCATAAATCAAGTCATATACAGCTTGCCAATTACTCTTCAATGTCTTAATTCGAGACTGGATATGAGGGATAGCCTTTATACTTTGTCCAGGAAGCTTCTCAACAAGCATGCTCTCAAGCCTTGTTAGGTACCTAACCTTGAAAGTTTTGTCACAATGGTAAAGTCCCTTGACCCTCAACTTCACAAGCAACTGGACAAGAACAAGATCTTCCTCTGTCGTCCAGTGGTGTGTATCCATTGCCATAGTATCAATCTACAAATTACAGTACAAGTAACAAAGACCAAGAAAATCACCAGTCATTAGAAACAGTAAAATGTTTACCAAGGAAATTAGATGTCATTACAACACTTAAAATGTTCATCAAGGAAATTAAAGGGAATTACAATATAAGTAATAGTAACCACCAAATAATAAGTAAAGGTCTAACAGTCTCATCCTCACCTACACGTAAAGTCATAATACATTTCATTTGCTAAGTTATCTCACCACTGACTCTACGCATTTGTAGGCTCAATTATAGTGGATCCATTGATATCTGTAGATGAACTTTCTAGTTCTATGTCTTCCGTATCTTTAGCAAATACATCCATGTCATTCTCCAGCATTAGAAGATTATGCAGCGAATAATAGGCAATTATGATTCAGTTATGTGTCCTAACTAGATAAAAAGAAGGACTTCTAAGGATCGCCCGACGTATTTTCAACATCCCAAAGCACTTCTTAATCACATTTCAGGCTGTTGCGTGTTTCATGTTGAAGAACTCAAAAGGATTTGTTGGTTAACGACCTATTCTCCAATCATTTAGGTGGTATCGTTGTCTTCTATAAAGCGCTAGGAACCTGTCACAATTTGTGTACCCAGCATCTACCAAGTAATAGCACCCTTAAAAAAAGCATTTATCTTGTCAGTTAAGACACCATGTATGAACTTTATAGAGTAATGTATGTTTATTGAGTGAGATACTAGTTACAATGCTTACCTAGGGGAACTTTAAAGCCATCCCTCTGAGTGACTGTATCACGTAACACTCGTCCATCAACTTTAGACCCTTCCCATCCAGGCAACACATTTATGAAGTAACCATCTTGAGAGCAAATGCCTAGCACATTGATGGAAATCTCTCCTTATCGATTTCAGTACCTTGCTTTCTTTTCCAATGGAACTTTTATCCTTATGTGTGTTCTGTCCAAGGCACCAACACAATTATGTCAAAACAACAACATCACATTTTTTGTTTGCCACCCCATCTACATAGTTAGTTAGATTTAACTAGTGACAATCAATTACCTTGAAAATTTTCCACCTGGCATCTGATGAATTTACAAGCACAAACTCAGGGGTTTTGAATAGTTCTCCTCCTAACCATATCATAGCAGTTAGTACCTATTGAAATGATTACTCACACTCTCCCCTGATCTCCTAAAGTTAACTTGAATCACTCTATTCTTCACATGACAAGACAAAATGTGTGCAAAAATTTCCACCTGGCATCAAATGAATTTGCAGGCATAGGCTCAGGGGTTTTGAATAGTTCCCCTCTAACCGCATCATAGCAGTCAATACCCTATTGAAATGATTACTCATGCTCTCCCTTGATCTCCTAAAGTTAACTTGTATCACTCTATTCTTCACATGATGAGACAAAATGTATGCAAAAATTACAACTTGTTCATCTATAAGCATATTCTTGGTTGACCTAAGTCCTTCTATGGTATCAAACATCTTACACAGTCTATCTAATGTTGACCTATTCATCCTAGTTAAGTGGTGGTAAGCAAAGCTACTACTATAGACTAGCCTCCTAAAATGAGCCCTATACGAATGAAAATCAACAATATAAGGCTTGTTCCTGATCTGGTGCCTAAGTAGAACAATCCCAGCAATAAAAAAGTAAAATTTACAGACAGCATGGATCATCCACCAAGTCATAGTTGTCATAATCATCTTTCTTCTCAATTTATTCATAACTGTAAAATGCTTATTTTTAAAACACAAACCAATACAAATATTAATCTAACCACATGTACAGTACTTTAATATAATAATAACAATAACACATTCTTAATTTTGAATCTTCAATAGTAAAGAGTAAATCATTTTCAAAGAAGCAAACTTGTTGAAGTTAACTAGACCCCTGGAAGTAATTATTACTGAAAGTAATGGTTGGAACCCAAGAGGGGGGGTGAATTGGGTTTTATAAATTTTTCACAAGAATTAATTGGAAGTTAAAATGATTTTCTGTAAAAGTACAATGCTTAGGATAATAAATACAATACAGAAAATCAATGTGCTGTCAAGATAAATAATTATAAAGATCAAGGAATTAAATAATAGATATCAATATGCACAAATTAAAGAGTAAGGGATAGAGAAAGCAAACTCGGAGATTTATACTGGTTCGGCTAATCCAAGCCTACATCCAGTGCTCAAGAGAGCACTTGAGTATTTTCACTATAATTACAAGTTTAATCCGGGTACTTGCAAACCACTACAACCACACAAATTCGATCCGGGTATTTGCGAAACCACAATGAAGAATTTATGAATCCGGGCTCCTCCTCAACCCAAAGCAAGTTCTTCCAACACTGGTACTTGCGAACCTCAACTCAGAATAATATATGTGTTGATCAAAATCAACAATACAAAGAAACTCTCTCTAAAGAGTAGATGAAAACAAATGAAGCTCTAATAACTCTAATGATAGAGAATATGCAAGATTTGGCTCAAGAATGATTTCCTTTCTCTCAAAGATGATAGAAGAAGTTAATATCACATTGTAGGACTTTGTTCTTACTCAAAATCGTGTATCTAAGGTCATATATATAAGATTTTACAAAACTAGCCGTTATATAGCCGTTATATAGATGTTACAGCACTTATAGTGCAGTCCAGATTTTGAGCTTTCTTTAAAAATTCATAACTCCCTCATTTGAACTCCGTTTTAAACAAATAATATACCGTTGGAAAGCTCTTGGAGTTTAGTTTCAAATGAGCCAAGTTTTACTCAAAAATTATTTTTATTTTAAAAGATATAATCAAAATACTGACTATAGGTCAGAACAAAATAATCAACTTTCAGTTTTTCAAACTATATTTTAAATAGTCATATATTTCTCATTTGGACTCCGTTTTCAATAAATAATATACCTTTGGAAAGATCTTTGAGTCTACTATCAAATGAGATTAAGATACTTGAGAAAATGATTTTTCGTTTATGAGATATGATATAAAGAGTGATCAAAGGTCAAAAACTAACTTTTGTAAAATTTCATATCTCACTATCTTTTTGTTCAAAATAATTGAGCCAATGTATGCAAATCTAAATCATTGAGTTGCACAAGTATACTAGCCTATATAAAATATACCTAATGTAAACACATAGGCTATCTTGATGCATCCAAGCTTCCAAGACTTCAAATCTTCTAATTCTTCATTTCTTGGAGCTTCATCCTTGCATGTTGTTTTCCTTGAGTGAAGCATGATATTGCTTTTCCTTGTTCTTCAATACAATGCTCACTCTTCTTGTTTTGAACCAACCTATAAAATATATCTTACTTGCAAACCCAATGGTTAGTTTAATAGCATGATTCAATATATGCAACATACATATTAAATAACATAATCATGCTTAAGTACTTGTAGCATATATATGATAATTAATCTTTATATATATCAATGCTACTATTCAAATACATTTGTCATCATCAAAAATTATGGCATATAGCCTTAGGGTCAACAATCTCCCCCTTTTTGATGATGACAAATCACCACAGAAAAATATGTATCACAAGATAATGAATGCAATGTTATAAGCACGTATACATATTTTTTTATTGTTTCTTCTCCCCCTATTTGACATCAACAAAAAGGTGTAAGGAACACAATATATAGAAGTTAAAGCACATACCTTCTTTAAGTCAGGATGTCAGAAGATGTCAATATAGTATGGGGTAAGGATACATCAAAACTTATCATTGATTTCATTGACATGTAAAAAGAAAATTTTAGAAAAATTTTTCTCATGTCAAATGAAATGAGCCAAAAGATAAAACTTGAAAGAGTTTTAGGCTCCCCCTTAAACCTTGCATAATTTGAAAAAGAATAATGAATAATGAATATCCAATTTTTCAAGATATATTCTTTTTCAAAAAAAAAAAATACATTCAAGTGAGACAAAGCTCCCCCTGAATTTCATAACATTTTTCCTTTGAAAAAGATTGTCCAAATCATTATAAAGGAAATTCAGTTTTTGATTGCAGAATTTTGAAGTAAGATTTTTGAAGAAATTTCTGCAATATTTTCATTGAAAATGATTTCTGCTTGTTTATGAAGAGGCATTTTTAGTAAATAGCAGAAAAATTAAACTCTTTGAAAAAAAACATCATTTGCTGTCATATGATAGAAATATTTACAGCACACAGCAGAAGTATGATATATGGATTAGCAAAGCATGATATAAATAATAATATTAATCATAATCCATAAATCGAATAATAATATTTTTCAAGATTTCTGAAAAATAATTTCTGCATATATGCATAAAATTATTTCAACATATAGCAAAAGTGATTTAAAATAAGGATACTCAAATCCTTTTCTTTTCAAAACAGATAATGCTTCAATATGGTAAAGCAATTTCAGCATTGTGGAAGCAATTCAAGAGATTCACGATATTTTTCTAAAACATTTTGCTTCAGAAAGGATAAGATAAATTTCATCACAAAGGAAGCAATTTATATACCCATTCAAAATGAATTTATATATGTATCTTGAGGATGAGTACATGTAAAAATTTTGACAGCTCATTTTGTATGAGTGCATGTGGAATCATGAAATATTATTCTTAGCCATAGCCTTCGCTCATGATGCATGAATTGCATACACAACATATGTTCTTAGATACATGTGATCATAGCATGATGCAATCAATCATGTATATTATACTGAAAGCTCTCAAGAACAACACAACGAAGCAGAAAAATACGGTTCTGAATATCACCATTTTATTAATCCTTAAAATTTCTAATCAAAACAAATTAAATCAGCCGCAAATCCACCGAAAATTGACTTTCGTGGTTTTGCCATTAATGTGACGCGTTATCGGTGTGCATGCGTACCCTAGACTTCTGGCTTCCAGCTTGCAAAATCCATAGGATGAGCGTGTAGGGGTGCGGCGAAGAGATATCTTCGTTGGCTCTAAGTCATAATTTTCTCTCTATAAAGACTGCCCCAGAGTTCTCAATTACCACACCACAAAAAGTATTCATCTCTGAGCCTATAACTTTCTGACATTCCTCTCTCTTCATACTCCTACAAAAATTTCTGAATTTTCCAAACCATGGCAGCAAGAAAGTTCATTGATCTCACAATAGAGGCAAGGGAGGAAGAGCTCGACTTAAACTTGAGTCTAGGCAAGGACAAAGGTAAAAGACCTTTGGAGGAATCTCAAGAGAACCAAAAGAAGAAGATGAAGATCGAAGAAGCTGAGGAGATTAGTACAGGCCATACGTCAGAAGACAAAATTGCTTGTCTGGAGCAGGAGGTGAAGAAACTCAAGAAGATGATAGAGGACCAGGAGAAGTTAGCTAAACGCAACAATGCGGCACTGACTTCAAGAATAGATAGGTTCTTCTATTGGTCTACCCAATGCTTCTGCAATCAACAACAAAGAAGTGTTGATTGTATGAATGGGATTTACACTACCCTCCGTGACATTGCTCAGTCTCTTGCTCCAAGGAATGGCCAAGGGGTGATGATTCAATACAACCCACCTAATCCGAGACCACCTCGCCTGTAGATTGCTCATCTATGAGCAAACCTTCCCTTTTTTTTTTAATGCAATGTAATCCTTCGGTTTGTTTGTTTTTTTTTATTTTAATGCAAGTGGTTTCTTTCAGATGACGGTACTTAAAAAAATTATAATAATAAAGAAAGATAAAGAAAATCAGCCGCACAAATTTTGTACAATAGAAGGATATATATATTTTGAAAAATATATATCCATTTTAAAGATAGAAAGAATTTTCTGACATGGATATATATATCATCATTTCAAAGCAAAAGCAAGTTACATACTTACTCAAGATAAAACATATTATAATCAGAGTATGTAGTAACATAATTGAGGTAATATGGATTAATAAGATATAATCAGATATAAACTATAATCCATAAACAATGGTTCATAAGTTACAGCTTATGTAAAAGAGATGATATGTATAATGCTCAAACCATGATGTATTAAAAAAAATAATTTAAGTATTTAACATATTTTTATATGTCATGTTGTGATCAAGTATGTAAGATGTCAGAAAACAATATGTCATTGCAATGAAAGTATGACAGTAAAAAAAAAATTGCCAGAATGTACAATTGAGATCAAGGAGTATCATTCAATTAAATAATGAAGAAGTAAAGGATAGAGATACTCATCAATTTTGGCAAACTTTTGTTGCTTCTTGAAGTTCCTCTTCAAGATTTTGATATCCTTGTTTTGCTCATTGCTCTTCTTTTGATCGATCCTGTCTTCTTACAATTTTAATGATCTTAATTGATTGATTATTTGCAAGATCTATCAAGCATTGGTTCAATGTAGGCTTCGTTGGTCGACTACTGATAGGAGCGTTGGTCGACCAACCAACTTCAAAACTATAAATCTTACTGATTTCGGAGAGCAGAGGAAAGAATGTGCTTTAGAGGATAATTTTGAGGATTAACTCCTGTAAAACACTTTTGGTGGAGCACTTTGATGTTCAAATAAATCTCGAGCACTAGGAGCAACATTATGTTCAAGATATGCCATATTAATAAAAGTGCTATGCTTCCATGAAATGCAATTTTGCAATAAATTTGATTTCATTGAAAATATTTAAATAAGATTACAGCAAGGATAAATACTATGGGTAGGAGTAATCTTATTGTTGTGAAGACAAGAAAAATGTGCTTGTAATGGAAGCAAGTTTTCATGATGCGGTAAAAAGGATAGTTTGAGCAAAATTTGGAAGAAAGATTTTAGCTCAAAACAAAATTCGAATCTATAAGCTGCACACCTAACAATTGTTTTCAGATATAGCATGCATGAGTATCAAGGATAGATGTAATGCATATTAGAGAACAGACAAAAGCATTAGAGAGCAGTAAACATATCAGTCAAATTTCTTACAATGCATTCCAGCTTATATGTTTACTTATCCATTGCCTCCTTTTGATGCAAGAGAGTGGAGTTTGAATGATGTAGCCATTGAAAAGTTATTTCCGCTCCTTGGTTCGAGGCAAATCTGTAAATTAATCCTTTGTCTTTGATACCCAAATTTTTTTGGGTTTGCCTGGGTCATGAGGTCCTTTTTGAACCCATTTCATTTTTACTCCATGAACAAGATTTTTCTTATAAAAACAGGAGTAAGACTTGTGTCCTTTCAGTCCACAATAAAAACAAGTGCTAGGTGGACTTTTGGACATTTTTGTAGGAACAAAGTAGTTTTCGAAATATTTCTGATTTGACTTGTTAAGAACAAAACCAATTTTGTTAAAGCTACTACTTTGTTTCTCAACAGAAGAGTTTTGAATTTCTCTACCTTGAGAAAGTTTTTTTAAGTGTGTTTTTAAGATCCTCATTCTCCTTTTTCAAGGAATCACACTTGGTACAAAAGCAATTTTTGTTGGTAGAGATATTTGCCTTTAAAATCAAATTCTCTTCTTGCAAAGTTCTGTTTTGATTTTCAAAAACAAAATTCTCTTCCTTGGAAATAGAAAATTCGTTTTTCAATGTTTCCAACTCATTTTCAAGAGAAGAGTTTTTCTGTTTTGAAATATTTAGTTTCTTTGCAAGTATAAGAGATTCTTCATGTAAATCATCAAAGGCATCTTGTAATTCTTCAAAAGAGTAGTCAAATGAATTTACCTTATCTTTATCTCTGGCCACAAGACAAGTGTTGGCTTCTTCATTTGTGTTCTCCTCATCGGAATTGCTATTTCTCCAAATGGAAGATAGGTAAGCTTTCTTTGATGATTCAGTTTTTGGTTGTGGTTTCTCTTTTTCTCCTTTTTCTTTTTCTTCTATCTCCTTGGTGATTTGAGATTTTCCTGTAAGTTCAACACCAAGAGCTTGCAATTGATTAAGCACAAGTCGTATCTCATTAATGGTTTCACAATTTTTCATTTGAGCGATATCAAGTTCATTAATGAGATTTCTAGAGTTTAATTCCATTGCAACAAGATCTTCCTCATATGCAACTTCTAAAGTTTCCCACATTTCCTTAGCAGTTGCACAATTGGAAATTCTGAAAAATTCATCTTGACTCAATGCACAAGAAATAATCAATTTTGCCTTAGCATTGAGTTGCACTAAACTTATTTCAGTATCATTCCATTCACTTTTGGGTTTTGGAATGTATTTTCCTTGTTCTTCCTTGACAGGCATATAAAAACCATTTTCTATAATTTCCCAGAGTTTATGGTCTACTGAAATTAAAAAAATTTTCATTTCATACTTCCAATATTGAAAATGATTAGCATAAAAAATTGGAGGTTCTGTGAAAGAACAATTTTCAGACATAAACCACTCACTAGATCCAACCATATTTACTCTTAGACGGTTAAGTCTTAAATCAAGAGCCCAAGCTCTGATACCAATTGAAAGTAATGGTTGGAACCCAAGAGGAGGGGTGAATTGGGTTTTATAAATTTTTCACAAGAATTAATTGGAAATTAAAATGATTTTCTGTAAAAGTACAATGCTTAGGATAATAAATACAATACAGAAAATCAATGTGCTGTCAAGATAAATAATTATAAAGATCAAGGAATTAAATAATAGATATCAATATGCACAAATTAAAGAGTAAGGGATAGAGAAAGCAAACTCGGAGATTTATACTGGTTCGGCTAATCCAAGCCTACATCCAGTCCTCAAGAGAGCACTTGAGTATTTCCACTATAATTGCAAGTTTAATCCGGGTACTTGCAAACCACTACAACCACACAAATTCAATCCGGGTATTTGCGAAACCACAATGAAGAATTTATGAATCTGGGCTCCTCCTCAACCCAAAGCAAGTTCTTCCAATACCGGTACTTGCGAACCTCAACTCAGAATAATATATGTGTTGATCAAAATCAACAATACAAAGAAACTCTCTCTAAAGAGTAGATGAAAACAAATGAAGCTATAATAACTCTAATGATAGAGAATATGCAAGATTTGGCTCAAGAATGCTTTCCTTTCACTCAAAGATGATAGAAGAAGTTAATATCACATTGTAGGACTTTGTTCTTACTCAAAATCGTGTATCTAAGGTCATATATATAAGATTTTACAAAACTAGCCGTTATATAGCCGTTATATAGCCGTTACAGCACTTATAGTGCAGTCCAGATTTTGAGCTTTCTTTAAAAATTCATAACTCCCTCATTTGAACTCCATTTTAAACAAATAATATACCGTTGGAAAGCTCTTGGAGTCTAGTTTCAAATGAGCCAAGTTTTACTCAAAAATTATTTTTCTTTTAAAAGATATAATCAAAATACTGACTATAGGTCAGAACAAAATAATCAACTTTCAGTTTTTCAAACTATATTTTAAATAGTCATATATTTCTCATTTGGACTCTGTTTTCAATAAATAATATACCTTTGGAAAGCTCTTTGAGTCTACTATCAAATGAGATTAAGATACTTGAAAAAATGATTTTTCGTTTATGATATATGATATAAAGAGTAACCAAAGGTCAAAAACTAACTTTTGTAAAATTTCATATCTCACTATCTTTTTGTTCAAAATAATTGAGTCAATGTATGCAAATCTAAATAATTGAGTTGCACAAGTATACTAGCCTATATAAAATATACCTAATGTAAACACATAGGCTATCTTGATGCATCCAAGCTTCCAAGACTTCAAATCTTCTAATTCTTCATTTCTTGGAGCTTCATCCTTGCATGTTGTTTTCCTTGCGTGAAGCATGATATTGCTTTTCCTTGTTCTTCAATACAATGCTCACTCTTCTTGTTTTGAACCAACCTATAAAATATATCTTACTTGCAAACCCAATGGTTAGTTTAACAGCATGATTCAATATATGCAACATACATATTAAATAACATAATCATGCTTAAGTACTTGTAGCATATATATGATAATTAATCTTTATATATATCAATGCTACTATTCAAATACATTTGTCATCATCAAAACTTATGGCATATAGCCTTAGGGTCAACAATTACTATATAAATTTTAATCATCTTAAGTGGGACAAATATAAAAGAAGACAAACAAAGAGGTGTGCTTTTTATATTAAAAGGTGATGGAGGTTGCAATTATTCATAAAGGTTGATTATAAAAATATTGATGAGATTCGAGATCTCTATGGTCATAAACAAATGATAAGAGATGGCTAACCATTTAATCATATTTCAAAATCCTATAAGGCTAATCATAACTTATGTTCATTATGCATCTTTCCTCTATTGTAGATAGTAGATTTTCTATTACTCCATTCAGTAATCCTCTTCCCTATCATATCTTGGAATCTGGATTCATTCTCTGGAACTTGCTTATTCGACATTTCTAACCAGTTATCAATCACCATAAATACAAGTTACTATTTATGTCATATCCCAAAAGCAAACATGTGAAAATGATACAAATTCTAAGGATAAGCTTCTCTGATAATCCAAAAATTCCTGAATAAGCCTAATATCCATAACTATACAGTTCAATATTTACTCAAACATATATTACGTATTTACATTCCAAAAAGTTTATCGTTCAAGCTTCATTCCAAATTTCAAACAACAGAATTATAATTGCCAGAATGATAAAACACAACCATACATAACTGATACATTATAACATCACAAACCTAAGAGACCTATAAGAATTATAGAGCGTTCCCTAAGCTTTTACAAGTTTATTACTAACAGT
The DNA here is from genome assembly GCA_037074585.1 of Biancaea sappan. Lineage (NCBI taxonomy): Eukaryota > Viridiplantae > Streptophyta > Magnoliopsida > Fabales > Fabaceae > Biancaea > Biancaea sappan. The sequence goes on from CM073495.1 coordinate 6,708,916, forward strand.
CCACCAGACAGAATTGGGGAATAACTCCAAAGCTTATAGTCTTTAAAATGATGTTCTTCCTCTTTTCCTACTGTATCTGAAAGGACAATCACATAAAGTGTGAGTTTATATAAAAACTCAGTAAGTAAATGACTGTGCAATATAAAATGTCTTTAGCACAAATGCCTCATTTGCTATTATAGCTAAACTATAATTTAATTTAATACACTACTCATCTTTATATAATCTATAACTTGCATCAGGTTTTTTGGGTGATCAAGCCCTCAACCATCCATGCGTCATATTCAATTATATCCTAGCATCAGATTTCTTGGGAGATCAAACCCTCTATATTCTATGCTTAAAATTCAATTATAACCTTGTATCATATTTCTTAGGAATTTAACCCTTAGTCTTCTATGCTTAAAATTCAATTACAACATTGCATCAGATTTCTTCAGAATTTAACCCTCAACCTTCCATGCAACAACAAATAGAGATATTTACTCAATAACAAAGTAATATAAAATATAATCGTTATCACATCATTTCTCATCTTAAACATACATCAATGTCCTCTTGAATCTCTTTCAAGAGTTAGGTAATCTAATAATCATCTTTAACAAAAATGAATATATATCCAACGTTCTAACAATATTGGAAATAGGACTTATATTGTGCATTGATTGATTGTAATAATTTAGTTTAGCAAGGTCATCTATTCACCTTGATATTTGTTCGAACTTACCATGTTCCTCACTAAAATATGTGTAGGAAAATTTTTTAGTAAAAGATATCACAAGGAAACATAAGAAAGCAAACAAAATCATAAAAGTATGCAAAAATTTCAGTTACTACAGTAACTATTCACTACAGTGACGGTTTACTACAGTAACGGTTTGCTACAGTATGTTGAATGCTATAGTACCGTTAACTACTGACACTACAGTAACCGTGCTACAGTAACTTCGAAAATCTAAAAAATTTTCCAGAATGAACAGTGTTCTTCAAAAATTTTCCAGAACATATGAACTCACTTTAGCCAAAATTTGAGGTTCTCTAATCAGTAATACATAAACCTCAAAACCAAAGATTCATCATCAAGAACCCTAAAATCCTTTCTTACCTCTAGGTTATCAGATAAATTGAAATCTAAGAAATTAAGGAGATTAAAACTTACCTCAGATCCTTACAACTAATATGAACTGAACAGATGGCAAGAAGACGTCAGATCAAAGGAAGAATTTAGAAGGGAAGCTTAAAGGTTGAGAGAGAAGTTTTCTCTACCTCTTGAGTAAAAGCGTGAAATGAGGGGAATTAACGTTAAAGGCTTTAAGTGGTCAAATGGGTTATTGGGAAACCCATGGATATCCATACCCATTTTCCAAACCCATTTGACCCATAAAACATAAAATACAATTAATTCTCTGTTAAAATAAATTTAGTCTCATTTTCCATAAATTTTACTATTCATAAAAATACATCACACAATGTTAAAAATATCTAGTTTAGTCATTTAACTCAGTTCCCATAATTAATATTAAAAGAGAACAATAAAATATGAAAATTAAAATAACTAAAATAAACAACCAAAATAACATTGTAAATACCAGAATACTCTCAAACGTATTATACTCCAAAATTTTATGGGAATTACATTCTACCCTCTTAAAAGAATTCAGGCCTCCTAATTAAAATCTCACCTCAGGTTTCAAAAAAATGTGGATACGTCATCCACATTTCATCTTTTGCCTCCCATGTAGCCTCTTCATGAGAGTGATTCCTCTATAGTACCTTAACTGTAGGAATTTCCTTTGAGTCTGATTTTTTTTTTTTGCTTGTCAAGAATGGCTACAGGCACCTCTTCATAGTGAGAGTTTCATCAAACTGCACTTCTTAAGGTCGAATGATATGAGAAGGGTCAGAAAGATACTTCCAAAGTATCAACACGTGGAACACTAGATGTACACCTTCCAGGTCTAAGGGTAAGGCTAGGCAATATGTTACATTACCCACTCTTTCTATAATCTCATAAGGACTAATATATCTTGGGCTGAGCTTTCTTTTCTTTCTGAACCTCATTACTCCCTTAATTAGTAAGACTCGTAAAAAAACCATATCGCCTACAACAAACTAAAGATCATGACGTCAGTAGTCTGCGTAGGACTTTGGTTTACTTTAAGCAGCTAGTAACTTTTCTCTAATCAATTTAATTTTATCTATGGCTTCTTATACCATCTCAGGTCCAATTATTTTGGTCTCACCAAACTCAAAATAACCAATAGGAGATCAACATCGTCTTCCATATTGTAATATCCCAGATTTTAAAAAGGGTGCAGCGGATCTTTAAAAATAATAATAATAATAAATAAATAAATAAAAATAATAATCAATAGAAAAATTTTAGGGAATCAAAATTTTAAGTGTGGATATATTAAGGATTAATTTGCAATTGGAAATAAATAGTAATATGAGGACTTATTTGAAAAAAAAATTTCCTATCTTTAGTATGAGAATTAATTTAAAGGGAAAAATGAGACTAGAAGTGATGAAAATTTAATTTTGAATTTTGGGTGAAATTTGAGATTTTTACAAAAGCTTAAGGACCCAAATAGAAGCTCACCTTGAGAAAGGTTGCCTTGTGCAATTCTAGCAATAAGAGAGTAAGGTGGCACATGATGATGATGTCATGTGTCCCAATCCATCTTGAGATGAAGCCACATGTCCCAAGCCTTCATCTAATCTCTTGAAAATTTTGGACGTTTCTCACATACACACATTCGGCCAAGGGCTTGGAGAAAGAGAGAGAAAGAGAGAAATCGAGAGGGAAGGAGAGCATGAGAGAAGGAGCTGGTTCATCAGAAAAAGGGGCTTCCCCTTTCTTCTTCTTCCTCCTTGGAATGTTGAAGGTAAGATTACTCTCCATTTTCCTCTGTTTTTGTTTTCATTTCTTTCTTCTTCCAATTCAAGAAGATTAAAACCTTAATGGAAAAACTAGAAGAACACGTTGAGGGAAGAGAGTGGAATAGAGATGGCATCGGGTAAGAGAAGACTTAAACAATTTTTCTGATTTAATCCCTTTTTCTGAGTTAGTATATGCTTGTTGTTGTTTGGGTGAGTTTTGGTTGGAAGCCTAAGCTTTAAAAAACAGAGGAGTTAAGACAAGAATGATGAGTTTAAGAATGATCTTTTCTGCTGTACTAGTTGAAGAAGACAACAGAAAACTCTGCATCACTAGTTTTCTCTATTTTAGCGTGATCAATGAGGAATTTCTGCTGTCCTTCTCAGTTTAGCAGTAAATGAAGAGCTGCATATTAATTTTGAGTATTTAGAAATAGAAATTAGGAACCTTGGTGGTCTATTTTCCTCTTGGCTGAAAGGATGTTGGATTAGAAACCTTCTTGTAAGAAAAGAAAAATAATTTCTGCAGAAGTTTGGAGAAAAACCAAGGAGAGTAATCTAATTCATTATAAGAAAAATGATAGGTCTCATGCTAGATTTATTTAGTTAAGGGTGAATTGAAAGACCTTATACTTAAATAACTTAATGGTTAAAAGATTATGGTTGTGAAACATTTAACAAGAAAGCTTTGTTGAGTAAAAATATTGATGGTGGCCGAACGGTGTATGAATGAATTCTTTTATGCAAAAAAATTTTCTAAGCTAAGGAGTGATTAGGTATATTAAGCTCTGATTTTGGGGGCTGGTTGTGTGATAATTGAGGCCATAATTCAAATGGGAACACATAAGAGAAAGATAAATCAAAAAAAAATTAGAAGAAAGAAAAAAAAAAAGAGGGAAAAGATGGACAAATTATGCAGACAATTCTGCATAAGCTGTCATGGGTTTGTTCTCTTGAATTCATTCACATTGTGGCTGGAATAATTAAGCTATAAGTTGAACTAAATGAGGATAAGCACTGGGAAATATGTGTGTTGCTTGTTGGGTTTCAACTGAGACTAGAATATTGCTGAAATAAATTCACTAATGGGCCATGAAAGGAAAATAGGACAGTTTTGAATGTTGTTGGTTTTATGTGTTTTTGGATAACCAAATCAACTTCTAAAATCATGAAAGCTTGTGGAGAGATTCTTCATATTGTGATAATTTGATCTGGAAAGTTTCAAGCTCATTGAAATTGGTATGCTTGGTCAAATAGGCATGAGAACAACACTTTGTTTAGTGCAAGGCAAGTTTTGACAATTTAGGAAATTGGTTCGGTTTTGGTAGCTAAAGGTCTCATTTTGATCTGAAATTTTCATGGCACACATATAACACATGGAACTAATGATTTGAAAAATTTTATTGCATTTGGAAATGGTTAGGATGGCCTGTCAAGCATAAAACAGTATTTATAGCAGAATTGGGCAGTTTTAGCATAGGATCACTAATGAGGTCTATAGAGGGGTCAAATAAGGGAATTTTAATCTAAAATTTTTACCATAGCATATTAACATATAAGAAAGGATTCATACCAAGTTTCGTGAATTTTGAAGCTATAAATAAATACCAGAAATTTTGTAAAATTTGGGCTTCAAAACTAGTAGAAAAACAGAACAATATTAGGTGCTTGGTGACTTAAGTTCTAAAATGGTGGTGTTTCCTTCTTGGCTGATTTTCTAGGCCTCCTACGAGTTCTTTGGTACCTTCCTTCGGTTCAGAGCGTGGAAGCCTTGCTTGGATCTGAGGTGAATGGGTGATGCTTCCTATGGCTAAATATTTTTACTTAGAAATTAGTTGCATCATAATGAGAACATGTGGTGTATTTAGATGTATAGAAAATGATGAGTAATGTATGTAAGACTTCACTTGGATTCTCGTTGCTATTGTGTTGCATGAATAATAGGATATAAATAGTAGTTAAACTTGTGTGGCTATGTAGACATAACTATAATTCCTCCTAAGTAGAGAAGTGGAGAGGATAATTCCAATGTGTGTATATATGTTTGTATATATTTATAATTTTATATTGATACACGAAGTACTAGGAAGTGTGTATGTATATATTTACTCTGTTGTCCCTTGGAATGTGAAAGGGAGATATAGGTGTTGTATATATATATATATATATATATATACACACATGAAGACAAATGAAGCCTTATGTTTTAGAATTAAAAGAATACATGTGTATATATATATATATATATATATACTTATAGTCAATGAATGTATATAATTCTCTAGTTATGAGATGTATGTATATACACATACACTATATTATTTTGCAAATTCCTTGTTTATAAGGTTGACCTTGGCAAATGTATATATATAAACATATACACACACATAGTTATTCTAAAATTGTAATTTAAATAAAAAAAGTTGTAGTTCCTTCGTGAATTAACTTAAAGTAATTGCATGAAGAATATTCATGGGTTTTGTGATGCAATATGGATGATGAGACTATGACAAGGATTGTGACTTATTTGTGAATTAAGTTGAGATGTGGTATATTTAATTACTGAATTTATTCACTTATGGTTGGTTGAGATATGTCATAAATGAGTGTTTGAATTGTGATATGAGAATTATGTTGAAATGTGACAAGTTTTGATTGTTGAAATTATCATTTGTGGATAATTGAGGTATGTGACGGTTGAATAATTGTTTATGGGTTGGAATCATGGTTATGATTGTGCTTGTGTTTGAGAAAGAAAGGAAAGTCATGGTGGTGCACCCCATGAAAAAATCTATACGGAACCATAATAGTGGAGATTATATTTATGGAGTGATAAGGGTGGATGCAGCAGGGGCCGAGAGTAACAATCCAGAGGTACCTTGGACGATTCGGTTGGTACGGAAAATGTATGCAATTGTTTGTATTGTTTGCTGTTATGAATTATTTTAAGTTATGTTGAATCGTATTTGATTTATTTGAGTACTGTTGAAAATTATTAAGAATTATATTGTATTGTATTATAATTGAGTTATGAATGATTGTTCTATGTTACCGTTATGATGCATAATATCTTTTTTGTCATAGTGTTGTGTTGTCCCCTCACTGGGCATGTGATTTACTCATACCCCTCTTATTAACATTTTTTAGAGTTGGCAGTCGAAGGTAATTATTCAAACAGGGAGTTATGGATCTTTAGTCCAAGACCCTACTTGAATTCGGGGACGGCTTATTGTTCATTCTTGTAATTTTTAAGTTGCTACTCTATAGTCGCTCCATGGTCTCATAGGTAACCTAGGAACCGGAATTCGGTTATTGTAGTTGAGAAAATAATGTATATAAATGACTTAATTGTGTCAAAGATTTAGTTCCAGATATTTTATCTAATTGACTTGTTGTGAAGGCATAAATAAAATATGTTCATGTATAAGATTAATTATATTTATTTATCCCTGAATGGGAAAAAGAAGATTTTTCTTAGATGAAATTTATTTTTATTCATCTATATTGAAATATTAGACATATAGAATCATTAAAATGAGCTAGGTTCCAACGTGAGGATAGGCTTACTCTCATGCTTATCACATGTCCTAGGTGGGACGTGACACATGTAAAGCTTCAAAAGGTGCCATCTGAATATTAGCTTAATAACTATTATTATAAGCAAACTCGACAAGTGATAAATGATCCTCCTAACTTTCACCAAAATCTATCACACATGCTCTTAGCATATCTTCTAAAGTTGGAATAGTTCTTTCAGACTGACCATCTGTTTAAGGGTGGAATGTTATGCTAAGATCCACTCTAGTACCCAATGCCTCTTGAAAGGTTCTCTAAAACCGAGAAGTGAACTAGGGTCTTTAGTCTGATATGATAGACACTAGTACACCGTGGAGCTTTACTATTTCTTTTACATACAACCAAGCAAGTTTCGTAAAACTAAAAGTAGTATGAATAAGAAGGAAATGCGTTGACTTGGTGAGTCAATCTACAATGACCCATTTTGAGTCATTACCTTTTGATGACCGAGGTAAGCCAACTACGAAGTCTATAGTGACACGTTCCGAATTCTATTTGGGAATTTCAAGTCTTTGCATTAGACTAGTTGGTCTCCAATGTTCAGCTTTAACTTGCTGACATGTTAAGCATCGAGTCACAAAGTTAGTCACATCTTGTTTTATGCCCTCCCACCAATAAACCTATTTCAAGTCTTGATACATTTTAACAGCACCAGAGTACACAACATATGGCAAACCGTGAGCTTCTACCAAAATTTCTCGTTTTAATGGTTTGATGTTTGGGACACAACCTCCCATCGAACCATAACATACCTTTTTTATCCACTGAGAACCTTGGTCCTAAACATTCTCTTGTCTTATTTATGGTTTTAACCATTTCGGCGTTGTTTTCCAATGCTGCTTTTACTTTTTCCACAAGAGAGGATTTAGCTAGGAAATGGGCCAAAAATGTGCCCGATTCAGTAATCTCGAATAATACTACACTAGCCTCTAACTCCTGAAGTTCTTCAATTAGAGACCTTCTCTTTGTAGCAATATGGGCTAAACTTCCCATAGACTTTCGACTTAGGGCATTTGCCACCACATTCGCTTTCCTTAGATGGTAGAGGATGGTACAATCATAATCTTTCAGGAGTTCCATCCACCTCCATTGTCTTAGATTAAGATCTCTCTGATAAAAAAATATACTTAAGACTTTTATGATATGTGACTCACATGTTTCCCCATACAAATAATGTCTCTAAATCTTTAAGGCAAATATTACAGCCACCATTTCCAAATCATGAGCGGGAAAATTTAATTCATGTTTCTTAAGTTGTTGTAAGCCATAAGCAATGACTCTACCATGTTGCATTAATACGCACCCCAATCCCACCCTCGAAGCATTATAGTACACAGAGTAACCCTCAGATCCTGTTGGTAGAACTAAAACTGGTGCTGACGTTAGACACTTTTTCAACTAAGAGAAGCTTTACTCATAAGCATCGTCCTAAACATTCTTCACATTTTTTTGAATTAACTTAGTTTATGGGAGAGCCATTTTAGAGAAATTCTTAACAAAGCGATGGTAATACCCCGCTAAGCCAAGAAAACTACGAATCTCAGATACAATTGTTAGTCTAGGCCATTGTTTTACTGCTTCAATCTTACTTGGATCTACATGAATTCCTTCCTAAGAAATTACATGCCCCAAGATAGTTACATAACTCATCCAAAACTCACATTTTGAGAACTTTGTATATAATTGGTGTTCTCTCAAAATCTGAAGCACTGTTCTCAAATGTTTGTTATGTTTCTCCTGACTCTTTGAATACACCAGAATGTCATCAATAAAAACAATTACAAACCTATCGAGAAAAGGTTTGAAGACTCTGTTTATCAAATCCATAAATGCTGCTGATGCATTAGTTAACCCAAAAGACATTACAAGAAATTCATAATGTCCATAATGCCTCTAGAAAGCAGTCTTAAATATATTATCATCCTTAATTCTCAACTAATGATACCCAGACCTTAGATCAATCTTTGAGAAATACCATGCCCCCTGAAGTTGACCAAACAAGTCATCTATCCTTGGTAAAGGACATTTGTTTTTCACTTTGACTTTGTCCAGTTACCTATAATTTATACATAACCTCAAGGAACCATCTTTCTTTTTCACAAAAAGTACAGGAGCATCCTATGGTGAAAAACTTGGGCAAATAAATCCTTTATTCAATAAATCTTCTAATTTTCTTTTAAGTTCCTTTAATTTAGCAAGCGCCATGCGATAAGGAGGGATTGAAATTGGTCGTGTATTTGGGACCAAATCATTACAAAATCAATATCTCTTTCTGGTGGTAATCCGAGTAAATCTTCTGGAAACATGTCTGGGAATTTATTAACCACAGGTACTTCTTCTAATATTTGCTCCTTTTTCTCTACATCCCTAACAAAAGCCAAAAATCCTTGACAACCTTTTCGTAACATACATCAGGCACACAATAAAGATATCATGTTACAAGGCACCTCACAACAGTCTCCCTGAAACACAAAATCATATCCCCCTAGCATACTGAAAGAGATGGTCTTATCGTGATAGTTCATAATAGCATGACACAAGGACAATTAGTCCATCCCCAAGATCACATCAAAATCTGACATATTAAGGAGCTCAAAATCTATCTCTGTCTCCATGTCCCCAATAGTCACCTTACAAAAATGATACCCCGATCTTACTATCTCGGCCTCTCCCACTAGCGTGGAAAACAAAAATGGTTCTTTCAACAAAAATGAATCAAACTTAAATCTTTTAGCAAATAGTGGTGATACATATAAATATGTAGAACTGAGACCAAATAATATATGAGCAGGAAAAGTACCAACAGATAATATACCTGTAACAATAGTATTGGATACCTGGGCATCCTGTTGGGTTAAAGCATAAACTCTGGCACCACCTCTGCCAGCTGCCTATTGTCCACGGCCCCCTTGACCTCTACCATAACCTCTTCCTATATTACCTCTTAACGTAGTTGTCGGTGCAAGGGTAACTGGGGCAGTAATAGATTGGGTACAAGACTAAATAACATATCCTTGACCAAACCCTAAGACAAGCTGAGGGCATTCCTTCTTAAAGTGTCCTTTCTGTCCACAATGATAGCAACTTGAGCCATATATTTTTGTAAATCATTCATCTATATGAAGTCTCCCACACTCAGAACATTGTTGTTTTCTCCCTCTTGTTTAAGAACCACCCCTACTGGAAGGGTAAAAACCACCCCTAAATTTTGTACGAGGCTTAGATACGCTTACTATAAAAGGGGACGGCCTAGCAAATGTGGCCGAAGCTTACTGCAACATGGTGAAAGGCTTTGAAGTTCCTGTATCCCCTCCTTGGTCAAGAGATCTCCCAAATCTAGCCTTCTTCTTTTTCTTAAACTCTTTATCATTTTTTGATCTTTTTTCCATCATATATGGGCAACATCCACATCTTTTGAATAAGAAGATTAATTTTTCATATCTGGCCCCACTTGTGAATACAGGGGTCCACGAAATCCTTCCAAAAATTTCTTTATTTTTACCTTTTCAGAAGGAATCATCTGAGGGGCATAGTCATATAGTTTGACAAACTGAGCTGAATAATCATTAATAGACATAGATCCTTGCCTTAAGTATAGAAAATCCTTCACCCTTGATGACCGCACACTCGATGGAAGAAACTCATCCATAACCATACTATGAAACTTTGCCCATAGAACTGGTGGTGCGCCTTAGGTTCTTTCTTTCTTCAAATTCCTCCACCACTTACCTGCCCTACCTTTCAACGGAAAAGAAATGATCTCTACCTTTTGAATATGAGAACATTGTAGAGTATCACAAATCGCTTCACAATCATCTAAGAAACTTTGTGGATCCTCATTAGGATCTTTCCTTGTAAAAATAGGTGGCCTCATTTTTTGAAATTTTGACATCTTCACTTCTCTAATATTACCTTCTCCAGCCAAAGGAAGTGGTGGTATAATTCCAGCTCTAATAATATGAGGTACCACTAGTAGGTTAACCTGTGCTGCTTGTTCTCACCTTTCTACCTCCCTTTTGTCCAATTGCTCATTAATTAAATTAATCATTTCTACGATATTCATATTATCATTCTAAGCAACAGGTTTAACTCTCCTTACTCTACCAATTGGTACGTCCTCAGTATTTTAGTCTTGTGCGCCATCGGCACGATTAGGATTGTCTTGTATATGAGCTGGTGGAATTAAGACTCTCATTCGGCCTAAATGCTCACCATTATTTGAAGATCCTTACGACATTGTATAATCACAATTCTACACATAGAATAAACACTTGTTCAAATAAACTGAGTTATCTCTTACTATATTCCACTAAGGAATAAGTTATAAAAAGACACTCAACTCTATAAAGTCTTTTATGGATCCTAATCCTATAATCATGTCGCAGTTCACGACAATGGGGAATGGTCCATAAAGAACACTTTGCTCTATAATCTATAGAGGAACTAAAAACCATTCCTCTGATACCAAGTTGCCACATCCCAAAAGTGAACATTCGAAAATCATACAAATTATAAGGATAAGCCTCTCTGGTAATCCAAAAACTTCCTAAACAAGCCTAATATCAACAACTATACAGTTCAATATTTACTCAAACATAGATTACGTATTTACATCCAGAAAAGTTTATCGTTCAAGCTTCATTCCAAATTCCAAACAACGGAATTATAATTGTCAGAATGATAAAACACAACTACACATAACTGATATATTATAACATCACAAGCCTAGGAGACCTATAAGAATTACAGAGCATTCCCTAAGCTTTTACAAGTTTATTACTAACAACCCACCAGACAGAATTGGAGAATAACTCCAAAGCTTCTAGTCCTCAGAAGGATGTTCTTCCTATTCTCTTACTGTATATGACAAGACAATCATATAAAGTGTAAGTTTATTTTAAAAACTCAGTAAGTAAATGATTGTGCAATATAAAATATCTCTAGCACAAATACCTCATTTGCTATTATAGCTAAACTATAATTTAATTTAATACACCACTCATCTTTATATAATCTATAACTTGCATCAAGTTTCTTGGGTGATCAAGCCCTCAACCATGCATGCGTCCTATTCAGTTATATCCTAGCATCAGATTTCTTGGGAGGTCAAGCCCTCAATCTTCCATGCTTAAAATTCAATTACAACCTTGCATCAATTTTCTAGGGAATTTAATCCTCAGTCTTCTATGCTTAAAATTCAATTACAATCTTACATCAGATTTCTTGGGAATTTAACCCTCAACCTTCCATGCAACAATAAATAGAGATATTTACTCAATAACAAAGTAATATAAGATATAATCGTTATCACATCATTCCTCATCTTAAACATACATAAATGTCCTCTTGAATCTCTTTCAAGAATTAAGGTAATCTAATAATCATCTTTAACAAAAATGAATATATATCCAATGTTCCAACAATATTGTAAATAGGACTTATATTGTGCATTGATTGATTGTAATAATTTAGTTTAGAAAAGCCATTTACTCACCTTGATATTTGTTCAAATTTACCTTGTTGCTCACTAGAATTTGTGTAGGGAAATTTCCTAGTAAAAGATATCAAAGAAAACATAAGAAAGGGAATAAAATCATAAAAATATGCAAAAATTTCAGTTTGGTACAGTAATGGTTCGCTATAGTGACGGTTTACTATAGTAACAGTTTGCTATAGTATGTTGACCGCTATAGTATGTTGACCGCTATAGTACCGTTAACTGCCGACACTACAGTAACTGCGCTACAGTAATTTTGAAAATCTGAAAAATTTTCCAACATGAACAGTGTTCTTCAAAAATTTTCCAGAACATATGAACTCACTTTAGCCAAAATTTTAGGTTCTCTAATCAGTATTTTACCCTTTCCAACTCATCAACAACATCCATAATACATAAACCTCAAAACCAAAGATTCATCATCAAGAACCCTAAAATCCTTTCTCACCTTTAGGTTATCAAATAAATTGAAATCTAAGAAATTAAGGAGATTAAAACTTACCTCAGATCCTTACAACTAATATGACCTGAACAGATGGCGAGAAAACATCAGATCAAAGGAAGAATTTAGAAGGGAAGCTTGAAAGTTGAGAGAGAAGTGTTCTCTGCCTCTTGAGTGAAAGCGTGAAATTAGGGGAATTAAAGTTATTGAAGGCTTTAAGTGGTCAAATGGGTTATTAGGAAACCCATGGATATCCAAACCCATTTGCCAAACCCATTTGACTCATAAAACATATAATACAATTAATTCTCTATTAAAATAATATACATCACAAAACGTTAAGAATATCTAGTCTAGTCATTTAACTCAATTTCCATAATTAATATTCAAAGAGAAAAATTAAATATAAAAATTAAAATAACTAAAATAAACAACCAAAATAACATTGTAAATACCAAAATACTCTCAAACGTATTATACTCCAAAATTTGGCGGGTATTACAATTTCTCATAGGGTAGAATTTTTTTGGAACTTAGAAGCAAGATGAAGATCACGATTCAAAAGCTTCTCAAGGCCATCTTTAATTACATATAATAGATTTAATAAGGAGAATATCTTGGAGCTAGCCTTCATCTAACTCAAATAACAACATGTAAGAAAATAGCGTACTAAAAAAGCAATAGATACCAAGAAAAGATGATACTTTCAGCAAATACTCCAAAACCAAACAAAAAGAAAAAAGGAAGAAAATATATGCCATGGGAAAATAGAAGAACACAAGAAAGGCCGAGCAGAGCATAAAGGACATCAACCACAGCAACTGAACACACACAAGCAGGTGAAAGGCAAGTTACGGCTGGCTATCAATTTCTTCTGGCTTTTTATGGCTAGGCCAACACGGGATGGGAGCAAAACAGACTTTGCACATGAAGCTTCCTATTCCATGTGTGCTTTCCACTAGCTAGTAAAGGGAGAATTTTTGTACAAAACAACGGGAAAGGGAAAGGGATCTGGTATTCCAATGTTACTGTGCAACAGTGCAAGAGTCAACCAAATGAAGGAAGGGAAAAAAGGAAAGGACACAGTACTTGAAAGGCTCCCGGGTGATGCTACAAACAAGGCGTTAGCAAAAATATATTTATTGATCCAAAGCTATAGTGGTATTTGCCTTGAACTATGGACTGTTTAGGGGAAATAAGATCTATATCTTGCACATAACAACTCAAGTGCAAATCATGAGCCTTAGCTGGTATGGTTATGCAACCTTGTGCCATATCTTATTTCCTAAATGTGTTCTGAGAATATGTCATATATATTCTCATATAGGAGCGGCCCCACTCTACCATATTCAAATAGGTAAATTCTATCAAGGGTGTTCCTGTAGTATAGACACCCTACTCTTATAGAGCTACAGATTTCATTAAAAGTTCTTGAAAACTCAACCTCACATATTCACTAAAGGAAAATGCACTGACACCATAAAGATAAATTTAAAAGTTTAAACTTTTATAAAATTTGCATTCAAACAAGTAACCCTATGATTCGTTTTTCCCTTTGAACCAAGTTCTTAGGATCTCTAGTCACAAGGTAGGGTATCATCATAGATTACTTTTAATCTATGGGCTTGATATTCATCTCCCTCGATGTCTGTAGATTCTTTGACTATAGTTATAGTTTTAGAAAATCTCATAATTCAAATAATTCAGATCAAACGGTATTTATGACAATAAGTGATCTCAAATTATTATAGGTGGGTATAAAATATTACAATCATATAATATATATTCTTCCACCATATAATAATTCTATCTATTAGCACATAATCATTTATGGAATTTCTCAAATTTAATTGTGACCAAAATTCTCAACACTATTGTACCTTATTGTGCAATAGGAATGTTCTCATATAATAGCATAAAAGGTGCTTCCTCAAAATTTATCTATGACATATATCATCATTTCAAATTTTCAATAAGATGGTATCCTCAATTAAAAGATATATGCCAAAAAAAATCAAAAAATATATGATCACATATTCACAATAAAATTAGTTCCACAATGATGTATGCAATTCACAATATTACATATAATATATAGCAATAAAACATTACCGTCTAATTGGTGAAATCATTTTTGGATATCTACAAAATTATGTACCCCCACTATTGATGGGTATTATGCCTTTTCACAAGGATTTCACAAACTTTTTTTTTGTTCACCAAAAAATATAATATTTTTGTGACACTATAAAAACATTTACATATGTGAAATCACAATTTATATATAAGAGCGAATTTTCACAAAATTCACAATTTCCTTTTTGTTTGCAAACATATCATCAAATATTTCATAACTAGATAAAAGCATTTTTCACAATTAAAGTACTTTCCATAAAGTACAATTTTTCATATGGCTTTCTAGCCCACAATAGTAGAATTAAAACAAAATTCTACTAATACATTTTGTTTTTAATTCTCTTAACCATTGGCCAAAAATTAAAATGTAGAGTTAAAGACAAATTCTCAAAGTGAAAAATTATATTTCACATAGCTTTAGAATGCTTACAATAGTATGGCCATGAAACTTTATTGTAGAATTTCAAAAAATTCCACAAACAATTTTCAACATTAAAATGTTGAATACTGGTGCGTATATTTTATAGCACATAAAATATTCCAGCAAGTATACTGGGTCGCAACAAGTAATAAAGTGATGAGTAGAGTATCGTCCCACAGAGATTGAGGTATCAAATAAAATTCAATTATGCTAAGTGAATGCTATTAAGACTTATGAAGGAAATTTCAGAAATTACACAAAAAAGGAGGGGTGATGATTGAAACAACACAATATAAATAACTGAAATTTAAATAACTAGATAGAAAACAAAACAGAGAAAAGATGTGGATTGGTCACAAATTTCATGGAATTGTACATCATCATCATTTCCTTTGAATATTCTTGGCTAATTCTATTATGTAATCTTCAATCTAATTCTCAGAAAGTCTTCTAAGACTGAATTATATTAAAATTATAGTTAGGAAGATCTTCACTAATCTATAACTCAAATATAATCCGATGAAGTCCTAATCACATCAATGCCCCGCAATCGCATATGACATGTTATCTCTTGTCCTACTCATTACAAATATGTAGCAATCGCATGCATGTATAAATAACAAGCTTCATAGGACAATAAATAAAATAGAACTTTGGCCGAGAAAATATTCATTGGTCCAAATGAATTAAAGTACAATTTCCATTTCATCAAATGACCGACTACACAAGAAAATGAGATTGATTTCGTTGGTCTAATCCGATTAATTCATAGACAAATTAATCTTTGAATCATTGAAGAACAATTCAATTAAATTACAATCCATTCAATGTTGGCCAATTTTCTAAAATATGATTGAATCCAAAAGCTTTGAAATTACAATCTAACTTATCTAAAATAATTGACTAAAATCTTAGATCAACCATTCAATTAAGTCATGAAACTCAAGAAAATTATTCAAGCCACATAAATAAAACTATCTATATCTAGATAATCTAATTTATGGTGGAAATTACAAGGTCAAGCTCAATATCTAGCTAACTCTAGCATAGACATAAAAATCCTAAACTCATTGAAGGTTCATCAAACATTCAAGAGGAAGAATAATCAGTAAAATCCATTCCATTAAACGAAAAGGGATATTATGAATAATCAATAAATGACTTAGCTCCCTTAATAAATTTCGATTTTCCAAATATAAAACTGATCTAACACATGCCTAAAGGGATATTATGCCCTAGATGCCTCCTTGGATACCTCTTCCATGATATGGCAGCACTTTGACAGCAAAACAGCAGCAAAATTAATATTTCTGCAGCAGCAGAAAAGTATGGCAGCAGCAGAATGGTATGGCAGCAGCAGCAGAATTAATATTTTTGCAGCAGAAAGTGACAAACAGCAGCAGAACAGCAGCAGAATATCATGGCAAAATTAATATTTCAGCCATGCTTTTCTTGACCTACGAAAATTAATATTTCTGCCCAAAAATTCTGACTACATGGCATTGAATAAGAGTTCAAGTGGGCCCCACATCCAGCATATCCTAGTAAGCATCTACATCACCCAAAAAGTGCCACATTAGCATCCAAATCATCATCTTTGTCCATGTCAACACTTTTCTCTCCAAAATTAAAATTTGTAGGAATTAAATTGAGCATTTTACAATTCAAGTTCTAAAAATTAAGACACATTCAATCCATAAATAGTTTATACCCAATAAATTCCAAAACATAATAAAATTAGAGAATTGACAAAATTAAAGAGGCAAAAAGGACTAAAATAAGGACTAAAATAAATGGAAAAAGTATGTTATCAAATACTTGTTCACATATAAGCTTTTAAGAAAGCTTTTTCATATTATCAATAGTTATGTCAATAGAAATTTATGAGATATACTCAATACTTAAATATTAAACCCATAAAATTTCTATTAAGCTATAATAATATTAACTATTAACCATAAAACACGTTACCAAAATTTTTATATTTTTATAAAAACACACATCCCCCACTTGTTATAAAAATAATAGCCAAAAAATATTTTTCCTCTTGCCCCCACTATTAATAAAAATTCTCAAAAAAGAGTAAGATTAAAATAGTGAAACATACCTCATAATATAGGAAGAAGAAATCACCATTGCATAATTTGCTTCATAAGCAAAAATTGATCACTCAAAATTGGAACTCAAGAAAAAAAAATTATGAGTTATGCTCATAAAAAATACCAGATAATAATTTCACCCATGTAATGATATTTTGCTTGTGATCAAATCAATATGCTTTTGCTCCACATAATAAAAATGTTATTTTGCATATAGATTTTCCCTTATATATATATATATATATATATATATATATATATATATATATATATAAGAACTTGCAAAAAATACATATATACAAGATAATATATAGTTAAAACTAAAGTCTTATAACAACATACATCATCATGGGTATATTATATAATGAAAAATTCTTTCTCATAAATAAACTCTCTTTTTGTGAGCAACATTCAAATAAAATAATAATAATATTTATAAACCCACAAAATTTCATAAATTTACTCAATTGAGAATCACAAAGATTTCCTCCACAAAGAAAATTTACAATTGAGAAAGTTTCATAAAAAAAAAAAGATATGTTTCTATCCATTGGAAAATCTTTTGACTACTCATAAACAATCATTAGATAAAAAAATGATTAATAAAATGATTGGTCATTTACTAGGCAAAGTTTGAAAAATAGAGTTTTCAACAAGTAAACCACTAAAGTCTCCCATATGCCAAGGGAAAAAAATATATATATAAATCAAATATTTGTTACCATAAATAAAGTGTCAAAAATATTGATTGCTTAAATTCCAAAACTCATAGAAATTTGGGAGTTTTTAGTAAAAGATAAATAATTCACCAAAAATATTTATGAAATTTCTTGTGAAATAAATTCACAACTCGATATAGAAAAACCAAAAGTATTTTCATTAATTTACTCAAATTGTGAATTACAAAATTTCTTCTTAAGAAATTTCACAATTGAGAAAATCCCATCAAAAAATGATTTTTCAAAACCTTCATTTACTATTCTTATTTTTCATTTGCTACTTCCATGGAATTCAACATGAAACATTAGCTTAAAATTGTTGGAGCAATACCTAAAAAATAAGAATAAACACAAAAAATAGAAATTTGAAGGTTAGTGTAAAAATATAAATTGCGTTGTACTGGGTTGAGATCCAAATAATTCGTCTTTCTTTAAGGTAATTTTTACATCTTTCAAGGGCTAACTTTGTTATATTACCTGGTGCAGGGGTACTTAAATGTGTTACCTCTAAGATATAACAACTCAAGACTTGCATGTTTGTTTACTATCTTTGCATGCAGGAAGTAAACCAGACTAGCTTTCTCCCACACTTTCTCTACCCAAAATATCACACATAATATATATATATATATATATATATATATGTTTCCTCATCAACTCTATCATGTATGTATATATATATATATATATATATATATATCCCACATCTGTCATATCCCCCCACACCCACACATATATGATGAAAGTCACTACAAAAAAAATTAACTTTTTGTGGCGACTAAAGTGGCCACCAAAAATCTAAAGACTGCAGCCAAAAGTTTTTTGTGGTGACTAAAGTTGTTGTTGAAAGTTTGTGACTGAAAAGTTTTTGGTGACGACTAAAAGAGTTACCATCAAAAGTAACCCACCAAAAGTCGTCTTTGTTGTCAAAAAAATATTTTGTGCTAAAAAACGACTTTTGGTGGCTATTTTAGTCGCCATTGAAGGTCACCTTTAGTGGCGACTTTGAAATTCACCACCAAAAGTCACTCGCCATTTTTTGGACTCGAATTGGCTCAACGGGTCGAACTCGCTGTCTTGGGGTAACTTGGTTTTTTTTGTGTAATATTCAAGTTCATATAAAATTAAACCTAACATATGTATATCTGAGATTCGAACTTGAGTCCTTTATTTTAAACCATGTGTGTCTTGTAATCTTGTCACCACTTCATTTGTGCTATATAAGGACAAAATATTTTATATATATATATATATCTATCTAATCTGTTAAAATTATTTTAAGTCAAAAAATTACAAAATTGAAATAAAACAATATCTAACTTAACAAAAAGCAAATATATTATTACTAATTGATTAAGAGATAAAAAAAATACAATTACATATATATATATACACACACACACACATATATATATACAATTTGTTAAAATTGACTTTTAGTAGCAGCTCCCATAAGTTCGACTTCGATTAATTATTTCATTAAAAAAATTGATTGTCACCACCAAAAGTCAGACTGGCGACTATCATATTCGCCACCAAAAGCTCGATTTTTTTAAATTTTTATTAAAAAAAATTCACTTTTAGTGGCGACTATGTGAGTTGTCACCAAAAATTTGACTTTTTTAAATTTTATTTTAAAAAATTGACTTTTGTCGCCACCAAAAATTTGACTTTTTAATTTTATTTTTAAAAAAATTAATTTTTGGTGATGATTATGATAGTCACCACTAAAAGTCCGACTATTAGTGGTGACTATATGAATTGCGACAAAAAGTTTGACTTTTTAATTTTATTTAAAAAAATTATCTTTTGATGACGACTCTTAAAAATCGTCACGCTGTTGGCCACATAACGAGAATATAACTAAAAGAATGGCATTACCTTAAATAAGTAAGAAAAGGAAACACACTCATGAATGCCAACGTTTCTAATGTATATAAAGGATGGTTAAGACTTAAGACACGGAATCAATGGAAATTAAGCAACGTTAATATAGATGCAGTGAAAAGCCAATGGTAGGAAGGAAGTTAAAACACTTATTATTATTATTTTAATATTTTATAATAATAAAACATTTATTATTATTTTAAGATTTTATAATAATAAAACATTTATTATTATTATTTTAATATCTTATAATAATAAACTCCAACAATTTGAATACAAGAAAAAGAAAAATGATAAATATGATCACCAATCTCAAATTTGACACTACATTAGATAGGGGTGGAGCTACATGTAATTCAGGGGTGCAACAAATTTGTATGAAATTTTTTTCCTTCTCCTTTTTTTTGGAACCCCCTTACTATTTTTTTGAACCCCTTTCAGTGATTCAATCTCTTTATACAGCTCACAGTCACGAGACCCCCACTCCTCAGAGTCACGAAATTTTTTCTTGATAATAATTATTTTCTCATTACATTATTAGGGACCTCTTTGTAAAAGCTTAAAATTTGGGGTTTTTGTACATAAGTCTAATTCTATCAAATTGGTTGATTGATTATGTAATTAGGATCATGAGTAACATATTTGTGAAGTCAATTTCATGAAATTTTTTCTTGATTATGGTTAAATTTTTATTTCATTGTTAGGGACCTCTTTGTAAAAGTTTGAAATTTGGAGTTTTTGTACACAAGTCTAATTCTATCAAATTAGTTAATTGATTATACAATTAAGACCATGAATAACATATTTATAAAGTCAATTTCATGAAATTTTTTCTTGATGATGGTTAATTTATCATTCCATTATTAAGGACCTCTCTGTAAAAATTTGAAATTTGATGTTTTTATATATATGTCTAATTCTATCAAATTGGTTAATTAATTATGCAATCAAGATTTAGAAAAAGAAAGATTTTTTTTTTATGATGGAAATATTTTTTAAAAAAAAATTACCATCAAATGAGCAACAAATTAAAATTAATTTAGAAGAATTATCATTAGATCTACAAAAGTGAATAAAAATCTTACCCTCCTGATCAAGGAGTCTTGATACGCCACTAACATTAGATATATTCGATAGAAATTTTTATAATGTTTTTTTTTAAATTTCCATTGAATTTGATTAAATGACAAAATATATAGTATATACTGAGGTTGATAAAAAGGAATCGCTTCATTAAATTAATAATAATAATAATATTAATATTAATATTAATATTAATATTAAAGCCGTCTTGATAAGAATCGTGGTGATAACTGATTCTGATTCCATTCCACAATGTGATTTGGAACTGAAATTGTTAATTGTATCAGTTGGTGAATCATCAATGAGTCAAGCTCAGGTTACTCACGAGAATGATTCTAAATCTAAAACAAACAAACAAATAAATAAATAGAAAAATAATGAGAAAGCCAAATTGAAAGAAAATTAATAAATTTTTTTATTGAGTGATTTGAATTTTATGGCAATCTGATTTATGACTCGACCCGATTTATTTGAAAATACGATCTAAAAAAAAATTTTGAAGGTATGTGAAACAGATGAGGACCACATACTTTGCCAGAAGAAATACAACATTTATTCTCTGCTTGTAAATATAAGGTTACATTGATCAAATCATGTAAATTTATGGATATTTTATGTTATTTTTGCTCTATATTCTTCTCATTTGTATGTGTGTTTGCTCTGACTTTTTTTTTATGTATATATTATTATCAGCAAGTTCCGTAATTAAAAACATAACATGTTAATGAAAAAAAAATTATCAAAAACATATACTTAATTTCTATCAGAAAAGTATTTTTTTATTTTATTAAAATAATAATAAACAATCTAATACTTTAATTCTATAAATAAAGTTTTTTTTTTGTCCAAAAAGGTCCATTATGTATACAAATAGAGGCCATCTTATTTTTTTTAACAATTATTTTAAAATGAGATGAAATATGATCTAAATTTATATAATGCTAACAGGTCATTGCCTCCACCTAAATAAATTATACTATATTTTGTTGAACTTTAGCTTAATTACATATTATATTTAATTTGTTTTAAAAATTTATATCATCTCAATGTCCTGGAACTTTTTATATTACAAAAATTATCTCTCCAATTTCCTTTTTATCAATAAAGTTATCTTTTTGCATATATGTGTTTCTCTCTGATAAAAAAATGATTTTTTTAATACTTCCATATTAAGAGTAAAATCAGTTTTAAAACAAGAAGTGTGACAATTGAAATTTAATTAAATAGTATGAAAATTAAATGTAATTTATTATTATTTTATTATTTTATAACATTCTCAATTCTCTTTTGATATTGTACATGTAAGTTGAAAAAAGTCAAATTATTAGAACACATCTAACCTATTATTTTAAGGGACTTTTTAGTCACAAAAAATTTAAAAAATGACAAAAAAAGTTATTATTTTGTCATTTGAGATTATAAATTGATTTTTTTTCTGATTTAACCTCTTTAATAATTCTACATGAACAAGTGACCTCAAGATTTTAGGGAAAAAAATCATCAGAGGAGTTATATTGTACAAAAATTGAAAGTTTAAAAGAACTTATTACTAACTTTTAAAGTTGATTGAATAAATTGCAAGTTGATATGTCACTACTTAAATTGCATAATTACAATTGGGACTGTATAATATATTATATTTAGTATTAATTGATGTGATTTAAATCATGAGGAGAATCTACTTCAAAAGACTAGTTCATTGAATGTGAGCGCTTTACAAAATCTCTTTTGAGTTCGTCAATATGGGACTTTTTTTGCAAAACCTCGTCAATTTTGAAAGTAATGGTTGGAACCCAAGAGGGGGGGTGAATTGGGTTTTATAAATTTTTCACAAGAATTAATTGGAAGTTAAAATGATTTTCTGTAAAAGTACAATGCTTAGGATAATAAATACAATACAGAAAATCAATGTGCTGTTAAGATAAATAATTATAAAGATCAAGGAATTAAAGAATATATATCAATATGCACAAATTAAAGAGTAAGGGATAGAGAAAGCAAACTCGGAGATTTATACTGGTTCTGCTAATCCAAGCCTACATCCAGTCCTCAAGAGACCACTTGAGTATTTCCACTATAATTGCAAGTTTAATCCGGGTACTTGCAAACCACTACAACCACGCAAATTTGATCCGGGTATTTGCGAAACCACAATGGAGAATTTATGAATCCGGGCTCCTCCTCAACCCAAAGCAAGTTCTTCCAACACCGGTACTTGCGAACCTCAACTCAGAATAATATATGTGTTGATCAAAATCAACAATACAAAGAAACTCTCTCTAAAGAGTAGATGAAAACAAATGAAGCTCTAATAACTCTAATGATAGAGAATATGCAAGATTTGGCTCAAGAATGCTTTCCTTTCTCTCAAAGATGATAGAAGAAGTTAATATCACATTGTAGAACTTTGTTCTTGCTCAAAATCGTGTATCTAAGGTCATATATATAAGATTTTACAAAACTAGCCGTTATATAGCCGTTATAGTGCAGTCCAGATTTTGAGCTTTCTTTAAAAATTCATAACTCCCTCATTTGAACTCCGTTTTAAACAAATAATATACCGTTGGAAAGCTCTTGGAGTCTAGTTTCAAATGAGCCAAGTTTTACTCAAAAATTATTTTTCTTTTAAAAGATATAATCAAAACACTGACTATAGGTCAAAACAGAATAATTTTTTATTACAGTAAAATCAACTTTCAGTTTTTCAAACTATATTTTGAATAGTCATATATTTCTCATTTGGACTCCGTTTTGAATAAATAATATACCGTTGAAAAGATCTTTGAGTCTACTATCAAATGAGATTAAGATACTTGAAAAACCGATTTTTCATTTATGAGATATGATATAAGGAGTGACCAAAGGTCAAAAAATAACTTTTGTAAAACTTCATATCTCACTAACTTTTTGTTCAAAAATGCTTGAGCCAATGTATGCAAATCTAAATCATTGAGTTGCACAAATATACTAGCCTATATAAAATATACCTAATTTAAACACATAGGCTATCTTGATGCATCCAAGCTTCCAAGACTTCAAATCTTCTAATTCTTCATTTCTTGGAGCTTCATCCTTGCATGTTGTTTTCCTTGAGTGAAGCATGATATTGCTTTTCCTTGTTCTTCAATACAATCCTCACTCTTCTTGTTTTGAACCAACCTATAAAATATATCTTACTTGTAAACCCAATGGTTAGTTTAATAGCATGATTCAATATATGCAACATACATATTAAATAACATAATCATGCTTAAGTACTTGTAGCATATATATGATAATTAATCTTTATATATATCAATGCTACTATTCAAATATATTTGTCATCATCAAAACTTATGGCATATAGCCTTAGGGTCAACAATCTCCCCCTTTTTGATGATGACAAATCACCACATAAAAATATGTATCACAAGATAATGAATGCAATGTTATAAGCACGTATACATATTTTTCTATTGTTTCTTCTCCCCCTATTTGACATCAACAAAAAGGTGTAAGGAACACAATATATAGAAGTTAAAGCACATACCTTCATTAAGTCAGGATGTCAGAAGATGTCAATATAGTATGGGGTAAGGATACATCAAAACTTATCATTGATTTCATTGACATGTAAAAAGAAAATTTTAGAAAAATTTTTCTCATGTCAAATGAAATGAGCCAAAAGATAAAACTTGAAAGAGTTTTAGGCTCCCCCTTAAACCTTGCATAATTTGAAAAAGAATAATGAATAATGAATATCCAATTTTTCAAGATATATTCTTTTTCAAAAAAAATACATTCAAGTGAGACAAAGCTCCCCCTGAATTTCATAACATTTTTCCTTTGAAAAAGATTGTCCAAATCATTATAAAGGAAATTCAGTTTTTGATTGCAGAATTTTGAAGTAAGATTTTTGAAAAAATTTCTGCAATATTTTCATTGAAAATGATTTCTGCTTGTTTATGAAGAGGCATTTTTAGTAAATAGCAGAAAAATTAAACTATTTGAAAAAAAAACATCATTTGCTGTCATATGATAGAAATATTTACAGCACACAGCAGAAGTATGATATATGGATTAGCAAAGCATGATATAAACAAGAATATTAATCATAATCCATAAATCGAATAATAATATTTTTCAAGATTTCTGAAAAACAATTTCTGCATATATGCATAAAATTATTTCAACATATAGCAAAAGTGATTTAAAATAACGATACTCAAATCCTTTTCTTTTCAAAACAGATAATGCTTCAATATGGTAAAGCAATTTCAGAATTGTGGAAGCAATTCAAGAGATTCACGATATTTTTCAAAAACATTTTGCTTCGAAGGAATTTAGAAACGTTTCATCTAAGGAAGCAATATATATGGATTAGTGTAATAAGATATATTCAAGCATATAGTTCATAATCCATATATGAAACATCAATATCCATTTGTCATCAACAACAAAAGAGATCTTTAAGACCTTTTCTTTTTCAAAAAAAATATTGCTTCATATGATAAAACATATTAACATAACAGAAGCATTTTTAAAGTCCTTTTTCAAAACAAATTTGCTTCATAAAGGATAAGATAAATTTCAGCACAAAGGAAGCAATTTATATACCCATTCAAAATGAATTTATATATGTATCTTGAGGATGAGTACATGTAAAAATTTTGACAGCTCATTTTGTATGAGTGCATGTGGAATCATGAAATATTATTCTTAGCCATAGCCTTCGCTCATGATGCATGAATAGCATACACAACATATGTTCTTCGATACATATAATCACAGCATGATGTAATCATGTATGCTCTCAAGAACAACACAACAAAGCAGAATGATACGGTTCTGAATATCACCATTTTATTAATCCTTAAAATTTCTAATCAAAACAAATTAAATCAGCCGCAAATCCACCGAAAATTGACTTTCGTGGTTTTGCCATTAATGCGACGCGTTGTTGGTGTGCATACGTACTCTAGACTTCTGGCTTCCAGCTTGCAAAATCCATAGGATGAGCGTGTAGGGGTGCGGCGAAGAGATATCTTCGTTGGCTCTAAGTCACAATTTTCTCTCTATAAAAACTGCCCTAGAGTTGTCAATTATCACACCACAAAGAGTATTCATCTCTGAGCCTACAACTTTCTGACATTCCTCTCTCTTCATACTCCAAAAAAAATTTCAAACCATGGCAGCAAGAAAGTTCATTGATCTCACAGTAGAGGCCAGGGAGGAAGAGCTCGACTTAAACTTGAGTCTAGGCAGGGACAAGGGTAAAAGGCCTTTGGAGGGATCTCAGGAGAATCGAAAGAAGAAGATGAAGATCGAAGAAGCTGAAGAGATTAGTACAGGCCATACGTCAGAAGACAAAATTGCTTGTCTGGAGCAGGAGGTGAAGAAACTCAAGAAGATGATAGAGGACCAGGAGAAGTTAGCTAAACGCAACAATGCGGCACTGACTTCAAGAATAGATAGGTTCTTCTATTGGTCTACCCAATGCTTCTGCAATCAACAACAAAGAAGTGTTGATTGTATGAATGGGATTTACACTACCCTCCGTGACATTGCTCAGTCTCTTGCTCCAAGGAATGGCCGAGGGGTGATGATACAATACGGGCCTCCTAATCCAAGACCACCTCGCCTGTAGATTGCTCATGCATGAGCAAACTTTCCCTTCTTTTTTTTTTTTAATTATGCAATGTAATCCTTCGGTTTTTTTTTAATGCAAGTGGTTTCTTTTATTTGACGGTAGAAAAAAAATAATAATAAAGAAAGATAAAATAAATCAGTTACACAAATTCAGCACAGTATATATATATATATATATTGAAAAATATATATCCATTTTAAAGATGGAAAGAATTTTCTGACATGGACATATATATCATCATTTCAAAGCAAAAGCAAGTTACATACTTATCAAGATAAAACATATTATAACTTGAGTATGTAGTACAATAATTGAGGTAATATGGATTAGTAAGATATAATCAGATATAAACTATAATCCATAAACAATCGTTCATAAGCTATATTTTATACAAAGGATATGACATGTATAATGCTCAAACCATGATGAATGGTATAAAGACAATATCTTTATATACAATGATATGATCAAATATGTAAGATATTAGAGAACAATATATCATTGTAATGAAAGTATGTCAGTAAAAAAAAATTGCCAACATAGCCAATTATGATAAGGGAGTATCACTCAATTAAATATTAAAGTGGTAAAGAATAGAGATACTCATCAATTTTGGCAAACTCTTATTGCTTCTTGAAGTTCCTCCTCAAGATTTTGATATTCTTGTTTTGCTCATTGCTCTTCTTTTGATTCTATCTTCTTGCAATTTTAATGAACTTAATTGATTGATTATTTGCAAGATCCTCTTGAAAACAATCTCTAATAAGATCACTGTCAAGCATTGGTCGATCATTACGAATGAGCTTAGAGGATAGATTTGAGGACTAACTCCTGCAAAACACTTTTGGTGGAGCACTTTGATGTTCAAATCAGTAATGTTCAAATAAATCTCGAGTACTAGGAGCAACATTATGTTCAAGATATACCATATTAATAAAAGTGCTATGCTTTCATGAAATGCAATTTTGCAAAATATTTGATTTCATTGAAAATATTTAAATAAGATTACAGCAAGGATAAATACTATAGGTAGGAGGAATCTTATTGTTGTGAAGACAAGAAAAATGTGCGTGTAATGGAAGCAAGTTTTCATGATGCAGTAAAAAGGATAGTTTGAGCAAAATTTGGAAGAAAGATTTTAGATCAAAACAAAATTTGAATCTATAATCTGCACACCTAACAATTGTTTTCAGATATAGCATGCATGAATATCAAGGATAGATGTAAGGCATATTAGATAACAGACAAAAGCATTAGAGAGCAGTAAACATATCAGTCAAAATTCTTACAATGCATTCCAGCTTATATGTTTACTTATCCATTGCCTCCTTTTGATGCAAGAGAGTGGAGTTTGAATGATGTAGCCATTGAAAAGTCATTTCCGCTCCTTGCTTCGAGGCAAATCTACAAATTATTCATTTATCTTTGGTACCCAAATTTCTTTGGGTTTGCCTGGGTCATGAGTTCCTTTTTGAACCCATTTCATTTTTACTCCATGAACAAGATTTTTCTTATAAAAACAGGAGTAAGATTTGTGTCCTTTCAGTCCACAATAGAAACAAGTGCAAGTTAGACTATTGGACATCTTTTCAGAAACAAAGAAGTTTTTAAACTGCTTTTGGTTTGATTTCTTTTTAGAAACAATACCAACTTTGTTAATTCTTCTTTGTTTCAAGACTGAGGTATTTAAAATTTCTCTACCTTGAGAGAGTTTTGCAAGTGTGTTTTTAAGATTATCATTTTCTTTTTTCAAAAAATCACACTTGGTACAAAAGCAATTTTTGTTGGTAGAGATATTTGTTTTTAAAATCAAATTCTCTTCTTGCAAAGTTTTGTTTTGATTTTCAAAAACAAAATTCTCTTCCTTGGAAATAGAAAATTCATTTTTCAATATTTCCAACTCATTTTCAAGAGAAGAGTTTTTCTGTTTTGAAACATTTAGTTTCTTTGCAAGTATAAGAGATTCTTCATGTAAATCATCAAAGGCATCTTGTAATTCTTCAAAAGAGTAGTCAAATGAATTTACCTCATCTTTATCTCTGGCCACAAGACAAGTGTTGGCTTCTTCATTTGTATTCTGCTTATCAGAATTGCTATTTCCCCAATTGGAAGATAGGTAAGCTTTCTTTGATGATTCACCTTTTGGTTGTGGTTTCTCTTTTTCTCCTTTTTCTTCTTCGTCTGCCACCTTGGTGATTTGAGATTTTTCTGTAAGTTCAATACCAAGAGCTTGCAATTGATTAAGCACAAGTTGTATCTCATTAATGGTTTTGCAATTGTTCATTTGAGCAATTTCAAGTTCATTAATGAAACTTCTATACCTTAATTCCTCAGCAATAAGATCTTCCTCATGTGCAACTTCAAGAATTTCCCACATTTCTTTTGCAGTTGCACAGTTGGAGATTTTGAAAAATTCATCTTGACTCAATGCACAAGAAATAATCAATTTTACCTTAGCATTGAGTTGCATTAAACTTCTTTCAGTATCATTCCATTCACTCTTAAGTTTTGGAATGCATTTTCCTTGTTCTTCCTTGATAGGCATACAAGAACCATTTTCTATAACATCCCAGAGTTTATGGTCTACTGAAATTAAAAACATTTTCATTTCATACTTCCAATATTGAAAATGATTAGCATCAAAAATTGGAGGTTCTGTGAAAGAACAATTTTTAGAAATAAACCAATCACTATATCCAACCATGCTAACTCTTAGACGGTTAAGTCTTTAAACAAGAGCCCAAGCTTTGATACCAATTGAAAGTAATGGTTGGAACCCAAGAGGGGGGGTGAATTGGGTTTTATAAATTTTTCACAAGAATTAATTGGAAGTTAAAATGATTTTCTGTAAAAGTACAATGCTTAGGATAATAAATACAATACAGAAAATCAATGTGCTGTTAAGATAAATAATTATAAAGATCAAGGAATTAAAGAATATATATCAATATGCACAAATTAAAGAGTAAGGGATAGAGAAAGCAAACTCGGAGATTTATACTGGTTCTGCTAATCCAAGCCTACATCCAGTCCTCAAGAGACCACTTGAGTATTTCCACTATAATTGCAAGTTTAATCCGGGTACTTGCAAACCACTACAACCACGCAAATTTGATCCGGGTATTTGCGAAACCACAATGGAGAATTTATGAATCCGGGCTCCTCCTCAACCCAAAGCAAGTTCTTCCAACACCGGTACTTGCGAACCTCAACTCAGAATAATATATGTGTTGATCAAAATCAACAATACAAAGAAACTCTCTCTAAAGAGTAGATGAAAACAAATGAAGCTCTAATAACTCTAATGATAGAGAATATGCAAGATTTGGCTCAAGAATGCTTTCCTTTCTCTCAAAGATGATAGAAGAAGTTAATATCACATTGTAGAACTTTGTTCTTGCTCAAAATCGTGTATCTAAGGTCATATATATAAGATTTTACAAAACTAGCCGTTATATAGCCGTTATAGTGCAGTCCAGATTTTGAGCTTTCTTTAAAAATTCATAACTCCCTCATTTGAACTCCGTTTTAAACAAATAATATACCGTTGGAAAGCTCTTGGAGTCTAGTTTCAAATGAGCCAAGTTTTACTCAAAAATTATTTTTCTTTTAAAAGATATAATCAAAACACTGACTATAGGTCAAAACAGAATAATTTTTTATTACAGTAAAATCAACTTTCAGTTTTTCAAACTATATTTTGAATAGTCATATATTTCTCATTTGGACTCCGTTTTGAATAAATAATATACCGTTGAAAAGATCTTTGAGTCTACTATCAAATGAGATTAAGATACTTGAAAAACCGATTTTTCATTTATGAGATATGATATAAGGAGTGACCAAAGGTCAAAAAATAACTTTTGTAAAACTTCATATCTCACTAACTTTTTGTTCAAAAATGCTTGAGCCAATGTATGCAAATCTAAATCATTGAGTTGCACAAATATACTAGCCTATATAAAATATACCTAATTTAAACACATAGGCTATCTTGATGCATCCAAGCTTCCAAGACTTCAAATCTTCTAATTCTTCATTTCTTGGAGCTTCATCCTTGCATGTTGTTTTCCTTGAGTGAAGCATGATATTGCTTTTCCTTGTTCTTCAATACAATCCTCACTCTTCTTGTTTTGAACCAACCTATAAAATATATCTTACTTGTAAACCCAATGGTTAGTTTAATAGCATGATTCAATATATGCAACATACATATTAAATAACATAATCATGCTTAAGTACTTGTAGCATATATATGATAATTAATCTTTATATATATCAATGCTACTATTCAAATATATTTGTCATCATCAAAACTTATGGCATATAGCCTTAGGGTCAACAAATTTGAAGATTTCTTTACCTTTTGG
The DNA here is from genome assembly GCA_037074585.1 of Biancaea sappan. NCBI lineage: Eukaryota > Viridiplantae > Streptophyta > Magnoliopsida > Fabales > Fabaceae > Biancaea > Biancaea sappan. The sequence goes on from CM073495.1 coordinate 6,739,655, forward strand.
TCCCAAAAGAATTTCTCAACATGTGTAAAAAGTATTGATGTATAGAGAATACAAATCAAAGTTTCTCCACATACACTAAATTCACTTTTTAGAGATTACAGTAATAGATTCCATGTAATCCATCAACTCGTGAGCAATTCAAAACATCTTACGATCGACAATGCATATATAATTAAAACATGCATTTTTAATTAACTTTAACGTTTATGCGTGAGAAACTGAATATTCAAGAATCGATTCAATTCACGTTTTTACAAAATTAATATTCTGATTTGCAATTTGATGCCAAGGATTTTGCACCACAACCACAAATTACAATGTGATTTCAACATCCTCTTTCTTCGAAGTATGACTTTCTTATTATCATGAAAAAGAATTTGTCGTTTATGAACAGAGTCCACTAAATTGCTTCCATGAATGGAACGCATAAGGTTCCGAGATGATGAAGAAATATTGAAGATTGAAGAATGAGAATCGGAATGCAAAGAAGCATAGCATTATTAATATATATATATATATACATATATATATATATATATAGTGGTCTTATAAGAAAGGACGTGACTGCAAAAACAAAAAAGTTTGTGAAATTATATGTGGTACAAGTAATTAGAGGCATTTGTCACGTATAATCATAAAAGGTTTCATCATACAAGAAATAGGATAACATTTTTTAAACTTTGGCTTATTTTGAAACAGATTCTTGAGTTCGACATTTCAAAAATTAGATGCGTGAATTTTCAACTTTTAGATAATAAGATTTTCTCTTGGTGACGTTATATTGTTTATTATGTCAAACTCCTTGAGTGTTAACTTTAGGATATATGGAAATTTTAATATAGCAAAAGAGCTACTATGTCATTAGAGAAAAACATAATAGAAAGACTTTTTTTTTTGTTTTAAGGTTAAGGACTTAATTTTTTAAAATAAAAATTCAGAGGTCTATTTTGAAATAATGCAAAATTCAAAATGACTTTTTTGCATTACTTTCCTTTTTAACGTTGGTTTTCATTTATCTGTAAGTGGACTTCAAAATAACAGAGTATATAAATTGAGTCAAGTTAAAATTTGAAGAAAAAAAAACAAATAGTATTCAGAGAAATAAAAATTCAATTTATACCATATAAGTAAATTAAGTTAATTATAAATAAGAAAACAAATATGTCAGAACTCATAAGTGAATCTTACTTGAAAAAACATATTTAATTTTTAATTAATTAACCCTATAGTATGATCCCCAAAAAAAAATTAAATCCAAATTTATAAGGCGTAATATACTATTTTATCTTATTAACTTTTTACTTTTTTAAAAAAAAAATCTTCTAAGTCAAATCGTTAACAATTAGTGGTCAACTTTTTCCAACAAAAATGCCAAATCAATAGGATATAAAAAAAACCTGCCATATGAAATCAAGGTGGCAGTGGCATTTTTGTAAAAGATTAAACCTCCTTCTTTCCAATCCCAATCTGAAGGCACACTAACAGACTATGAAGTCTAACAGGCTATATATATTACTGCTTGAGATATGGCATTTTGAAAGTTTTATTATTTTTTTTTCTTCAAAATATAACCACCAAACAAGCTAGCTTATTGGCCTACATTTTCTTGGCAGTTGACCGTTAATATAGTTAATGATTTGCTGACAAAGAGCATTTTTTTACAATAAATTTAAAGCAAGATTCAAAAAAATTAGACTGATCGAGACACAAATTTAATAGTTGAATCGTGATTGAATTACGTTTAAATTAGTAGTACTTAAAATGTATTAAAATATTAAAATATATGATTAATATCTATGTTATAGATATTAAAATATTCAAGACATGTTTTATATATATATATTTATATAAGTTTTAGATTTTCTTCTAATAGTTTAAATTTTTTAATATTTCTTAAAAATATATAATAATATTTAGTAAAAATTTAAAAAAATCAAAAAATTAAACCAGTTGAACCGTCAAACCGATTGATTTTTTATTAGTTTAAACTTTAAATATTTATTAGTTTTCAAGTCTAAATCAAATTAAAAACTTGGTTAGCTCATTAATTTTTTAGTTAAATTGAGTGGTTCTATCAATTCTTTGAATCCTGATTGAAAGTCAAAGGAAATATTTTGATAAGTTTTAAAGTAGAGGAAGGTAAGGCGTGCATACTAGTAAGTTCACGAAGGTTTTGGACATTTTATTCTTTCTTTGGTCTGAGAAAAAACAACCTAACCACAAAAGAACCAAGCGTTTTTAGCCCTTTTAATGAGAATTAAAAAAATAAAAATTTTGTTGAAATGATACATTTTTGAAAATTATTTAACATTCGTTCCAAACACCTTATTATATATTATTTTTTATTTTGGTAAAAATGTTTTGTCTATTTATTATGATATTATTTTCTATTTTTAATAAAATAAAAAATTATAAATTAAAATAAATATTTAAAATTATTTATCCATTTAATATTAATTGTAAAGTCAAATCTACACATATCTTTTTTAACAATTTGGCGGTAAAAAAATTTCTGAAATGTAATTAACATCATAAAATTGAAAAAAAAAATAGCTTGCCAAATAATTTTTTCAAACACAGTATCTTATAAACTATATTTTTTATAAAAAAATTTACAATTTAAAAAATCACAATAATCTAAACCTGTAGTACCAAAATAATCTAACAACTTTAGGACCAACATGGACATCCACTATCATTAAGATTATAAAGTATAAAGAATCCCCTCACCGAAAGGGGAAAAAAGAATAAACAATTATTATTATTATTATTATTATTATTATTAAAAGAGAAGGGAATAGTTTTTGATGCCTTGAAATCGAAACAGAACAAAGTGAAAAAGAAGAGAGGGTATATATATACATATACCCTCACTCACATAGTGGAGGAGGAGCATGAGATGCTCCTATTAGTGGCCCTTGATTTCATCTACGGTCAAGATTCCACGTCACCCTCACTCACACCATTCCCATTAGTTTCTTCCCTGTTTTGGACACAGTGACTTCGAACTTTGAAGAGATGCTATGTGACTCCGCATTTTTTGAACCAGGCATATGATGACGTGGCATTCTGTCCACGTCAGCTGCTTCCAGTATTTCCCCTTCCCTCAACTTCCACGTCATTCATTCTTAGTTTGAGAAGTATAAATAATTTATAAATTAAATGCGTAAGTCAATCACAAAATAAAGAAAAAAAAAGTCAGCTTGATTCTTAGTGTTCTTTTTTTTTTCTATTTAGTTTAAAAAATTATTTTTTTGGTTCTTTAATACCATGATTTTTCTCCACTCTGTTAATAGATTCAGATTTGTTCTAAATGTCTTTCACATGACATTTGTTAGATTACAAGAATTAAATTTATATGTAGTTTTTTGTATTTCTGTTAGATTTTTCACTGAAAATAAAATATGTGTAAAAAGTTTTTTTAAAATAAATACTCATAAAATGTCAAGTTGTAAAAAATTATACATTTAGTTTTAAAGATCATACATTTGTTAAGTTCTAATTAAAGAATCATACAATTGTTATTTTTTAATCAAAAAATCTAATAGTAAAAGATATAAGGAAATGCACAAAGAACAGAACATATGACTTTGGCTCTAATTCTAATTATTAAAAGGAAAAAACTTATATACTTCTTTATATTTTTGTTATTAGATTCCCTAATTAGAATATAATAAGTGTATAATTTTCTAATCAAAATATGATACATATATAATCTTTAAAAAATAATTGTATTTTTTTTATAATTCAGCGTTGCATGATTAATTTTTTAAAAATTTTTTTACACATGTTCTATTTTTATTGGAGAGCCTTATGGCTAATAGCAAAGATATAAACAATTGTATGTAAGTCTTATCCATATTAAAATTAAGTATTTACCCCTAAACCAAAAATTATAACTAATACTATTGTACTTGTAGCTCAAATGGTATGAAATTGAATATTATGGTTATGGACAAAGTTTGGAGCCTCATTATCATTTAAAAAAAATTATAACTGATAGATAAGACAAGCATAAGTTACAACTCAACTAGCTCAAGTGGCATGATATTGAATATTATGGTTATAGACAAAGTTTCGAACCCTATTATCATTTTTTAAAAAAATTATAACTGATAATCAAGACAAGCCTAAGTTAGAATTCATTTAACTCAAGTAGCATGTTACCAAGTTTGGGGTCCATTATCATCTAAAAAAAATGTACTTGAACTTCTACTATAAAACAATCACTGTCACATCCTATCTAATATATCCTTTGGAGGCTCGCTAAACATAGAGAATTACAATTAGCTCATGGACTTCGTAATGGGCAGCACATGTTAAAAGAAAAAAATAATAATAATATTAATTGATTAATTGCAGATTCATGGACTTTGAGCTATGTTCTTGATGTCCACCATTTAATAGATGTAGTTGGTAGATCCAAAGAACTATGTTTCTTATGCTTCATGACAAAGCCCTTTAGAAAGAAGACAAATAAATAAAAACAAGGAGCGTTGAACCTAGTATGAATCCCACTATCCCAGGTGGCTAAATGACGAATCAGATTTAACAAATAACATAAACAGTACGGTTAAAAAGCTTGTGATTTTATACATTATAGAACTTGGAACTGCATAATTTATTTTAAGCACCTCATAGAAACTGAAGAGTTAACTAAAGCTAACTTTTCTTCAGATGCGAAGTTGCACAACAGATTCAAGCTCACAGGAATTTCCCATCTAACTAAAATTAATCATCCAAACATCTATTAGAAAATAATATTACACAACCTCAAGCTTCACAGGGTAATAATTCCCTTTACTTGGTTGTCTAGCACACAATATGTACTAACTTCTTCTGAGTCTAATCACTAAGGTCTAAGTCTGAGTCCTCCTCAAAATATACACATAACCATAATAAAGCATCTGTGAAGACATCCAATATCGCTGAATAGGGTGTAGCATTATTGTATCTTCACAACTCTAACTACCCTACATTCATGGTTCAAGGATGCTGCATCGCTTGCATTTGAAGAATACTATCATAAGGTCCAAAGTCACATCCATGAGGTTTCAATCCATGCGACGAGATCCCATGAAGAGGTGCCAAGAACATGTTCCCATTTGTGCCATTGAACACCATTGGCATGTCATATTCCTGTTTCACCATGCCAGAGAATTTCTGATTCTGCTGTGGATTCAGATTCACAACCTTCATGGGATGATTTGAAGAAGCAGGTCTGATACTGTCTGATGCAGGGGGTTTTGTATCTGGGAGATTCACCATTGTGATATCATGGATACTGGATCTCCTCTTATCTTTCCCTCCGGTAAGCTGTCTGATGAAGTACTTCTGGGCGTGACTCGCAACCTGAGTAGGAGTTCTTGTCGTCACGAAGTTACGTGAGATGTTTCTCCAGTCACCTTTACCATACTTCTTCAGACCCATCAGAAACAGCCTGCAGTGATTTATTCATTAGCAAATGTTCCAGTTAGAGATTATAATAAATATTTACTGACAGGCCCACACTCAACAGTTTACGTTTTAAGCTGATCTGATCCTTAAAACTATAAGTAAATTACTGATTTAGTCTATGAAAGATTACAATTTTCTCAATTTAATCCTTAAAAAATTATGTTTATTTGAATTTGGCCCTCTTTCTATCTAAGTGACTTTATCAATGAAAATTTTGAAATTTAATAACGACAAATTTTATAATTTAGCAAAAAAAAAATTAAATTAAGACAAATATAATATTTTAAAAATTAAATTAAGGCACTTGATCTTAAGGTTTAAATTGAGAAATTGAAACAGAATCAATCATTTACTCTAAGAACTGTTCATAGGGACTGAAGAGTGAAGACTAGTATGTAAGTTGAAGGGAGCAACATATAATCATCACTAATTTGCAGGCACTCAAATCGACTAACTAACCAGTCAATGCAAAACCAATTTACAAGCACATTAACTTTAAAGCTTTTTGTTTCAACATCCTAGCTAACCATAAATTCTTCATCTAGACCAGGATGATCACCTAACTTGGAGCAAGAATTTACTAGAATAAGTGAATAATTACAGAGTTTATGAAGTGTAATTACTCACCTGTGCTCCTCCTCAGTCCATGGAACTCCTTTCTTCCTTTCCTGCTCAGATGGCCTGGTGGGGGTACCTCTTTTGCCATTAGCAGCATCAAATTGCTTGAACCCATCAAAGCCATGGCTATTGATCCACTCCAATGTGAAGGAACTACTACTGTAGCCAGGAATTGGGATCATCCCAGCCTCAATGACACTCACATCTTCTTCAAGTTCTCTGTACTGTTTGATCACATCATCCACAGTCTTGCCTGGAATCATGGCTGCTACTTTCAGCCAACGATCTGGTGTGTCCTTATCAAACAGAGCCAAAGCGTTCTCAAACTGCTTGTTCTCTTCTGCAGTCCATTTGGCTCCTTTGCTTTCCTGGAACAGCCAATTAGAGTTCTGGAGGTAGGATGCTGGAGAGAGAACTTCAATTCCCCTGTTCATTGTTCTAGATAGGTTGTACACAGCGAGCGAGCGAGCAGGTATTAAAGAAATGCACTCTCTCTCTTTGAAGAAAGTTCAAAGAGAGAGATGACACAGAGAGGAAGAAATGCAGAGGTGTAGTTGAGGAGCTTCATATGGCCAAAGAAGCATTTAATTTAACCAATAAGCAATTTGGAAGGGAATCTGCGGCCCTTTTCACGTACCAACAAAACCTGAGGAATCTAGAAAAGGCTTTCTTTCCAAAACCCAGGGAAAAAATTCCAATTCCGACAGATTAATGGGGCAAGCATAAACCCTAAATCAATTTAGATCTACAACAAAAGCAAAAAAAACGCAAAACCCAGATCGAAATTCCGCAAGACGAACCAAAATGCGCACAGAGTTGCAATCTTTGAATCTTAAGACACTGATGCTCAATAATCGGGCTCAATTGAATAAACAGATTCCGAATCGAGCTAAACAAGAGAGAAAGTAAGAGAAACAACAGAGTTCTTAAAGAACTGAAATAGGAGTACGGAGGAGAAGCGAGGAGAGTAGTACCATGGCTGAGCAGAAATGTGTCAGCTCTTTGTACTGCCTGTGAGACAGCGATCAAGTGAGGAAAAAGGAGCACTAGAGAGAAGAGAGAGAGGGGTCAAAGGCGCTGAGTTGTGATTGGTGGAGAGGATGATTGTGGGCACAGCGAGTAAAGAGGGGAAGAATGTAAGGAGAGAAGAAAGAGAAGACAGAGAGAAAGACAAAAGAAATGAAAGGGACAATGTTCAATTGGCAATTGGCTGAGACGAAGGGGGTGATGTGTGAAATGTGAATTGAGAAACACTACGGTAACATTATATAAAACTTTCTTACGTTCACTTTCAACTACCAGATTAGAAAAACAAAATATGTATAAAAGGTTTTTTTTAATAACATTAACTATTAATTGTAAGAAATATAAAATTAATTTTTAAAAGTTATATATTTGTCTTTTAGAAGATTTGATAATAAATATATAAAGAATTACATTTAAAATTTTTTTTTCTTTTATTTAGATAGATAGCTAAAAAAGAGTTAGGATTTTTTGAAAGTCGTATTTTTTAAATTTTTGAATAAATATCTAAAGGTTAAAATTTTATATGTGGAGCTCTATTTGCAAATCTTCAAACATTAGATAGGAATTTTTACTTAGAATAACAACCATCTGAATTTCTATTAATCAATTTGAGTCAAATTGGATTGGATTATATAAATATTAAACTCTCCCAACGCTATCTTTTAATTCGTAAGACTTAATTTTGGGACTTTACTTAAAGGTAAAAATATTTAGATACAATTCTTTATATATTTATTATCAAGTTTTTAACTAAAACATGACAAATATATATTCTAAGTATATATTTTTTATAACTCATAATTGTATAATTAATTTTTTAAGAACCTTTGTACACATTCCTTTTTTTTTTTCATTGAAGAACTAGGAAATAAAAATGTACGAAATTGTGTATAAATCTTTATTTTACTTAAATACCATTTGAACAAACCAAAGTTGAAAAACTTAGGATAAAAATTTAAGAGTGAGAGACCTATCTTATTTGAATTCAATTCCTAGGCATAGGAATAATATCATGTTTAGGTTAAGTATGAATTCTTAAAAGGACAATGTAGTTAAGTATTTTGATATAGGCAAATTATGAAGTAGAATACTCAATTAAAATTTTTTAAATCAATAACATACATAATTAAATAAATCATATTAATTTTTTCTTGAAATTTGATTATATCATATTTGATATCTTTTTCATTTAAAATATTATATTTGACTTCATTTAATTTATTTTTTGCCTTTGATGTTAGTTTGTTTCACAATATGTCTTTTTTTTCAATGATAAAATTATTTAATTTTCTTTACTAAATAAAAATTATGGTGTCATGTTAGATTTTAACATGATATGCCTGTATTATGTAAAATTTGATATGATAAAAATTAAATTAAAAAATATTTATGTAACATATGTCAAAATCTCTCTCTCTCTCTCTCTCTCTCTCTCTCTCTCTCTCTATATATATATATATATATATATATATATATATATATATATATATATATATATCAAGTATTGAACTTTCTATAGGGAGTCAAGTCACGTATAACATGAAACCATACATACGACAAGTGTTATATATATATATATATATATATATATGTGTGTATGTATATATATTTGCATTAATTATTAAAATATGTAATATATAATATTAAAATATTTAAGATATGTTACACATATATATATATATATATATATATATATATATATATATATATATATATTAGTTTTAGATTTTTTTAATAAATTAAATTTTTGAAAATTTAGTAAAAATACATAATAATATTAAATAAAATTTTAAATAAAAAATTTAAAAAAAATCATTAAATTAGGTCGATTTTATCAATTTAGTCAGTTTAAATATTCAACAATTTTTAGGTTTAAAAGGATAAAAAGTTTAACTAATTTATTAATTTTTTAATCAAACTAATCCGATCTAATTTCTTAAATATGGCTTTACTAATTATGTTGATTCAATTTCTTAAAGAAATGAAAATTTTGAGCCCATTTTGCTTTGCATTTGTATAAGAGTATGAAAAGAATAGAATAGCAGGTATTTGTCTCCCAATTAGCTTTTCTTTGTCTTTAGTTGATGTTTTTGGATGCCACAGACTCAATCCATTGTCTTCTCTTTCATCGATCTCTGAGCAAAGTTGATATTTCCGTAACTGGAAAGATTCCGTATTGCCCGCTTTGGACATTTCTATTTATTGTCATAATCATCTTGATAACCAAATGTTCTCATCTTTTTTTTTTTTAAGGATAAGCTCGAGCTCTTTAAAATTTAAATTTTAATGGTTAAATTAATTTCAAAATTTTATATAATTTAGAAATAGAGAAAACGCTTCAAATTGGAAAATTTTCGCAATATTAGATATCATTGTTTTTAATAAAAATAGATTAATGAAATTATGAAAACTCGAGCTTTAAAAATTTGAATTCTCTCAAGTAAATTTTTTTTCCATTCCATTAAGTGTTAAAAAGAAAAACAAATATCAGTTATTCAAATATTACTTTAGCAAAAATAAAATTTTAAATTCAATATTTTAAAAATAAAGTTTATTAATTTAGCCTCTCAAATATCATTTCTCAATCAAAATATTTACTACCTTAGGTAAAAATAATATTTCATATGATCGTTGTTTAATGATATAAATTTATTTAAACGTTTTTAACTATCAAAAGTTCGTCAATTTTTAAAATGACTATTTTGAATTTTGATTTGAAAAAAAAATGTTTGAGGACTGTATTCAGATGTTTTGCTTATATTGAAAGATTAAATTGGAAAGAAAGTAACTGATAACTAAATTAAGACACATTTTTTTAGAAGAACCAAGTTAGAAAAATCTTTTCTAATTAATGCAATCTTAAAAAAATAACATATTGTCATTTTTATTAAGATGCGTAATAATTTAATTGTTAAAATTAAGCCGCATCTTGGCAACTTGGTTTACCTATGACCTCTCTCTCTCTCTCTCTCTCTCTCTCTCTCTCTCTCTCTCTCTCTCTCTCTCTCTCTCTCTCTCTCTCTCTCTCTCTCTCTCTCTCTCTATATATATATATATATATATATATATATATATATATATATATATATATATATATCTTTGCCTTAATCCATAATGTGGGAGTAGAAACAAAATATGTCTTTAGAACTCATAACACTATGTGTGAAGAATTTCTTATTACCTTATATGTCTGAAGAAATATATATATACCATTAGACATAATATTATAACACATAAAATTTTATTATTTTATGCAAATCATATTGTTATTTTATGTAAAATGATTTTAAATCATAAAAGTTGAACAATGTAAGTAAACAAATTATAATATCATATAATATTAAAAATAATAATTAAATATTTAAAAATAAATTATTTTTATTTTTATTTTTATTTTTATTTTTATTTTTATTTTTATTTTTACTATTTATTAATTTAATTATAAATGATTATTTTTATTTATTTATTAAATATGATACTTGTATGCTAAATTATTTTAGGATATATTTTTTTATGATACTTTGATTTTAAACTTAGCATATATATTATTTGTTTTCCCAATTCATCAATTGACTCAGTAATTCAGTTATTGGACCAATTACCTAATAATCTAACCTCCTCCTCGAGTCAATAACTTAGTAAGTTCTTAAAACTATACTCATAAGGTTCCAAATAATCTAATTCAAGTCAAATCAAATCAAAAAAGTGTAAAACCATGCCAGCATTTTTTTTTTCATTCACAAAATTCAAACTTTAGACCTTAATAATTGGACGCCACTTTTTTCACGCCCCAATTCGGGAACATGACCGGCACAGAGATAGATTCATTTTCACTACCATAAGCCTAATTCCAAGCAATCCAACACACAGAAAAATTATGATAACAATATTTTTGGTGCAAGATATAAAAGAATTTCCTTTCCAATAAAAGTAATTCAAATGAATATATATGTTCCACATTTCAATAACAAGGTAATTTGTAAACATTAAATCCAATTTCCATCACATTCAAACATCCCTATGAGTTCTATTTACTACAGAGTGACTCGACTCAACCCACCATAATTGAATACCTCGGCATCAACCCGAAACCAATAGAGGTTGTGGACTTGGAGACTCCTCATACTCCTCATAAGAAGACTCACCAACTACAAAGAACTTGCAAGGGATACACAAAGAAAAGGGTGAATATGAAACTCAGTGAGAGATAATAAAACCACAAGTATATACTAAATCGTGTACCACTGTAGGGATAGGACATTAGGGAATTCTCATCCTCAAACACAGCCAAATCGCTCAAATGATCATGGCACAAGCTACACAAATTACTTAAAATCCCACGCACACCACAATAATACACAATCAGTGCTCAATCACACAACCACAGGTAATCCAACACTCACACAAAGAACAATTACAATTTGAATCATAACACAAACACATGGTTTCATATTAATAACATTTAGGCTTCACAACCCAGTCATGTCCATCATAAGATCACAACCATCACAAAATTTATATGCAGCAGAGTATATGATAATCTCGTAGTCCTAACCATCACATAGTTACATTTACGAGTATATTAAATTTCAAGTATTCTTCACCTCTCCTTCACATAGGTGGTACACTAAAGTATGGCATCCTCAAGAGTTAAGGTCGCATTGCCACATCGCAACTAGTTATCAAGCCATTCCCTTGGCATTCCGAGTAATGCACCATCACAAACATTACCGATTACATAGCCTTAACTAGCCTCATAGGCTTCCCTCTAAGTTCACTATAAACATAAATCTATGTCCACCATAAGTCATCATTCAAAAATATAATTCAAGCACATTGAAAGTTAGTCCATATATTCAAACACAGGGGAAAAAGGTTCCCTTGAATCATGCATAACTCTACTCAATACATCGTAACATTTCGTATTTGGTCTAATTTGGGTGATATCATCCTTTTTGCCACAATCACAAAATAAGTGTCAGTCATAAGTAAAAGTAAAGACTTCACAACACACCCCCACATACACATGCACACACACTTGATAGTTATGCATCATAAATGCCCACCTTTATCAAGCCCTTCTCTTTCACATGCACGTTAGACAAGGATTTCAGGTAACTCGATGTTTCACCATCTATCACTACAAAAAAAAAAGAACTTTTAGTGGCGACATATAATTTTGTCATTAAATGTCCATTTTCAATGGCGACAATAACTGTCATCACTGAATGTAAGACTTTTAATAGCAACATTTCTAAAACATGACATTTTAAATTTTTAATTGAACTTTCAATGACAACTAAATAAGGTGTCTTCAGCAAATTAATTTTATTTATTTTTGGATAATTCAGTGGTGTGGAAAAATCTTCAATAAATTAATTTATTTATTTTTGAAAAGTGTGGAGACATAGGACTAGAACCCTAGTGTTCTCTAAATAGCAAGCAAATACTTGTCATTTTGTTTTATTAGACTAATTAATTTATATATATATATATATATATATATATATATATATATATGATAATAAGATGCTTATATGCAAAATGTGTGGTTCGAGCCTACATCCTTTGGCATATAAGTATCTGTAATAATGAGACGCATTTCATTTTGCCACTTAGCTCCTTGTGTTTTGAAGTTGTGGTTTTTATTATATGATGGTGCTTAAACCTATTAATTTTTCAAGTGAACTAAATGACTTCACACCTCTCTAAGTCCATACTTCTTGTAGCTCGGAACCCTCATTTCCTTTGAAACTCAGCTCTGAAACACAGCACCGTTGTTTGCTTGGTTTATCATTTTTCATCATGGTTAAGAACTTTGAAGGATCATTCACAAGTAAGGACTCCCACGACCCACTGCCAGCTCCACTAATAGACACAAAGGAGCTCGCGAAGTGATCTTTCTATAAGGCTGTGAACCACAACCCACTTCTGGCTCTGTTGATCTTTGTCCTCGTTTACCGCATTGGAATTTTAGGTATCTCTGTTTTTGTTGCCTCAAGTCCCTCATCGTTCTAACTTTAGCTTGTTTTCTTGTTTTTGGGTTTCCCAAGAAATGTTCTAAAGAGCTTTGTTGATTTGATTTTCATTACAGTTTCTCACTTTAGTTGATTTAGGTTAAATTTAGTTAGTTGTGTTCACTTTATAATTGGTTGTGTTTCTTCCTCTCAGAAGCCTAGCAGCAGAGTCATAAGCTAGAGTTGCATCTTTTGCTCTGTCAAAAGTCCCTAAGCAAAGCCTTAGCTTCTGTGAACAGTCTTTGATCTCAGCCACCTATCTTCCTGAAGGCCTTTTTCTCAACCCCAAGGCACTTTCTCTCCTTCATTAAAGAAAATATATTTCTCTAACATTTGAAAGGCTAGAGTCTCCTCCACAGGTGTCCTCCCAAAATGATTCTTCCCCACTATGCCTCCATTGCCAGAGGCCTTCATGACCCCTCAAAATAATAAAATGATTATAATAAACTTATTATACTAAAAGAATTATGGTGATATCGACTGAAACATAATATATATTATTGTTATGAGTTATTTAAGTTCTATCTAGTGTGAATGCTTTTCTTGGCTTTGTGCTATATAGATTTTAAAGTTTCCTAAACCTTAGGGTGATTTGAACCCAAATACAGTATTGTTGTAAATCAACTTGGTCTTAGTTTCTCTATTTAATTTTAATACACTTAAGTAAGACACATTTTGTACGAGGTAAGACACATGATGCATGCGCTTTATATCATATATATATATATATATATATATATATATATATATATATATATGTAAATTCATGAGTCATTCATGAGGTTGAACATTAAAGATTTACAATCATATTGGAGGAAGATTCTCAACGCATCCCATCACAATAGGAGTGCCATAAGGGTAAATGAGTGTCTAGAAGTGCGTCCAACACAAGTAGCATCCACACAACCTCATAGCCACAAAAGTGGTATGCTCAAATCCCACTACACATACAAATATACACCACATTACACAAATATGGTCAAAGAGAGCGAGTTCCTATGCTACTTTAAACTTGTATCATTTTTAAAGTGATAGGCAACATGAGTCTAGTTGACCTCACATAGTAATCCTATGGTCTGACAACTAGTATTAATCCTTTATTTTCAAATTTTAATTGAGAGGGTTCACTACCAACTCAACCATCCTCACAACGTCACCAAAGGCTAGGGTACTCAAGATGGAAAAGAAGAAATAATTATTATTTACATTGGGACCACAAATTTGTCCTACTCTAGTAAGAACATACTACTCTAAAACTAAGCAATGAACTAAATATAAAGTGGTAAGCATTTTCCATCATCATAGATTTCCACCAAGATCTTATCATCACAAGTTATTTATGCCATACTTAAAATTCCATCACAAGATAAGGCCTTAAGCACAATTAGAGAGGAACTAAATTGCAAAACTTAGCAAAGAGTAGATGGCATCTCTCATCTTGTTTTGCAAGCTTGAATTAGACACGAGGAGGTCTTGAAAAATCACCCAACGATTTGTTCGCACCTAATAGCCAAAAACCAAAAGAATTCTGGCATTAAACCCATATAACAGAGTAGCCTTAGCTTGTGGTGCCCAAACTCCACAAAGTCCCTCAGGCACCAACACCTATTCTTCTCTACTTGGTGGGCGCCTATGGTACTAGACCTAATGCCTTGGGCACCCACACCTGCAACCATGTGACCAACTTTATGAAGCAACCCAAAATCCCATCATTTGGTCCCTAAATCATCTCCTAAGCTTCCCAAGCTTGAAGGTTTTGTTAGAGATGTTTCTACCTCCTCAAAAATACTTTAAAACACCCCTAACCAATTGAATTTTGAGTTCACAAAAGTATTCTAGCATAAACACACTTATGCATTCCTATCTCCACCATCATCACAAACTTGCCAACCACCATTCACATGATTCAAGCCAAGTTGAGATCTTGTCTGCCCATTTCCTCCATCCGATGGTTGTCATGAAGAAAAGCTAAGTACTTTTCTTAATAGGCAGGGCAAAGAAGTAGCATCCTTAATAATTATGGGGAACAAGTGTTAAACTACTTGTATCAACCAACATTTACAATTAATCACTTAATTAGCTAAAACTCATTCATCAATAATCTTATACCTCATAACCTAAAAACAGTTTATGATTAATTGCTTAACCAGCTAAAACTTATTCATTATCTAATCTTATACCTAATAATATAGAGACAACATGGGAATGATCTCTAGTTCTCTAGTCATCACAGTTCAAAAACTAATACTTTTGGTCAAAAGTCTGAAAAAAAAAATTGTTAGTGAAAAGATTTTTTATAGAGAAATTTTGATTAATTTTAATTATTTTTGGATATAAGATTTTTTGTGCCTTAAAGAAAAATATTCTTATTACCAAAAAACTTGGGCCTCTTTCTTTAATTGTTGTTGAGGTTAAAAGGTTTAATTCTTCCAATTGTTAAAATCTCTTTTGGCCCAAAATTTAAGATCCAAGTGACCCATGAAATTTAAGAGGACCTCACCGCACTATTTATCTCCTTCAATATTGTTCCCACGTGATCTCTAAAATAGGACATTCTTTTGATTCTAACTATGTTGGAGCACTTGCAGAATAAGAAAATAACAAAAATGGGATAAAGTTTATATGGGGTAGAGAAAGTACAAAGGTGCTGATAGAATACTGAGTACTATTTCAAAAAACTAGCAAGCAAAGAAGCTTTTAATAATAACCCACTTGACAATAATTTGCATCTTTTATTCTCCCATGTTAGAGGCTATTTATCTCCTTTCTTGCAAAAACACACGAGCTTCTAAGTCAACAATATGAGGAAGGGGCATATAATAAAGCAAAAAACCACATAGGAGCATTAATGGAAGAAGAATATTAAAGTTCAAATGAGGGAGCCTCCTTTCTCAATGACTGAATCTTGATTGAAGGCTATTTAAGATCTTATCCTACCATATGATGGAGTATTCATTGCTTGGAAAAATGTCTTGATTATCTTAAAAGCTAAAAACATTTACTTCCTCTGTTTTCTTGAGAGAGTTTTAATTGTGTATTTCTCTGTGAGTTTGTCTCTCTCTCTCTCTCTCTCTCTCTCTTGAGTTCTAAGTAAATTGAAAAACAACATACTAATTTTATTGTAATTGAACACTTGTGAATGGGTTGTAAAAATCCTAGGGTTTGATGTAAAAGCCAATTGGACTAATCCTCTTAAATAGAAGGGGTTGTAAAAGACTAAAGTAGGTCTACCAGATTAAGTTTACTAAGATCTTGTACAAACTTAGTGGGTTGTTGATCATCAGGGATTGAGGTTGCTGTTTGTAACACTTGTGATTTCCCTTTATAAAAATTCTCTTATTGTATGTTTGAAGAGTAGATGTAGGGGCTTCTTTCTAAGAGGTCATAAACCATTATATATTGCGATTTTGATTCTTCTTTAACTTTGATATTCTATTTCTCAAGAATACGTTTTTACTGAAATCACAATTTCTTACTAAGTTTTCAAATATTCAATTGATTCTCAACCAACAATTTTTTATCTAGTTGTCTTTGAAAAAAGAATAACATTTATCTTTAAATTAGCCTTATTGAGTCTTACTCCCCAATCCCCAATATGTCAGCAAATTGTTTTTTATTAACCTACCTTTTAGGATACAGATTGGGAAAGTGAAAGTTTTCAACAGAACACATCCAATTCAACCCTTTTTTTAGGTACAATGTCTAACTAACAAAATTTAATCATAAAACACAAAAAAAGAACTCAAGTCATTATGTTTGATGGTTCAAATATATAACCCTTAAACTTTTTTTTTTAATTTCTATCTATAGTCAATTTTCTTATTATTAAAATGTGATAAATAACTCACTCATTAATATTGGACAATAATATTTTTAATTGAATGGGTGAGTGTTGAATGAGACAGCTCTATTGCTAAAAGCCCAAAAGTTTATGACATCTCTCTTTATTTGAGATCAAGTTCAAAAATATTCTTGACCATAATATCAAAAAGAAATTGAGCGAATCATTTATCATAATCAAAATTGCAAAAATCATTTATTAAAAAAATTACAAAAATCATTTATCAAAAGTTAGAAATCAAGTTGAATTGTTTACAATTTACCATAAAAAATAAGAGATTTTTTGCATAGCAATTATCATTGAATCACATTTCAAAGAAAGAAGATTTCCTAGTAGGGTGTTGTCCTCATATTCTAGGTGGCCCAAAATATAATAGGATCTTGTTCCTCTTTTTCAATTTTTAGTTTTGAGGGTCTTATTCCTCTCTCTAAATTTGGAATGTTGATCTTAGATGGACCAGGACCTTGTTGTTCAGTAAGGGATCCGGATCCCACTTCAAATTCATAATTGGTATGGCATTTGCATGTATATAGTTTAGACAATGTTGGCTGGCTAGTGACGGTAGCACGAATTAGTGATTATTTGAATTACAAAAATGATAATTATTTAATTCTTAAAAACGTTAATTTAAAAAGAACTCTATCTTTTGAGCTCAATCATTTGAAAAAAAGAAAAAGAAAATTAAGGCATAAGCTTCTTTTCTTTTATTTTTACTATCTTGAAACATGAAATTCCGGTTGTCTTGTTTGCTTGTGAAAGTGGGATAAAAAAAAAGGCACTACTTTTTGTTGGACCAGCACAAAGACATGGAAGACTTTACAGATGATAGCCCATAAGATGATTTGATACAAAGCCCAATACTAACAAGCACAACCCAAAACAAAACAAGGAAAAAAATTCAACTTAATTGCTTTTAATTTGTGTCATAATATAAATTAAAATTACATTATCATAAAAATAAGTAACCAATAAGGAAAGTATTCTTGTAACATATATCAATTGTCAAGAAAGTTAACTAGTTAAGGAATAGTTTCATCACGTATAAATTATAAACGGCCTAGATTCACTTAGCAAAGTCTTGGTCAAAAGAAAATTTAAATTCTTCACTTTCTCTTCCAATATATTTGGGTTGGCCCATTTTTCAACAAGGCTAGCATTATGCTACCCAGACCCGCTAGGTGTAAGTTGGAGAGATATGCACCTTTTAAAAAAATTACTTTTTCTTAGAACAAAAAAAATAAAGAATAATTCATTCTTAAAAAAGGAAGGAGGGAGAGAGAGAGAGGGAGAGGGAGAGGGAGATAGAGAGAGATGGATTTGGAGATTTGGAACTAAAAAAAAAGGTCAAAATGGAATTATTCTTTTTTTTTTAAATATCCTTTATTTTTTTCTTTAGTGTTATCTTTTCTCATTAATTATGATCAAATGATTTATAAATTTGATATAGAATTATCTTCAAATGATATGTCTTACTCTCTTTGTATGACTCAACTTAACATATATCATTAATATTTAATATATGTATATATATATATATATATATATATATATATATATATATTAAAAAAGGGTTATTTGCAGATTATGGGGATTGAAAAAATTTAGTTTGATTCTAAACGAGCTGATTTTTAGCCAGATTGATATGTCCCATTAAGTAGGCTGAACAGGGCTGGGTTTGATCCATTTTGCTAGCACTAATTTTTTTTCTTTCTCCAAAACAAAGAAAAACACTTAAAATGATTGTTAATGCAATAAGGTAAAAATGACCTTTGGATTTCCATCACATTAAGCAACGAAAGGATACACTTGTTGACAAAATAAAAATAAAATTGTCTTTGTATAGAAAGACCATTCTCCTCCTCCTCCTCCTCCCCCCTCCCCCCCCCCTCTCTCTCTCTCTCTCTCTCTCTCTCTCTCTCTCTCTCACACACACACAATTTTATTCAACAAGGTTCAAGAAATTCTCCCACTTGCTAAAAAGGAAAAACAATTGCAATTCTTGTTTATTAATTAATTAAAGAACTAATTTACTCTTCTTGTCACCCTCTTCCTCTCCCTTGCCTGGCCTCTCTGTATGTATATTCCCAAGGCTTCATTGTTGTGTGTGTGTGAGTGTATAATTATTAAGTGATGGGAATTAAGAGGAATGGTATGTGATTAGCATTTTGGAAGATCTTTGGGAGGTGGAATGAGTGACTCATTAAGGCCTTTGCCATTGTCCACCAAAAATGCCATCTTTAGGCCCCATGTTGTATGCACTTCCAAATGGCAGTGCATGAACCATACTCCTACAATGCAAAATATAGTTACATCAATATATATGTTAGAGTTCAATGAATCTTTTAAATACATCATGATTCTATAATAAAGTACATAGGTTTTTACTAAATTTTATTTTTAAATATAGAAAATTACTATAAGTTAATTTTATATTAAAAAATATTTAAAAAATTAATGTGGCATAAAAATGCCTCTAATTTAATAATAGGCTATTATATTCATGAGTTGGGTCTGATTACATGTCCAGCTTTTGCAAAAACGAAAAAGTAAGCCCAAATTTAATTTTACTTCTTTTTTTAATAAATAAAATCATGAATTAACCATCTAAATAAAATTAGAGAAAATTATTAATTTAGTCTACGAAAATTATATTTGTTTCAATTTAGTCTTTAAAAGATCAATTGTTTCAATTTAACCCTTTAAATGTTGCATTTATCTCAATTTGATTTTGTTTTAAAAAGCAAAATCTACTATTTTTAAGGTCACTTTGATAGACAAAAAGACCAAACTAAGACATTCAAATACTAAATTGATATGCTTGATTATTAAAAGATCAAATTAAGACAATTGTAATCTTTATCAAGGACTAAATCAATAATCTACACATAAATTGCTAAAATAAAAATATAATAATTGTCTTAATTTAGTCCTTAAAATATTTCATTTGCTTCAAATTGATTTTTATGGTTGTTAAAAAAACAAAATTTATCATTGTTAAATTTCAAATTTTTAATTGCTAAATATCACTTTGATAGAATAAAAAATGAGACAAAGACAAAGAAAAATATAATTTTTCAATAACTAAATTAAAATAATTAATCTCTTACGAATCAATTTTAAGACATATGTAATCTTTTAAGCATTAAATCAATAAATTACTCATAATTAAATTTTTCATTGCTAAATGTCAAGAAAGAAACTAGGATAAACTCAATCTTTCAATGACTAATTTGAGACACTTCTGTTTGATTTATGAAAACATTTCCTGTTTTCATTTTTAGTCTTTATTTCCTGAAATGTATTTTCTGAAACACTGAAAATATTTTTTTGGTGTTTTCAGATTTAGGCATATTTTAAGAAATGTTTTCAAAAAAACGTTTTTAGTTAACTCAACCAAACGCATTTTCAAGTCTATTTTCTGTTTTCAGTAAAAATGAAAATAGGAAATGTCTAAACCAAACAGACCATATTTTAGAAAATAAACCACTAAATAAACTTAGACCAAAGACTAAATGAGGGATTAGGATCTTTTCCAATACTTAAAAGTATTAGAGTCTCGTACTCTCATTTAGTCCATTAGATTAAAGTACAGATGGTGTCCAGATTGTACAGGAAGGTTAACAGGGATCTAGATAAAATTTTTATCTAATTTTTTTTAATTTTTTGATTGATTTAAGATTATATTTAACTTCATTTAAGTTCCTGTTAACCTTTCTATGTGATTTAGACCATCTGTACTTTAATCTGACCAAATAAAAATATGAAATTCTCAAATACTTTTAAGTATTGGAGAGTGAGCAAGTACCTGGATTATTTGCTCTGAATCTTATAGCAGTCCATCCTCCTCCAGGCACTCCAACGGTGTTCCTCTCAACAGGATCAACCAGGTTGAACTTCTTCGGATCCTTCTTCGGGTCGTAATTCCCCACACCCCGTCCCACCACATAGAAATTGAACCCGTGCAGATGAACCGGGTGGTTCTCCGGCGCGACTATCCCCGTGTCCTGCATCACCACCTCCACCGTCGCGTTATACGCCACTCTGTACAGCTTCGTCCCGTTTTGCGTCGCCAAATTCTTCGGTGGACTTCCCGTGTAATTAAACACATGAGCAGGCTTAGACGGGAAATCAGTGGTAAAAACCCCTGAAATATTGAAATAATGAGCCTGAAGCAACGCTGTGTCCGGCATCACGAAGCTCACGTTGTTCACAGCGGCCACCACTCTGCTTCCATTTCCCGCCTTACACGTCGGACACGGATTTACCCCTAAGCCCACGGTGAAAAACAGAGAATGATCCACCTTCAAGGGCACTTTCGCAGGGTATTTTTGGGAATTCAAACTTTTGAGGGAATCGATGAAACTGTTTGCGATCTTTGTGGCGTTTTTGGGGGGCGGCGTGGTGAGAACCGTAGGGGAGGCACCGGAGAGGGTGGTGCCGGTGTAGTGGAGCGTGGCGGTGGCGGTGAGGTTGTCGACGGCGACCGGAGCGTCCATGAAAGGGGAAGCGGCGACGAGGTATTTGCCGGATTTCTTGTCGGCGGAGAGGAGGGCGTTGGTGGTCTGGCCGGGAGCGATGACGATGGTGTCGATGCTGAAGGGCTTTGTGTAGGTGGCGTCGACTTCGACGACGGTGAGGTTGTGGCCGGCGATCTTGAAGAAGAGCTCTTCATTGAGTGCAGCGTTGATGATCCTTAACAGGTAGGTCTTTCCACTTTCTACAGGCAGGTTGAACACATCTACATAAAATGTAGAAACATACATATAGCTTTAGTTAGCATTAATTTGGATCTACGTAGAAGATTTTGAACATTGAATGCATGAAAATGGAAGTAATTTATAAATGGTGTAGTTTGTAAGAAGTACCCTGTGTAGAACAATTAGCCACAGTGCCAGGAAGGCCATTAATGGTGTGAGCATCAGAAACATTAGGTGCCAACCCTGACTTGAGAGCTTCATTGATGACAGCTTCAGTATCAGACTTCCACCATTCTCCTACAATTACCGTTCACAACTTCAATTATATATCTACAATGCCAACTAATATTATTGTGGAAGCATGAGTGGATATGAAAGATGAAATTAAAAGTTATATCAATTTAGCCCTTAAAACATTAAGTATCTTAATTTAAGTTATAAAAAATATTTATTTTAATTTGGTCCCTTTTATTTTGTTAAAGTGATTTTTAATAACAAAAATTTTGTTATATACCTACAATAGATTTTGTGACTTTATAACGAAAGAGACTAAATTAAGACAAATACAATATTTCAAAGACTAAATTGAGACAATTGATATTTTACATACTAAATTGAGAAAACCTCAATTTTTTAGGACTAAATTAGCAATTTGCTCTAGAAATAATAAGAATAAATTGCTGATTTAATTCTTATATTAATTTGGTTCTCAAAATATTGTAATTGTCTTAATTTAGTCTATGAAAGATCAAGCATTTAAATTTAGTCCCTAAAAATTGTATTAGTTTCAATTTGATTCCTCTTTTTATTTGAGATTAGCAACAATAAATTTTGTGATGTAACAAAAAAAAGAATCAAATTAAAATAAATATAATTTTTTAAAAAACAAATTAAAACATTTTATCTTTTACATACTAAATTGAGAGAACTTTAATTTTTTAGAGACTATTTAAGTACTTCACTATCTTAAATTTAAGGCTCACCTAATACCAAAACCAATTCATCATCCGGTTTTGGGAAGGGATAGGGCACACCACGCTTTGGCAGAATAACTAGGGCACCATGGACCGTTGCCCTTAGCCAATTAACATGCGCATGCCATAGAAGTGTGCCTCTTTGTCCTGTGATGGTGAAGTTGTACACATAGGTGTGCCCTGGCTGAATAGGGCACTGTGTCACGTATGCTGGTCCATCGGCCCAACCGGTTTGCAGTTGTCGGACACCGTGCCTGCCAATATAGTAATTATTCCAATAGTTACTACATTTTTAGAAGAAGAACAATCAAAACAAAATGTCAATGGTGTTTGGCTAATCTGTATCGGTAACAACTAATGTCTTAAATTTTAAAATATTAATTTTTATTTTTAATAAAATAACTTAAAATTTAGACTGTTGGCTATGAAAACTAACTATCCAAATGAGTTAATTACTCTACTTGACTTTTAAAGTCAAATAAAAAATCTATTCTAGAGAAAATATAGTTTTTAGTCTTTAAAAAATTTCAAACATTAACTTATTATAAGTATTGGTGTAACCCGTTAATTACTTACTAAATTAATAATGATTCAGGGACTTCAAAACAAAAATCAAATTATGATCACTCCTTGAATTTTGACTATACACAAACAGGCTTTTCCAAGATAATTTTTTTTTTCCTTTTAAAGTTGGGCATAGAGTCCAACTCAAATGTGTTTTCTATTTTTAAATATAATCCTAGTATGAACATACTGTTAAAAAGCCTCGTTCAAATCCGAGTTGAAATGTCATAAAACCTTGTTAATTTAATTTGTTTAATTTTTTTTTCATTTTTATTTTATAATAAATTAATATAAAATAAACTTATAAATAAGGAAAATTATTGACTTAGTCTTTGAAAAATTACAACTTTCTCAATTTGATTCTTAAAAGATCAAGTATCACAATTTAGTCCCCTAAAAGATTACATTTGTCCTAATTTAGTCTTTTTTTTACTAAATTACCAAATCTACTATTACTAATTTTTAAAATTTTCATTACTAGAAGTCATTTTAACAAGAAAAAGATCAAAAATTGAAAAAAATACAAATTTTCAAGGAATAATAAATTGAGATACTTAATCTTTTAGGGGCAAAATTGAAAAAATTGTAATATTTTGAACACCAAATCAATAATTTACTCTACAAAAAATATTTTTCCCTTCAATTATATGAAATTCATTTTCAATATTAGTTTTTGTATTTTAATAAAAAAAAATCAATACAGAAAACTAGGAAACTGAAAGGAAGCTAGGATTCGATACTAGACTTTTTAATACCGTGCGATAACTCTAACAAATAAAATTTATGTGGGTTTCATTATTTATCAAACAGTATCCAGAAGTACACTACATCATAGATCCCGACCTCAACGCAACGAGGCATTAATTTTGTGAAACTTGAAGGAGAAGAGAGGAAGACGAAGAAGTTGACGTGTGACTTACCAGTGGATGGTAGCGTTGTGTTTGACACGATTTACCACTTTCACAAGCACTGTGTCATCTTCTCTGGCGTACAATGTGGGCCCCGGGAACTTCCCATTAACGGTCACGATTGGCTTGCTTCCACACAATCTTGTGGTGTTCTTCATCACCACCTGTCCCCATTATTTCCAACACATCCCCCACGTTAATTTATATTTCACTTTCCTCCCCTCCAACTTTATGCAATTACACATTCACCTCTTTACTTTTAAAATATACACTTCCTAGTTCCTTCTTCCTTGATTATGAAATTACTATACTTTAGTACAATTTTATATTTTCTTTTCATTAGAAAATCATATTACAGTTTGTTTTTGAGAGTCAATTATTGATTTGATCTTTAAAAAAATACAATTTTCTCAGTTTAATTTTTAAAATATTTCAATTGAGTCCTCATACAATTACATTTACTTCAATTTTATCCCTTTTTTTTATCCCTGAAATGTTCAATTTAGTCCTTGAATAATTACATTTACTTCAATTTAGTCCTTGAAATGTTTAAATTAATAGTTTGATCCTTAAAAGATTACAATTTTTTCAGTTTAATCCCTAAAATGTTTCAATTTAATCCTTGAACAATTACATTTACTTCAATTTTATTCCTCCTTTTTATCAATATGATTTTTGGGAACGAATAATATAAGATTTGACATTGGTAGGTTTTGAAATTTAACAATAAAAACAACTAAATTTAAACAAATGTAATCTTTGCGAGCTAAATTGAGATACTTTACCTTTTAATAACTAAACTAAGACAACTGTAACCTTTTTCAGGAACTTAATCAATAATTTATTCCTTATTCAGTGTTTGCTAACCTAATATTACATTATTTTTCACTAAATTGCTATATATCCATAAACCTAAGTACATATCAGGAGCCTTTTTTTTTATAAGAAAATAGAATAATTGTGACATCTTATTTTAGATTAACAGCAAAAAATTATCATAATATGAAACATGGATATTTTTATGTTGATAAAAAATGTATTTTAGTTAGAAGATATGTGGTATTTAGATTATCGAACATTAAAAAACATACTGTAACGCTTTATCAAAAAAAAATACTGTAATGAATTTCTGTACAAAAAATATAAAATTGAAATATAAAGTGTGGTATATTTTATATTTTGAAAGTAGAGGAGGATAATGTGTAATTTTGAAACTTAGAGGGGGTTTGTAATTTGCTCTAATTTATATATGCATCATGTTATATGTATACCGTTAAATTGTACCATCCACAAATGTATTTTATCGACTTAGAAGGGCGAAATGATGTCTCGTATATTTTATCAACTTAATTAGATTCAATTTATCTAGATAGTAAAATTTTAAATATTTTAAACTTGTATAAAAGGATTAAGACTTCAAATAATCAAAGACGAAAAGAAGTTAGTTTCGAAAATTGTAATATAAAAAATGAAAAATTACATATAACCTCCTTGAACTATAGATTAATTACATTTTTAGTTATTAAATTTAAAAACATAACACATTATCATTTCAAACTGACATAAAAAGTGAAAACGTACGTTAGATATTAGCTAAAATTAACATGTAAAAACATGTGATTTTAGGAGAAATGCATGTTAAGAGATCATAAATGAGAGAAGATTAAGGAAGATGATGGAGACATAAAGTATCATGTAACATATGTTGTGATACTTATATGTTAATTTTTACATTTCAAAGTTTGCGAACACTAAAATTGTAACTAAGCCTGAGTTCAAGGAAGTTAAGTATAATTTTTTTCCTATAAAAATATAACACAAAAAAAAAATGTTTATAACATCAAATGATATATAATGGAAGAATAAATGTTTGACTTACATGGAATTTGTAGTGTCTCACTCTGCATTCAACCAAAGCTGGAAAAATGCAAGCCATGAGAAGAAGCATTCGAACCCAACAATCCATACTTTGATCTCTCTCTCTCTCTCTCTCTCTAAGCTATCTGTAGTTTGCATCCATGGCTGACAGTTCAACGCACACTTATAGAGCCTGAAACAGCCACTGCTACGACGTCGTTTAGTTTACTCGGTTAGGTAAGTGAACAACAACGAGTCCTTCATTCTTGGAAACTAAGGCTTTTAATTAATTTTAGTGCATGTGCAAAAAAAGAAAACCCAAGGTTAATTAGTTTTCTGTCATGTCATGATATCTTAAATGTCACGTAAAAATGTACATATATATATATATATGAATGATAGAATCCATGTGTATTTTAGGAACTGAATTTCCTTTTGCACTTAGAAATTCTAAATCACACTAGAGATGTTAGATGTGTTACATTCAACAATTTATGTTTTTTGTGCTTTTTTGCTTTTTAATTTTTTGAAATTATATTAATATTTAGATCTAGTGATCATTTAATCAAATCCAACGGTCAGTACAATCAAAAAAAAAACACATGAGAAATCATGAGCGTTGAATGTAACACTCAACGACCATGATAAAATGCTGAAGCCTCTTGCACAGAAATTACACAGGAATCAGCATCCTGTATTTTGAGAAGTTAACTTGTTAATTTCATTATTACCCCAATTTGACACATTAATTTTTTGCGTCATATATAGTTAATTACTGCCATTTTTGAAATATATAATTTTTAATAGCATTTTTGAGATAATTAAGCTGATAATTGGTTTGTTAATTAATGGTAATCTCTGAGGTTCGAACATTTCTATCTGTTCCCCACTAACTTGGCAATAACTACAAAGTGGTTTTCTTATCGATTAATTAAGCATCACTACTTAAATTCTTTGAAATTTTGGATATATACACACACATATGATAAGATATAAGATATTATAATATTTAATATTTTTAAATTTTTGGTACGTTTGAGAAAAAAAATTAAATATATTTCTTAAATTTTAAGTCGTAGAAACCTCGACCTTTTTCTTTCTTTTTGAAATATGCATATTTTTTATTTTCTATAGTGACACTTAATTTAATATTAATTTAAATATTTTTTATTAATCTCTTCAAATTTCAAATAATTTTTATATTCCTTTTAAATATCTTTCTATTAACATTCCATTTGAAGACAACGCCAAAATTCCTTTGGGCTTACAGGAATTGGAATATTCTTTATCTTGGTTTGGCATTACTCTATTCTAGTAAGCCTAGTTTCAGCCAATTATACAAATTATTTAACATCTTATTTGAGTTTTATAGAATTTTTCTTTTGACATTTTAACTTTGTTGAGTCACTTATACAAATTATGTAATATATTAAATAAAAATAAAAAATAAATAAAAATTACACATGTATTTTAAGAGTAC
This sequence comes from Biancaea sappan, assembly GCA_037074585.1. NCBI lineage: Eukaryota > Viridiplantae > Streptophyta > Magnoliopsida > Fabales > Fabaceae > Biancaea > Biancaea sappan. The sequence goes on from CM073495.1 coordinate 6,767,094, forward strand.
AGAATATCAAGTTATAAAGAGTTTTAATTAAATTAATTAATTAATTAAATAATGAATAAAATTATTATAGGTTAATAAAAACATTTTTTAAATTAAAAAAGTGGAGAGTAGTGGACTCAAAAATAACCAAAAACATGATTAATAAGAAGTGTTAATAAAAATTATTTAAATTAATATTCAATTAAAAATTTGAAAATGTTAAATAAAAGATATTATTGCATTTAAAAATTATAATTAGGCCCACTAAATAATCTTGTGTGAACTTTCTAGTAAAATAATAATATATTTATAATCCCACACATTAAAGATAGACATATTCCAAAAAAAAAATCTAAAATCTTCCATAATTTTGAAAATTTTAAATTACCCTTTTACATTTTTATTCTTTAACAATTAAAACCTTTTGTTCGTCTTCTCTTTTAAATGAGGATACATGCATGTCACATAATTCACCCTCTTTTTTCTCACATGGTCTCATTGTTCACTCAGTTACTTTCGAACCTTATTCAAGCATACTTTGTAAAGTGGCATGCATTAATTAATCCTAATAACCAATTATAATGGACAAAATAAGAAAAAGAAATAAAAAATAGAAAACCTACTAACTAGTTGCTGTTGCAAAATGCACTTCATCATTCTGGAGCTGAAACACCCTCTTGCCTGTAATACCAAGCAATCAACTGAAAACCATGAATATAATAATAAAATATTATTTGCTCTTTCAAATTAAAATAACTAATACACATTAAGTTTTCTTTCTTTACGCCTCGCTACTTATTGTTTTTGATAAAAATGGTAATTTGGTCATCTATATTTATTTTAAGTTTCGTCTTCTGTTTCAAAAGTTTTATATTAATCCTTTATATTTTAAAATCTAACTATTTTGGTCCTTTTCCATTAAGATCATTAATGTGTATATATATTTATATATATATAAAATAAAGTCAACATATTATTCTCTAAATATCGACAAAATCTATCTATATTGTTGCTGACGAGATAATAGTATCTCGCATGTAATTCACAAAATGCCCAAAATAATCTTATGCTAGTGTTTGGAAATTACATAAGGACATAGGGAGGAAGCATAAAGGGCATTTAGACATTGTAAGAATTAGATGTGAGACACTAATATCCCGTCAGCAGCCATGTAGATAGGCTTTGTCAGTATTAGGAGGATAACGTGTCAACTTCATTACATATATTAACAGTCTTAACAGAAAAAAAGACTAGACTAATAAGACTTTGAAATATAAATTAAAGAACCAATGTAAAATATAAAGGATCAAAATAAAATTTAAAATAAACATAAAGGACTAAAATATTATTTTTGCTATTTTCAAAATCGTCCATATTTTAAAACCAACTAAGTTTTGATTAATTTGATTTGATTTAAGTCGGATTATAAAAATGTAAAGTTATTTTAACATTATTTTTTTATTCATAAAATTTAAACTCAAACCTTATTTAAAGAAAATAAATACCGATCCACTTAAACCACTAGTGTTAGTTATAGGCCTTAGCTAGAGTATGACCAATTAACTACTAGTGGGGTGTTCATTATTTCTATATTTCGATGTAAATCTTTGTCTTCATATATAGTATAAGAAAAAAAAAATTTGATTTTTATGAAAAGTGTGGAATAATTTGTATGCTTAGTTGAGAATATAAAATATAGTTGAGAAATGGCTTTCAGAAAGCAGCTGGAAGAAGATGTAGAATCATAAGTCGTTTGAAAGGCAAGACTCCACCAACGTTGGGTACGTTTGTAACTACTCTTTCACTTTCTTCTCTCTTCTTATCTCCTTCTGCCTTCTAGATCTCTCTCTCTCTCACCTCACATTTTTTTGGTGACAATAATTCAACTAAATTGGATTTATATTTAATAAATAAATTAAAATAAGCAAATCTTTTATTCATATTCTTGAACTTTGACTCATGTGATAATTATAACTTAAAATTTTATTTTGTGTTAACTATACTTCATATGTTTTCAATTAGTATCAACTATGCAATTATGTCCTTAAATCTAACGACATCCAAATATTTTAACGGCACACATTGATGTAACATCTTATTTTGGACATGTCAACACTTACAAATCCACCTTTTTGTCACATGCAATTGGAACTTATAATGACCAAAATGCCTCTGTAAGTTCAATGTTAATAATGATTATGAGGCAAGATTGAGTGATTTTGATCATTATAAGTTCCAATTTCATGTGTCAAAATCATAGCGGATTATAATAGGTGTTAACATATACAAAATAAAATATTAAATCAATGTCTATCATTAAAATATTTGGAAGGTGGTTAGACTCATGGATATTATTAAAATTAATTGAAAATATATAGGATATATATAATTGAAACGAAATAAAGTTAAATTATACTTGACATATAGATCAAAGTTTAATGGCACAAATAGCATTTTTGCCATTAAAATAAATATAAATACATATATACACATATTTAAAATTTTTATTTATATTTAATATAATATATATATATATATATATATATATATAATATTTTAAAATTTACTCAATTGATTTTTGAGTAAATTATTTATTTACTTTTTAAAAATTATATTTGTCTCAATTTGCTCCTTGAATAATAAATGTTTCAATTTAGACCCTAAAATACTATATTTATTTCAATTTAGTCTTTCTTATTATTAAGGCCCTGTTTGGATAAACAATTTATTTAAACACTTATAGAATAAGCGCTTATTATATAGACACTTATATATAAGTTATTTTTATAATTGAACAGTTTATGAGGGCAAACTTCACATAAGCTGTTTTTAACTTATTTTCATAAAATTTGAGAGCTTATGAAAATAAGTTAAAAATAGCTTATAGATATGTCATAAGCTATTTCTATAAACTCTCTTAAACACATAATAAGTGTCTATACCATATGTAAACCAAATAAGCTCAAAATAAGCTCTTCCAAACGTACCCTAAATAGCAAAAATTATGGTCGATAAATTTCAATTTTTTATTATCAAAAGTTATTTTGACAAACAAATGGACTAAATTGAGAAAAAATTAACTTTTTAAAGACTAAGTTGAAACACTTGATATTTTAGAAGCTAAAGTGAAAAAACTATAATGACGAAATCAGTAATTTACTCTTATTTTTTATAAATAAAATTTGTTTAAAATATTTCTTACATTTATGCTAAATTCCTATTAAAAATTAGAGTTTGAGTTCTTTTTAATTAAATTAAACTTTTGAAAGGTAAAGTTTTTTAGGGTCAACTTGATTAGCAATGAGTCAACGTCATGAAATTGTTGATGATGGTACAAAAAGTGGTACATTTTGCCCTTCACACATATCAAAATATTAGGGATGAAGTAAAAATCAAACAAAATCAACATATGGACAACGATGTCTTCGTCTTCTTTATTTGAATTTTCTTAAATGTTTAATTAAGAAAAAAGGAACTTCAATAAAAATTAGATGTCTAGTCTAATTCATAAAGACTTTGTCACTAAATGAATATAATATATAGAATGAAAGAGATAACTTAAAATCAAAACATCCCTTGGACTTTGTTAGTAAGTTTGTTTTTCCATCATTTTCTTTCGATCTGAGTTATACAGTTATTGAATATTACCGGAATATCTCCTTTTTTTATTAAAGTAAATTATTAATTGAGTCCCTAAAAGATTAAGTTGTTTTAATTTTGTCATTGAAATTTAAATGTCTTAATTTAATCCTTATAAGATCGCATTTTTCTTAATTTAGTCTTTTTTACTATTAAATCACAAAATTTACTAATTTTGTCATTGCTAAAAGTTACTTTAACAAACAGAGTAATTAAACTAAAACAAATATAATTTTTAAAAAATTAAATTAAAATACTTTAACTTTCACACACTAAATAAAACCAATTGTAATATTTTGAAGACCAAAACAATAATTTACTATTATTTAAATGGTTAGTTTTTATTTTTTTAATCATAACAGTAGCTTGAAAAACCAATCTTATAATTATTAAATCTCTATTTTTTTTTAATTTCTCATAACTATTCCCTAACCTTTTGACGAGAGTGGATCTCTTACTTGGTTCATATGGATCATTAATTTTAAAAATTAACAATTCAGATTTTATGGTTATTTTTAAAAAAATAATTGAAAAATAATATCCTAAAATCTAAACCATTAACTATTAAAACTAACGATTTAAATGGGTCAAACATCCTACTTGAATCTATTTCACCTTTTGATTATGGGACTAATTTTATGTCCTTTATAATAGTTTTGTTGGTATTTATTATCGTATTAAAAGCATAGTGATAAATGACCAATCAAGCATGCGAGATTCAAAATAAATTGAGATATTTAGTATATCTTAAATTTATAAAAAGTTTGTCGATATTTTTATACTAAAAAAAATTTATAATTGAATGACCCCTTAAATAGAGAAAAGAAAAAGGTATTTTACTCTATAATATATTGGAACTGAATAAACTATATAAAGTAAAATATTTTTTTCAATTTGACTCTCCTGTAAATGTATCTAATTATTGTTATTAAAGTAGATACGCTATGATTAATAGCAATTAGGAAAATTAATCTTTTCATTTACTTTTATTTTTCACTGATGATGAAAAGGCATGTGACACGAGCTAGGAGGTCAAATTGTTCAACAATAATAGCATTATCATTTCACCACAAAAAACTCTTTTTAGCAACAGGTCAAAAGTTGACACATCACGCTTCATCCTTCCATGGCGTCTCATAATATCACAAATGAAATATGTCAGCATTTTATGCGACTTTTTTACTTTTCCGAGTCAGATCTAAAATTTTTATACTATTCATAAATTGACTAGTAAAAGAATTTTTTATATATAATGTAAAAGTATATTTTTTGTCCTAACATTTTTTTAATCAATTTTATCTATTTTTTTGTTTTATTCATAAAACTATGTCGTTAACATAAAAAAATGATAAAAAATCTTAATGTTAAGATCGTTTAATGGGTTAGACCGACTCATTCCAACTCAAGTCTTGCAAAGTCAATAGTAAATATAGGTTAGGTTAGACCTTATATAATTTATAGCTAAAAAAATTTAATCTATTCCAACCTATTATCCGTCATGGGCTGATCCCATGAGTTTAGTTATATTGTTTTAAAAATATAATTTTAATTATTTTAATAATAAAAATTAAATATTAAAACAATTAAATTTAAAAAAATTAAATTAAACTTTCAAAAAAATGTATTAATCATTAAAATAGGCAATTCTTCTTTTTTAAATATAAATTTAATTATTTTGAATGACAAAAAATAGGTATTAGAACAATAAAATTTCAAAAAATTAAACTAAACTTCCAAAAAAAAAGATTAAAGTTTAAAATATAATAAATAAATAAAAATAAAAAACTTACAAGAGCCGACCTACCTTAACTCACATAAGTCCAATGACTTATATGGGCTGAGCTAAAAATCTTTCTTCAAAATAAACTATTAAATTATTAGCTCACTTCATCAGTTCATTTTGACAACTCTAGTTGACGTGAACTTCTTCACATAACTCATCCACTACCAAAGTATCATACTAATTGATTTTAGTTTTAATTTCACCTCAAATATTTGACTATAGTTCAATTTCATCCAAAATGATATATTTTTTTTCATTTTTTACATTCGTCTCAAATTAATGATTAAACGTTTAATGTATCACACAAAAAAGAATCTATATATCATTTAAAAGACTATATCTTATTAAAAAAAATCTACATTAATATTTTTTATTAATTTTGTTAACGATGTTAAGTCTAGAAATAAGATTAAAACAAAAAAAATATATGTATGATGAAATTGGCCAAAAAAAAATTAGGCACAAAATTGAATGAACCAACAAGTAATCTAATGACCTAATGAGATTCAATGTTATTATGTATAGAACGTCATACGCTGAAAAAAAAAAGCCTAAAAATGGGAGATATATGAATTAATCCACAGTAATATGTCCTTTGGTCAATTTTTTGCTAACTCAAATAATATGTATCAACTATTAGATTTAAAATTTTTGTTAAGAAAACCAACAAGCCTTCAAAAGCTTTAGGCAACCATGATCCATTCTTGAATAGTCAACAGTCCATACTGTCACCAAATAGCAAATTAAAACAAAAAAGAGTAAATTACTGATTTAATCCTAAAAAATTACAATTGTTTTTAATTCAATCCTTAAAAAATCAAGTGTCTTAATTTAATTTCTCAAAAGTTACATTAATCTTAATTTGGTCTTTTCTATTATTAAATTATTAAATTTATTGTTAAATCTCAAAATTTCCGTTGCTAAATGTTATTGTAACAAAAGAGAGATCAAATTGCAATAAACACAAACTTTTTATAGACTAAACTAAAAAACTTAATCTTTCAAAGACTAAATTGAGGTAACTGTAATCCTTTGGGAACCAAATTAATAATTTACTCAACAAAAAGTAAGATAAAACTTAGAATACACTTAAAAGTGTTTACTATTAAATCTTCAGTAAAAACAAAATAATGGAGGAATTTTTTCAAAAGAATCAATCTTATAATGTTATGCTGCAAAAAAAATGTCTACATGAATACATGTTCAAAAACTGAATCCAAACAAAGACAAATATTAAATATCCTCATCATTCTAATTTTGAGACAAAAGTATGCTCATACATCTCTTCAACTCCAGGTAAGCACAGTTCACTGGTTAAACGATGATTGCCATCAATGCCATTTATACTTCTGCAAGTCCGTTGAGTCTGATTTCCAAGAGCTTCAAGTTCAAACTCCGTCTCAGAGATCTGCATATTCAACCAAATTTGATGAATGTGCAAATGTTGAGTATGACAAAGAATGTGAGAAATTACTCTAATAATGCACCTTTTTTTTTTTAGTAAATTATTGATTTAGTTCCTGGAAGATTAAATTTTCTCAATTTGGTCCCTGAAACTACAAATGTCTCAATTTAGTTCTTAAAAAATTACATTTGTCTTAATATAGTCCTTTTTGTTGTTAAATCACAAAACCTAACACTGAAAAATTTTAAAATTTTCATTGCTATATGTCATTTTGACCCAAATAAAAAAAAAAGGACCAACTAAACACAAACTTAGTATTTCAAGAACTAAATTGAGACACTTGATCTTTCAATGACTAAATTGAGATGTTGTAATCTTTTGAGAACCAAATTAGTAATTTAATATTTTTTCAATAAAAAGATAACAGCAGATACAGAGAGCCAGATGCAAGCGTTTGAGGAATCTCCAGAACTTAAAAGAGATTCAGAAAGTGAAAACAAGGTAGAAAATACCGAAGGTGTAAAATCAGGGAAAAAGCTTGCTGAACTATGGAATAGTTGATTTGATTCTATTACCTCGTCCTTGAGTGATTTGAGAAAAGATGCAATTCTTGGAGCTAATCTAGTGGCTTCACCTTCCCAGTTCATATATGAAAAAAAGAAAAAGAAACTGCCAAAAATACAAAAAATAAAGGACAATGAGGAGGATCAACAATGACGATGAAAAGAACTGAAAGTTCATCTCTTACAGTGATTCACGGCAAGTTGCTAAAAAAATGGGTATATATTATAAATAGATATTGCGTGATACAATAACCCCAAGTCAAATCTTACAACTTGGGCCTGATACATGACGCGACTTAGCTTTGGCATCAACAACATGAGATATCAGTGATATCGCTTCAATCACCAAAATCTGGGTAACTCAGTTACCTTATGTGATGCGGATGAATCTCTTTAAATCTTTTACATATATAGACAGTCAAACTACAAGTCTACAACTTTCTCAACTTTTTAGTTTTTACAAATGTACATTAAAAATTAAAGCATAATCTTTCTCAAAATATATATACATAATGAGAAACCATGCAAAATCAACGTAAAAATTCCTTCTTTCTAGCTTAATATACCAGTGTGCCACATAGAGATGTATAATCGACATATCCAACACCAAAAAGTAAACAATCAGTTCATGTTCATCTCGAGCAAGAATTCCTAAATAAATATCCTACAAAAAAAAAAACAGATAAACCCTTATTGTTCAGAGAAGGTTTAGATGAAACTTTTGACAGTGGGCATATTTCCCCATTAACCTAATCACCAATTTCAAACTTTCAAGCTAATTAAAAATAAATATGGTTTTTTCCCCCGCTGAAATTCTATATATTGCCAAATACTGATTTTTCAGTAACAAAGCCACATGGACCAAAGCTGAGCTGTATGGTGAAAGCAACTAAAAGCACATAATAAGGTAGGCTGATGTCAAATCTTGGAGGACTCACCATCTTTCTTCTTCAAGAGTTAAAAGCAAAGTCTGCGATGAGAATTCCAACCTGTCACATTATTTAACATTATGAACAGCCTCTGCAGTAAGGATAACTCCATGAATCGGACTAATGAGCCCCTTAAAACTGAATAATAACTAATAGATCGAATGCATACCTCATCTTAAATAACAAGGGATGTGTTCATCTAATTTTCATGCTGATCATGTCAATCCTATGGCTACCAGCACTTGAACCAAGAGTTCAGAAGACATTATAGCAGCACAGGTGACCAGTCCTTTCATCAGATGAATTTTCTGGCACAATATTCAGCATAAAGGATTAGGACATTAAAATCCTAACATAAATAATTAAAACAAATGTATACATTTTTACATTTTTCAGTCTAAACGGGGAACAGGAAGAGGAAGGCCCAAGCGGGTAGATTCACACAGGTGATTATAGGCACTTCCTCAAGGCAAGCTGGATTGTGCCGGACACCATTACATACTCTACTAGGATTCCATCACGAACATACCACTAGCCAATTGTTTTGTGGGGAAACCAACAAGCCACTCATGAATTCATATATTCCTATTGCTCATATACCCAAAAAGTGGGCGATATAAGGAGTTGAGATTACTATAATCAATTTTAGAGCCCAAAAGATGAAGTTTGAGCCCCACATATAATCACTGCTCTAACAAGTATGTCCCACGTAATGGGAGTTGGGAGAACTCCATGTCCCAAAGCATCATCTAATAACTGAATTGCATCTGTTGTCCTACCACAAGAACAGAGCCCCTTAATACTAATATTATAAGAGATGATATCTGGTTGTAGCCCGTCTTCTAAAATTTGAGCCCAAATCTTTGATGCCTTTTCACAGTCCCCAGCTTTGTAAAGACCCTCCATTATGGTATTGTGGGTCACGAGATTAACAGACTGCCTATGCCTAATCTTGGTATAGAGTTGTAGACCATATTCCACTTTCCCAGAAGAACAAAGTCCATGGATTATAATATTGTACAAAGTTATGTCAGGCTGATAGCCCATGTCCAAGAACTGATGCCACAACCTAAGGGCATCATCGATCTTCTTGCTTTGACAAAAACCATCAATCAACAAGCTGTATGTAACAATATCTGGTTTCCACCCCTTCTCCAGCATTTCCTTCATGTAAAGATATGCCTCTTGATATCTTTCTGCTCTACATAATCCATTTATTAGAATATTATAGGACACAACTGTTAGAGAGCAACCTTTAATGCTCATTTCTTCAAAGAATTTGATAGCACTATCAAGTGTGGAATGTTTGATAAAGCCATCAATCAGTGAATTGTAAACATGTGGGTTAAATTTACATCCACGCTCATTCATCATATTTACAACTCTAGCCACATTTTCTAATCGTCCTTCTCTGAATAATACACTAATCATTGTGGAATACGCATAGGCATCCACATTACGTCCTCTATTTTCAGCCTTTTCCAATATCCATAAAGCCTTATTCAGATACCCATTCTTACACAAACCATGAATTAATATTCCATACGTAGTGGAATCTGCAGGACATGCTGCCTTAGGCAAGCATTCCCATAGGGATATTGCTTCTTCCACCTTCCTGTTTTCAAGCAATCCCTTGATAAAGATATTATAACTTCTTATGTTACGAGAACCTAACTTTCCCATCTCATTCCACAACTCAAAACTTTCCTCAACCATCCCCGATTTACAAAACCCATTAAGCATAGTATTACATATAACAATATCTGGGCTCGTCCCACTCTCAACCATCTCATTATAAACCCTTTTGGCCCCACCTAAGTTCCCTGCCTCACACAATCCATGAATCAGCGTACTGTAAGTAAAGTGATCATGCTGTCTTTCATTTTTCTTCATCCTGTCCCATATATCCAAACTCTCATTGAACTTGCCACATTTGCACAGTCCATTGATCATGACATTGTAAGATACAACATTTGGATAAACTGAATTCCCCTCCAACAACCTCTCCCACATCTCATTAGCCTTCACAGAGTCACCCCTCTTGAAGAACCCGTCTATTAACATGTTATAACACATCACATCAGGTGTCACCCCTCTTTCACTCATTTCGTCGAACACCTCCAACGCATCCGATACATTCCCATTCTTAGCCAGCGAACTAATCAAAGTGCCGTAACTAAACTTATCAGGCTTCATACCCTTCTCCCACATCCATTTCAGCAAGCCCTTCGACTTCTCAAACTGCTTCTTCTTACACGAGATCTTAATCAGAACATTATAAGTCTGCAAGTTTGGCGCCATACCCACCGTCTCAAAATACGTGAAAAACGATTCCGCTCGGTCCCACTGATTCGACTCAACAAAAGCGTTAAGCAGAGAATTGTACGACCTTATTCCTGGACAACAACCGAAAATCTCGTCCATCCTCTGAAAAGCTTCCAATGCTTGATCGGGCATGGAATTCTTCCCGTAAGCTTTAATCACCGTCAAAGCAACATCTTCAGGGCAGCTGCATTTCTGGACTCGGATCATCTCGACGACCGGACCCACATGGACGACGAATCGTGGGTCGGAGAGGCGTCGGAGAATGTGGTGGAAGACGGTGGGAGAGTGCTTGAAGCCTGGAAGGCGAGAGGCGGCGTTGAAGAGCTGGAGTGCGGAGTGGAGGTTCTTCTCTGCGTTGAGGAGCCTTAGAAGTCTCTTCGGAGAGAGAGACTTGGGAAGCTCGACCATGACAGAGATAAGTCTTTGGGGTTTCTTGCTCTCTGCATTATTTTGAAGCAATGTTTTCGTTAGCGTTGCGGCACAAACGAGAGGAAGGAGGGAAATCTTCTAGGTAAGTCTAAATATTTGACTTTTTTTTTTAACTCATTTCTCAATTATTTTTATTTAATTTCAATTATGTTCGTAAGTTTAAGGTGGTCTAATTATTTGATTGTAAATACTTAATTAGCATTCTATTTGTACACGTCACTACTTGTTAATTTATTCTGATTTTATCACATGAAATTAAAATTAATATTGACTAAAATAATCAAATTAATATAAGATAAAATAATCAAATATAAAATAAAATAATGATTATTTTTGGCATTATCATTTTCTATAATTAAAATATAAGCTAAAGTTTAAAGGGTGAATAATATTTTTGTTTAATTTTTCAAAAATATTTTTGATTAGAGATAATATTGTTCAAGACACTATCAAACATTTATTTAACAAAAATTTAAACCTAAATTTATCATCTTGAGAATTTCAACGGCATTAGTGTATTTTTTCTTAATTTAGACCAATTTGAAGACGTAAATGTTTTTTTGGGTGTAAAAAATGTATTTTTCTTTTTGGTAAATGTAAAATGTATTTAGATGAATTAGGTTTAGTTCGTATTGAACTTTTTTTCTTTCTAATATTTTTAATAAATATAAAAAAATTATAGTTTTAGAAATTTTTTTATACCCGATAAAGTAAGAGTCCAAAAATTAATGATGACTTGTTAAACTATTTACATAATGACTTGAGTGAATTAAAATTTTATATCATAGGTTGTCTACAAAGTTATCATATTAAAAAAAAATTAAAATTAGTTACGAAGAGGCAGTATTTTACTTCTAAATCTGACATTCATCAGTTTATATAAATAATTTGTTGACAAAATTTGTTTATTGTGGCTCATTTAATAATAAAACTATTTGGGATGGTTAATTGCATATATAATTCATAATTCGTTACTTAATTGAAGTTTTTATTACTTCTCTAATAAAAGTAAAATATATATGAAAGATTTTTAAAAGACTAGTTATGCAATAATGAGTTGTAAAAGATATATAATTATTTTTTTAAATACTATACACTTATCATATTTTAATTAAAAGTGACAATGATATAAAAACTGCACTAAATTGTTTTTTTACTCTTTTATTTTGGATAAATAGAAATAATTTCCATTAAAAAGGTACCAAGTCAAGATACATAAGATTTAATAAGATCTAAAGATAAACTATCAGTATAAACTTGAACTTACAAGATAAAAGATACATAATTTAAGACAATATCCTAAAAACAATACCTAGATTTAAGCAACAATAATAAAAGATTAAAAAGTAGGGATAACACACCCCATCTCTATACTCCTATCCAGGGAAAAAAAATAGAGCAGATCTTTTAGCAATTTTTTTTTAAAGATTGTGGATCTGGCAGATGATGACCGGCACTTGATCGGTATCAACATCGTTAGCGGCCGATGACTATGGATGAGGATGTGCCAGCAAGGAGGTGCCATCTTCACAAACGTTAGCGTGAGAGGTGCAAAACCTGGCCTTTGTCCCAAAAAAATCTCTAAAAAAATGACCAAAGGTCTAGCAAGCCATGCTCTAATTGCCATCCTTCAAAAAAATCTTCTTTCTTAGAAGATGATGAATTTCTATAAAAAAACAAAAAAAAAGGCAAAACTCCTATTAAAATGAGGAAAAAAAATTGACATAACAAAAAGAGAAAGATGAGAAAATAAAGTTGTGCTGATTAGTAACAAAATTTAACCAAAGTAAGTAATTTTCCTGTTTTTAAAACTTAAAAAAAAAAATTTAACGCGAGTTTGATTTTGACGTATCCCGCTTTATATTTTTGGTATAAAAAAGACCAAAGCATAAGGCTAACACATAACAATGGGCCTTCTCCTTTTTGGGCTGTTCCTTTTTGTAGCACTGTCACATTAGGAGTTCTCAAAATTTTAAGAAATAGATATTCCGACCTAACAAAACAAAAAAAAGTTAAAGTTGTATTTGAAATATAAAATATGATAAAATTTCTTCTAATGTTAACTTATTGCTTTAATCCCTAAAATTTCACTCAATGTCTAATTTCATTCTTAGAGTTTTAAAATATTTTCATTTAAATCATGTCCATCTTTGACATTTTCAGTATGTTCATTCAATCATACTAACTCACTCAAGCTTTTTTTCCCCCCTTAAAGCTATATCACCTGTTATACTTATAAATTATTTTATTTCATAATTTATTTTTTTGACCTTTTACATTGACATAAATTAGGCAGTTAGTATATCGGCTTAATCATTAAGATTTGATAAATCATATTTTGGGGCTTATTTACTCTCATACTCACCTTTTTAAAAATATTTCTCATTATACTAACTTTTTAAAGATAATTCTCATGGTATTAACTTTTTACTAAACTCAACTAAAATTTGATCGAATTTATTATGTAATTTGACTAAAGTACTTGACCAAACCTTGGTCAAATTGCTTAATTTTTTTCCTTTTCATTTATGGGCTAGTATTTGACCAAGGCTTGGATAGATACCAACCCATATATTTTTTTATTTAACTAAAATAAGCCTTGGTATCCAAGATACCAAGGCAAATTAAAAAAAATTCGAAAGATTGAATCATTAAAGATTGCAATATTTTTTATTTTAAAAATGCTTGGTCGAATACCAAAGCAAGTAAAAAAAAATTAGAAAGATTAAATCATTGAAGATTGCAATATTTTTTTGAAAAAACTTGAAAGCCACTGAAGCTTAAGCATATGTGTGTATTGCTTCCCCTATTTGAGTTTCCTTCTCATTCTCACAAGGCCACCATTTCTTTCTATTTTTTTTTTCATTGTAATGGCTGGACGACAAGAAGTTGCAAATCTTGAACCAACAGACACGAGTCTATTATATCTTCAAGAGTAGCATATACAAAAAAAAGTGTGGAGAGAAGAAGTAAGTAAACCTAACTGAATCATCTATGCATTAAAAACTCCAGACAACTATGCTATACCCATCATATATAATTTGGTTTCATATTTAAATATCTCTCATGCTTAATGCATGGTAATCGCTTGATAATTGCTATATAATGATTGGATACCTCACATTTTAATCATCTTTCTAAAATTCATCAAAGATGCAAATATAAGATTATCTTCTCCTTGTAATATTGCTTGCAAATATTTTATCACCGTGAAAAGAGATCCTTTCCTGTAACAAGAAGATCTTATTTGTAAATTTCAATGCATGTACCGGAATGAGACACATGCACAAATACACTGAAATATACGAACAAGACTCTTCTATATTACAAGAGAAAATTCAAATCCTGTTGTCCTAGTTAAACTTTAATCATTATAAGAGTATCCATTTGACAAAAAGAAGGCTATATATATATATCACCACTGAATAACTGGTCTACATATTCAGTATATATACAAATAAGAATGACAATATAATAAGAAAGAAAGAAAACATTAGCATGGGAATATATATATATATATATATATATATACACACACATATATATGAACATATGGTGAAACAATGAATGTAGGTGTTGGAATGGAAAGCAAGGCATATGTATATAGGATATAAAGAAGATTTAAGGTATGAGAAAGCTTCCATACATATGGCTCTGATTTGTGAAGAATGGCAGATCTGAGAATACTTGGCCTTTCACGAGATTCTCTCAACCTTCTCAAGCATCCCTCAGCTTCTTCACCAGATCCAAACCGTCTAATCTCACTCCTGCAAATTGCAAACAAGAAGAAAATGTGTTTTTATATATATATATATATATAAACCAATATTGGTTGATTCAAGTAGACTAACATTTATTCTCGTTAAATAAGCCTCAAGTTCAAGTTTTATGAATATAGAAAATTAATATTAAAAAAGTTTTATACTCATATGATTTAACTCGACTCAAGCTAATATAATAAATTTCTATTACGGGTAGTTATAATCAAGATATATAATATTAGTTTTTTTTTCCTTTTGATCTGAACTATCAATATCTAAAAACTCATTGAACTCTAACTAACATAGGTCTAGTCAAGTTGGACCACAGAGATGTAAAACTTTTTTAGCTTTGATTTTTTCTATTTACAAGACTAGAACTCGAAATCTTATTTAAAAGAAACAAGTGTCAAACTACTCAAACCAACTAGCGTTGATGTATATATAATCCTATTTCTATATTGTAGAAGATTGGGAGGCATATGAGCTTGTGAAGGAGGGAATAACAGCACTAGGTTTAGAATTTGGATCTCAAGGTTTAAGAGTTTGGTTTGGCAAATGAAGAGCCACCATCTATATGTATATATACTGCTTGAAACCCTAACACAACTTGGCTTCGAGAAAAATTGTTAGACATATGTGTAGTGCACTTTTAAGAAAGTCCACTTGCTATCAGTTTGAAAGAAAGTAAATACAGAAACACGAATCAAGTGTTAATAACATCTTAATATATATTAATTATGACCATCAAATGTGTAGATTAAATGTTATGAGATTAAGGTATTGTGACTTAAAAGAATTAGAGGTCGAGTGTTTTGTCATTAAAAAAAAAATGTTATCATGAGAAAATGTTATCAGCAATTATCGCTAATCATTCCGATGCACATATAACCTTAATTTGCATTGTAAAATTTATCATCATATCAAAATTATAATATTTTATTATTGACTCCTACTTATCTATGACTAAAAATTTTACATAATATGACAGAGTAAGTCATTGTCCTACAGTGACAAAACTTGTCTCACAATCGAAAATAATAAGATCAAATGAATGTTGTAATGTAAGTAATTCCACAAAAAAGAAATTCAGAAGTCCTAAAATAAATAATAGGTTTCTTTTTGAAAAAAGAAAAAATCGACAAAAGAAATTCTCTTTTGTCAATATCAAAAGTCTTTTGGAATATTTTGAGGTGCTTTAGGACCCGTTACTTTCATGGTCAAGCCCATGACTAAAAGGCCCAAATCTTTCTTGGAAGTTAATTTCCTGTATATATAGAGCCTTTTATTTTTATTAGCGGATCCACTATATTTCTTCGTTTCCTTTACAATAAAATTAGGGATAAATTACATTTTAAAAAAATGTAATTACATATTTATATTTTCATTGAAAATAATTTAATAATAAAATCCTTTTGTATAAAATTTTTACAATTTTTTAAAACCAAATTACATGTTACAATTAAACAGATTTTGACTAAAATATGCTTGTTCATTTATTATTAATTTTTCAAAAAAATGTAAATTTATTATTATGATTAAATACATCTGTAAATTTTTTTGCTAGAATTACCAACACTCAAAAATTCATTCGGTTGTAACTGATAAAATTTGAACCAAGTCAAACCACATATGTTAAACCTCTCTTACTGTTCTATTCATAAAACTTAAAATCAAAATTTTATTTTAAAAAAAACATGTGACAATACTAATAAATATCTTCAAATGTTATGTGAACTAAATTTCATCTCTAAATAATTGGTCTTCAAAACATATACCTCGCATCAACATGATGCATGAGAAACTTTTACTCTCAAATTCAACCTGCTTTTTAAAAAAACATACCCCAAGTTGTCTCCCATTTAAAGATGAGAACAAGTACTATCAAATACGTAGATTAATTAATAAGATATTGTTCTAACTTAACTATAGATTTTGAATTTGAATATCTGAAAATATAATTATTTTAAAATTTAGTTAAAAAATTTTTATCGTTCATTATAATTTTACCTGATTCAAATTTAAATTAAACACTAACGTAATATTGAAAAAAACAAAAATGAGAACAATTGATGAGGCAATAGTGTGAAATGTCTGACTAACAGTAATGGGGCTTCAAATCAGTGACCATGGACAATATAATTATTACATGTCCACATAGAAATTAATAGTGAAGAGAGAGAGAGAGAGAGAGAGAAAGAGAGGGCATTGGGCTATGAGCCTCCTCTCCTTTATTCCCATCGTTCGCTTTATCTCTTTTTGATCTCTTATCTTCTTGTTCATAGGAGCAACATGGAGGTAGGCGTGTTTTCGATCTCTCTTTTTGACTTTTGAGGCAAACTTGAGGCATAGATAGAGATAATAATGGAGCTTTGCCCCATCAATGTTATTATTGGAAAGAGGTAAAGACACTTAAAATCTCATGCTTGGTAATTGAAATGAGGGAGGAATGTTAGAGAGGGAGGGAGAGAGAGAGAGAGAGAGAGAGAGAGAGAGAGAGAGAGAGAGAGAGAGAGAGAGAGAGAGATAGAGATAGGTTTTGAACTTTGATTCCTTCATTCAAAATCCCAAGTGGGACATATTTTGATATCATTTTGTTGAGCAATAATCATTTGCTTCTAATTCCTGTCTACCCCCTCATGCCATGGGATTTGAGCTTCTTGCAGTTTCAATTCAACACCTTCCTTTGTAGACTTCTTGGTCTTTGGCTTTAGTTCTCTTTACTAGAATTTCAACCTATTAGTTTTAGACTAAAACTCCATTTTGACCAGGCAAAGATGTTTCTTTTCTTAATTTGGTATCTTATAGATTTTTATTTTTAATTTAGTCTCTCAAAGATCCAAATATTCTCAATTTGATCCTTCACATATTTTTATACTCAATTTGATCTCTTAAAAATTTAAACATTCTCAATTTAGTCTCTTAGAAATTTTTACCCTCAATTTGCTTCCTTCTAGATTTGAGCGTTCTCCATTTGGTCCTTTCATGTGGCTGTTGTTAAATTATTTAACGAAGGTGTTAATTTGACTGTTAAGTCACTAAAGTGGACACTATATAATTTTTTGTTCTTTTTTTTTTTAGTGCTAATTTGATGTGCAATGTTAGTATATTCAAATTTGATGGTTTTACTATAGGAGGGACCAAAGCGTTTGATTTTTAAGGGGCTAAATTGAGAAAAGGGCGTTTGTGAGAGACTAAATTGAAAATAAAAATCTATAATATATAAACAAAATTTGGATTTGTGAGGGATTAAATTGAGAATAAAAAAATTATGAGAGACCAAATTAGAAAAAAGAACATTCATGGGGGATCAAAATAGGGTAGTAGTCTATTAATTTTGTGGGAAAACTTTATTTTTGAAAAAAAGAAAATACAAAGACTCGTGTTTAATTAACTATAGTCTATATACAAATATCTCTTTAAATTAGAAAAATTAAAAATTGAAATAAAAATCTTTTAATTATGATTCATTTTTTAAAATCTCGCACATTTTTTAATATTTATATTTAAATTAATTTATCCACTTTCGAGTTAATAGAATTTTCACATCAAACTTCAATTATAAGAAATACAAATTAGATTGAATACACTTGGATAATTAATTTTTTAAAATAAATCATACCTTCTTTAAAACTCACAACTCTGAACTATTCTGTTGGATTTTATTTTTATTTTTTAAATTATTTTTTTTACATTTTGTTTTTAAATCAATATAATTGTATTAGGTCATTTGTAGAGTCTAACGTGGAAACTTTGACATCTTGATTAAGAGGAAAATGGCCAAATGGATTTAAATTAAACTTGTGTTTATATAATATTTAGAAAATAATCATAGTGAAAAAGAGGCCATTTGTCAACTTCTATAATTCAGAAAGTATTTGTAAATATATCATAGCTGAAGAAAATTATTTGACAATTTTTTGTAATTGAAGAGGTGTTTGTAAATAAATCATAGTAAAGATATATTTATACTTCTCTTTCATGTCGCTTTTTCTTATTATCAATTTTTTTAAAAAAATTAGTATAATTTTTAAATAATTATTTTTTCAATAAAAATATTACACACAATTAGAGAACCAACGTAAGATAAGTCTATGATGTATGAGATATTAATGCTAAAATTTTGATTAAATAAGTCAGTTTAAAGTATTTTAATAAGTCTATTTCCCATTTTATTACTATGTGGACTAGTTTTTTGAGTAACATATAGAAGTGAATAAATGGTATTTTGGGGGGGAAAAAAGTTACGAATTCTTTAATATCATATCCGAAATTGAATCTAATCGTAATGATTTTTTTTTGAGTAAATTAGTGATGTAATTCCTAAAAGATTACATATTTTTCAATTTGGTATTTAAAAATCAAATGTCTTATTTTAATCTTTTAATTTGGCCATTTTCGTTATTAAATCATAAAATCTACCATTGTTAAATCTCAAAATTTATGTTGTTAAAAGTTACTTTACTAAAAAAAAGATCAAATTAAAACAAATACAGTCTCTTATAGATTAAATTGAAACAATTGATTTTTCAAAAACTGTATTGAGAAAATTATAATCTTTTGGAGATCAAATTAATAATTTATTTTTTTTTTGAGTTAAAACTATCAATATTTAAAAATCTAATTGGATTTCGATTTAGTTCAAGACAAGTCAAAATACAAATATGTAATATTTTCTCAATACTAATTTTTCCATGCAAAACTCAAATTCGTAACTTCGCTTAAACAATAAAAAATTATCAAACCACTTAACCTAATCAGTATTACAATATAAGTATTATGTGATTTTTTTTATGATTAAAATTACTAATATTCAAAAATTTATTAATTTTTAATTAATTTAATTATTTATTAAACTCTAACTAATTTAATTCGAGTTACATCAAAATATTTATCTATAATACTTTCCCAGCATTATTTCTTCATCAGCAAACACGAACTCAATATTGTATTTTAGAAAACAAATATTAAATCATCTGAATTTTTAATAATAAAAAAAGTGTGGATATGAATCTAGAGGATGGACCGACAAAATCTCAGATAAGAAATAGTTTAATAGAAAACACAGACCGACCCATAACTGACTTCTTCACTCATTGTTGGTCGGCAATATTCGCCTTATTTTAAACATTAAAATACGCGACGGTTCTGAGCGCCACCAGAAATTGCTTCCTCCAACCGCCACTGTATCTTTCACAAAAAATCTCCCTACATTTAATTACAATGAAGTCTAAGACGCGCTCTATTATATTACGATCTTTTTTCATGTGCAATAATCTAATATTGCATATTCTTTAATTAAGATACCCTTCACAAAAGATTCAAACAAAATGTTGTAAGTTTGTATTTTCTTGAAAATAAAATTAAATATGTACTTAAGTTAATAGAAATATTTAAGCCAAAAAAAAAGTGGCAACAAGTTATTAAATATACCACTGTAATAGATCTTTAAATGTGAAAATATAAAATTTAATTAAAATAAATGATGAAGTAAGGATTTAAACTTGTAAGTCCTTGCTAACCTAATCAACTACTTGACCTAATAGAAGTGAAAATTTAATTTTAATAATTTCAATTTATAGTAATATTTTTTAAAAAAGCATGTTTGAATTTAAAAAATAAATAATTATTTAAATATAAATATAAATATTAAATATTAAGATTTTCATTCTCCCCAGTACAGGAAATAATAATCCAAGGGAAAAACATATCGGGAGCTTCATTTTTTTTTTTGGGTCTATTATAACAAGGATTATTCTCCAACTTTGGTCGATAATTTTAAAATATTGTTTGAAGAATTAAACACAGTAGTAATATATAATTGATTAATTATAATGTTCTGGTATGAACCAAGTTAATTCGTTGGAGTATATTGAGTGTGGGCTTACAACACATTTGGAAAAATTAGATTTAGTCGAACAATTTATTATAAAATTGGTTTTGGACAAATCATAGTTTGTAAAAGTAATAATTTGGAGTTTTTACTAAAATTACTATTTGAGGGCAAAACCACACTTATATAAAGACTCTTAAATATGTTATTTTACACTAAAATTACATTAATGTAATTTAAATCATAGTTTATAAAAACACAACGAAAAATTAAACAATGCTGAGATAACAAAGCAGATGCAATAATATTCCTCGAGTTTGAAGTGAATGAGTAAACAAAGAATCTGCAAAAAATGTTGTTCTTTTTACAAACATGGAGGGGCCAACCCTTCTGCACTCTTATTATTCTCCACACTTCATTTGTCTTCTTCTTCTTCCTCACACACACTTTATTCAGATGCAAATGTCTCTATAAGTGCTGACTCATTCAAGAAATTCGGTATTTGTTTTCTAAATATAAAGTTTTAGATTTGATCTTGTGAATTAAAAAATTAATACCCAAAAAATTTCTTTTTGATTCTATTAAGTTATGTTAGAGCCGAAAAAATTAATTATATTGGCGGTTGGCTATGCAGGTCAGTGACCAAAATTTCAACTTTTCAATGTGGTTTCACCGAACTAGATCTTCTAACATTTTATTTCTCTAATATTAGTAACGTTGCATTTTGGTCATTGGATAGTGTAAGATAGACAACATTCAGCATAATATATTCTAGAAGGTGACATGGATGCGCGGGATGTCGTCCATCCTATCGATTCAACGGCCAAAATACAATATTATTGTTATTAATATTAGAGGATCCAATTTTGTGGTTTCACTGTCTCAACGATTCACAAAATAAAATTTTGTTTAAGGTCAGTACAGGTTTAAAATTGCAGAAAATTTGAGGCAAGATTCTAAATTTTCCTTCCATTTAATTGTAAGATAAGGCTTAAGTAAATTTGTTTTTCACAGATTTATTATTAAAATTTGGATAAATTACAAGACTCCTTAAAATTTGGTTGAATACATGACGTCTTCCTTGTTTCAAATATTATATTCGTCTATTTGACATTTTAATAAATATTGCAAAAATTCCTCTTCCAATATATTTTTTGTCAAATTAGTTAATTTTCTACATAATTTGCATAACTTTAATTTATATAAAAAATCTTTCCTCTTAAAAGTAGTTTTTGAAAGAAATGATATTGTTTGTATCTTGGCCATTAATACCAAAACCAAAAAAGGGAAAAATCACTTTGCAACAAACAGAAGTTCACGAATAAGTCGTGATTGAAATGTAAACAACTAAAAGCACAAAAACTGTGCTTTTCCAATATGATCCACGCATTTTGGTCTTTTGTTTTTCTATACTTCAAGCACAACCAAATTTTTTTTCTTTTTAATCACAAGAGAGTTCAAAATTTAACCTCTAACCCATGATAATTTAATTCTATACAGTCTCTAATCCACAATACTTTAATCCTATATTGTTCGAACTAAAAGTTTCTAATAGGTAATACTTAAAATATATTAATATAATAAAACATAAACTAATATATATGATATAAATATTAAAATATTCAAAACATGTTATAAACATATATTCATATTAGTTTTAGATTTTTTTTAATAACTTAAATTTTTAAAAATATATAATAATATTCAGTAAAAACTTAAACAAAAAAAAAATAATTAAACTAATTAAATATTTCATCGATTTAAATACTCATTGATTCTTAAGTTTAAATTAAACTGAAGATCTACCCGATTCAATGATTTTTGAACAAACTAAATGGTTGGATCTTGTTCTAGACTATAGATACAACCAATCGTTTAGATTAATGGACTATCAAGAATAAAAGCGCTTTCAAGGAATAATATGAGAAGGTTAAAATTGTAAAGAGACACAGAGTATTCAAGCAAAATTCAGCAACGTGGCTAATAAATCCATCCCTAAGAATTGCATCAAAGTGTTATCTTAAACTATGAGAAGATTAGACGTATTGATACGATGAAGCTGATGTGATGGTTGGGACCAGGTCTGGAGCAAGTCACATGTAATGAAGTTTGGTTAATTGATTCCCAGGGGAGAGAAAGCACTCATCCACACCTACACCCATCCTACTCATTACTCAACTTATGACAAGCACCAATTCCAGGTGGCACGACCCCACCTTCCCACTTTTGCAGATTTGTACATATGGAGAGAGAGAGAGAGAGAATGCCAAAAATTCAAGTAAAAATGCTCCAAAGTTACAAGCCCCTCCAGTCTTGCACCAATCAACTAACCTTTTCCGGCATCAAGACAGAAAAAGAAGATAGAACCCCATTTTGTCCAAAGGCAAAAGCATATTCACACTCTGGATTATCCGCACTTCACTCCAAACTGTTGAAAGAACAAATTTAAAGACAAAATAAAATGAAAACAAAACACCTGACAGAGATTGGTGATTGGATTCTAAAGTTTTGGCACTAAATGCAAACAATTCCGAGTATATGTATATTTTGGGTGTCACTGTAGTTACCATCCTTAAAGAAAACACTGAAACTGAAAGTATCAACGAACTTGTTGCCAAGTTAGTTTATTATTATAGCAAGACTGAATTGTTGATTTACTCTGTAGACAAACACTGAAATTTGGTGTAATCAAGAGCAGTTGAAGAAGCATCAAGCATGGTATTATCCAACCAACCAAATAACCATGAAGAATTAATAGCAATACATAGGCAAGTAAGTGTGGTTTCACAGAACAGATAACATCAACACCACCAAACCAAAGAACAACCTTAACCTTCAATTTTAGTACAATCGAAGTACGCTTCTTGTGATGGAATGAGCTTGGTTCGACCTGGTTTTCCCAGATGACCCAATATTCCTCCAGCCACCGCTGCCGCTGCCGCCTACGCTGCCTCCTCCACCACTGCCGGGTGTCAAGTAGAACCTTAACAGGCCATTATTGTCTACGTTGTTCGGAGAATACCTCGCACTTCTATTCCTCTCCAATACAAACTCATCTCTATTGTCTCTTCCCTTATTCCCATGAAACCCGTTGTTCCTCGTACTCGTACTCATACTCATACTCCCACCAAATGATCCATTCATGCTCTGAGCATATCTCCAACTCACACTGCTATTGCTTCTCAAAAGTTTCCGATTGAATCCATTGATTCTAGCATCCCCAATTCTTTCACTTCCCAAATCATGCCAAGATTCTGAGAATGATCGCTCTGTCCCATTGGCTCTGCTGTATCGATCCTCATCCTCATCTTTGTTGTTTCCACGACGGTTTATTAAACCCCATATGTTCCACGCCTTGCTCCACCGGCGCGACTTCTTCCCCGATGATCCCTTCCGGTCGCCGATCACAGATGCTGTGTCTCCGAATCCTATTTCGAAGGTTTGATCTGAGCAGTCATCTCTCAGAGAATTCGAGTTGGAATCCCTCAAGACTCTATCAGGGAGAACCATTTTCGGGTGGAGGTGATCCGCAGTGGCCGGAGTGACCTTGGCGGCGTTTGTGGCTGACTTCAATTCATCCATCTCCGCCACGACGGCCGCTGCAGTTTTTCTCACAGAACTGGACCGGTCAAGGCTCTTTCTCCGGCGAGAGGATGAATCGTAGTATTCTCGGGTCTGTGTCGTCCCGCCAGGGATTGTCTCGTCCTCGTTGATCGCATTCATGGGTTCTTCCACGGGGATTTGGGTATCAGACCTCAGGACATGAATCGGAGCATCTTCCACCACAGACAGCATCGGTGGCATCCTCGGAAACGTTCTTCCGATCAGGTGTCCGTCCCAGGAGGCGCGAGGCTCGTCCAAAGAATAGCGAGCATCATCAAACGACATCCGGCCGGCGTCAAGCGAAATCCGACCGGCGTCCAGCGAGAACCTCGGATCAGTGTCGCAGGAGCGTCGGCCGAAGCCGTAATCAGCAATCTCCGACTGGGTCTCCCGGAATTGCCTTCCGATGGGCTTCTCCACAGGCAATGTGGCAGAGCCGCCCCCACCTCCGCGCTTCTTCATCTTCTGCTTTTGCCTCCATTTCTGCAATTTCTTGCTGAAAACTGAAGCCGCGGACCAGAAACTACCTGCGATTTCCTTCAAATCTCTCCCTCCGGAACTCTTCTTGGCTTGCGAATCGAGATCTATATGGTCCTTCATTGTCTTCAACTCTTCGTCTGGCTCCTCTTCTTCCTCGACAATTTCTTCAACTCTGTCCTCAATCACATTCCCCAAATTGGGTTCCTCCAAAACCCTAATCTCGCCTTCGTCTTCGTCAACGTCAACGTTCTCTCCTTCTTCTTCTTTGGACTCTATAACCGGACCCTTCACACTAGAAGATGAAGCTAAATTCTTAGGTTCCGCTTCAATCTCACAAGCACTTCCAGAACCAATTCTAGAAGCTTCCTTCTTAGAAGGGTTTTTCTCACTCTCCTGATGAAAGAGATTCCAGAGAGTACTACGAACCCTAACGTCGCAGGACTTCCTTTGGGGCTCAAATACCCCAGAGAAACCCTCGTTTTTGGAAGCAGAGAATGACTTGGTGCGCCGAAGCTCCGGGAAGAATGAAGTGGGTGGTTTATTACTGCGACCGCCGGCGTTACCACCGGTACCGGATGAGGGCCTGAAGATGGCTTTAAGAGCGGCAGCGGCGGTGGAGGAAGTGGGGGGTTTGCGAGCAGAGGAAGACGAAGGAGCAGAGGAGTTGGGATCGAGTACGGCGAGGCGTTCGCAGAGGCATATGGGGCAGAATCCGGTGAAATTCTCTTCCGGATGGCGGCCGCAGGAGGTGGAAGGTCGGTGCGGCTGCAATGGGGGCTGCGGCGGTAACAATGGCGGTGGTGCGGCGGCTGGTGGCAGTGCTGCTGTGGGTTCGGTGGTGGGATTCATAACCGAAAATGGTGTGCGAGTGTGAGGATTTGAACTATGATCATGTTAGGAGAAGAAGCTTGGAGGTGAAGGAGAAGAAGAGAAATGAATGAGAGAGAGTGCGTGTGCGTGTGTGTGAGAGTGTGAGTGTGTCCCTCGCTTGTCTCTTTCTCTGAGTATTGATAGAGAAAGAAGAAGAAAGAGAGAGACAAAGAGCTGTTCGGTTCCAACGGACAGCCAGAAAGTTGAGAAAGAAATTTGAAGCCAAATAACGGGAAATTATAAGAAAAATATAACGGCATATTACACTGCCCCAACTTTAATTAAATAATACTTAATATCTTTATCTTTTTTAATATTACAACAAATTCCACTCTAATTTATATTTTGCTATTATAATTACCTTTTCACATAATATGTATCCTACTCAATGATAAAATCATTAAATAATTTTACTATTATGTTAAAAACATAATCCTAAAATATTACAATTTTTCAAATTGACCAAATTAAAATAAATATATTCTCTTAAGAATTAAATTAAGATGTTTGATTTTTTACAGATTAAATTAAGATAATTACAATCTTTTAAAGATCAAATTAATAATTTAATCTAAAAATAAATTCAAACTTTTTATATTAAATATTAATATTAATTTAATTTCTCTTGCTATTATGTAAAAAATAAAATTATTGTCTCATCTTGTATAAAATATTTATTAGATTTCATAAAAAATAAATGGAAAAAAATTTCTACAACTATATATAATTTATCTCAATAGTAAAAGAGGTTAGTATAATTTATCTAAAAGATAAAATTTTAAAAAAAAAATCATAGCATGGCATAATAGGTAATTAGAAATTTTCCTCACAGTCAACAAGGCAAGACTGTCCCATTAAATTATTTTTTTGTATTTTGTTGGGAGCATTTTTTAAAATTATTATTTTTTAATTCGTACCCCGTTGGCTTCCTTTTCCGTTCCGTTGTACTTTACTCTGTTCAGACTTCAGTGTGTTGGGCATGGAGTTTCTTCTCGGGGCACTCGCTCATATAAAAAGACCTTTTTGTGGTCTGAGTTGTCAATATTTACGAGAATGGCACTGACGTTGTCGTTTTCTGATGTGATATACTGGTTGATCTTGACATCCTGGGATTTTTGTACTGAGCGTCATATTTATTCTATAATAATGACCATGGTATATCCTATTCATCACATATTTTAGATAAAATATATTTAACATATTAATCAAAAAATATAAATGCGCTATTATAACTGTTGAACTTTTATCTTTATCTTTAATAAATATCAATGATTTGTCATACATAAATAAATGAATTTATTTCTATTATATACTTGAAACAATATAAACAAATAATAAGAAGTTATTTAATTTTTTTTCTCTTATATGTATATTAATTTTTTTTATTACATTAAGAGGTTTTTATAGTGGGAAAATTCTATCCTGGATTCTTGATAAAAATAATTTGGTTTTACTTCCTTCAAAGTATCTTTTTAAAAAGGTAAGAATAGGAATTGAATTAAGTAAGTTAAAGACTCAAGTGGTCGCTGGTTCCATAAAATAATTCAGTGCAAGAAAATTATTTAATTGAAATAAATTTTCACTATTTGTGTTATGTATGTATATATATATTAACACTTAGAAACCACTTTAATTTTCGTCTCAAATCAATAAAACAAATTCAAAAGATTATGTTTAATTAAAAGAAGAGTGAATTACTAATATAGTCTATGAAAAATTTTATTTTTTTAATTTGGTCATTGAATGATGAAATGTCTTAAATTAATGCTTGAATGATTGCATTTATCTCAATTTCATTTGTCTATTTATCAATGTGACTCTGGACAATAGTAAATTTTGAAACTTAGCAATAAAAGAGATTAAATTGAGAAAAATATAATTTTTTTTGTTAAATTGAAACACTAAATATTTCAAAAATCAAATTGAGACAACTATAATTTTTAAAGAAGAAAAAATATTTTTTTACTTCTCTAACGTTTACAAGAAGTTTTAATTTCGTCCATAATATTTTTTTTTACGCCAGTTATGTCTTATATGTTTTATTTTTGTTTCTATTCTACCCTTTGTACTAACGTTGTCTATTCTAATGATTGAAAGTACTGACTAAACGATTAATAACAATAATAGATTTGAAACAAAATCAAACATATAGGACATAACTAAAAGACAAAAATTATTAGGGACATAAAATATAACTAACGCAAAAATACATTAAATCGAAATTAAAATCTAATATAAAATGTAGAAAATACCTTTTAAAAAAATAAATTAATAACTTACTCTACAAGAAGAATATAGTTTACCAGAAACAACAAAACAAGAGATTGAAGATGGAATTGTTTTTGTTGGATTGTTAATGAAATCAAATTTGGGTTGATTTGATTTAATGGAGTTCCAAGTTGAAAGATTCCTGTCTGTGTCCAGAGAGAGAGAGAGAGAGAGAAAAGTAAAAGTGAAGAATGGCATGCATCACAAAGTGATGAGGGGGCTCTGTGTGTGTGTTCTCACTCTCTTCTCTCCTTTCGCTTTCTTTCTTTCTTTTTCTCTCTTTTTCTCTCTCTCTGTCTCTGCCTTTTTCTTTTGATCCCACCACTTAGTTTCCCTTTTTGTTTTTCAGCTTTCTTTTCTCCCAAACACACCCAAACCTTTCCCTTTCTCAACTTCCTTTTCCTTTCATACAAACGCACATTCACATTCACTACTCTCTTAGGCATAACGTCGTCGTTTTAATGCCCTTTTTTATTTAAAAAAATAACATTTTGGTCCTTTACCTTTATTTTATGTTTCATTTTAGTCTTTTATATGTTTCAAATATTTCATATTAGTCTTTCATATTGCAAATTCACATTGTTTCAGTTTTTTTCTATTAAAATTGTTAGTACTTTAATAAAATTGACACCTCATCATCTTAATATTGACATGACATATCTATTTGTATGTTTACAGTATATAAAACAAAATGATAATAAGGTGTCAACTCTGTTAAAGTGACTAATAATTTTTACTAAAAGATCAGAACAATGTGAATTTATAATATAAAATATTTGAAACATAAAACATCAAAATTAAATAAAAAATAAAAACAAAGAACTAAATTATTATTTTTGCCTTTTTTTCTTTTGTAATTTCATATTGTACATAACTATAAAGATAACGGGGCATTACTTGGACTCCATCCATTTAATAGGAGATAAGGGTGCCATAGCTTCGGTTAAAAGGTATGAAATTATAGGCTCTTGTTATTTTTTGTAAATAGGTTATGCGTATACAAATAATTTATTATTTGGTTTTGTTTGGGATAAATCAAATTCAATCGATTTTTACCGAGATTCAGAAAATTAGACTGGTCATTGAATTGGTCGAGGTATTAATTTAAAGTTCAATATTTAGATTGTGGTCAAAATGCGGTTAAATTAGTTGTACTTAAAATATATTAAAATATATAATATATAATATTAAAATATCCAAGCCTTATTTTATATATATATTAGTTCTAGATCTTCTTCTAATAGCTTAAAATTTTAGAAATTTCTTAAAAATACATAACAATATTTATTAAAAATTTCAAAAATAAAAAAAAAAATTGAACCACTTGAATTGGTTGAGATTGATTCAACCAATTTTCTACTGATTTAATTGCTCATCGGTTTACTAGTCCAACCTAGACCAAAAATCTGGTTAGTGCACCAATTTTCCAGCTTAATTATCTGAACATTGACTTTTACATGTGAATTATTAAATTGGATTTCTTTTTTCAATTTAAATTAATTTTTATTTGGTTTGAATTTATTTTAAACATCCCTAATAATAAGGAATAAAGATAAAGTAGGATAATTTTCAACATCAATCACTTATCATAAGGAGAAGGGTAAATTTATTTTATAAAAACTTTTATAATTTAAATTTAACTCTAAATAGATATACAAATACACACATATGGTTGATGTAAATTATATTCTTTTAATTTGACTATTATCTCCAGTCAAAGATCATCCTTTAAATTTTGTCATGTAAATGTCTTCAATCACTTGACAAAATAAAAGAATGAGTAGAAAGATGATTTTGGGTTTGTCTTTTTATGCCTAAAAACAAACATTGGTTCGGATGATATTCAAAGGTGACAGGACATTTTAATTGTTGTATTAATTGTATATATGTGTGGAGGGAAGGACAAATTAAACACGTAAATATATAAATATAAAAAATTAATTAACAATACTTTCTTTTAAATTAAAATTATATCTTGTGTTAAAATTGTAGAGTTTAATCAACAACATCAAATCCTAATATTCTTAACCTAGTTTTTGGGACAAAAATTCTGCACTTTATGGCTTGTGGCCCCACTCATAAACCTAAAAAGAGCCATTTCTTTCAATATAACTTTTTCAGGGGGTGCATATATATATATATATTGATTTTGATAGTTGTAAATTTAAAATATTTAAATTTTAGTTTAAAAAATTATTATTGAATCCTTATAATTTTACTATTTTTTATTTTAATCTCTATTATTAAAATATTTTTAATGTTCTATTAAATTTTGGTTATGAAACTAATTATATATCATCTTAACTTTTTAAATATACATAACTTAAGCTAATTCATCTTAACTATTTTACAGAAATTGCATTATATGTCATACACATATGAGTTAATATTATTTAATTATCTATATTTTTTTCATTTTATTAGCATAAACCATGTACATTTATAGTGTTAATATGCATATGGTTAGCCATATTATCAAAATTTAATGAAATACTGGCAAAAGCTTAATAACAAGGGCTAAGTTAAAATTTTGTGAAACTATAAAGATTCAATTAAAAATTCTCAAACTATAGGGACTAAATTAAAAATTAAGTGAAACTATAAGGACCAAAATAATAATTTAACCCAATATTTAACTTTCAAAAGTATTTCAATTATTTTATTATTTGAGCTATAATTATAAGATTATTAATTTTGGTGTTTAGTCTAATAAACTACTATCTTAAAGGCTCTAAATATTTTTTTAATTTAACATAATTTATCACCAAGGTAAAAATTACAAGAATTTTGAATACACACACTAAAATTAAATCTCATTTTATTCATTTATAAATAAGGTGATTCTCACTTTGATCTTATAGACTTGTCTTTTTGTTTTGGTCCCTTAATATATAAATATATATATATATATATATATATATATAAAGTATTTTTCAATTTAGTCAGTTACAAATAAAATTATTATCAATAATATCTTTATATTCGTTTTTTATTTATGAATTGCTAATTATCAATCTACATATTATATGTTATTGACTAAGTAGTAAATTATCAAAAAATATATTATATAATATCAAGTTTGTTAATTTCATTAGTAATATGAAATATGCTAAATAAGCTATTGACTATCAATCAACATAATGGCTAACTTAGCAGAGAAAATTTTTGCATATATTTAAAAGTTAGAGGAGATTTTTTGCTAAATTTAAAAGTTGAAAAGATAAAATACAAGAATTCCTAAAGTTAAAAAAGTTATGTGCAATTTGCCCATAAAAGTTTTAAACTATATATATATATATACACGTGTGTGTATACATATAGACACACACATACATACACACAAGTGTGTGTATGTGTGGACCATTTTTTAGAAAAAAGAAATTGATGACATGGAAAGGTTGTGATCATATTGTACTATTGAAGCATGCAAAGAAAGATTATCGGAAGATGAGAGCTTTAATATCAGGAAGGACAAATTTTTCAAGTTTTATATTTTTGTTGTTTTGTGAACTTCTCAAGATTCTGTACTAAGAAACCTCATGCCATGCATGCCTCTGTCCCTCCTCCACACTTCTATGCACTCACAATTATACCTTTTTCTTTCTTTCTATTTTTTTTTTTCACATTCCTTTTATTCTTCAAAACTATTGTTTTAAAAATTGGATCAGTTTGTTTAATCAGTTAGATTGATAATCAATTCGGAATAACCTTTAAAACCAATAAGTGATTGAACTGGCCAAAAATCAATTAATGGACTAAAAACTAGTCGAACCGGATAAAAATCAATGCTAAATGAATCGGTTCACTTGAATTTTTTATATTTATATTTTTAATTTTTTTAAATTTGAATTATTCTATAATCAAATAATGAAGAAATTAATATTACAGATTAACTAATTTTAGTTGAGATATCAATATCTTGATATTTTATAGATTTGATATAAGTAAATATTATCTTAATTAATAATATTTTCTCATTATTTGGTCAATTTTTACTATAAACTTTTGATTGTGAATGTTATTTTATGTAACTTGACATCAAATTTTATTTTTAATTGAATTTGTAAATTTATATTTATAGTCTTTAATTATATATATATATATATATATATATATTATTTTTTAAATATTTTAAACTAAACTGATTCAACCACGATTCAACCATGATCCAACCATTATCCCTTGAACCATTATCTCTGCTAGTTCAATGACCAGTCCAGTTTTCAGAACCTTAAAAACACTAATTACTCAAATTCTTAATTAATATTAGTGGAAAAAAATAATTGAAATAAACTGCGTGTGAGAACCTTAACAATTATAGAATTACCATAATGGTAGTTAGTTAATTATTTGGTACGTTTAATGCCAAATTACATATGTATACATTGTAATAAAAATGAGTAGGTTGTTGATTTGATTATAATATTTCATTTTAACTTCTAAAAGATTAAGCGTAATTTAAATTTTGAAAGATTATGTCATTCTCAATTTTATCATTTGTTTGTCAAAGTTACTCCTGATAATAAAATAAATTTAAATTTAACAATGAAAAGGACTAAATAAGATAAATATAATTTTTAAAATTTAAATTAGTAATTTACTCCAAAAATAATGATGTGATATATAACCTAGGTTGAAATTTAGCATTTGACATTTGAGTATACCCAACAAATTATATTGCATTATAGTTAATTAGTAATAATAATATTCTTAAAATAGAAGAAAAATAGTCACAAAATGCTACTTTGTGAAGAGTGATTGTGTGGTCTAAGTTGTGTGGTCTAAGTTAATGGCTATGGATAACAATGATTCCACAGCTCATATAATTAATAGAGCCAAACAAGTTGATATCTTTCGAGATTTTAGGCCCTTTTGTTAAAAAAAAAATTAATTTCATATTAAATTTTACTTTTTGGTAACTTTTAATTAATATTTACTTTCCAATATATATATATATATATATATAGCGACCTTCTTCTTTACGTGAAATTTTTTTTTTCAGTTAAAAAATGATATATATATATATATATATATATAATTTCTTATAACTAGAAAGTCACCGAGTGTGATTTAACAAGAAGTAATGTCAAAACTAAAACTACGGGCTTATTTGGTTTTGTTTGAGTTTTTTTTTTTTTTAAATGAACAAAAAAATGCTTTTGGATGATTTTTTTTGAAAACAATTTTTAAACTTAAGAAAATAAAAAAAGTTAAACCGAAACTATTTTTTTAAAATTTGTAATTACATTTATGTCATTAATGAACATTCTTATTTACAATAATACAACTACCTATTTTTTAGAATATTATTTTCAAAAAATGTAAAATATGTCCTAATTTTTTTTTAAAAAAACAAATTTTTGAAAACAAATTTTCTTAAAAACAATACACCTAATAAGATTTTTTGTTTTTGTTTTTAATTTTTAAAAACATTAACCAAACAGACCTTATCTAATTACCATAGGCTTAATTAACTCTATATGAGTTGAACCCTTCATATATATACACAGAAAAATTTATGAAGAGTTTAATCTCTTAAAAGATTGAATTTTTTATCATTAGATTACCTCGATATTTATATTTATGATAATTAAAAAATATTTTATTTAAATTTCAAAGTAATTTAATAATAAAAACTTTAAATTTTTGAAAAATGAATAAGTTGAACTCTTCGTAAGTATATACGTTGAAGTCAAGACTCAAAGAATAAAAAACCAAAAAAGTTTGCTTAATGATGAGGTTTGTTTTGTTTTGGAATTTGACTGCATGCTCATTATACTTTGGTTAAAACTATGTATCCTCTAAAAATAAGATGATAATAGTCACCATATCTAGGTAGGGTTTCAAATAATTGAAGCTTACCCATTATTTATATATATAAAATTCGAAATGATGTTGATAACAGCTAGGTATATATATATATATATATATATATATATATATATATATATATATATATATATATATATATATATATATATATGTTGGTCATTATGAATGGAATTAATTGTGAAGATATAGAGACATGCGCATATCCATAGATTCCACTAATCTTTGCCTAAGCTATTATTCTCAATTATTAATGTTGTCTAAGTCTCACTATACGTTTGCCTCTTTTTTTTTTCTTTTCTTGTAAAGAAGTTTGGCTCATTATTATTGTTCATGACAATATCACAAACCATTTGCACAAAAAAGTAGTGTATTGTTTAATATTTTAAAAAATTGAGCCGATTATTAAATTGATGAAAAGTATTAATTTACAGTTTATAGATCTGATTATAGTCGAATAAATAATAATTAAATATATATTTTAAATTTTATATATTAAAAATATATAATATAATAAATTAATAAATATTTTCACACTTAACCTTAGTAAATATATATATACACACACATATGTATGTGTGTATAATTGCTCTTCTATTTTTTTTTATTATTTATTTTTGTGACAAAAATAATATTATTATAATACGATAGAAAAGAATAAAATAAATAAAATAAAAAGTTTGCTAAATCTCATATAATGTGAGAAATAATTATATTTTGTAATTATTTTTACAAAAACTAATTCACTGATTTTCGACTGGTTCAATTGATTCTTGATCGATTTTTTGGATCAATTGGATTGAATTAGTGATCGATTTCTAGTCAAACCAATCAGTTTAATTTGGTTCTGTAATCTATGGTGGTGTTGCTTCCATCCATCTCTTAGGGTGATCACTAGAGAGGAGAGAATTCTCATAAATAGTAGGGATTTTCATATTATTCACATCTTCAAAGAGGCAAACCAATATAGAGATGAATTCTCTAATGTTTGTGGCAGAAACATGATCATATATTTTTTTATCGCAACTGTTTATTTCAAATCGGACAATTTAGATTAAAGAATAAATATCACATGAGATATGACCTTTTTTTCCTTTTAATCTATTTATTTGATCTGAACCGTTGTGATAAAGAACATAAAAGTCATATTCTTGCTACAAACATAAGAGGATCCATTTTCGACTAGCCAATGGATACTGATACTTTGGCTAAGAGAGACTCACACGAGAGTGCGTTCCTTTACATTTGGGGGGAATATTAAAATGGCACCAACACAATTTTTTTTAATAAGAATGAAATATTTGTAAAATCAGCTTTTTTATTCTAAAATGATCTTGAAAATTTTAAAAAATATTAAATTAATTATAACAAAGTTTTATTTAATGTTTTTCAATTAAAAATAAAACAATATGTTATTAAAAATTTTAGTAGTAAAATATTTAAAATATTGGGATAATTTTTTTTTATCATATTGCTTAAATAACTATAGATACATGCTTAATTACATGTGTAAATGAAAAGAAATATTAAATTAAAACAAAAAGAAGTGAAAACAAAAAAACAAAACTAATCATTACAAAAGAAAATTTCATGGAAGAGGACAATCTAATTGAGGGATCTTTGCCCCACAAACATAGATAGAGCACATATAAATCAGAGGCCTTTTGTTTTATTTATTTATTTATTATTATTGTTATTATTATTTTTTTTTTGCATAAAAATCCAAAGAGAGAGAATGATAAAAACCACTTTAAAGTATAAACAAAGCCTCCATATTGGACCCAATATGTCTGCACAAAAACTTATTTTCACATTTTGCCCCCTTATGATGGGACATTTTATTTTGGCAGCATTTGCATTACTATTAATAATTAATATGAAAAAACCACAATTAATACTTTTATTAATCATGCACTTTTAGCACCAAAAGTTTTCATTAATGCATGTGTAATATAATTGAGAATAAACCCACTTTTTTGCCGCAAATCACGCCACATGGCATCCATCTAATTGACTAAAGCATCTCAAGTGGATATGATTTTTTTTTTAATTTGAATAATTTAGAGTTAGATAAGATGTTTTGATTCGATGTATCATAATATTTAAAATCAAATTAAATTAATTAAAAATTAAAAATTTTTAAATTAATTATTAAAATATAAATTTTAATTAATTTAGTTCAATTGTGATTTTGATTTGATTTGAACCAACTTTACATATAAAAAAAATTATATATAAAAAATTATATTTATATATTTTTATGTCAATAAATATATATATATATATATATATATATTAATTAATTTAGCCACCTTTTTTAATTAAGTTGATCTCTTTATTTTTATATTTATATATATTTTATTAAAATTAAAATAATAAATTATTGTAAGTAAAATTACCTAAAATCGAATCAAATTACTCATCAAAATTAAACCAAATTATTAAAAACTAAAACCAAATAGGTCCATAATTTTACAAAATTAATAAATTAAGTTTGATACTGTTAAAGCTGAACAAAATCGAGCCTATGAATTTTAGTAAATATTTATTAATAGAAGTTATTTAAAAAAAAAACTAAAGACTGATGTTAATGTAGCTCGATTTAGTAATTGAGGTGCAATTTTTCAGATGTTGATTAAATTTAAGCTTTTCTAAATAATTTAAAAGCCGTAGTCTTTTTATAATAATATTAATATTACTACACATAGAAATCTAATTCCAAATCATTTTTTCCAAAAAGAATTAGAACAACAGACAATAATATATAAGTTACTGATTTATATAGTTTACTAGAATATACAAAAGTATGTAAGAAATTAGTTTAAATTATCCTTTGATAGGGTGTACAAAGTGAATGGTGACTAATTAGATATTTTTGAGTAAATTATTGTTTGAAATATATAATTATTTGAAAACTAAATTAATAATTTACTCTATTTAGTAATCCTTAGTAGGCAGGTTGTAAATAGTATATACGATTTCCTTTAGTCCTATGAGGCCTCAGGGCAATGCCTAAATTGGGCATGCATGATTACGCATTAATATATATCAATGGCAATTAGGGCTCACACACGAGACGTAGGTCAATCATGACATAATATGTTATAAACCTCAGAGTCTCAAAACCCATAAGTTGATATACCTAATCATAGCCTTCAAACATCATCGATGTATGAGTTTTATATAGATATACATGTGTGTGTGTGTGTGTGTGTGTGTGTGTGTGTGTGTGTTGGGGGGGGGGGGGGGGAATATATTCAGTAAGAGGAGTGGCTTATATGAGAGTGAGAGGAGAAAATAACTACCATTATTTTACAAATCAATAATTTAGATTGATCAATAATCAATTTATGAAAAAATCAAGAAAAATATTATTAATTTATATTTATAAATTTATGTATCAATTTGCCCTATTGATTTATGATTGAATTGTGATTATTTTTTTCCTCTTATCTGTCATATTAATTAAATCACTCTTCTCACTAAATATGTTCATATATACAGTTAAACCTCCATAAATTAATACTAGATAAATTAATAATTTTTAGGAAGAATCTTATATAAATCTTTAATCCTATCAATATCATAAATTAATAATTCTTTAAAACTATAAATATAACTAGGACAATTTAGTAAAATATGAATCTATTGTTTGCTTTTTCATGAAATTTAAATCTATGTAGATTTTGACTCTAACTTTTTTCGCTGTATTCAAAAGCTTCGTTGTCATCTTCTCTAATTGAAATAAAAAAT
This sequence comes from Biancaea sappan, assembly GCA_037074585.1. NCBI lineage: Eukaryota > Viridiplantae > Streptophyta > Magnoliopsida > Fabales > Fabaceae > Biancaea > Biancaea sappan. The sequence continues at coordinate 6,804,540 of CM073495.1, forward strand.
TGTGAAGAGTTGTATTGAACTTTATTTAATTAGTTAATATAATGAATATTTTTAAATACAAAAAGTAATAAATATTATTTACTTATTTTCATAAATATATATGTACAATGAATTTATTTTAAATCAATTCATGAAATATGATACATATACATGTATATTAGTGATATAAACAATAATTTTTTATGCAATTAAATTTATATTTTTTGAATCAAGAGAACACTCTTTAAATTAATAAATTATTAATTTATCGATTAATTAATACCTTTATAAATTAATAAAATTTCATGGTCTTAACATTATTAATTTATAGATATTTTATTGTATATATATATATATATTTTACTAGTACATAAAGTGAAGGAATCCCAATGGAGCATGTACCCTCCTAGGAATTTACAAATATTCTAATACATAGATGATTATGGACATTAGCCTATTTTATTTTAGTTATTAGAATATATAATTAAAAGTATTCTCGACCTTTATCAGCTTTTAAATTTTTTCGAGACAATTTTAGAAACATACATTTTTTCTTTCATATCAATATAATAATACGTTTAGACTTATATTTCTATTTTACTTTATCAAATAGTAAGGTCAGGTAATGACATAAATTCACAAACATGTGTATTTAAATAAGTGAAATATATACACAAACACACACATATTGTTAAGTAGTTTATATATATATATATATATATATATATATATATATATATAACTACTTGACGAGGAACTTTTACATAAAACTAACTATATAGTAGTAGTATATATTTTTTCAATTAAAACAAAATAATACAACTATCAACTAACAAGTTGTTGGTTGAGATGGTAAGTAGCCTTACTTCCGTAAAGAAAAGAATACAAGTTCGAATTTTGAGAAATACACTTGTTGGGAGGACTTTAACTTTAAACTATTCCTGTCCAACAGGAATTAGTCCTAAGTCCACTGTAGCTTAGGAATACCATGAGTTAAAAAAAAAAAAGAATACAATTATCTGTCCAGCTTATTATACCAATCTTATCAATATATTGTTAAACAGACTCTTACAGCTACTTCTACCATGGAGGCAGAGTATGTCGATTGCTATGAGGCTACTTCTCAAGCCGTGTGGCTGAAAAACTTAATCTCTGGTTTTCACATTGTTGAAAGCATTTTTAGGCCACTTGTGATATACTACGACAACACTGCTGCTGTTCATTTCTTTCAAAACAACAGAAGCTCTTCTCGATCAAAGCACTTTGATATCAAATATCTGTTTGTTAGAGAGAAAATTCTGGAGTTTCAGACTCGTATTGAACATCTCGCTACAAAAAACATGTTGGCGGATCCACTAACTAAAGGCTTAACTGTTAAAGCTTTTCAGAATCATGTAACTCATATGGGATTAGTTAAGTCTTTTGATGTTTTGGGTTAGTGGGAGTCTGAAATTTTACATTTACTCAATTGTTATTCTTATGAGATATGTATGAGATGACGTTACTTTTGTTATCATATCTCTTTTAGCATTTTCAGATGCTTGGACTATTCTTGGATTGCATATTTCTTTTAATCAATTATGCTTATCCATATTCATTATTCTTTATATGAAATATGGGCTTTTACTTTGTATGATTTACTTCCATATCGGATACTATTTCTGCATCGTTAAAGCTTATGTTTCTTGACATGTGGTATAAATATAGTTGGTATTTTAGCCTTAATGATTATTGCATTTTAATAATTGACTATTGCTATCCAAGTGGGAGAATTGTTGAAATTTAATATAATATATATCCTATTTTGGATGTGCATTAATCAATTATTAAAAATTATTAACATATTAACTATATTATTCTAATATATAGCCTTTAATATATGAATAATATAATTGGGCTTCTATATTATAAATGGCCCGTGATGGGTTGGGCCAATCAAATAACCTGTTGAGAAGTCTCTGCTCTCGTCTGATATTAAATAGACTGACATCCCATTAATCAGTCTAACCCTATACAGAACTTATCAGACAGAGAGTAGTACCACTCTCACACAACCCTAAAAAAATTCCCTCTATTCTACTGTTCGAGATGGATAGCGCAATAATGCCAGGTACATGTTCTGTTCATCCCTTTTATGTTTTGTTATTTAATATGCTGTAGTTTGTACCTACACCGATCTAGGATTAGAAATTTAATCCTGTTAATTCCTTCAGTGGTATCAGAGCCTGGTTGGTAGTACAAACTATGGCTATTAATTAGCAATTTAAATTTGATTTTCGAAATTCCCTAAACCCAAATTTTAAAACAAATTTCGTTTGCCCTAATTTGCCAAGTTAATCTTAAAATTATTTTAGGGCTTTGATTCAAAACATTTATACGAATCATATAAGTGAAAATCAGAGGGATTGAACAACGTTTTAGGGAGTTTAAATGTTTTTTTTTCTTATTTCCGTTTTCCCTAAGGATTTCGATTTTGATTTCTCCCAAAACCAACCAATGTTTTTCGAAATTGATTTGGGGTTTCTGTTTTATGCTATTGTTCGAAAACCATAATTTGAAACGAGGGGTTTTCATAGAGGGATTTGGGAGATTTAAGTTTTTCGAAAAAACCCATTTTTCATCCCTTTTTTGAAAATGGCCTCTCCAAATCCTGAACTTATCTCACAAAATTGATTGAGGGCTTCTCCTTTTCGCAAGGTTTCGAACAAAAGCCCTCAATAAAAACTGTTTTTCATGGCCGGATATGGGAGAACGAACCGGGTCACGCTCGCGGGTCGTGCGACCCGGTTACAGGCCAGTCGGGTAAGGAAGAAGACCCCGACTGGCGACGCCCACGCGCAGGCCTGGCGCGTGTAGGCGCGTGCAGCACTTCCAGGCCTCAAATTTTTTTATTTTTTTTTGAAAAATTAAATAATTACATAATCTTATTTTTGGTAATTTTTTGGAAATTTTTTGGGACCCCTAAGTATTTTATTGCATTTAATCCGAAACTATTTTGCTGTTTTAACTATCGTACTCTCGGAGTTTTGGACTGAAATTTTTTGTGGAAGTTCCTCACTCTGTTAACAACATCTAGGTATGTTGTACTCTCCCCAGTAAGCTATCCTAGTAATGGAATTAATTTCAGTCCATATGAAAATTATTCCCTTTTATTATTTTTGATTTTTCTGTTATTTATTTGTTTATTCTTTTCTTTTTTTCCCCTCATTAATAATTAATTATTCTGTTGAATATAATTGCCTTTTATTTTTGTATAATTGTGAACTCACCTATCGTGGGCACAGTTATGCAAAATCTTCGATTTAAATGATTAAAATTATATTTATTTTATCCTTTTTTGTTAATCATTATTATTAGTCTAATTTATTGCATTAATAATAATTATATCCTATCGGTATATTATTATTAATGTAATTTCTTATACAATACCATGTTAATCAATACCTCTATCAATTATTTTGAATACCCTATCGGCATTCAAAATTTGGATGACGATATGAGGTCTAAAGTATTGTATTATTATATTTCTTGTTTATTTTGGTTCGGGACCCTTAGGCGGGACCAGGTAGACAAGAAATTCTCTCTAATAGGCTTGATTGGCTGTGCACATAGAAACATTTAATTCTCTTATAGCATAATGACATTATGCATATTAAATGTTTTCTTTTGTTGTTTTAATGCCAGCCTCCCTGCCTATGCAATTAACTTCTGTCAAAACACTAAATGGGACCAATTTTGAGGACTGGAAAGAATCTCTGGATTTGTATTTGGCCATCACTAATATGGACTTGGCCTTGAGAGAGAAAGAGCCCCCAGCTCTTACTGCTAAGTCCACTGTTGCTGAAAGGGCTTCTCATGAAAAATGGGAGCACTTCAAGAGGGTGTGTCTCATGGTGATGAAATACACCATGGAGAAGTCTATTAGACAGAGTATTCCAGAGAGCAAGAATGCTAAGGATTTTCTGAAGTCCGTTGGTGAGAAATTCACCACTTTTGACAAAGCTCAGAAGGGCCAGTATCTCTCTTTGATTGAGAAGACTAAATATGATGGTGTTAGTGGAGTTCGTGAGCACATCATGAAGTTAGTCCACTATTTTAATAAATTGAAGTCTCTCAAGGTTGATCTTGGTGAGAGCTATCTAATCTGGCAAGTACTGGAGTCACTCCCTTCTCAGTTTGACGTTCTGAAAACCTTCTACAATACTCAGAAAACTGAATGGACGATTGATGAAATGATTGCCATTGTCTCTCAAGAAGAGGATTCCATAAAGAAAGGGAAAGCACACAGTGTTCAGTTTGCTGCTGCTTCTTCTTCTGGTACTAAGTCTGAGAAAAGGAGAGGTCACAAAGGAAAGTTTCAACGTGACAAGAAGAAATGGGGAAAAGTTTCTCAACACTTAGAGCCAAAAAAGAATTTTTTCAAAGGAAATTGCAAGTATTGCAAGAAGTATGGCCATAAGGTGGATGATTGTTATACTCTCAAGAGGAAACTTGACAAGCAAGGTACACTCCTAGCTTTGGCTTGTTATGAATCAAATATGATTGATGTTGCTCCCAATACTTGGTGGTTTGACTCAGGTGCAACCATTCATGTTGTGAATTCTTTACAGGGGTTCACAAGCCTGAGGAAGCCAAGTGATGCTGAATCCAATATTATTGTGGGAGATGGAGCTAGAGTGTCGGTGGAAGAAATAGGAGTAGTTACATTGCTTTTACCTTCTGGACATACTTTATTGTTAAAAGACGCTGTTTATATACCTTCTATGAGAAAGAATTTGATTTCAATTTCAGCTTTGGATAAATATGGCTACACTTTTGAATTCAGTAATGGAAAAGTTTTTATTCGTTTTAATTCTGTTACTGTCGGTTCAGGAGTATTATGTGATGGGCTTTACATGCTGAATTTGAGCAATATGTCTGTTAACTCTGTTGTTGGAAATAAGCGTAATAGGACTGATGAAAGTTCTTCTATGCTGTGGCATAGACGCTTAGGGCACATTTCTAGGCCCCGGATTGAAAGACTGATTAAGGAAGGTATTCTTCATGATCTCAATTTCTCTGATTTTGATGCTTGCATCGATTGCATTAAAGGCAAGCTCACTGCCAAGACTAGGAAGAAAGGAGCAAATAGGTGTGATGATGTGTTGCAGTTGATTCACACAAACATATGTGGACCTATTACACCCACTGCTATGGGTGGATATAGGTATTTTATTACCTTCATAGATGACTTCTCGAGATTTGGTTGGATAGATCTCCTCCAAGAAAAATCTAGTTCCTTGGATGCCTTCAAATCCTTCAAGGCTGCTATTGAATTAAAGACTGGAAAGAAGATTAAATGCGTGAGGTCCGACAGAGGAGGTGAGTATTATGGCAGATACAGTGAGACTGGGAGAAATCCAGGACCATTCGCCAAATTTCTCGATGAATGTGGGATTGAAGCTCAATACACTATACCCGGTACTCCTGAGCAGAATGGAGTTGCAGAGAGACGTAATCGAACACTCATGGATATGGTAAGATGCATGATGAGTCATACATCGTTACCAGTTTTTCTTTGGGGAGATGCCTTAAAGACAGTTATGTACATCCTTAATCAGGTACCTAGCAAATCTGTGCCGAAAACTCCTACGAACTGATGAGTGGAAGGAAGCCGAGTTTGAAACACTTTCACGTGTGGGGTTGTAAAACAGAGGTTAGACCCTATAATCCTCAATTAAAGAAGCTTGATCTTAAAACTATTAGTGGTTTCTTCATCGGCTACTGCGTTGGCTCTAGAGGTTGCAGATTCTATTGCCCTTCTCATTCTACGCGAGTTATTGAGTCTGATAGAACGATATTCTTTGAGGATGATTTGGATAGTTGGAGTCATACACCACGACCAATCACTCTCAAGGAAGATCGGACCACAGCTCCAGCGTCGCCTGTTTTACTTCCCATGAATATTGTGGTTCCAGTCGCTCATGATGATGATCAGACACTTCAAGGAAGACATGATGTAGTGGTACCACCTGTTATTGAACAGGAAACTGATGATACTACTGAAACATGTGTAATTGCACCGCAAGATGTAGTGGCACCGCCAAATGACATTGCAGAAGTACCTCTATTGAGAAGATCTCAGAGAGTACGCAAGCCTTCTATACCAGTTGATTATGTGGTGTATCTTCAGGAGCATGAGTTTGATCTCCATAATGATGACGATCCTATCACTTTCCAGGAGGCTATCTCTAGTTCTCATGCTTCTGATTGGCTGAATGCCATGCATGATGAATTAGCTTCCATGTCTCATAATGGTGTTTGGGATCTTATAGAATTGCCAGATGGTTGCAAACCGATTGGGTGCAAATGGGTCTTTAAGACCAAGCGTAGTCCAGATGGAAAAGTTGAGAGGTATAAAGCTAGACTAGTAGCAAAAGGCTATAGTCAAAAGGAAGGCATCGATTATAAGGAGACATTCTCACCAGTTTCTACGAAAGATGCTTTTCGGGTTGTTATGGCTTTAGTAGCTCACTTTGATTTAGAACTTCACCAGATGGACGTAAAGACAGTCTTTCTGAATGGAGATCTAGCCGAGGATGTCTACATGGTTCAGGCTGATGGTTTCATTGAACCAGGTAAAGAGCATTTGGTTTGCAAACGTAAAAAGTCCATTTATGGACTAAAGCAGGCATCCAGGCAATGGTACTTGAAATTTGATCATGTTGTCACTTCTTTTGGCTTCAAGGAAAATGCTTCAGATCAGTGCATTTATTTGAAGACTAGTGGGAGCAATTTTATAATTCTTGTTTTATATGTCGACGATATTCTGCTTGCAATCAGTTGTGTTAACCTTTTGACTGAGACAAAATTGATGTTAAATAGCCACTTTGATATGAAGGACCTTGGTGATGCTTCAGTTGTTCTAGGCATCCAGATTTACCGTGATAGGTCACGTGGCATTCTTGGATTGTCTCAGAGAGGATATATTGAAAAGATCCTCAAGCAGTTTAACATGCATTCTTGCTCCCCATGTGCTGCACCTGTTCAGAAAGGTGACAAACTATCTAAATCTCAATGTCCTCAAAATGATTCAGAGATATCTGAAATGAGAAAGGTCCCATATGCTTCCGCTGTTGGCAGTTTAATGTATGCTCAAGTTTGTACTTGTCCCGATATCGCTTTTGCTGTTAATGCTTTAGGGAGATACTTGAGCAACCCAGGTTTGGGTCATTGAAAAGCCGTGAAAAAGGTCATGAGATATTTGCAGGGAACCAAGGATTACATGTTGACCTACAAGAAGTCTGATCAACTTCAGGTCATCGGTTATTCTTATTCTGATTTTATAGGTTGCCCTGACGACCGTAAGTCTACTTCCGGCTCTATTTTTATGATGGCAGAAGGAGCTATTTCTTGGAAGAGTGTTAAACAGACTCTTACAGCTACTTCTACCATGGAGGCAGAGTATGTCGCTTGCTATGAGACTACTTCTCAAGTCGTGTGGCTGAAAAACTTAATCTCTGGTTTTCACATTGTTGAAAGCATTTCTAGGCCACTTGTGATATACTGCGACAACACTGCTGCTGTTCATTTCTCTCAAAACAACATAAGCTCTTCTCGATCAAAGCACTTTGATATCAAATATCTGTTTGTTAGAGAGAAAATTCTGGAGTTTCAGACTCGTATTGAACATCTCGCTACAGAAAACATGTTGGCGGATCCACTAACTAAAGGCTTAACTGTTAAAGCTTTTCAGAATCATGTAACCCATATGGGATTAGTTAAGTCTTTTGATGTTTTGGGTTAGTGGGAGTCTGAAATTTTACATTTACTCAATTGTTATTCTTATGAGATATGTATGAGATGACTTCACTTTTGTTATCATATCTCTTTTAGCATTTTCATATGCTTGGACTATTCTTGGATTGCATATTTCTTTTAATCAATTATGCTTATCCATATTCATTATTCTTTATATGAAATATGGGCTTTTACTTTGTATAATTTACTTCCCTATCGGATACTATTTCTGCATCGTTAAAGCTTATGTTTCTTGACATGTGGTATAAATATAGTTGGTATTTTAGCCTTAATGATTATTGCATTTTAATAATTGACTATTGCTATCCAAGTGGGAGAATTGTTGAAATTTAATATAATATATATCCTATTTTGGATATGCATTAATCAATTATTAAAAATCATTAACATATTAATTATATTTGTCACGTCCCAAAATTTGAGCACGTGACCGGCACGGAAAGTGAATTTCATTTCACCTCCGTAAGCCTATCTTTCTCTTAAAAATCATACAATTCTTTTTCATGCAACCAAAACGAGTTCTTTATACATACTACAATTACTCACATTACATCAGTGAATGAACCTACCCGATTACAGAGATTTCTAGATTTATACAACTTAGAATAAAACTTAACTATTATACCTTTATCCTGAACAAATGAAAAGGTAATCATGGACTAAGGATCCATAATTCCTTGTTCCGATATTTACCTTCAGCTGTCAACTCTGAAAAAAAATATCAATAAGAGGGGTATGAGCAAACCACGTGCCCAGTGAGTAGATAACACAACATTATGACAAAAAAATATCATACATCATAATGATAACATGCAGCAATCATACGTAAATCGATCATCATATGATATGATATTATTCGTAGTACTTCACGACAATATCCAAATAAATCAAATACATTTCAACATAATTCAAAAGTTCACAACAACAATCGGTGAAATCAATTTCACACAAATTTCCCGTACCAACCGGGTCGTCCAGAATACCTCTGGATCGTTGCCCGCGGCCCCTGCCGCATCCACCCTTATCGCTCCATTTATAATCTCCACCCTTATAACTTCACATAAATTTCTCCATGGGGTGCACCACCATGCCTTTCCTTTCCAGTCAAACACAATCACAATCATATATAAAAACATCCTCAATCATAATCTTGAGCCACATACACAACTCAGTCATTTACAATTCAAGCCACAACATAATAAATGTGGTTCCAGCAACATAGCATGTATACAACATAACCCATAATATAGAACAATTATTCAACTCAGTTCACATGCCATTCACAATCCATTATATAACCTCCATTCATGGGAAAATAAGAAAATATAATTATATACATTACCAGACACGTTCCACAATTGTTTATGCCTCATCGTTCCACATCATCCTCTTCAAACTTGGATATACAACATATTTCCACTATGATGCAAAAAAATCAATAACAGATATTTAATCATAGCAAGTATTAACCCACTCACCTGGATTTCACGCTCTCGGCACTCCCACTTTGCACCTTGACCATTCCTATTGTAACCAGACAAAAACATTAGGGTTACGAAATAGAGAAATTTCCTACCACTACTCTCGACCTTTACTCACATCTTAAGTCATAACTCCTAATCGGTAATGAATATCTAAATGAAACTTATACCATTGGAAACTAGACTCAAAGAACTTTCCAACGATATAAAGTTTGCCCAAAACGGAGTCCGTATGAAGAAGTTATGGCCGATTGAAAATGAGCTAAGGTTTTCCGACACACCTGGCGCCTGGGCGCCATGCCTTTCTCTTCCCCACATGTCCTTGAGAATTTGTAAAAATTTCCTAAATTAAAAATAAAAATTTCTATTTCCACATTTTCTTCACTAATTCAAAAAGAAAATTTTCCACATAATTAAATTTTTCACTAAACTTCAAATCAGACTTTAAATATTCATAAAAATTCTTGGGATATTACATTCTTCCCCCCTTAAAAGAATTCGGTCCTCCGAATTCAAAACTTACCTCAAGATTGAAGCAAATGCCAATATTTTGTTTATATCTCATTCTCTCTCTTAGAATTTTCACAATCAAGTACAAAATATAACAAGTTCAACATATTTTTATTTCTAATACATAAATTACAGGCAACAAGCTGAACTTGATTTACAAAACAGATAATTTTAATACTTAAACATTAGATCAAACATCAGCTTTAGGTACAAACAAAAGAAAAGATAAATTAAGAACGAGGAGGCTTTTGAAATCCAGAAGATGCTCCAGGTCTAGAAGAAGAAGGTGCTTCAGACCTTAAGGAGGAAGTTAATCGTTGCAGCCTAGAAAGAGTTTCTGGAGGAAACGTCTGGGAAATTTGGCGAAGTGCAGAAGTCACTCCATTCATACAGTCAATACATCTCGCTTGTTGGTCACGAAAATTTTGAGTTGCAAACATCGAATGTCTATCAACTCTATTCGCCAATTCCCTAAAATGACGGTTCAAAAGCTTCTCTTGTTCTGTAAAGAGACGATTTATCAATCTCCCCTGGTCCTCAAAGTGGCGGTTTATCAGTCTTTCCAAGTCCTCCATCTTTTGTCTCATAAGCGCAAGCTCATTATTAGAAGATGTTGCTGTGCTAACATCCTCTAACTCTACTACATCCCTTTTTCTTTTCTTAGCCTCTGGTGACTCTTCCATGGATCTCTTATTCTTATAATTCTCCAGGCTAAGATTTAGATCCAGCTCTACCTTGCCAGCCTCAAAATTTAAATTGAAAGATTTATTGCCGGCCATATTTTTCTGAGCTATAAAGGTTGTACAGAAGGAGAAGTTTGATGCTAGAAAGCTTATAGATATAAACTTTTAGTGTAGTGAGCAGCGTAATGGGGCATCCATTATATATAGACGAAATTTAGGGCTACAAAACCTTTACATCATACTCTAAAGATGACTTACAGACCTTATCCGACGCAATGCCAACGGTCTCAGATAAGCATGCCAGAAAATAACAAAATATAATCTAATACAAAAGATTTCCTCAAAAATTTCGGCTAACTTTTGACTCTTGCTCAAATTATTAAACTAATCGCCGCTTCAATTTATGGCTTCTTAACTCTGTATTTGTCTTATCCAATAATTCTAAATCGAGATATTACTCCATGAACGGGTAGCTTCATACTAGCCTTATCTAGGTTTCTAATCCGTGGCTTTGCCCTAAGCTTACACATTTTCAAACATACATATTAAAATAAAAACTTCTCACATCTACACATCAAGCGTTCCATAAAGTGAGAGAAAAATTTTACCTTTCACTTGCCTCTACGAGCATATATGTATATATGTATAAACATAGAGATACATAATTATCTATATATATTTTCATCTATTCAAGTTCTTTTAAATTTCAGACTTCTCATTCTCTGAATGTATGTAGAATCATTACATATTATTCCTGGCCATAACAAATAACCTTCACTCTCTATGCATGAATAACATACATACATATCATATGTATTTAGATACATATAATCACAGTATAATTCAATCAATCATGTATATTATACTTAACTGAAGGCTTTCAAGAACAATACAAGAAAGCATAGAAATACATTTTAGTTCATCGTGAAAACATCCAAGACACTCTGTAATGGCTACATTGTCGACTTCCTTCAATTTCAGAAAATGCCAACGAGAGAAATGGAAAAACCAAGTGTAAATCGGCCGCAAATCCACCGAATATTGACTTTCGTGGTTTTGCCATTAATGCGACGCGTTGTTGGTGTGCATGCCTACCCTAGACTCCTAGCTTCCAGCTTGCAGAAATCCATAGGTTAAGCGTATAGGGTGCGGCGAAGAGATATCTTCTTTGTCTCTGAGTTCAAATTTTTCCTCTATAAGAACTATCCCAACGTTCTCAGTTACCACACCACAAAGAGTAATCATCTCTAAGCCTACAACTTCTCAGCATTCCTCTCTTCTCATACTTCGACATAAATTTCTAAATTTTCCAAATCATGGCCACAAGGAAGTACATTGATCTCACAGTGGATGCCAGGAGAGAAGAGCTCGACTTAAACTTAAGTCTGGGCAAAGACAAGGGCAAAAGACCTTTTGAGGGGTCTCCAGAGAAGCAGAAGGAGAAGAAAATGAAGAAGATCGAGGAAGCTGAGGAGACTAGCACGGGCCATACCTCGGAGGACAAAATCGCCTGTCTAGAGCAGGAGGTCAAAAATCTGAAAAAGATGATAGAAAACCTAGAGAAGTTAACTAAACGCAATCATGCAGAAATGACTTCAAGAATAGACAGGTTCTTCTATTGGTCTACCCAGTGCTTCTGCAATCAACAACAAAGAAGTGTTGATTGTATGAATGGGATTTACACTACCCTCCGCGATATTGCTCTGTCTCTCGCTCCAAGGAATGGTCGAGGGGTGATGATACAGTACAACCCTCCTAATCCGAGACCACCTCGCTTTTAGATTACTCATGCATGAGTAATTGTTTTTTTTTTTTTTTGCAATGTAATCCTTCTGCTTTTAATGCCAGTGGTTTCTTTTATGGGATGGTACTCCAAAAATAGTAATAATAAAATTAAGAAAGATAAAATAAATCAGTCACACAAAATCAATCATGAATTTAACATATAAAGCCCCATACATACAATTTGATCCGACAGCAACGGAATCAAAACAAATAATAACCTTTCCCTTACCGAGTTCAAAAGTATAGCCATAACTCTCTAAAACTAAAACTAAAAACATAATTCATAAGAAAAGACAAGTCTTGGAGGAAAAGGAAATGAAAACATCCTACAGGACCTTCAGTGGAGCCATCTCTCTATAGTCGTGCCCGGGTTCACCACGATAGAGGAGATCCCACTAAGGTTACCTTACTCTGTAATCGGTAGGAGACCTAATCCCAAAGCTCTGATACCAACTTGTCACGTCCCAAAATTTGAGCACGTGACCGGCACGGAAAGTGAATTTCATTTCACCTCCGTAAGCCTATCTTTCTCTTAAAAATCATACAATTCTTTTTCATGCAACCAAAACGAGTTCTTTATACATACTACAATTACTCACATTACATCAGTGAATGAACCTACCCGATTACAGAGATTTCTAGATTTATACAACTTAGAATAAAACTTAACTATTATACCTTTATCCTGAACAAATGAAAAGGTAATCATGGACTAAGGATCCATAATTCCTTGTTCCGATATTTACCTTCAGCTGTCAACTCTGAAAAAAAATATCAATAAGAGGGGTATGAGCAAACCACGTGCCCAGTGAGTAGATAACACAACATTATGACAAAAAAATATCATACATCATAATGATAACATGCAGCAATCATACGTAAATCGATCATCATATGATATGATATTATTCGTAGTACTTCACGACAATATCCAAATAAATCAAATACATTTCAACATAATTCAAAAGTTCACAACAACAATCGGTGAAATCAATTTCACACAAATTTCCCGTACCAACCGGGTCGTCCAGAATACCTCTGGATCGTTGCCCGCGGCCCCTGCCGCATCCACCCTTATCGCTCCATTTATAATCTCCACCCTTATAACTTCACATAAATTTCTCCATGGGGTGCACCACCATGCCTTTCCTTTCCAGTCAAACACAATCACAATCATATATAAAAACATCCTCAATCATAATCTTGAGCCACATACACAACTCAGTCATTTACAATTCAAGCCACAACATAATAAATGTGGTTCCAGCAACATAGCATGTATACAACATAACCCATAATATAGAACAATTATTCAACTCAGTTCACATGCCATTCACAATCCATTATATAACCTCCATTCATGGGAAAATAAGAAAATATAATTATATACATTACCAGACACGTTCCACAATTGTTTATGCCTCATCGTTCCACATCATCCTCTTCAAACTTGGATATACAACATATTTCCACTATGATGCAAAAAAATCAATAACAGATATTTAATCATAGCAAGTATTAACCCACTCACCTGGATTTCACGCTCTCGGCACTCCCACTTTGCACCTTGACCATTCCTATTGTAACCAGACAAAAACATTAGGGTTACGAAATAGAGAAATTTCCTACCACTACTCTCGACCTTTACTCACATCTTAAGTCATAACTCCTAATCGGTAATGAATATCTAAATGAAACTTATACCATTGGAAACTAGACTCAAAGAACTTTCCAACGATATAAAGTTTGCCCAAAACGGAGTCCGTATGAAGAAGTTATGGCCGATTGAAAATGAGCTAAGGTTTTCCGACACACCTGGCGCCTGGGCGCCATGCCTTTCTCTTCCCCACATGTCCTTGAGAATTTGTAAAAATTTCCTAAATTAAAAATAAAAATTTCTATTTCCACATTTTCTTCACTAATTCAAAAAGAAAATTTTCCACATAATTAAATTTTTCACTAAACTTCAAATCAGACTTTAAATATTCATAAAAATTCTTGGGATATTACAATATTATTCTAATATATAGCCTTTAATATATGAATAATATAATTGGGCTTCTATATTGTGAATGGCCCGTGATGGGTTGGGCCAATCACATAGCCTGTTGAGAAGTCTCTGCTCTCGTCTGATATTAAATAGACTGACATCCCATTAATCAGTCTAACCCTAGACAGAACTTATCAGACAGAGAGTAGTACCACTCTCACACAACCCTAAAAAAATTCCCTCTGTTCTACTGTTCGAGATGGATAGCGCAATAATGCTAGGTACATGTTCTGTTCATCCCTTTTATGTTCTGTTCATCCCTTTTATGTTCTGTTATTTAATATGCTGTAGTTTGTACCTACACCGATCTAAGATTAGAAATTTAATCCTGTTAATTCCTTCATATATTTCAGCACCTAAAGTTCATAAATGGGTCCTATACCCTAGATTAGTGTAATTACAAGAGCAAGATATATAATTCACTGCAAACATTGAAAATACAAAAAGAGAGGTCAAAAGAAGGTGGATGAAAGAGTGAGATACAATATTGGAACCTACATTGTAGTGTTAGTATTTAATTATTAATTGCATGAAAATCATCAGTAAAATTGTTTTCCAAAGTTGAAAGGATAGGAGAAAGAAAAGATGGTCTTTGCTTTTCTTTTCTACCCTTTGTTTTTTCTTCTTTTCAATAATAAAGTGGAGAAACTAATTAATGAAGGTATGCTTGAAAGGATGTACATAAAAAAGAGAGCAAAGTGTTCCCACATGAAAGAATATAAGCTGAAACACGTTTGATTGAAATTTTTTTCTCACTACACATCAAATACAAGGATGCTAGGTTATAAGTTTTAGATATTTGTATCGAGGAACAATGAATTAAATACTTCTATATTTATTATACCTTTATATGAAAGAATAATACTTTTTTCTGAAATCAAAACACCCACCCTTAAAACTTCTCATAAGAGTGATGGAGCTAGTATTCTTAATTCTTTTGTGTATTTATTAACAAAATCACCAAAGCAGCATAGATACTGCATGTATTTCAACTTTGTAAGTAAAGAAAATCCAAAGCTAAAGTGATAGAAATATTAAGAGCTTTCCTCATTTGGCATGTGCTTTTGCCATCCTTTACTGAATTGATGTAGTTAATTTGCTTTGCTTTTGGGTCATATATTCTTGCTCATAACTTTGGGACTTTCTTCTTTCGTACTTTAAACAAAGTCACTGATAAGCTGCTCTTACAGGGTTGGCTCAATAAAAGGAGATTGACTGAGCCAGTTAAACCTTGGCAAAAAGGAGAAAAAAAAAAAAAAAGAAAGATAAGTAACCTTCTTAAACAAACCCTTAGTTCTAGATTGTTTCCCCCCCCCCCCCCCTTTTTGTTCCATAAAAAAAGTAACATTTTCCAAAATATTTAGATCATAATTCATAAGGATCTCAAAACACAGAGCAAGGCAATTCACCAGGATTCTTTCCACCTAGGTAGTTAGCACTGAGCATACTAACTTGAACTACAATATGAACATGTTAAGTAAAGGAACCTTTATTCCTAATTGGTGGCAAAAAGAATGAAAAACAATTAAAGAATACAGGTATTTTCCTTTGGAATTTCAGCAATCCTTTCTAATCTACCTTCAGCAGATTTTCCTAACAATTGATCCAATCCTGTAACGCACATATCATTCTTCCTACATCTAACCAATCTAGCAATAGCATTAACCTTGTTGATAATCGATGGAAGAAGTTTAGCTGCCTCATTCATTAATTGAGCTTCAGCTACTCCTAAATTCTCTTCCCCATAATCAATTTGTAACCTTGAAAATAACTCCACAGCACTTTCAGCGGCCAAATCCAAGCTATTTAATGCTTCCTTGCATGCAATTATGGTTTCCTCATGCTTATTCCCTTTATGAAGACTGCCATTTTGATCTCTGTCTTCCCTCACATCATTGTCAACTGAATTTTCTTGGACAGGGCATATGATTGATTCACATATTGAACTCGCTGAGCTTTGTGCCGGATTCTTGAGGTCCTACGGTTGGCAATTGAAGCAGCAAATATATAAGCAAAGTTACCATGTTACTTTTCCCAGTAAATAACAGGGATATCAAATACTAGTGATATATATCTAGACACAGGCACAGGCACAACAACAACAACAACAAAGCCTTATCCCACTAGGTGGGGAGGCACAGGCACACAAGCACAAAAAAAAAAAAAAGGTTAGCAGTATTATCAATGATAATAGTATATCCACTTATTAGAAGCCTCAATGAACTAGATGATCTCATGACTAGTAATTTAGATAACAAAATAACTATATTTACTTCCAATTCTAGTTTTCTTCAAAGTTGTTTTAATCATATTTGACGGCCAAAGGAAAGACATAATTGTGAGTTTGTAGTATACCCTTATATGTACCTGATCAAAAGAATTTTTCACTTGCTCAATGTCCATCGCCTGCAAGGATTTGTCTTCTGACATGGTATAAGTTGCAGCATCTTCATTATAGTTACTGATTTTATCACTTACTTTCCTGATAGGAGTGCTAAATAGTCTCTTGCAGTCCCCAGAGTAATCCTGTTGCACAACGTATCTTGCAGAATACCTATGCACAAGTGATTTTCGTTTCTTCATCTGCACAAACAGACAACACATTAGAAAATATGATAAGCTGAATAAAGCCTCAGATTCTTTAGCTTGTATCAATTACAAGATATCATACTCCCCAAGATTCTGGAGCAATTCAATCATATCTAGGTGTAAATCTTATTTCCTATATTTTTGTCACATGATTTCTCCTTAACAACGATGACTTCTATATATGCAAAAATCCAATTTTTAGTGCTTCAATACTCAAATTTTCTTAAATCAGGAATTTTCAATTAACCTTTTTATTAAAATTGAGGTTTACTTGTGTGTTCTGTTCTATTTTGGATCCCAGAAAAAAAAAAATGAAATTATGAGAAAGCGTGGATGAGCCAAGAAGCTTAGGAGGAACACCGTTATCTATGGAGATTGCTAGTAGTACATTTCAGAAGCTGAAGATAAACATTTATCTTCCATTAACATTATAAACAAGCTCTATAGCCAAAAGTTTAATTAAATTCTGAATTTCATAATACGTAGCTCACAAGTGATAAGACTAACTTGAAAGTAGTAGACACAAGACTTTCCCAAGTCATGTTTAAATTGTTACCCTACCCATCCGGTCTTCCCTGAAACAGTCTACTTACACATTTGCACCATGATATAATAGAGGCCTAACCTTGTGCGTATGTGACAAACTGCCAAAATGTTGCTTAAATAGATCACTGTCTTCTTGGGAATGCATATTGTCTAAGTTAGACCCAGTAGTTGCCTTTAAATCACTTCCAGATTCATCTACATGCAAATGCTCTGTTGTGCTGCTACAAACTTGTTCAGGATATTTACAACATGATATGTCATTATCGTTGCAATCAGCTAGTTGGTCTGAGAAAAAATCCTGCTTTTCATGTTTACTACAGCAGCTTTGGTCCTTACTGATCTCATCCTTATTTTGTTCTGCATAAGCCATCATTTGTAAAACAAACATTTTTTTCATTAAGCTTATGAGTTAGAACATGGATTCCCGCTCCATGTTTTCTTTAGCCTCAGCATTTGGCATGTTTAAAATCAGAAATTCATTGATGCTTGGCATGCATGTCCAAAATGACCCAGTCACAGGGGAAAAGGAAAAGCACTTGCACAAATTTATGTCATATCTCATATGGCATGCAGGCGTCAGAAAAGATTAATTATCAACATGTATCAGCAGCAATATAACAGGAAAATTGAGGTCCTTTCTAGCAATATTTAATTGCATCGACCAAAATGGCTGATCCACTCAAATTGGTCAAAAAGTAGACACAGCACATCTACAATTGTTAGAAAGTAGAGAAACAATGTTGTCAAATGTGGACGCCCTAACTACTTAATGCTAATTAGCTATTGCTCATGACAAGGACCTGTACAGTTTCAGAGATGATGTACATGATCTCACATTTTAAACAACTCTGTTGGCATTAAAAAAGCTAAGCAAGTTCAAATCTGCAATTATCATTACATCTAGGGCAGCTATTATGCACAAGCATTTCATCAAGGAGATTGTATATGCATATATCTACAAGGGATATCACCACTGTAAGATTATTATGAACAGATCAATTTGAAGAAACATCATAAAGTCCAATGTTTTTGTCAAATATTTACATATTACACAAAAGCACATAAATGCAATGTCAATATACTGTAAATCTAGGAATGTTTACAAAATCAAACATATGCAGTTCATTAAACACTTTGCATGCAATGTCAACTACCCATATCTTTTAAGAGCATTCATACGCCATGGACAAGGGATCATAGCCTAAAGTTTGGTTAGAAACATTAGATTTTGTCACCAATAACACATTCCAGTGAGTCTAAAGAAACTTGGTTTACATGGTCTGGTCTTCTTTCCTACCATCAATATAAATGCAGACAGGGAGAAATATAATATAACCATAAGGGTTGGCCTTACTTAAACTTGAGGAAAACCCTGGCATCTTTGCATCCATTATATTTTGCATCTCTGGGGAGGACAGTGCATCCATGCAAACAGTATAAACAGAGAGCCAACGATTGTCCAAGGCAAAGTTGCTGAAATTATAGTGACTCCATGAGCAAAATACTAACACGCTACCAAAAGTTAATGACTAGATTCAGTGTTTACCTAAAAGTCCCTTCAGGCCCTGAAAGATGTAGAGTTTTCATCGACTCTGGCGATGAAGAAGCGTGATTAGCTGGCATGATAACTTCTGGGGATAGAGAATGTGCCTGATCTTCGCCATTGAAAGAAATATTGTACAGTAGAGTTGTCAGTCCAAATTCTGACACATTGGCACAGGAATAGGATAAGAAATTTTTAGGATTAAGTGTGCTTGGATGGAGTAATTTGAGGAGAAAGCAATTTTTGCAGCTATTTTAATTACTTCATTAGAAAATTCCTTGTTCGGATAAGCATGGAATGGATTTGAGATAATTTAATCAAGTAATTTAAAGGAATTTGAAAGAAAATTCTGTGTATAGACACGCACACGTATATATATATACACACACATATATATCTATGTGTGTGTGTGTGTGTGTGTAGACACAAACATGCTTGTAGACACAAATTCCTTGCATTTGAGATTCTATGGAATTCAAAATTAGACGACCCAAAAGCAACATTAGAGATTTACTCTATGTATTTCATTTTTCTTGGTATAGTTGACTCGTCTATTTTACTTTCTTGTGTAGTTATTTACTAATTTTTTTACTTTTGATATTATCTTTTCATCGTGATTATCTTTTGCGCTTTATATAATAAGCCCTGGTTTAACTGAGGGCTTCAGTCTTTTATCATTAAACAAAGTTATCCAAATTTTCTCTCATCCTGCATCTTGCTCTCTCTAGTCTTGCATGGAACGTTAAGAGGGCAAACCATGCAAAATTTAAACACTACGGAGTTTCTTAAAATGGGGACAAGAAATAATCCAAAATACATATACCTCTGATGAAGTGTTGTCTATATTCCTGCAAACAATATTAGGGCTGGTCATTTTGGCTTGTGCCCATTTTGGAAGTCTTGAAACACTAAATTTAAAAGCTGTAGCCTCTCTATGACCACTTCCTGGATAAAGCATTCCCCCTCTACTTTGGCCGGTGTTCCCCAAGGAACAGATGTCGTCAGGATTGATGATCTTAGATTGCTGAAATTCGTCTTCGTAGGATGGTGGATGACAAAAAATAGCAGGCTGAGCTGAGCATCTTGGAGACAATGAATTGCTTTTTTCCATTATTCTCTCCACTATTTTAGAAGACAAAGAAGAAGGTAATTTCCATACAAAAACACAACCATCACCATCAATCTGCAACGAAAGGATGTAGGTGGTTACAAGAAAAAGGTATTGACAGTTTTCTTTTTTTACCATGACAAGTCAAAACTGTCAAGTCAGAATCTAAAACACCCAAAAAAAAGTTGTTGGCATTCGTAAAACTTCTTATTTTTTAATTTATCTACACGCATTCAAGAATTATTTTGTTTTGAACTTCATTACTTGTGTAAATTTAACTGAAGCTCTAGTATTTTTCTTTTTTGGCGCTATTTCAAATGTATTTAGCTTATATCTGGAAGCACATAGGAACAACATAGCTCCATTTGACCAAAAAAGGGATGAATGCGAAGAAAATATCAAAAAGTAATGGCTAAAAGATGTGCCCGTGAGGCTTGTCAAAAGGGAGCATTACTTGTTAGAAAAATGTACAGAGAACTCGACCTCTCAAAAAATAGAATTTTTTTATTATTAGATCACTTCGAGATTTATATATATAGTAATAAAAAAATACTTTACACAAATTTTAAAATAATCTATGGTGAAGAACTCAATCTCTTAAAAAGTTGAAATCTCTATAGACTTCTCCTAATTGTTAATATTAAGAACATATGCAACACTGTTTCTTATATCTACTTTGGGAAATGAGCTTTTTAATGAAGAATGGGAGAAGAATATTTGGAGTCATATAGTCAGGGATAAGGATAATTATATGTAAATCAAGAGTTGCTAATGAAGAATTATTTTAGGTGAAATAGAGGAAAAAATAAATCTCAGGAAATGATATTATTTATTTAAGACTTAATTGCTTGTCAATCAGATTCCCATTATATCCTCTCTTCTTTCCCCTTTTCGCCCTCTCTTCTCTTATCTCCCAATATATTATTCCCTCTCCTTTTCCCTTCCCACTATGTTGTGCTGCATCACATTTCCCTGATCTTGACATTACTCCGTCATAGAAAATATGCAAATGCACAGTTCTTGCATAACA
Source organism: Biancaea sappan (assembly GCA_037074585.1). NCBI lineage: Eukaryota > Viridiplantae > Streptophyta > Magnoliopsida > Fabales > Fabaceae > Biancaea > Biancaea sappan. The sequence continues at coordinate 6,825,644 of CM073495.1, forward strand.
GATTAAGCAACATAAAAGGAACTGGACAAGAGAAGACTGCAATCATGGTAACTGCGAAATTTTTGTAGGACATGAAAGCCATATTAAAATAATTTTAAGGGACAAAATGTTGATCATCTTGGAAGAAATATATTTAAGTCTCCAAGTACACCTTTCAAGTTATACAAGTTTAAACTTAACCACAGGTTCACATGTTTTGAAGTCTCCAAGTACATTTTTTCCCCAGTTTGATATTTTAATGTTATATGTCCTTAAACATATGCATAGTTACTTTCTAAAAGAAAATTAAAAAACAGGCAATGCTTAGAAATTGTAGATAGTTATCTAAAAAGCATACAGTATAAGAAATGAAAAATAAGCACGAAAGAATCTCACAGAGACTATATGCTTGCAATCAGGCAAGAAGATGACACCAGTTACAACTTCAGCATGTCCCATGGCATCTGCAACTATCTCTCCCATGATAAGGTCATATATGCAGATGGACTTGTTAGAGAAAGAGCAGACCACATAAGTGCCGCTTGGATCCATTGTAACCTGTGAACATAATTAATTCCCAGCAAAGCAGCATGTTGTAATCCTTTTCTGACCATAGAACTCACCTTTATAGGTTCTCCAAAATCTTTATCTTGCTTGTACGACCTAATTAGCTTCCGAGCAGTAATGTCAAATGTGTTTATCTTCTTATCCTATGAGTACCAAAATCAAATTAGCAACTTCAAGCAGCAGCATTCTGGAATTATGATCAATAATCTTATCTAAATAGTCCATGCTCAGAACTAGGTGGAATGAACATTTTGGAAATTGAAAGTAATTTGTCCTCTTCCAAGCCACAATAACATTAATGAGAACTTCTGCTAACCATTACTTATAATACCTGCCCAACTGTGACAACAATCTCCAATGTTGGATCCACAGCCATGTCATAAACAGTTCCATGTGAAGCCTTTAGACAATGATGCTGTGAAATTTTATGACCACTATCTGCTATCACAATATCACGAAGCACCAGCAAACTAAAAGAATGAAACAAAGGATTATTTTAATTTAAAGGAAAACATCTAATGCCAGAAAAATAAAGTTGTGCTGATAACATTGAATTTATCTAAATAGTCCATGCTCAGAAATATGATGAATGGGAAGGCTTGCACACACATTTTGATTAGTTCAGTTTTGTTTAGCCTAATAAATTAGAATATTACCTGAATGATATTATTCGAATTTGTTCTGTCTTTCTGGAAATTTAAAGGGGTGGAACTATTTCCAGACAAATTGGTATAAACTGACAATTACAAACCTGATGTCCATAAATATATAATCCTTAAAGTTTATCACTATATGCCATTGCACATTATTTGTTCTAAATTTGACATTTCAAAATGCATGAGACCATTGTATTTTTAGTGTGCTACAAAAATAGTATAAGATTCTTTTCCGCTTGATTAACATTGACCACATAACCAGCCACTTATTACATTTTGATTTGATTCATTCAGTAAACTAATGAAATAATGAAAAGACATCATTTTTATTGGCTTGTAATTCTTATGAATCAAGTCATGCATAGGCTGCTTCAAATGTTGACTTCAATAGTAATTGTAAATTGGTAAATGGTAGGTAGTATATGATAAATATGAGACAAGAGATTGCTGATGTTCAAACTTATTTAAAATTCTTCTGCTGAACATTATCAATCTCAGAACCTTCAAATTGAAAATTGCAAAAAGCTACATAGTCCATTTTTCGTTCTTTCTATTTCTTTTTCAGAGTTGTTATAATGTATGTGAAGACACTTGTACTAGCACACCTGTCAGCACTACAACTGAGGATCTTGCGGTTATTGCCCGCAAGTTTTATAGAAGTCACAGCGGCTGAATGATCATCAATACTGTTAACGAGATCAAAATTTCTGCCACAAGCAAACACAGACTGTCATTGACACGTATATCCAACCTGTTAGATCACTCAAATATTATGATGGCATACCTTTTTACATCATAGAGATTAATTATACAATCCCTACCCCCGGATGCAAGATAGTAACTGTTTTTTGCAATTTCTTCACATATGTCTTGGCTATATAAAGTAAAGCTCAGTGTAAGGATCTCTGCACCATGAGCACTCTGAAAGAAAAACCAATATTTATAAGAAATATATGAGGTCCTCATGTAGCCTTTTTCTGCCCAACAGTTTTGAAAATACACTTAGGTGCCCCAGTTCACCTGAAAGCATGTATAATCTGATGTTTGAAGGTTGTAGATATGAAGATTTCCTTTGCAATCACCAGCAGCAAGATACTGTCCATCTGAACTAACAGCAAGGGACCGAAAACCTTGCTTGCTAACATTTGCCTTAACTGAATCACGCTCAGAAATCCCAGCAGTTACTGCAGCAAGATACAGGAAAGAAGCAATATTTGAGCAGAATATAAACTTGATGTATAGTCTCTATCATGAGAGCCTAAACAGAAAATTAATGAATTCGTGATGTTACCCAAACATGAAGAACTCATTAGTTCAGCCTTTGTAGAGCAAAGCTCCGCAGCATCTCTTGGTAAATCAGATTGCAAAGCAAGATCCCATACCCTTATTGTACTATCAGCAGAGCATGTTGCAAATGAAATTCCACCTGAACAACCTCTAGCAACACATGCAAGAGATGGATCATGCATGTTTTCGCAACATAGATTCTTGATATCCCATATACATGAGGAATGTGAAACCAGCACACAACACCTTGTGGCCTGGGAAATAAGAAAATTTTTCTTTGCCTCAACCACTAATTTGGGGCTTAACACTTTAGTAGCAAGAACTTTATCTATTGTGCATAGTAGATTAAATTTATCAAACATATGAAGATATAATGTCATAAATACCAAAGAACAACCATTTACCTGATTCACATCATGGATGTTCCAGATGTATAGGCTATGATCCTCATAAATAACCACTGCAGGGCAATATGGAGAATATTTCAAGGAACATGGTTGTGCTATGTAAAATTATCAAAACAGGTATAAGCTTGAGGGCTCACCAAGCTTTTCTAAGGCTGAAAACTGACATGCAACTGCATCTGGCAGTCCAAGCAATTGTTGAAAGTCCTGTTCAGGAACTTCAGCATAACTAACTGCATTTTTTTCTCCATCAAACTTTTTGGCCAGTGAATATGATATGCTTCCTGCATATTCTAGAGACTCGGGAATCAAGAAATGGACTATTCCGTTGTTGCATGCACAAGCAATTAGCTTCTCTGATGTTGATAATGCAAAAGCTTTTTTAACCTGAAATATATCGTGGAGGATGTGGAAAAAAATATGAGGAAGAAAAACTACGTATTATTCCCATAAGGCCATAACAGCTCATAATAATTTTAATCTAATACAAGTCAATACATGATCAAGTTTAATCTGCAGCAGCTAAGGGCAACTGCTACAGGCAAATTAAAGTATATATATGTGCTGCTACAGGCAAATTAAAGTATATATATGTGTTAAGTATCAAAGACAATTAAACATGCTTGAATATATTATGAAATTGATAGAGAGTTGAAATACCTTTAAATCCACTGACTTTTTGACTGCCACCCCAGAATCAAACAGGTGTAAAATTCCTGTTAACAGAAAGAATCAGTAGATCATATGCAACATATACCCATGTCTCAAAGTCTCAAGCACAAAACACATCTGTTTTAGAGTGGTTCTGAACCAAATCAAACCTGCATTAGTCAATGCATATATCGAAAAACTATCGCCCGCTTGTTTAAAATTATTATTGGTGGTATCTCTCCATACAGAAGAAGCAATAGATATAAAGGAGCTTCCTCTCTGAATAGAAAGGTTGGCAGGCTTTCCATGTATTGCAAAGGGTGCTGTCCTGCCCATCGCTCCATTTAGTTGAGTCCTCCTGGATGATCCAAGCACCCAGAATTTCAAGTGCCTTTTCCCAGCAGTTACAATAAGTTTTGAATCTGAAGAGAAGCTAACACTTGAGATAGCAGAAGAAGATGAAGTTGCTTGAAGCTTTGTAACCAGTTCACCATTTAGCCAGTCCCAAAGATACATATATCCCCCAACAGATACCAGATGTTTACCTGGGACAAATATTATAGAATAAGAAAGAAACAGTGAGAAATATAAATCGAGAAGAAATGTAGAAATCACTAAATAGTAACTAACCATTGGGTGAGAAAGCGATGCAAGAAACTCCATATAGATGACCTTTCAATTCAGCGATAAAGGATAAAGTAGAAGAATCCCATACTAATACTGAGGAGTGGCGCCCTGCCTGCAAAACCCAGTTAAATTGTAAATTTAAAGCGTCACTGCTGAAGTCATTATTATACAGGAAAGTATGGAAATTTTGTTTCTAAAAAGTTCACCAATATACTATGATACACGTTTACAACTAATTTACTAAGAAGCAGGCTTGAAAATGCAGAATAGTATCTAGTCTCTGCTGTTTAATTTTGTGGGAGATTTTGTACTGTATAACTTATTTCTGATAAAAATGAAATTACTAAAAAACTATGAATGTGAATGTGATTGTAACTGTAATACTTTGAAATTTAGTCGGTGAGAAATTGAGAAAAAACATGTGTGAAAAAATCAGTGTGGTTGGAAAAATAGAAGCGCCTAGACACAGCTTCAGTGATATCTCAGAATCTCTGATTCACTTAGGTTTCTATTGGTATATGAGTAAAAGTCACTAAGCAAAGTATAGACAACGTCCCAGGAAGAAAAGTAATAACAATTACATTTCATCTCAAAGACGCACCTTCCTTGCGTTATCGTTCTTGACAGGATGAAGTTATTTTTTTTATGCTATCTAAACTCTAGGACTTCTTAAAGTGATCATGTTATAAAGCGAGATTATAATACCTCTCCAGCAGCTACAAAGCGCCCATCCTGTGATAATGCTACACAGCTCAAACGCTTAGGCGGTCGATGAGACGCCATGAGGTGCGACTGAGTACCCAACTTGACATTATAGACAACCACCACGGAACCTGCCAAATAGGCAAATGTGGATGTCGAGACATTGGAAGCCAATCCATTGCTATCCTTAGTCGTTAATCCAATTATCTCCTCCAAAAACAACTGCAAAAATCAAACATCAAGAATACAAAGAAGAGCATTCACGTTCCCACTAAATTAGACATAATTTGACAGCTCAGAAAAATAGATTAAGAGGAAAAACACTATCCTTTACAACTCACGAACTGCGCAAATTTACGGCACATTGTTCGCTCGAATTCTCACCTTGGATGAATTATCTGCTCTCTTCATCTTGCGACTTGGCTTCATTCTGATTACCAACCTGAGAGATGAACTCAAATTCGAAATTTCGTGTTCCTCGCTGACACTATAGAGTGTCGAGCGAGAGAGAGAGAGAGAAGCGGGAGTCTGTGTGAATGCAAATGAAAACCTTCCTAGTTTCGAACTTCAAAGTTCAAAACAAAACCCACATTTGCTATCTCTTTCTTTTAAAAAAAAAATACTGTTAGTTAAATTATATTTACTATATTTTTTAAAATATATTTAATTTTCAATATATTTTATTATTAAACTTAATTTATACAAAGTATGTATTTTTTTTCAAAAATAAAAGTACTCATTAGACTATAGTATCGTATTAAGAATAAAATTGCAATGTGTGTGAATTTTCTCAGCAAATAGCAACAGGTAAAATTAAAGGAGAAGTTTCTATAATATTTTTCAAAACATTAAAGAAAATGAATGCATTATTTAAAATAAACGGAATATTAAATATTATTCAAACAAGGAAAAGCTATACCTATTCCTTACCCCTTAAATTAAATTTAATTACAATTTTAGTTTTTAAATTCTAAAACTCAACATTTCATCTTCTAAATTATGACAAAAAATAAAAAAAAATGTCATATATCGTTTGAAATTGATGGAATAAATTATTAATTTGATCATCAAACTCAAAATATTATGGTTGTCACATTTTTCTCGAAAAGATTAAATATTTTTATTTGGTATCTAATTATGTTTATTTAAATTTGATCCTAGTGTTTGTCTTGACTTTTTAGTAATAAAAAAATTTAAGATTTAAAAATAATAAATTTTTTAATTTAACAAAAAAAATGGCCAAATTAAAACATATAATTTTTTATGGACTAAATTAAAACATTCATTGTTTTAAAAATTACTAAATTAAAAAATTTGTATTTTTTTAATGATTAAATTAGTATTGTACTCAAATTGATATCTAAATCTCTCTCTCTCTCTCTATATATATATATATTTACTCCTTTGTAATAGTTTAAAGAAATAAAGTGTTACCTCAGACTAAAATCGCAATTAAATCATAATTCTAAAAAATTATGTGCAGTTCCCCTTAATTAATTAAAAAAATAGTACCATTTATCAAAAAGAATTCAGAGACCGTTACGAATCCAAAACGCACAACGGAGAAGCACAATAAAATGTCACGAGGCCTCGTTTGAATTTGTTCATAAAAGTCCTTAAATTTATCCTTTTTCTTCGACAAATTTAAAATATTTTTAGTCTAACATTAATTAGCATTTTTCTTCTTAATCAAGCAGAGGTTTTGTATGTGTTTGTTCTTTGATCTATGATTTTAATGCGACAGTAGAAGTAGTCAAATTCGATACATAAAGTGAATAGATGTGTGAAGAAATATTTTTGGTTACTTTTTTTTTTTAATTCAATTGAAATAACAGACGCAAATTAAAACATAGCCTAAAGATAACCCGATCAAACTCCCTACCCAAAAATAAAATCATTGTCATTTACAAATATCTTTGAAGCATACAAGCTCAAATTTATAACGTCGACTCAGAAGGTATATGTAACAACCGATTCTCACAAATCCTAAAATATGTATTATTAGTATTATACAATATTATTAATTGAGAGTCTTCTATTTATTACATCTAAATGCCAACTACCTCGTTTACTCTTTTCTTATTATTGCACTATACACACACACTTACCGTGAGTGGAGAGAGAACAAAACAAAGGAAATAAGTCAAAAAATTTGAGAGAGAATCAACTTCGTTTACTCTTCTCTCATTATTATAATACACACATACATACACTTAGCAATTTGATTTATTTCCTATCTCATTGTCATTTATGATCGTAAGAGAGTTGAGAGAATGAAAGGCAACATCGTAAAGAAGAAGAGAAGTGAAAGGAGGAATTTAAGGTAAAATTCTTCAACCTGAAACTAATCTAACTCAACATTTCCTTCTATTGTTGTAGGCAAGACCGAAAGAGGTAGTGGAGAAAAGAGGAGATGCGGCGTGATGAAGAAAAAAGGAAAGTTTAGGCAAAATTTCTCCTAAGTTTGATCATCAATCTCCATACCTCATTTCTTTAGTTCAAATAGAACTTTACGCCATGATTGTATATTGATTTTGTGGCTAGGAAAGAAAGGAAATTCTTTCACAATCGGTAGTGAAGGAAGAAGAAGAATTATGGGTAAGAATTCTTTCACAATCTATTAGATGAATAAGAGAAACATTGAAGGTTGTAGACAATTGCACAAATGTGAGTTTTGTGAAATTTAGAAACTATAATTGGTGTTCTTGTTATCTTAGAAATTTTGGATGATTTAGCGCTAGGATTTGACTGAGTTAGAACTATGATTAGGAATTAGATTATGTTAGAAATTGTTACAAATCACAAACTAAGGGATTACAATATGTTGTAAAGTCTTTTGAAAGTAAAAAATGTAAATTTTCCATTGATTTTGAGCTTTGGACATTTGAAATAGGAGAATTTTGTTTCAGTGTCATCTATGATGGAAATTTTCGGAGTTTTCAAGTTAAGGAAAAGTTTGTGGATCAAAGAAAAAAGCAAGGGATGAATCCCTACTAAGGTAGCTAGTCTATTTTTGTTAAAGAATGAGTATGAAATTTCTGAGTTAACTTGTTCTCTATTGAATGCTAGCTTTGTATTTTTCTTGCCATTTAACAATTTGGTATGACATGCAAAGAGAAATAGATGAGTATTGAGCAAAGTTGAGTTCTTACTCTTAGAATGAGCATGATTTTAGAGTCTAATAGAGTTTTTTTTAATGAGTTAGTAGCCATTAACTAGAGATTACCTCCTTGTTTATGTAATTATGCAGTGGAGAAGCATGTCAAATTGGTCTACTATATTGTATAATATTTAATTAAAGATTTATTTAAGTGAATTATGTATTGTTCAATTCAATGGAATTATGATAATATGCTCATGTTTTATGATAAGAACAATTTTCAAACTCTTTGCTAGCTATTCTTTTCTAACAAAATTTTCAGGTGTCCAAACTAAGCCAAGTTAGCATAGTTAGTAAACTATAAATTAGTCTTTAGGATGACTGTAATTGGAGTCATATTTTGTAGTCTCAAGTGCTAAAAGTTGTATTTGTGTAACAATTGAAAGGTGTGCTGGATTTTGCTATGAATGTTGTAAGTCAAGGTAGTAAAACTTGGATAAAGCCAAATTTTGGCACTAAATTGGTTATTGCAAGTTAGTATAGCAAATGACCTCCAAATGACGTAAATTTTGATGACAAGATAGACAACATGTTAAAGAATATGCCTACCAATTTTGTAATTTTCTGGGCTAGTTAAGGTCTTCAAGTTATTGCCAAACAATAGACAGTTTTGATATTTGTATGCAAAATGTGTATTGATCTTATATTTCTTTGAAATTTTTATCATAGATTAATATCATGTTAAGAAGTTTTCTTACCAAATATTGTGAATTTTGGAGCTATAGAATGTTCTCAGTAAATTCTTAAAATTTGTTATCTAAATTCCAGGATTAAATAGAGCAGCCTAGTATAGCATGCAAGTTGAGGGTCTAAATATAGGAGTTAGACTTTAGAATTTTTATAGCTATCAGGTCATATTTGAAAGTGTCTTGATGCCAAACTTTAGATCATTTGGAGAACATCTAGGCACCTTATAAAATTGCAGAAAATTGGACTAAAGAGAATAACCACACCTGAACAATTTAACATATTACATTAATTGAGACAGTTTGGAAATGTTTTAAGGTCCGAGATTTCTATCATGACAACTAATCATATAGAAATTAGTGCATGTCAAGTTTGAGAATTTTTGAACAAGAATTACTTTATTATTTGTATTTTTGAAGCTAGACTAGAATTGAGTTATTTGCAAAAAGAATAGTAAGTATAATTGCATAAAAATAAATCTCATGATTGATACTAGTTGAATACTTTATTCCTTGATAGTGAATAACTTATAAATATCTTTTTCTCATAAAATTTATATTACAAGAGTTAACATAAGGTCTCTAATTGGTGACCCTAGTCATAAAAATGAAGTATATATATATATATATATATATATATAGAGAGAGAGAGAGAGAGAGAGAGAGAGAAGTGAATTTTGTTTACGATTTAGTTCTTGAAAAATAGTCCCGAGCCACTTTAACCCTTGAATTTTTAAATCATTATATAAAATGGTCCAAAAGTTGACTTTGTTGTCACAGCTAATGTTATCTGCTGGTATGATAGTTACATAGAGTGACGTGGCATTTTAATATGCTAATGGAAATGACCATTTTAATTCTTAAATTTAAATTTTTTTAACAAAATGTTACATTCATTCATTGTTTTGATGAAAGTGATAGACGAATGAGCTATTTTATATAACAATTTCAAATTTAGAGACTAAAGTGATTAATGACCATATTTCAAAAATCAAATTGTCACCAAAATATACATTCAAGGACAAAAAAGTAGGTTTACTCATGTGAAAACATCAAAATGACATTAATAAGCTTAAATAGAATTATACCTCTTTTTTTTATTTTTTTTAATCAAAGAAATGTCCTTATCTAATAAGATTGAAAACTAATTTTTAGACTTCTTGCGTGCAAAATGTAGAGCTATTTCTAAATTATCATTTTCAAAAATTGAATATTTGCAGTTATTAGAATTCAAACAGCGATTATTGTTATAATGATCACTGATGTTTTTAGAATTATAAATAGGAAGCAAGTTGGGATTTCTGTTTCACATAAATTGAATAAATAATCCAACATATTATGACCTACCCATATGCAAGACCTCCAATTCATTTTTCTTATTATGTGAACTGTAAACTAAAAAGATCATTTTTCTATTCCTATTACTTCATGAGAGTTTTCAAACTCCCAAAGAAAATTAATGAAAAGATAGACAAAATAAATAGAGATTTACTTTGGGTGAAGGCCAACAACAGTTCTAAACTTCACTATGTCAGATGGAATAACATCACCAAACCAAAAAAACATGGGTGGATTAGGCATTAGAAATTATGACATGCTAAATTTGACCTAATGTCAAAATTAAAATGGGAATTACAAAACAACCCTAATATACCCTAGGTAAGCCCCTTTTTTTTTTAACCACAAATATAAAAATATATCTAATTATAACATAAAGAAAAATGCATCTTGCATTTATAGAAGTACTTTTAAAAGACTCGATCATTTATGATAACTGTACCAACTTCATAATAAGGATTGGTCTTTCTACAAACCTATGGCATGACCCTTGGATAAATAACCTTCCTCTAAGGCAGCATATATATGGATCCCTCCCAAATACTCATATACAAAGTGCCGTTTCTAGTCACAAAAATTAATGGAACTCCTTGTTGGAACCTAGACATGATTCCTTTTCCCCTTCCACAAAAAGCGTAACCGTGGAAAATGACCTACCCTTAGTGCACGATTGGATGAACATTCCATTTGAAAGAGAAGACTCTCTTCCTAGCAACAATACACAATCATGCGTTTGGATGGGCTCAACAAACGGAAGGCGGCATTCCCTTCTGAAATTCCTTTCCAGTTTTAATAGTACGGATGTTTCCATTGCTCATCGGCTGGAATGCGTCGCTCACCGGATGCAAAAGGAAGGAAATTCCTTGATTGCCCTTATATATATCATCTTCTTCCTCTATTCAGTCTCTTTTCCATTTCTGTCATGCATTCGAGCTCTAGCGAATTAGCCCACGATTTCTCCCAATGATCAAAAGTCTCTTTTCCATTTCTGCCATGGATTCAAACCAAAAGCTTCCTCTACTCGTGTACTTCCACGGTGGAGGATTCTTCGTCAAAAACCCCTCCTCTCCAATTTACCACAACTACCTCAACCCTGTTGCTGTTGCGGCCAACGTCATCGTCATCTTCGTCAATTACCAATGAGCCCCATAACACCCCGTCCTGATGGCCCACGAAGATTTGTGGGTGTCCCTCAAATGGAACTGCCCACTGGTTGGCGACAGCGGTGGATGGAGAAACCTTCAGCCTCCAAGTCTATGATGCTCCATCGAGAGGGATTCTGTAATAGTTGCTATTTTATTTTCTACTTAAATAATGAATTTGATTTTACAAGTGTTGAAATTGTAAATTTTGTGTGCAATATGTGTGTTTGATATTATTGTATAATGTGATGATGCTTAGATATGTGATTTTAGGCTGTAGGCTAGCAATGTGTGATGTTAGGCCATACAGGGACTAAAGTGAAACTCGTAGGGACTAAAATGAAAGATTTTGGAATCTTGTGGGGTGTAGCAAAAATGTGTACAAAGTATAGGAATAGATGGACAAAATTATAGGGAACCTTGTTGTGAAATAGAAAATGAAAATTAATTTCTAAAACTCTAGATATTATTTTTAGAATATATAGTTGTAATTAAGAAATAGTCTTATTCAAAAAATGTCTAAAAGAAAAAATTTAATGAATTACGAAAACAAATGAAAAAGAAAAAATCTGAAATATACCTTCCAACATTTGAAGTAAAATCTTAGATTTACATAATCTAGGAATGGGCGTTTAAGGTTGAATTTTGAAATTAGAACAAAAAGAAATTAATAAAAATACAAGTTGATAAATTAACCAACTAGGATACTAATCCCATGAGCAACAGGGGATTTCGGAAGACTATAAGGAATAATTAAATAGATATTAGTAATAGTAATTAAAACAAATCAAAATTAACTAAACAAAATAATATACATATAATATAAATAGTAGTAGCAATGGTTAAAGGATAATGTAAAAGATTAAATAAGGAAATTAGATAATTATCCAAACTAACCAACCTAATTAGACATTAAATTGAAGGATAAATTATCCCAATATGAAATCTGAAAAAGAAAAGTTTTTTTAGAAATCTGAATTAAACATATTATTTTTAATTAAAATAATCTAAAATTTGAATAACAAAATCTATTTAAATTTAAACAATTAAATTGATCTATCTTAAACTAAGTTAGAAACCTTAGAACAAATAGATACTCAACCATACTAATCCTTCCCACAAGCACACTCTCTTGGCTAATCTTTTTTTTCTAAACATCAACACTCAATTTTTAATATTGGGAAGCTCAAGAGGAGTTAACAAATAATAAGCATGAAGAAATTAAGGTAAGTCATAATCTTCCCTTCTATTTTAACAATGTCGTTTCTTTTGAAATAAATATAAGAATAACCCTAACCCCACATCATGTTTTACAGCCTTCACATAGTCCTATGATCTGCACATTCCATACCCAAACAAGAACTCAAAGGGGTTTCATCTATAGGAAGAATTAAAACAAGGTAAGAACATTTATTTTCGGAAATTCTGGAACAATTTTTCTGAAAATTAAAACAACCATATCTCTCTCTAGAAAACTCCAAAATTTTCAAATTACCTATGCACGGAAATCTCTTTCCGTCTATTTTCCAGAAAATCTAAAATCGTTTGAAAACTCTCTACCGTTTGAGAGATATGGCCGAAACAGTACACGGAGGTGAGAAAACTGAAATAAAATAACTTTCTGTTTTAATTTCAAAGTTTGTCTTTCAAACATGCGATAGGAAAATCTGGCACTGTAATACCCGTTAATTTCAGAATATAATTCGCTTAAGAGTATTTTAGAATTTTACAACGTTACTTTAGTTATTTATTTTGGTCATATTTAATTATCATATTTAATTGTTCTCTTTGAATATTATTTATGAAAATTGAGTTAAATGACTGGACTAAATATTTGCACAATGTGGGATATATTCTATGAATGGTGAAATTCATGGAAAAGTGGTTTCAGAATGGTCAATTAGTCCATTTATTATAAATTGACTGGATGGGTTTGGATGTTGGGTTATGAATACCCATTGGGTTACCCACCTAACCCACCACATTTTAACTCTCTCTCTCCCTTCTAGCTTCATTTTCTCCCGTATCTTCTTCATTCACTCTCTCACAAGTCTCTCAACCTTCAACCTTCCCTCTTAACTCTCCTATAGATTTGGTGTTGTTTTTGAGAATTGTTCGGTTCAAAAGCTTGGTAGAGATCAAAGGTAAGCTTTAATCTCATTATTTTCCTTAAATTTCAGTTTATATAGAAGATCAGAGGAGGTTTTGTTCTTGAAGATTTTGATGATAATTCATGAATCTCAGTCGTTTTAGAAGTTATATTTGAGTTATAATCGGTTTAAAGAGTTGAGATTCTAGTTTTAAATCAAAAGAAAGGAAAGGATGAATTTTTGAAAGATTTTTCTGCAAAACTCGAGTTACTGTAGTGACCAGAAATTTCGGGAAAATCTGAAAATTTTCTTCCAGTACTGTAGCAGTACTGTAGTGTCGGCAGTCAACGGCACTGTAGCAGTCAACGGCACTGTAGCGAACCGACACTGTAGCAAACCGTACTGTAGCAAACCGTTACTGTAGCAATCAGAAAATTTTGTGTATTTTCGTGATTTTGTTTCCTTTCTTATGTTTCCTTGTAATATATTTTACTAGGAAATTTTCCTACACAAATTCTAGTGTGGAACAAGGTAAACTTGGACAAACATCAAGGTGAGTGAATAACCTTACTAAGCTAATTTGATATTACTAGTCAAAGTACAATATAAGTCCCATTTATAATATTATTGGGATAATAAGCAATCAATTTTTCATATGGGAGTATAAGATGATCGGTAGAAATAAGAGTATGTAGAAATTATTTTATTTCATGGCAATTGTACTATGTGATAAATTCTCTCTATCTTATTAATGAGTAAAGATCTACGGGATCTAATACATGAGTTTGAAAGGGTTAAAGTCCCATACTACTCAGTGTATATCTATGAAACCTATACCCGAGTTGAAAGGGTTAGAGTCCCATACTACTCGGCGTATATCTAAGAAATCTTATTCACGAGTTTGAAAGGGTTAGAGTCTCATACTACTCGGTGTATATCTATGAAATCTTATTCATGAGTTTGAAAGGGTTAGAGTCTCATACTACTCGATGTATAAGATAATTAATTATATGAGTAAATGTGGTATTTGTACTTTTGATATTTTATATAGTACAGTTATTTACTTACTGAGTTTTTAAATAAACTCACACTCCCTATGATTATTTTTTTTCAGATACAGAAAACAAAGAAGAAGAGAATCTGTTTGAAGATTAGAAACCCCTTGGGATTATTCTCTATTTCTGTCTGGTGGGATACCAGTACTTATTAATGTGAATACTAGAAATGCTCTGTACTTTCTATAGGTCTCCTAGGCTTGCGATGAGATAGAAATATCAGACTATGTATGTCTATATTTGCTTATCAGATGAATATAATTCTGTAGTGTGGAATGAATGATTAAGGTTGAATGTAAAACCTTACAGAATATATGTAAATGACGTATGTTTGAGAATTTTATTTAATGAGTAGTATCTTTTCACATGTTCAATTTTTGGGATGTGAAAGGCACATTACCGAAGAATCTTGGAATGTCATGCTATGGTTTAGCAAGGAACCCAGGTGAGTGAACTAACACTTCTTTAATATTATCTTAAGTGTTAAAGTAATGTGGTATAAAAATAGGTAATGACTATGGTAAAAATATGATTGATGATGATAATAATAATTATTATTATTATTATTATTTTTGGTTAGGAAGAAGGATGCACATGTGATTTAAGAGATGGTTGAGATTTGAGATAATTGAAATTATCTAGAGATTTATACTTGATGATTTATGATGTTGTATTTTATTATATTGGATGAATATTGTTTGTGTTTGGACGGGATAGTACCCTCTCTCATGTCAAGCGAGAAATCCGGGTAATAGAATGACTTGACCTCTGAGAGTAGAGACAACGATTCCTTCGGTAGGGAAGTGAGCCCGGATTTAATCCGTGAGGCACCCTGACCGTTGCTGATGAGGTTGTGCGTCATAGCGGGTTAATAAAATTGAGGAAATTGGTTGAGCGAGCCTACGGGCGCTCCCGGATATGATGAGATTGGTTGAGCGAGCCTACGGGCGCTCCCGGATATGATGAGATTGGTTGAGCAAGCTTACGGGCGCTCCCGGATATTTTGCCATTGACGAGTACTAGTTCCGTTGGTCTGAATTGTCTGATTGATTTGCAATTCTTTCATGTGTATTTTTCCTTATGATTTTATAATTTTTACCCATATTTTTTACTTTATTGCTTTTTCATAGCGAATTTTATTAGGGCGGGGATTGATTCGCTCATGGAGATTATTATCTCACACTCGTTGATTTTTCCTTTTCAGATGAGATAGTGAAGGAGAATCTCCCGCTAGAGGAGTAGTTGCCGTTAGACTGTCCCATTGTTAGGTGGGTCCCATATTGTTAGTATTTTATTTTTGTTAAGTTTAGGAAGCTCTGTAGTCAACTAGGACATCTAGGGGGTTCTCGGGTAGATAAACTACTTTATTTATTGTATTTATTTTGATTCAAATTTGAAGATTTATTTTGAGAATTTATGATACGAATTATGGTAGAAATCGAGATTTAAAAATTACGGGGTTTATTTATGTTAACATAACTTTGAGAATGAATGAAATATCATAATTTATTTTTTTAAACATTAAAATTGTATGAATTGATATTTTTTTTATATATTTATTTTAAGTAGTATTCATTCATAAATTAAATTAAATTTAATTAATATTAACCTTAATTAATATTTATTCATGTTTAAATGCTATTTCCTAAATATTAATCTATATTATATATAAATATATATATGTATATATATATATATATATATATATATATATATATATTGTTTTTCAAACTCTGATTTTTCTCTATGTACGCTAAATATTTCATATGAATAACTTAAAATGGGTAAAAATAGAGTTGTTAATTAGGCTTACTGTGACATAGAATTCGTGTCACCGTGCCGGTCACGTGATCGGAATTTGGGTCGTGACAGATTCAATCCATGTTAGAAGAGACTTGTGTTCATGAATCAACGTAAATGAGTTCCCACTGTTGGTTAGGCTTTGTTTTGATTCCTAACTTATCAAAAAAAAAATTGAAATTAAGTGAGGGGCATTTTGGTAAAATTATCTCATTAAAAAATACATACTAAAATATTAATTTTCCTTTACCTACTGATTTTTCCATTTCATACCACACAGTTTTTTTGCCTTTCTTTTTTTCCTTTTTCATTCTCCATTTCATTTCATTTCTCTCTTCCCTTTTCATTCTTACTCTTTACTCTGAACCAAACGAGTCGTAATGGAATCAATCTACATAGGGAAATTTCACAATCAAATCTCCGAAAAGATAATCATGGAAGCTCTAACATCAAATGAATTTGGAAAACACTCAACCAATCAAGAGAACAAATCTTTATCTGGAAATGTTACTTCAATGGAATTCGAAATAATGCCAAACTCTCTCAACTTCAAATCATTAACTCACTTACTTGTCCTCTCTGTAACTCTTCGGAGGAAATTATCCTTCACATCCTCAAGGATTATCAAATAGTCAAAAGGATCTGGATATCCTACCCGTGTCCATCAAACTCCTCTAATGGCGACCTACTCAAAATTGGCCTTTTCTTGTTGCCTTTATTTTCTTCAACTTAATTTTCACTTCTTTAAGTTTGTATTTGTGTATTTCCAGTACTTTCGTCTATGTGGTACTATGTTATGTTGTACTTCTTTCTGTATTTTCTATGCTGAACAAGCGCTGACGGTGTAACCGGTTTGCAGGAGGACCATTCTGCAAGCCCTATCCCTATGTTTCTATTCTTTAATGAATTTTCACTTTTCGCCCAAAAAAAAAAGATTATTCAATTTTATATGACACAATTCTGTTAATAACTAATTACTGACTAACGGGTAATTCATAAATTAGTTAAAATAATTCCCACAGTTTTAACCATAAATTGTAAATAGCAGCTCTCCCACGTTTTAAAAAGATTTTATGGGTAAAAATTAATTTACGAAGAGTTAATATGCATTTTACCACGAATCTGGTTCCTTTAAGTTTTATTTAAAAAAAAAATTATCAAATTAGACACAGAGATGGACATAAAGTAGGGATAGATGACTCATGGATAAGATAAGAGACGTAATTATGTGAATTTTGAACTTTTTTTTTTGGTAATTAGATTGTCATCGTGTAACGTTAATTGACATGTTAATGTATGTCTTAATATTTAATGGAGTTTTGAAAAACGTAAAATTATATATTTTTAGAAAATTAATTAGTAAATGAGATTGGAATATTTTTAGAACTAAAAGTATTAATTTTGTATTAAAGCAAATTAAAATTTTTGTTGTCTTATTATGATCGATCGACTTTGGTGGTTCTTAATGGATCATTTTATTAATTATTTGTAAATAAATTATTATTTAAGAGAATTATTTGTTAGCTTTTATAATTTAAAAGGTATTTGTTAATGATTTATAGTTGAATCGAGTGTTTACATTTTCTCCTATATATTATCCAATTAAAACTCTAATCACACTTTAACAAATTACTTATAAAATGAATAAATATCTAATTCAATAATATGGTCAAAAATTATTTTTTAATAATACAATTTTTAATTATAACGAAAATGACATGTGAGTTGTTAACTTACGCTAGCCACTAATTTCTAGCCTTCAATTATTAAAAAAATGACAATAACACTTTTCAAATGCCAATCTAGTGGCATACCTAAATTTTAGAACCAAATCTACCTATGGGAGTGGGGTAGGTCGGTTCATGTTGAGGTTTTTTTTTTTTTTGCTAATTAATTGATTTAGTTCGATTGACAAGTTATTTAAGAGAGAGAAAGATAGATAGAATTAACAATAAAACCTTACTAGAACAATTTTTAAATTTATTCGCCTAGAGGATATATATGTTACCTTGTTAAAATATTTATTAGCCTATAGGATATTTTAATATATTTTCATTCATAAGAAGGATATATCTTAATAAATTTTATGTAACAAAATTAGAGGATATTTTATTTTATGATTTTGTTTAAGTAACGTAAAAGAGGAAATTGAGTTAATTAACATTTATATCATAGGCAATTAATTTAACATATATATGTTTGAATTAATATGATCTTGAGACATATTAATTCAAATTATCAAATATGTAAGATGTAATAAAATATTTTTAAAAAAAAGTGGTAGGTGAATGTGTTAGTTGAAATTCGGATTGGTTCAAGTTTTTTTCTACCAACTCACCAATCCAATCCAAGATTTTGAACTTTCAAGGGTTGATATGTCAACATGAGTCAACATGACCTAATATACAACCTTATAGATATTATATTTATTCGGTTAATACATACAATATATATATATATATATATAATATTCAATTTAATTGGTGAGCTTGTAAGCTAAGAGTATTTTTAATGGTGAACCTCACTTGAATTACATATTGTGAGTCACACAATATCACATCACTACTTTTGATTTTAAGAAATTATATACTACTTTAAACAACTCTTCACTCTAATATTGCAACTCTTAATAACTCACAAATAGATTTTACAAATAATTCTCTACTAACATTTATTGTGAGTAAATTATTTTATTATTATTATTTTTGTATAAGAACTGATTTTTATGTAAGAACCGTTATTATGCATGATGAACTCTAGTGATAAATTTCAATAAAAATTAATTTTTAAATTTATAAACTCTTTAACAACTCACATTTAAGATGCCCTAACGAAGTTAGTGGGTAGTTGGTTGAAATTCAGATTTGAATGGGTCACGAAATACAATATCATACCTGTTGAATGGGTGAGTTAAACAGATTAGGGGTGTCTGCATTTCTTTTCTTTTTTTTCCTGGACTTTTATAGCAACAGTTTTTTCTGTTGCTAAAAGCTTCAGTAACGAAAATTTTGTTGTTCTGTTGTTGAAACTTTTAGCAATAGAAAAAACTGTTGCTAAAGGTAGTATTACACTGTACATTACTTTTTAGTAATGCAGAGAACCCAAATCTGAGTTAAACTGGTCAATTAAGAAGTTTGACTTATTTTTTATTACTTAATAAAAAATGATTTTCTTTTAAATAATAACATATGACTCAATAAAAAATTATTTCCAATCTTAATTTTTGTCTTTTGCAATTTGAAAGAAAGATATTCTTTAACTGATTAATAATATTTAGTAAATACTTTGACCAAATATGAACTAATTTTTATTACAATACTTCATAACAAATTATTGTAAAAACAATTTAAGATAAGTCATTTGACAGCAAGTATTTTTGAAAAAATTGACCAAACATAAATGGTATTAATAAGAATATTCAGTAAATAAAATTTCAGGAAGAATATTTAATACATCAATTTATCAAATATTAATTATTGACTATAAATCTATAATAATGATTTGTAACATTAATTGATTATGAAAACAGTTTTAAAATAATTGAAAAAAAAGACACGAAACAAGCATGAAAACCCTAAAATACATCAATTATGTTAGCGCAATTTAATTTTATATTTATTATATATATATGTTAAGTGCTAACAATTTTATTTTAATGGTATGTGCATATATATTGAAACAATATGTTGCTATTTATAATTGAATCTAAATTATTGATTTTTATAAAATATATTTTTGGTTGAATTTATTTGATATATTAAAGTTAGTTTGAAAAATTAATATTATAATATGTGTAGATACTTGACTTAAATTAATAATAGTGATGAAGTATTATTAATACTTGAGATCAACTCATTGGGTCAACCCATTGGACCTGATAAATGTATTATATTTCTCAAGATTATATGAATTTGATTTTTAAGTTCTGAGAATATCTATAAATATATATGAGTGTGTGACATAATATCCATCATACAAAATTTAATTTAAGAAAAATTATTCATGCTAACCTTGAAGAGTCTAGCCTATTCAGAGATTAATTATTATAAATCAAGATACACTCTTCTATTTGATTATATGATTTTATGGGCTACTATTATTACCAATTTATCTATTAAAATCCTTTAAATGATCAAATCGTGATTAGAGTATTAAATTTGTGATTTCAACCGTATTCCATATTTGAGTGAGATCATGAGATTTTGTTGTTTGCAATTGTAATTATGTTATAACATCCTGTCAAATTATCAAAATATTATCTCGAAAGACACCGCAAAATAAATTAAAATATTTTTGGAGAAGTTGAATTTTTAGACCGATTGAATATTTATATCTCTTTCAAGGTCCTAGTGTCGTAGACGTCATGAATAGTTGACCGTTTCATACTTCAGTGATCCAACCTGTCATTTTTCAAGGATTTTGACGGATTATTAAGAAATGTGGGTCCAAAATTTGGATTTATCATAATTTATTTTCATTCCACTTGTGTTACAGAAATTCTGGAGGATGTTTATGGTTGTGTGAAGTGAGGTGTTGTCTTCATTAAATAGGTGGAAAATTGAGATTGAATTTGATGTTAGATTCTCCCAAACTTACTTCTGCAAGACAACTTTGATACTTATCCACTAGCAAATATTTTGTTAATTTGCAGGCATTTGCTCCAGCACTTTGAAGAATACAAACTGCTCAAGACAACCAGATTGCAAAACATGTGGACAGCTATGTTGGCAAAAAATGCTAGAAAAAAGCACCTACATCAACTAAAAACTTTTATTTTGCCTCTACATTTTGTCAATGCTTGTAATATTTTTGACTTGTTAAACTGCTAGCTACAATTGCTGAAGTGAGGATCTGGTGTTTGTTTTGTAAAAAATAAACATCGTATTTGTCTTTACAGAGACTGTCAGCTTTTAGATCTAACAGTTAAGATTTTAATATCTTTTTTTTTAAAAAAATTATTAAAAAAATTATTTAAAATATGAACCGTTAGATCTAAAATCTGACGGTCAGGACAAGCATCGGATCTCACTCTTATTGTTGCTAGCCTCTCTTTTGCACCTTTCCTTTTACTTGCTTTGTATATGTTTACTCGCTAATATATTTTCTCTTTACCAAAAAAGAAAGAAAGAAGTGAGGCATTGTCTGCAAGGCCAAAGAGCAAGTTGTCATATGCAAATAGGAGGTGAGATTTTATCAAACAAATAAATAGATCAAATAAGAGGCATAAAAGATACTTTTACCTAACAAATAAATAGATCAAATTAACTTCACAAAAAAAATTAAAACACAAAATTAAAAAAAATTAAATTAAGATGTTTAATTTAGGGATGTGCATGGGTTGAGTTGAGGAAATTTTAAGAACCAAACTAATAAAAATGAGTTGGGTTAAGTTAGTTTGAATTGAGATAGTTTTACTTATTTAACTCAATCCGTTATCAAATAGATTGATTTAGTTTGAGTTGGTGGGTTGAGTTTTTTTTTTTTTAAAAAAAAACGGTAGACTTAATTTAAAATGCTAGAATTAAAAATAAAAAAATAATAATATGATTATGTCTTACATGGTTATATGTTTTTTAGAATTAAATCTCATCTATAACTTAATATCAAGTTGATTTTTTCTTTTTTGGAGTTTATTAAAACTAAGATGAAAGATAGAATAATAAACTTTTAAATAAATGAATTAGAGGTTTAATAAGTAATTAAGATGTTAGATGTTATATATGGTACTATAAATTATTATTGAAAGAAAAAAATATTGTAAAGGAATCTAAATATCATTCCTACTAAATCCTATTTTTTTACATACAACATATATCCATAACATAGAATTACAACAATACCAAAAAGATAAATGGGTTCGTGGGTTGGTTTGGGGTCGACAAGCTAAAAAAAAATAAAATCGAATTAATTCATCAATCTAACTTATCCCAATCTTATAAGTTAGTTTGTGTTAAACAAATTGACAAATTGATTTGTTCTAATAAACACTCCTAAATTAATTCGTTAAGAATAAGTGTACATTTCTTTTAATAAATCAATGAGGAATACTGATGTTACAGATACTTATACATTCGGCACATTTATTAAATTTCCTAGAATTTGAATAACGTATATTTATTTTTAAAAAAATTCATAAGAAGTAGGTCCATTATCATTATTGCATGAAAGGGTGAAATTTTAATTTATAATATATTTTAATTTTAAATTTAAATTTGATATTTTTTTTAGAATATATTTGAATAAAGGAGAATTAAATTATCAAAATAAAAATTTCACTTCACTCTTTATTTTTCTCCGTTATTTCCAATTCAAACATATATCTATCAGTTTGATTAGAATTGTAGTGAAATCCCACTATTTTAGTTTAAGTTAAACAAGTTGATAGGTTGATCCGTCCCAATAAACATTCCTAAATTAATTTGTTAAGAATAAGTATACATTTCTTTAATAAATCAATGAGGAATACTAATGTTGCAGGTACTTATATATTCGGCACATCTATTAATTTTCCTAGAATTTGAATAACGTATATTTATTTTTTTTTAAAATTCATAAGAAGTATGTCCATTATCATTATTGCATGAAAGGGTGAAATTTTAATTTATAATATATTTAAATTTAAATTTGATATATTTTTCTTAGAATATATTTGAATTGAGGAGAATTAAATTATCAAAATAAAAATTTCACCTCACTCTTTATGTTTCTCCATTATTTCCAATTCAAACATATATCTACCAGTTTGATTAGAGTGATAGATGGAATTGTAGTGAGATCCCACTATTTTAGTTTGGGTTAAACAAGTTGACAAATTGGTTTGTCCCAATAAACAGTACTCCTAAATTAATTTGTTAAGAATAAGTGTACATTTCTTTTAATAAATCAATGAGGAATACTGATGTTGTAGATACTTATACATTCAGTACATTTATTAATTTTCCTAGAATTTGAATAACGTATATTTATTTTTAAAAAAATTCATAAGAAGTAGGTCCATTATCATTATTGCATGAAAGGGTGAAATTTTAATTTATAATATATTTTAAATTTAAATTTAAATTTGATATATTTTTCTTAGAATATATGTGAATTGAGGAGAATTAAATTATCAAAATAAAAATTTCACCTCACTCTTTATTTTTCTCCATTATTTCCAATTCAAACATATATCTACCAGTTTGATTAGACTAATAGATAAAATTGTAGTGAGATCCCACTATTTTAGTTTGGGTTAAACAAGTTGACAGATTGATTTGTCCTAATAAACACTCCTAAATTAATTTGTTAAGAATAAGTATACATTTCTTTTAATAAATCAATGAGGAATATTAATGTTGCTTATACTTATATATTTGGCACATCTATTAATTTTCCTAGAATTTGAATAACGTATATTTATTTTCAAAAAAAATTCATAAGAAGCAGGTCCATTATCATTATTGCATGAAAGGGTGAAATTTTAATTTATAATATATTTTAAATTTAAATTTAATTTTGATATATTTTTCTTAGAATATATTTGAATTGAGGAGAATCAAATTATCAAAATAAAAATTTCACTTCACTCTTTATTTTTCTCCATTATTTCCAATTCAAACATATATCTACCAGTTTGATTAGATTGATTGATGGAATTGCAGTGAGATACCACCATTTAAATGCCTAAAACATAACCATGTGGAAGATTATATATTGTATAACCCTTTTATATATTTTGATATTGACCAAAATTAACTCTTAGAAGTTTAATTATAAATAAATAAATGATAATTCAAATTAAAGCTTAGTCCTTTCTATTATTAGATGACAAAGTCTCTCATTATTCAATCTCAAATTTTCTATTGTCAAAAGTTATTTTGACAAATAAAGATTAAATTGAGATAAATATAATTTTTTAGAGATTAAATTGAAAAATTTAATTTTTTTAACAAGTAAACTGACATAATTATAATTTCTGAATGCTTCAAAAAAAAAATTTTACACGTATTTTAGTTTTTATGAAGAAATTGATAGTAAATATATATATATATAAAATTAGAACAAATTACTAATTTATCTCCAAAAATATAATTGTCTTAATTTATTTAATAAAAGATTAAATATTTCACTTTAATTTTTTTTAAAAAAATGCATTTATTTCATATTAGTGATTATTTTTGTCAAAATGACTTTTAACAATAAAAATTTTAAGATTTAATAACGAAAAATTTTATGATTTACATAAAAAAAAAGATTAAATTAAGACAAATAAAATATATTAATGACTAAATTGAAGCATTTATTTTTAAGCATCTAATTGAAAAAAAATTATAATATTTCACAAATTAAATCAGTAATTTGCTCAACCAAAAAAAAAATACACGTCCAATTTTCTTTTTTTTTTTTAATTAAATTGCTTTAGCGTGCACGATTTGTTGGCCATCATAGCCACTAGGCAGAGTCTAGTCATTCTCCATGTGTTGCCACGTCATTTATTCAATATGTACAAAGCCAAAGTGTGGTGGAAAATACAATATTACCCTTCACTGAATGCGAAGTTTGTCGTCATACTTATTCTTAACTTTATTTTGGATTTTGCTGCGTAAACCAGTTGTCAGGGTTGACATTACCTTTTTTTTTTTTTTTGGATGTGAACCTAAGATAACTTATGTCTCTTTGAATTTGAGACTAATTTTTATCAGGTCGAAGGTTAAAATTTTTTTAGTAAGTATATTTTTTAAAATTTAAATTTGTATTCTCTTTTTTATAAAAAGAAGCTGCCAACCACTTTAACCAATAGCTTGATATCCATTATTGATCTTATGACTATTAATACTATGTAATGTTATCAAATCCAATAATAAATAAAAGAATAAGAATCATGAATAGAAAATACAAAAGAATGGTTATAGATTCTTTTGGAAAAAAGTATATTACATTAATTCTTTTAAAATTTAATTAAGTATACTTATATATATCGTATTTGTTTTGAATACTATATTTGTTATGTGACATTTTTATAGAAATAATTATATGGTTTTATTTTTATTAAATAATTTATCTTTTTATACAACGTAAATTGTTTGAAAGACAAAAAATAATTATATAGTTTTGTTTTTATTAAATAAAAATGACTTTGAGACATAATAATTATTATCCTTAAAAAATTTATGTATGTGTACGATTCTTTTTGATACAACAAACATTTTGGAACATTTTATTTGGATATTTTTTAGATCCCATTCACTCTCTATAGAATTTTTATTAGGATATATATATATATATATATAACTTAGACTTGATAAATAGGGCATCATTTACATACCTTTAGAAAAATACTTTTTTGTTTGATATGAAACTTCAAATCTATTTTAATATTATATTATTTGTATATGAATATTAATTAATATATTATATTAAATTAACTTAGACTTGATAAATAGGGCATCATTTAAATACACTTAAAAATATCATTTTTTTTATTCGATGTGGAACTTCAATTTTTCTTTAATATTATATCATTTGTATATGAATATTAATTAAATATACTATATTAAATTAACTTAAACTTAATAAATGGGACTTCATTTAAATATCTTTAGAAATTTTTTTTTGTTCAATGTGGGACTTCCATTCCACTTTATATTATAAGCTACATTACCTTTCATTAGTTTTGTTGTTAATAAGATAACAAAAATTGATAAGTAATTTTATTTTTGAATAAAATTCATATCAGATAAAAAGTTAATTTAAAGATGGCAAATAAATTTAAAAAAGCTGAATATACTTTTCAAAATAAAAGATAACAAATATATTTTAATTAAAATATAAAAAAAAACATTTATAATTTACTCTTTCACACATTTTTTTATTACTTTTCGTTTTCCTTCAAATATAAAATACATATAGAGTATTTACCAAAAAAAAATAGAGTGCGTTTGATACGAAGGAAATAAAAAGAAAAGAGAATAAAAATGTAATATTTTACTAAAATATCTCTATTTTTTAATAAAAAAGAAAATTGATTGTTTTTTAAAAAAAGAAAAAACTATGAAGAGTTCAATCTTTTGATATTTTGAGTTCTTTCACTATTTGATCACATTGAAATTTATGTGTATAATAATTAAAAAATAATTTACACAAATTTTAAAGTGATCAAATAATAAAATATTAACCACTTAAATAATTAAACTCTCAATAAACTTATAATTTTTAAAAAAAGAATTTAAATAAATTCCCACCACCTTTTCCATTAATTCAACATTAAATCATTGTGTGAAAAGATATCAAACATTCCGGTGAAGACACATGCGCGATTTTATCATTGTATATCAAACTTTTTTTTTTAAATAAGTTATCATTTTGGTATATATATATATATATATATAACGATACATTATTTTATTATTCATTTTCTTCAACAATCTTTAATTCTTTACAAGACATAAATATGATTCATTAATATCATTGCAAAAAATTTATCAAATAATTATTCTTTTTGAAAACGTATAATGTATAAAAAGTTATGTTAAAAATATTTTTAAAATTGTGAAATACCGTGTGTAACTTGGACTTTGGCAGCAAATTAAAGTAGAAAGAAAGGTGATTGGTACCCATGGGAAGAGTAATTTGCTTGGAATTCTTTAGCCTTGCCTTCATTTTCTCACCAACTCAGAAACACATCTTTCTCCTGCCCTCTTTTCTTGGAATTAAATTCTTGACTTGGCAGGTTCAATCCTAAGCTCACCTACCACTCAAAAACTTTGATACTCATTTTATGTTGCTTTCTATTTTCATCTTAGCAAATTAATATTCACATATTTATATTTTTATTATCAAGTTATTATTAAAAAACATATTTAAAATTAATCATACGCTATTAAATTATATAAACATATCGGTCAAAGTATATTTTACTTCTCTAACGTTTACACTAAATTTCAATCAATCTCGTCCTTAACATATTTTTCACTTCAATTATGTTTTTTATGTTTCATTTTTATTTCAAATATACTTTTTTTATTAATGCCTACTATTTCACTGACAGAAAATGTTGACTGAGTAATTAGTAAAAATGATAAATTTAAAACAAAAATAAAATATGCTGGACCAAAATCTATCATTTTTACCTCTCTAATTTTTTTTTTCTTAATTTATGTCCTATATATTTTATTTTTGTTTTAAATTTACTCTTTTTGTAATCACCTTATTAACATTTTTTTTAGTGGAAGAAACGACGTTAGTAAAAAAGAATATATTTAAAATAAAAATAAAACTTATAAAACATAAATGATAAAAAAAAAAGTTATGGAGAAAATTAAAATTTGATGTAAATTTAAAAAACTTAAAAACAACTTTTGTTAAAAATATATAATTATTTTTCCATCATATAAATAAATAATTTCATATAAGATTTTTCCATTATATAAATATGTGTCATCATCGTCGCTTACCCAGTTTATGTTTCAATTCCATAATGGGCCTCTCTCTCTCTTTCTGACACATCGATTTTCTTTTCTTTTCGTTTCGTTTCTTTTCTCCGCGTCTTCCATGGCGGCCACCAGTTCCGCACGATTCCTTTCACATTCCTCATCTCCTTCTTCTCTTCTCGCCTCGCACTCTAATTTGACCTATTTCCGAAAAACGCATTTAAGAATCGGCTCCAGAATCTCCTTCGAGCCGGCTTCGTTGAGATATATCAGAAAAAACAGAGGAGGAGGATCGACGGAGCGTGGAGAGAGTGCGAGAACGACGCGGAGGCGATGGGCGGTGAGGTGCGTGGCGGAGGGGATAGAAGAAGGAATGGTGAGAAGAGAGGCGGTGCCGGAGAGGTACAAAGTGGCGTGTTTGGTCGCGTGCGTTATGTGCCTCTGTAACGCCGACCGAGTCGTTATGTCCGTCGCCGTCGTTCCTCTCGCCGCCCAACACGGCTGGTCCAGCTCCTTCCTCGGCGTCGTTCAGGTACTTCGTTCTTGCCGTTTTGCATTCTTTCGCTTTGATTATCGGCAATCTAAATTTACAGTATAACTATATAAAAGTTGAAGCACAGATGATTGTTTTAAAAAAAAAAAAATTGTTTTTGTTTTTGTACCACTGCTGAGGAAGCGCAGTTTATCAGACATGTAATTATTTTATTTTATTTTTTTTTTAATTTTGATTGTCCAATTCAAACTATCATAATAGAAACTGCATTTTGTAATTATTGCAGAGAATTTGAATTCAATCTCACTTTAGTTTATTGGGATCGAATTAGACCAGGTCATAAACGTATAAACTTCTTTCAATTTTTATTTTGTCCATTTATGAGATTTGAACTATAACTTTATTGAGACAGTGAGATGGAACAAGTGCTGGATAATTGAACCAACCAATGTTAATAAAAAAGAGTAAATTATTGATTTATTTTTTAAAGTTACAATTATCTCAATTTAGTTTAATATATATTTTGATTTTAATTTAATCATTTTTGTTATTAAATTACAAAAATTTATTATTGTTAAATTTTAATTTTTTTATTGTCAAAAGTTACTTTAATTAATAAAAAGATCATATTGAGACGTACATAAATTTTTAAGAATTAAATTGAAATAATTATAATTTTAAAAATTATATTAATAATTTACTCAAAAAATAATAAAGATTGCGATAAGGTGGATAGGGACAAAAAAAGAGCAAACTATTGATTTAATTTTTTCAAAGTTACAATTATTTCAATTTGGTCCTTAAAAATTTAAGTGTCTCAATTTAATTTTTAAAATATTTTTTTGTTTCATTTTGATTATTTTTGTTACTAATTATAAAATTTAATATTGTTAAATTTTAAATTTTTCGTCATTAAAAATTACTTTGATAAAGAAGAATCATATTAAGAGGAATATAAATTTTTAGAGATTAAATTAAAATAATTATATCTTGAGAATTATATTAATAATTTACTCAAAAAATAATAAAGATTGCGATAAGGTTGATAAGGTGGATTGGGACAATTTTTCACTACTCGTTGAAGAATCAATCACCCAAAGGATATAGAAAGTAATTAACTAAATCATATAGAATTTCTTGGTTTGAAACTTTCTCCATCGCCATGCTCTCCTAATTGTATTTCATCTCTTGATTTGCTCGAATTATATGAGTTGTTATTGGAGGATATAGGTATATTACCATTATTTAGAATTTTTTCATGCATCAAATAATTTCTAAATAAAATATCATCAATTAATATACTTATATAATATTAAATTGAAGTTTGAATGAAACTGAATGGTTGACCAAATGGATAAACTTGTAAAGTAAGAATTTACACGCGCGCCACGCACTTCACTTTTCAGTTGTTCCATTGTCTTGTCAACGATTGATCAATTAGACTTGAAGGGATTGAGGCGAATTGGGTTGAAATTGTCATTCTCAAGAAATGATGAACAATAATATAATATTTTGGAGAGAAACTAAATATAGTATTTAAAACTAATAGAGTGTTAAATTATTGGAAATAAATTAATTTTGAGAAAAATTATAGGCTTCAATTTTAATTTACCCTTTTCTGGTTACTTCTTTTTTTTTCTCCTTTTTATTTATTGACAAAAAATATAGAATGAAATTAAAATTTTAATCATTTAATAATCAAATAAATATTAAGATTAAATAAATTCTACTTTTCGCAGTATGAGTCATATACGGAACCACAAGAGTCAAGAAACCAAACGACATAATCAGTAAGGTTAGTTTGTCTTGTGTTAGGTAACAAGTAAAGTTAGTTTGTCTTTTGTGGTTTAAAGTATTTGGTTAAATTCTTGTGTAATTTATTTCATAATCATATCAATGTCAATAATAAATCCATATTATAATACATGACTTTTAGGCGCTTGGTCAATGATTTCTAAAGTTATATATTAATAAATTATTAAAATGCAATATAAAAAATAGAGGTTAAAATATATATGTGAGAGCGGGATCCAGTGGAAAGTTCAAATAATAAATCCACATAATTTCTTATACTGCCTGCCAAGTACGGAAGTACAGTACCAAACATTCCATTTCATGATTCATTTCTCAAGTTGTTGTTGCATATTTGTCATTCTAATTGGAGAAAATTACTGAATTAGTCTCACAATTTTTTTCATTTGGTACTTTAAAAATTAAGTATTTTAATTTAATTTTTAAAAAATAATATTTGTCTCAATTTAATTATTTTTATTATTAAACCACAAAATCTTTTGATGTTAAATCTTAAACTTTTCACTATTAAGACGAGATATTTAATCTTTTAAAAATTAAATTGAGATAATAATAAATTTTTAAGAGCTAAATTAGTAATTTGCTCTATGTATATAACTTTGTTATTATAATAAGAGTAAGTTATTAATTTAGTTCTTGAAATATTATAATTTTTTTTTCAATTTGGTATTTAATATATCAAACATCTCAATTCAGTCAATGAAAAAGTGTATTGGTTTCAGTATGATATTTTTGTTACTATATCACAAAATATATTGTTGTTAAATATTTTAATTTTTGTTACCTAAAATCATTTGACATAGAAATAGATCAAATTAAAACAAAAGACAATTTTGGAGACCAAATTGTAAGTTACTCTCTTATATTTAACTTTGTCATTGTAATAAGAGTAACTTACTGATTTAGCTCATAAAAGATTATATTTTGTCAATTTAGTATTTAAAAAATCAAGTGTTTCAATTTATTAACTAAAAGACACACTGCATGTGTCTCAATTTGATTTAGTTGTTAAAAGTCATTTTAACAAAACTTTTAACAAAAAGAGGGACTAGATTAAAATAAACATACTTTTTAAAGACTAAATTAAAATAATTATAATTTTTGAAGGATCAAATTAGTTATATACTCCTTTGTAATAATGCGATGAGCTGAATTAATCACTGGCTAACACAAAGTCCACAACGAAATGGTGAGCAGTCGTCGTTCCTGTGGGGATACATATTCTCGTCGGTGATCGGAGGAGCTCTGGTGGACAGATATGGCGGAAAGAGAGTGATGGCGTGGGGTGTCATTCTGTGGTCTCTCGCCACTCTGCTCACTCCTTGGGCTGCCAACCACTCCACTCTCTGCTTGTTGGCTGTTCGAGCTTTCTTCGGACTCGCTGAAGGCGTTGCTCTTCCCTCCATGACCACTCTCTTGGCAAGGTGACGTCTCTTCCTAAAATTACTTCATCTGAAACATGATAAATATTTCAATTTCATTGTTAAAAGATTATATATGTTTTTGAAAGGTGAAGTATCTCAATTTAGTTATTTGAAATTTATCAACAAGTGGATTGTGAGACTTAGTATCTCTCCCTCTCATGCTTACTTTTTATGAGAAGAGATATATAACCTTTGAAACTTTGAATTTCAATTTATTTCTTGTATTGTTTTTAGGTAAAAATGATATATTGAATCATATTATGACTAAAAAAATAAAATTATAGACTGATTTGGAGGACCAAACTATAAAAAATAAGAAGCATGGAAGCAAAGAATAAGGACTAAAATGAATAAACTAAAAAGTTTGTAGAAGATGATTTTGACAAAGAACAAAATATATTCTTAAACTAAGGACCTAAACGAAGTAGAAGACGAGTTTATATCAAATAAATGATAAAAGGAAAATTTTGACTAAAGACTTTAGTGAATAAACTAAAATATTTTTTTTAATTAAGGAGTATAGGTGGCTGCCACTGACAGGTGCTTTTTGCCATATAGTATTCTAGGAAACATTTCCATTAACTTAACTAGTAGAATTGTAAAAATAAAAAAAGATATATATGACAAAAATTAAAATATGTAAAACATAAATGGACTACTTTTGAGGCATAAATAAAACTTAGTGTTTAGAGATTAATTTGAAATAATTATAATTTTTGAAAGGTTAAATTAATAATTTACTCTTACCTATATATTAGGATATTACAGAATGTAATATTTTTTTAACAACAATTTTTTTTATTATTAAGACTTTCAACAACACTTAAACTATTAGAGAGGATTCAGATCCATTGTATTAGTAGTGGGGACCAAGATCCTCTCTTATTCCATGGAAGAGGAATGGGAGGGTCTGGATTGATTGTGACCATTCACCATAAACATCTATGGTTCACAATTAAACTTTAATTTTTTTAAAAAATTGAAAATTTTGAGGAAAAAAAGACTAAAAAATTAGGACTGTCGCTATCAATAATCATGATTTAGGAACAGAGGCCAGAAAGGACCTAATTCATTGTGTTGGGCCCTACTAAAAGTGTATCTGAGGCGTGTTTATGTTTATTTATGATTAGTTTAATACTTCAATCTATTGAAGTTTTTTGTTAATTTAGTTTATCCAAGAATTCTCTTAGTAAATCTCACCAAAATAAGAACAAGGAAAATATTTTTTTATGTCATGAAAATTTGTTTAGATATTAACAAAGGGAAATTACGTACAACCTCCCTAAACTATAATCCAATTATAATTTTAGTCCTTAAATTTTAAAATATAACACTTTATTCTCTTATGCTATCACACGTAGCGAAAGTCTTGTATAGTAGTTAAAATTAACTTATAAAAACTGAGTGGGAGGAAATTAGGAAAGATGATAGAAGCATAAAGTATCTGTGATAATTTATGTTGTTTTTCAAATACTATATTTAATTTTTTTTTTGGCCTGAAAATACTAAATTTAATTGATATAAGACATTTGCTAGAATGATAATTTGCTCAGTTTATCTTCTTGTCTGTTTGTCAAGCCTACCTATATTGTCAGTATTGAAGAAAGATATCAAGGTCTTAATAATGCACATGAATTCTTTGATGTAACAATAAGGTGTTGTTTGTGTATTTTAAATAACTTATTTAAGTACTTATAGAATTTGGTTCTATTTAAAAAAGTTTATTTAGAGCTTATTTAGTTTATCTTATGACATAAATGTTTATTCATGTGTTTAGAAAAGTTTATAGAATTAGCTTACGCACGTGTTGAGGACCAAATTAGTAATTTAACTTTTGTGTTTGGGGAAATTCAAAGTTAAATTAATCTTGGTATTGGTCTATTTGAATAGGTGGTTTCCGAGTGAAGAAAGGGCAAGTGCAATTGGCATCTCAATGGCTGGATTTCATCTTGGGAATGTGATAGGCTTGTTGCTAACTCCTATGATGTTATCATCCATAGGAATTTCTGGTCCTTTTATTTTATTCTCATCTTTGGGGTTTCTCTGGGTATTGACATGGGCATATCAAGTCACAAATGATCCTCAAGACAGTCAGTTCATCAGTTTCTCAGAGCTAAGATTAATCCAAGCTGGGAAAAGTACAAATTTTCCCAGAAAAAGTAGCAGCTTCCCTCCTCTGCGCCTTCTGCTATCTAAATTACCGTCTTGGGCTATCATAGTTGCCAATGCAACTAACAACTGGGTGAGGTTTTCTCTTCTTCTTCTAATTACTGATTTAATCCCAAAAGATGAGTAAAGTACTAATTGGTCCCTGAAAGATACCCATTTTTTAAAAATTATTTAGTCCCTGAAATTTAAATGTTGAATGAGTTAGTCTTTATAATTTAGAAATTCAGTACAATTAACCTTTTTGTAAGACTAAATTATATATTTACTTATATTTGAGGAATTGATTCAATAACGATATTTAACAAATTCACAACATTTAGGGACTAAATTGTATAGAAGCAAACTATTAGGGACTAGACAATTGACCCATGTATCTTCTAGAGACAAAATTGTTAGTATAGTTTTTTTTTGAGTAAATTACTAATTTAGTCCCAAAAAGAATGTAGTTTTCTTAATTTGATCCTTAAAAGATCAAGTATCTTCATTTAGTCCTTGAAAAATTGCATGTCTCAATTTGGTCCTTTTTGTTGCTAAATAAAAAATCTATCATTGCTAAAAGTCACTTTCACAAAAAGAAAGATCAAATTGAAATAAGTACAACATTTAAGAGACTAAATTAGGATAATTGTAATCTTTTGAGACCAAATTAATAATTTATTCTTTTTATTTAGGCAAAAGTATTTTTTATGTCCCTACCGTTTACATTAAGTTTCAATTTTGTTCTTAACTTTTTTTTTGTGTCAGTTATATCCCACATGTTTTATTTTTGTTTCAGATCTACCTATTTTACTAAAGTTGTTTATTCTGTTGACGGAAAATGCTGACTGAGCGGTTAGTAAAAAAGGTAGATTTGAAGCAAAAATAAAACATGTAGGATATAACTGACGTAAAAAAATGTTAGGGATGTAAAAAGAATATATTTCAGTCTTATATGTTTTATTTTTGTTTCAAATTACCCTTTTAATTGACCATTTAGTCAGCATTTTCTGTTAGTAATATAGACCGCATTAGTAAAAAGGTAGATTTGAAACAAAAATGAAACATGTAGAATATAACTAAAACAAAAAAAAATTAAGGATGAAATTGAAATTTAGTGTAAATATTAGGGAAGTAAAAAATACTTTTACCTTTATTTTAAGGATATGCTTGGATTGGAAATAATGGAAGGAAAGGGAAGCTTTTGTTTAAACTTCTCCATTGTTTGGGAGTTATCAACAAGGAGTTTGTTTGGGAAGGGAAACCTTGTTTCCCTACTCCC
Organism: Biancaea sappan; assembly: GCA_037074585.1. NCBI lineage: Eukaryota > Viridiplantae > Streptophyta > Magnoliopsida > Fabales > Fabaceae > Biancaea > Biancaea sappan. The sequence continues at coordinate 6,860,352 of CM073495.1, forward strand.
AAACATACCTTTTCCTTCCTTAGATTTGGAAAGGTTAGCTAAGAATTCTTCATTGTCCTAATCTCTTCGTTTCTGTTTCTTTTTCCTCCATTATCTTCCATCCAAACATACCCTTAAGGTGAATGAAACAAATTTTTGTGCCAATAAGAATCTTGCTCAGTTAGCCATTACTAATGTTGACCAGCATATTTGCAGGGATACTTTGTTCTCCTCTCATGGATGCCAGTTTATTTCAACAGTGTAATTATCTTCTCAATCTTTTGCATCATTTTATCTGTGGTTTGTTTTATTGTTAGAAAATTGTAATTAGCATCATATCCAATCATAGTCATCTCTCTTTAATTACTTGGGTTCCATATCTTTGTGTGAAAAGTAGAGTTCATTTTGCAACTTCAGTCGTCTATTTGAATTTTAAGGTCACATGATAGTATCTTATGAGTAGATAAAACAAACAACAAAGATTGAAGATGCTGCCACATGGGCCATGGCCCCCGGAACTCAAATGGATGGCTTATATCATGAAATTGATTCTTCTTTTTACACGTAAAACGAAGAAAATTCGAATATCATAAGATCATTTAAGAGGAGATTTTGCATCGTGCAAAATCCAAAGACACCCCGATTTAATTAAAAATAAAAAAATAAAAAAATTGTAACTCTTGTCATCATGTTAGCTAAAAATGACTAATTCTTTGGATGAATTATGATGTAGTTCCCTGTTAATGATCATAGTATTTCTGAAAGTTACATGTAAATATGAATACCTTTTAGATATGAATTGTGGAACTTCTAAGCATGACTTTATTGTTTCTTCTCTTTTATTGATCCTCAGGTATATAATATAAATCTGAAGCAAGCAGCTTGGTTCAGTGCAGTTCCATGGGCAACAATGGCGGTTTCAGGCTATATAGCTGGTGCGGCTTCAGACTCCTTAATTAGGGCAGGGTACCCTCTAACGTTTGTGCGAAAGGTCATGCAGGTAAGTCTTCCAGTTCATCACCTTCTTGCAAAAAGGACGTCTCTGCAATTCTAATATTCTTACTGCTTATTGTTGGTTTTAGATATGAATTAAAGTCTACAGAGATCAATGCTATTGCGAGCAAATTATTAATTTGCCTCCCGAAGGATTATAATTTTTTAATTTAGTCTCTGAATAACTATATCTGTCTCAATTTGATCATTATGTTGTTAAACCGCTAATCTATTGATGTTAAATCCTAAATTTATAGTTGTCAAAAGTCATCTTGACGAAGTGATTACATTGAGATGATTGATATTTTAAAGAATAAATTAAAAAAATATAATCTTTCATGGAGTAAATTAGTAATTCACTCTTGATGAAATATTCATTAAAAATCCATGAGCAACAAAGAAACCATTGTCAATATTTGAAAATAGGAAAAAAATACTTTTTACGTTCATAACCTTTATACTAAATTTCAATTTTGTCTCTAATATATTTTTTTATGTCAATTATGTTTTACATATTTCATTGTTATTTCAAATCTACTATTTTTACTAACGCTGTCTATTCTATTGACAAAAAATATTAATTAGGCGGTTAGTAAAAAATTTTGAGTCAGATATGTTTCATTTTGTTTCAAATCTATCATTTTTACTAATCACCTAGTCATTATTTTCTGTTAGTGAAATAGATAGCGTTAGTAAAAAGGACAAATTTGAAACAAATATGAATTGTCCGCAATTAGCACTAAGATTGAACTTTACAGTTTTAATCGTTGTCATCTATTTTGGATTGGATGACCGCAATTGAAGTAAGAAAATAAATTATTGCATTTGATACTGCAGAGTCCAATTTTTGTGGCAACTGCAGACCAAATTCACATTTGTATTGCAGAAAATGTTAGAAAGAATTTACATTAATAAAAACTATCTCCTTATCATTTCTCATGGTTGTAAATTACAGTCTATTGGATTCATTGGTCCTGGGCTGTCCTTGCTCTGCTTGAATTTTGCCAATGCACCATCAACTGCTGCTATTCTCATGACTGCAGCTTTGAGCTTGAGTTCTTTCAGCCAGGCTGGTTTTCTGCTCAACTTTCAGGTAAGTTCATCACAGATTCTCAGATAGAAAGATTAGTAGATCAAGCCAATCATTACTAAACATATGAGCATCTTAGAGGAGAATCCTACTAAAAGATTCAGAAATTCTTAAATATACCTTGTCTATAAATTGTTAGAAACTGACATATAAGTAGATTTTGAGTGTGCTTATATGTCTCTTCATAGTTAGCTTTGGTCTATCTATAAATTTTGAGTGAATTACTGATTTAGTGCTTGAAAGATTGTCATCTCAATTTAATCTCTGATAGACTGGATTTGTTTTAATTTAGTTTTTTTGTTGTCAAATCTCAAATTTTTGTGTTTCCTAAAGTCACTTCGATAAATAGAGAGAAAAAAAAGTGAGACAAATACAATTTTTATAGACTAAATTAAGGCACTTAATCTTTTAAGGACTAAATTGAAAGAATTATAATTTTTCTGGGTACCAAATCAGTAATTTCCTCAATATTTTTCTTCAAAAAATTTGTCTGGCTTGTTATGTATATTTATAAACCAAGTCTTCCTAAAACTTTTTTCTTGTAAATTTCAATTCATATTACAAAGAAATAATATGAATCTACTGTCAATTGTAATATTTGTAAAACTCACACCTTATATATTTTACTTGACCAGGACATAGCTCCCCAGTATGCTGGAATTCTACATGGTGAGAAGTTCTTTCATTGTAGCTTTTTTTTTAGGACATTGCTAAAATTATCCTTAAAAGATATATGAGTTGACTGTTTAATCCTTAAAAATTCAACTCTATATGATTTAATCCTGAATGTTATAGACTTGTTACATATCGTTACTGAATTAGTTCATTCAAAATAAATAAATATACAAATTAGTCTTATATAAGAACCAAACTAACTCGTCCGACACTTATATTTCAGGAACTAAACAATAATATATGTATCTTTCAAGGACCAATTTGTATATTTACTCTTTTTTTTTTCTAACCATACTACTATTACAGGAATATCAAACTCAATTGGGACTCTAGCAGCTATCATAAGCACAATTGGAACTGGTTATTTTGTGCAATGGCTGGGATCCTTCCAAGCATTCTTAACTGTCACAGCAGTTCTCTATTTTGTGGCCACCATTTTTTGGAACCTTTTCGCCACCGGCGAGCGGGTTTTTGGACATCAAAAGTAGGGTTATACAAATATCCGGTTGGTTCAATAAACTCGATTCGATATAAATCTGTCCAAAATCGACCTGAGTACACCCCTAATTAAAAGTAAAAGAGTCAATAAATGTAATATTTGAAAACAATTTTTTTCTTATAGTACTAGGATTTTTTACATGATTCTTTTAGCTACAGCCAACCTTGGTGTGGAAAATTGTATATGTAGAAGTAAACTATATATGATTCTCTCATGTAATATGATAGTAATGTGATGAAGGAAAAAATAAAAAAGACACAACAATATTTTTGTTTTTTGATAAATAATTTTCTTGTGTCTACATTTTAGCCTATTATGTTACAATTTACATGATAATTAGAGGATTTGAAATCCATCATAACCTTGCGTAAAAAACTAGTGATTTCATGTTAATATAAGTTAATTTGCTTTTGAACTCTTGATTTAAAAAACTCATTTTTTTTAAAATTAACATTATCATTATATTTAAGTAGTCTCTTGAGCAATAAATATTCACCTTGATACCTATTTAATAATCTCGAGTTATTAATTTTTCTAATAGATCGTTATTTTTAAGGCTCTCAATGAAATACCTGTAAAAGATTGTTTATTGTTAAACAGAAACACTAATTAGTTGTAGAAAGTACTAAATTTTTTTTATTTTGTAATAATTTATGTATTAGGCAAAAATAGTATTTTGGTCACTTATCCTTATTTTAAGTTTCAATTGAGTCTTCTATCTTTCAAAAGTTTCATTTTGCTTATCTATTTTCCAAAATTATTTTGTTTTGGTTCTTTACCGTAAGAGTCGTTAACTCAACTAACGAAATAACATATCAAACAGTCGTTAACTCAACTAATGAAATAACATGTCAAACGTTACGTAGATGCTAACCCAACTAACAAAATGACATGTCAAAGTTGTTTTGGTCTTTTATCTTTATTTTATGTTTTTCAAAGTAGTTCTACTTTAATCCTCTACCATCAAAACTGTTGACTTATCTAATGAAAATTACATATCATCTACCATGTGAATGATGATTGGATAAATGAGATCATGTATAAAATTAAAAAATACAACTAGTAAGCAAAATTTTGAATATGTTACCTTAATTTAATTTTTGAAAGATAGTCTTAACTCTCAATTTAAATTTTAAAATATTATATTTTTCTCAGTTAAATCTTTTTCGTTTCTACATGTTAAAAATTATTGTTATCAAATATCACATTTTTCATTACTAAAAGTTATTATGATAAACATGGCCAATATCTAATTTTTTTTATGACATTCTCTCTCTCTCTCTCTCTCTCTCTCTCTATATATATATATATATATATATATATATATATATATATATATATATATATATATATATATATATATATATATATATATATATGTATGTATGTATGTGACATATTTAATTTATTATGTGAATTTTAAAATTCTTAAAAAAATCAATAAAAGTTCACCTATCCTTACAGGCGGAGCGCTTGACGTTGAAGTTTCAGAGTGATATATAAAGCCAATCCTTGAGAAGATCGCAAGTTCTTAATCCCAACGTCCACCGATACCCAATTCGAAGAATTTCGCTGACGCGTTTCCTCCTGCAGTCTACAGTCTGCACTTCATCAATCAAAATTCTTCCGTTTTTTAGAATTCCGACTGGTGACTTCAAGAATAGCAGAAAACCTCTCTGAATTCAATCCCTTCAAATTCATATACGCAACTGGGACTTTGAGCTTAATTCCCAATTGGGGCTTTTCTTCATTCGATCAAATCAATTAGGTTTGCTTATGAGACTCTGGAAGCCATGAATTTTAGGAGCTTGGAAGATTTCTGGGCTTTCTACGTGAACCAACATTCGAAGCCATCCACAAGGCGCTGGCACTTTGTGGGCACACTCTTCAGCATCATCTTCTTTCTCTGTTCTATTCTCTTTAGCTGGTGGTTCTTGCTCTTTGTGCCTCTCTCTGGGTATGGATGTGCTTGGTACAGTCACTTCTTCATCGAAGGGAATATTCCGGCGACGTTTGGACATCCTTTTTGGTCTCTTTTCTGCGATTTCAAGATGTTTGGGTTGATGCTTACTGGAAAAATGGATAGAGAGATCAAAAGGCTCGGGAAAAGACCTGTTCTGCAAGTTTTCTGATTTCGATGTAAGCAACTTAGGTCTTTTTAGTTCTGTCTGGAACAAAATAATAGTATGCTTCTTGATGATTTAATTTGTTGCTAAGTAGATAGTAATATGTTTGTCATTTACTTGCTTGTAAAGAGTTCATTGGCCTTTATACTGTGATACTGGGCTTGGATTATTTTGCTAAATTTCTATAGCTGAATGAACCTATGCTTCTGCATACTGTAGCAGTTTAGCTTTCTGGGTGGGATAATATTGCTAACACATTTTAGCTGAATAAACCCACAAGCTAGAGAGAATTAGAGAAATGTGGTTTAACTTGTGCCTAGAATTCAGGGACACAGATATTGAAACGTATTGATAGTCTCAACAACTAAATTCTCAATGTCTGAAAATCAAAGGCAATAGTTGTATTACAAAAACATACAAGCAGTATCATTGAGTATTGGCAATTACATATTGCAGTTAATTTCTATGAGAGGGTACTACTGGTCTGCCTCACTTACAGATGACATAATCTTATTAAGGCACTTCTTTTTGGCTATTGGCTACGTCTAGACTTCATTTACTTGTGGCAAAAAGATAAAAGGAAAAAAAAAAGGAGAATATATATATATATATAGATATATTTTTTTTTCTTTTTGGGATTGACCCTGGAGATCTAGAAGAGTACTAGCTTTGAGCTTTGAATTTCTGATGCTCAAGTTTTCATTTCCTTGAATCTTTAATATTGTCTTTCTGGTGTAGTTTTTATGATGACCGAAAAATATTGGAAGTAAAACTTGATCTGAATTGACCATGACATTAGCTGAAAGACTCAATATTTTTATTATTATACTTAATAGTTGAAATTCAAAAACTTCTACCTATATGTAATAGTACAACAAATAGAGCTGTGAATAGCTACATTCATCATCTATAAATTATAGCAGTTAGATTTTTGGTTGTAACATGATGACAGATGTAAAATCCTTCACAATTAAGTGTTCAGTCAATGAATCTCTGGAATTGGTTTAGTGTGAGTCGGTTGTTTCATAGTTTCATCATTAACTGAGACCTGCTTTTGAAATTGAAGGTTCAAGATGTTCATATTCATTACCTTTACTGTGGCTTCTTGTTTATCATTAAAAGTTTCACTGATGTCTATTCTGAGTTGGTAGCTTTGTTCTTATATTTTTACTCACTTGTTGGATGAAAGCTCTCTTCGTAGTTCTCCGTCTAGAATTTTGAGTTTCTGCAGGAATTCAGTTGTTTAGCATATTTTTAGACCCAAAAAAAAAAAATGCTGTTTGGTATGTTCACAGGACAACAACCTATTATGTACAAACTTGGTAAAGTCTTTTGGGTATTTGGTATTAGGTTTTTCAATAAATATATAGGACGTGGGAGACATTTTTAAAAGACCCAATCATGTAAATCCATTTATGAAATTCTTATTAAAAAAAACCCTAGAATAAGAGTAAATTACTAATCTGGTTCCCAAAAGATTGCAGTGTTTCAATTTAGTCTTTGAAAGATCAAGTATCTCAATGTAGTCCTTAAAAGATTATGTTTGTTTCAATTTGGTCCCTCATTTTGTCAAAATGACTTTTAGCAATGAAAATTTTGAGATTTAGCAATCATAACTTTTATGATTTAGCAACGGAAAAGATCAAATTGAGAAAAATACAATCTTTTAAAGACTAAATTGAAATAATTAATCCCTCCAAGACCAAATTGAGAAAATTATAATCTTTCAAGGAATAAATCAGTAATTTATTCTAAAAACAAACATCAAAAGTCTACATCTGGGTTTTGTCTGATTAATTTCTATGAGAAGCAAAAGGAAAAAGTCTTTGGTAGACTCATTCCATCACAGATAGGTAGACCAAACCAGTTCATAAATAGACATGTAAACATGTCTAAAGTATGTGCTTGACATGCTTACTTGATTATTCATGATTGACTTGTTCTACCTATATTCTATAAATTGAGTCTATATGAGAATGCCTCCTCAAGAGTATTGACTTTATTTTGTTTTTTCAATGGACATTATGTTGGCAGGCTTATCAATATATGACTTGAAGTGTCAAGCTCAATAGCAGTACAAGAAAGATGGAAGTGCAGATGCACATGTTGTGGGGGAAAAAGACACTTGTGTTGTGGTTGGCTTACCAATCTTTGACTGAGAGATGCTGTGTTGTTCAAAATCAAAATCTTCCTGTGAATGTGAAGTCTAGGGGACACTAATCAGGTGGACTTTCACATGTGTGGGATACTGTAACTATTTTTAGGGATAAATGATGGTATTTTATGGCTTTTCTGTCCATTGAAGCATTAGTTGCTACTTGCTAGCCATTACTGAGTATATATTCAGTAAATACTTTCTACTGTAATAAATTTGAGGTTCTCAGAGAACTTACCTGGTGTCTGAATTGTAGGAAATAAAATATTTTGGACCTTTAGTAAGCAAACAGGGATATTAGAATTATGCAGAATATCAATATTTTTTTGAAGATTATTTTATAAAATTCAGTCAGCAAGCCATGTTCTGTTTACTTGCTTTATAAACTTACTAATGGGATCAAGTTTTAAGGTCTCTTAGGACAGTGTCACTTGAAAGTATGGGTGTTCAAAATCGTTGGAAATCAAATTAATCAATTTGATTCAAGCCAAATTAAACTGAACAAAAATAGATTTAGTATGGGTGTTATTTAAACCGACAAAATTAAGATCCAATTTAGTTCTCCGCAAATGAAAGTTAATTGGTTTGATTTAGTTTAGGGTTGTGAAATATTTTAATCAAATCTAAACAAATCAAATAACAAAATTTTAAAAAAAAATGGTATGACCATATTTTCATACACTTAAAAAGTGACTGTTAGCTGAAATATTTAATTCTCTAGTAATTACTGTTTCTATTTCTCTTCAAAAAGACTAGCATGAACCAAATTGATACCCTTCAACCGAACCAAATTGGCTATGATAACTAACTAAAGAGGTCTTCCAATTTGCAAAATCAACATATTTGGTTCAATTGAGGTTTAATCATAACTAAATCAAACTGAACCTGTGAATTCTTCTACATAAAGGCCTTGCTAAAAAAATTTATCTCAGTAAAGTGCCATGCAATAATATAATAATAGTAAGACAAAAGTTATTAGAAGGGAAAATGAAGAATTGTAACTAAGTGGAAGAATGAGATATCCTATAAGAAACAAAAGAGAAAACAAAAAGCTCAAAAAATGAGTGAAACTGTTTGATCTTTCTTAATATTAGAAATAGACTTTCATAAACACCTTGTGTAGCAGGGTACCAGAGTAAAGCCATAAATACTTAATCTTACTCAAAAAAATTAATGTTTTATTTCTAATAAAAAATGAAAGTTTCATTAAATGCGAAGCTCAACAACACTTACAAATGTATGGTTGTGATGATCTTGATTGTTCAAGTCTTAAGCCATTGATTTTTCAATAGCTTTACCTTCATAATAATTGTAGAAATCTTGAATCTATTAATAACAAATAAATATCTATAATCTTTTCATTTAACTAAAAGGTGAATGAAAATTTTACTGATCCCTTGGACTGGATCTTTAGGATTAAAATATGTTACCATAATCGTTAGTGCTGTAACAAGACAATCATTTCTGTTTATGATTATCAGATTATATCTGTTGCTTTTTTTCCCTTTCATTTTCGCATGCTTAAACATCTTAAAAGTACACTTATCAATTCGGTGGGTAGAACTAACAACCGAGCAGCTGGCATGCTTTGCATGGGATAATATATAAGACACTATATATAGCTCCCCTGGATTCTAACAACCAAACTTTAAAATGTGGAAGGCATATGCCATAAGAATGACAGGACAATTTTTTGTAATTTTTAAATGTCAATTTTAGTTAATATGTCATATTTTTTATAATAAAATGTGGAAGGCATATGCCATAAGAATGACAGGACAATTTTTTGTAATTTTTAAATGTCAATTTTAGTTAATATGTCATTTTTTATAATTGAAAAAGGTAAAATGGGCAATATGCAATCTCCCAAAATTTTTTTTAACAATTTATTAGCAATCCTAGGCACTGCTGAGGGGACAACATGCTGATAACTTCAACATTGAACATGATAATTGGCAGTAAGGCATGGGAAAAGGACATGGAGAATGGAAGGATCCTTTGTACTTATCAATTGATATTCACAAAGAGGGAAAATTCTGACCGATGTAATGGAACTAGAATCTAAGAAAATGCTACCTTCTGAACAACTTTTAATCACTACATGGAAAGAAAATTGATAATATACATTGTGATCCTAACCCTAATTCTCTTTATCTGGATAATTATAGGAACTGGATTCAGGCCTCATTTTGAACTGTGCCAACTCAGCAGCACAGCAAAAACACAAGGCCTAGCTGATTACAGAATAGGAGCAAGCAACCTATGTATGAAAACCACATACATAGTCAAATCCAATTACAAAATGAAATTAATCCCACAGGCAGGCATCAATGAATACAGCTGATCTTGATTTGCCTGATCAGATAAAGTTGCAACACCTGATTCTCCCAATAGTGAAAAATGTCACAGGCACGAGTTCCCAGTCTCACCAATCACCTCCGGCGTGCCGCACCACTATGATGGTGGGCTTTGCTATCAATTTTTATCCTGTCAGCATACATGGGAAGGCGAATTATCTCATAAATTTCATTCAACAAGACTTCCTCTGTGATATTGTCTCTTATGCTCCGCATAACCTGTAATAAATAAAGAAATTAGCTGCGTTCAAGCATAGATTGAGCTAAGAGGGAGATTACTAAAGAGCTGGAATAGGACCTTCTTGAAAGTATTAAAATCATTCGGAGTTGATTTATCTGTCCTGATTCGCATGTATATCCATTCCTGTTCAGCAGAATCCCAAGAACACTCTATGATCTTTCCTGAATAAAGCAAGGGATCTGAACCATCTGCAGATCGATCTAATTAGTGAGCAATTGCAATGAAGCCCATTTGAAAAGTAAGAATCATTCATGTGCTATAAACAGACTTAACATAAACACAATAAAATCATATACCTGGATAGTATTAAAAAATATTATTCCAAAATAATTAATAGTGACTGTTTCATCTCCCACCCAATTTTCATGGTAGGTGCCCGAATTGGTTAGGATATGAAAATCAGCTCTGGACACAAGTGCCTTATGAACATGTGCCACAAGAAAACAAATAAAAGCCATGACAACTTTCAAGTTTACGACGACATATGAAAGAAGATCACATCATTGCAATAAGGGTTTGGAGAGATCTCATCTGACTTACCTCTGAATGCAACCCTATTCCCTTCCATGAGTTTCTTCTTTCCTCGTTCATAAAGAAAGAGTAACTGGCGATCATCATCAATCTGTCCACACAAGCAGCCAAAAGTTAAGGGGATGTACTCATAACAAACTAGAAGTGATCAAGAATAGGTAAAAAGTAGAAATAAAAAGAAATATCCCAACATGGTAAGTAATAAGTTGATCATACAACCTCAAAGAGAAAATCCACTGAATTCAACTCTGCATATTTCCACTTCAGTAGGCCTTCATGAGTGCGTGGTATATAAGGATCGTCCCAGCCCTGGCAATTAATGATACCAGTATCAACCTCAATTAAATTCAACAGAAGGAAAAGAAAAGAAAAACACTTTATAAGTCATGAAGATTTTCATCCTCATGCTCAATGTGTTGCAGTATATTATGTAGACCCTGGTGTGAGAGACAGTCAATGAATCAAAGCAAATATCCTCCAAGGCTAGCATTGAGACAGGAACAACTTATTCAAGATGCCAGATACGAGGGGGAGAAGAACTAATTCTCATGTTGAGTACACTGTCAGTGATCCAAAACCACCTGAAATATGAGGCCATCTGCATCATGAGAGAGTCTTGGAATGAATTCTTTTAAAAGCTTGGTGACAGTCGAGAGCAGCCAAAAATCTTTCCTCCTCACCTAATCAACATTAACAGGAGTTTAATAGGGAACCCAAAAGGGAAAGGAAAATGAATTGAAGCTTAAACTATCATCAAGCTAAGGTTAGTGAGGCAGACCCTGAATGGTTCCAGGTCATATCTATAGTAAGGATTTCTGCTTTGGTATGTATTATGCCGTTCCTGATTCCTAGGTTCAATCACCTCTTTCTCAAGCATCTTCCACCGTTCGTAGAATGGTCGCTGCACCAAGTTTAAACTTTTGATCACAAATTGCTAGGTACACTTTGTATCAAATAATAGTAACAATAATAATAATAATAGTATAAAACATACAAATAGTGTAGACGACAAGCTATTCAAAGATAAAGCCATACTGCAGCTATGATTAATCTGACGATCTTCATCAAAACAAAAGTTAAGAATCAGCCTGATCCTACCAGCATATTTTTAGGAGAACATGAGTCAAATATTCACTGATGAACCATTTAGATAACTTCACTGACACTAGCTACCTTGCTCAAATGAATTTTGACAATGACTGGTCAAGGAGAATAACAGTGAAGACACCTCCTCTTTCTTCTACTATAACACAGACAGCAAATGGAGCATCAAGACTGCTTCAAAATACTTGTAGGTACTGTCATGATGAACCCAAAAGAAACCACAGGAACACTAGTGCCTCACAACCAATATTACTTCTTATTCAAAAGATCATGATGAAGATTGTTTTATCTTTACGTTGGGGAGCATGAAGTGTCCAGTTGATCACACATAAAGGCAATACTGAGACAGTAACAACATAGAACAAAGAATGACATATAGCGTATAATGGAGATTTTTAATCTATGCAACCATATATTCATATTTACAATAATAGATCTCTAAAGGCTTCTTTGCCCGTGCAGGACGGGGGTATTGCTTACAAAACCAAACATTAGTATCATATGCCTAACTTTTCTAATTGACTCAACCCCCGGCTTTAGAGCCAACAAAGCCAAATTTTTAACAAGAGGTTGAACAGCTAACAAAGACACATATGAATGACAAAAAACAGAAACAACAAATGACAAAGGTTAAAAAATAAACAAGACGAAGTTCTTATATATGGCATGAAGAAGACACAGTTCTCTTCATTTCCTACCCAATCCCAAGAAGAAGAAGAAGAAGAAGAAGAAGAAGAAGAGGGAGAAGATAAAATTACTGAAAGCATACTGATCTTAAAACTGCCAGAGAAGCAGCTAGTAGATTTAGGTTGCAACACAAATGAAATTGCTGTTGTGCTACCAGCAATTAGAAGAGAACTAGAAAATCTATAGGGAAATTGTTGAGAGTCCATCTACTGGTTTTCAATTGACAAAACCTAAAAATTAAAAAGGAGTTCAGTTACACTACAAATCTAGTACATAAGAATAATTCATCAAATAATCAGAGGTAAGGGAAAGTGGAACCAAATTTTTCCTCCCCCCAAGTAACATTAGTCAAAAGCAAAATGAGAACATCCAGCATGATAATTTGATTATTTAAAATCAAACCTCTATTACTGATAAGTGGTTGATTGCTATCATATCATAGATAAGGTATCTCCTCTCTTGCTTCTGTGAATCTGGCAATTTATCAATAATCATCTCGCCATCAAGTAATGTGTAGTGATGGGTCTTCTCAGCCAAACCCTTGGAAGTCAGAAGTAACAAAACGTCAATTTTGGCATCAATAAGTTGATTCAGCACTAGCAATCACTATCAGAAACTTCCAATACAAAGTTGCACACATACATCATTTGAGCCCCTGCAAGGGAACCTCATTTGGACCCTTCGAAAATTAAAACTTCTATCAATCAAGTAACATCCATCCATAGTTATTAGCATCATATATCGAGTTCCATCAGCTTTCCATGTTGCATAATAATAACGCTGCCGTAACAATTGTAAATTATCCCTGCATTTTACAAGATAATCAAATTTAATATACAGTTAAGACACAATCAAATATAAAAAATAACTTTTACAATCAACTAAAACAATATTAAAACCAAAACAAAAAAACTATGGAAGTCTATTGATAAAAAAATTCAAATTCTTTGATATCAAATATAAATAACCAGAATTCAGTGATGAGTTCTTATTCTCAATCTCTCTTAACCGCTTGTACAGGCTCTGCTTCATTTTATGTGAATAAAAAAGATTGATTCCCTCCCAATTCCCAGCCCCAACCAAAAAAAAAAAAAAGGATAAAACCCCAGCCAAAGAAATAATATAAAATAATAACAGGAAGAAACACTGTAAAAACAATTGCAGATTCAAGGATATGCAATTTGAATCTCATGTAGACTTGGAAGATCTAGTCATTGGAGCAATGGTATGTCATTGCATCTATAAAGACACTGACATATACAGGCAGCTGATACAGAAGATGATTGCAAAGATGTGCTTTTAATTTTATGGCAGAATATGAAGCATTTAACATAAGGTCTACTTACAAAGAAGAGATCTAACGTAATGCTAGTTAGAAATATTAAAACTTTGAACAAGAAAAAAAAAATGCCAGGCTCTAACAAAAGGCCTGTTTACTTGTGAAAATTAATCTATGGAGGAATGGATTTTAGACAATTTAACAAACATTATATATTTTTCTGGTAAAAGAAGAAATTCTATAGAGAAAACAAGAACAATCTCAAAACAGAAGAAAATAACAAAAGCTCAAGAGAAAAAAAAATTAGTGAAGAAGAGCTGTCCAATCTTTGCATTCAGAAATGGCGAATCCCCTAAAAAAGGACCATTTAAAGAGCACTGAACAGAAGCCATGAACCTGATAAAAGAGGTGTTTAAATAGATAGAAGTATTTAATAGTTATTTCACTTGAAATAAAATTAAAATACCCAGACTGTATTCCATGTAAATCCAACGTGTCAAAGAATGTTTTAAAAATCGAACCAGTAAAAGCATCGGTTTAAAGTTCACTGGTTCAACCGTAATTGAACTAGTAGTAATTAAATATATATATATATTAACAAATTGAAAATTAATCTTTTATTTTTATTAAAAATATTATTATATATTTATATTAAATATAAAAAATAAATAATCTTCTTTTAATTTAAAATTTCAAAATCACAATCTCTCTCCCTCTCCACATTAACTACAATCAAAAGTTGTAAGTAGCATGCTCTCTCCTTCCAACATAAGTCAGTACCCCTCGGCTGCAGCGGAGGTACACTGCTTTAGATAAAGATACTTATTTCTTTCCTCCTTCACCCTGTGTCGTTTCCTTCCATTCCATTTCTCTCTCTCTCTCTTCCTGTTCTATATTTCTGCTCTTTGCACTCTTTGAAGTGAGGCTGTTTTCTTCTTCTTCTTCCACCCAATGCCTACAGAGCACAGATGAGGGACGGGAGATGGTTGTGATGAATAATGGCTGATGATGGGTTTTGTCTTTTTCCTTCTAGATGGCAATGATGAATGATATAGCTGAAGCTGATAGTTTCCGATGACAGGAGATGGCTTTTTTTTTTAAAAAAATAAATAACCATTGAACCGGGCCAACCGAGTTGATGGGTCAGCTGAGACCTGGCCGGGCCGCTTGCATAGCGGTCCGAAGGGGTGACACGAACCGAGCTTGGCCCTGGGTCTCCGGGTTCTGGTTTGACTCGGCCAGGACAGTCCGGCTCCTAAAACATTGCTACATAGTGCATTAGCACAATGTTTTATTTCCTTTCTTATTACCAAGCCATTTTAAACATTTGGAGGAGCTGATCCAAAGTACCAGGAAAGGAAAAACCCAAGTTTCTCCAAAAATACCAAACAACTTATCCAAAGGTAACTCACTACTTGACAGTGAAGAAATAAACAGGGCAAAATTTCTGAATCAGATTTTCTCATTATACACATCTGCAAAAATGCCAATGCGGTGCCACCAAAAACACAGAGCATATCATTGGCATTTATCCTTTTCAATGTCACAGTCCAAACAAAGGATTTGACCTTAGGAGCATTATAAATCCAAATTTTATCATCAAGAAAAGGCCTTTCCCATCTAGAAAAGTAGTATGAGTGAGGAACTGAAAATAGGACTTCCAAATAAAATGTACCAAAAGAATCAAGAATCCAAATTCCTATGTCTTGACTAGAAGAAAAAGGAACAAGATCAATTAAAGACAAAAAGGACAGAAGCTCACTACTTTATCTATATTCAAGTTTCTGAAAAAAAGGGAAAATTCTAAGATCAATTCAAAATCTTATTTTTGAGCCATCTCCCAGTTTAACAAAAATTAGGAGGTGTTTGGTTCAGCAGCGAGATACATTCAACACGCGGTGGGAGAGAAAAATCATGTTAACACCAAAATGGGAGGTGTTTGGTTTAGCATTTGATCCTCCAGCTATAATCGATTCTTCCACAAAACTTAGGTTTCATTCAAAGCGGTCCTGAGCAGCTTCCAGCCATAATCGATTTTGGTCCTGAGTAGCTTTCCTGTATTACCCTCCCTTGTATTTTTCCTTTTTTGCAAGAGACCGTGATTGAGAGAGATCGAGAAGAGAGAGAGTAGTGAGAGAGAAACACACACATAGAAGATATGGGGGAAGAGAGAGCAGAGAGAGAGACACACACCCCTGTTTTCATTCACGAAAACAGAGCATACACACACACTCTTTAAGAAGCTAAGAAATATAAGGGAAGAAAGAAAGAAGAGTATAACTAGAGATGGATAGAGAGATAGAAAGTTAGAGAGGGAGCTCTGGTTGAGAGATGAAACAGATGCAGGGATGAAAGTACGTGACAGTGCAGAACATGAGAACAAAGACCAAAGTGAATAAATGGAAAAGTTTATAGGGATTGATTTTAACAAAGAACAAAATATATTCTCAAACTAGAGGCCTAGATGAAGTAACAGAAGAGTTTATATCAAGAAAAGGGCAAAAGAAAAATTTTAACTAGGGACCACATGAATAAATTGAAAAATTTATAAAGGTTGATTTTAACAAAGAACAAGATATATTCTCACACTAGGGACCTAAATAGCAAAGGACAAAAAAAATTTTAAGTAGGGATCAAAATGAATAAATTGAAAAGTTTTGGGTAAATGGTGAAATTAAACAAAATCTAGTTTAAATTATTAATTCATTTTGTTTTAAATAATGGATAGTTCATTTTGTTTAAATTATTAATTCATTTTGTTCAAAATTTAATTATAATGGATACTTAGTTCATTTTGTTTAAAACTTAATTATTAATTAAAAATTAGTCATAATTAATTATTTTGGGCCTACTTGTAGCTTATACATTGAGCAAAAAAACAGCTGATTATTTAATCATTGATGTAATTAGATTGTTTAAATTAAAAAATATATATTTTATGACATCTATTTTTTTAATTATTTTTTTTGTATTTAACTTCATATGAGAAATTAAATAACAATAAATGAAAAAAAATAGTATAATATTCATAGTTGTTTTCAACTAACTAATATCCAAACGAAATTCATTTTTCAAAATCACTTTTTTTATAATAATTTTTAAACATAAATCACGTTTATGCAAAATCAATTCTATTCAAACTTAAATTTACCCAACAAGTTTCCAAACACCCACCCACTTAATCAATATCATAAAATTATAGGCAAATGAGACCAAAAACAAAAAAGGAACATAGCATCAAAATGCTAGCCACCGTGCACTATATTATGAGTCTGAACATAACAGCACTAGGATTAAAGTATAGTATATATTAAAAAAAAAAAAGAGCAGCCTCAATTTTAAGATTCCTGTTAAGGTAGCTAATAAGATGAAAGAGATTATGTGGGATCTCTTGTGATCTTAGAGGTGGACAGGTTGTGAGAGTAAACAAGATCACTTGGTTAGTTGGAAAGTGTGATGTAAATCTGCAGATGGGGGTTTGGGCTTTGGTAAGATGGTGTCTAAAGTCATTTCCCGATTGGCAATTTTGGGAATAAACAGAAGCATAGAGTCCTTTAGCAGCCTGCTTGATGAAGAATGGGGAAAGAATATTTGGGGTTACAAGAATAGTAGTATGGGTAATTTATGTAAATCAAGATTTTCTCTTCAAGGAAATGATGGAAAATCATAGAGGACTTATTTTATATGTAGTTGTTTTTTTTTTAAAAAAAATAAAACTCCGCCTATGTTTTATAGCCAGTCCTAAGCCCGGGTAAAGGAGGAAGGTTGTGTTAAGCCCTCAACAGCCAACGTAAAACTGTGTCGAATCTCTCATGAACATGGATCAACAATAATATTATGCTAATGCTAGGAAGTTGCCCAGAAGCAACGCACTGTATGGCTCGAGTACAGTGACAAGTGAGCTAGAGCCGCTGCATCGACACCCGGATGTAGTGTTAAATGAGCAAAGATCCACTAATACTAGGTCGTTGCCCGGAAGCAACGCCCTGTATAGCTCGAGTACAGTGTCAAATGAGCTAGAGCCACTGCATCGTCGATCGAATGTAGTGTCACAAGAGCATGTTCCTGGAAGGTTGAGGGTAAAGAAGCTAGTCCAGGAGAACAAAATCAAGATTGCTACATGGAATATTAGAACCATGACAGGGAAATCCATGGAAGTTGTGGATACTATAAAGAGGAGGAAAATTAACATTTTGTGCCTTCAAGAGACTAAATGGGTTGGAGAAAAGGCTAAGAAATTTGACTGTTCAGGCTTCAAGTTCTGATACACAGGAAAAGTAAAGACAAAGAATGGTGTAGGTATTATGGTTGACAAGGAATGGACGCCGAGTGTGGTGGAGGTAAAAAGGATTAGGGATAGGATTCTATGCTTAAGAATGATTATTGTAAGAGATACTATCTACATCATAAGTGCCTATGCACCACAGGTAGGGACAGATGCATATCTTAAGGAAAAGTTTTGGGAAGATTTGGAGGGATTGGTTAGAAGCATACTTTTAGAAGAGAAGATTTTCATCGGAGGGGACCTTAATGGTCACGTTGGGAAAGAAACAGGACAGTATGAGAAGGTCTATGGTGGCCTTGATTTTGGGGAACTTAACGAGGAAGGACAGTCTATACTTGATTTCTCAATGGCTTATAATTTCAAGGTTGTCAACACCTGCTTCAAGAAGCGAAAGGAACATTTAATCACATACAAGAGTTGAGCTTCAAGGTCACAGATTGACTTCTTTCTAGTAAGGAATCTAGATAGAAAAATCTGTCAAAATTATAAAGTTATTCCTGGGGAACTCGTGACAACTCAACATAGGGTTTTGGTCCTTGACGTGATTATTAAGGGTCGAAAACTAAAGCATCGTCAGGCGATGAACCCTAGGATCAAGTGGTGGCAGCCAAAGGGAAGAATTAACAGACTTTCAAGAGAAGATTGTTGGAGAAAGGGTCTTGGGAGTTACGAGAAAATGCTAATACCATGTGAGAGGAGATGGCCAAGAGGGTTAGAAAGATAATTAAAGCACTTTTAGGAGAATCAAAAGGCTTTAGTCAAAGAGATAAGGAATCTTGGTGGTGGAATGAGACCGTTCAAGAGAAGATCAAATTTAAAAAAGAATGCTTTAAAGCTATCCATCTGTGCAATAGCTCGGAAAATTGGGAAAGATATCGGAAGGCTAATAAGGAGACTAAAAAAGCAGTAAGTGAAGCACGATCTAAAACGTTTGAAGAGTTTTACAAGAACTTAGGAACGAAAAAAAGGGAACAAAAGATCTACAAGATTGCGAAGACTAGAGAGAGGAAATCTAGAGATTTGGATCAAGTAAGATGTGTTAAGGATGAAGAAAGAAAAGTTCTGATTACAGATAGAGATATTAAAAACAGATGGCAAGGTTACTTTCACAAGCTCTTTAATGACGGAACAGGGTCGACTTGTAATATGAAAGATTTAACAACCTTAGAGAGAGAATAAAATTTGGCATATTATTGCAGGATTAAGGTTGATGAGGTTAAGGAAGCCCTTAGAAAAATGGATAATGATAAAGCTGTTGGTCCTGATGATATTCCTATTGAAGTTTGGAAGTGTTTAGAGGATGAGGGTACTATCTGGCTAACTAAGCTCTTTAATGAGATTTTAAGGTCCAAGAAAATGCCTGAGAAATGAAGAAGAAACACTTTAGTGCCTATTTACAAAAACAAAGGAGACATCCAGAACTTCACAAACTACCGAGGGATTAAGCTTATGAGTCACACTCTAAAATTATGGGAAAGAGTGATTGAACGCAGGTTAAAAATGGAGACGAGTATTTTTGAAAATCAATTTGGATTCATGTCAGGAAGATCTACTATAGAAGCTATTTATCTTCTAAGATGGTTGATAGAAAAGTATCGGAGTAAACAAAAAAACCTGCATATAGCATTTATTGACTTGGAAAAAGCCTATGATCGAGTACCAAGAGAGGTACTGTGGAAAGCCTTGGAATAGAAAGGTGTACGGATTGCGTATATTAAAGCTATAAAAGATATGTACGAGGGGGCTACAACTAGTGTGAGAACGTCTAGAGAGGAGACTAAAGACTTCCCTATTAAGATTGGCCTACATCAAAGATCATCTTTGAGCCCTTATTTGTTTGACCTGATTTTAGATGTTCTGACGAAACACATCCAAAAAGAAATCCCTAAATGCATGCTTTTTGCAGATTATGTTGTTCTCATAGCAGAGTCAAGGAAAGAGATTAATTTTAAACTTGAGTTATGGAGAACTACTTTGGAATCGAAAGATTTTTGTCTAAACAGGAGTAAGATCGAATATATGCATTGTAAGTTTAACAAGCGACAAGTTAGGAACGAGTTGGAGGTTAAAATTGGTGATCAGGTCGTACGACAAGTGTCAAAGTTTAGGTATTTGGGATTAGTTATACAAGATGACGGCGAAATTATTGGAGATGTGGAACATAAGATACAAGCTGGGTAGTTGAAGTGGAGAATGGCATTAGAGGTTATTTGTGATCGGAAAGTACCTGATAAGCTCAAAGGAAAGTTTTATCATACTGCTATTAGACCAGCGATTTTATATGGGAGTGAATGTTGAGCAATGAAAGGACAACAATAACATAAAATTAGAGTGACGGAAATGAGGATGTTGCGTTGGATGTATGGTCATACAAGAAGAGATATGACCCGTAATGATCATATACGAGGTAGAATTGGAGTAGCACCTATTGAGGAAAAAATAGTTGAAAACCGTTTAAGGTGGTTTGGGCATGTTCAAAGAAAACCGTTGGAAACGCCAATTAGGAGAGTTGAGTAGATGGTTTGGAGCCCTGTGAAAAAAGGTCGAGGAAGAGAAAAAAGGACACTTAGAGAAATTATTGAACGGGATCTTCTAGTAAATGAACTACCTAAAGAGTTAGTCATTGATATAGCTCAATGGCGTCGTGCGATCCATGTTGCCGACCCCACCTAGTGGGATAAGGCTTTGTTGTTGGTTGTTGTAGTTTTTTTTTTATAAGAGCTTATTTTAGATGTAATTGCGGAAATAATAAATCTTAGGGAATGATGATCTATTAGTTGGGGGAGGGTGTTGTCCCTCATGGATTTACAAAGGGATACGAAAGCTAGTTTGCACTAGTGCTTGCATAAGTTTTCTAAATCATGGTTTGGGAGAAATCCTCGTCCTCCATTGTTGTATTGTTTTTTCTTCTCATCAAATTCTTCTTCTATAAATTATTTTATTTAAAAAATAAAAGTATATACCAAAACATAATATATTACTGATTCAGATAAGTTTTGACCTTGAAAACACAAAGATCACATTGAAAATAAGATGAGAAATACCCAAAGTTTAATTGCCTACAGACCTGTTAAGAGAAACTGGGTGCGACCCTGGAAATTGTGTGTGTCCACGAGCCTGAATGCAGAGAATAAGTAATATCACTATCAAAAGCTTCAAAAGTACACGAAGCATGAAAATCATCAAACTTAAAAAGAAGAAAAAGCAAAATACAGAACAACAATCTTTAAAAAGAATTCATGTTACCTGCAATAATCAATATAATAGAACACATTGTATTTGAAAAAATAAGGATATCTGATTAGTTCATCATAATCATGAACAAGAAATTCTTTTTGGTTTTCCCAAGGGTATCCCCTATGAACAAGAAAAAATAAATAATGCTCACTCCAAAAAATGTCAGCCTGCATAACAGGACACTTCAGGCATCTGAAAATTGTAACAGAACACCAGCATTGCACAAATCATTCATATAAAAAATAACTTACAGAGTGCTGCCCCTTAAATCATCAATACATAGCAAGTCCCTAGCAATATACATGCCATAGCATGCGTGACTAAAACATAATTATGAGCATATATGAGAAACTCCTGAGAAGTAGCCAGCAATCCAACATCTTATCTCAAAATAACATTTGTTAACACAAGGGAGTAAAATCTCTAAAATGAAGGATACGCTTAGAATAGCACAAACATCCTACAACATATGATGAGATATCCAAACAGTCTTACAAACACAAAAGGCCTGCAATGTGATTTAAGACTCAGGACCAAATGATGAAATAACAAATATGCTGGAACAAGCACTAGCAGTATACATGCCACCAATTAATCTATCACAACATAATTGAAAAAATTGAAAATACAGTTGAAGTAAACCAACACCTAAACATCCAACCTAAGTTCTCAACACAGGCATGGTAAGCGCCAAATTGGTACCCTAGACATGAAGACAGTCAGTTAAAAGGCTTACCCCAAAGTTCAATTTAAGTGATTGATAACAGAACTGTCGAAATCCATTTTGTTGATCACTAGGTATCTCATCTCCCAAAACATCATCATTTGTCATTATTGCATCTGTCTCATGCTTCTCCTGAGAGCATTAGAAAGATGTCAAGATTTAAAACATTAAATATTGAAGGGTAGACCACTTCTATATGAATGTTGCCATCAGATGAAAAAGAATATGTGGATGATGAAGAGGAGGAAAGAAATATGTGCCAATGACTTTCTATGAAAGTCCGTGATTATTTTTAGACCCATTATTACTCACTTGTCTTAATTTTAACAGGTAAGTGTTAGTCAAAATATCAATATTCACTTTGTAAATTATCCATACCTGTAAAGGAGGGTCCGGCACTCCATCATCGTCATCATCTGGCACTGCTTCACCATTAAGATCAAGTTCAGAAGATCTCTTCCACTCGGGTGTAGAAGGACAAACTACCATTTCAGGTTTTTTTTCATGATAAAATGTGTACAAAGCATCAATATAATCGGGTTTGTAAATTCCAGGAGGGCGTGCTTCAGAAAATATTTTAATCGCCTGAAGAATAGCCAAGTCAACAAAATAAATACAAGTCTTTTAAACATCTTTATGAGAGTTATAAAATCACAAGGTAACTCCAGAACTAACCTGAGTGACAGACATGGACATAGAGCGCATAAGATAATGAACAATCATGTATCCTGTACGATTATGTCCATGTGTACAATGGACAAGTATATATTTCTTTGATTGCTTTTGACGTGATAGAAATTGTGTAACCTAAAAATACAGATGATAACACAATTAAGACTTGTAAACAAAATTGCCAAAAAAAGAAAATACTTGTAAATAAAGTTCTGTTGATCTAACAAGTAAGGAGAAGTCAGTAACTTTTTTTTTTCTTCAAAGAGAACAAAGCACTCATGAATATGAATTCTTCTTATTTATAAAAATTTACTTGCACACAGACACAGAATGATAGTCAAGAGCACATAATCGCATGAGAGCAACAACAACAACAACAAAGCCTTATCCCACTAGGTGAGGTCGGCTACATGGATTGCACGACGCCATTGAACTCTATCAATGACTAACTCTTTAGGTATCTCATTTACTAGAAGATCCCGTTCAATAATTTCTCTAAGTATCCTTTTTGGTCTTCCTCGACCTTTTTTCACAGGGCTCCAAACCATCTGCTTAACTCTCCTAACTGACACTTCCAACGGTCTTCTTTGAACATGCCCAAACCACCTTAAACGGTTTTCAACCATTTTTTCCTCAATAGATGCCACTCCAACTCTACCTCGTATATGATCATTACGGATCATATCTCTTCTTGTATGACCACACATCCAACGCAACATCCTCATCACCGCCACTCTAATTTTATGTTCTTGTTGTCCTATCATAACCCAACATTCACTCCCATATAAAATCGCTGGTCTAATAGTAGTACGATAAAACTTTCCTTTGAGCTTATCAAGTACTTTTCGATCACAAACAACCCCTGATGCCATTCTCCACTTCAACCACCCAGCTTGTATCCTATGTTCCACATCTCCAATAATTTCGCCGTCATCTTGTATAACTGATCCCATATACTTAAACTTTGACACTTGTGATACGACCTGATCACCAATTTTAACCTCCAACTCATTCTTAGCTTGTCGTTTGTTAAACTTACAATGCATACATTCGGTCTTACTCCTGCTCAGACGAAAACCCTTCAATTCCAAAATAGCTCTCCATAACTCAAGTTTAAAATTAATCTCTTCCCTTGACTCTGCTATGAGAACAACATCATCTGCAAAAAGCATGCATTTAGGGATTTCTTCTTGGATGTGTTTCGTCACAACATCTAAAACCAGGTCAAACAAATAAGGGCTCAAAGATGATCCCTGATGTAGGCCAATCTTAATAGGGAAGTCTCTAGTCTCCCCTCCAGATGTTCTCACACTAGTTGTAGCCCTCTTGTACATATCTTTTATAGCTCTAATATATGCAACCCGTATACCTTTCTGTTCCAAGGCTTTCCACAGCACCTCTCTTGATACTCGATCATAGGCTTTTTCCAAGTCAATAAATGCTATATGCAGGTCTTTTTGTTTACTCCGATACCTTTCCATCAACCCTCTTAGAAGATAAATAGCTTAAATAGTAGACCGTCCTGGCATGAATCCAAATTGATTTTCAGAAATACTCGTCTCCATTCTTAACCTACGTTCAATCACTCGTTCCCACAATTTTAGAGTGTGACTCATATAAGCTTAATCCCTCGGTAGTTTGGATGTCTCCTTTGTTTTTGTAAATAAGCACTAAAGTGCTTCTTCTCCATTCTTCAGGCATTTTCTTGGATCTTAAAATCTCATTAAAGAGCTTAGTTAGCCAGATAGTACCCTCCTCCCCTAAACACTTTCAAACTTAAATAGGAATATCATCAGGACCAACAGCTTTACCATTATCTATTTTTCTAAGAGCTTCCTTGACCTCATCAACCTTAATCTTACGATAATATGTCAAATTTTGTTCTCTCTCCAAGGTTGTTAAATCTTCTATATCACAAGTCTACCCTGTTCCGTCATTAAAGAGCTTGTGAAAGTAACCCTGCCATCTGTTTTTAATATCTCTATCTGTAACTAGAACTTTTCCTTCTTCATCCTTAACACATCTTACTTGATCCAAATCTCTAGATTTCCTCTCTAGTCTTCGCAATCTTGTAAATCTTTTGTTCCCCTTTTTTCGTTCTTAAGTCCTTGTAAAACTCTTCAAACGCTTTAGATCGTGCTTCACTTACTACTTTTTTAGTCTCCTTATTAGCCTTTCGATATCTTTCCCAATTTTCCGAGTTATTGCACATATTGATAGCTTTAAAGCATTCTCTTTTAAACGGTCTCATTCCACCACCAAGATTCCTTACCTCTTTGACCAAAACCTTTTGATTCTCCTAAAAGTGCTTTAGCTACCTTTCTAAACCTCTTGGCCATCTCCTCCCACATGGTATTAGCATTTTCTCGTAACTCCCAAGACCCTTCCTCCAACAATCTTCTCTTGAAAGTCTGTTGATTCTCCCCCTTTAGCTACCACCACTTGATCCTAGGGTTCATCGCCTGACGATGCTTTAGTTTTCGACCCTTAATAATCACGTCAAGGACCAAAACCTTATATTGAGAATCAACTAACTTAAAAATAAAGGTGACAATATCATATAAAGGTGTACAAATCAATTAACTTAAAAATAATGATAAAAGGCAAGAGGTCTGTAACAATTAATTTTGGTAAGCATCTTCTAGAGAATCAACTTTAGTTTTAATTTAGCTTCTAGTATGAATTAATCTAAAAGTTTCTCTCAAAGAACTTTTGTAGAAGATAACACAGTTTCAATGCATCAAACATCACATCAAATAGAAAAGTTTTGATACTGCCAGGACACCCTCCCTTCCTCCCCCCACCCCCCCCCCCCAAAAAAAAAAACTCCCTTCCAGAATATGTTACTAAGGTAATATATGTGTTTATTCATGTAATGAACAAGATGTCTACCTTAGAATGAACAATAAATACCAGATCCTTCAAAATAGCTTGGGGAGACTACAAGAATATGATCAAGAAAGAAACAAACCTCGTGAACAAACTGATTCACAGATAAATTGTCAGGTACAGAATCACGCCCCTTGCATTGAATCTAAACCATAAAAATGATCTTAAAATATCAGGACAAGAAGGAGGCGTCGTAATAATGAAGACAGTTAGAAAATGTTGAGTCAGTCAACAAAACTTTCCCATTACAAACCTTAACATGCTTGATACCCTCTTTCTTTAGATCTGACACTGGATAGTAACGAGTAGTATTTGTCAAATCAATTACCAAACCCAGCTGCAAATCATAAGAATAAAATGGAAAAAATCTGTCAGAAATAAAGCAATTTGTCTCTGCCAACAAAATAGAGCATTATATTTCTTTAAATTATGCTGCTGAGGACAACAGCCCAGATAGTGATTATGTAAACAACTCCCTTTTTTGCTAATAATGAAAAATATTTGTTTCATTTATGTTACTCCTGCAGTCCTCCTACTACTAGAAATTGAAGGAAAATCCAATAATAAAATAGAAGGGAAGATGTCCAAGGAAGACAAAGAAGAAGGAACAGAACAGAAACTAAATCAGAGTCTTTTATTTGATTCTACTTACTTTTCTCCCTAATACTCTTTGTTGATGTATCACTTGTTTAAACGAGTATCTTTTACCAGGAGCAATGCAGTCATTGAATGATTCACCAAGCGGAACCTTGGAAGGGATCATGCAATAGATTTCCTGACCAGCTGAAGGGCAATCCAACCATCCTGCATGTGGAAAAAAAAAATCATAATGCAAGATCAGCTTTTTTTTTTTTTACCCGCACATACAACCATCTTTAATCTGTCACATAAGACACACTCAAACAAGCTCCAATATGACTAATGCAAAGAGCAAACTACCTATCCCTCTGCATTTCATAATTAAATTAATAAATCCTGTAATATCATATATTCACTTTTATCAAACTCTCCCCTCTTCCCCCCAACAACCAAAAAAAACTGTAAAAAAAATTAAAAAAAAAAAGAAGCAAGGAGCTTTGTTAAATATTTAGTCCAAAAAATTTATATGCCAGAAAATTATTTCAAGACAAGGATTAAAAAGTTTTAATAGATAGGGCAACATCAGAAAACCTACATATGATACAATTCTTCGACAAAGTTTTGGGATGCCACATAAAGCAACACACGGTAATTTCCACATCATTTGTTCCATGGACAGCAAGGTTAAGTTACTTTATCACGTAAATGCCATAAGGAAATTAAAGTCATATTAATATCCTCTACAAATCAAATGTGTAAAACTTTGTTTCATTAAAATTCTTTCAGGATTCTGACAAAGTAAGAGCATCTCCAAGAAGAGTTACACAAGAAATTGTCACATGCACAAACGCAAATAAAACTTCCAAAAAATTCTATACATTTCTCAAGTTAATTATTAACTGATAAGTTTGGTCAATGGATGCCTAGTAGTATCATACATTACCTATATACTTTAATATCAATTAAAATCATTGATAATAGTCAGACCGATGTCTGTAGTAAATTAAACTCACTTATCGTGTATGACAAAGAGTGGTAATTCAAGCAGACAGATTAGCCTGGACACTTCAAAGTAATGGACCAGACTGTACAAATTTACAATTAATATTAAGTTATGACACACAGCTAAAAGTTACATGTCTTGACTAAGGCATTTGAAACCTCAGGAGTCAAGACAAAATAACATCTTAATCAAGAATATCAAAATTTTACACTGCTGTGAACTATAGCATCATGTAAATATAATTAAATAGTTGGAAGAAAATCAGATTGCAATCAGATTACAACTGGCTAAGCAGCAACTTATCCAAGGACGAAAATCCTACCTGGAGGAAGCCTACTTTTATCATATGTCTTCTGGATCTTTGTGTGAAACATCTGATCATAACCAGTTGACTGTGATACATGCACAGGTCTATCATCTGTTCGTTCTCTTTTCAATCGCCTTTTCCTTTCTTCACGCTCCTAAAAAGAGGCAGGAACTAAGCCATTATTGCACTGACAAAAACACTTGTACAGGGAAAGCATTGAGTGGTTATGTTGCCAGAACATGTGACATACATTTTCTGCATCTTTCTTCCTTATTAATATATCTTCTTCTTTTACACGAAAAAAGAAAAAACAAAAAACAAAAAAAAAAGGGAACAGGAGGCCGTAGATATGATTAGATGCCAAAAACGATTCTTGTTGGGCACTCCAATCAGTTTTGATTCTGGGATTATGACTTCTTTTCTTATTTTCCACTGTTTCCAAAGGAGCTAACACTCCAGTCAGCCAATTAACTGTCAATATGTGAAAGCTATGAGCTATCCACTTCTAAGCATCTCTAGGAGTTTCAAAACATAATTTTCTTCGCTCAGATATTCAGTATAATTTGAAATTAACATTTGGATGCATTAAATTCATATCCTTTTCCAATGATAAGTCAATTTAAAGCAAATTCATTATCCACTCTGTCAAACAATAAACCCGATACATGCTCATCACCATCTAACAAAATCATCCTTTCAATTAAAAGCATATATCAAAATGGGTTCCAGAAAATGTTAAAGTACATAGAAATTACATAAACAAATGCATGTTCAACAAAAAAGGCTGCTTATTAGATGCATTTATTGACGCTGTTGTATTATATAACAGTTATTGGTGTAGTTTCCCATTATGTAAGGATATATAATAATTTAATTCCTTCCACGTTGCCAAGAGCAATTAACAAAATAATAAGATCAATCCTTTATTATTTTTCCAGGGCAAGGATTGAAAACTGCCAAATTTACAATATTATTTGGAAAAGAAAGACCAACTTTGAAGGAAAAGATGTGTTCCTTCATATAACCAGAAATACATACAAATTAAGCAATAACATGGTCTCTATCAAAAATTGCAGGTTTCAACCAAAATTGGTAAAATCCTCTATGAGAATGGCTTCATCCCAATAATTGACAAACTATCAGCAGAGTAGGCAGAGTAGTACCGAGCGGCAAACCTACTTAGACAACAATGGCATATAAAAGGAGAGAGAGAGAGGGGGGGGGGCAAAAAATAAAGAGAAGAGAAGAAAGGCTACCCGACGTGCTATATCAACTGCACTTTCTATGCGTTCTTCTGGTTGAGTATACTGTTCTATATGCCTCTCAAAAGTATCATCATCTTCCTCGGGTACTGGTGAAGCATTCAAGTCCATAGCAACTATCATTAAGCGTCAAAGCAACATTCGCCACAGTAGAATACTAAAGCCCACAATCACCTTAGTTATGTCAGAAATTATATTCGTTATGCCTGCATCATTCAAATAGCAATCCTATCACGCCCGTATGTCGAGCAAGATTAGAAGTTACGAACAAAAAATTCTACCAGGTTATTGTGCAAACATCAGCTCGACAAAATAACTAAAATTTCCAAGCTCTTTGACTACAATATGAAAAAGAGTAGAGACATCAATTATTTGGTCCTCCTAATAACGAAGAACGGACCCCGATGAAGCACAGTTTTTTTCTTCACAACCCAATCAAGAAAGCACCCAAATTCAACAAAAATCCCACTTCGCATTTCTTTCTCGCATCCACATTTCCAAAGAATAACACATTAGCAGAATCAATGCAAAATATTCAACCCCTACGTGGCAAAATTCACACCAGAGTTATCTGAGGACCCCGCTGAAGCTTCAATTTAGCAGAATCGCACACCGAAGAAGCAAAAAAACAAAAAGTTGCAAACCTCGGAAGGCGCACGAAATGGATGGCCAATTCACCCGTGAAACAACGACCCTCCTCGCCCGTAGAGCAGAGTGAATTACTTGTATTGGATCGAAACTGAGGGTCGCTTGATCACAGTGATTAAGAGCTTAAGCAATTAAATTTCAAAAAAAAAAAAACCCTACAATTGAGGTAAGCAGCGCTCGTTCCTCATCACTGAGAGTTCACATCGGAACCCTAGAAAGACATGGAAAGAAGGAAAAAAGAAAAGAAAGAGTTGGTTGGATTTGAGAGAAATAAAGATTGTTGCTGCTTTGTTTTATCAATGAATGAATCAAGGCATGTGATTTGAAGAGAAAGAAAGAGAGCAAACAAGGAAGAGACAAGTAGAAGAAGGAAAATTCAGGATTCGTAGTAATGGAGAGTATAACTCGGAATTCTGGTTATTAGTTTTGAAAGTGCATATAAATATAAAATAATATTATGAATAATGAAAACGAGAAAGTTAAAATACTGACAGGTGAAAAATTAAGTAATTTCCTTTTTTTATTATTTAAAACATGATGAAAATACTTTATTTTATTTTTGTTTTAAAAACAAATTATAAAAACTTGACATGCACTAATTAAAACAAAATAAAAATTATAAAAAATTAAAATATATAAGATAGTAGAAAAAATTTAACTAATTTTTCCTTATTTTTATTATAATTATAATTTAATTATACCAAAATATTATTTTAAAAAATCAAAGAGAAATATACATGCATTTAGTGCATGCCACCAGTATACTATTATATTAGGGCATCTGGATAATTTGATTCTAAAATTATATGTAAACCTAATCATAATTCGGAAAATCTATCCATTGAGACACTTTATCTAATGAAATAAAAAATGGATTCAAAAATTTAAATTCAAATAAAGTTTTTAAAAATGTCCAGAATCACATGCCTAGCTTGAAGCTTTTTAAAAGCATAGCTACTAGCTAGGCCCAAATGAATTCTACACACACACAATTAAATATTTGATTTAGCATTCAATGTATTCATCTTATATAATATGTAATTTCATTTTCATATATATCAACCATAAATTTGAGGGTTATGTTATTGTCTAGATAAGGGTAATGTATTTGTAGAATTGTAATAATATATGTTGTTGGGTACTTTATTTTAATTTTAGTTAAACAAAAATACTCACTTTCAATTATTATTTATAATTTTTGTTATATTTATAAGACGAAAGTATTTTTTATATCCTAACGTTTACATTAATTTTTAATTTTGTTTCTAACCTTTTTTTTTATGTAGTTATGCTCTACATGTTTTTTTAAACATGCTTTTTTTTACTAACATTGTATATTTTACTAATAAAAAATGTTGACTAGATGATCCACGTAACATATTTCAGGTAACACATTATTTGTCACGTGGCAACTATGTCAGATATATGGAAAAAGACAAAATTACTCATAATTTCTTTGTCCTTAGTCCTTACGCACCTCTCTCTCTCTCTCACACACAGCCTAAAGACAATGGCGAGTCGCCAAATATCCTCTCCACTGGCCAAAAGCGATGGTGAAGACGCTAGTTGGACCAATATTTTAGAATTCAGACTAACTCTGCAGGTCAACTCGGGACCTAACGACGAAAGAGTTTGACTTGTCAAGGTTACTGTTTCAGGTCAATCGAGTCTCAGCCAGCCCACTAACCCATTAACCCCCGTCTCATCCTTAAAAAAAAATTTGACAATCATGCAGAATGGCAAAAGCAAAAGCCACACACGACAACGACTACAAGCTAACGAGTAACTCCATCCACGGCTCCTCTAATCTACATCGGCTACCACCACAAGTTGACAAGTGACTCCATCCACCCAAATGCCCACCACTGGCCCTTCTACTTCTCTGTTTGGATTTCTTGTGTTGTTTTCAATCATCGTGGTCGACGGGAGAGAAAGAAATGAATGAATGTTCTTTTGAGAAAATATATAATAATACACCTACCGAGACGAAAGTCAAATATGAGTCTCGTAAGTGGACGTGAAATATAGATTCTCTCCAACACTTTAGCATACTCATTATATCTAATGATTCAATAGGTTAAAAAAAAGTAGTTAATTTTATTTGTATTATAATCTTTTAGTCTCCCCTCCAATAGCGGGAGGGAATTCAAATTTGTGGACGTGAGGACCATGAGTCCATGACTTCCCAGCTCTGTCGTACCCCTGTGTTATTCTAATCTACTGACTCGAAATGGAAATGGAGGAAAAATGAATATGAAAAAGGAGGGAAGATGAATATGTAAAAGGAAGAAAACACTTAGGGGTCGTTTGGTACGCTCACGGAAGTTGGAAAAGGAAAGTGCCTTTTAATTACTGTGCATTTTTTCTGTTGTTTGGTATGGCATGCTGTAGCAGTTGGAAATGGAAGACGGCATTCCCTCTTCCTTCAAAATCCTGATATTTATTTCCATCGCTTCATCGATAGAAAACTGGTCATGGAAAAGGAAAATGAAGAGAAATGTCAAATTTGCCCACGCTCTGCTATCGCGTTTCAGTCTTCCGCATCTTCTATTTCACACTTTCATTCTCGACCATCTCGCACTCGCACACACATTCATATAATAAATTAAAATAGTAGCACCTGTAATATCCTTCGGCATCTCCTTCGAGGTCACAATATCCTTCTGCGTGCATACGCAAGCACGCTTCGGATTCGCAATATTCTTCTGCGTGCAAGCACGCTTCAGCTTTGCCCTTACTGAGGCAAGTTTTGAATTTTGAATTGTTCACAGTCACAATAATAGCGCCCAACAAACAAGATCCAACCTTTTTTGAGTCAGGCGAATGGCCGTCGGACGACCAGCGTGGTGGCAAACGATCAGCCGTCGGACAACCAGCATAGTGATAAGCGATCTGTCGTCGGGCGACCGGCCTGTAGCAGGCCGATCGACAGGCCTGCAACAGGCTGGTTGACCAGCCTGCTACAGGCCGACAGCCGGTCGACCGACTCCTGCCAGACACCTGCAGCCGGTCGACCGGCTATGCTCGGTTAAGAGCAAAATAATAAATTATTTTTATATTTATTTTTCATTATCTTTAAAAAAATATAATAATCTTATTTTCTTTATTTCTTTTCCATTGCATACCAAATAAGTTTTTTTTCCTTTTCCTCCTCCTTTTTCCATTATCAGAGCAAAATAATAAATTATTTTTATATTTATTTTTCATTATCTTTAAAAAAATATAATAATCTTATTTTCTTTATTTCTTTTCCATTGCATACCAAATAAGTTTTTTTTTTCCTTTTCCTCCTCATTTTTCCATTATCTCTTCCTTTCCATTTTCCTATTTTCTTTCCATTTAAACCTTTTATTGGATACCAAACGATCCCTTAGAAAAAGACAATGCAGAACTTCAAAATATCACTTTCATATCACTTCTGCATCCTACTCTACATGTAAAAGGAGGAAAGCGTTGACTTCTGCATCCTACTCTACGGTGTAGTTCATATCACTTTATATATATATATATATATATATATATATATATATATATATATATATATATATATAATATTTGTAATTACTTATAATATTTTTAATTATATATTTTATTTTTTAATATTTTTACAATACCATTGGTTTGATTAGATTAGTAACTCTTAAACTAGTAATTTTATTGGTTCAATAACTGGTTTAATTTTGAGAATATTAATTTTTTTGATTGGTTTTAAATTTATTTATAATTTTATAAATAGTTATGAATAATTATGACTATATGTATTACCTGTTATGAATATTTATAAATTATTACGCATTTTTATGACTTTAAAGTGTGAAATTTTCATAAAAATAATTTATTTTACTTATTTTTTAATTTATTTATAAAGATATATAGGCATATATATAATTTTTATTTTTTAAATTTATTTATCCGGGTTAGTAATTGACTTGACGATTAAACTAGTGACCAAATAACTTGGAGACCAACCCAGTGAATAACGGGGCTGGTTCCAAAAACATTACGCTGGACTGCAGCACCTGCCTCCAATTTCTCTCTTTCGGCCTCACTCCCTTGCGTGCTCTATTCCTTGTCTTAGACAATAGGGGAGGTCGACAAATGCTTTGTCTTTGTCCATATATCTGACATGGCTATTACGTGGTAAATGATGTGTTTTCTGATATGTGCCACCGTCCAGTCAGTATTTTTCGTTTGTGGAATATATGACATTAGTAAAACTGGTTTATTTTGAAAAAAAATGAGACATATAGATCCTAACTGATACAAAAAAAAATATTAGAGACTAAATTAAAACTTAATGTAAATGTTAGAGACATAAAAAGTATGGACCCGAATTACAAAGAAATTATGTTTACAATTTATAGCTTTGTGATTAAAACATCTTATTTCACACAAAAGCAAGGTTTTTTTTTTAGAAGTTAATATATAAGAATATGGACTCATGTCTATAAATTATTTTTATTCAAACTTGACCCGATTGATTTAAAATGGGCTCGGGCCTATATTTTATGGTATATTTATGAAAAATCGACTTGTGATTAGATCTAGTTATATGT
The DNA here is from genome assembly GCA_037074585.1 of Biancaea sappan. Taxonomy (NCBI): domain Eukaryota; kingdom Viridiplantae; phylum Streptophyta; class Magnoliopsida; order Fabales; family Fabaceae; genus Biancaea; species Biancaea sappan. The sequence continues at coordinate 6,894,230 of CM073495.1, forward strand.
TAATAGATAACTAAAAATTATATAATATAAAATAAGACAAAGAAGTTCAGACGCATACAAGAAAGTGAAAAGTTAAATGAAAATAGCTCCTTACTACTTCTTTTTGTTAATTTTAAAATATGATAACAATTTTTTATATTTAAAATTAAAAAAAAAAGAATGATAGCATACATTAAGCATACACTTTTCTCACATGCTCAGCCACTATTATGTGTGTGAATGACTTTTAAAATCTTCTAGTCATTAATTCCAAGATTTGATGTTAGTTTTTAAATAAAATAAAATTTATAATACAAAAAAAGGATAAAATGTACTTTTTTTCGTTTCTAACTTTACACTAAGTTTTAATTTTGTTCCTAACGTTTTTTTACATTAATTATATTTTATATGTTTTATTTTTGTTTTAAATTTATTTTTTTTACTAATATTATTTATTATACTGACGAAAAAGTCAATTGAGTGGTTAATAAAAAATATACATTTAAAACAAAAATAAAATATGTGAGACATAATTTATAAAAAAAATAAGGAACAAAATTGAAACTTAATGTAAATATTAAGAACATAAAGACTATTTTTGCTTACTTACAAAAAAGTGAAGTAAAAACCAGACTATCCATTCTTGTGTTATCTCGAGCATATCATTGTAATGGGTGGACAGAAGAAGTAAAATATGGTGATTTACCTTCAACCTTGGATGATTCTTATCAACAAACCAAGAAGTTATAGTTATTGCATTTGCATAAATTGACAAATCCCATCATTTTAGGAATATATTAACCTCAACATTAAGAATTATTTGAATCCAATGATCAGGGAATCTCATTCTTTGCTACATATATAGCATTTAGAAAAGTCCAAGACATTCTGTCAGAAAGTAAACTTCATGGATGTCTAATTTAAATGCGCCCCATTGTGATTTCTTCTTCGCCTCATGACTAAAAGTAATTCTTACGTCAAGAAAATATTGTTTGCCATAAATCCCCCTTTGACAAAACCTTTATGAAAAGAAGTAATTCTTAACGTGCAGTTTAGTGCATAGATAATAATTTTACTTTTTTTAAAATAACTAACTCATAAATGGTTCATATGTAAGTTTTTTTCATAGTTCACTAATAAACTTAAATAGATATTTTTTAGTTGAATCGAAGATCAATGATATAATTTCTTTTTTTTTTTTACCGAATCATTGACGGAGCCAATCCAGTCTATAGACTTTTTATATTAATTAAATATTTGATACAAGTCATTAGATGTTTCACAAGTAATTTTCTGGGGAAACCTCTTATGGGATTGATGCAAGCATGAGAAATAAAAATAAATAAATAAATATATATATATATATATATATATATATATTCATCGCCGAGAGGAGTGAGAACTTGCGATTTGTGACTAGAGATGCTGAGGTGATAGCTATACCTAATACCTCTACCCTAAAAAGCATTTCTTATACAAATGTGCACATGTGATCCCAAGGCCGCTGTTTCACTTGGGCTAAAATTTGTTGGTATAAGTTTTATCAACAAAAATAAGAGTATGTTTGGTTTATGAAAATATTTTTTATTTTTATTTTTAATTTTTATATTTTAAAATATATTTTTTAAAATATTAAAAATATTTTTTTAGTATTTTTAAATTTAGATATATTTTAAAAAATATTTTTAAAAAAATATTTTTAATAAATTCAACCAAACATATTTTTAAATTTATTTTTTATTTTTAGTAAAAATAAAAATAAAAAATATTTAAACTAAAGAAACTCTAATTGTTTCTAAAAAATATTTAAACTAAAGAAACTCTAATTGTTTCTCGTACTAAAAGTAAGTATGGGTGAGGGCCCAAACCCTACAAATGTGATCCCAGCTAGTCTAGTGAGGTTCTTTACCCTCTTCATTGGATCCTCACACAAAACAATATTTCTAGATCTAGCAAAAGGAGAAGGAACTCAGGTGAAATGAGCTGTTAAGGAATTTCAAATTATGAGCATTTAATTCAGTACTTATTTTATGTAGGTAGTGATTGACTATCCAAATAAACTAATTTATAATTTATTTAATTAATTTATAATTTTATTAAAAATATTTGGTAAATAATTTTTTTAATAATTTAAAATTTATTTTAAAACGTTACTTTGAGTATTTATAATTTATAATTAATTATTTTTGTATTTTTTTCTTATTTTATCCTAATTATTTTATCAAAATACTTATTATATTCTTATTGTGATATTTATTATATTCTTATTTTTTTAATGGTAATTGTTTTTAGTTTTTTTCATTTTTCTATATTTATATATATTTAAACAAAAAAATGATATGTTTATCTATATTTATAATTATAAAATATACGTCATTTAATATTATTTTATATTTTTTAACTACTTCAATAATTATTTTTACTAAACACTTTGAATTCAATAAATTAATTTAATAATTTTTAACAAAATATTAACTTACAAGCTTTCAGTTAATTTTTAAACTTTTAATTAACAAATCAACAGTTAATTTTTAAACTTTTAATTAACAAATCAACTATTTTTGTCAAACATAACCTCAAGCAATGTCTCAAGTTTAAATATTATAAATGGAAAAAACTAACACTAAAACAGCTTTTAAGTCCTTTTTGTCCAATTGGATTTGAACCATATTAATTGAAATTTATTCATTCATTTTTCCAGACGCCAGTGATTCTAAACCAAAAAATTGAGGATATAATTCTAAAATTTTAAACTATAGAAAATATTATTAAAATTGAATGAACTGATAAATAAGGACAAAATGAGTAATTAAACATTATCTTTTTAATCAAATGATAAATAAATATCATATCCAAAGGACTAACAATTGAGATGCTAAAATGAATCAATACAAGAAGGGAATAACAGCTTTCCGATTCTTAGGATAATCCTCCCCAAATTTATCCAAATACCACTGATGATTTGCTCTAGCCCTAGGCCCCAAATTGGCAAAAGTGTAGATGAAGAATCCTAATCCAGCCCATGACCAAGTCATCATCGCCCACCCTAACCACTCCACAAGCTCCCCAAAGTAATTCGGACAACTCACAAGCTCAAAAATCCCCCCTCTGGGCACCACATACCCCTTCCCTTCTCGCCTCAGCCTCAGCAATTCCCCATCAGACCACACGTTCATCCACATTCCAATCACAAACACCGCAATGCCACCCCCAAATCGCCACCAGAACCACCCATCGCCCTCGTCATAGTCGTTGTAGTGAGAGACCCACCTGGTTTGCACGTACGAGTTCAACAAATTGAATGCGAACGCCATCGCCGCAATGCTCAGAGGGAACCCCTTCGCGGTCTTCGATGAGGGCGATTTCAAGAGGCGGAGTGGGTAGAGTACGGTGCGATTGAAGTAGTGGAGGAGAAAGGGGACTATTAGGATTAGGGATTTAGGGTTTGAGGAGTGGTGGCCGTGAGGGAAGAGGATCAGAGTGAGCCAGATCGTGGGGCTCTCCATGAGGAACCATGCCAACGGCGAAGGAATAATGGGACCCCATCCAGCACGGTGGTGCTTGCCGTAGGGAGCTTGCAGGAATCGGAGACTGATGAAGGTCGGAGGAGCGATGAGGAAGATAGCGGAGAGAGCGTGGCGGAAGAGACTGTCGTCTTCCATCATGGTGACTTTTGCTTTGTTTCACCCTTGCCCGTTGTATCTAATCCCAGACTACTACAGTAAAGTGCAATGGCATTTATGAAGTTATTCAGTAATTAATGCATAAAGTCAACTCTTTTCGACATACGTAAATTGTATTACTCTTTATTTTAAAAATATTATATTATTTTTTAAAAAGTTGAGAGATCCGTTATACTAATTTATTCTACAAACAAAAGAGCGAAATTTAAATCTTATCCTTTTCATCATATGATAAATAAATGTCATATCCAAAGAACTAATAATTGAAAACACTCCGCGCTATATGATTAACGCAACAACGAACATCAATGAAAATTTTATGAAGCAGCCTAGCGTTACAGTAAGCAAACAAAACCAAAGACCAATACGTCATTTTTGTCTCTCACATATGCTTTTTTTTTTTTTTTAATGTTAGTTCTTTACTTTGAGGGCGTAGAAGCAGCATTGACCTATCAATTTGTCAAAAGGGTCTAATATCTTGATTGATATTTTATTAATTTAATTTTTTATAATTTTTTATTGTTAATATGATTTCTCACATATGTTATTAATTTAATTTTTTACATATTTACATTTTTAATTTGATCTTTTATAGATTTATATGTTATCAATTTAGTTCTTTCATTAAAAATTGTGACCATAAAAAATTATAAAAAAAAAACTAAATTAATAATATATCAAAATGTAAGGGATCAAATAGAGAATGAAAATAAGTGAGAGACTAATTAATAACATATCAATCTATAAGTGATCAAATTGAAAATAAAAATTTTTAAAAAACTAAATTAATAATATATCAATCTGTAAAAAATCAAATTAATAATAAAAATTTATGAAAGACCAAATTAAAAAAAATGACATCAGTGACGGACCAAAATATTTAGTCCAAAACCAAATGGATGCTCTAATCTGATTGATCTTGGATCTGTGAGCTAGAAATAAGTCTAAGCAAAAATCAGGAAAAGAATTAATTCAGAACCAATTACTGTATATATGATTCAGATCATTCAATCTTCTCACAAGAGAATCCGAGCAAGTGATAAAACACTGGACAAACAATGATGGCTCCCACAAATCAAAGTTCAAGAATCATAGAAAAAGTGAAATCTAAATCAGATGGAGACGCAACAGATTAAACTACTGAAAATCCCATCAAGATTTATCAAAATAAAGAAAGGATACAGACCATTCACACAAAAAAAAAAAAACTCATCTATAAGAAACACTAATCCAAGAAAATCTAAATCCGAATTTTAACAAAAAAAAAAACACAGATTAATCACAAAGTTTAAATCGACATTGACTAACATGAATTACAGATTAATTCAACAAAATTAATTTTATGCTAATTAGTCCAAATAATCACAAATTTAGGTTTATGCTAAGGGGAGTTGCAGATTGCTCCAGGCAATCTTAAATGCAGGCTCGGGTAAAATTTTTTTGCAGATAACAGAAAATTTGCAAGATTAATCCACGAAAACACACTTCAAATTCAAGCGACATTGAAATACAGACTAATTGCAGATTCAAATACAAGAATATTGCAGAACAGTTCAAGAAACCAGAAAAGTTCGGGAAATATGCAGATTAATAGAAGCAGACAGCGATTCAAAATGCAATTGACCCAAGGTGAAAAATGATACTGAAACCTAGAGCCCAAGAACCAGATTCAAGCGGGATGATAGACACATGCTTCTATAAATAAATCGATGATCAACGAGAACCAAGAAAGCTATGAAGGAGCCGAATGGCAGAGATTTCTCACCTTCGACGTTCACTTTGTGCAACCTCACCGGCTTGCTTCGCATTCCTTTCTGTATGAGCGAAAGTTGCAAACCACGGAAGGCGCGGGAAATGGATGGCCAATCCTCGCCCGTAGAGCAGAGTGAATTACTTGTATTGGATCGAAACTGAGGGTCGCTTGATCACAGTGATTAAGAGCTCAAGCAATTAAATTTCCAAAAAAAAAAAAAAACTAGCCTACAATTGAGGTAAGCAGCGCTCGTTCCTCATCACTGAGAGTTCACATCGGAACCCTAGAAAGACATGGAAAGAAGGAAAAAAGAAAAGAAAGAGTTGGTTGGATTTGAGAGAAATAAAGATTGTTGCTGCTTTGTTTTATCAATGAATGAATCAAGGCATGTGATTTGAAGAGAAAGAAAGAGAGCAAACAAGGAAGAGACAAGTAGAAGAAGGAAAATTCAGGATTCGTAGTAATGGAGAGTATAACTCGGTCACGTGCTCACTGTGTAAGTGCATATAAATATAAAATAATATTATGAATAATGAAAACGAGAAAGTTAAAAATACTGACAGGTGAAAAACTTAAGTATTTTCCTTTTTTTATTATTTAAAAACATGATGAAAATACTTTATTTTATTTTTGTTTTAAAAACAAATTATAAAAAATTAACATGTGTTAGTGCAAGGATTTTTACAAAACGATTTTGATTAATTTTAATCATTTTGAATTTAAGAGAAAATATATATGGTTAAGGAAATTTAAAGAGTTTCAAAATTTGGGTTTTAAAATATAGGCCTATGAAGTATTAAAATTTCTAGGTTGCTAATTTCTAAAATCATTTTTGACATGAAAGCCTAAGTTTTAGGTTTTTACTGATTATTCAACCTTATATTAAATATGGGACTTGTCTTTCCTTTTTAAAGAATTTTATGTTATTGGCCGAAAACCTAAATCAGGACCTTGATATATTTGGTTTCAGATTTAAAATAGCTAAATTTAAATTTCTAGGATCCCATTCTCACATATGCAATTTTTTTAAAATTGGACAAGTCATTAAATTGGTAGAAGTACCAATTCAAGATTTAATGATTGAACTGTGGTCGAACTGCGGTCGAACCGGTAGTATTTAAAAAATTTTAAAAAATAAAATATAGAATTAAAAATATTAAAATACTTTACATAATTTCAAAATTTATAAAAAATATTATTTATTTATATATTTTTGAGTAAATATTATAAATTTTTTTTATATTTTTATTTTTAAAAATATATATTTTTTATAATTATAAAAAAATTTCAATATCACCATCAATAACATTTTCCTTCCTGATGCTACTGCCATAGTGTCTTTCACATTTTCCCATTTTTCCATGCTCTGTTGCTTTGTCTTCATGATTCCTTCTTTCCCATTTCTCTATGCTTCAGTGTTTTGTCTTCATTCACTCTTCCTCCTTTCCCAATTCTCCATACACCCAAGCCCCTTGACGGACGTGCTGAGCATCCACAGAGACTTCTTCGTCTTCTTCTTCTATCACAGAACTTCAACATATGCAAGTTCTTATTCTTCTTTTTTCTTTCTTTCAAAACCGAAAAAACATGCTTCTTGAATGGAAGAGGATGACAGGCAGCGGTAGCTTTACACAGAGGAGGAAGGGTGGCATCAATCGCATGAAGCTTCGATGTTTTTTTTTATATTAAATGGAACTTGTCACCCAACCGGTTCCACTGATTTGGTCGATCTGAAATCAGTTTAAATAGTTTAATACCGATTCAAGTCTAGAACGATTTTTCACTTAGATCAGATCAGATCCCCCATCGATTGTCAGTCCAATTTTGTAACTCTTGCTCATATGTATCAAATAAGTCAATATGTCACTTTTTCTTCCTGACTTTTGTGTGCAAAAGAAAGGAAACAAGAGCTATAAAGCACATTTAATAAAGTAGCCAGCTTAGAAAAAACAATGTACCAATAGACACAGCCTTGAGCCAGTGAACAAAACTCAAGTGTTTCTATTCCTTCAAGTCAAATATGAACTTTATTCTTCTCCCTTTAAAAGTTACAAAGTATAGGAGAGAAAAAAAATCAACATTGATTATAGCAAAAGTAGAATTTCATATTGCTATTTCAGAATTGTAGTAAAACAAAAAGGCTTAAAGTCAATATCTAGTAAACAAAAGCTCATACTTTCTACCATTCTTGTCAAAAGCCTTTGAAAGCCTTCCTCTTCATAATATAACCTATGAGGCTTCAAAAGAAAGAAGGAAACTTGCATTTAATCACAACGAAAATCTCATAGGTGCATTAATATGGATAACCAATGTGATTCAAATGAAGATGAAAGCACTCCAACGGCTAGTGACTCAAGAGAGGCTATTTAAAGCTCCATCTTGCTTCCTCAAGATCATTGAATGCTAGGAGAAATTTATAGAAGATCTTGAAAGCTTGAGTTGTTGTTAGAGAGAGAGAGAGAGAGAGAGAGAGAGAGAGAGAGAGAGAGAGAGAGAGATTTCATTGGAATACTTTTGCTTTATGTGAGTTTTTTTCTCCTTATATTTTTGTGAGAAAAGAGAGAATATTTATTGTTTTATTTCTCTTTGTGAGATTCTTTTTCTCTTTTATCTTGCTCTTAGTGAGCTACTACAGATCTTATTGTATTTGTTATTTGAGGGTTCTGGTGAGAGGATTGATTTCTAAGAATCTTGTAAAAATCCTAAGGTTTGATGTAAAAGCTAGTTAGGCTGATCTTCTTGGGTAGAAGGGGTTATAAAAGACCAAGGTAGGTCTACTAGGTTAAGTTTGCTAAGATATTGTACAAACTTAACGAGTTGTTGGCATAAAAGCAAGTTGCTAGTCCATAGTGGTTGAGGTTGTTGTTTGTATCACTTGTGATTTCTAAAAATTCTTTTGTTGTGTGCTTAAGGAGTGGATCTAGGGGCTTCTTTCTAGGAGGTCCTAAAGCACTATATATTGTGTTGTTTCTTTTTTCTTGATTATGATATTTTATTTATTTTAGGAACTTGTTTTCACTTAAATAACAATTTTTACTAAGTTTTCATATCTCAAATGATTCTTACCAAACAAAGTTTTTTTTAGTACATTAAGGATAAAATCCATCTTCATATTTGCTTTCCTGATTTTTGCCCTAAAGTGAGTTAGGCAAGAATTTTCATTAACCTACTTTTCAGGATATTGATTTTCTAAGAAAAAGGTTTTTGACAAAAGCATAAGACACTTCTAAAAAAACTTAGTACCTAATTCAACCTTTTCTTGGGTACAATATTTGACTAATAACATGTTTATAAGTAAAATAAAATAATTTTTAATATAAACAAATATTAAAATATATGAGATAGTACAATGTTGAGTGGCTTGCATTTGACATTTCTTGCTTGTAAAACATTTGTAATGGCTAAACATGTTTGATTTTCCAACAAGGCCATTATTCTCTTGAGAAAAGTTTGGTGTATTAAGGAAATAAGTGGTTTTTGCTACAAAATGATAGTAATTAGTGTCAAGATTTGAAGCTGCTTATAATGTGAATTGCTTCTTCCTCTTGAGTCTTGATCCCTTTTGTATGTCGCAAAGAGAAAGAATGGGAGAAGAGGAAGAGGAGAAGGGACTCATATGAGATGAGCTATTAAGGAATTTCAAGCTATGAGGACTTAATTCAACATTTATTCTTCTTAAGCAAGGTCTTGAGTTTGAGTCTTGTAAATAGAAAAAAACGAGCGATGTGAAAGCTTTACACCCTTGTTGTACGATCAAACTTGAACCAAATTAATTAAATTTCATTGAGTTTTCAGATACTAGTGGTTCCAAACCAAAAAAAAATATATGAGGACTTAATTCTAAAATTTTGAACTATAAAGGATAATAATAAAATAGACTAAACAAATAAGGACCAAATAAGTAATTAAACCTTATCATTTTCATCAAATCATAGGGCTCAAATTGGTTGCTAGGAAAGAGTGCAAAAAGCTTTAAGTGGAGGGTGACTACAAGAGTTTAATTGATAATCTTAATGGATGCCCTCTAGGTCCTTCATAGTTTCAGGATGTTGTAAATGATATTATTCAATGAAGTTTGATTAATTTAGTTTGATTTTGATTGAATAATAAGGGTATAAAGCTTTCATATTGCTAGTTTTTTCTATTCAAAAGATTCAAACTTGAGATTTTGCTTAAGAAAAATAAATGCTGAATTAAGTCCTCATAGTTTGAAATTCCTTAATAGCTCATCTCATGTGAGTCCCTTCTCCTCTTCCCTCTTCTCCCCTTCTTTCTCTTCACAACATACAAAAGGGATCAAGACTCAAGAGGAAGAATCAATTCACATTACCTTCAAATCTTGACACTAATTACTATCACTTCATAGCAAAAACCACTTATTCCCTTCATACACCAAACCTTTCTCAAGAGAATAATGGAATTATTGGAAGTTCAAACATGTTTAGCCACTACAAATGTTTTACAAGCAAGAAATGTCAAATGCAAGCCACTCAACATTAATATCTCAAGCACTTCTTCACCTCTAAAACCATTGTTACAAGGAAATACCCAGTATTATTGTTTTGGCATGGCTTTTATCTTCACAATTATTGATCAAATGCATGTGTCTTGAATTTTGATAAGACACAAGATGGTTTCTTGTCTTCCTCTTGCTTTGCTATAGCCATTAGATGGTGGGAAATTTCAAAGCATTAATAGAAAAGAAGGAAATTATGTAAATGTTGATTTTGGTAGATTTGAAAAATCTTAGCATTTCAAGGTTGAACACAATGTTGTTGTGTTCAATAAAAACTTAGAGCCTGTTTGGTTTAAGCATTTTCTGTTTTTACAAGATAGTTTCTTGTCTTCCTCTTGCTTTGCTAGAACCATTGGATGGTGGGAAATTTCAAAGCATTAATAGAAAAGAAGAAAATTATGTAAACGTTGATTTTGGTAAATTTGAAAAATCTTAGCATTTCAAGGCTGAACACAATATTGATGTGTTCAATACAAACTTAGGGCTTGTTTGGTTTGAGCATTTTCTATTTTCATTTTTGTTGAAAATATAAAATGTTTCAGGAAATGTATTTCAAGAAATGAAGATTGAAAAATAAAAATATGAAATGTATTCACTAACCAAACAGACCTTTAGATTTTTAAAGTATCTCTCTTGCACCATAAACAAACTTAGATTTTTTAGTATGCAATCAAATATACAACTTACATGACTTCAATGTTCAATATAAACCATATACCTTGCTTAATTGATGTGTTATTTTGGATTTTTCAAAGCTTGGATTATTTCAAAGTAACATTTAACATATAATTTATCCTACTTTAGTGCTAATGTAACCAAAATGAGAGAACATTCCAAGCCCCATATTAGATTCAAAACTAAGAAAAATATCACGTGTTATCACTTGTCTCAGCTAACAAATAGAGATCATCAACACAAATTATTTTTCTAACTTTATTTTTCTTTTGCAGCATAGTCTATTTTTAGAAAATCATTATGCATCATCGCCGATAACCCATTGGACCAGCCCAGTTCAAGTCATACCACATCTCAGTCCCATTCATCATACATCAGCACAACACAAGTCATTAGCATACAAACAGTTCAAACATCATTATAATAGCAAAAGGAATTAAAAATCCATACTCATCATTACCACTTCAGCACTACAGCTGATGTAGCTCAGACACATAATCTCAACATAGTCAGCCTTAGGGTTGATGTTAGCATGCATCACTATGTTTACAGTTTGTTACAATCCATACAGTCCATTATTACATTTACATATATCATTTAGAAATTATCAGAAAATCTGAGAAAAGATAAGCAATAACATATCATGTCCCATGAACATCAGATCTAGAGATTCTCCTACTACTTCGAGGCAATCTGCTAAGAAAATGGAGAAAAATTAGGGTAGAGGAGAGAAAGAGAGCCAAAATTATAAATAGAGAGAACATGAATGAAAATTTACACAGTGGAATATATATGAAATACTTATCTTTTATCGAATTTCAATCTCTTCTTCCTCTCTGCTACTATTCTCTTTCTGAGCACTCGATCTATTCATCTCTTCCCCGACCTCTTTTACTTTTCCGTTCTTGTTGTGCAGGAATGACGTTCGTCTTCTCACCAAAATCACAACTTAGCTGCAGAATACTCACTGCTTGTCCACAAAACCCATCATCAGGATTACTAGAGGTAATATATGAAAGGAAGGTTTTAATTGGTAGAAATGGCCAGAACGACATCCTCGACGAAATGTTAGAAGAGCTTGTCTCAGCCGAAACCCTAGAATAGAGAAGAAGAGTGAAATTAATTCAAACAAATCTCGAAAAAGTAGTTTATATACTCAGTGGTGAATTCCAAGTGTGCCATTCCCACTTATCATTTTAACCATCCAATGGTATAGTGGAAAAGGAAAAAGTGAATTGCCCAAATTGCCCCCATCAGACATGTATTCATCATTTAGGTTGACTAAACTGCCCTTCTATCCTTCATCGCCCCGGGTGAATTTATTGAGTTACCCTTAATTATCATTATATGTGTTCAATTTTGCCCCTCTGATTTCTCCATTTTACTATTATTGCCACTAACAGGTCGAGTATAGTTAGGTCAAGGTTCATTCGGATTTTAGAATTGTTTTAAATTATTTGGGCTGATGTACACTCTTATTTTTGGGCGATTGCAAAAAAACAACAGAGTAGCCAATGTTTCATAAGAAGAACAAATCAGGACAAATATCTTCAAAATCAAAATTCAAATCAAGATAAATTAAAATCAAATTTCTAGGGTTCAAAATCACAACACCTTCAAAATCAGGATGCTACGGTTCGAAATCACAATACCTTGTTTGAAATGTTACTTGGCGTTCGTCTTCGTCTTTGTCTTCTTCAATGATTCACTTCATGCATGCCTTCATCTTCATCTTCTTTAGTGAGTGAGTTTTGATCTCTTCTCTTCACACGAAGTTCTCTGCTTCAGTTGTCCCTTATTCTAACATCTAATTAAGAAAAAAAAAGTGTGTAGCTAATGTGTCACTTTTGGTCCACGTGGCGGTTGATGTCGTTAAGTGAAGCTGATCAAGAAGCTAAGTCAATGCCACATCATTAGAGATAATATATAGACTAACATGTGTTAATGGCAAGGACTAAGTTCAAGGGGTTTGAAAATTGTAGGGACCGAAATCAGAAATTTTGAAACTATAGGAACTAAATTCTAGTTCTTTGAAAGTATAGGAACCAAAAGTATTGTTTTTTTAAAAAATTATTAGGTAGGAAGCATTGCAACCTCAACAATAATATTGCGATCAGTCAAAATGGGTCAGCCCCACTTGCAACAGGCTAACCTTAAACAGATCGAGCACAGGTCAACTAGTTTTTCAATGGGCCTAGAATTTGATATCCTAGCTTGCGGGCTAACAAGCATCATGCAGGCCAGGCTCTTTTTTTTTTTTTTAAATCAATATAGGTATACTAATATTGGTAGAGATCATGTAGAGCACATATAGTCCGTTTCTACTTTCCAGGAGTTCTAAAGCTAGTCCACTTCTCTCTCTTGACAAAAACCCTAGCCTCCCTTTTCTAGCACTGCATTCAACGGCGAGGAGCTACCAAGGCAACCCTCTTCCTACCTCCTCTCCTAAGTTCTTAGCCCTCTCTCTTCCTTGAGAGTTCTCCTCTTCACCCTATTGAAGATTTTCCCCCGGGTACTCTCTGGATTTCGGCCGCTCCTTTTCTTCTCTGTTATAGTGGCACTTTCTGGCAGAGGAGGCTGGTGTAAAAAGCTTCTGTCTCTGTTCGTGTGAATACCACCCTTTCAATGGCATCATTATTAGAAGGCCATCGTTAAAGTTCAATCGTGGCGGAGAATGAACTGAAAGTGCTAGCAGCCTTGGCTGTGAATGGCCCCCATCTTTTTTTTTTGTTTTTCCAGATTTATTTCATTTTTTTTCTTTTTCCTACTATTTTTGGTTGGTTCTTGTGGCATGTATCGACTTTTAATTTATTTGGGTTATTAGAAGACTAGCTATTTTCTAGGATTAGAGGTATGTTGCCTTTTCTTAGTTTACTAGATTTAGGGATAGGGGTATGTTGCCTCTGTTTAGTCTCATAGTTCTGTTGTATATGTCTGGTACTAATTGTTATGATATGCTATCTAAAATCATGTACCCTTATTTCATAAGTTTCAGGCTTGTAATGTATTTAACAATTTTAGGTCCTGATCTATCTTATGTAATCCCTGGCTTGGTGCTACCTTAATAGAATTTATATCTATTTGACCTAAAAAAAAATATTGGTAGAGATCGAGCGTGAAAGACGGACACCAATATGGGAGTTAAGAGATTAGAGACAGAGAGTGAAGGTACGAAGGCCATAAAGGACATATAAAAGAGGTAGAAAGCTAGGCAAATCGGTGAGGGCAGAGATTGGCGCATCGCAAAGAGGAGATCTTGGAAGGCAGAGCAAAAGCAGGGAGAGGTAGAGTGGACCGGAGGCCACAGATTTAGGAGACCGAGAGTTGAGATATTGAGATGCGATGAAAGTATCAATGCCTCAATTGTGAAGATGCAACACGAGACCGAGAGAAAGAGTGAAGATGATTATCAAAATATCAATGGTAGAGGCCGAAGAGTTGGCTGAGACCGAAATGCAAGATGTGATGTCGATGCGAGAGCAGCCCAGAGAGAGAGCAAAGATGATTATTTGGCAACTAGGAGAGACAAAGCATCAGTGGTGATGTGAGAGAGACAGCAGTCGAGACAAAGCTGTGGACTGTGGTGTAGATGTGTGGGTGACTAGGTAAGTTCCAAATAAAATAATTTTTTGTTAAAAAAATAGGCCGACCTATTTAGATCTATTTTAAAATAGGTAAAAAACAACATATCCAAGCCCACCCAAATAGAATAAGCATGGGCCCATTTTGACACTACTTTTCAACTTCTTAAATTAGAGAAACTCAATATATTTCAACCTTCTAAAATTTGTTTATATATAGTTATATTACACAAAAATATATTTAAAAATAGGATAGATAATAAAACATTTTTTAAATTTAAAAATTTTGGTTCTTGAAAATAAGAAGGACGAGTTTTAAGATTATTGGCTTATTTGGATGTATCTTTATTTTGTATTTTGAGAACAAATTTTTATAAAATTGTTCTGAAACCAAATTTGAAACTTCAAAAAATAAACAAATGCGTTTGGAAGATTTATTTTTGAAAATATCAAAAAGTTTTTATGAAATGTTGTAATAAATTCAATTCAATAAAATAATTAGTTACAATATTATAAAAGAGAATAAACACAAATACAAGTAAAATATATCAATTTTCATAGCATGAGCTACATATTAATAAATTGATTAAATCTATTATCCAACTATATAAATTATTAAAAATATCTTTACACAATATCTTATACTTTTAATAATATAAAATGGATTTGCACAAATTAATAAAAAAAAATCTATAACAATGAAGAAAAGAGATACAAAAAGTAATAACTTCACAAAAATTAAATATAAAACATAAGTTCTTTTTATATAAATGTCATTAATTAACCTAGGTAAAAACAATAATGCCCTGCATATTTTACTCTAATTACATATATGCCCCGTTCCCAGCGTGTGTTTGATTGGCCATTTTCAGTGTCACTCTTGTTTCTTCCTTCTAATCTAAATTGTAGTCACTAATGATTTAAGTGCTATTTTGCCTAAAAACTTGTTGATTTAAAACCTGCCATGGAACAAAGTATACATGATATCCAAAATAGCATGAACAATCTTGAGGAATGACGAGGGGAATAGAGAAAATATTGACAATGAATTCGACGAGATCATCGGTGCTATTAGGCAAATTAATGGTAAAATACAGAAAGTTTTCCTGATTACTTTATGCAGAATATCAAAATGATGCCTAGTTTCCTTCTAGAATTGAATAAGAAAAATATCCTCACGATTATAAAGCAATAGAGGAAGTTGTTAAAGAAGAGTCCAATGGTGTCATAGAGCGCCTAGATTACCCATAAAATATGGATTATGGTAAATTTTTTTTTAGTAAATAGCCCAATGTTTAAACACTAAATTATAAATGTTGATTCAAGTTGAGTGAAATCGCAATAGGTGACAAAATTTTTTTTACTAAATTTTAATACAACTACATTTCTAAAAACTCGAATTCGAGACCTTTAAATAAGTTAGGACAACTTCTTATCCCGTTAATCTACACGCTTGATAATGAATGATGATAAATTTCATGTGATCATAAGTAAATCTAGAATATAAAGAGCGTGAAGATTTTAAAGTGCATTCAAAAGTAAAGTTAGCATATGAGAAATAAGAAAACATTCATTTTTATAATAGTGAAGATGTTATTGTTTTAAAAGAGGATCAGATTGGGAAAGTTAAACCCCAATTGGCGTAAATTCAATTTCAGGTTGTACCATGTCAAATTCGTTATCCTGGATGGGTTGAAGAGTCTAAAGTTATTTTCATCACTACCAGTTGGCTGTTGCCTTACTTAAATGATTTTTTGTTTGTTTGAAACATTTGATAACTGAACATCACACGGATATCGAATAATGAATAATTCAGATACGAGCTGAGTCAGATCGTAATAAATGAAAAAATTCTCCTAACTAATTTTTAATGAAGTTATATTCTTAGAGATTCGAACTTAAAACTTTTAATTAAGTTATGACAATTCTTTAACAATTGACCTATATACTTGGTGGTGTCTTACTTAATGCTTTAAGTAGGCTTTTTCTAACCAAGGGAGAATGATGAAAAATGGAAAAGAATATTCAGAGTGATGAAATCAGTGATAGGTAGATTTACTTGAATATTTGGAGGTAAGTCCGAATCTCTAATTTGAGAAAGAAAGGGCAAAACTATTATGTTTAGGGTGAATAATGCATAATAGTAGGTAGGGTGGACACATATTGGATCGAGATGAGAGAAAATTTTAACTCAAATTAACTAAATGTAGTCAAATTGAGTTGGGTCAAAGTTTTTAAAATTTAAAAATAAATTCGAACCATCTCAACTTAGATTCTAATAAATTAAGTCGGGGTCAGTTAGATTTTTTTTTTTCGTTCTTGTCTCTCGCTAACTCTAGTCTCTTTTTCTTTCTTTCTTTTCTTTTCTATTCTTTTCCTCTCTCTCTCTCTCTTCTCTTTTCCTTTTTCAAAAACATTAAGTTTCTTTTCTTTTCTTTGTTGATCTTAGTTGCTCTTTGGATTCCATTTGCTAATTTGTGACTTTTCGATTTGCTATTTGCCGTTACTGGTTCCCCCCCCCTTTTTTTTCCCTATGGATTTCGATTTTTGTTTAAATTTGGTTTGTTATTGTCGTCTACCGTTTTTCTTTGTCATCTTTCTTATTTCTATGTTCTCTCTTCTTTTTTTCTATTCTTTGTCAGCATCGCTGTCTTGCATCCGCGTTGTGTGTTGTCCTCTGTTTTCTATTCGTTGCCAAGGACTGAAGAAGAAGAAATGAAGAAGAAGTCAGAAGTGAAAGCTCGTTGTCTCATAGATTCAAACCAAGGAGGGAGGATTGGGAAAGTGACCGGAACCTTAGTGCTGAGTGACTAAGCTTGTGACTGTCAGTTAGTGAAGTATAAAAAATTAAAAGGAATAATTATCTATCGAGTTCGCAGTTAAAATGGGTTGAAAATTTTCAATTCACAACTTAACTAGCCATTGGTCAAGTTAAAATTTTTTTAGTTCAATCAAACTGTACAGGTTGGGTAGGTTGGCGGGATCCTTGCTCAACCCTGTATCAACTTACGAACTTAGCATAAATTACTTAAAGCTATATGTTTGTGCAGAATATAAAATATTTTCTCTCATAGAGTAATAATAGTAATACTAAAAGAATGATATTCAAATTTGATATTAAGGGGGCTAACCAAAATATTCGAACAATCACTACAGCAGCGGTGCATTGCATGAGGTTGAGCAATACTTCTCTAATATGACATGCCATGTTTATATGAAAGATTATGGATTGTAGGATTTTAAAAAAGTTCACATCACTGATATAGCATCTAGAACTATTTTATTCAACACCCTGCTACAATCAACTGCTAGAAGTCCATATAAATGATAGCAATATGCAGGCAGATAAAAATTTGGATAATAGTTGTCACAAATAATTTAAAACACCACAGACCCATGTTACTACGTTACCTGAGATTTAAACAATCTACAGTGTTCATCTAAAAACATCTTATGAGTTAACGGAAACATTCTAACTGAAATCTGCGTATTAAATGATTTTTCTTTTATTCCCTACTCTGGTCTTCCCTTGGAATATGGTAGAAAAATATCAGTCACAAATTCACAAGGTATGTCCGTTGTGTTACTTTGAATAGCAAAACTTATTTCCAACAACGATGGCTTATAATAGTCGGTTAGTGTACCAGGAAGACACTTGCATTTTCCGCTGTTTTATTCTTAGCATTATCTTCAGCAGCTCTGTATATCAGCAGCCTGACAGAAAGAGATAATCTCACAATTTAAATTTCCATATAATAAAACTGAATATAAAGTCAGTCTCATTTTGTACTGTAACTGTATGTAAGCAGGTTATAATGTAGATTTGAGGTTTGGGGATGGCCAAGTAAGCCATTCATGCAATTTAGCCTTTTTTTTTTCTTCCAAAGAAATTTGGCTAAGCGAGAAAGAGTAAATTACAGTGTACCCTCTGGTTTGTTCAATTGCAACTTAGACACCTCACCTTGTGGTATGTTGCATTCAAAGTTTGATGAACATAATTATGCGAATGTTAAAGTGGTGAACTACTTCACTATTAAATATTTGTTTCACTTATATTTTATACATTTTCATGGTATCCCAAGGCTATTTCTAATAATAAGTGAACAATTTCAATTTCCAACAATCAAATTAATGCCGGTAACAGTCTCACAAGACAAAATAACAGTTCAAGATACAGGTGAAACATACTTTCAACAATAAAATTGTTCATTATTTTAATGAGCATGTGATTTTCTGATGAAGACAAAATTAGCACATGGAAGTTAAGTGATAGCAGAACAAACAACATGAAATTTAACGAGACACTTTAAACCACAAGACAAGCCGATTCTGTTCTGGGCCAAATACAAGGGCAAAAGAAGTATTAACTTATAGGAAAGATCTAAAAATCAGACAAAACAATATCCTTGGGTAGTTAGATTAGTTGAACTTAAGTTAAGAAAAGGTGCGGCTTGCACCAACCTTCTCTCTTAACTCATCATAGGTGAGACTGTTGCCTTCAGAATCTTCCTTTCTTGAATTTCTATCAGATTCCTCAGAAAATGCATTCTTGCTGGAAATTTTAGACGTTAGGTTCTCAAACTTCTCTTTCAAGTTAGAAGTAGCAATGGTCTCCGCAAGGCTGTGCTTAATTTGTTGCTCCAATGCAACAATTCTATTTTTTGACGTCAAATCAGGATTGTTTCCTGCCTTGGCAACCTCCAGTTTCAATAGTTCTATCTTGCACTTAAGATCTGATGAGCTAAGAGCATTTTCAATTCCCTTATTGATATCTTTGTTTAGTTCTTCTATCTCTGACAGTGACGACTCCCCAATACTGTCTTGTGCCATTGCTTTTACAACCTCAACATCAAAGCCCTTTGACTTCAAAGCATCAACTACCTGCAACTCTATCTGTTTCTTAAGTTCAATGATTTTCTTCTTCAACTCTTCATCCAAATCACTTGGTGAGGATACACCAGAACCTTCAACTTCAGCCTTCAATGCCTCGTATTTTTCCTTTATACTAGGCCTGTTGATGATATCTTCAAATTTCGCAGTGAGCTCATGCTTCAATGTGGCAGCCTTCTTCTTTCGCTCTGTCAGAAACTTGACCTTAGATAATTCTATCAACATGTCACGCTTATTCTGCAGCCTCTCATAATTGGGAGCTGCTGATAATCCCTGATTGAACTCCTCAGTTAGCTTTTCAATCTTATCCTTCAATGCTGGATGAATAAGTTGATCCTCTGAATTTGCTTTCGTAAATTCCTCCTGTAGCTTCACCAACTTGTCTGCCAAGCCCATGGCTTTCACTGCCTCTGAATATTCCTGATCAACGTCCATTTTCAGTTTCTGTATCATCTCATCCACACCTGAATCTGGAGGTGTGATGTTGTCAGATGCTTTTGCTTTCAAAATTTGCTGCTTCAATTTCTCTACCTCACCCTCTAATTCAGCATCTGAAATGTTCCTAGTATCAGGTAGCTCTTTCTTCTTCATGTTGACTTTCCTCTTAGGATCAATAGGAATTCCTTCTTGGATCCCACCAATTTTCCGGAACTTGAGCATCCGATGCCTTAGTAGGTCTTCAGTTTCCATCTTAGAGAGCTCCTATAGAATGGACAATCCCCATATCCAAATTAGCAGATGCTTCAACATATCTGAGTTTGGTAGAAAATATGCTGACCTATAACTTACATCCATGGCTGCATTGATTGCAAATTTTATCTGTTGGGATGTCCAAGATGGATCTGCATGTGCACCACCCAGTGGCTCCTATAGAAAAAAGAAAAAGAGAAAATATGAATTCATTCCGTAGAGAACGCTGCCACAAACTGATGGAGAATGAGAAAAGTGTAATTAAGATGATATTGTCAAATGAAGGAAAACCACCATTAAAAACCTATACTAGGCATAATAAATTTCTAGGGACTAGACCTTGAATATTGCTATTTGGTATTTAGCTACCTATGCATCTTAGCCTACGATTTGACATATTACTATTTAGCTACATATGCATTTATTGTCTTAGCCTACAATCTTTGACATTTAGTTTATGCATTTAATCAATTTAGTTAGAGTTTTATTTCTTTTGTCATGGAGACCCTCTATAAAAGGGTCCTTATCATATGTTGTAAGCAGATTTGGATTGAATGTATTGAATCATAATATTTCTCTATCTCCCCCCTCTCTGCATCTCCCTCCTTTCTCTCTAATTCTCCCTCATTTCTTGCTGTTCTCCCTTCTCCCTCTTTCTGTTATACATCAATTTGGTATCAGAGCTGGTTTTCCCATCCACCCACACTCCTTGCTACCAACCTACTAATACAAAACACCTCAAAATCACCAGGAAAGAGCTCTATTTCCGTCACTGTCTCACAAACACCTCAAGATTTGTCAGAGCAACTCTGTTTTCGTCACTGTTCAGCCATATCCGCCCACTTCCAGCCACCAAACCGAAGAACTACCACTACCAGCTCCTCCGAAAACCGAAACCCGACCGATCCCATAAGTCCGGTCGCCGGAGACCTACCCACGCGCCTCCACGCGCCGCTGGAGCTCCCTGCGCGTGGGCTTCACGCGCCTACACGCGCCAGCCTGCAGATTTCGAATTTTCTACCATTTTTCTAGCCAGCTTTCACTCTTCTCAACTTTGACTGCATCCACAACCATCAAGGAACAATTGGGGGTAATATTTACACTTATTTTAGCTTATAATTGTTGAGGTAAGGAATTTAAAACTCTCTTTGAAAACTTGGAATGCCAAGACAGCCATGGAACCAAGCATCCCAGATTTTTATACTAGATTGGACAAAATTTGTGATAGAGTAAACCGTCGTTTTGATGAAGTCCTAAATGCTATTCACTCAATATCAAGGCAAATTAATGGTGAAAATGTGGAAGATTTTCTTCATTACTCTTGCACAAAATTCCAAGAAGAAGCTCAAGCCCCTCCCTATGTTGAACAAGAAAAATGTTGTCAAAATTATGGGGCAATAGAAGTTGACAAAGAAGAGCCAATTGATATCATTGTTGAACCCCTAGATTGCCCATCTGATATTGATGATGATGGTAACATCATAGACTTTGAAGATCGTTTGGGAAAATGTGAAGAACATGAAGACTCCAAAGAACAATTGGAGATTTTTCTTAAAGATGATAAGAATGGGCAAAACAAATTCCAAGTGGTAAAAGCTCAATTTCAGCCAATTAATGAGTTATGACACATTGAATTTGTTATTCAAGAAGATGTGTCCCTAAAATTATTTTTGTCATCCTTTCTTCCATCCCTTCCTTTTGTCTTGCCTAAAACTTCCAGTTGGACTTTTCTACTCTTGTCGCATTTCAAAACTCGAGGACGAGTTTTTTCCAACAAGGGGAGAATGATGGAGAATGAGAAAAGTGTAATTAAGATGATATTGTCAAATGAAGGAAAACCACCATTAAAAACCTATACTAGGCATAATAAATTTCTAGGGACTAGACCTTGAATATTGCTATTTGGTATTTAGCTACCTATGCATCTTAGCCTACGATTTGACATATTACTATTTAGTTGCATGTGCATTTATTGTCTTAGCCTACAATCTTTGACATTTAGTTTATGCATTTAATCAATTTAGTTAGAGTTTTATTTCTTTTGTCATGGAGACCCTCTATAAAAGAGTCCTTATCATATGTTGTAAGCAGATTTGGATTGAATGTATTGAATCATAATATTTCTCTATCTCCCCCCTCTCTGCATCTCCCTCCTTTCTCTCTAATTCTCCCTCATTTCTTGCTGTTCTCCCTTCTCCCTCTTTCTGTTCTACATCACAAACACAGAAAAAGAATATAAAATTAGAGCGAATTGAAGCAGGAATTACTAGGTCTGCTTATACCCAACAAAGAATAAGTTGTCCAAGTCAAATACATGGAGTTCCAATTCATATTTTACTTAGAAATTAACATTTAAGAAGTTGCCTCTGAAGTGATATTGATAATGCACAAACCCTTTGGAGGAAACCCACCCAAAAGACTAGCTTGTTAGGGGATAAAACTCCTCAAGCTCATAAGGTCCCTTTCAAGGAAATCTCTCTGATGTGGGACTCTATCAAATATATACCCCTTATGTAATAAAGTATATCACATTAATAACAGGGTGCCAAGAGAAAAAGAAAAAAAAAATTAGAGATCAATAGATATGATTGATAGGCTTATTACAGGGATAACACCATCTGCAACTTGCAATTTGCACAACTCAGTGGCCGTTATCTTCAATTTCTCAGCAGCCTGCAAAGAACAATAAAGAAGAAAATAATAAAGTATAACTACAGATTCTAGTCTAAACCACATAAAACACCCAACAGGTTAAAATAAATTTCAAGGATCTCATTGTTTTTTAAAAAAAATGCAGACCACCCTTAATCTAAAATTTCATAGAAGTTAAACCCCCTTTATAAGTTAGACACCCTTCTTTTTGGACCATAACGGAGGTCAGAGTAATTTCAATGGCATGAAAGGAGGTCTATGTAATTTAATCCATATATTTATATACAAAGATAGGGCCATATAGTATTGTTGTATGAACCTTCGGAGAAGCTTTAGCAGTCTTCCACAAAATTGCTGCACACGCCTCTGGACTAAACAACAAAAAAAATGGAGATAAACCAGCAGAACAAGTCAGATCATAGATTTGTTACAAACTGAAATATTAAATGATTAAGAACCTATGCAAATACACAACCATATCCATGTGAAATGAATGCCAAAGTAAATCTAAATCTAATTGTAAAAGTGTAACACAAGTTAACCAGAATCTTGAGCCCCTATACTATTAGAATAATTCACAGCTGGACATAAAATAATCAGGCTTGACGCAGTTCTAAACTAAAATCCAAGAAATTAGAAAATATAAAGAGAATTGCAACCTTCAACAACAGATAATATGCAGATTTAGCACCAATATAATATGCTCTAAAAGATTTTTATGACATCCACTAGAAAAGAAGAGACAGAGGATTGAAAGAACAATCTCTATAATTAAAACTCGCAAAGAGGAGAGAAAATTCAAATCACCTGGCCACATAAAAAACTGCATTTTCAAGCATAAGTAATTTATTAGCACAGCCAATGGCAAGAGCACCACCAGAACCGCCTTCCCCAATAACTATAGACAAAATTGGCACCTTCAGACCAAACATGGTCCTCAAATTCTGAGCAATGGCTTCACCCTGCATGCACAGAAAGCAGTCAGATAGGTTAACTTATTGCTTAAAGAAAGCTGAAGTACAACTTCAATGCATAATCAGCTGCATACTTGGCCTAGTTCCTCTGATTTAAGGTCAGCATATGCCCCAGGCGTGTCTATGAAAGTAACAATGGGGAACCCGTGATGATCTGCATATTTCATCATGCGAAGAGCCTTCCTGTAACTGCATGAATTGAAAATTATATTACCAGTCTCAAATGTCGATAGTTACTAAAATTTAGTCAAGTAAGTCAAATGGAGTTCTATTTATTTAATTTCTCAATGTTACCATAGTGCAAAATTTTCAGTGCTGGACCTACCCATGGGGAGTTGGCATCCCAAAATTACGCTGAATATTTTCTTTAGTATTTCTACCCTTTTGGTGACCTATGAACATGTATCTTCTACCATCTATAGTCCCTAGTCCGGTAACAATAGCAGGATCATCATAACCTGCCCGATCACCATGGAGTTCAAGAAACTGCAAAATGAGGGAGATTAAGATTTTGGATGACATTAGTTTTCCAACAATTATGATGTAATAAAAGTAGATAATATGTAATATATAAAAGAATGATAATATGTAGTAGACCTTTTCTGTTATGTTAAAGATGTGATCAAGGAAAGTAGGCCTGTTAGGATGCCGTGCTATGCCGACGCGCTGTATAGGTGTCAGACCTGTATATAAATCTTTTAAAGCCTGAAATAACAATGGTATCTGTCGGAAGCAAGAATAGGATGCTTGAGATATTTACCAGTTCTCACTCAAATATGGAGGAAAACCTCAGAATCTCCTTCATATAATACAACTAAAAATAGTTCTATTGATTTTAAAAAGAAAATAAAGTAGAATATGACTGTAGTAGCTTAAACAGTTCAGCTATATTTTTGAAACAAACTTATGCCAGAAGCAACTTAACTTGCAAATAATTTAAGGGGAGCAAGAGATGTGGAAAAAGGAAATTGCTAAATGAATAATAGTCACGTTGAATAAATTCATTTGAAACACAATTAATTAGACTTGACATATTCTACAGTCCTACTCACAAGTGACAACTAGAAAGCAGGATCTATTTAAGAAAAAATAGAAGGTGGGTAGGAGGATATGAGTCGTAATAGGCAATCCAATCAATTATTAAGACTATAAGCACGTGTAAGAATATAATCTCTTGATACTTTGCCAACCAAACCTGTTGGTACTTAGTCTCTAATGAGATAATCTGATCACTGAAATCCAGACCAGTATCGTTTGCCATCTTCCGCACCTGTTTTGAACAGAAATAGCATAACCTTAATTAAGCAGATTCCAACAAGTAAATTTCACTTAAATGGACAAACCAAACCAGTAAATTGGAAATTACATCGATGATCTTCTTTTCTAGTTCAACAAGTGGTTTTTCAAAATCCAATGTGACCGGCTTTTGCTTATCTTTCAATGACTTGAAATATGAAAGATGGGATAGTACTCCACCTTCCACATTGGGATCGGCGTTATCGGGCCAGGGGTATTCCTGCTTCTTCACTTTCCTTATTCTTGCAGAAACTGTAAAATCCCTTTTCTTCAAACTTAGTGGCACCCTCCCCAAGGATTTTAACGGGACAACACTGACACCGTTAGCTGAACTCCGGGGAAGGTCCGAAGCTGAATTTCCAGCAAACGCAACTGCACAATGAGATGTAGAAGCCATTCTTCGTATACAACCGTTACCTGCTTCGATTCCTCAGCCGATTTCTTCAATTAGATCCCCAAATCTGAGCTTGAGAAATCTGTAATAACGAAAAACCCAAAATTAGAAGCACAAATGAAAAAACCAAATTACTTCATAAATCCACCTCCACCTAAACCCAAACAACCACATACCAATAACGAGTAGACAAAAACGCTAAATGAAAATAACAAATAATCAATATGTCATCTCGATTACAAATTGAAAGCACCATCAAAGCATAAGTTTAAATTCATTCACTCCAGTTTCTTCAAAACACAAAAGAAGCATTTCACGAATTAGCTCCAGACTCATTGGGGGGAAAAAATAGCAAGCTCCCGTAGTTAGTAAAGCAGATTCCACGTGCAAAGATAGTGAAAAATTAATTTTTTTTTTAAAAAGCAAATAAGAGAACTACATTTTCCCGATATAAAAAATGAAGAGATGTTTGAGCTTCAATGAAAATTACCGTAAAGAGATTGAGACGTTGGAGATCCCTAGATAGTTGGAGGAAAGAAAGTCATCTCCAATCAGATAGAAAAATGGAAGGAGATAGGTGTGTGTTATGTGTGTGGGTATATATATATATATATAGAGAGAGAGAGAGAGAGAGAGAGAGAGAGAGAGAGAGAGAGAGGATCTTTGTGGAGATCGTCGATGAAGGAGGAGCAGGGTAAGTTGTGTTTGTAGGTGAGCTGAGCCAGTTTGGAGTACGATACTTGCTATGTGAGTGTGGACTGTGAATGCAAGGGAAGGAGAGGAGCTGCTTCTCCTGTACGTGCGAGAGTTGGGTGCTTATGATGAGCCTACATTTTTCGGTTTGGCCGTTAAAGACGCAAGCTTCCTGCTTCTTCTGCGTCTTCTTGTTGCTGCCATAGTGCCACTGTCTTCCTTCGATATCAAAGATTCTGCTGTTCCTCGCGTGGAGACGTCTTCTATCACAGAATTTGTAAAGGACACACCAAAAAAAAAAAATGAGTGTACAATACTCAATAAAAAACAATTATACCATAAAAATATATGTTAGTGTGTACAACATGCAGGAATGAAAACTTGGGAAACACATGAAGAGTTGTATACTTTGATGACTTGATCCAATTTGAATTAGAGTGGTTACATATTTTGTAAATTTCAAACAAAAAATATATAAATAAGTTATTTTATTTTTTACTTCATAATATCATATTAAACTAATATATATGATTTTAGAAATTTGTTTATTTTTATTCTTTAAAGTTATATATCAATCGATAATAGATACATTGATAAATAAAAGACAACAAATATATAAAGTAGAGAAGTTAAAGTATAGAGGAAAGAGTGAAAGGTTGAAAAAAAATTACTATTTTTTGTTATTTTTAAAATATAATAAATGTTAGAGTAAATTACTAGTTTGTTCTTTAAAAAATTATAATTGTTCAATTAATTATTAAAAGATCAACCATTTTAATTAAATCTTTGAAAGACTCTATTTGTCTTAATAATATTTCTCAATTTGTCAACCTGACTTTTTTTTTTTAATCTTCTGGTTTTTCAAAAGTATACTTTACTAAAAGTAATTATGCTTGAAATATTATTAAATATTAAAAATTCGAACGTTAATTTATCACTTTTTGAAGAATTAATCATTTCGCTAGACTCGATCTCTTTTGAGATAATTAAATAATATTTTATGAATTTACTTTAAGAATTATTATAATTAATTTTTTATATTTAAGAAATATTTAAAGTAAAGTAAAGAGAAACCCTACTAATGCATATGGATTTGATTCTTATACAACCTTTTCTTTTCACCTTTTATCTTTAAAATCTTGTGTATTCTTCTATGCTAGTTCTCCCTTGAGTGGTAATGGATTTTATGAAGCACTAACGAGTAACGAGTCTGGAAAGTACTTGGGTCTTCTTGTAAATAAAGTTGTGTTTAGGTCTTTTGAATAAAAATTTAATATTGAAAGAAATTTATATTTTTTGATCAATCGACCGAATTATTTAGAACTTACTAGATTTTTGGATTCTAGTGATTCAAATAAAAAATTTATTGCCAAGCCTACAAACTACAAAGCTGTTAATTGCTAGGCAAAGCTGTCATTTGAGATAGTTAGTTTGTTTTGAGTTGGGTTTTGTTTGTTTTTGTGTGTGTGTGTGTGTTTTTTTTTTTTTTTGGGTACAAGAGTTGTGTTTTGTTTTGTTATAGTAGTTGTTGGATGTTTTGTCATTGTGGTAATATCATTATGAATTTAAAGTTGAGGTTAGTCTAAAAAAAATTGAATATGTAAAGTTGATGCTTAATTTTTTGAGTTGTATAAACAAAGTTTCACATTGGCTAAACATGGGGTTAGTTTTAGGTTTATAAGGGCTTGAGCTACTCCTCTTATTGGGTTAACTTTTTTAGATGGAACCTTAAGTTTTCATAATTGGTATCAGAGCCATGTCCTAAATAGTGTCATGTGAGTGCGTATGAGCCATGTAATGGATCTCCATGTTTACGAAGGTGATGTAGGCCCCATTTTACAATGATGTGATCTTTTTAGAGTTTCATGGTAATGCGGTGGATTTCTATAGTGGAGTTGGGAGATGAATATAGTTCCTGGACTACGCAGGCCAAATAGAGGCCGATCCACCTTATATGGTGTGAAAACTTTTTTTAATTAATATATGTGATAATTTTTTTGCC
The DNA here is from genome assembly GCA_037074585.1 of Biancaea sappan. Lineage (NCBI taxonomy): Eukaryota > Viridiplantae > Streptophyta > Magnoliopsida > Fabales > Fabaceae > Biancaea > Biancaea sappan. The sequence continues at coordinate 6,922,008 of CM073495.1, forward strand.
CCCATATGATAAATCATAACCATTCATTTTATTAAGAGTATCTACCTAATAAGTTTTTTTTAAAAATTGAATTTAAAAATTATTTGTACCCTACCATGGCATTACTCAATAAACTTATATCTTGTGTATTTTATATATTTTTTATTGCTTATGTATATTTATAATTTTTTTTAATAAAAATAGTTACAAACTATTTTTTGCCTCTACTAACCAAAATTTCTAAATTTGCCATTGGGGTCAAACATAGATGGATGACAGAGAACATCGCTTAAGGGGCCATGGGCCATAAAGATGGTGCTATGGGCCTTTTTCGAGGAGAGATTGTCGGGATATACAAACCAAGTCTTAGATTGGCTAAACATGAGGTTGGTCTTGGGTTAATAAGGGTTTGAGCTACTCTTCCTATTGGGTTAATTTTTTGGAATGGAACCTCAAGTCTTCACATAATTTTCTTCTGAAATTAAATTACAAAAATATTTTCAAGACTATTGCATTAGAGGATGTCATCCAAGCACAACCTAGTGAAATCATAATAATGGAGCCTCTAAATTACTCATATGGTATGAATTGAAAACATTGTTGTAATAGATTTTGAAGAGTATATGAAAGTAAGTTTAGAATGTGACAGAGCACGAAAATTCTAAAAAGCATTCAAAAGGTTGTTCACTTAGCCCACCAATCATTTAAGAAGTGTCACCTATGGTATCCCCAGTTCGCATACACAATTTTTTCATTTTTATTTATAATTTGTACATCTCTGTTAAACTTTAGGGTTGGATGAGACGAAGAGTCCGAATCTCTAATTCGCAAAAGAAAGGGCAGAGCAATTATGTGGATGGCGAAGATTGTTTATATGTGTTTCAGCTGATGACTTTGGAGTAAATTAGCTGAAGTTATAACGTTTTATGCGGAGGAATATAAAATTTTTTGGTATAATAATAATACTACAAGAATGATATTCAAATTAGACAAATTGGGTAACCAAAATATTTTAACAATCACTACTGCAACGGCCCTTATTTGAGGTTCAGCAATGGTTTTCTTAGATGACGTGGCAAGTTTATATGCACGATTATGGATTGTAGGATTTTAAAAAATTCACACAACACAAATATATAGCTTCTACTAATATTTCATCCATCATACTGTCACACTATCAACGGCTAGAAATCCATATAACTTATAGGAATACCATGATTTAAAATAATTTAAAATACCATAAACTCATTATTAGGTTCCCTGAGACTCAATCTATAGTCTATACAGTGTTCATCTAAGCCTATCACGAGAGATAATCCACCAATAAAACAAAAATCAGTATAGAACAAACCAAAAAAGAAAAGAAAAAAGAAAGGAAAGACGATGCAGACAAATCATCCTAGAATTTTCTGAAACATTCTGAATGAAATCCAAATACAAAATGGTTTTCGCTTTATTATACCCTCTGATCTTCTCTTGGACATGGCAGAAAATATCAGTAACAAATTCACATAGTATGTCCGTGGTGTTCCTTTGAATCCAAATTGTTTCCAACAAAGATGACTTACGATACTCGGTTGGTGTATCAGGAATTCACGGGCATTTTCCGCTGTTACATTCATATGCTCATCTCAACTTAGCACCATCTTCATCACCTCTATATAGCAGCAGCCTGACAGAGAGATATACTGCACAATTTAAATTTCCATAAAATGAGACTGAATATTAAGCCAATCTCATTTTGTACTGTGACTTGGGGATGGCCAAAGAAGCCATTTATGCAATTTTAAGTCTTTTTTGACAAGAGATTTATCTAAGCGAAAAGTGTAAATTACAGTTTAACCTCTGCGGTTTGTAAAATTATCACTTAGCCACCTTCCCTTTCTGGTCTTTTACATTCAGAATTTGTTGAAACAATCATGCGAATGTTAAAATGATGAACAGATTCATTATTAAATATGTTTCACAATTAAAATAACATTTTCAGATTATCCTAAGGCTATATCTAAGATTAAGTAGACAATTTCAATTTCAAAACGTCAGCTTAATCATAGTAAGTAGCAACAGTTGTAAAGATAACTGTTCTAAGATTTAAGTGAAACATACTTTGAACAAAAAAATTGTTCATTATTTCAATGAGCGTGTATTTTCTAATAAAAACAAAAAATTCGACATGGCAGTAAAGCGATAACAGAACAAACAACATGAAATTAAGCGAGACACTTTAAACCACGAGACAAGCCAATTCTGGGTCAAACTAAAGGGGAAAAGAGGTATCAACTTATAGGAAAGATCTAAAAATCAGACAAAACAATATCCTTGGGTAGTTAGATTAGTTGAACTTACATTAAGAAAAGGTGCGGTTTGCACCAACCTTCTCTCTTAACTCATCATAGGTAAGACTGTTGCCTTCAGGATCTTCCTTTCTTGAATTTCCATCTGAATTGCGGGAAATTTTAGATGTTAGATTCTCAAACTTCTCTTTCAAGCCAGAAGTAGCAATGGTCTCCGCAAGGCTGTGCTTAATTTGTTGCTCCAATGCAACAATTCTATTTTTTGACGTCAAATCAGGATTGTTTCCTGCCTTGGCAACCTCCAGTTTCAATAGTTCTATCTTGCTCTTAAGATCTAATGAGTTTAGAGCATTTTCAATTCCCTTATTGATATCTTTGTTTAGTTCTTCTATCTCTGACAGTGACGACTCCCCAATACTGTCTTGTGCCTTTGCTTTTACAATCTCAACATCAAAGCCCTTTGACTTCAAAGCATCAGCTACCTGCAACTCTATCTCTTTCTTAAATTCAATGATTTTCTTCTTCAACTCTTCATCCAAATCACTTGGTGAGGATACACCAGAACCTTCAACTTCAGCCTTCAATGCCTCGTATTTTTCCTTTATATTAGGGCTGTTGATGATATCTTCAAATTTAGCAGTGAGCTCATGCTTCAATGTGGCAGCCTTCTTCTTTCGCTCAGTCAGAAACTTCACTTTAGATAATTCTATCAACATGTCACGCTTATTCTGCAGCCTCTCATAATTGGGAGCTGCTGATAATCCCTGATTGAACTCCTCAGTTAGCTTTTCAATCTTATCCTTCAATGCTGGATGAATAAGTTGATCGTCTGAATTTACTTTCGTAAATTCCTCCCGTAGCTTCACCAACTTGTCTGCCAAGCCCATGGCTTTCACCGCCTCTGAGTATTCCTGATCAACCTCCATTTTCAGTTTCTGTATCATCTCATCCACACCTGAATCTGGAGATGTGATGTCAGATGTTTTTGCTTTCAAAACTTGCTGCTTCAATTTCTCTACCTCACCCTCTAATTCAGCATCTGAAATGTTCTTAGTATCAGGTAGCTCCTTCTTCTTCATGTTGACTTTCCTCTTAGGATCAATAGGAATTCCTTCTTGGATCCCACCAATTTTCCGGAACTTGAGCATCCGATGCCTTAGTAGGTCTTCAGTTTCCATCTTAGAGAGCTCCTATAGAATGGACAACCCCAATATCCAAATTAGCAGATGCTTCAATATATCTGAGTCTGCTAGAAAATATGCTAACCTATAACTTACATCCATGGTTTCATTGATTGCAAATTTTATCTGTTGGGATGTCCAAGATGGATCTGCATGTGCACCACCCAGTGGCTCCTATAGAAAAATGAAAAAAAGAATATATGAAATTCAACTTAGATGCCATAGAGAATGCTGCCACAAACACAGAAAAATAATATAAAATTAGAGCAAAGTGAAGCAGGAATTACTAGGTCTGCTTATGCCCAACAAAGATGAAGTTGTCCAAGTCAAATGACATGGAGTTCCAATTCATAATTTACTTAGAAATTAAAATTTAAGAAGTTGCCTCTGAAGTGATATTGATAGTGCACAAACCCTTTGGAGGAAACCCACCCAAAAGACTAGCTTGTTAGGAGATAAAACTCCTAAAGCTCATAAGGTCCCTTTTTCAAGGACACCTCTCTGATGTGGGACTCTTATCAAATATAGGGATAATGCCTTGTATAAAAGTAACTTACCAAGGTATACCCCTTATGTAATAAAGTATATCACATTAATAATAGGGTGCCAGAGAGAAAAAGAAAAAAAAAATAGAGATCAATAGATATGATTGATAGGATTATTACAGGGATAACACCATCTGCAACTTGCAATTTGCACAACTCAGTGGCTGTTATCTTCAATTGCTCAGCAGCCTGCAAAGAACAATATAGAAGAAAATAATGAAGTATAACTACAGATTCTAGTCTAAATCACATAAAACACTGAACAGGTTAAAATAAATTTCAAGGATCTCATTGTTTTGAAAAAAATATGCAGACCACCCTTACTCTAAAATTTCATAGAAGTTAAACCCCCTTTATAATTTAGACACCCTTCTTTTTGGGTTATAAGGGAGGTCAGAGTAATTTCAATGGCATGAAAGAAGGTCTATGTTATTTAATCGATATATTTATATACAAAGATAGGGCCATATAGTATTGTTGTATGAACCTTCGGAGAAGCTTTAGCAGTCTTCCACAAAATTGCTGCGCATGCCTCTGGACTAAACAATGACAAAGGAGATAGACCAGCAGATCGAGTCAGACAATAGATTTGTCACAAAGTGAAATATTCAAATGATTAGGAAGAACTTATGCAAATACACAACCCTATACATTTAAAATGAAAGCCAAAGCAAATGTAACCATGAAAATCTAACACAGCTAAACCAGAATCATGAGCACATACTCTCCTATTAGAAGAATTCACATAATTGACATCTGGACATAAATAATCAGGCTTGACACAGTTCTAAACTAAAAATCCATGAAATTATATGGAGAATTACAACCTTCAACAACAGATAATAGGAAGATTTGACATCATTATAATATGCTCAACAAGATTTTTCTGACATGCATTAGAAAAGAACAGATACAATTGAAAGAACAGTGACAAAATAATGAAATTTGCAAAGAGAGGAGAGAAAATCCAAGACACCTGGCCACATAGAAAACTGCATTTTCAAGCATAAGTAATTTATTAGCACAGCCAATGGCAAGAGCACCACCGGAACCACCTTCCCCAATAACTATAGACAAAATTGGCACCTTCAGACCAAACATGGTCCTCAAATTCTGAGCAATGGCTTCACCCTGCATGCACAGAAAGCAGTCAGATAGGTTAACTTGCTGCTTAAAGAAAGCTGAAGTACAATTTTAATGCATAATCAGCTGCATACTTGGCCTAGTTCCTCAGATTTAAGGTCAGCATATGCTCCAGGAGTGTCTATGAAAGTAACTATGGGGAACCCGTGATGATCTGCATATTTCATCATGCGAAGTGCTTTCCTGTAACTGTATGAATTGAAAATTATATTATCAGTTTCAGATGTAGAGAAAGTTGATAGCGACTGAACATTAGTCAAGTAAGTTAAATGGAGTTCAATATATTTAATTTCTCAATATTACCATATTACAGAGTTTTTAGTGCTGGACATACCCATGGGGAGTTGGCATCCCAAAATTACGCTGAATATTTTCTTTAGTATTTCTCCCCTTTTGGTGACCTATGAACATGTATCTTCTACCATCTATCATCCCTAGTCCGGTAACAATTGCAGGATCATCATAACCAGCCCGATCACCATGGAGTTCAACAAACTGCAACATGAGGGAAAGTAAGATTTCTGCTAACGTAAGTTTTTCAGCAATTATGCTCAAGTGTCGTTTCCCTTCGACATAAGTTCCAAGGGGGTATTAGTTGTGGATTTGATCGTTCCCACACCCCCTTTCTACTCTCATTTCCCCAGGCCTTGTGCCTTTTTTTGTAACCTAGAAAAAAAAAATAGTAGGTAATATGTAATATATAAAAGAATGCTAATATGTAGTAGACCTTTTCTGTTATGTTAAAGATATGATCAAGGAAAGTAGGCCTGTTAGGATGCCGTGCTATGTGGACCCGCTGAATAGGTGTCAGACGTGCATATAAATCTTTTAAAGCCTGAAATGACAAAGATATCTGTCAGAAACATGAAAAGGATGCATGGGTTATGTACCAGTTCTCACTCAAATATGGGTAAAAACCTCATAATCCTTTGATATAATAAAACTGAAAATAGTTTAATTGATTTTAAACAGAAATTAAAGTAGAATATGACTCTAAAAGATTAAACAGTTCAACCTATATTTTTGAAACAAATTTGTGTCAGAAGCAACTTAACTTGCCAATTTATGAAAGGGAATTGCCAAAAGAATAATAGTCAATATGAATGAATTCATTTGGGGATAACCACTTAGACTTAATATATCCTACAGTCCTACTCACAAGTAACAACTGGAAAGCAGGATAAATTTAAGAAAACTAGAAGGTGGGTGGGGGGTTATGAGCCGGTAATCAGTAATCCAATGAATTAATCATTATTGTATGAGTACTATAAGCACACGTAAGAATATAATCTGTTGGTACATTGTCAATCATGAATTTTGTTATCAATCCAGATTTCTCAAGAATAACGCTTTTGACAACCAAACCTGTTGGTACTTTGTCTCTAATGAGATAATCTGATCACTGAAATCCAAACCAGTATCGTCTGCCATCTTCCGCACCTGTTTTGAACGAAATTAGCATAACCTTAATGAAACAGATTCTTACAAGCAAATTTCACTTAAATGAACAAATCAAACCAGAAAATTGGAAATTACATCGATGATCTTCTTTTCCAGTTCAAGAAGTGGTTTTTCAAAATCCAAAGTGACCGGCTTTTGCTTCTCTTTCAATGGCTTGAAATATGAAAGATGGGAAAGCACTCCGCCTTCCACATTGGGATCGGGGTTATCAGCCCAGGGATAGTCGTGCTTCTTCACCTTCCTTATTCTTGCAGAAACTGTAAAATCCCTTCTCTTCAAACGTAGTGGCACCCTCCCCAAGGTTTTTAAGGGGACACCACTGACACCGTTAGTTGAACTCCGGAGAAGGTCCGAAGCTGAATTTCCAGCAAATGCAACTGCACAATGGGAAGCAGAAGCCATTCTCCGTATCCAACAGCTACTTGCTTCGATTCCTCAGCCAATTTCTTCAATTAGATCCCCAAATCTCAGCTTCGGATATCCGTAATCTGTATAATTAGAAGCAAAAATGGAAAATCCAAAATTACGTTATAAATCCACCTAAACCCAAAAACCAAGGAAGAACGAATTTCACAACAACGGAAAAATTAAAATAACAAGTAATCAGTATATGCCATCACGAATAAAATCCTTCTCATAATCCATCAACTTAACCAAGCTCTACTTCCAAAAATTGAAAGCAACATTAAGCACAAGTTTAAATTCCATTCACGAATTAAGTCCAAAACCAAAGTAAGTATTTCACGAATTAGTTCCAAAACCATTTACAGAGAATTTAAAGAAAAAAAAAAAAGCAAGGTCCTCATAGTAAAGCAGATTCCACAAGTAAAGACAGTGAATAAAAAAAAAAAGGGAAAAAAATACTAGCTGAAAAGGTGAAATTAATAAAAGAGAACCACATTTTGCAGAGAAATGACGAAGATATAGCTAAGATTCAGGGGAAATTTACCGTAAAGAGATTGAGAAGTTGAGATCCCTAGATAGACTGAGGAAAGAAAGTGATCTCCAATCAGAGAGGAAAATGGAAGGCGATAGGTAGATAGAAAGAGAGAGGATTCTTAAGAAATGATGAGAGAGAGAGAGAGAAGGAGAGGAAGGATCTCTTCGTGGAGATCGTCAATGAAGCGAAGTTGTGTTTGTAGGTAAGCCAGTTTGGGGGCGATACTTCCTATGTGAATGCGGACTGTGAATGCGAGGAAAGGGAGGAGCTGCTTCTCCTCTGCGGGCGAGTGTAGCATGCTTATGATGAGCCTGCATTTTTCAGTTTGGCCGTTAAAAAGGTGAAGATACAAGCTTCCTTCCTGCTTCTTCTGTTGCCATCACCTTTCTTCGTCACCTTCGCTAATAATAAAATATGCTATTTTTATGGCAAAAATAGCATTTTGGTTCCTATCTTTATTATTTAAGGTTTCAATTTAGTTATTTGTCTTTCAAAATCACTATCCTTTGATATTTTATTATCAAAACCGTTAATTCACTCAACAAAAATGACATGTCACACATTATATGGACAATGATTGGATGTTAATTAGATTAATAATTTTTATGTTAATAGTATTTTGATAATTTATTTTTTAAAAATTTCATTTCGATCCTCTATATTTCAAAGTAGTTTCAAAATCTTTAATTTATCTAACAAAAATTACACATTATCTATCACGTTGGTACTAACTAAATTAATGAACCAATGTGTAAAAATTAAAATTCTCAAGTTACTGCTGTCATCCCTCTCCAAAATTCCTAAACATTTGTGTCCTAATTTCCAAGGAAGGAGAAGGCATGAGACAAAGAAGATGATCGAAGTTGAAAATATGAGTCATTGAGCCAAGGGGCAATTTGCAATTTGTACCTTGACCTACGTCGTGCATTGCCTTTCCCCTTCTCAACATCGTCGATATGTTTATTAATTGTTTTTATTTCTTTTACTTGTTCATCTATTTCATGTCAAGTTGCATGAATTTCAATTTTTAATCCACGAATTTTATTGTATTTAACAATTAACAAGAGAATTTAATGATAATTTATCTTTTTTATTTGCTCTCATCATCTACCCTGGTTAACTCTTCTAATGATAGAGGATCAAAGTATAACTATTTTGAAATATAGAGAATCAAAATAAAATTTTTAAGAGATAGAATACTAAAATAAAACTTAAAACAAAGATAAAGGACTAAAATATTACTTTTGTACATATATCATTAATCATCAGCATCGAATCATCATTCACGTAACGTGCGACATATCATTTTTGTTAAGTAAATTAATAGCTTTGAAAGTAAAGGACCAAAAATAAAATAATTTTAAAAGATAAAGAATCAAAATAAAACTTTTGAAAGTTTGATAACTAAATTGAAACCTAAAAATGATATATATATATATATATATATATATATATATATATATATATATATATATATATATAAATCTTAAAAGTAAACATGTTAAATATAACCGTTGCCCCGTTTTTGAATGAGTAAGGCCGATTTACACTGCAAAAGTGCAGCCCATTATTAAACGAGGTTGAATTAGCAACCATATATGAATTGAACTAATCTGCGCAATTTGTTTCGACTTTTGGGTGTTTTCCAAGTGAAAATCGCAAGGTGCGTGAGATAAGTCCAAGATGCACCGTCCTCGGCGAAGGCAATTAAGATGCTTTTGCTGGGTTAGGTGATCAGACAGATTTCTTAATGGGTGTAGTTGGAATGAGACTTGTTCTAGTATGATAAGTGTCAAGGACTCAACCATAGAAAAAAAATAAATAAATAAATCTTATTTTTTTTATTATGTAGTTAAATTTTATCTGATATTTAAAAAAAAATATTTTCTCAAACTCTATGGTTTTATACTTTTATTCAAATTTTTATTGGGTTGTTGTGGTTTGAAAAATAACAATTATATTTTTATAGTTTTAATATTTTTTTAATTTAGTTTTTACTGTTAGTTTTTATGAAGTACCTAAATGTTCTCCAAAAGATCTAAATATTGGTATTAGCATATCTTAGGATGTTGCCTATTAGTTAGATGAATTTAAGAGCCGAACTCACTGGTTTAAGCTGTCAAATTCTTTGCTTAACTCGGTTGTCCTATTTCATCCCAAAAATAGGATAATAAATTTCAAGATTTTATTGGAATATTTTACAGCTTCAAAATTTGCAAAATTTGGTGAATAATTTTATTAACGTGTTATTCACATATGCTAAAAAATTCTCATATTAATTATCTTATTTAGTCCTAAAACTCTACTCCCCTCTGTTTTCTTATTGTTTGTCCAAACTAGATGCTTTCAAATTTCTTGAAATCTTCAGATATTAAGGCCAATATGTGTAGCACGTACTGACAAAAATTCAGCTTCAAACTAAGTTGTTAGCCCCCTTTTTAAACAAGACTTATAAGTTTGCTTAATTTTAATTATGTTTTCAAATAGCCATTGTTTTGTCTACAAAAAGCTAATCTAAACACCTTAAAAAATTATAAAATTTGGTAGGGAGCCTTCTAAATGTCTTATGGACATATCATAAAAATTTTGAACCAATCTAAGATCAATAAATACATATTTTTCATGTAAACATTAAGACGGTTCAGAATTACTCTGTTTCTATTGGTTTCCTAAAAAGATAACTGTTTGGAAAATTTTTGAGGACCTTAACTAGCCCAAAAAATTATGAAATTTGGTAGCATATTCTTGAATATGTTTTCTGTCTTGTCACCAAAGTTAACCTCATTTAGAGGTCATTTAAGTAAACAATTCAGTGCCAGAATTTGGTTTTGTCTAAACTTTACTACCTTGACATATAACATTTATAACAAAATCTGAGACACCTTTCTATTGTTGCAGAAAATAGAACTTTCTAACACTTGGGATCATAGCATATGACTCTAATTAATTACAATAATCAAAATTACAAAAGAAAGAAACTTTATAAAGACTAATTTATAGTTTATTAACTATACTACTTCAACTCACTTTTTTTTCCCTTGGGCACCTTAAAATTTGTTGGAAAATAACATAGAAGTGAGAAATAAATCTTAGTAACTAGCAAAAAGTTTGAAAATGGTTTTTATCATAAAACATGAACATATTATCATAATTTCATTGAAATGGGCAATGCACAATTCAGTTAAATAAATTTTTTTAATTAAATACTAGGCAATATAGTCTCTATTAGGAATAATTTGGCATGCTTATCTACTGCATATTTACAAGGAGATAAGTTTGTCATCCCCAATGCTATGTCATACTAGCAAAGGAGGTAATCTATACTTAATAACCACTAATTCATAAGAAAGAACTTTGCTAGGCTCTAAACCAATGCTCATTCTAAGAGTAAGAATTTAACTTGGCTCAATACCCATCTATTTCTCTTTGTAGGTCATACTGAATTGTTACATAGCAAGCAAATCACAAAGTTAATATTTAATGGAGAACAATTTAACTCATAATTTTTATACTCAATCTTTATTAAAAATAAGTTACTTGTCTTTGTTCAAGAGCTTGATTTTCTTCTTCCTCACACCCAAAGTAAGTAGCAAGAGGCAATAAATAAGTTCAAACTCTGAATTTCCACAAACAAAAACCATCACAAGAAAGCTCAAGAAATTTCCTATAAGTTTTTCTTCTAGAGCAAGAAGAGAAAATGATGAAAAATACCTCATGCAAGCTTTTAAAGTTCTCTATTTCCCTTCTTCTCTGAGAGAAGAGTAATTGATGTAATTAGCTTTCATGAATGATAGATAGAAGACTCTCATCTTTTTCTTTTACGCTATGGTTAAGGAAAAAAAAAAGACAATAAAGTGTAGGTTAATCGGGAGAAAGAAATGTTGACCCTAAGGCTATATGCCATAAGTTTTGATGATGACAAATGTATTTGAATAGTAGCATTGATATATATAAAGATTAATTATCATATATATGCTACAAGTACTTAAGCATGATTATGTTATTTAATATGTATGTTGCATATATTGAATCATGCTATTAAACTAACCATTGGGTTTGCAAGTAAGATATATTTTATAGGTTGGTTCAAAACAAGAAGAGTGAGCATTGTATTGAAGAACAAGGAAAAGCAATATCATGCTTCACTCAAGGAAAACAACATGCAAGGATGAAGCTCCAAGAAATGAAGAATTAGAAGATTTGAAGTCTTGGAAGCTTGGATGCATCAAGATAGCCTATGTGTTTAAATTAGGTATATTTTATATAGGCTAGTATATTTGTGCAACTCAATGATTTAGATTTGCATACATTGGCTCAAGCATTTTTGAACAAAAAGATAGTGAGATATGAAGTTTTACAAAAGTTATTTTTTGACCTTTGGTCACTCCTTATATCATATCTCATAAATGAAAAATCATTTTTTCAAGTATCTTAATCTCATTTGATAGTAGACTCAAAGATCTTTTCAACGGTATATTATTTATTCAAAACGGATTCCAAATGAGAAATATATGACTATTCAAAATATAGTTTGAAAAATTGAAAGTTGATTTTACTGTAATAAAAAATTATTCTGTTCTGACCTATAGTCAGTATTTTGATTATATCTTTTAAAATAAAAATAATTTTTGAGTAAAACTTGGCTCATTTGAAACTAGACTCCAAGAGCTTTCCAACGGTATATTATTTGTTTAAAACGGAGTTCAAATGAGGGAGTTATGAATTTTTAAAGAAAGCTCAAAATCTGGACTGCACTATAACGGCTATATAACGGCTAGTTTTGTAAAATCTTATATATATGACCTTAGATACACGATTTTGAGCAAGAACAAAGTCCTACAATGTGATATTAACTTCTTCTATCATCTTTGAGAGAAAGGAAAGCATTCTTGAGCCAAATCTTGCATATTCTCTATCATTAGAGTTATTAGAGCTTCATTTGTTTTCATCTACTCTTTAGAGAGAGTTTCTTTGTATTGTTGATTTTGATCAACACATATATTATTCTGAGTTGAGGTTCGCAAGTACCGGTGTTGGAAGAACTTGCTTTGGGTTGAGGAGGAGCCCGGATTCATAAATTCTCCATTGTGGTTTCGCAAATACCCGGATCGAATTTGCGTGGTTGTAGTGGTTTGCAAGTACCCGGATTAAACTTGCAATTATAGTGGAAATACTCAAGTGGTCTCTTGAGGACTGGATGTAGGCTTGGATTAGCCGAACCAGTATAAATCTCCAAGTTTGCTTTCTCTATCCCTTACTCTTTAATTTGTGCATATTGATATCTATTCTTTAATTCCTTGATCTTTATAATTATTTATCTTGACAGCACATTTATTTTCTATATTGTATTTATTATCCTAAGCATTGTACTTTTACAGAAAATTATTTTAACTTCCAATTAATTCTTGTGAAAAATTTATAAAACCCAATTCACCCCCCCTCTTGGGTTCCAACCATTACTTTCAATTGGTATCAGAGCCAGGTTCTTGATTTAAGACTTAACCGTCTAAGAGTAAATATGGTTGGATCTAGTGAGTGGTTTATGTCTGAAAATTATTCTTTCACAGAACCTCCAATTTTTTATGCTAATCATTTTCAATATTGGAAGTATGAAATGAAAATTTTTTTAATTTCAGTAGACCATAAACTCTGGGAAATTATAGAAAATGGTTTTTATATGCCTGTCAAGGAAGAACAAGGAAAATACATTCCAAAACCCAAGAGTGAATGGAATGATACTGAAAGAAGTTTAGTGCAACTCAATGCTAAGGCAAAATTGATTATTTCTTGTGCATTGAGTCAAGATGAATTTTTCAGAATTTCCAATTGTGCAACTGCTAAGGAAATGTGGGAAACTTTAGAAGTTGCATATGAGGAAGATCTTGTTGCAATGGAATTAAAGTCTAGAAATCTCATTAATGAACTTGATATCACTCAAATGAAAAATTGTGAAACCATTAATGAGATACGACTTGTGCTTAATCAATTGCAAGCTCTTGGTGTTGAACTTACAGGAAAATCCCAAATCACCAAGGAGATAGAAGAAAAAGAAAAAGGAGAAAAAGAGAAACCACAACCAAAAACTGAATCATCAAAGAAAGCTTACCTATCTTCCATTTGGGGAAATAGCAATTCCGATGAGGAGAACACAAATGAAGAAGCCAACACTTGTCTTGTGGCCAGAGATAAAGATGAGGTAAATTCATTTGACTACTCTTTTGAAGAATTACAAGATGCCTTTGATGATTTACATGAAGAATCTCTTATACTTGCAAAGAAACTAAATATTTCAAAACAGAAAAACTCTTCTCTTGAAAATGAGTTGGAAACATTGAAAAACGAATTTTCTATTTCCAAGGAAGAGAATTTTGTTTTTGAAAATCAAAACAGAACTTTGCAAGAAGAGAATTTGATTTTAAAGGCAAATATCTCTACCAACAAAAATTGCTTTTGTACCAAGTGTGATTCCTTGAAAAAGGAGAATGAGGATCTTAAAAACACACTTAAAAAACTTTCTCAAGGTAGAGAAATTCAAAACTCTTCTGTTGAGAAACAAAGTAGTAGCTTTAACAAAATTGGTTTTGTTCTTAACAAGTCAAATCAGAAATATTTCGAAAACTACTTTGTTCCTACAAAAATGTCCAAAAGTCCACCTTGCACTTGTTTTTATTGTGGACTGAAAGGACACAAGTTTTACTCCTGTTTTTATAAGAAAAATCTTGTTCATGGAGTAAAAATGAAATGGGTTCAAAAAGGACCTCATGACCCAGGCAAACCCAAAAAAATTTGGGTATCAAAGACAAAGGATTAATTTGCAGATTTGCCTCGAAGCAAGGAGCGGAAATAACTTTTCAATGGCTACATCATTCAAACTCCACTCTCTTGCATCAAAAGGAGGCAATGGATAAGTAAACATATAAGCTGGAATGCATTGTAAGAAATTTGACTGATATGTTTACTGCTCTCTAATGCTTTTGTATGTTCTCTAATATGCATTACATCTATCCTTGATACTCATGCATGCTATATCTGAAAACAATTGTTAGGTGTGCAGCTTATAGATTCGAATTTTGTTTTGAGCTAAAATCTTTCTTCCAAATTTTGCTCAAACTATCATTTTTACCGCATCATGAAAACTTGCTTCCATTACACGCATATTTTTCTTGTCTTCACAACAATAAGATTACTCCTACCCATAGTATTTATCCTTGCTGTAATCTTATTTAAATATTTGAAATCAAATTTATTGCAAAATTGCATTTCATGGAAGCATAGCACTTTTATTAATATGGCATATCTTGAACATAATGTTGCTCCTAGTGCTCGAGATTTATTTGAACATCAAAGTGCTCCACCAAAAGTGTTTTGCAGGAGTTAATCCTCAAAATTATCCTCTAAAGCACATTCTTTCCTCTGCTCTCCGAAATCAGTAAGATTTATAGTTTTGAAGTTGGTTGGTCGACCAACGCTCCTATCAGTAGTCAACCAACGAAGCCTACATTGAACCAATGCTTGATAGATCTTGCAAATAATCAATCAATTAAGATCATTAAAATTGTAAGAAGACAGGATCGATCAAAAGAAGAGCAATGAGCAAAACAAGGATATCAAAATCTTGAAGAGGAACTTCAAGAAGCAACAAAAGTTTGTCAAAATTGATGAGTATCTCTATCCTTTACTTCTTCATTATTTAATTGAATGATACTCCTTGATCTCAATTGTACATTCTGGCAAATTTTTTTTTGTCATACTTTCATTGCAATGACATATTGTTTTCTGACATCTTACATACTTGATCACAACATGACATATAAAAATATGTTAAATACTTAAATTATTTTTTTTAATACATCATGGTTTGAGCATTATACATATCATCTCTTTTACATAAGCTGTAACTTATGAACCATTGTTTATGGATTATAGTTTATATCTGATTATATCTTATTAATCCATATTACCTCAATTATGTTACTACATACTCTGATTATAATATGTTTTATCTTGAGTAAGTATGTAACTTGCTTTTGCTTTGAAATGATGATATATATATCCATGTCAGAAAATTCTTTCTATCTTTAAAATGGATATATATTTTTCAAAATATATATATCCTTCTATTGTACTAAATTTGTGCGGCTGATTTTCTTTATCTTTCTTTATTATTATAATTTTTTTAAGTACCGTCATCTGAAAGAAACTACTTGCATTAAAATAAAAAAAAAACAAAACGAAGGATTACATTGCATTAAAAAAAAAGGGAAAGTTTGCTCATGCATGAGCAATCTACAGGCGAGGTGGTCTCGGATTAGGAGGGTTGTATTGTATCATCACCCCTCGGCCATTCCTTGGAGCAAGAGACTGAGCAATGTCACGGAGGGTAGTGTAAATCCCATTCATACAATCAACACTTCTTTGTTGTTGATTGCAGAAGCATTGGGTAGACCAATAGAAGAACCTATCTATTCTTGAAGTCAGTGCCGCATTGTTGCGTTTAACTAACTTCTCCTGGTCCTCTATCATCTTCTTGAGTTTCTTCACCTCCTGCTCCAGACAAGCAATTTTGTCTTCTGATGTTTGGCCTGTACTAATCTCCTCAGATTCTTCGATCTTCATCTTCTTCTTTTGGTTCTCTTGAGATTCCTCCAAAGGTCTTTTACCTTTGTCCTTGCCTAGACTCAAGTTTAAGTCGAGCTCTTCCTCCCTGGCCTCTACTGTGAGATCAATGAACTTTCTTGCTGCCATGGTTTGGAAAATTCAGAAATTTTTGTAGGAGTATGAAGAGAGAGGAATGTCAGAAAGTTATAGGCTCAGAGATGAATACTCTTTGTGGTGTGGTAATTGAGAACTCTGGGGCAGTCTTTATAGAGAGAAAATTATGACTTAGAGCCAACGAAGATATCTCTTCGCCGCACCCCTACACGCTCATCCTATGGATTTTGCAAGCTGGAAGCCAGAAGTCTAGGGTACGCATGCACACCGATAACGCGTCACATTAATGGCAAAACCACGAAAGTCAATTTTCGGTGGATTTGCGGCTGATTTAATTTGTTTTGATTAGAAATTTTAAGGATTAATAAAATGGTGATATTCAAAACCGTATTTTTCTGCTTCGTTGTGTTGTTCTTGAGAGCTTTCAGTATAATATACATGATTGATTGCATCATGCTATGATCACATGTATCTAAGAACATATGTTGTGTATGCAATTCATGCATCATGAGCGAAGGCTATGGCTAAGAATAATATTTCATGATTCCACATGCACTCATACAAAATGAGCTGTCAAAATTTTTACATGTACTCATCCTCAAGATACATATATAAATTCATTTTGAATGGGTATATAAATTGCTTCCTTTGTGATGAAATTTATCTTATCCTTTATGAAGCAAATTTGTTTTGAAAAAGGACTTTAAAAATGCTTCTGTTATGTTAATATGTTTTATCATATGAAGCAACATTCTTTTTGAAAAAGAAAAGATTTTAAAGATCTCTTTTGTTGTAGATAACAAAAGGGATGAAAAATATTGATGTTTCATATATGGATTATGAACTATGTGCTTGAATATATCTTATTACACTAATCCATATATATTGCTTCCTTAGATGAAACGTTTCTAAATTCCTTCGAAGCAAAATGTTTTTGAAAAATATCGTGAATCTCTTGAATTGCTTCCACAATGCTGAAATTGCTTTACCATATTGAAGCATTATCTGTTTTGAAAAGAAAAGGATTTGAGTATCCTTATTTTAAATCACTTTTGCTATATGTTGAAATAATTTTATGCATATATGCAGAAATTGTTTTTCAGAAATCTTGAAAAATATTATTATTCGATTTATGGATTATGATTAATATTCTTGTTTATATCATGCTTTGCTAATCCATATATCATACTTCTGCTGTGTGCTGTAAATATTTCTATCATATGACAGCAAATGATTTTTTTTTCAAAGAGTTTAATTTTTCTGCTATTTACTAAAAATGCCTTTTCATAAACAAGCAGAAATCATTTTCAATGAAAATATTGCAGAAATTTCTTCAAAAATCTTACTTCAAAATTCTGCAATCAAAAACTGAATTTCCTTTATAATGATTTGGACAATCTTTTTCAAAGGAAAAATGTTATGAAATTCAGGGGGAGCTTTGTCTCACTTGAATGTATTTTTTTTTGAAAAAGAATATATCTTGAAAAATTGGATATTTATTATTCATTATTATTTTTCAAATTATGCAAGGTTTAAGGGGGAGCCTAAAACTCTTTCAAGTTTTATCTTTTGGCTCATTTCATTTGACATGAGAAAAATTTTTCTAAAATTTTCTTTTTACATGTCAATGAAATCAATGATAAGTTTTGATGTATCCTTACCCCATACTATATTGACATCTTCTGACATCCTGACTTAATGAAGGTATGTGCTTTAACATCTATATATTGTGTTCCTTACACCTTTTTGTTGATGTCAAATAGGGGGAGAAGAAACAATAGAAAAATATGTATACGTGCTTATAACATTGCATTCATTATCTTGTGATACATATTTTTATGTGGTGATTTGTCATCATCAAAAAGGGGGAGATTGTTGACCCTAAGGCTATATGCCATAAGTTTTGATGATGACAAATGTATTTGAATAGTAGCATTGATATATATAAAGATTAATTATCATATATATGCTACAAGTACTTAAGCATGATTATGTTATTTAATATGTATGTTGCATATATTGAATCATGCTATTAAACTAACCATTGGGTTTGCAAGTAAGATATATTTTATAGGTTGGTTCAAAACAAGAAGAGTGAGCATTGTATTGAAGAACAAGGAAAAGCAATATCATGCTTCACTCAAGGAAAACAACATGCAAGGATGAAGCTCCAAGAAATGAAGAATTAGAAGATTTGAAGTCTTGGAAGCTTGGATGCATCAAGATAGCCTATGTGTTTAAATTAGGTATATTTTATATAGGCTAGTATATTTGTGCAACTCAATGATTTAGATTTGCATACATTGGCTCAAGCATTTTTGAACAAAAAGATAGTGAGATATGAAGTTTTACAAAAGTTATTTTTTAACCTTTGGTCACTCCTTATATCATATCTCATAAATGAAAAATCGGTTTTTCAAATATCTTAATCTCATTTGATAGTAGACTCAAAGATCTTTTCAACGGTATATTATTTATTCAAAACGGAGTCCAAATGAGAAATATATGACTATTCAAAATATAGTTTGAAAAATTGAAAGTTGATTTTACTGTAATAAAAAATTATTCTGTTCTGACCTATAGTCAGTATTTTGATTATATCTTTTAAAATAAAAATAATTTTTGAGTAAAACTTGGCTCATTTGAAACTAGACTCCAAGAGCTTTCCAACGGTATATTATTTGTTTAAAACGGAGTTCAAATGAGGGAGTTATGAATTTTTAAAGAAAGCTCAAAATCTGGACTGCACTATAACGGCTATATAACGGCTAGTTTTGTAAAATCTTATATATATGACCTTAGATACACGATTTTGAGCAAGAACAAAGTCCTACAATGTGATATTAACTTCTTCTATCATCTTTGAGAGAAAGGAAAGCATTCTTGAGCCAAATCTTGCATATTCTCTATCATTAGAGTTATTAGAGCTTCATTTGTTTTCATCTACTCTTTAGAGAGAGTTTCTTTGTATTGTTGATTTTGATCAACACATATATTATTCTGAGTTGAGGTTCGCAAGTACCGGTGTTGGAAGAACTTGCTTTGGGTTGAGGAGGAGCCCGGATTCATAAATTCTCCATTGTGGTTTCGCAAATACCCGGATCGAATTTGCGTGGTTGTAGTGGTTTGCAAGTACCCGGATTAAACTTGCAATTATAGTGGAAATACTCAAGTGGTCTCTTGAGGACTGGATGTAGGCTTGGATTAGCCGAACCAGTATAAATCTCCAAGTTTGCTTTCTCTATCCCTTACTCTTTAATTTGTGCATATTGATATCTATTCTTTAATTCCTTGATCTTTATAATTATTTATCTTGACAGCACATTTATTTTCTATATTGTATTTATTATCCTAAGCATTGTACTTTTACAGAAAATTATTTTAACTTCCAATTAATTCTTGTGAAAAATTTATAAAACCCAATTCACCCCCCCTCTTGGGTTCCAACCATTACTTTCAAGAAAGAAAAGTCAATGTCATGTGGATCAATGATAAGTGAGTCTTGTAAAAAGTTACCGTTACTAACATAGTTTGAGTCGCGTCTTTTAAGAGACACTGTCCTTAAGGAAATTATTCCGTGACTACGGAAATTATTCTGCACCTACAGAACTTCCTCCATGATTAAACAAACCCTTATGAGTGTTATCTCAAGAACTAGAACACTCAGGTGCCATAATAGCAGAAAATAAACTATGTAACCCAGAAAGTTTGATAGAAAGAAAAGAAGAGAGAAGACAACCTCTAGTTATCTCCTTCTCTAAAGTGAGGGAAAGGAGTATTTTTATAGGCATAAAAATATAACGATAAAAGACATAGACATAAAAGACTTTTAATAGCAATTAATATTTCATAACCGTTTTTATTAATTTGGCAATTAATATCAATTAAATAGTCGTTACGAAATATTAAAAACAATTAAATTCTCTTATTCCCTTTTTAAAAAAAAAAACTCTTTTGAAATATCAAGCTCATTAAAACTGTATTTTTCCAACAATCCCACACATATTTCAAAAGATATTTTTGAAAAAAAAACTTTTGGGTTACGTATGGGTGTAGACGCATTAATCCGATGTCTCTTTTTAGACTATGAACCAGACCTAGACCGATAAGATTTATCTTACAGAATAGTCAATGAAGCATATAGCTTCTATGAACCAACATACTCTTAGTCGTAAGATAGTGACCTTAAAAGTCGCATCTCACCCCCCACATTTCTGCTATTAACGTCGTTGTGCGCGTTATTTCGGCCGTGCGTGTGCCTGAAATTCATGAGTGCTCTAGAGATTTCGCTACGATCTCATGGCAGCGGCCCCACTCCACACTTATATAGGTGACTTCATCAAGTGTATCTGCAATGAATACACCACCCTTAATGTAGAGGTATGAAGATCATAAAGAGCTTACGCTAAACCCACAAGTCAATGCATTCTAGCACTTTCACACTTAACACCATAGGAAATGGACTAAGAATATAGTGCTAGCAGAATTAACAAACGACTTGTTACTACTCATATGAACCTTTTTCATGGGATCTCCAATCACAAAGGTTGGGTTCTCGCCGCTGTTAATTTCATATTGGCTTAAGTCCAATTCCGCTCAATATGTGAAGGACTAATTTCCTTCTTACATGCATATTTAGTCAGTGAATTGGCCAAATTCACTTTTGACTTTACAGAACTGATCAGTATACTTCAAATTTCATATTTTAGCAATTGTTTGATAACTTTGTGTCTCAACACAAGTGTCTACTCTTACCATTGAAAGTTTATTCTTTACAGTGGCTATTGCCATTTGGCAATCACAAAACATAGACACTGACATCATTGGGCTCTTACCCAACTAAAAAATTTGCTAAGAAGTTTTTCTACTACTTAGTCTTGTTTCTAGCCAACTCCAGAGTACTAAACTCTGATTTTATAGTGAACCTGTAAATTTGTATGACTGTTCTCTTCAAAATAACGTCCCACCACCAAGGGTGAGGTTTTAACCGCTAGTGGACTTTGTCTCATCTGAATCAAAGATTTAGTTAACATCATTGTATTTTTCTAATACAATGGGAAATCCACTTTATATGATATCGTAAATTACGATACTTCTCAACTCTTTTATTAGAATTGTGTACATATAGACACTCATCTGACATATAACACATGATATGTCATGCTAGGTAAAGTTTATTAAATACAATAGAGACTCTCCTCTGTTTTCCTTAACTGAGTGTTAAAATCATAAGAAGCTTTCACCAGTTTGTCATGTTGATGATTAAACTTTTAAGACAATTTTGAACATAACGTTCTTGTGATAATAAAATACCATCACCTTTCCTTATAGTTTTAATCCCAAAATCTCATTTACTTCACCTATGTCTTTCATGTCAACACTAAATGTAAAAGAATATTTGACTTTATGTAACATGTACGTTACACATATGCAGACAAATAATCATCCTTACCATCTATCACTTCCACATATATACACATCCATCTTTAATTAAAAAAATATTTTCAGTAATTACGAAGAGAAAATATTAACAACATAATAACTAAGGTTTTATAATTAATTTATTTTTCTTATAGTTGTGTAATACAAACTTTGCAAAATACCCCCACATTTTTAAATTTATCAGAGTATGATTACACAACTCATATGAAACCTCATACAAAACCTTATAATTATTATAGATGGGCATCAAACACATAACATATATGCGCATCTAAATTCATCAATCATATAATATTATTTTTCAAGAAAATAATTTTACAGAATTATTTTAGAACTTTTCAATCTCATGTGTGACCAATAACTTAACAACATTGTACCTCTATGTACAATTAAAGAGTTATCATGGATTGAAATTAGAAAATGCTAATTCTAATTTATATATATATGACATATCATCATCTCTTATTAAGTTATTCCCCGCAACCTCAAATGAACTCACACATAATTGGCTCATTAATAAGGCATTGAAGAATTATAATGGAATAGCAATAATATGCTGGCAACGTCCAAAATGCTTGGCTAAAATAAAGCAATTTAAATTATTTTAATGGGCCAACATTAATAATCTCATGAGGCAACGGTTATCCTTCATCTCCCAACGTATATATACATGAAACCAATATAATGCCTTTGAGAGCATTATATATAAAACCAACATAAAATAAAATGCCACATAAATATATATATACATTATATTAACACATACTCTTACCAAGGCGCACACATGTATAAAGTATTTGTTCTTATCCATTCTCAACAAGAAACAATCATTAAAATTGTAATATCAAGGGTCCCAACAGATATGTATACATTATAAAGCAATGTATAAATTAATCACATTGTCCCTCGCTTAATATATAAATACACACATATAAATGTTGTAAATATATATTGGTAAATATATAAATACACACATATAAATGTTGTAAATATATATTGGTAATAAATAATTAATTGATGTAAAGGACCAACAAATATATATATATATATATATATATATATATATGATAGTCTTCTTTTACTAAAAGATCCGTTGGCCACATTCATAATGAACCAATATAATGCATTGATGACAATTAAGGAGAGATGAAAAACCTACTCCCAATGCAATGCCAACACATCAATGCAATGATGATAGTTAATATTCATCACGGAATGATCAAATTGTAAAGCAATTTAATATATATGCCTATGCATATCTTTTCCGTTGGCTACGTTTAAACACATAATAACAAATAAAGAAGATTAATGGCCAACGTTCATAAAAGACTATTAACTCGGCTTCAAGTCCAATAGCTATATGAATCATTAATCACATAAAAGGATGGTTAAGACTTAATACAATTTATCAACCTCATAATATTTTATATTGCCACGTAAATATATATATATATATATATATAACAAGGGGCCAGCAGTTTATATATATATAAGGATACACACATGTATCCGTTGTTACGTTGGTTACTTATCAATAAAATAATATTATAACCCATAATAGCATGGCATTGAATCCAATTTTATTATATGCCATATGCAGCAAGTTAATGGACCAACGTAAGGAGATTAAAGACCAACATAAAGCAGGTAAATGGACTAATGTCTCACGGTTTCCAAAGAATAGTTATAAAATACTAATTATAATTATCTTGAAAATTAATATTTTATATAATAAATATCCAACTTTATATATGTAGCTAGCAAATTGGATAAATCAAATTCCAATATAAAACATCATGTAACTAAAATCAATAAACATTGAGAAATATATTACCGGTGTCTCTTAAGAAGACAATCGAGACGCGACTGTACCAGTATCGCTATCTTAATTTCCTTAAGATTATTGTAAAAAGTTACCGTCACTAATATAGTATGAGTCGCATCTTTTAAAAGACACTGTTTTTAAGGAAATTATTCCGCAACTACAGAAATTATTCTGCATCTACAGAACTTGTTCCAGGATTAAACAGACCCTTCCGAGTGTTCTCTCAAGAACTAGAACACTCAGGTGCCAGAATAGCAGAAAATAAACCATGTAACCCAGAAAGTTTGAGAGAAAGAAAAGAAGAGAGAAGACAAGCTCTAGTTATCTCATTCTCTAAAGTGAGGGAAAAGAGCATTTTTATATACATAAAAATATAACGGTAAAAGACATACACATAAAAGACTTTTAATATCAATTAATATTTCATAACCGTTTTTATTAATTTAAAAATTAATATCAATTAAATAGTCGTTACGAAATATTAAAAGCAATTAAATTCTCTTATTCCCTTTTTTTTTTAAAAAAACTCTTTTAAAATATCAAGCCCATTAAAATTCTATTTTTCCAGTGAGATCTAAAGTTTGGATTGTCTCTTTATTTTTTTTTTAGCAAAGCACCAAATTAATTAAATGTCCTTATCTATGTAACCTTTATTTAATTTTATTAATAATATTTTATAATGCTAACAATATTTATTATAGTAATGGTGGAAACTGGTTGTTACAACTAGAAGGTCCCCCCCACCCCCACACCCACCCACACATATGATTTAACTGCTCAAATTATTAAATAAAAGTTGCATGTCACACTTGTTCCAATAAAAAATTCGAGTGAATGGTTCAATTGTTAGGTCAATAAAAAGATTTTTTTTTTGATGCACCACTAAAAAGCTAGTTGAACTCTGTGTATGTGTGTATATAATAAAAAGTTTTCATTTTAAAATTATATATAATATTGAATAAAAATACAACGTCTTTAGTAATAAATAGGGGGAAATTGCAAATCTCTTAAATGCAAATCTTCAAGTACATCAAACAAAATATGGAAAATTGCAAACAAAACCATATCATTCTATAAACTAGCAATTTGAATGGAATTGAAATAATCCAAGATTTTTAAATCTAAAAAATTTGGCCATAGTTAATAGAATTAAAGAAGAAGAAAATAAAGAGAGCTAGCCTTTCAAGCAAACCAAATAAAAATGAATAATATATGGTTGTAATAGCAACTTAGTTCAAGATTATACTTCGTTGAATATTTCGAAATAGACATAAACGAACATTTCCGTTTTTAGTTGAGTCATGAGTGACTGTGATGTGAGCTTTTATTTTTCTTGGCCTTTATGCTTTCTTGAGTTTGCTAATTGCTACTACATTAAAAATATCATTTACTTTACGGTATTGACTATTAAGCAAATATAAAAAAATGAATTTGATTTTTAACGTCAACTACTCAAGTTTGTTAAATACTAAATTTTTTCAAGATGATATGTTTCCTAATTATTGGGAAAATATAAATTAAATGTACACTGGAACAACTTAATGACTCAAGTCTTAGTTTTACAAGTGATTTCTGCTATAGATTCAATAAAAATTAATTAAATGGTTGTTTATCTAGTTAATATCAATATCAATATCAATCAATATATTATGTTTATATATATAAATAAAGCTCGTCTATGGTTAGGTGATGTAGCTCTTATTCCATCAAGCATGCATATCTTTTCTCTTTTTGAATTTTAAAAATAGATATAATATGTGCTATTTCAATAAAAATAATGCTGAAAGGTCATAGGTTATCATTTTTAATTATTTCAATAGTTTAATACTTATTGATATGCTATTTTAATTTTAATAATACCAAGAGCATAAAAGTCTAATTAACCATTTAATTGAAAAGTCTTCTTATTTATAATTTATAATTACTTTGATATTTAATATTTATTTATGTACTATTTTAATACGACTAATGTCAATAATTGATATATCTTATATATGTTACAATTTTTCTTCACTATAAAATGAAGAGAAAATATATACTTATCAAATAAAGTTATCTATAGAAATTAAAGCAAGGAGTTAGAGTTTTACATGAAAAAACTTGAGAGGAAGAATGAAAAGGGAGCTAGTCCTGTTTGAATGTAATTTTCTTCCAATTTTCGATTATTTTTTATTACTTTGACTTAGTTGAGTTTTTTTTTATAATGGTACCATTATTCAAAGTGTTATTATAGAATGCTGTCCTCTTAAGATATTGTTAGTGTTAACATTTTTCACGTTATTGGTAATTTTGCTTCTAACTATTTAGATTACTAATGCTTTTTCATTTTTTTCTGTCAATGAATATTTTGCAATTGATGTTGATAGATAATTTTGGATGTGTAATGAAAATATTAACTTCAATAGAAGATAGATGTATGATAATATATTAATACATGTTTGGTTTAAAATTTATTTTGTTATTTATAAATTTGTTTTAACCAATAAAAGATATTAGTTTAATTTAATTCAAAATAGAGGAATTATATTAATTTCTTTCCTGCCAATGATATTTAAAAAAAAGTGCAATGAAAACAAATGAAAATTAGAAAATGACAATTAAATAATTTATTTTTAAATTAATTTTATTAACTATTAATCAAATTTAAAAATATATTCTAATGTATTAAAATGATTGAGCGAAGTTCAAAAAATTTTTCTAGTTATCTATAAAATAATTATTCTATATTAAATTGGTGAAAAAGAATGTTGTTACCACTAAATTAATAACTCAAATAATATATAATTAGTTTTTATGAGTTCAGGGTATTAAGTTCCAAGCCTCTTGTAATAAAAGAAAAAGGGGTCGTTGCTAAATGTTAGCTTTTCATTAAATTCTTAGTGTTAGAAGGTTGTTCACTTTGTTTTTGCATTCATACAGTGTTACTTTTGTTGTTAGAGTAAGTTGTCAAAAGAGCTAAGAATATTTGAATACAAAAATATAATTTGTTGTTGATTATCTTAATTAGTGACGATCACCAATTGTTCTATTCCATGACTATGACTTAACTTTCAATCAGAAGACAAAGAATATATATATTTCAATGTTTTTATTAATTTAATGCCTCATAATGTTTTTTAAAAAATTGTATGCCCATCTAAAAATATTATCCTTATATTTGCCACTATCTTTGATCAATTGGAATAATACTAAATTTATAGTTTTAAAACTTACCTTCATTAAAAATTCATGTACATAGCATAGTAAATAATATTTTAAATTTTTTTCTGCTAAAGATTTTTTAAATTTTTACTATATATAGTACATAATGAATTCCCAATTTCTTACCATGACAAGTGTGTTTATATTTATACCAAATCAAATGAAAACAAAATAATAAAATAATTTCATTCCTGTAGCTTGTATATAATCATGGACTAAAAATCCTTTATAATAAAAAAATAAATTTAGAATATACATAAAGTATAAATAAATATGATTAATATTAAAATAATATATTATAAATAATTTATAATAAGATATATTTTATTTTCTCATAAAAATTAATATATATTTATGTTAATGGAAGATATTTTAATAAAAATTGAGACATTAAGTTTAAACATAAAAAAGGATTATTACATTTGAAAATATAAAATTGAGTTAAAATATACTAAATTTCAATTCTAACACACACACACACACACACACACGTATATATATGTTAACAATTAAAAAATAATATAATTTTAAAAAATTACAATAAAATAAAGTGTAATTTTCTTTTTGGACGGTAAAAAAGTGTAATTTTCTCAAGGAAATATGAGGCCTTAGGCCACCATTGTTGGGCCGATCACACTCTTACCCATGAAAATAGCCCAATAGTTACTTCTCAAACTGGGCCTCATAGTCTCAAAGGCCCTATCCAAAATGAAACACGTGGCAGTTGCAGGCGCTGACTCATCACTCATATCATGACATAGCGTTAACGACTTAACGTCCCAAAAATAATGATTGAATTAAAAAAATAAAAAAGATTCCCCGATCTTCCTTTTCCCTCGTCCTCCACTTCCTGAAACGAATTCAAGATAGATTCTAGGGTTTCATCTCATTTTTTGACGTCAATTTCATTCTGCGCGCGAGAGAGGTAGGGCTTGAACTTTCATTTGACTATGGAAGGAGGCAGCAATGGAGGATTATTGTATCATGAGGTACAAGAGTCGAAGCTTTGTGCTATGCATTGCATCAACGCCGTCCTTCAGGGACCTTTCTTCTCCGAATTAGATTTGGCGGCTTTGGCATCCGATCTAGATCGCAAGGAGCGTCAGATGATGGTCGAAGGTTTCGTCTCTTCCGGCGATTTCCTGTCCGAGGAGTCTCATAATGTGTCCTTGGTTGGTGATTTCAGTATTCAGGTTGGTTCAATTTCCTTTTTGAATCATGATTTTAAAAAAGGATGGTTTTTCATCTCCCTTTTCTTACTTCCTCAGAATATGTTAAAATATCAAGAAACATATTCGGGGTCAATTTATTTATTCCCGCATTGCGTGCAAAATTGGTAAATTTTGTATGCATTATATGAATGAAACGTCTCTCGTTAAATTTTCAAAGACTCTCTTCCGTTCTCTCAATTTTAAGCTTGTTTTAGTAGGACTTCAGTAATTATGAGCAAACCCTTTTTGAGAAATAATTTCCATGTAGAGGAGTGACCTTGAACTGACTATAGTTTTACTAATTGAATGTTTCGTTGGACTTATTATGATCTGATTGCCTATTGAACTTATTTTTATTTTCATGTGCATTGCTGGTTCTAGTTAATGAATGATAGTGCGAGGGTTTAGTCACAAGTTTTCTTAAATAACTACTGCTTGCATATATTTGTTTCACCAAGAAGTCAATTGTTTTATCTCTCTTTTCACCATAATTGGAGTTTACGTTTTGCAATGTTCTGTTTACTGAAGTGCAATAGAAGTTCCAATATTCTCTATGATGAATCGATGGTTATTCTCATGCCAATATAAAAAGGCAATCATTTGGACCTGATTGAACAAGAAATAGGGTGCGCTTAATTTTTGTGCAAGATTGAATACAAGCCCAGGCTGTTGCTTGTACATTTCACTCAGTTCCTTACTCCTTACTGTTTCATAGTGGCTGGAATTTCTACATTTTTTGACTCTAATATATCACTATATTTTTATAGTCAATACATTAAACAAGATATGATGTAGTTAAAATTGATATACTGGTAATGATGTAGTTAAAATTTCATAGTGGCTGGAATTTCTACATTTTTACTATCAAGCCTATCGACTTTGAGCTGCGGAAGAGATTTACGTAACTTTGGGTAATAATTTTGGGCAAAAGCCTGATCAGAGAAGGAAGTGTGTGATCTAGTCCCATGAAAACTAAACCTTGCCTTATATTTTGCATTTATGCAATTATTTTTTACCTTTCCACTCTCAAGATATGCATGTGGATCATTGATGAGTTTATCTCAATCATGATCATGGTGATCAAGTGAAGGAATTTGTGGTTGAGTTTGTTATCTTATTGGAAATTGGTCCATGAACAAATCAAACTACGCTCAGGTCCAGTGGGGCTTAATGTCATTTGAGGAATTTTCCTTTTATTTGAGATGGACAAATTTAATGCTTACGGCTATCACAGGGAAGTTTTCACTACATTTTCTTTCACTGTGCTACTGCTAATGAAAGAATATTGATCTTTTTTTTTAATAGAAGAAATCTCATTGAAAGGGAAAAATGAATATATGAAGATGACTTGATGTCATAAAAAAGAAATACCCCAAAGAAAAAAAAGAAGAAGAAGAGGAAGAAACAAGAGACAAGTAAGTAGCATAAAAATATTCTTAAGAGCCTTTTTTTCCCTAATAAAATGAATTAAGACCAGGAAGCATTGCTTGTCTTCATAAAAATTATATGGACAATATCTCCCTCCAATCATCATGTGATGCATGCCTACACCAAATATTTTGACTTTCTTTACTGCATTACCTAAATGTATTCATTAATAAATCCCTGTTGTTGGAAGGAAATAAATAAATAAACAATCCAGAAACCCGTAACTGAAAACCAAATGCAAGATTTTTAGAAGGGGAAATCATGATGTTTGACTTTGAATTATTTGCATAATATTAGAACAAGCTAGCTTGAGAAGTGGGAACTATTTGAACTCCTTGATTGGTAAAACTGATTAGCTTGATTTTCAAAACTTCAACTGGCCAAGTCAGTGTGACTGACATTATTGATGAACAAAGGAACAAACTTTATATGAACAGGGTTTTTATTTTATTTTACTTTATTTTTCATTTGTGAATTGAATGGGTGGCAATGCCAATTGTCATGGTGGTCCAATTTAGGCGTAAAGTATGGGCAAAGCACAACTCACCTGCCTTCATTTAATTGTAAAGAATGGAAACTGCAGGAACAAAGCCTTTGACTCCTTGGTTACAAAGACTTCAAGACTATGTCGAGGTCCAATCCAACTTAAAAGATCGGGCTCCCATGATTGGTTTTGTTAATGATTCTAACTATTCGAACTTAATTTCTGAATTCATTCAATCTTTGCTCTCCAACTCACAATCCAAGCTCAGCCATATTTTCTTGAAAACTCTTTGCCTATGTATTGTTGTAGTTAAAGCAAGATTCTTGTAAGATGTTATCAAGCCTCACTGTCTTTTTCGTAAGAATGGAAATATTATACTGTTGAAATTAGTTGTTTATGATCCCTAGTCCCTACTTCAGATCTGTATTTTCGGTGGGCAAATCAGGACTTGCATCCTTTGCTTTCCCAGTGTTCATCACCCCATGCCATGCAGTTTATGATTCATCTAACTGCGTGCCAGGCCTTTTGTGTAGGTTTTACAGAAGGCTCTGGAAGTGTGGGATCTGCAAGTTATCCCCCTTGACTCTCCAGTTGCTGAGCCTGCCCAGATCGATCCTGAAATAGAAAATGCTTTTATCTGTCATTTGGAAGATCATTGGTTTTGTATTCGCAAAGTGAATAGGGAGTGGTATAATTTTGACAGTCTCTATGAAGCCCCACGACACTTGTCTAAGTTTTACCTTTCGGCCTCTCTTGATTCCTTGAGAGGCTCTGGATGGACCATATTCCTGGTGAGAGGAAATTTCCCCGAAGAGTTCCCCATATCCTCATCTGAAGCTTCTAATGGTTTTGGACAGTGGTTGTCTCCTGAAGATGCTGAGAGGATAACTAAATCCAGAAACTCGATGCAGGCTCGACCTCCAAACCAGAGAACTAATATAAGCCAACCGCAGTTGAATCAATTTCTTTCATATGAGGATGAGGAAATGCTTGCAGACATGGAGAATGAGGATCTCAGGGCCGCAATAGCAGCTAGCCTAATGGATACTTTCCCAGCTGTGGTATCTGCTGAAGCCATTATTCCTCAAAACTATAATCAAAATAGTAAACAAGTGGCAGCCTCTAGATCCAGCAACCCCCCGAAAGATCAAGGCAACAAACAAGCAGCAACAATCACTGAAGCTGCTAGTCCCCTAAATGATCAAAGCAACAAACAAATGGCAGCTACCCTAGCCCGTGCCACACTAGACGAGGACGAGGATCTGAGGGCTGCAATAGCAGCTAGCCTGATGGATTCTTCTGAAGCCATTCTTCCTCAAAATTATAATCAAAATAATAGTAAACAAGTGGTACACACTAGATCCATCAACCCTCTGAAAGATCAAGACAATAAGCAAGCAGCAACAACCACTGAAGCTGCTAGTCCCCTAAATGGTCAAAGCAACAAACAAATGGCAGCTACACTAAATGATATAAAACACGCAGAAATTGCCTCTGCTTCAGGTGCTAACCCTAAAGGTGAAAACCAGAAAACTAAGTGAGAATGTGCTTTTCCTCCGAATTTGTTTACCCCTTTGAGGACAACAATTTATAACAGTTCAGGAGACGGAAACATACACAATTGGCATAAAATATACGTGTCCTCAATTTTAATTGCTTGTTACATAAATTGTAAGGAAAACCTCTAAAAGCATTTACACACGACTATGGTCCCAAGTTTTGATTATATCAATATGTATATGTATACTTTCATTATACAAAAGCTGTGTTAAGCTGTACTGATTTATGGATCATTATGCTTCAAGAACATGAATTAGAAAAATAAGTGAAATAGTGTGTGTGTGTGTGTGTGTGTGTGTGTGTGTATACCAGCTTTGTTTTCTAAGTCAGCATCAGTAGTATTGTGCTTGAGGATTAGGTAAGAAGAGGAAGTATACTAGCTGGCTGCATTCCTAGTGATGATCAGGGATCGTGTTTTCATATGATTATTGGAAGACAAAAAGCTGACGTGTGTGTGTTGTATATACTTTCTTGATGGTCGGTTTGGGTGGCGCCGGCATGGAAAAGACTTGCTTCATCAATCGGAAGTAATTTATTCTTTTTCATTAATAATAATTTTTCTTTAGCTGAGTCATTTATAAACAAAATTAGGGAAACTTTAAATTTTAATTTCCATCTTCGTTATTGAACGAGTGTAATTAATTAGACCAAGCCAAATGTTATTTGAATTGAGTCCAAATAGTTGACACTCCAAAATGAAGACATGGCAAGTGAGAATTTGCGCATATTAAATGGGAAGGATAAAGTGTTTATAAGTGAAAGTTTTTGAAGTAGATTCTGTCCATTAAAAAAGAAATTGATAGACTAAATTAATAATGTATAAAATTGTCAATATATTAAAAATAAATTTTACTAAACATCTTTTAACATATTTATTTGCCTAGTTATAATTAATTTAGCTTATTAATTTTTTTTATAGATAAAATTTATCTAAATTTACTAATATAAAGCAGTAGGGAACACATGGTAACAGTCACGTGGACGAGATCAAGGTTGTATTGGATTGCGTGATGAATACTGTGGAACAATTATTGTCAAAAGAACATTTAAAATATTGGTCATAAATATTATGATAAAAATTACCGTGAATTAACATTTTGATTAACAATGATTGATAAATATATTATGCAAAAATATCTTTTTTTTTTAAATTCTAAATAACAGATTTGCCTATCATTTTTTTATAACAAAATATTTATTAGTTGAGTTGTGTATCTAAAATGACAAATATAAATTTAATAGATGGTTTTATATCCAATGATAATAAAAATTTAGAAGTGTTATTTTCTTCTCTTTTTTCTTTTTGGATATTAAAAGATTTCATGACTCATATCTCCATCACACTCTTGGCTAGCCAGAGGGGCTAAATAGTTATTTTATGAAGGTAAAATGATATTTTATGTTCCGAAGATTTACATTAAATATTATCTATACTCCTAAGATTATTTTTTGGCACTTGGATTTTTAAAATTTTTTTAATAGATCTTTGGTTAAAAAATTTATTTTATCTAATTTTTTTTATATAAACTTGTCTTCTATTTAGTTTAGGTCCTTAGTTTAAAAATCTATTTTTTTCTTTGTCAAAATCATCTTTTACAAACTTTTTTGTTTGTTCACTTTAGTACTTATTCCTCACTTTCATGCTTTTTTCTCTCCATTTGGTCCTCCAAATTAATCTATAATTTCATTTTTAGTCATAATATGATTCAATCTATCATCTCTACCTAAGAATAATACAAGAAGTAAATTAAAATTTAAGGTTTCAAATGTTGCATATCGCTCCCTCTCATAAAAGGTAAGCTTTGAAAGTTAAATTTTAGTTCATTTCTTGTATTGCTTTTGGATAAAAATGATAGATTAAATCATATTAAGACTAAAAATGAAATTATGGACTGATTTGAAGAGTCAAACTGTGAGAAAAAACTTATCTTCTACTTAGTCTAGGTCCTTAGTTTAAAAATCTATTTTTTCTTTGTCAAAATCATCCCTTACAAACTTTTCTGTTTGTTCACTTTAATACTTGTTCTTCACTTTTATGCTTTTTTCTTACCATTTAGTCCTCCAAATCAGTCCATAATTTCATTTTTAGTCATAATATGATTCAATCTATCATCTATACCTAAGAATAATACAAGAAGTTAATTATAATTCAAGGTTTCAAATGTTACAGAGGTAAGCTTTGAAAATTAAATTTTAATTCATTTTTTGTATTTCTTTTGGATAGAAATGATATATTAAATCATATTAAGACTAAAAATGAAATTATGGACTGATTTGGAGAGTCAAACTGTGAGAAAAAAGCATGAAAGTGAAGAACATGGATTAAAGTGAATAAATTAAAAAGTTTTATAGGGAATGATTTTAACAAAGAAAAAAATAGATTCTTATACTAGGGATCTAGACAAAGTAGAAGATAAATTTATATAAAAAATTGAATAAAAAGAAAAATTTAACCAAAGATCTAAATTAATAAACTAAAACTTTTTTTTAGAGATTTCACGTGACTGATACTTTTTGTCCGTTAAGTTGATTGACGAAATTACAAAAAAAGAAATATATATAACAAAAATTAAAAAATTTGAAACATAAACGAGTCAAAAAATTTTTAGGGTTTTAAGTAAAATTTAATGTAAATTTTGGGACATAAAAAACCCTTTTTCCTTGTATGAAAGGAGGATCATGTTTGAAAAATATTCTGAATAGCACTCAGACTTTTAGAAGTATTAGAAACAACCCTTTAATCAAATTAAGTTTTTATACGGAAAATTAAAAACTCTGAATACCTTTATGTTTGTTACCACAAGACAGAGTTAGTTTGCAGAATGAAAATGAAAATTAGAAAGTGAATGATAATTAGGATATGATATTTTAATGTAATTTTACTAAAATGTCTAAATTAAAAAAAAAAGGAGAAAGAGTACATTTTAGGAAGGTACAAATGGAATGATTCTCTCTCTCTCTCTCATTCCCCGTTAATTTACCAAATATGCCAAATTTGTAAATTTGATATTTTTGAAAGTTTCAAGATAAATATCGGAAAGCGCATTGGATAGTTAAAACTAATAGGTTCAACCCTCCTATAAAATAATTCATCAAAGACAAAAAAAAATCTCTAAAAAATAAATTCACTAATTTCATCTTTAAAATATTAAAATTCTCTTAATTTAATTTTTGGAAATTAAATATTTTAATTTAATATTTAAAAAATTATATTTATTTTAATTTAATCATTTTTTTGTTTAAGTAACTTGTAGTAAAAAAAAATTTAAAATTTAATAATAATAAATTTTATTATTTAACAATAAAAAAATTAAATTAAAAATAATTTTTTAAGAATTAAATCAATATTAATTACACATTCATAATGAATTTAACAGAAAAAAAAGAAGAGAAAAAACCCAAAACCCATAGAATTCCCATGTGACCATGCTTTGGATTTTTCATAATTTTGGGATGGCCTAGAGAGAATGAAAAGCAAGAGTGGTATGGCACTTTTAGGCTGTAAGCAGAGTCCGAGGACTAGACCTTTCCCATCGTCATCCTTGGAATCTATACATTTTGAGGGACCACGATGAACAAAGGCAAGATGAGAAGGTGAATGCAACTATAGAAGCCTCACCATAGTTCACTGCTTCTCCTTTTATCTGTGGATCATCTCAAAGCTTTCTGCTTTTTGATTAAAAAGATCGATTCAAGAGTTTCTTCCGAAATGGATTCATCTCATTCTGATCGATTATTCAACCGGCAAAGAGCTCTTCATGAGATCCTCGGAGGTGGTCTGGGTATGTCACAGTCTCATAGTTTTTCTTCAATTTCTAAAATTTCTTGTTGACTGTCTCAGCTTTTAGTAAATAACTTCTTATACCCAGTATCCCAATTTCCCTTCTTCATCTCAATGGTATATATGCTTGTTCATTTTATTCTTCCAATACTCAATGGAAAAGAAAATAATGAATAGATCCTTGACCCATCTTCTATGACTGAATCAATGCCATTTATCAATACAGTTGCAGATGTGATACTGTGGAGGCGAAAGAATCTGACTGTGGGGATATTGTTGGTTACACTAGCTGCTTGGATCGTCTTTGAAAAATCTGGTTATACTCTCTTGTCGCTGGTTTCTAATGTTCTTCTCCTCCTTACAGTCATTCTATATCTTTGGGCCAAATCAGCAGCAATTCTCAATAGGTGATACTCACAGTAATTATGTTTCTCTGAAGATGCTTGGATCTTCTTTCCTTGTGCTTGTTTTTAACCCTGAAGTGTAGAGTACAAGTAATACTATTAGGCACTGCAAATGGTGAAATCAGAGTCTTGGAATCGTTAAAAACTACTGATGCTTCATTTAAAATTCATTTATTCTGACTAATTTGCAATTCCTCTCTTAGGGTTTCTTTTCTCTTGTGTTTTCTATCGCTCATGACCTATTCCTTTCAGAGAGCAATGCTGGCATGAAATTAGTAGTTGAAGTTTGAGCAGAATGTATAGTAGAATTTGTAGAGGTAAATGCCTGATGCACATTGTTGGCTGCTGCGGTATTGTCAAGAACTCATACGACCCTAAGTGCTTTATGCACTATGGTGATCTATGTCTGTTCTTTATCTCTATTCAAACCTGTTTGCTTGTCATTCTTGACAACTAATATTCTGGTACAGTTCTTGAGTGCAGTTTGGTGTTTTGCCTGATTGATAAAGTGTGATTTTTTTTTTCTTGATCGAAAAAGAAATATTATTAACGAAAAGAGAAAGATACAAAGAGAAAGTAAAACAAAAAATACAAAAGGAGGACTAGATATCCTCTTAAAAAAGAAAAAAGGCAATCACAAGCCAACTTAAAAAATTCTAACACAAGGCTAATACATCAAAGCCCATCAATCCTTGAAAGCATCTTCGAAGGACACCCCCTTAAAAAAACTATTAGCTAAAACGCAAAGAGTTGTAGTGTAACGAATTCTATCCCGAAGCAAATGAGGAGGAAGGATTTGCTGCTTAAAGACTCTGACATTTCTTTCCATCCAAAGACACCACAAAGTAGCTACCTTCCACAAAGCTTTATTCTCCTTTCTCCCCTCGAAACCCTTAAAGTTAGTGGGTAAGAAAGTACCAAGGTCATTCGAGCATACCCAAATCTCCTCGAAGAAATAAAATAACCAATTCCACATATCCCAAGCCACCTGACAATACAAGAATAAGTGACTATTAGTCTCAGAGTTCCTCAAACACAACACACAAATGTTAGGAGATAAAGCCATAGAAGGCCGCCTAATCTGGTGCAGATCATTAATATTAATTTTATTGAGTATTGCAGTCCAAACAAAGGCCTTCACCTTTAAAGGTTTTGATGAAGTGTGATGTATTCTGCCATATCAGCTTTTTAAGAGACTTTACTACCATTTTTTGAGTTCAATGCTAGGTTGTTGATAGGTGAATCCTTAATCATTGACCAATACAATGGTGAAATTTATTGAGCGTAAAGGATATTGGCTCCACCAAAGTGTCGTCTCCAAGAATTGAACCATTGTCATTTATAGGATTCAAATTGTTGTTACCATTACGACCAACCAACTTTGAGTGGTCTTACCTTATTTATTTTCAATACAATACAAGTATTGTGAAGAAGGATATATACCTCGTTTGTGTTTGAAGTCTAGGAAACGAAGTCCTAAAACTATTATTGTCCAGTCATGTTAGCTTGGTGGAATGTGGAATCTTGTTAAACATTTGGAAATCTAGCTTTGTATGCTTTAAGCTTTTGTAGAGAATATCACTTCATGATGCTTTCACTTAAAGAAAGATGTTGTAATTTAAACTATTTATGATACTAGCCTTCATCATTCCTGCCCTGCCATGTAAAGTAACTTGAATCATAATGTTTTTTTCTTACTTGTTCCATGGGGCACAAACAAAGCAGCCAATGGGCTCGAGGATGTGTCCTTATGGTCGGGTATTCTCTCACCAACATCCTCGTTGGATTCCATTCTATCTACGGATTCAAGGTTTTTCCATGCAAGGGTTGGTTGATTTTGCTGATTTGGTTTCTGGTTTGTTTGTGACTATTTTGTTTCTTTCTGTCAACAAAGTCCAGTTAGCCAAAAAGAATTATTTTTTGGGTGCATCAAACATGGTCTTAAATCTTCATGTTTGGGGAGGGAGACAAACCGTTAATTTGCACTGGATCCGATGGTGTGAGCGCACGAGTCCACCTCTTCCGTTAGCTGTTTATTAGCCCATTATAATAAGTACATTTATAAGGCGTCATCTCCCTCATGTTTTAGTCAATGGAGGATTAATTTTGCTTTTTTGAAATACACAAGTTTTATATTCAAGTTTTACAACACTTTACATTGTTATTCTTCTTTTGACAGACCCGCTCCACCACTACCGCATTTGCATCTATCGGATGAAATGGTGGACGAAGTTGCAAATTTTGTCCGAATTCATGCAAACAATGTGTTCGCAGCTTCTGAGGATATTGCTCTGGGCAAGGATTCAAAGCTGTTCTTGAAAGTGACTGCATACCTCCTTTTAATTTCTGTTGTTGGTGGCCTGACTGATTTTCTTACCCTGGCATACACTGGTAAGTCTTTTAGTCTCATCTGTTCAAGTTAGATTCAATTTAATCACTCACCATTTTTTAGAAATGAAGTATCAAATTAGAAAAAAAAAAGGTGCAGTTTTTAATTATTTGCTATTAAATTCTCCAATAAAATTATGACTTGGAGAAACTTTTTCAAAGAATCAATAATATAATGCTGAATTTAGAAAATGTGGGTTTGTTCTAATTTTATTAGAGAATCAGGTTGCAAATACTTAAGAAACTTCATCCAATTCTTGTGCTTTAAGACAGATAAGTAGATCAAATCAATAATGAAGAGATATGTAAGCATATTAGGCGCAGATTTTGATAGGGCTCACCTTTTATGAAGCATCAATACGTCAAAAATGGAGGCATATGGTGTTCAACACTCGAGTCAGATACAATACAATATTTCAAATTGCATTTAAACTCTAGTATATCTTGTGACGATGCCTATATTGTATCTTGTCCTGTATTGTATCCATATGAGTATTGATATGCTTACATGTTTATTCACGATTGGCTTCATCTACCTATAATAGGACGAGTTTACTCAATCTCCCATGGAATTAATGAAAATGAATTTGTGGTGGTTTTGTTATGTGGTAGGTCTCTTTCTCGTTCTTACTGTACCGGCACTCTATGAAAGATATGAAGACTGCATAGACAGATATGT
Source organism: Biancaea sappan (assembly GCA_037074585.1). NCBI lineage: Eukaryota > Viridiplantae > Streptophyta > Magnoliopsida > Fabales > Fabaceae > Biancaea > Biancaea sappan. The sequence continues at coordinate 6,960,666 of CM073495.1, forward strand.
CTTAATGGGATACAGGAAATTATGCCAGTTGTATGTGAAAATAAATGAAGAATATATCAGCAGAGTCCAAAACTGGATTTTGGAGAAGAAAAAGCTGAGCTAATTCCTTGCCTTTTTATTTTTTGGGGTTCTTCATTTTGGTAATTTCTTTCCATTCTTTTTTTTTTTTTAAAATATTTCTTAGAGAATCCTTGGGGAGAGTGTGATTGGAGTGTATTTTGCAGTTTCCATCTTTGACGATGGACCTCATAGGAGAAAAGATATAGGCGAGATTGGGAGTTTGAGACTATCTACAAACACTTGAGGAAATGTGTTGGTTGCAAGTAAAAACTTTTCATGTAATATAGTTGCCTCATTTCACCTGGCATTCCTAATATTGAATGGTTCGTCAATGGGGATCAATTTTGTTTTTTTTTTTGAACATCAATATAATTGTTAATGTATTATAGCAATGTCGGAGAGTTCATCCTTTAGATAGTTGGGAGATAATTAGTTTCTATCAAAGTTCGATGACACCTCTGACCATAATAAGTGGGTGTTTGATGAGCGGTAACATGCATTCAACGCACGGTGGGAGAGAGAAATCACTTTAACACCAAAATAAAGGTGTTTGGTTCAGCGTTTGATCTTCTAACTATAATCAATTCTTTCACAAAACCTAAGTTTCATTCAAAGTGATCATGAGCAGCTTTCAGTCATAATAAGCTTTCTTATATTTTTCCTTTATTACCCGCTCTTGTATTTTTCCTTTACTGCAAACCCATTCAACATGGTCATTGGCTCTGTTTTGGGGGAAGAGAGAGACACACACATAGAAGATATGGGGGAAAGAGAAAGAGGAGTATGGGGGAAGAGAGAAAGAGTAGTGAGAGAAACACATACCTTTGTTTTAATGAATGAAAAGAGAGCATACACATGGACCAAAGTGAAGACACACACCTCTCTTTAAGAAGTTGAGATATATGGGCAAAGAAAGAAAGAGCAGTATAACTAGAGATGGTTAGAGAGACAGAAAGTGAGAGAGGGAGCTTTGGTTGGGAGACAAAATAGACGCAGAGATGAAAATAGGGAACAATGCAGAACATGGATCAAAATGAATAATTTGAAAAGTTTATACAAGTTGATTTTAACAAATAAAAAAATATATTCTCAAACTAGGGAACTAGATGAAATAAAATAAGATTTTATATCAAGTAAAGGACAAAAGAAAAATTTTAGTTAGGGACCAAAGTGAGTAAATTGAAAAGTTTATAGGAGTTAATTTTAACAAAAAATAAAATATATTCTAAAATTAGAAACCTAGATGAAGTAATAGAAGAGTTTATATCAAGCAAAGGATAAAAAAATTTTTAGCTAAGGACCAAAGTGAATGAAATAAAATATTTTGGATAAATGGTGAAATTAAAACAATATTTGGTTTAAATTATTAATAAATTTTATTTTAAATAATGGATGATTCATTTTATTTAAATTATTAATTTATTTTATTTAAAATTTAATTAGAATTGATAATTAATTCATTTTAATTATAATAGATAGTTAATTTATTTCGTTTAAAACTTAATTATTAATTAAAAATTAGTCAATAATTTATTTTGTAAATATTTTTTATTTAATTTGATATAAGAAATTAAATAAGAATAAATAAAATAATATAATGTAATATTTATATCTTTTTTAATAATTACACATTAAAAAATACTTATATTAACTAATATGTAAACAAAATTTATTTTTTAAAATCACTTTTTTAATAACAATTTTTAAACATATATCATGTTTATACAAAATTAATTCTATTCAAAATTAATTCTCCTCAATCTTAAGTTTAAGAATTTTCAAACAACCCCTGAAAAGGTCAAAATGTAAATATTCAGTTGTTGCGTCATATCAATGATTTTATATTCAAAATCTTCAAACGAGCTTTTGAGAAGTTTAAACATAAAAACAAACAATGAAATACCTATGAATGCTTGCGTTAGAGATAACTGTGAATTCAAAGCTGAATTAAAATAAGTACCTTGCCATGATTTAAGAGATCACCCAATAGATAACAAAGTACATGACAGACTAATAAATAAATGGACCCGGGAAACCCTCAAAAAAAAAAAAACAGCGGATGTCGAAAGCAAATCTCACTGAAAAACTGCACCTTACATAAGTATTAATTTATAATAGAATTAATTGACCTATTGTTTTTGTTCAAGTACACGAGGAAACTCATGAATGGGAGCCTTGCTAGTCCTGACCACCATAAGTGTCACGATTATCATACTGCCAACCATAACCATGGCCATGGCCATGGCCATCGTGTCCGAACTCACCTGAATAATATTTGTGTTTCAAATGGGACATGTGGGGTGGGGGTGGAGGTGGCGGTGGGAGGGCCATTGGCTGTGGTGCCAATATACCTTTGGCATCCCTTGGATCCATAGCCATACCACTCGGTGCTTGTTCAAAAGGCAGGCCACTAGTTCCAGCATTCAAGGGCTGGGGATAATTTGATGGAAAATTAGGACCACTTGCAGCACCTGGTAGAAAACCCAGTAATGAACTCTGGTCTGCACCTATCTCCGAAGCCGAGTCTTGCCTACGCATCTCATAAGGAGTGACGTAAAAAGGTGGAGCTCCGTCGTGGGGAGGGTAAGGGGGATAACCAAATGGGGTAGGAGGGTTCAACATTGGATTTGCATCAACCGGCATTGCAAAATTGGGTGACTGGGCAGAATGCATGGACGGATATTCGGGAAATGGTGTGTCTGGAGTAACTCCTCGATGCCTGTCTGCAAACTGGGAAGGTTCTTGTGAAGGTCGCTGCATGTCGGAGCTTTGTTGATATAAGCCCTGCTGAATGCCACCAGTAGAGCCAGATTGGAGATCCGAAGGGTGATTTTGAGCTTGACCGAGAAATGACGGCTTTGGTTGTAGGGTTGGCCTTGAAGCTGGTTGGTCCCTTGGTGGCTGTCGACGAGCCTTGTCTTCCCGATCATGTGGCAGGGAGTTTGAACTGGGAAGAGAAACAGGTCTTTGGGGACCTCGAGATAAGGAATCTGATGCTGTAGATTGCCTAACACCATGGGCTTCCGATTCATTTCCATCTTCTTTATGTACATGGGGACGAATGAGGTGACCATGTGCATCTTGGATATGCAATTCAAATTCAGATTTCTTCAAGAAAGACTTGAAACAGTGAGGAGCAGCACAGATGAGGATTCCTTCCATCATTTTGATTGTCTGAATTTTCTGGATTCGTTCATCGCACCTATGTTTCGAGGAAGATGGAAACCATTTCCAAATTTTTTTTTAATTGATAGAAAAAGAAATGTTATTAATGAAAAGAGAGATACACACAAGGAAAAGGAAAAAAGTACAGCAAAAGGAGAAGAGATCCTCCTAAGATAGAACTAAAAAGAATGAAAGCTAAAACCAAAAGACACCACAAGGAAACCATTTCCAAAATAATCCACAGATGTTATACAAGGGACTTCTATCTATAGAATTAAAATAGAAGGTATGAAAAAGGAAAATATTTCTCCAAAGATAGACATCCCTCATGGCCCCTGAAGTGAAAAGTAAAAACGAAAATGAATGAATGAAGAAAACACTCCCAGTCCATGCATATTTTAATATTTTTAGTCTCTAACGTTGCCTATAGTAAAACGCAAGAAGTTCTAATAATAGATTATGAATCTATAATTTATAAAATATTTAGACATCACACAAAATTCGTGAATGATTATATCAAATCAAAAGGCCATGTAACAGCCAAAAGCTTTTCTTCCTCTTCCCTTCAGTCTCAATGCAACCCATTGAAACGAAAAACTTGTAATACATTTCTTGCCTGGATAAAAAAGGCCAAACTGAGTACAACTTCATGATGCTGTAAATGTATGGAAGATTTTGGTAAAGGACTACTTTTTTTAGTTTGAAAAGGAGTCTAGTGGGTTAGAAACTACGGCCTTCTACATTAAGAGGCCGTTTGGTATCAATAAAAGCGCTGAAATGGAATGAAAATTTCATGTACTGTTCTTTTTTTCCTTTGTTTGGTAACCAGACTGTAGAGAATGAAATTTTCTATCATGGAAAAAAATGGTCCACTTTTCCTGGAATTTTTTTCTATTGCTATCTCGATGGAAAAGATGTTTCTTGGATGGAAAATAGGTATTTAGACGGTCTTGTCCTTATGTCGAACTCAAGTGTACTGTTGTTCTCTTCTATTCAAAGAAACCGACAGACTAAGATGGAGAGTCTAAGACGCCGGCGGTGAGAAAGAGAGCCTGGCAGTCGGTCGGCCGACGACTGGCAGCCGGTCGGCCGACGACTGGCAGCCGCTCGGCCAACGCCTGGCAGCCAGGAGCCGGTCGACCGGCGCCTGACAGCCAACACCAACCGTAGTTTGGGTTTGATGGATTTTTTTTATTTTGGGTTAAGTAATAAATTTTTAGTTAAGAGCAAAATAATAAATTATTTTTATATTTATTTTCTATTATATTTAAAAATATAATAATCTTCCTTTCTTTTCCATTACATATCAAACAAGTTTTTTTGCCCTTTTCTTTTTCCTTTTTTCATTCTCTTTTCTTTTCCATTTTTTTATTTCCTTTCCATTCTTACTCTTTCCTAAATACCAAACGGCGTTTAAGTACTTACCAAATATCATGTTCCTAAAGTGTCCTATATTAATCCCAATATAGGGTTAAAGGAAAAAAAAAAGGATAAAGCAAGCAGCTAGTTATTTCTTCGATCTAAGAAGAACAGATGATACGAAATATCCTTACAGGTAGCATACTGAATCACTTCTAGCACAATCAAGACAGAAGGCATGCTCACAAGGGCTCTGCAAGACCATAAGCCTGTTAGTTTACGGCAAACGCACATCAAGTTATTTAAGAACTTCTATCATAAGATTGCAGCTAGAAAATAAACAGGAAAACCATAAAACTCATGAAATTCACCTCCGATGGGACACTCAATCTATATTCTAATTCTTAAAATACCAAAATGATTGTTAATATATAATGATATATATATATATATATATATATATATATATATATATATATATATATATCTGTGCCAAATGAATACATGTATTTCAACCAAATTTCATTGTGGAAGTAAAATACTAAAAAAAGGAGTAATCATCGTATTATTATTTAGGAAACTCTTAAAGAATAAACCCGGAGGTTTGGGATAAGGGTATATGGTGTGGCAAAAGTCTACTCAGTTGCAGGATTACAGAAAAACAGGCACATGAAAGAGAAGTGAACTGCCCACCGAAAAACAAAGAACTCAAGTAGTTTATGCAAATTTCCCATTCACAATACTGACAAAGGTGTTTCGTATGTGTGCTAAACACTTTGTGCAGTCATCCATGGCCTGTCCATTTCTCATACACCTTTCAGTTTTGTTGATCATCCAAATGGCTAAACATCTCTGTAGCATATCTGACTTTACTATATTCAACTAAACAGTAGTCTACTTTCAATTAATTTAATTAGTTGATTGTATATTAATAATAGAACTGAAGTTGGCTGAAGTAACCATCCAGATAGGATGATATACTTTGTGAACATTACTTTTTATCTATTATGTTTTAAGAGAGGACTCAGGGTTAGGCCAGAGCATACTAGATATCCCCAAAAACAACTTTCTTAATTAGGATTCATGGAAATTGAAATAAGACCATTTAAAATAATAGAATCTATCATGATTAAAAGTCTAACATCCAGAAAGCCAGATACCCAATAAAAAATATGGAAGAGGATAAGATGTTTCAGTAGTTACCAATCGTCCATAGATCGCAACTGGGAAATCGCAACGAACACAGAAATAGACAGATTCACCACTCTGGCGGCGGGATCTACGACCCAAAGTCTTAACAGGGGCAGCAACTGTTGCTGAACCAATGCCCTTTGCTACAGGAAGATCAGCAAGGACTAGATGCTCAGGACAGGTAACTGTAACGGACTCTACAGGTGAGGGATTCACCCCTGCTGAACCTTCTGAGGCAGGAACCTTACTAAGCCGAATTTGAAGCATACTGAACCAACTATTTCCCTGAACTCCCAAACTCTTTATAAAGCAAATAATCAAAGCTATTCAGTTCTTCAAATTGTGAGTACAACTATGACAACATATTCTCTCTCCAATAAATAAATCAAAAGCAAACACTCAGAAAAAAAAAAAAAGTGGCAATGACAAAAACCAGTGAAGCACCTGCAAAGACTAATCAACTAAAAGATCAATTAAAAAAATAGCCAAACCTTCAAGAATCAATTTAAGGGAAAAACATTACCCAAGGACTAAGTTTTGGGCACCAATTTTGTGTTCTAACCATTATTAGAATAGAAGCACCTCATATACCACTCAAAAATTAATATAAGTCCAGATGCAAAACCCAGTTGATGCAAAGTCACTAGGTATCACAGTCACCTAAAAGCTTACATGATTTTGTTCCAAAACATCAGATATAAATTCCATCTACATCATCATTTTCCCTAGGTTGGAATAACCTGCTTATTAAATCATGAATCTGTCCCCCATGTGTTCCATTTTCAACTGAAAGGTAATAGGTGAATAATCCTTGAACAAGCTCACCCAGGCAGAATGGTCCACCTGGCCTAAATGGTAAAGTTAAGAGAGTCCTTTGTCAAACATTGGCTACTTTACTTTTTTTTTTTTTGATAGAAAAAGAAATATTATTAAAGAGAAGAGAAAGAGACAAAGGGAGAAGGATTACAATAGGTGGAGGACAAAAGATCCTCCTAAGAAAGATCTAAAAGAAAATTGTAAGCTAAAAACTCAAAAACACCCGAGAAGGCCCCTAACAAAATATTAGTACAATAAAGCCCTCCAATCCCTATAAACATCAGAAAGAGGCACCCACTTGAACAACCCATTGGCCACTTTACTGCGGGAAGAAACATAGAAAGAAGTTAGTATATGACTGCCTTAGTCCTTAACTGAGATCTCAACCAAGTTATCAGCCTGATAACACAATGAACTTACAGCTACGTGAAAGGTCTGAGCCATTAAGGTACGATAACATAGAATTATCTTGCACAGATGCTAGGAAATTATTATTATTATTATTTTTTGGGTAGAAAAAGGATGCTAGGAATTTCATATATCTTAAAATCCTTGGTTCAAACCCCAAAACAAAAACTTTAAATCCTAAATGCCCTTCCAAATTCAACATATCAAGCCCATCTGAAATAATTATTAATCACAAGGCATTGCAATGTAATAAAAGTCACCTAGCAGCACCAATAAATCAACAAGTAAACTCAAGCATCACTTGAACTTTTTTTTTTCTTTTTGCCTGATAAGATACCCAAAAAGACAATTTAGGCTGAACGTCGGTTTATTGAACACCCCTAGAAGGCTAGTGAAGTCTAATTCATAAATTCTAAAAAAAGCTAAAACTTCACTTTGAATCATCTATCGTCTAAAATCCTAAATTTTCAAACCATTCCGTCCTGTGTGTCTGCTACAGTCTAATTCCTAAATCTAACACTCAATCATAAATTTCTAAATTAGAAAAATGTGTGATTATGACTATCTTGTAGTCCTAGATGAAACCATTCGCCAAAACATCGAATACTACAAACAAAAATATAATATATAAATATAATAAATCAGGAAATTCAAATTAAACACAGAAAGCGCATCAATAAACGCAAAGCAATAAATTTCAAATTGACAACGTCAGATATGAAGAATCTCATAAACCATAACTTAGAAGCATATGAGCACAAATAACCAGAATAAAAGCGAAGATGGACGAACGTCCCTAAATGTGAAGTGATGTGCTCAAAACAATTCAAATTTTGGGTGGAAAGGATTAGACAACGATTCCATGAAGTTCCAACCTACCATCCCCGAATTAAACCCTAACACAAAAGCCAAGCGAGAATTTTTCAAATTGAGGAAAAACTTTTGAGAATAAGAATTGAAGCAACTAACCTGTAGTGCAGTGACGGGCTCAGCAGCTTCATCCACAAGCCCCCAGCCTCTACGTATTCGTCCTTCGCAACGCAGAGGTTTCAGCGTCGGAAAACCAACCGAAGCGAAAAAGTTATTTTAGAATTTTATTTATTATTTCCTTTTTGCCTTGATTTTCGGAAAGACAGTTCATTCGCAATTTCGGATTGGGAGATTTATACGAATTCTTTCGCTACTAAACTTTTAAAAGATTGATAAAATTAATTTCAATATAGAATTGCATATCCAATCACACAAAGCTTTCCATTGACTAGGTGAATCTCAATTTTATCAGACATCCCGAAGGGATACAATCACTCGACATCTAAACAAATTTTTTGTCAAAAAAATTTTGAAATATATTTTAAAATTTAAACTTGTAAAAATTTACAATTATTGAATCTTACTTATAAAAAGTTAAAAATGAACATTTTAAATTAATATTATAACAAAAAAAATTCTCATGCAAAATAGAAAGATGGCTGAAAATTAACAAATTGTATAAAAAAAGTTATAATTATATAATGTATAATATTTAAATTATTACTAATTAAACAATTTAGTTCAGTTGTTAAATCTGACAATTAACACTAATTAGATTAATTTCACAATAAACTCATTTAAAATTTGAATTTTAAATAATTTTGATTCGATCAGTTTAGGCCCTAACAAGTTGACATTGAATGAATATGTAGCCATTCAAGTTTATAAAAAGTTCTAACCTTATAAAAAATTGAATTCTTCCATTATAAAATCACTTTGATATTAGTATTTTTTTAACACAAATATTAAAATAATCTAATAAGAAAAGAGCATTGAACTTTATAGTGTTACCCTCTGATCCATTGTCTCATCATTGTCATGACAAAAAGGGCCGTATAGATGTTTATTCAAACTATGAGATGGGAAGAGATTCATCAGTAAGCTTCCTCATAAACATCAAAACTCTTAGGATGTTTAAGTTTTACAAACACAGCCAAAATTACTCATAGGGATTGGATCTAGCGGCGGGGATTAATCCCTCACAAAGTAATAAATTCAAGATCAAATCTTTACTAGAAGAAATACTCACACTCAAGTGTTCAACAATATAATAACCTCTAATGAAAAATACTTTTGAGAAACCAAAAATACACAAAAAAAAAAAAAAGCAGCCGAGGTTTGAATCCACACCAATTTCCCACACAAAAACCAGACAACCTCCACATTCTTGACCAGACCAGTACAATTGATCTTCGTCGGCTAGGATGGAGAAAGGCATTTGTAAATCTGTTAGCACATTTGATCTCTGTCATGCACACTATCATCATTATCTGATTGCACCTCCTCGACAATTTATTTGAGCTGCCCTCCTCAATTCTCCATTTTAAGTTCGAACATATCAAGCTTCTATTCTTATAGATCCCTTACCACTTCCAGGCCATATTGAGAGCCAATCTCTTCCCCTTGAAGTATTTGGGAACCATAGTTCTAGAAAATAAAGTTTTTAGAATGGCCATAGCACTGTCAAAGTAGACTGGGTAAACTTGCAACGGACCCATCTTAACCGGATCGGGCTATTTTTCGACGAGCCTGGATTTTGATGTCTAGGTTCCGCAAAGCATCCCATTTTACTGTCATCAATCAGCATATACCCTTTCAATTTGATCTTACTTCTTTCTGATTTTTCTCCCATCCTCACCCCTTTGCTATGCTCCTTATATTCAATTTTTTGCCCCTTAGAACGTTTGATCTTTAAAAATTAGAACTTGGACATGTGTTATAAAACGGAAACCTCAGGCCCCCTGTTGCTGTGTCATTCTTCTTTGTAGAATATAGCTTCTCATCTTATTTACTATTAATAGATACATTTTTAATTTTGTTAATTACCACATAATAATCTTCAAATCCACTAAAAGTCAACATTGGAGCAGTATTATTTCTAACCATTGTAAATTAAAAAAAAAAAATAGATGGCTAGCCCGCGAGCCACCTGTGCCTAACCTATTTGGCCCACAGGCCAACCCATTTAAGCCAATTTTTCAATAGTTCCATTTATGCACGCACGGGTGGACCAAGCTTGGTTCGCAGGCCAATGCCCATAACACTTTTAGCAAGGAAAGGCTGATTAAGAAATTGAGAATACCTAAACTTTAGTCAACTCTCTGTAAGGGAACCACGCAATTTATGTCAGCCTGCCATGTGGATTGATTACCTTCAGATAGAATTACTAAGACAGAACAAACCATTATTTTTAAGTGATGTAAAGCTCGTATATGAAAATTACTTTTACATCTTATTAATACTTCCTATTTTTGCCCCCAAAGTTCTATGATATCCCAATTAGCCAAATGAAGAGAAGAGGGAATATTATTTTCTCAACAATTTTCATTGCATTTGCATGCAGTAGTGCCCTCAAGATCATCCTACTGGTAATGGAATGAACTCAGGATGACTCTATGCTTCTGACGAACTTTTTAGCCTGCCATGATAAAATAGCAGGAATGAGGAAGCAAACACACATTTAAATGTTAGAAAGTTATACAAAAAGTCCGAGAATACCCCAACCATAATTTTGAAAAAAAAAAAAGGCCAAAGAAAAAAGTAACTGGGGCTAGTTTAGTGTGAATGCATACGGGAACAAAGTCAACACCATTGTTGCATTATTTGTTAAATAATAACAAGTAAAATTTGCCAAGTACTAAATCTTTCCTTCTAGAAAATGGATGATGTCAAATTCCTAATGCAGAGGACCCCAAATGCTCCCCCAACCTACCCCATTTAGCATTATCATTTATTAATATCTCAACATCTACATATATCGAATACAAAAAAGAGATTTTGCTAGTTTTCATATTCTGATCTCTGCCATAATATGAAAGCTAATAACACCAAAGACTCCATGAGATAGGATGCACACAACAGAAAGAAGGAAAACTGGAAGCCAAGTGTAGAGTATTCAACTTGTACCTGTTCTAGGGTTAGAAACATGATCACATTCCAAGATCCTAACCGTCCAAAATTTGGGATGAATCCCTTATAAAAGGCAGAAGGTCCCTGCAAACCATTAGGTTCTATGACCAATCAGTTCTGATAAATGGTACCTCTTAACAATGTAGTTCCTTTGAGATATAAAATTCAAAGCTCATAGATATGGATGGTCAAATTCTGTAAAAGCATTTTATTATGGATCCACATATAGGCAGTGTTCATCACTAAAGCAAAATGGTACCAAAATGATCAAAAGCAAGAAAAATAGTAACAGTAGAAAGAAGCCATACATCGTTCTTTAAAGTTTTCACAAAGCAATCAAGGGTGCTTTTGTAAGTAGAATCTCCCATCATTCTGGACTTAACCTGCATATACGTCAGAAGGAGAGTAAAAGAACTCAATTATTGGACTGTTAAGTCTGCACAAGAAAGAGGCTAAATTGATTACTCCAAAAGCAGAAAGAAATAAGATAGAAATTTTTTAATATACGTCCACTGAGATGGACCACAAAGCTGTAAGCAGGGAATTCTTGCTATAAATGCTTTTAAAAATTCCAACCCCTTTTTTATTATCCCCGGATCTTCAGTTTATCATAGTTCAGAAGAGAAAAATGAATCAAATTCTATTTTCAAAATTAGAGAAAACTATAGAACTTAAGCAAAAAATGAATTATCAATGTTCATATGAGGACACTGAAAAATTACCACATTGACTGGAGAGCCAATACACACAGCAAAAAAGCCTGCCCCTAGACCGGCAAGAAGATGAGTTACAACATTGTCCGTAAAACCTGGAATTTTCAAAATGGTCTGCAGTAAAGTAACCTCTATTAGATAGAGAAAAGAAATATTTAAACAAAAAATGGAGAAAAAGGAAAGAAGGGTTCCCTCCAAAAATACGAGTTATGTATCTTTTACCTGTTTCACTTGATCATAGCTGGCAAGTTCAGCAGCATTTATGATAGCATTTCTTGCTATATTGGGGCCAACCCCAGTCCAAAGGCCCCCAACTCCTTCCTGCATGTTAGATACAGGTTTATGAATGAAAAAGGACTAAATTTGTCTTTCACTCTCATCAATTATATCATATAAAAATCCACTGATCTGTCTAACAATTGTGGAATAAGCATTTAATGATTGTCTTTCACTCTCATCAATTATATCATATAAAATCCACTGACCTGTCTAACAATTGTGGAATAAGCATTTAATGATCCAGAGTAGCGCCTGGGGACACCAGGAGGCAATTTTCCTTCAGCCTGAAGTCTAACTTTCACAAGATCAGTTGGATTTGCTATGGTAATTGCAACAGCACCTGTTCATAAGACAAAAACAAAAATAAGGGAATCACAACAAGAGTTAACTTCATTGAGTGGGAACATAAGGGAAAAAAAATCTTTGGTGCATTTTTTAAGGAGTCAAATGATGCTGAGCTGTAGATAATATCCACATGTTATGTTTCAATACCAGAACCTGAGCAAGTACCTAAGTACATTCACCCAAGCCTTCTCCTAACATAAATTTTTATTAACAAAAAGCCAGCAATCCACAGATGTGGCAACCAATTCATGTATTAGTACACAAACCAACTTTTCCTATAACACCTAGCAGTGGGCTTACCAGTAGTAAGTGCAGCAAGAATTTTCTTTGATAATGGAACATCTCCAACAAAGTCACTTCCCACATAGAAAGTTTTAACCTGTTAAAAACCCATGTTGCTTAAACAATCAGATTACATAGGCAAACAGTAGATGGATATGATTACAATAATTCAACAAGTTTCAGCAACAAAAGAGTTAAAACTCACAGGCTCATACAACCCAATTCTTAAACCTCCAAACAAACATTGACGATGTAGTCCTGGCACAATACCCTTCCAGAGCGCTGAAAGACCTTCTTCCCTTGCAATGGTTGCAACTGTCCCCAGCATACCCCTATATTTAGGTAAGGTCACTGCATCACCAGCTGCAGCTTGTTTTTGAAGCTGGAGCCTAACTTTTGCTGTGTCTAAAGGAATAGTGCACACCTATTTTAAATACATTAATTTAATGATAAATTTGAGACGCTGAATTGTGTAATAGCAAAAGCAGCATGACTAGTCAACCAAAACATGTGAAAAAGTACAATAATTTAGTAACTGATATATAACAAGCTAAATCTATCTCCACAGCAAAAAAACTCAGGGGAACTCATATATTTAATCAAGATTTCTGCTGCATAAATCTTTATAATGCAATAGCTGTTTAACAAAGCCTTGAAAAACCAACTTGTTAGTTGAGTACAGATTTTGCCAGCCTACAGGAAATTTACATTGTAAGCTCTCATCTGTAAAAATAGTTGGATCTTTCAATATTGAACTGAATCAGAGTTTTATATAGCAGAAGGCGCCAAAGACTACAAAACATTCACCTGATCCTCCCACTTTGGCACTTTGTGCTCTTCCTCGCATCATTTGTTACAACACAAAACACATAATTGCAGGACTGAAACTAAGAAATCTACCAAACAAACTCCAAGGAAGTGGGAAGACATTTTAGATCCATACTCTTATAATCAACAAAATCGCTAGAAAGAAAAAAGCCTAAATATAAGAAAGATGGATTTTATACACGATAATCACGAGGTTTACCCAGCAAAAAGAGAATGCCAAGATGAACATGATCCTTATAGCATTTATTCGAGAAATAGCCATAACCATCGAGAATTGAACTACCTCGGCAAAGCATGCAGCGAAAGCACTGCTGGCGAAAGTTCCAGCGAAGGAGATGTTGGAGCTGGACTTGCCATCGGCCACCATAGCTTCTCAGAGGCCAAAATTGATAAGATCACAGGCTTCCAAGTGACGAGAAAAGCGAAAGCATCAAAACCAATAGGAACAATGGAACAGATTCTCCTGCGAAATTACAAATTAGTGAGATACCGGAAGAAGAAAAAATGACTTCAGAGTCAGAAGGCAATCAAAACGATGACGCGGAAAACGGGGTTTTCTTGGGTAATGAACCCAAAAACGATGGTTGCGTAATTGCGTTGCGCACTTTGGGTCTAAAACCCAAAAAAACAAAAGAGAAAAGAAAACTTGGTTATAACTTTTAAAATATATATAATTACAATTTTAATAATTGAATTGTAAAATATACAAATTTATTTTCTTAGTTTAGTTTTTAAAAAAAATTAAAAATATATATTAAATTTTTTTGTTTTTAATAATAGTTTAGGTCTTAAAATATTATATTTTAAAATTTGAATACTAAAATTTTAATGAGCTATAATTTGTGAGAATTATATGTGGTTTATTAGAAATATATTTTGTTTTAGTTTCATCTTTAAGATACTTAACATCTTTTCTAATATTATTAAAAAATATTAAAGTTGTCTACAAATTATTTATTTGGTTAGGACACGTTATTTATTTGTTAATGCACTTACTTTTATAATTTTGGAAGATGGTAAACCATACGTTGAAAAAATTTCCCTCAAGTTTATTGAGTCCTCTGTTTTTTTTTTTTAATACATATCTTTCACTAAAAACAATTAGGTTCTATGCATTGTCGAGTAACTTGAGCATTTTAACTCTTTCACTAAACCTATTCACATAGTTTATTGAGTCTTCTATTTAAATTCACCTTACGAATCGGAGGAAACAATGACTTCAAAATTCTGGCATTTAAGTCATTGATTATCCCAATCTTATTAGAAAATAAAGAAAGAACATAACCCATAAATTTTTGCAGTATTGTAACGGTATTTTTAAGTTGAGAATTTATATAAATTTAATTTTCAATAATATTTTAAAAACTCTAAATACATTAAATTAATTTGAGAAAATATTTTTAAATGACAAATTTGGAACTCGATCCTTCCTTACTATTAGGATAGGTCATTGGCGGGGAGGGCTGAATTTACACTACAAAATGATCTCTAATTTGGAATAGAAAATTTTGTTTAGGATTAACTGCGTAATGCGTATTTTCATGTTGAGACACATGATAACTTCAGTTTTTAGATTTTTATTTATTTTCATGTTTTACTTTTTGGTCAAAAAAAATGCGTTGCTTAACTTCAATAATTACATTACCACTATATTCCCCTTGGCATGATCTTGCTAAATATTTCATATTCTCTTAGAGCCAAGTTTCTGAAAATTGTACTAGCCATTAAATAGGTGGAGACACTGATTTAATAGTTAATAATTGAATTATAATTGAATTGTAGTTGAACTAACCTATTTTATAATATTTAAATATAAATATAAATTTATAAATTCAATAAAAAATAAAATATGATATCAAATTATACAAAATAACATCTACAATCAAAAGTTTATAGTAAAAATTAACCATATAACAAGTAAATATTATTAATTAATATAATATTTATTAATATCAAATTCATGAAATATCAATAGATTTTGACATCTCTACTAAAATTAGCTAACTTATAATATTAATTTCTTTATTACTTAATTATAAAATAAGTAAAATTAAAAAGATAAAAAATTCAAGTGGGTTGGTTCAACTGATTTATTTATCATTGATTTTTAACCAATTTGATTAATTTTTGACTAATTTAATCACTAACTTATTTTAATAGCTATTTCAGGCCAATTCTTTAATTAATTTTCAATCTAATCGATCGACCCAGTCAATTTTTGATAACAATGCTCAAGGATATTTAGGGGAAAAAATTAAAAACAATTGTTTTTTTAAAAAAACAATTGGCATCGGAGACAAGAATATTGCATCCACATGGACCACTTGCAAGGACAGGGGGACAATGGCGAGTGAGTAGGAAAGGAAACGCATTCTTGTATAATTTTACATTTCCTAATAAAATTATTTATATAATTTTATATTTCCAAATTAAGGTATTTTCCCACAATCTTATATTTATAAATTAGTCAAATCGTTTGATCTCAAACCCACAGTTAAGTTTGAGTCATGACATGAGGAGAGGGTTGATGACTGATTGATTGTACGAAAGATTTGAAGATTTTTTTTTGGGAAGTTATATTATTCTATTGATTTTTTTTAAAATTTTACTTAATTTTTAATTAAATTCTTATAAATTAAAAATTTTAATTTTACTTACTTTTTCATTAGGTCTTTATAATTTTGAAATTTTTAATTAATAAAAATATACTTTATGTCCTTATCTTTTACACTCATTTTACATTCATGCCCCTAATATTTGTTTTTGGTCAACTATGTCACTTATGTTTCAAAATTTTTTAGAAATAGCCTTTTTTAACACTGTTAGTTAGTTAACGAAGATGTTGATGTAATGCATGACGTGGTTAAAATATTTGTCATGTCATGTGCCAAGGCTATGTGACGAGAAATGACCAAAATGTCCCTGAGACTATTTATTATTTAGGACCAATCACATCGTGACATATGGCATTAACATGTCATGACACGTGTTACTAGACGACATGTGACATCAATTATATAGTAACACATGGCACACATTTTGCAAATAAAACATCACAATTTCATTGCTAAGGATTAAACATATGACTTGTTGGAAGAAGGGGAAAGCTTTTGCTATCAAGCTAATGACATTCTCTTGTTATATATATTAAACATTTTGTATATAAGGCATTATGAGTTTATATAAAAAAAAATATACACAAATTATTATATATATATATTATAAAATAATAACAAATCTTATAATGAAAGAATATATCATTATGAAATTTAAAATGATTTATGTAAAATAATAGTATATTCTTTCATTATAAAATTTGTTATAGTTTTATAATATATATAATAATTTGTATATATTCTCTTTTGTATATAAACACAAAATGCCTTATATACAAAATGTTTAATATATATGAAAAGAGAATGTCATTAGCGTAATGATAAAAGCCTTCCCCCTCTTCCAACAGATCATTGGTTTGATCCTTGGCAATGAAATTGTGATGTTTTATTTGCAAAATATATGCCACATGTCATAATCAGTTGGCGCCACATGTCCTTTGATGACACGTGTCACTATGTGATTGTGCCATGTGTCATGTGCGATTGATGCCATGTGTTAGGATGCGATTGGCCTCAAATAGTAAATGGCCTTAGGGGTATTTTGGTCATTTCTCATTATGTGACCACGTGGTATATGATGTGGCAAATATTTTAGTCATGTCATGTGCCACATCGGCATCTCCATTAACCAACTAACGAAAAAGGAGTAAAGTTGAAAAATTTTGAAATATAAGGGATATATTTGACTAAAAATAAATGTTAAAGGCATGAATAAAAATGAATATAAATATTAGAGACATGAAATACTATTTTGTCTTTTTAATTTTGAATTTTGGGCTTCTACTTTCTCTGCAATAGTTGTTGTTGTGCATTTCTTCTTGTTGTCCATTGTGTATTTTCATCATAAATTGGGGCAAGAGGTTATTTTGTGATACTTTTTCATAAAATTAATGGATTGATGTAGTTGTGATAAGGGTGTGACATGGTGTTTGATAGTTAGTTGATCTAATAGAATGTTGGACAGAAGAAGTGTTTTACAACAAATTTTAAATTTAGGGGAATGTTTTGTTAAATTACAAAATTAAAGAAGGTAAAATACACTAATTTTAAATTTAAGAAAGTTTTGTACGTTTTAACCAAATATATATAATTTATACCAACAAAATAAATAAATTAAAGTAAATGATTAAGCAAAAATCTAACTCATATGTATAGCATGTAATACAACAACATGTATGACTTGACATAAATTATATATATTCAAAATATTATAATGATCATGTTTAATGGAAGTGAATCCCCTTATTTTTGCTTGCCAAGTGCACTTTGCATTTCAATCTAATATTGTTTGATTCATGTAGATCCAACGCTCCAAAGCACACATTAGCCCATATGTAATGAATGCTTGGGGTATGATGATCATTGACTCTATGTAATCAACAGCTATCATGTGTTTATGCTCTCAATCTATCTCTATCCGATCTAACGATCTATGCATATTACTTGTTCATATGAGTATGCGATGGCCATTGATCACTCGGATCCAACAGCCATTACACGCCAAACATCCTGTTTGGCTTTTTGATCAAGTAGGCAATCCAGAGGCATATACAATAGCCTAGCAACATCACAATAATTTTATTTATTTATTTATTTTTAAATTTTGGACATAAAATCATATTTGTCCATGCTCTTCCAATATTCGATCTGAATTCCCAACACGTGTCCTGCAATTTAATTTACCTTCCTTGCCTCTCATGTTTTTGAAATTTAACATGCAACCAAATTAGATGACAAAGGTTGAACTGCAGAGTGTAATTAGGGTTTAGAGTGTAATTAGCGTGCAAAATACAAAAGGATCCCATTTTATGTTTAGTTATGTAATAAAATTTATCAATATATTGATAGAGGTTTAATGACAAAAATCAAATTAATAATTTTAAAAGTTCAATTACAATTTTTTAAGCTAAAAAAATAAATTTAAAATTAAGTAAAATTACAAAACTAAGAGACAACAGAAAAATTAAACTCCAAAAATTTATATTAAAAAAATGATGGGCTGGTGCTTATATTGCAAAAGTTGAGGGACCTCTGGATTTTTGATTAATTGGTAGACTCTCTTTAGAGACTGAAGGTGATACAACATTGTTGTACCTCTTCTTAGCCTCAGTGTACAAAATAACCCCAATGACAGTGAGACCATAGCCCATCGTTCCCATCATTGAAATTGGGTTTTTGAATAGTAATATTGACACCACCACAGCCACTGCACCCTTTGCATTTCCCAAAACCTGTGAAGATTGAAGTCAAAGTAATTAATTATTTACATTAATGAAATTTAGAGTAAAATATTAATTTCATCTTTGAAATACTACAATTGGTTCAATTTATTTTTTAAATGAAATTTGCATTTGTTTCGTTTTAATTCAGTTGTATGTTAAAATGACTCTTTTGACAACAAAAACATTAGAATAATTTGTTGATTTGGCCCCAAAAATATTGTAGTTGTCTCAAGCTGGTCACTAAAATATTAAATATCTAAGTTTAGTTTTTAAAAGATTATGTTTGTCTCAATTTTATCTCTTCATTTATCAAAGTGACTTTTAAAAAAAAAATTTTGAAACTTAGTAGCAGTGGATTTGGGGATTAGTAACGAAACGAATCAAATTGAGGCATATATAATCTTTTAAGAACTAAACTGAGATGGTTAATCTTTTAGGGATAAAATTGAAATATTATAAAACTTTAGGAATCAAAAAAGCAATTTATACCAAAAAAAAGATTTGGCAATAAAAAAAAAGACTAAATCAAGACACTTGATTTTTTAATAATCAAATTGAGATAATTGTTATCTTTTAAAGATAAAAATAATAATTGATTGAAATTATGGTAAAAATTTTTAAAGTGGACATACCTGAAGAGTGAGGGCACTTGTATGTTTTGTGACCAAAAAGTTGGTCAAATTGACAAGAAAAGCTAGGGAAGAACTGAAGAGGAGATACCACATTATTCTGATATCATTTATGGCAAGATCTATTGTGATCCAAATCACATTTTCTTCCATTAATAATGCTGCAGGAAGTAACACCACCATTGCCATAGGAGCCATGTACATCAGCAGGTTCATAGAATTCAGCTTTTCCCTGATTATCATCAAAATTAGAATGATTTTCAGATATAAATCCTCATAGGATTATAATTTTCTTCATTTTGGTCCTTGAAAGACTGTATTTATCTTAATATAATATTTTTCATTGCTAAATCTCAAATTTATTATTGACAGATTTAAATTTTTTATTGCCAAAAGTTACTTTGATAAACAGAGAGATGAAAATGAAACAATTGTAATCTTATAAAGACACGATTGAGAAACTTCATCTTTCAAGGACTAAATTGAAAAAAAATGTAATATTTTAGAGACCATATCAATAATTTACTCTTAAAATCATTGACGCAACATTTCATCTTGCACACATTAATGCCAAATCATCCATCTTAAACGTATTATCTCTAATATAAATTTAAAACGACCAAAATATCCTATGAACTTTCTAAAATCGCTCATTCTTTGTTGTCATCAACAAAGACTCAAATGACCATTTTGGTTATTTTAAATTAATATTTTCTTTGTTGTCATCAACAAAGACTCAAATGACCATTTTGGTTATTTTAAATTAATATTTGATGTGATACATCTAGAATAAATAATTTGACACTGACATATATAAAATGAAATGTCATGTTAGTATATGTCATTATATATTTAAACACTATTAAGCTCATAGGGCATAATCCAAATTAATTAAAAACATATAAAATTAAAGTATGGGTCAAAATTTAAGGACATTAACAATATTTTTGCTTTTATGAAAATAACGAATTCATTATCGGTTGATCCTATTGTCAAATTCAAGTCATCCAAAAATGTTAGAAGGAGTAAAATACACTAAATTTGTTATTTTTAAGAATTAATTCGTTCACTTACTAATTTTTAAATATTAAAGTGAAACAGGCTTGATATTTCAGGATCCAAGTTGTTAGATTGCTCGGAGTAAGTGCAACTAGTTTTTTTTTTTTGAAATTAATTTATTCACTTGTTAATTTAGGGGGATTAAAGCAAAATAGACCTAAAAACTTAAAAATCAAATTATTAGCATATTTGATGAAACAAAAAAAAAAAGATCCCTACCCATTGGAGGATAACAAAATGCCTTGAAGGACCGATTTAAATGCTCTTGCAGCAGTGGCTGAAACACATACGAGAAATCCAAAAAGATGAAAACTTGGTTCACCCTACAGCAAAATGTAATGTGTCAATTTTGTCTATAAAAATTTAGTTTGTTTCAATTCACTCCTTCTATTTGTTAAAATGATGTTTGATAAAAAAAAAAATTGAAACTTGGCAGTGATAAATTTTGTCATTTATTAATAAAAAGAATGAATTTCAAAAAAATGTGACTTCTTTATGAAGAAAATTACAATAATTGTAATTTTTTAAAGACTAAATTAAAAATTTACTCTGTACTTTAACTGAGAAAATTAAGTTTTCATATGCACAGGTCTGTTACATTTATAATTACTTTGGCCATATATGGATAAACACCAGAGAAGAAAAAAAAATTTCCAGGTTCTCGGATCTAATTAAGTTATACACATCAGAAAGAGAAAAACAGATTTTTTTTTACTCCTATAATATTAAAATAGCCTTGAAAATTTATTATATTTTCAATTTGATTTTTGAAAAAGATTAAATGTTTTAATTTAATTTTAAAAAAGTTATATTTATCTTAATTTGATTATTTTTATTGTTAAATATTTTTAATTTTGTCAAAATTTTAAATTTCTCGTCATCTAAAATTTAATAAATAAAATGATAAAATTGAAATAATTTACTTATTAAACTACTGATGATTTAAAATACAAAAGATGGAGGATGTGAAAATCTTACCCCACTAGCTAAGACAACCCCCGCAACGACAGGCACGAGAGTGCCGTATGTAACCCAGGCCTCTCTTTTCCTGGTCGCCAGATACGCAAAAACGGCAGTGAAGAAAGGGGTGGTGGCTCCGATCGCCTGGTTAAACGACACTGGGATGTACTTCAGCGACATATTTCCGCAAACGACAGAGAAGCAGAAAACGACACTCAACCCCCAAATCTTCACCAACTGATTCTTGGATTGAATGCTCTGAAACGGGACGACGTTCATCACGTAAACGGCAATAAAGCTGAGCAAAGAGCACGCCGTCATGTGGCAGAGTGTGAGGAAAACAGGGTACGAAAACCCATAATTGCTTAGCAGGTATTTGTTGAGAAGAAGAACCCCAACGTTGGAACTGTACCATGAAATCACCACTCCAATCGTCGACCATGGAATCTGAGTCAAAATCTCCATCTGGGTCATAATGGGTCTCTCCAAAATGCTATCTTTTTTACTGGGGATTCCTCAGATCAGAGAAGGAGAAGATGATGAAGAAGAAGAAGAAGAAGAAGATTGGAAGGTAGCGTAAAGGAGGCTCATAGCGTTGTGTGCGCTAATATGTGGGTCAGGAATGATTTTCAGAGCTTGGAATTGAAACTGAAAGGAACATTTGATGCACGTTTTTGGGGGATTAGAGGGATTGTTTTCAAAGAGAGGACTGTTATTTAGTTATTATAGGGAAGTTTAATCTGTGCTATGAGGAAGAGAGAGCTCTATGTAATGGACGTTTTAACAACGTGATGCCAAATTTCTATCTTAATATGTTGTCACATTGCTATTGACGCCTTAGGCACTAATTATTGAATTATACGCTGCTTTTATTGCATCATACTTCATTTTTGTACTTTTGTAATTCTAATTTTTGAGTTAATTTAATTTTTAAAGGATAAGGTGTTTCAATTTAATTATTAAAATATTATATTTATTACAATTTTAATTTTTTATTTATTAAAATAAATTTTGATAACAAAAAAATTGTAATTTAATAATAGTAAATGATTATATATATATATATATATATATATTAAATAGATACTTTATTTTTTAAGGACTAAATGATAATAAACTCTTAGTTTTATTGTTAATTTTGGAGAGAGTTTTTTTTTAAAAAAACTTTGTTCAAATTAATTTATGTGACTTTAAAGATATTTTCTCACATTAGTTTTTAAATTATTGGTTAACATACGAAATAGTATGTATGGAATATTAGAGACGTGGATAGGAGCTCAATTTAAAGGGTTGTTTCTAGAAACCTTTGATCCATACAAGAAATCTGTTTTAAAAAAGTTGATTGGTAAGCAGTCAATGGGAAACATTCAAATTGTTGCACATGAGGATTGAGGATGCAGATGTTTGATTTGGATTCCTTCAAATACTGCCAAATTGCCGGCCTTTGATTTTAAGGCGAGGACTTTAAACCGTCGCCTTTGGCTGTATTTAACGCCGGCGACGCACCCATTGCTCCTTACCCGCCTGCGCAGGGTATAATATATATTTATGATGCTTGGATTTTCTATTTCTTTACAATAAATCTTGGGACTAGAGCTAAAATTTGTAATTTTGCTTCCTCAATTCAACCTAAATAATAACTTAACCTAATTTTAAAAATTTACTTTAAAATTCATTCTTTTGGAAAAATTAAACTAGTTCACAATGGTTCTATCGAAGTGCATTGACTTAAATGATGTGGCAACATAGTTTTAGCAACTGATTCAGATATTGATCCAAATTAGTATTCGAATTATTAGATTACTAGTTTAAACGTCATATCATCGAATCAATTGATGTACCAATATATATATATATATGCTTATGAATAAATATAAAATAAGTAAAACAAATAATTAATATGTAAATTTAAAAATCAAAATATCCTAAAAAATGTATCTTAAAGTAATTTTAGCACAAAAATATCATATTTAATAAATAAATAAATAAATAAAAATATTTTATAATTATATTAATAAATTATAAAAAAATTAAAAATAATTTATTTTTAAATATTTGATAGTTATTTAGTTATTTTTAATTTTATATGATATTATAAAATTTGTTACTAACATTGTTCAACGTTTATAAATTAAAATAATTTTAAATAATATAATGATATAATATATATAAAATAATTACATTTTATGTTTCAAAATATCATTATTATTTCTATATATATTTTTTGGTGCCCTTATATGAAAGTTATATTGTTTTTTTGATGGTTAGAATATTATTTTTCTTTTGAGTCAATGAGTTTAATATTAGTTAGACCCTTTTTCTTTGTATATATTTTTTGTTAAAATTAAAAAAAATTCAGATCCGGGTCGCCGGTCCAGTCAAAACTTGACAAGGTCAACTGAGTCTTAAGAACCAATTGCAACATGATCCAATGATTTGACCTAAACCAAGTTTGGCTTCAAGTCGGTCCACGACCAAAAATAATCTGCTGGAGGTTGAAGTCTAAAGTGGATTTTATGGTGTCTCAAGAAAGTTCACATTTTATTTTAAAATATATCAATAATTAGACAAATTTTGGATTTTTTTAATTTTTATTATTGTTCTCTAATAAAATATAATATATAACTTTTTTAAATTATCAATTATATAATATCTTAAGATTGTATCATTCAAACGATATCAACAATAAATATTTAATTCTTTAAAAAACAATAAATATTTAATAACTACAATCAAATTTGTCCTTAATACTTTTGTCTACTTGCCATAGTTATAATATAAACTATGAAATTAATTGTTTATCCTCATATATGTCTAATGATAATATCAAGATATAATATCTGTACATTTTTTAAATAAAAAACATAAATTATAGTTGCATCTTATTTAGTTCTCAGTATTGTTGGTAATTCAATAGAAAACAAAACCAAAAATGATATTTTAGTTCCTTATCTTTATTTTAGATTTCCTCTATGTTTCACATGTTTTAAATTGGTTGTGAATTATGTAAAACCATATTGTTTTGCTCATTTTCTGTCAAAACTGGTAACCACTTTGACATAATTAACATATCATCTTTTTAATGCTGACTTTGGCATATCCACTTGAATGCTAGCTATACTCCCATAAAAATTCAAAATTCCCAAAAATAAAACTTAAAAGTTAAAACAGATTAAAATATTATTTTTGCCTAAAATAAAATAATATTGTTTTAGTAATACCATTTATTAATATATATATATATATATATATATATATATATATATAAAATACGATATCTGTATTTTTGTGTCTCATATTACCCCTTTGTATCTCATGAGTTTGAACCATTGATGCTTACTAAACTAAAACTACCCATATCCTCCATCATTTGCTCTAGTTTTGATTTTAATATAGCCACAGTTTAATTTAGCTACAGTTAAAATCGTGACTAAATCAAACTATGACTATATTCAACTTTAACTGTGGTTAAATAAACTTTTAGCCATGGATTATACATGAAAACAGATCAGCTAGAGGCTCAACTCTTTCAAACCGTGACTAAATCAAACCGTGACTATATTTAACTTTAGCCACAGTTTAACTAAACTTTTAACCATGATTTTTATTTAGCCACTGTTTATTCGTGGCTAAAAAGCACCAGAGCTAATCCTGATTAGTATATCTCACTATTTTGTCATTTGGTGTTTAGGTATTTTTATGAAAGACGAGCTATATGTTAGCATTTAAGTCACAGAAAAGTGAGATATTGATAATATTGAGATACATTTTATCCTCGAAAAAGAAAACTTCAATGAACATTGAGCATTTTAAAGATAGAAAAGCCACTTTGTTCATGAAAGTAAGGCTGTGTTTGGTTTTGAGTCTATGGCTTATCAACGTGCGTTCATAGTCGGATAATCGATTTTGGAAGAAAATTGGATTGTTTGGTTTCACGGTAAGCATCCAGAAAATCGATTCTCCTAGACAAGCAACGTGCGTTCATAGTTAGAAAATCAACACTCAATTATAACTTTTGCTCAAAATAGATTCTCTCAGACAAAATATTTCTTGTGATGGCCTTCCTTGTGTGTGGCGCTCTCACGCTCTGTTTCCTATGTGTGTAAATAAAGTTGGAAAGGGGAGGGCAAAGAGAGAGTGTCTTTTAAGTTTTATGGAAGATGGAAGACTATGGAGAGTGGAAGAGGGAGACTTTGCCTCTGTGTGTGTTCTTCAATTGTGCCTCTTTTAAGCTTCATATTCTTTGACTCTGTGTGTGTAGTAGAAGAGGGAGATTGGAAGATGAAGACATGATTGTGGTGGAGAGAGAGAGAGAGAGAGAGAGAGAGAGAGAGAGAGAGAGAGAGAGAGAGAGAGAGAGAGAGAGAGAGAGAGAGAGAGAGAGAGAGAGAGAGAGAGAGAGAGAGAGAGAGAGAATGTAATTTTTTCTTTTTCCAACCATGTGTAATTGGCTTAAGCCTTTTTTAATTCTTATTTGATTTATTTATTAATTATAATTATAATTTTGTATGATTTATTTAATTAATATATGAATATTAAATTTTATTTTTAATTGACCAGATTATTTTTTAATATAAAAAGATAAAACAATTAGTATTTCAATTAATTGTTGAAATTAATTTGAATTAATAATAAAATTGATAACTACTTAATTTCTCTTGTAGAATACTAATTTGATTACCAATAATTAAATATTAGTACCGATAATTTAAAAAATTATTAAAACATTAATATAATTTTATTACATGTTGTATATGATAGAAATTAAATGAGGATAAATGAAATAAAACAATACAATATTCATTCCCTTTCTGGTAATTACACATTCAAAAGTGCTTCTACTAACTAATATTCAAACGAAATATATTTTTTAAAATTACTTTTCTAATAACAATTTTTAAACATAAATCACGTTAATATAAAATCAATTTTAAAAGTCAATTTTGCTCAAACTTAGGTTTACTCAACAAATTTTCAAACACACACTAAATTTATAATGTAAATTAATCCCCCATATGAGCCAATGCTTACATAGCAATAAAGCCCAATTAATTCCTGACACTTCAAATGAAGCAAATGCACTAAGGAAAGAGAAACTACAGAGGATATGAGAGAGTGCTAGATTTTGGATTTTCTTTTTCAACAAATAATCTCAAAAGGGGATGAATATTCTATTAATATTCTTCTTTCATCAAGATTCTCCCGTTGCCCTTTCTAGGAATCGACAAAGACCCAACGTCAAATCAGATGATGAGATTAAAGAAGCTCTGAGTATGTTGAGACCCTGCAAAACAAAACCAAATAATCATCAAATTTATCAACCAGCAAACACATTTTTTAAAATAAACCATATCATTAAGAACTCTACCATAGACTTTTTTTAACAAATAAGGAAATATTGTGCACATAAAAGTTATCTTTGGACATTTTGGTATGCATATATATCTTTGCCATACCTCTTTCGGTCTAATTGTAATGATCATTTCCTCCGAGTCAAGAAAAGGGATCTCTGATTCATTTAGTAATGAAGCAGCAACGACAGAACAAAGGGTATCAAAATCAAGTCATTTGTCACCATAAATGATGATGGTCCCTTCAAAGATCCACTTGGACATGAAGATTTAGCATCCAACAAAGTCAAAGGTGCATATACTTCGTGAAAAAATGGATTTTCTTCAGTGCAACTATACTGTCGTAATTTAGTTACACAAGCTTCAAAACTAGTTGTGTCATTTATATTCATAGTGATGTAAAAAGAAAAGATAGCATAGTAAAGAATAAAGAAAGACAAGACTAATTAAGAGGCCATGTAAAACAGAAAACGAAGAGGCTGTGAGGTGGGATCCGGGGTTAAGTTACACTTAATAAAAGTTGCAACCAAAGGAAGTTCTTTTTACCAAAAGAAAAAGGAATGGGTCTCACGTTTTGAAATTTGCAATTTTGAAGACAAATTGAATTTGCTTTGCTGTAGCCACTGAAAGAATAGTTCTCGTTTGGTTGCGATGAGCTCATTTCTTGCGTAATTGAAGAAGGGAAGTGCTCTATAAATAGAGCTCTTCTTCTCTCCTTCAATTCATCCCAAAATCCATTATCATTCCTTCCTATAGTTTCTACTTATAATTTCTAGAGAGAAATAGTGAGTTATTTTATTCCTATTAATAGAGAGAGTAATAATTGTTCTCTCCTATTAATATTGAGAATAGTTGTAATTACTATATTCTTTCTAGTATGATCCCTCTTTTATTTGCCCGTGGACGTAGCCTATATTGGGTGAATCATGTAAATTCTTTGTGTTCATTTTATCTTCATTTTTTTTCTCATTTCAATTGCATTGCAAGTCAACAATTTCGATCCACAATTTCCTAACAGTGGTATCAGAGCTTTTGGTTTAGTGGGATAATATTCTTAGTATGCTCTTGTGGTTGCAACTTGTCTGATCTTCCACAATCAGAAAAGAATAGTTCTTAGTTGACTTGTCTAGATGCCGGTACTGTTCACAGTTACTATTCATAAGTACTATTCACTATGGTTACTATTTACACGTAGTGGTTGTATACTTTTACAGTAATTGTAAACGTATACTAGATTTTGTTCTAGTATACGGTAATACTTACAATACTATTCATATATATGAAACTATTCATAGTGTAATAGTAAAAGTCGGTTTAGTTGAAATTACGTGGTGTAAAATTATGGCGGCCAAATTTGATATTGAGAAGTTCAACGGAAGTAATTTCTCCCTATGGAAGCTGAAGATAAAAGCAATCCTGAGGAAAGACAATTGCTTAACAGCAATTGAAGGCAGACCTATAGGGATAACTGACGAAAAGTGAAAGGAGATGGATGATAATTCTGTTGGTAACTTGCATCTAACAATGGCAGACCCAGTCTTGTCAAGTATTGCAGAAAAGAAGACGGCAAAGGAGACTTGGGATACTCTCACAAAATTGTACGAGGTCAAATCTCTTCACAATAGGATATTCTTAAAGAGGAGACTTTATACTCTTCATATGAGTGAATCCACAATAGTGACAGAGTACATCAACACTCTGAATACACTATTTTCTCAACTTACAGCATCAAATTACAATATGGAAGAGAATGAGCGTGCAGAGCTCATACTTCAAAGTCTACCTGAGTCGTATGATCAACTTATCATCAATATTACAAATTATAATATTGTCGATCATCTTAGTTTTGATGATGTTGCTGCTGTGATTCTTGAAGAAGAATCCAAGAGGAAGAACAAGGAAGATAGAATCGAAAGTTTAAAATAAGCGGAGGCCTTGTTGGTGACAAGGGGTAGATTAACGGAGCATGGCTCTAGTGGGAGCCAAAATCAGAGTAGATCAAAGTCGCGGAAAAGGAAGAATCTTAAGTGCTATCACTGTGGCAAGAAAGGATACTTAAAGAAAGATTGTTGGCATAATAAGAAAAATAGAGATAAAGTTCAAGAAGCAACAACCTCTCAAGGATGTGTTGCTAGTACCTCTGATGAAGGAAAAATCCTGTATAGTGAAGCAATAACTCACTGATGTTTGGATAATGGATTCAGGAGCAACATGGCATATGACTCCACACCGAGATTGGTTTTGCACTTATGAGCCTATCTCGGAAGGATCTATGTTCATAGGTAATGATCATGCCATAGAAATTGCTGCTGTTGTACTGTCAAGTTAAAAATATATGATGACACCATTCGTACAATTCAAGGGGTACGGCACGTAAAAGGTTTGAAGAAGAATCTATTGTCTATTGGACAATTAGATGACATTAGATGTAAGACCCATATTGAAGGTGGGATATTGAAAGTTGTAAGAGGTGCTCTTGTAGTGATGAAAATAGAAAAGATCGAAGCAAATCTATTTATGCTTTTGGGGAATGTGTTGCAAGAGGCAGATGCATCTGTTGCAACAAGTAGCCAGGAAGAAACAACGATGATGTGGCATCCAGATTATGTCATATGTCAGAACAAGGCTTGAGAGTTCTTATAGAGAACAATCTTCTACCCGGTCTCACAATGGTAAACTTAGCTTTCTGTAAGCACTGTGTTGTAAGTAAGCAAAATAGATTAAAATTTGGTAGATCAACTGCCAGAAGAAAGCACATACTAGACTTAATTCATTCTGATGTGTGGGAGTCCCCAGTGATGTCCATAGGAGGAGCAAAATATTTTGTGTCATTCATTGATGACTACACCAGGAGACTATGGGTTTTTCCAATCAAGAAGAAGTCAGATGTGTTCTCAATCTTCAAAGATTTCAAAGCAAGAGTAGAACTTGAATCTGAAAAAAGGATCAAGTGCTTGAGGACAGAAAATGGAGGAGAATATGTAGATGGCAATTTTCTAACATTTTGCAAGCAAGAGGGTATCCAATGACAATTCACAGTTGCACATACACCCCAGCAAAATGGTATTGTAGAGCGGATGAACAGAACTCTCCTAGAAAGAACAAAAGCTATGTTGTAAATTGCAGGATTAGCCAAGTCCTTCTAGGCAGAAGCAATCAAAATTGTCTGTTATGTGATAAATTGGTCACCGTTCACTGCAATTAATCTAAAGACTCTAATGAAGATGTGGACTGGTAAGCCAACAGATTATTCTTCTCTACATGTGTTCGAATGTCCTATGTACGTGATGTACAACTCCCAAGAAAGAACAAAGCTGGATCCAAAATCCAGGAAATGTATATTCTTGGGTTATGCTGACGGTGTTAAGGGATATCGTTTGTGGGATCCCACTGCCCATAAAATTATAGTCAACAGAGATGTTATATTTGCAGAAAATAAACTGCAAAGTGAGTAGGAAAATGACAACACTTTTAGAGAGACTACTACAGTACAGGTGGAGAGAAATTCTGAAGAAGGAAATTCTTATGAAATAGAACAAGAACACGACGAACAAGACCCAGATGATACCAATGATGGAGATGTTCGAAAGTCAACACGCCAGATAAGAAAACCATCATGGCACTCAGACTATGTCATGGCAAACCATAATGCATTTTGTCTTCTATTTGAAGAAAGAGAACCATCAACCTTTCAAGAGGCTTTGAATAGTTTAGATGCTTCTCAATGGCTGACAGCAATGCAGGAAGAAATGTAAGCCTTACATAGAAACAAAACGTGGGAACTTGTTGCACTTCCAAAAGGTCAAAAAGCCATTGGTGACAAATGGGTCTATAAGATCAAACGAGATGGCAATGATCAAGTGGAACGATATCGTGCAAGACTTGTGGTGAAATTGTTTGCTCAGAAAGAAGCATTGATTTCAATGAGATATTTTTTCTAGTGGTTAGACTTACCACTATCAGAATAGTCTTGGCAATGTGCAGTGTATTTGATTTACATCTTGAACAGCTAGATGTAAAAGCTGCTTTTCTTCATGGAGAACTTGAAGAAGAAATTTATATGCTCCAACCAGAAGGTTTTAAAGAACAAGGAAAAGAAAACTTGGTTTACAGGTTAACCAAATCTCTGTATGGTCTAAAGCAGGCGCCAAGATGTTGGTACAAGAGATTTGATTCCTTCATAATTAGCCTTGGATACAGCAAGCTTAGTTCAGACTATTGTACCTACTACAAGAGGTTTGGTAATATTGATTTCATCATCCTGCTGTTATATGTGGATGACATGTTGATGGTAGGCCCCAACAAAGATCGAGTCCAAGAATTGAAGGTACAATTGGCTAGGGAGTTTGATATGAAGGATCTGGGACCAGTAAACAAGATTTTAGGGATGCAAATTCACCGAGACAGAAAAGATAGGAAGATTTGGCTTTCTCAAAAGAATTATCTACAAAAGATCTTGCGGCGCTTCAACATGCAAGATTGTAAGCCAATCTCTACCCCACTTCCTGTCAACTACAAATTATCCTTAAGTATGTCTCCTAACAATGAAGCAGAGAGGATGGAAATGTCTCGAGTACCACATCATCGATAGGAAGCCTAATGTTTTCCATGATATGTACAAGACCAGATATTGCACAAGCAGTGGGAGCGATTAGTCGATACATGGGAAATCCTTTTAGAGAACATTGGAATGCTGTAAAAAAGATCCTGAGATACATCAAAGGAACCTCACATATTGCATTATGTTACAAAGGATCAGATTTTACTGTCAAAGGTTATGTTGATTCAGATTTTGCAGGAGATCTCTGGTGCGTATAATTTATAGCACATATAAAATTCCAGCAAGTATACTGGGTCGCAACAAGTAATAAAATGATAAGTAGAGTATCGTCCCACAGAGATTGAGGTATCAAATAAAATTCAATTAGGCTAAGTGAAATGTTATTAAGACTTATGAAGGAAATTGCAGAAATTACACAAAAAAAGGGGGGATGATTGAAACAACGCAATATAAATAATGGAAATTTAAATAACCAAACAGAAAACAAAACAGACAAAAGGTGTGCAACTGGTCACAAATTCCATGGAATTGTACATCATCATCCTTTCCTTTGAATATTCTTGGCTAATTATATTATGTAATTTTCAATCTAAAATTCTCAGAAAATCTTCTAAGATTGAATTATATTAAAATTATAGTTAGGAAGATCTTCACTAATCTATAACTCAAATATAATCCGATCAAGTCCTAATCACATCAATGCCCCGCAATCGCATATGACATATTATCTCTTGTCCCACTCATTATAAATACACAGCAATCACATACATGTATAAATAACAAGCTTCATAGGACAATAAATAAAATAGAACTTTGGCCAAGAAAATACTCATTGGTCCAAATGAATTAAAGTACAATTTCTATTTAATCAAATGACCGATTACAAGAAAATGGGATTGATTTCGTTTGGTCTAATCCGATTAATTTATAGACAAATTAATCTTTGAATCATTGAAGAACAATTCAATTAAATTACAATCCATTCAATGTTGGCCAATTTTCTAAAATATGATTGAATCCAAAACCTTGAAATTACAATCTAACTTAACTAAAATAATTGACTAAAATCTTAGATAAACCATTCAATTAAGTAATGAAGCTCAAGAAAATTATTCAAGCCACATAAATAAAACTATCTATATCTAGATAATCTAATTTATGGTGGAAATTACAAGGTCAAGCTTAATATCCAGCTAAATCTAGCATAGACATCAAAATCCCAAACTCATTGAAGGTTAATTAAGCATTCAAGAAGAAGAATAATCGGTAAAATCCACTCCATTAAACGAAAATACATTAAAACTGAATATGTTCAACAATAAAGCTTCATAAAACCGAACTACATCAATCCTTAAACTCAGAAATTACATGGAAGAGAAGAAGAACATGACAGATAACAGAAAATACAGCAGAAATCTAAGAAACTATGAAGGAAAATGGAAGAAAATGGAAGAAAATGGGAGAAGGAGAGCCATTCCCAAGTGGGAAGGCTTCCTTTCCCTTAAACCAAGCTCTGGAAGTCGCCTCTGTCTACAGCAGCCGTGGGTCTGAAGTATGGAGCGAAGCCTTCTTCTGTTCTGACCTAAAAATCACATTTATAGTGGCTCTCTGCGGCTCCAGCGTCGGGCGCTGCGATCCCAGTGCCGGCCGCTGCGATCCCAGCGCCGGGTGCTAGGTTAACCTAATTTTTAAACTGTGTACCAAGTCATCCTGCTAACTCACTGTTCCTGGCGCTGGGCGCCAGGCCATTTTTTTCAGCATTTTTGATTTACTCTCTGTTGCTTTGTTTCTTGTCCGTTTCGAGCCCAGGTGCCTCTAAACTCTGTAAAACACATAAATGAACCATTTTGGAGTAAAATTATGGAGTTAAAGCACATAAATCTATAATTAACTTTCACCCAAAATAATTCAAAACATTATAAAACTAGAGTTTTGGAAAAAATCAAGATGCAAAAAGGGCTAGAATAGAGGCTAAAATATATGGAAAATTGCATGTTATCAAATCCCCCACACTTAGCCTTTTGCACTCTTGGGCAAAATCAATTAAAAACAACAGAGAATCCCAATAAGCACAGCAAGAAAAGGTGTAGAAAATATACAACAATGAAATAATTAAATTTAGAAAGATTTACATTAGGAGAAATAAATCTTAAATTTCTAAAAAGTTCAAGCTCCATGGCAATTATTTCGATAAGAATGAATTTAAGTAACAATCTCCTCACAAGGTAAGGTGTTTATCCTCTACTCTCTCAAGTGTTTAAGAGGGAATCACTCAAAGTCGTCCTATCACAAATTTCACTACCATAAGCTTGTCAAGTATCTAAATCTCCACTACTTAAATCCAATACATACTTGAATCAAAAGGACTTTACAAAGTTGTAATGTAGGTACGAAAAATAGTGGGAAACAAAAAGGGAAAGATTGAACAATGAAACAAAATATGGCAATAACTCAAGAAAATGAAGAGTATTTACGAGTGAAATATAAGAGATTGAGTATAAATAAATTTTGGGTCTCAATGTTCTACCTGCTCCTCTTTTTCATCATTTTCTTTTTTTTCTTCCCTTTTTTTTCTTTCTTTTTGATGACGTCAGTCAAAATTTTTCTTTCTTTTTCTTCTTGATTGGCCAATCTTTTTCTTTTGCTTGAGAGGAAGTAGAAGAAATATAGTTCAAAACACCCCAAGATTCACAAGATTTTTCAGCACATCAATCCCTTAAAAGAATTTAAAATACTCCTCACATCTTAAGTTGGAAGAGAAAAATATTGTTGTAGGAAGAAAAAGTGGTGGAAAAACGCAAGAAAGAAAATGGATAAGGCACAAAATGGCATGCAATGGAAACAACGTATGGAAGGCTATTTGGTTAAACAATGGTTACAAGAAACAAATGCCTAAATCATTTCTAAGTATGTACAAGATATGTAGCCTCAATCAAAGATTCAAGACAAGTTCTAGAGTAATAATCCATGATAGAGAACACACAACAAGAAGAATAGCATTTTTCACTTAGGCTCAAATCCTCACAGCTAAAAGACAATTACTACAAATTCATTAAAGTCAACATCATTGCCATTTAACTTGAATTCCTTAGAGAAATAAGACTAAGTTCTCTTCATGCTAAATCAATCTACACTTTAGCTATTTCATCATGCATAATTCCACACCAAAACTCCATCAAAAATTTAAAAAGTGAGCATCAAATTCGGACAAAACAGAGTAGCAAAATTCTGCAGTGCAGAATTTCTGGCGGTGCAGCTTAACTGACACATAACAACCTCAAAACAAATGCGAATCACTCCAAATAAAATTCTACAACTAGAAGACAAAAAAGGTTTAAAATCATGTAAAGAAAGTGGCAAAAACCATAGCCAAACAGTACAGAAAATTCATGCAAGATGACTAAAAATTTCTGCCAAAACAGAGAAAACAGAGAAAAAAAATGGACAACAGAAAAAAGACAAACAAGATTAAAATTACGAAAGAAATACAACAATAAAATTAATAAGAGAAAGGTTAGAAAAACTTGGTTGCCTCCCAAGAGCGCTTGGTGTTGGTCAGAAATATGAAATACTATCGGCAAGTGTACCGAGTCAACAAGTAATATAGAAAATGAGTAGAGTGTCGATCCCACGAGAATTATAGTAGCCAAGTACCAATTTCTCTATTTCTACACTATCTAGACGATCAAATTTTAATGTGATTAAACTAAATTAGCCTAAATTAATTTTTTAAAATAAACTAAATTACTAATAATTAATGAAAAGTCACAAAATTAAACTAAGGAAAGTATGCAAATTATTAAAGCGTTAGGGATCCAATTTCACTAACCTATCCAACTATGAATGAGTTTCCATTTTAATCTAAGTCTTTAATTTCTATATTAATGGTAGAATTCTCAATTTTAATTAAAACCCAATCCCTTGGCGAATCAATACTCTGAACTTAATCAAATTTTCTAATTCCTTAGACCAACCAAATTAGGCACAGACAATAAGCATCGGTGAATTCTATCAAAACCACACAAGTAATCTGTCTATTCCTAGATCAAATCTACTTATGGCAATTAATTCAATAGGCATATTCAATACATGAATTTTTCAATTCTCTGTATGAACCTTAAATCAATTTTCAAGTGATCAGTTTGAAAAAGCAGTAAGCACAGAAATAATCACTCAATAAGAGAACTAAATAAACTTAGATTAATCGAAAACTCAATTCATAATATTCAAGGGAAGCTACATCTTCCCCCTAACAAGAGGAATTTAGCTACTCATGATACATAAAACATCAACAATAATATTCTTGAGTATTTTCATCAAAACTCAAAAGAAAAGAAAAAGGAGAAAAGATGAAGAATGATGCTTCCAATTTTCCAAGCTTTCTCCTTCATGTACAGTGCCGCCTCCTCAATCTCCAAATCCTAATTTAAAAATAAAGCATCCAATCAAAACATAGATAATAATAATAATAATAATAATAATAATAATAATAATAATAATAAAATATAAAGATTGCTTTTTTTTTTTCAAATCCTAATCTTAATTTAAATTCTAAAGGAAACTAACTAAAATAAATTCTAATAAAAGCTAACTTAAATATCCTAACTAACTTAAACTAAATAACCACAATAAATAATAAATCTCAAGATAAATCCTAAAGAAAAACTAATTCCCTATAAAATTAAACTAAACAAATAAAAAGACTAAATAAATCAGAAAAAGACTTAAAACCACTTATTTTACTCAATTTATTAATAAAAATAGAGGTTAAATAACTCTATAAAATAGAGTTATCATACCCCCAAATTTAAGATTTTGCTCGCCCTCGAGCAAAAGTAAAGCTCTGCAAAAATGCAAGTTGATCACTCTCTGTAATTCTTTCTGAAAGCCAAACATCAATCCTCAATAATTGCATAGAATAAGATGATAAACAATAAAGTAAAGCAATTCTAGCAAATTCTAAGTTTGACAGATAATAATTCATTTTCTCAGACCCTTGAAATGTGTGTGTGAGTAGCCAACAACATTCTCATGCAAATATTTAGAATCAATTCTATATTTATTAAACTATATAACCAAACCTCAAATTTTACAACTCCATATGTTTAATCCTATATCCTCCCTCCACTAATGTAAGCAACACATAAATAGAGATCACAAGGTCTTTTTCCGCTTGTAATGAGGCCAAGGGTTTAAGGTAAAAGAAGAAAAGGGATAAGGGATATACAAAGTACAAGAGAATAAGTAATATGTAGTGTAAAGCATAACTCTCATACTCATCTATTTTTTTTAGTTCAACGTTCCTCCTTTTTCCTTTTTCTATTTTTCTTCTATTTTTTCCAATGTCAACTCCCCCAAACTTGAATCATTTTAATCCATTTTTTTTTTCATTTTCCTTTCTCTTGGGGGGGGGGGGTTGAGCATTTTGACTTCATTCATCTTTATTTTCATCATTTTCTCTTTTTTTTTTCTTTTTCCAGCCTCCCTTCCTTCATGATTTTTCTACGTACCACTTACTCTCTTGAAAGGGTAGGTGATTTCTTTTTGGGCTTAAGGATATAACTTTATGGGTACCAAAAAAAAATTCAATTTCCAATTATTTCCACAATAAAGAGGCTCAAAATGGGTACTAGTGGCAAATAACTGAGAGAAAAAAAAGGCCAAGGCTCAAAATTAATCAAACAATGCCTAAATCATATCTCTATCTATATGCTACTTAGGATTTCGCCTTGGGAGAATATAAAATCAAGTTCTAGAGTTCTAAAATTGAGATAAAGTATATAATTTAATAAACATAAAACTTTCTTCTAAAAATCTACACTTCAAATTTTACTGGCTACAGTGCTTAATAATTTTTCAAGAGTTAAGAAAATAAAACCATTATCAGGCAATCTTTTCCATTGCTAAAATTATCTCTAATTTCCTGTAAATCATCTTCCTATATCAATTAATTTTCATCATAGGTAATTGACTTTTCATAGGAAAAGCTACAAAAGCAATCAACAATTTTCACTTAATTTTTAGAAAAGTTTTTCAAGGGCAAGTAAAATTTTAAGTTTTTCCATTTGAAAGCACAAATTGAATGCCAAAAAGTTCTCCAATCCAAGACTAAATTCACCATCCATTTGTCGCAAAAATTAAAAATTTTGGTGAATTTAAAATGGTATTCCCTACCCCCAAACTTAAAATGAAGCATTGTCCTCAATGCTTAAACATGTCTTTCCAAAAGTAGAGGGGATAAGGAATTAAGAACTTAATTAGTATTTAATCTAAAATTGAGTAAATCAACAATCAACAACTGTACTAAAATAAAGTAAGGCACAAAACTCTTTTATTAACAACTGTACCCCTGTAAATCATTAGCACTCACAACAATTCAAAGTAGCAAAACTTCTAAAATTCAGAACCACAATTTCATATAATCAATGCTAAAGTTCCTCAATGCTCTATATTCAGTCCAGAATAAGTAATTTGATCAATTAACTCTTAATTCAAAGCTCATCATTACACAACGAGGCAAGTTGTAATGCAAGTAAAGCCATTATCAAGTCAATCTCAATATCAATGAAAGTAAAGAGTTACTGACCTTGATTGTTGCTATGCCCAAAGTGATAAACCAAATCTTCAAGCCAAGCAATTTCAAACCAAAGAAAAAATTTTAGTTATGGTGCGATGGGTTACGGCGTAGATGGAGAAAAAAAAAAAGGCGAGGAGACTCGATGGCTGGCAACGGTGGATGGGGGTAAGGTAAATGACAGTGGCGATGGCCGTGGGGGGATAATGGTGGGCAGTGTCGGCGGCGACAGTGAAGGACAATGAATATGAACGGAAGGCGTATCGGCTGAACGGTGTCGAGAGGGGTCAGTTAGGGATTATGATAGTGGATGAAGAGTTCCATAATACCGATGAATGTTGGCTAGAGGGCTGGGCGAGAGTGAAGGAAGGGGTGCGGCTGAGGGAGATGGAGGGAAGGAGATGACGGTTAGGGAAGATGGCATCAATGGATGGCTCACGCAGTGACGGCGTCGTGAATGAAGGGTTGGAGAGAAGGGTTCAGATTGTGAGAGAAAAATTAAAGATAAAAGTAAAAATAATAATAATAATAATGAAAAATAAATATATAAATAAATAAAAAAAGTAAAAAAAATAGTTTTTTTATAAATAAAAATTTTATATATTTTTTTAAATTTTTTTTTCGTCAGCAAGAATTGGATGCCAAGGCATCCAAAATGAATGCCCTGGCAGCATTCATTCCCTGCTTTCTGCACAGGAGCACGTTGCAGTCCCTTTTTTTTCTTTTTTTTTTTGGATAACGTGAACGAGATTTGGATGCCAAGGCATCCAAAATGATTGCCCTGACATTCATTCTCTGGTTTTCAAGGACTGCAACCCCTTTTTTTTTTTTTTTCAAAATGAATCAATGCCAAGGCATCAGATATGGATGCTTCAGCATTCAAATTCTGATATCCTTATACTTCAATATCTACACTTAGTCCCTAAAATCCATGAATTGCACCCAAAATATAGACTTACCTCATCTTCCTTTTCAATTTTTTTTATTTTCCTCTTGCAAAATAGGTCCTCAAACACTTGTGAATGTGCCAAACTCTATTTTTGTCAATTAAACTCATCAATGATCTTTTCAATTACCTGCAAAATAGTTCAAGTCTTTAGAAAAATAAGGAAAACAAAATTGCAATAAACCTAAAAAGAAAATCAAGCACTACAAAACCAAAAACAAAATAAATCATAAAGCTAAATATTAAAAATTGGGTTGCCTCCCAACAAGTGCTTAGTTATAGTCGTTAGCTTGACTCTTCCAGTGTCTTCATGTTGGATCAATACGATTCGGGGAGAGCTTCTCCCTATTGACCTCCCCCATAGGATAATGCTTCACCAAAGCTAGTGCTTCCCTATTCTTCAACATCACATCTTTCAATGTAAGACTAAATTTCCATTGAGGTTGGACCACCAAATTGCAGTCGTCTTCCATGAATATTTTTCAACTTCTTGGATGCATCCCTTTCATGTCATTTATGGCTTCACTTATCTTTGATTTGTGCTTCCTCAAAACTCTTAAAAGTTTTTCTTCTTCTATCTGTGTTAGTTCAGCACTTATAATAACAGGAAACATATTATTTCCACTAAGAAAAGAATATTTAAGATGAAGGGGAAGAGGTTTTAAATCAAGTTTTGGATCTCTACTTACCTCCTCCTTTTTCAAATTTTCAACATCACTTTCTTGGCCAAGTGATGCACAAGGAAAGGCTTCTGACTGTTCTGTACATCTCTTGATTCCTAATTCACTCTCATCTTTTTCATCACATTTCACTTTAGTTAAATTACACAAAACATATTCAAGAGATGGTTTAGGAACATACCTGTGGCATTCCTTGGTAGCAAAGGAGTCAGTGTGGTCAATTTTGAGGCATTGATTAGTATCCTCTACAGGGTGATTCATGAGTTCAAACACATTGAACGTCACATTTTCATCATTTATCCTGAGCATAAGCTCTCCTTTTTCCACATCTATCAATGCTCGACTTGTTGCCAAAAAGGGTCTTCGCAAAATAAGTGGGATATTCTTATCTTCTTCCATGTCTAGCACAACAAAGTCAACTGGGAATATAAATTTATCAACTTTCACAAGCACGTCCTCCACGATACCATAAGGATGCTTAATTGACCGATCGGCCAACTGTAGTGATATCATCGTGGGCTTAACTTCCCTGATCCCGAGCCGATGAAATATGGAAAGTGGCATCAAGTTGATGCTAGCTCCTAGATCACAAAGAGCTTTTTCCATAATTAAATTTCCCATTTTGCAAGGTATGTGAAAACTACCTGGATCCTTAAGCTTTGGAGGTAGCTTTTTCTGAAGAATGGCACTGCATTCTTCATTTAACATGATTGTCTCATCCTCAGGAATCTTCCTCTTCTTAGATAGGATCTCTTTCAAAAATTTAGCATAAACCGGCATATGCTCAATCGCCTCAGCAAATGGAATGTTGATCCTCAACTTCTTGAAGATATCAAGGAATCGTAAAAATTGCCTATCTTGAGTCTGTTTCTTTAAACACTGAGGATAAGGAACTTTTTGGTACGGTGAAGGCTCATATGCCTTATCCCAATCCGGTTCCTTCTTCTTTCTCCTTCCCCTGCAAGATTTCTCCTCAAATTGCTCTGTTTTCTGTTCACCCTTACTCAAATCATTATCATTGGGATCGTGGGCCTCAATAGTGTTTTCAGGTGGAAGTTCAGCTATTAGTTCAATTTTGTCCTCCTTGGGAAGTGGCTCAAGTGTTTTAGCACTTCTCAAGGATATTGCATTACAATATTCCTTGGGATTTGTCTCTGTGTTACCTGGTAAAAGTCCATAGGGCTTTTCAGCTAAGTGCTTAGCTATTTGTCCCACCTGATTTTCTAGACTCTTTATTGCAGCATCTTGATTTTTGAAGTTTGCCTTTGTCTCTGTCATAAAATCTATGGTGTGTTGGGCTAGCTTCTCAATAGCTTCTTCCTATCCAGAAGACTTCTCGGGAGCTCTCTGAACATGAGGAGGCTGGTATGGTGGCACTGACGGTCTAGGTGCCCCTTGTTGATTCCATGAGAAGTTGGGATGATTACGCCACCCTGGATTGTATGTGTTGGAATATGGATTATGCTGGGGTCGTTGGGGCTGGCCCATGTAATTAACCTGCTC
Source organism: Biancaea sappan (assembly GCA_037074585.1). Taxonomy (NCBI): domain Eukaryota; kingdom Viridiplantae; phylum Streptophyta; class Magnoliopsida; order Fabales; family Fabaceae; genus Biancaea; species Biancaea sappan. The sequence continues at coordinate 7,001,652 of CM073495.1, forward strand.
TGTGTGTGCATTGGCCTCACATGCCCCATTCAAATGGTTACCTCCATAGAAGTCACATAAAAGATACGGGGTATTCACAGCCCCTATCTGCATAGTATCAAACCTATGTGTTAATGTAGCCATTTGCTGAGATAATGTCTTCACAGCATCTAAAGTATCCACTTCCAGCACTTGTCTCCTTGGAATAGCTCTATCTCTCGGGATAGGATAAATATCTGTTACCATTGTCTCAATCAACTGAAATGCCTCATCGGGGGTCTTACCTCTCAATGAACCTCCTGCAGCTGCATTGATCATAACTCTTGATGATTCGTCTAACCCACTATAGAAGGTATGTATCTGCATCTAATCTGGAATGGAGTGATGTGGGCAACTTCTCAACAAATCTTTAAACCGTTCCCATGCATCATACAGAGATTCTCCATCAAATTGATAGAATGAGGTAATATCACTCCTCACTTTAGCAGACTTCGATGGCGGAAAATATTTAGTAAGGAACTGGTTTTTCAATTCCGCCAATGTAGTAATACTGCCTTGAGGTTGTGAATGTATCCAGCTCTTGGCTTTATCCCTAAGTGAAAATGGGAAAAGCCTCAATCGAATAGCATCATCACTGGCTCCGTTCACTTTAATTGTATCACACAGTTGGAGGAAGTGATTGACATGGACATTGGGATCCTCTAATGAGCCTCCTCCAAACTGTTCTTGTTGAACTAATTGCAGAAGTGCTGGCTTGATCTCAAAATTATTAGCCTGAATAGGAGGTCTAACAATGCTTGTGGGACACCCATCAGTCATAGGTGCAAGATACTCTCCTATGGTCCGCTTAACAGCACCTCCATGATTCACAGCATTACCCTGATTGGCCACATTATCAGGTACTCTATGGTTTTCCTCAGCGATTGTTAATGGTTGAGTTTCTACAGCTTTTTGAGTTCTTTTTCTATCCCTTGCCTGCTTCCGATTTAAGCGTGCTGTTTTCTCTATTTCCAAGTCAAACAAAAGTGACTTTGGATCAGTGGTACCTCGCATAAACCAGAAAGAAAGAAAAAGTTAAAAAAAATGAATAACCAAAATAACTAAATTACTAAATAAAAGAAAAATACTGAAAATTGAAACAAAATTAACTAAAATAAAGAAGAGAAAAAAAGGTGTCTAAATTAGTATAGCTCTAGATACTCTAGATATTGACTAACACTAATAATCCCCGGCAACGGCGCCAAAAACTTGTTGGTCAGAAATATGAAATACTATCGGCAAGTGTACCGAGTCAACAAGTAATATAGAAAATGAGTAGAGTGTCGATCCCACGAGGATAATAGCAGCCAAGTACCAATTTCTCTATTTCTACACTATCTAGACGATCAAATTTTAATGTGATTAAACTAAATTAGCCTAAATTAATTTTCTAAAATAAACTAAATTACTAATAATTAATGAAAAGTCACAAAATTAAACTAAGGAAAGTATGCAAATTATTAAAGCGTTAGGGATCCAATTTCACTAACCTATCCAACTATGAATGAGTTTCCATTTTAATCTAAGTCTTTAATTTCTATATTAATGGTAGAATTCTCAATTTTAATTAAAACCCAATCCCTTGGCGAATCAATACTCTGAACCTAATCAAATTCTCTAATTCCTTAGACCAACCAAATTAGGCACAGACAATAAGCATCAGTGAATTCTATCAAAACCACACAAGTAATCTGTCTATTCCTAGATCAAATCTACTTATGGCAATTAATTCACTAGGCATATTCAATACATGAATTTTCCAATTCTCTGTATGAACCTTAAATCAATTTTCAAGTGATCAGTTTGAAAAGGCAGTAAGCACAGAAATAATCACTCAATAAGAGAACTAAATAAACTTAGATTAATCGAAAACTCAATTCATAATATTCAAGGGAAGCTACATCTTCCCCCTAACAAGAGGAATTTAGCTACTCATGATACATAAAACATCAACAATAATATCCTTGAGTATTTTCATCAAAACTCAAAAGAAAAGAAAAAGGAGAAAAGATGAAGAATGATGCTTCCAATTTTCCAAGCTTTCTCCTTCGTGTACAGTGCCGCCTCCTCAATCTCCAAATCCTAATTTAAAAATAAAGCATCCAATCAAAACATAGATAATAATAATAATAATAATAATAATAATAATAATAATAATAATAATAATAAAATATAAAGATTGCTTTTTTTTTTTTCAAATCCTAATCTTAATTTAAATTCTAAAGGAAACTAACTAAAATAAATTCTAATAAAAGCTAACTTAAATATCCTAACTAACTTAAACTAAATAACCACAATAAATAATAAATCTCAAGATAAATCCTAAAGAAAAACTAATTCCCTATAAAATTAAACTAAACAAATAAAAAGACTAAATAAATCAGAAAAAGACTTAAAACCACTTATTTTACTCAATTTATTAATAAAAATAGAGGTTAAATAACTCTATAAAATAGAGTTATCACTTGGTTTAAAGTCCTTAGTTAGACTTTATTTGCTGTCTATGCTTAGCGTCGCTTCTTCTTTGTTTTCCTTACTTTCTCTTTGATTTTTTTTATTTCCTTCGTCAATGAAAATGATCAAGTACCTCACACACAACAAAGAGAAATAACATGAGAGATATATCAAATAAGCAAGGTAACAAGAAGAAATGAAACTAATAAAGACACTTGAAGATCTAAAAACACTTGAAATTGTAAAAACTAAAACAAGAAAAGACAATGTCTAAAATAATATCACTTTGGCTTAAAAGAAAAATCAATTTGACAACTATCAATCCCCGGCAACGGCGCCAAAAACTTGGTGCATATAATTTATAGCACATATAAAATTCCAGCAAGTATACTGGGTCGCAACAAGTAATAAAGTGATAAGTAGAGTATCGTCCCACAGAGATTGAGGTATCAAATAAAATTCAATTAGGCTAAGTGAAATGCTATTAAAACTTATGAAGGAAATTGCAGAAATTACACAAAAAAGGGGGGATGATTGAAACAACGCAATATAAATAATGAAAATTTAAATAACCAAACAGAAAACAAAACAGACAAAAGGTGTGCAACTGGTCACAAATTCCATGGAATTGTACATCATCATCCTTTCCTTTGAATATTCTTGGCTAATTATATTATGTAATTTTCAATCTAAAATTCTCAGAAAATCTTCTAAGATTGAATTATATTAAAATTATAGTTAGGAAGATCTTCACTAATCTATAACTCAAATATAATCCGATCAAGTCCTAATCACATCAATGCCCCGCAATCGTATATGACATGTTATCTCTTGTCCCACTCATTACAAATACACAACAATCACATACATGTATAAATAACAAGCTTCATAGGACAATAAATAAAATAGAACTTTGGCCAAGAAAATACTCATTGGTCCAAATGAATTAAAGTACAATTTCTATTTAATCAAATTACCGATTACAAGAAAATGAGATTGATTTCGTTTGGTCTAATCCGATTAATTCATAGACAAATTAATCTTTGAATCATTGAAGAATAATTCAATTAAATTACAATCTATTCAATGTTGGCCAATTTTCTAAAATATGATTGAATCCAAAACCTTGAAATTACAATCTAACTTAACTAAAATAATTGACTAAAATCTTAGATAAACCATTCAATTAAGTAATGAAGCTCAAGAAAATTATTCAAGCCACATAAATAAAACTATCTATATCTAGATAATCTGATTTATGGTGGAAATTACAAGGTCAAGCTTAATATCCAGCTAAATCTAGCATAGACATCAAAATCCCAAACTCATTGAAGGTTAATTAAGCATTCAAGAAGAAGAATAATCGGTAAAATCCACCCCATTAAACGAAAATACATTAAAACTGAATATGTTCAATAATAAAGCTTCATAAAACCGAACTACATCAATCCTTAAACTCAGAAATTACATGGAAGAGAAGAAGAACATGACAGATAACAGAAAATACAGCAGAAATCTAAGAAACTATGAAGGAAAATGGAAGAAAAGGGAAGAAAATGGGAGAAGGAGAGCCATTCCCAAGTGGGAAGGCTTTCTTTCCCTCAAACCAAGGTCTGGAAGTCGCCTCTGTTTGCAGCAGCCGCGGGTCTGAAGTATGGAGCGAAGCCTTCTTCTGTTCTGACCTAAAAATCACATTTATAGTGGCTCTCTGCGGCGCCAGCGCCGGGCGCTGGGTTAACCTAATTTTTAAACTGTGTACCACGTCATCCTGCTAACTCACTGTTCCTGGCGCCGGGCGCTAGGCCATTTTTTTTTTTCAGCATTTCTGATTTACTTTCTGTTGCTTTGTTTCTTGTCCGTTTCGAGCCCAGGTGCCTCTAAACTTTGTAAAACACATAAATGAACCATTTTGGAGTAAAATTATGGAGTTAAAGCACATAAATCTATAATTAACTTTCACCCAAAATAATTCAAAACATTATAAATCTAGAGTTTTGGCAAAAATCAAGATGCAAAAAGGGCTAGAATAGAGGCTAAAATATATGAAAAATTGCATGTTATCAATCTCGACAAAAGAAAATCTACTACAGGCTATTTGTTTACCCTTACAGGTGAAGGTGTAAGCTGGATGTCAAAACTGCAAATTGTTGTAGCTTTATCTACTACAGAAGCAGAATATATGGCAGCTACACAAGCTTGCAAAGAAGCTATATTGATACAACAGTTACTGGAGGAACTCGGGCATAGACAAGAGAAGATTACTCTGTTTTGTGACAGTTAGAGTGCCTTGCATATTGCAAGGAATCCAGCTTTTCACTCTAGGACAAAGCACATAGGCGTTCAATATCACTTCGTTCGCGAAGTAGTAGAGGAAGTGAGTGTGGATATGCAAAAGATTCACACAAAGGAGAACCTAGCAGATGTGTTGATGAAGCCAGTAAATGCTAACAAGTTTATATGGTGTCGATCCTCACATGGCCTATAAAAAACGTAAACAATGCAAGAATGGCAAGTGCAAGAATGGATAGTAAAAATAAAAGCATGTGAAGACATGATTAAAATCAAAGTCTTTAAGTGAGAGATTTGTGAGGTGGGACTCGAGGTTAAGTTACAATTAATAAAAGTTGCAACCAAAGGAAGTAATTTTTACCAAAAGAAAGAGGAGCGGGTCCCATATTTTGAAATTTGCAATTTTGAAGACAAATTGAACTTGCTTTGCTGCAACCACTGAAAGAATAGTTCTCATTTTGTTGCGATGAGCTCATTTCTTGCGTAATTGAAGAAGGGAAGTGCTCTATAAATAGAGCTCTTCTCCTCTCCTTCAATTCATCCCAAAATCCATTCACATTCCTTCCTATAACTTCTACTTATAATTTCTAGAGAGAAATAGTAAGTCATTTTATTCCTATTAATAGAGAGAGTAATAATTGTTCTCTCCTATTACTATTGAGAATAATTGTAATTACTATATTCTTTCTAGTGTGATCCCTCTTTCACTTACCCGTAGACGTAGCCTATATAGGGTGAATCACGTAAATTCTTGGTGTTCATTTCATCTTCATTTTTTTTTCTTATTTCAATTGCATTGCAAGTCAACAATTTCGATTTGCAATTTCCTAACAGAGGCAAAGTCAATAAGCATAGGCAATTTTAGTGTATCGATGCATTTACTCATTCTCTCATTCTAATACACTATGAGCTCTTTATTCATTAAACTCTTCGTCTTCCTAACTGGATGCATTAGGAGCAAATTCACTAAATTCTAATGAATCTGCGCATTACAAAAATTTTGATAAAAAAAGATAAAGCCATTAAGATGTCAATATTAATATAACTGTCTTTACAACCACTATTATTTTTTATTTATGAAAATTAAATCAACTTTTTGCACACTATAGATGTATTTTTCCTAAAAATAAATTACTTATGTTTTTTAACTGTCTGTCTGTCAAATTATTAATACTGAAATCACAATTTGCGTCAGAGCAGAACGTTAACTTATCTTTATTTGGTCTGATATGATTTAAAACCATATTGTTTTGCTCATTTTCCATCAAAATGGTTATCTACTTGAACATATTTTACATATCATTTTAATGCTGACTTTGACATACATATCCACTTAGATGATAAGTAATCCCAAATAAAAATTCAAAATTCAAAATTTGCCACTCTTTTGATTAATGGATATGTCACTATTCTGTCATTTGCTGTTTTTTTGGTATTTTTATGAGAAAAGATTTACATGTGAGCATTTAAGTCACAAAATCTACTACATTATAAGGTTGCCTTCATTCAAACAAAAAAATCAAATATTCAAGGTCAACAACTTACAAAATGAGATACTGATAATATTACTAGATACAATTCATCCTCTACAAAGACAACTTCAAAGATAGCAGAGCCACTTTGTTCATGAAAGTAAATTTATAATGTAAAGTAATCCCTCATATGAGCCAATGCTTACATAGCAAATGAAACCTAATTAATTCATGACAAAAAGCTTAAACTTAAAATGTAGCAAATGCATAAAGAAAAGAGACACTACAGAGGATATGAGAGAGCGATGTGTTTTGGATTCTCTTTTTCAACATAAAATCTCAAAAAGAAGAGCATCTGCAATTAAAATACTACTTTATAAATGGAAGAAGAGCCAACGTCAAAGCAGATGATGAGATTAACGATGCTCTAAGTATGCTGAGACCCTGCAAAACCAAATAATCAAATGAGAAGGGTTTTCATGTCTTACCATACTACAACAACTTGATCAACCGCACACATTTTTTAAAACAAAACCCATCTAAATAACAAATCTACCACAAAGACTTTTTTAATAAAGAAAAAAGAAAAATTGTGGTCATAAAAAAGTTATCTTTGGACATTTTCATGTGCTTATATATCTTTGTCATACCTCTTTCGGTCCAATGGTAATGACCCTTTCCTCCAAGTCTGGAAAAGGGATCTTTGATACCTTCGGTAATGAAGTAGCAGCAAAGCAACTAAAGGGTGTCAAAGTCAAGTCATCTGTCACCATAAATGATGCTCCCTTCAAAGATCCACTTGGATTTGAGGATTTAGCATCCAACAAGGTCAAAGGTGCATATACTTCACCAAAGAAATCACAATAATACTCTCGTAAATTAGTTAGACAAGTTTGACCACTTTTGGTAAAACATGAGTAATTTGGAGCGGTGGCTTCATCTATTGGTAATATCATGTTTTGGAATTTAAACTGTGAAGCGATCTGAGGTTTGATGAGCATTTTCTTAATTTCTTCAGACCTCAAATGTCTGTCTACATGCAAATCAGACAAACTCTTGAACAAATTATCAAAGCAATTCAAAACAGAGTTCCCTTGTAACAAATTCAACACAGCTCCTAATGGGAGGGTCAGAAAACCGAGAAGGAACTCCGCGAAGTCCTCATCAACACGAGCAAACAATACCTTGTTCTTTGATTTTTGAAATACTACTATCACCTTCATACACTTACTATTTTCTGTTGGTTCTGGCACGGTACCATTAATCTCCAAGGGTAATAAGCTTTCAAGATCAAAGTCCTTTTGAACCTCTTTCTTTTGGAAGAGAAGGTCTGTCAATGGAGTCTTAGATGTTAAGGCAAACTTCAATAAATCCACCATCTGCAATGGATTAGTAAATACTATTAGTCGAAATAGATTGAAGTTGAACTTCGATAAAATAAAATAGCATACTACAATGATTGAAATTCAACTAAAATAAAATGAAACTAAATTTTTTTAAAAAATTATTATGCATGTGGATGGAATACTCACCTGCTTCGGGTCAACATTGACAGTAATGTTTTCAACTGAATGTATATCCTCAATTCCAAGACTCTTCCAGAATCCAACTATGGTCGATTCTAGAATATTAGCATTCACTTTCAGATCATCAGAAACTGTAAAAACTGCCAATTCATTAACATAACCTTTATTTTTCCCGCTTAAAAGCGATCTGTCAAGGCTAATCTCTCGATTCATCAGTGTCCCACAACTGCATCGTTTGTTCTTGAATGTACTAAAGAGTCCACCACTTTGCTGACGAACGCAGATCAGTCTCTCGCATACAAAATACTTAATAGGCGGCGTATCGTCAATGTTGAGTTTCGGATTTTGGTGAGACTCCATTGAACTCCTCGGCCAAAGCAGCATCTCCTTGCAAGTCTCAGTCGAGAAATGCTTCTCCTCCAAATCAGCCACACTCTGGTACAAAGAACTCAAGCTTCCAAACCTCACGGGCTTCAAATTTGAGTCCTTTTTCACGATTCTGGCAATAGTTCCCAATGGCAGAGTTAAGAAACTAAAGAGAGCATCCACAAAGTCGTTCCCTGCCTCTGCAGATAGCACTTTGTTTTTCTCTTTGTCCACCAAAAGCTTCAATGAAACTTGCGCCTCTGCCATGGCCAGTGGCGTATCCAAGACCCCTCGATCAGGGGGGCAAAATTTTCATTCTTTTTTTTTAATCTGATAGTAATTTTTTTAAATTAATTTTAATTTATTGCTCATTTGATAATAATTTCCTTTTAAAAAATATTTTTATTACAAAAAAAAACGTTCTTCTTTTGAATCTTAATAGTATAATCAATTAACTAATTTGATATAATTAGATCTACGTATAAAAATCACAAATTTCAAGCTTTTACGAAGAGGTCTTTAATAATGGAATGATAAATTAACCATTATCAAAAAAATTTCATAAAATTGACTTTATAAATATGTTACTCATGATCATAATTGTATAATCAATCAACCAATTTGATAGAATTAAACTAATGTACAAAAACTTCAAATTTCAAGTTTTTACAAAGAGGTCCCTAATAAGGGAATGATAAATTAACCATTATCAAGAAAAAATTTCATGAAATTGACTTCACAAATATGTTACTCATGATCCTAATTGTATAATCAATCAACTAATGTGATAGAATTAGACTTACATACAAAATTCCTAAATTTCAAACTTTTACAAAGAGGTCCCTACAAAGAAATGAGAATTAACCATCATCAAGAAAAAATTTCATGAAATTGACTTTACAAATATGTTACTCATGATCCTAATTACATAATCAATTAACTAATTTAATAGAAATAGACCTATGTACAAAAACTCTAAATTTCAAATTTTTACAAAGAGGTCCCTAACAATGAAATGAGAAATTAACCATCTTCAAGAAAAAAATTTGTGATTCTAGCGAGTGGGGGTCTTATAACTGTGAGCAGCAGAGTGGGATTGAGTCACTGAAGATGTTCAAAAAATATTAAGGGGGTTCAAAAAAAAATAAGGAGGGGGGTCAAAATAAAAAAAAAATTTTTTTACATGGGACTTTTTAAATTTCAGGGGGTGCAGCTGCACCCCCTGGCTCTAACGTGGCTCCGCCACTGGCCATGGCTGATACCACTCAGAACAATTACAATCGCACGAGAGAGATGAAATTTTTTTTTTTATCCTAAAGCGTGACTTAGCTACGCTACTCTTATTTAAAGGCATGATGTGAAATTGTGAATCATTTTTGTTAATATTTTTACTTTTTAAAAGTGAGTGACTCATAAAGCAAAAAGACAGCGATGGCAGTGGGGTGCATTGGAGTAATGTATCCTGGATTGTGTTATATGGATATGACTTGTGTGATGAATGGTATAGATTGTGGTTGATGATGCGATCTAATTACTCAGAATTCAATTGCAAGCGGTACATGATAATATATATATATATATATATATATATATATATATATATATATATATATATATATATATATATATATTTTATAAGATTATTTATCACCGAGTATTTTATACGAAACCCTCTTTTATGAGCCCCTTGCGTTTATTTAAAATGCTAAACCCTGATTCAAATACAATCACAGGAAAGAGATGAAACTTTATTTTGATCCTATGTATGAAAATTATATGGCTACTTCTCTCTTGGAACTCTTCATAACTATCTCTTCGCCTATGTACTATTTTTCCATAATTCTTAATAATATGTAAATGCACTGATAAACTAAAATTTACTTAGTTAGGCCTCTTCGTTACTCTTACATTTTAATCTCTTAATTACTCTCCATCATCTTTAGTTTTCCACTCTTTTTTTTTTTTTTAAAGTTACACTCTTTTTCTCTATAAAAAAAGTACTTCCAATGATAATATTATTTTTTATGAAAAGTGTAAACTTTTAAAATTATAATTTTTTAATTTTTGTTCCAATGTAAAATCTGTTATTTATATATCCAAAATTATAAAGTTGATTTAATGTAAACTCTAAAGTATTATGTATTCTTTATTAATCAAAATATATTAAATACTTGTTTTATTATTTAAATAACAAATAATTTATATATAAAGTCATTTTGGTTAAATAAATATAACTGTTTTTTTGGCTGCAAGTGGTACATTTTAATTTTAAAAAAACGAAGTACAAAAAAATCTGAAATCTTTAAATTTACGTATTAAGAAAAAAAAATTTCATCAAGCACATAAATGATCAAGCTTTACAGTCATTACCATGCTTTCGAAACGCCCGAGGAAGATACTTTCTAAGCAACAAAGAGAAAGAAAGCAAAGATTACTAAAATATGTAGACCTAGATTTACTAAAATTTTTTTAAACTATTATACCAAATATTGATGTCATAAAAAAATTAAGATTTACTAGTAATTTTTTTTTTACTTTAAGATAGCCTTTGTGCTAAGATTAGTAAAAAGTAATTATATACAAACAATTGAATATCTTTTACTAAAAAGATATACGATAAAAAGATATACGAGATTATAACAGCAATTCTTAACTTAATAATGGCAATTAAAATAACTGCTAGTATAAGTTTTAGCAACAATTTTCATTATTTGTAGTAGTAATTTTAACTATTGTTATATCTCATTTTTTTAGTAGCAACTGTATTAAATGTTCTTCAAATATTTATATAAAATTTTATTTTGTAATACTAATAAAGTTAAATCTAATAGAAGAGATTAGTATCACAAACACAAATTCAAATTTTTATAATGAGAAATGTTTATATTTAATATTATCAGTTCTACGAGTAAATAAAAAATTGCACTTAATTTACTTCAATGTTTTTTGTTGGTAATTTTAAAAGTTCAAGAATTTATCTGTATGATTCAAAGTTCGAGAAAAAAATTGCTCACAAAGGATACTTTTGATTCAAAGTTCCAAAAAATTGCACTGATTGCTCAAAAAACTTTAATTGTGATTCATATAAGAAATTAGATCTAAGTTTTTTTTTGCTTAATTTTTTATAGGTATTATTCATTAAAGATAATCTTGTTCGAAATACTGTTGAGTGCTAAATATAAACACTTTAGGAATAAAGATTTAAATTGTAATTCGCCACTTGTGAGAAATTAGTTCCTTATATTAAATTTAATCTCTTTGAATGAAAGTTAACTTATTTGATAGAAAGTAAAATAAAGGAGATATTTTTATCACAGTGAGTGAAATATTAAAAAGAATGAAAATGTAATATTTAAAACTGATTGATGTAATTTATAATTAGAATATTTTCCTCAGAAAATGTTCTTGTAAAAGGAATGTGAAATGAAATTGAGAGTTTGCATTGTCTTTTTCACCAATATATTGATTTACAAGACAATGCTTTTTAGGAACCAAACCATTCCTTTTGACGTAGATCTAGCAATTGAGATTGGAGGCCAATTGGTGTTGAATACTTCATTATGAAGGCATATAAATTAACTAATGCATGTACCTTTTTGCTGGCCATAAGAAAGAGAAGAAGAATGCTTTATCAGGATTCAGGAGTGACTGTCTTTCTTTGGGCTAAAAGATACATTTTGACGTAGACCTATAAAATGAGGAGAACAATTGGTTTTGGATGCTTAATTGTGAAGGCATATATATAATATAGTAGTGCATGTATCTTCATTTCCTGCCAATAAGAAACACAAAGAAGAATGCTTTTTTTAGGAGTGCCTATGATCCTTCTTTCAGGGCTACGCTTTATTTGAGTTGCGATTAAGAAACAGTTAAGGATTTTCTCTGCACATAAGTTGACACATAGTAGGTTGAGCTTGTTCAGCCAAGTTGAATTGCTAAAATGTCAATCCACTTAAAACAGAGTTAATTTGGTTCCACCTATAATAATTTTATTTATAAAACAATGTTATTTGTTGGGTGATTATTTTTTCAAATAAAATAAATAAGCTGCTTGACCGACAAGTAATCATCATCAGTTGTACAACAAAATAATGCTGATTGCTTAAGTGTCAATATAAGTGATCTGACTCAGATATTCGACAAAAGTTAGCTATTCGACAAAGACGAATTCGACAAAAGAGAGTAACGATGGATGTCTCTAAAAACGTTTATCTACGACTGTCAAAGTGAAGTAGTCGAAAGCACATTATTCGACAGGCAAAATTAGATAATCGATGGACAAGTAAGTCTAAGGATGTCAAAGAAGAGGGTATGTCTAGGTAACTTGGTTGTTGAATGTCAAAGGCAAGAGAAGATGTCATATGGAAGCCGTCGAAGACCGTTACACCAATTCAAAATAGTTATATTGAACATATAAATTGTCACTTACGTGGCTTAGGATAATGGTTTAAGTAGGTTAAGGTAATGGTCAATGCATGCAAACCATCACATACGTGGCAATTAAATAGATACACAATTACTTCGGTCATTTGTCTATAAATACCGAGTTAATTGTTGTAAAAAAGGTTGACAACTCTTGATTAAAAATCCTAACATCTCAAACAAGTAGATTAAAAGATCAACATCAAAGTATGCTTTCCACTTTACATTTCAGTCAAATTTAATTCAAGTCCTTTATTTTTTCAGTCCTTTATTCTCTTTCGTTTACCTTCCAACAATTTAATCGATTTTATTTAAATACTTTCTTTTACTCGCTTTCATTTACATTCTGCACTTTAATTTTCTTATCTTTATATTTTTGTACTTTACATTCTTTTATTTACTTTCCACCGTTTACCTTCTGCAGTTACCTTTTTCATGCACTTTACATTCTGCAACTTGCTTTCCTGCAATTTTATCGTTTTCATTTAACTTCTGCAAAAAGCTTGTTTTCAGGCCTCATGATCTTTTATACAAAACTTGTCAAAGAATTAGCACTCAACACGTTTGTTCTTTTAAACAAGATTACTGCATAAATTTAAAAACACAATTATTCTCGATAGAATCAAGTATTTGTTGTTGGATTTGGCCTTCGATCAACGATCTCTGTTAACAAATTGACACATAGGAAATTTGTTGTCAGATTCTGTTTAGACCAAAAATCACCGTAAAAAAATTGGCACACCTGGTTGGACGAGTTCTGAATAACTTGTTACATGTATGCATTTGAGAAGTAGTAAATTCATACCTTATTTTTCTCACACTCACAATTTTGAAATCATGACTTACGCAAATGGCTCTAATCAAGTGACAAGTTCACTAATTGTCGTAACCACGACAAACGTGCCAGTAATTACAACAATTGCTAATCCTATAGACGTTGTACCAAACGTATCCCTTTCGAGAAATCCCATATTGGAGCAAGTGTCTGGATCGACACCAGTGTCACCAAGTTAAGTAGGCAGTCAAACAACAAGGTTTGTGCCTCATTATGGATTACCTCAAGGGTATGTTCCTCCTATGATGACTCAACTTGGGATTGGAAGTCAGTTAGGTAATCCCATGTGTCAGATGACTCAAAGCCAAGCAATAAGTTTTACATTGGCAAATATGGCAGAAACTAGTACTCCCTCTGTGTTCCAATAGGAAAGACTGAATTTGGGACCTGTATTCCTAAATATATTGAGGGACATGCCAAATATTATCGCTACATCCACTATAATTTCATTGGTTAATATTCGACAGCAGATGGACAAAAGTAATCATGAAATGGTGAGTTTGTTGACACAACAAATGAGTATCGTACTAAAGCATTTAATGAAAATTACAAATAATGCATGTATTTGCATTACAAATGGATAAACTAACTCAAGCCTTGGGTATTGTTGTGCTTGAAAATGTCCAACCAGAACAAGCGATTATGGCCAAAATCAACTAAACAATGTAATACAAGGGCAAGACCAACCTCAACCACAGTTGAGACACGATCAAGTACAAATGTTGCGTCAGAACGTGCCACAGGTAAATAATGCTGTAAGAGAGTTTTGACAAAACCTCATGGAGAACCAAGTCGAATGTAATGTGAACCAAGTTGTGAACAAGTCCTTAATAGATTTAGCTTCAATGTAGGCTATACTAATTAGTCGTATTTCGCTTCAGCATTCTTTGATTAGGTTCAATAGGCAGAATTGCCTATAGAAATGGTTAAGGTTCCTAAATTGTCCAAGTTCGCTAGGGAAAGTGGTGAATTGACCGTCGAATACATTGCAAGGTACACTATCTAAATGGGAGATCTAGCGACAGATGAAAGATTTAAAATGATATTCTTTCCTAGTTTCCTCATGAAAAATGCCTTTTCTTGGTTCTCGACACTGAAACCAAATTCTATTAATTCGTGGGCACAAATGGAGAGAAGCTTCCATGACCAATTCTTTAGAGGGGACCTAAAAGTTGATCTAAAAGATTTGCTTAATATTAAAAGACTATACAACGAATCTGTTAAGGATTATTTGGCAAGATTCAGGCAAATAAGGAGTAGATGTTTCACTTCAATTCCTGAAACTGAAATCGTTAAGATAGCTATCAGGGACCTAGATTATTACATTAAGAAAAAGCTTGTCAATTAGCATCTAGTTGATCTTGCTCAATTGAGGGGCAAAGTTCGACAGGTAGAACAATTGAAAGTTGAAAAGATGAAAATGCAAAAGAAATTCCTCAAGAGAGAAAAAATAAATTAATCAGAATGAAAGAATCCGATGAAGAAGATAAGGACAAAGATTATGATGCAAATCTCGCCGAATTAAAGAATGAACCTCCTTATGTTTGTCAAGCTATAAAGAAAAAATGAGCTATGTTAATAGAAAAGTATACACGTTTGACGTGACTAAAGCTAAACAAATTTTTGACATTTTATTGAAATAAAAATAGATAAAATTGTCTGATTATCATAGGTTTTTATAACCTGATGAAATTAAAGACCAAAAATATTGTAAATTTCATAAAGTATTTGATCATGTGACTAACAAATGTGTACATTTTAGGGACTTAATCCAAAAGGTTTTGTCTGAAGGAAGATTGAAGTTCGCTAATAAAAAGATAGACATGAAGATTGACACTAACCTTTTTCTGACAAGTGTAGCTGAGATCTATAGTCAAATTTCCCTAAATATTGGCATGGTCGATATAAAAGGGAAAGGGAAGACATATGCTGAAATAGACTTAGATGAGTTGCATATAAATAATGACCCTATGATAGATGATTTTGACATATATCAAAAGCTGTGGGAAACTTATTAAGAGTTTATGTTCAGGAAGAGAGAAAAGTAACAATCAAAATGTGTCCGAGATATGTCTTCTTATATAACCTGGAGGTAATAGAAGCACATCGGAAGGCAGTAGCCCATTCTAAATCACTAGAAGATCAGAAAAAAAAGATAGACCTTCATGTAATAAGCCAAAACCGTCCCACACATAAAAAACTCAGCCACAACAGATGGCTAGGGCAAATCTTAGTGGTCGGTAGGCTGGAAACCCGAAGGAATCAGTCGGGAGTAGTAATCCAAGTTCTCGAGACCACATCTAACGTGTCAGAACATGAGTGGCACTTGCAAATGTAAAGGTTGGCTAGTAGATTAAGGACTCTGTAATGGCAAACAAAAATTATATCAAGAGGAGTAGATTCCAGAAGGATAAGCCTTTCTGGAATGAAGATCATCGACATAGCAAGGTAGTGTCATTTAGTCAAAGAAATCCTGAAACATTTGGTTGATTGTTGTCGAAAAGCCAGAAATGGAGGTAGTAGAGGTATAGACAAGCACAGAAAATAAGAGCATTGGCAGATGCACTCCTAATCAAAGAAGAACCATCAGGGTCAAGGACAAAATGTTTGGTAGTCAAAAATAAACTAACAGTCCAAAATACTAAAGCAATCCGACAAGAAACTCCCAATTCACATAAGGAGAATGCACAGTCGTAGCCAAACCTTTTGAGTGCATGGCCAGAAGCAGAGATTGCAAAGGCATGAAAATCGATGAAACCGAAGCCTTTGAAATTAGAAATTGATAAAAGTATACATTTCTCCCTTCCCAAGAAAAGCTAGCTTGTCAGACTGGTAGAAGCTGAGGAAGCCACTAAAGATAAAAGAAAACAAGTGGCTATGTTGGAGGTGAAAGACTATGAAGATTGGTCTCATAAAGAGATCAAGACAATCTTGGAGGATCCCACAATCGACATAAAACAAAAGAGAAACTCTTGCCAAAGTTAAACAAGAGGGGAAACTTGTCGAGTTCAAACCTGAATGTCATGTGACAGACATAGATTTGTTGACCGACAAGGTTATTGAAGCCCTTAATGATCCCAAAGACCCTTTGGGTCTCAATGATGAAGAAGAGTTTGATTTGGACTTTGAAGTCTATGTAGCCAAGTTGGACAAGTTGCTAAACAGAGCTGCCTGGAGCATTATGAAGCACCTTCAAATCATCATATATCAGATAAATAGTGTACCTCTTCACAAAAACACCATATATTGGAGCCTCTACTTTGGAAGAATCTTCTTCATGCACTAGAAAATAATAAATGATATTTTATTATATTATAATTATACACTTTCTGGAAAATAATTCCAATTAGGACCATTGTAGTACTAGACTATTTTGTTAGGTACTCGAACATAATTTGAATCAGAATCAAGAATGTATTGAAAGAAGAAAAACAAAACATGCCATAGTAACAACTTGCATTTATTGCAAATAAATGCAAGCGAATCTCCACTTTTTTTTTTGGGAAGTGAAGTGGAATGAAGTATTCAATTCATTGCCTTTACCCTCTTTTCTTCAGGCATCTTTCCCTGTAATTGAAGAGTTAGCTAGTAGTTAAAAATACTGACTCTATTTTATTTATTTGATTCAAATTAAAAGGTGTGATTTAAAAAAGAAATAAATATGTTTTTAATCTCTTTACTTTAAGTTTAATCTTTTAATTTTATTTTGTTTCACTTATCAAAATTTTAATTGAGCTTCAACAGCTTGCGCTAAAGCTTTAGTATATTGATTCTGACTTCAGTGTGTTTTAAGCTTTACTATTGAGCTCTTGCTTGAGCAAATTTTCAGCACATGATCATTTTAGTGCTTGTTGCCACTCTATCCTCTTATTAAGCATATCTTACTATATCATTACTAATTGATTCAAATGGTTCAATAATTGTTCCCTTTAAGAAAGGTTAAGAGTTTGAATCTTGTTAATGAAAAAAACAATTAATGCCAAAAAACTTTACATATCTATAATCTGACCTCACTTGAACTGAATTGGATTAGTTAAGGCTTAGTGAATTTTCAAATGCCAGTGGTTTTAACCCAAAAAAAAAGAAAAAAAGCATATCTTATTGTACTGTCATTTGCTACTTTGTTGTTTTGGTATTATAATAATAGAAAAGTTACAAGTTAGCATGCATTATAGTAAAAAAAGTCTACTCCCACCCTTCCACTACTAAAACTGTTGGAAAAAATCCCATTACCTCTTTGAAAATTACCTTGCCGCAAATAAATCAATGAAATAAGATGGAACAGAAACACAATCACAACACAAGAAAAATAACGTGAAAACTCTACAACTGAAAAAAACTAAGACTGTTGTCAAAGACAATTAGAAAAAAAAACACTATGTAAAAATTTCTACAATACGCAAAAATATCTTTCAAATACTCGGCATCCCAATACACCAAACACTCTTAAGCAAGTATTTAACTAACACCTTTCAATACCTAAAACAAGAGTATAAAGGAAGAATTAAATACAAGCTAATGTTCTTGTATTGGTGCAATTATAAACTAAGGCCTTGGCTCTATTATATAGCCTTGGTACCTCCTCCTACTTTGTTATCTAAGCAATGTGGGACTAGTATCTCTCATCCTTGGTTTTAACTTAAGTAATTTGGGACTTTATTTTTCAATCAATTCCAAAAATCTCCACCTTGATTGAAAAATAATTACGTTTTCCCCTTTATTGTCTACACTAACAATCATAGCTAGAAGAACTATCATACTCCACCATAAATGAGTATATCTACCTAGAATTAACCAATTATAGGAATTTCACCTCGACACATGTCAAAAATCCTTGCTAAAAAATTTATGGTGCAACCTCCAATGTTGGCTTTCCTTAGAAGTTCATCAACCATCAACATCATTCCACCACACATCTTGCATCAATGCCAACTAATGCCCATGTGCAATTGTGGACCCCCTAGCAACTTATCCTCTTATATGGCAACACAGACATGCCATGAGGATATAGACTTCTCACTTTTCAAATAATGTCATCCTTCCCCAAAATGAGAGAGACAGAACTAGCATCTACCTCGAAGTTTTGTGTCGAACCTGCTCCACATTTTTCCTTGTGTAACCCAGATTGTATCAACACATCCTTAACTTGAACTTGCCACAAGCCAAAATTGATCCTGTCATCAAAATTTTCTATGTCAAATCTCATCGAGTTGGAAAATTTGATACTACAACTGTATACTAGAATAGTGAACACAACTGTAAACAGTATCACACTTCGTTCCAGCAACCCAACAACAAAGCAACCAATTATAATTCCCAAGCAACCAGGAACAATTTATTTCTGATTATGGAAGATCAGACAAAACTGCAACTATAAGAGCATACTAAGAACTTAACATGTGATAGAATCATAGGCTTTGAAACCACTTGTTGGGAAAAACCCAATTTTCCCTTTGAAAATTACATTACTGCAAATAAACCAGAGAAATAAAATAGAACAGAAACACAATCATAACACAAGAAAAATAATGTGAAAACTCCAAAACTAAAGAAAAAACCACAACTGTTGTCAAAGACAAAAAAAAAAATACTATGTGAAAATTTATACAACACATAGAAATTTCTTTCAAATACCCGACATCCCAATACATCCAACACTCTCAAGCAAGTATTTAATTAACACTTCTCAATACCTAAAACAAGAGTATAAAGGAAGAATTAAATACAAGCCAATGTTCTTATATTGGTGCAAGTATAAACTAAGGCCTTGGCTTCATTATATTGCCTTGGCATCTCCTCCTACTTTGTTATCCAAGCAATGTGAGACTAGAATCTCTCCTCCTTAGTAACTAAGTAATGTGAGACTCTATTTTTCAATCAAATCCACCAAAAGTCAATTTTTTTTTTACAAAATTAATAAAAATCAGACTTAAGACAATTTTTTTTTTCGTAAAATTAACAAAAATTAAACTTTTGGTGGCGATTCAAAAAGCCAATTTTTTGGGTAAAATTAAAAAAAATTAGACTTAAGACAATTTTTTTAAAATGAACAAAAAAATTGGACTTTTGGTTTTTTTGATATTAACAAAAATTAGACATAAGACATTTTTTTGGGGTAAAATTAACAAAAATCAGACTTTTGGTGGCGACTTCCATAGTTGTCACCAAAGGTCAATTTTTTTGTTGTTGTAAAATTAACAAAAATCATACTTAAGACAACTTTATTTAAAATTAATAAAAATATGACTTTTGGTGGCTAGTCAATTTTTTTTGTAATATTAACAAAAATTGGACTTAAGACAATTTTTTTTTGGTAAAATCAACAAAAATCAGACTTAAGACAATTTTTTCTGTGGAATTAACAAAAATTAAATTTTTGGTGGTGACAAAAGTTATTTTTAACAAATTATATGTATATATAAATAAATAATTATAATTTTTCTTATCTCTTAATCTATTAGTAATAATATATTTATTTTTTGTTAAGTTAGATATTGTTCCATTTTTATTTTGTGACTAGCCAAGGCCCGCATGGGTCGAATAGGTTTTCAGTCGATCTATCGGGCCAATCCGAGTTCAAAAATAATGGCGAGTAACTTTTGGTGGCGACTTTCAGAGTCACCACTAAAGGTGAGCTTTAGGGGCAACTAAAGTCGCCACCAAAAACCTTTTTTAGGAGTAAATTTTATTTTTGTAACAAAAATGACTTTTAAAGGCAACTGTAGTTGTCACTAAAGGGTGACTTTTGGTGGCAACCCATTTAGTCTCTATCAAAACTTTCAGCCACAAGCTTTTACTAACAAATTTAGTCATCACTAAATGTCACAACCAAAAATCTTTGGTGGTGACTTTTATACTGTTGCCACCAAAAGTCAATTTTTTTTATAGTGTATGTCACAAGCTAAGTATATGTTTGAAAGTGAGCAACCAAACAAGCAAGTGTAATATTAAAGTACAACAACTTATAAAAAAGTTACTGAATACATTTCTTTTTTGACAAAGAAAACTTCAATGAAACTTGAGAGTAATTTAAAGATAGCAAAGCGAATTTCTTGATGAACGTAAATATATAATATAGATTAATCACCCATATGATACAATGCTTTAGAGACTTTCTTAATTTTCCTTCTTCAAAAGAAATTCTCAGAAAAACAAAAAAAGCAATTAATCTACTTTCAGCTCGTCTTATCTCTTTATCCTTTGTATGAATGGACTAAGATCCAATTTTAAGGTAGATGATGAGATCAAAGAAGCTCTAAGAGCATCTCTAATGGTAGTTTTTAAAGAGTTCTTAAATTTAAGAACTTGTTTTTATTTTGGTTCACTATTGAAATTTGTCATGTTAGCTGCCATATATAAGAACGATTTTTATATAAGACCTAATCAACCAATTGCAACCTAGTCTGATAGCTCGACCTGGATCAGACTCGGCCATGGTCACGGGGTCCTGGGTCAACCATGTTGGGCCAGTCCGAGTCTAATAACAATTCATAGTTGTCGCCAAAGTTGAATTTGGATGGTCATTAATTATTTTAATTAATCTTTGCTTTCAAAGTTTATGATTCAGTCAACCAACAAGTTGTTTGGTTGAGGTGGTAACTCTCTGTAAAGGGAGCAAAACAAGTTCGAATTTTGAGAATCATACTTGTTAAAAGAGCTTTAACTCTAAACACTCTCGACCTAACAAAGATTAATCCTAAGCCTAATGCAGCTTGATAATATATACTTTAGGTTCTCACAACAAAAAAGAAAATCTTCATGTGCTAATTAACTTTTCCCATTCTAAATTTACTTCGTCATACATAAATTCAATGAATAAAATCTCATTTTAGTCCTTCAAAGATGTCCCTTTTTTCAAATTGATCCATCACAAATTTTTATTTTCAATTTGGCCCCTCACAAATCTAAACCTTTTGATTTTGCTCCCTCACAAATTTTTATTCTCAATTTAGTTCCTTACAGATGCAGACACTCCCAATTTGATCCATTCAAACGTTCCCTAAAATTGTATTGGTTACACCCCTTGTGTTTTTGTGTCTCATATTTCCCCTTGCTTAATATATATATATATATATATATATATATATATATATATATATATATAAATACTAATTTTTTTAATTAAAACTCAGATGTAATAACATATACATATTTTTTGGTTTATGACGAACAAGAGTTTGAAGCACTGATGCTTACTAAACTAAAACTACCCATATCGTCCAGTATTTGCCACTCTTTTGATTAATGGATATCTCACTGTTCGTTTTTGTCATTTGCTATTTTGGTATTTTTATGAAAGATGAGTTACATTTCATGATTTCAACATTTAAGTCACAAAATCATCAACATTATAAGGATTCAAACAAGAAAATGAAATATTGGAGGTCAACAACTTACAAAAAGAGATACTGATAATATTGAGATACATTTCATCCTACACAAATAAAACTTCAATGAACATTTGTATTTTAAAGATAGCAGAGAGACTTTCTTCATGAAAGTAAATTTATAATGTAAATTAGTCCCCATAAGAGCCAATGCTTAAATAGCAATGAAACCCAATAAATTCCTGACAAAAAGCTTGAACTTGAAATGTGGCAATTGCATAAAGGAAAGAGAAACTATAGAGGAAATGAAAGAGTGCTGGATTCTAGATTTTCTTTTTCAACATATAATCTCGAAAAGGACAGAATATGCAATTAATATTCTACTTTCATTGAGGCTTCTCTCGTTGCCCTTTCTATGAATGGACGAAGACCCAACGTCAAAGCAGATGATGAGACTAAAGAAGCTTTGAGTATGCTAAGACCCTGCAAGACCAAATAATCATATGAGAAGTGTTTTCATGTCTTACCATACCACAACAATGTGGTCAACCATACACATTTTTTTTAAAAACAAACTCATCTCATTAATAGACCTACCATAAAAGACTTTTTTAATAAATAAAGAAAAAATGTGCTCATAAAAAAAGTTACCTTTGGACATTTTCGTGTGCTTATATATGTGATCAACCATAAAAAACAAACTCATTGAGATATCTACCATAAAAGACTTTTTTAACAAATAAAGAAAAATTGTGCTCATAAAAAAGTTACCTTTGGACATTTTTGTGTGCTTATATATCTGTGTCATACCTCTTTCTGTCTAATGGTAATGACCCTTTCCTTCAAGTCAAGAAAAGGGATCTTTGATTCATTAACTAATGAAGCAACATCGATGGAACAAAAGGGTGTCAAAATCAAGTCATCTGTCACCACAAATGATAATGGTCCTTTGAAAGATCCACTTGAGAATTCAGCATTGAATAAGGACAAAGGTGCATATACACTGAGAATAAATTGACTGTCGAAATGAGGTTTGCAACTATACTCTTGTAAATTAGTCATATAAACTTGAGAATAAGTGGGTTCGTTCATTGATGAGGTTCGCATCATTTGTATATAACAAGAGTAACTTGACTTCATCTATCGGTAATATCATGCTTTGGAATTTAAACTGTGAAGCGACCTAAGATTTGATGAACATTTTCTTAATTTTTTCAGATCTCAAATCTCTATCTACTTGCAAATCCAAGCAATTGAAACTAGAGTTCCTTTGGAAAAAATTCAACACGGCTCCCAATGGGAGGGTCATAAAACTATGAAGGAAATCTGTGAAATCCTCTTCAACATGAGCAAACAATACCTTGTTCTTTGATTTTTGAAGCACTACTTTCACCTTCATACGCCTATTATTTTCAATCGGTGCTGCTGGTACGTTACCAATCTCCAAGGAAAATAAGCTTTCTAGGTCAAAGTCCTTTTACCTCTTTCTTCTATAAGAAAAGGTTTGTCAATGGAATCTTCGACGTCAACGGCAACTTCAATAAATCCACCATTTGCAATGAACTAGTAAATGGTATTAGTTGAAGTTGATTGAAATGGAAAAAAAAAAAAGCATACTACAATGATAAATATTCAACTAAACAGCGGGTAACATTGTGCTTGTGGATGAAATGCTCGCCTCCTTTGGGTCAACATTAATAGTAAATTTTTCAATTGAATGCATATCCTCAATTCCACAACTATTCCAGAATCCAACTATGCTAGGATTCACTTTCAGATCATCAGAAAACGGTAAAAACTGCCAACTCTTTAACATAACCTTTATTTTTTCTGCTTAAAAGCAATCTGGAAAGCCTAATCTCTCGATTCATCACTGCCCCACAATTGCATCGTTTGTTCTTGAATGTACTCAAGAGTCCACCACTTGCCTCACAAAGACAGTCTGGTCTCTCGCATACAAAATACTTAATAGGCTGTGTATCGGCAATGTTGATTTTCGGATTTTGGTGAGACTCCATTGAACTCCTCAGCCAAAGCAACATCTCCTTGCAAGTCTCAGTCGAGAAATACTTCTCCTCCAAATTGGCACTTTGGTACAAAGAGTTCAAGCTTCCAACCCTAACGGCCTTCGAATTCAAGGCTGTGTTGACGATTCTGGCAATAGTTCCCAATGGCAATGTTAAGAAGCTAAAGAGAGCATTCACAAAGTCCTTCCCTGCCGTTGCAGAGAAAACTCTGCTGTTCTTTTTGTCCACCAAAAGCTTCAATGAAACTTGCTCCTCTGCCATGTTGTATATCACTTTGAATTAGTCTAGAAGTATGTAAGCTCCGTATGAACTCCTTGTGTCATTTATAGTAGTGATGTAAAAAAAAAGAAAAAAAAAGATAGAACGGTAAAGAATAAAGAAGATGACACTAATTAAGGGATCCGGCTACTAATATCTTATATGAATTACGAAAATTTTTGGGTTGCATCAGCCATTGAGTTTCTGTAGTACAAAGAAACAAGTTACTTCAATTTTTTTTTTGTCTTTTTCATTCCTCCTTTGAATGCTCTTATAAAAGGCTTTTTAATTTTTATTTTTTAGAGCTTTTTAATTTTTTAATTTTTAATTTTTTAATTTTGCAAAAGAAGTCTCTGGCACTGTCTCTTCATTTTTATTTCTTCGTACCGCCTCTTCTCCTTCATTCATTTTATTTTCATCATCCCTGCATCTTTATGTTACTGAGAGTATCAAAGTGTTACTAAACGTAGTTGAATTGAAAATATGATTTCAAAGTATTCCAATTGTGTGCTACACATCTTGAGATGGGATTCTAGAATGAATTGGAGTATAATTTTTTTTAATAAAATAATTTGTATATTTTTTGAGATTTTATGATTTTATAAATTACATACTATATTTTCTTTAATTTTATTGTAGTTTTACATTTTTATGAATTAATATATACATTTTCTGAGATTTTATATTTTAATAAATTAAATACCATATATAATTAAATTCTATTGAGATTTTATATTTTTATATATTAATACAACAACAACAACAACAACAACAACAACAAAGCCTTATCCCACTAATATAAAAGTGGGGTCGGCTACATGGATCGCACGACGCCATTGAGCTCTATCAATGACCAACGCCATTGAGATTTTACATTTTTATATATTAATAAATAAAATAAAAAATAGAGGATGCAGGGAGGATGAAAATGAAATGAATGAAGGAGAAGAGGGGGTATAAAGAAATAAAAATGAGGAGATAGTGCCAGAGACTTTTTTTTTCCAAAAAGAAATTAAAAATTAAAAAAATAAAAATTAAATAATTCTGAAAGGAAAAAACGCCTTCCCACTCGCCACATGGCACGTAGACCACTCCAACGCCTAGATCCAACTTTGGGATATCCATATACAAAAGGAGAGTAAGTTTTGTATTAATTGGTCTTTTTATAATGATTCATCACAACAAGAAAACAATATTTTAGTGACTGTTATTTACCATCAGTCGTTAAAAATAAATTTAACAATAAGTTTTACAATTGCATTGAAAAGTTAACAATGATAATTTTAAAAATTGTCGTTCATGATGGTGAAGTTAACGAAGGTTGTTTTAAGTCGTTGTTAACTTCTGAGAAATAACAACGATTTTCATGAACCATCGTTGTATAATGACAATTTACAGACAATCGTTGTTCTAAAACAACCATTTACAAAAAAAAATTGTCGTTATATAACATTGATTTACAAACAACAATCTATTCTTGTAAAACTATTTTTTTAATTAAATTTTAATTGAAATACTTAACAAATATTTTTAATTATGTTATATATTCTTATAGCATCATATCTTGTAATAATTAAATAATAAATATTTTATTATTATTTTTAATATCATATAATATTACAGTTTTTAATTGCTTTTCAACTTTTAACGATTTAAAATTATTTTATATTAAATAATCATACAAAATAACTAAGTTAAAGTAGAATATCATGAAGAATAAGAAGAATAGGAAGAAAAAAAATTAGGTTAAATTAATTAGTTGGTCATTTATAATTTTTTTTATTAGGTCGCTAAAGGTTTTTTGTTTTTTTTTTCGTTAAATCAGGTAAATTTTAACTAGCTCCTTGAGTGAAGCCTTTTGTGAATTTTGAGAGGAAAAAAATCATATAAGTAAGAATATAGTTGCTTTAAGAAAAGAAAAAAGCGACACTGAGTTAAAAAAATTCCCACTATTTTTTTATTAAAATAGATAATGAATTCCTAATTTTCAATTAATGCCATATTTTCTTCAAGGTATATTTAAGAAAAAGAAGAAAAGAAAAACATAATTTAATTTTATATTAAACTTTTAATCTTCAAGTATATTTTAAGATCACATATATTTTGACAACCAAAAGAATAAATGGTAAAGCACTTTAAATACAACAAGGAAAGAGCGCGTTTGAGACCAAGGGAGAATGCAAAAAAAACAATAAACAAAAATCTCACGGTAGTCGTCACTGCTAGCTAGTAAGTCAGCTGACACTGGTCTCCTGCTAGCTAGTAAGTCAGCTGACACTGGTCTCCTGCTAGCTAGCACCAATTCTGACGGATTGGATGTCCTTGCTTTTCTTAAGGAACAAGCAGGGCTATGGCTAAGCTAACAAAATTGTTACTAAAAATTGAGTCATAATTTTGTTAATGATGATTTTAATCGTAATTACAAAAATTTAATTACAATTAAAATTATAGCTATCAAGAAAAAGTACCTTACTTTTTTCTGAAGAAAAGCAAGAACACTTAATTCAATTTTGACAACCCATCAAGTAACCATTTATTTATAATGTGAACTTTAGTGACAAGCCTCTAAATCGTCCTAAAGTAGCAACAATAAAAAACTATCACCTAATGATGAATTTTCCTATCAATTCATGACGTTAATATCGACGGCTGCAACCATTGTTAAATTTGCTTTAAGGTGGTTGTTCGCACGATTGTCAAATCATTAAGGCATTCTATGACGGGCTTTACAACCATCATTAAGGGTAATAGTAACAGTTGGCAACCATGGCTAAGTGCAAAGAAAAAAAAAAGACCAGGTTTGAGACCAAGGGAGAATACAAAAAACAACAATCTCACACTAGCGGTCACTGCCAGCTAGCAAGTCGGCTGACACTCGTCCCTTGGCAGTCGTCACCAATTCTAGCAACCCATCGGCTAGCCGTTTATTTATAATGTGAACTTTAGTGACAATCCCTCTCAATCGTCCTAAAGTAGCAACAGTGAAAAACTATCACTTAATGATAGATTTTCTCGTCAATTCATGACGTAAATAGCAACAATTGAAACCATTTCTAAATTTGCTTCATGATGGTTGTTCACACGATTGTCGTATCTACAATGGTGCAATCTATGACGAGTTTTGTAACCATTATTCAGGGCGATAACGGTTGGCAACCATCGTAAAGTGTAAAAAAAATTGCTGTTGCCCTTTTTGTTTTGGTAGTGCATCAATGTTAAGTCTTTTTTTATTGATTCATTTATGTTCATGGAAATGAGGTTTCTTTCTATCGAAGACAAGCAAGCCCCCTACAAATTCTTAATCACTTAAGTTTGAATTTGAAATTGGCTGTCAATTTTCATGGATAGTATTGGACACTAAATATGCCTTGTATCTTTAGGTGTTGGAAATCACTAGTCTCACATCGGTAGTTTAAAAGAGAGAATGTAGTTGCTTATAAAATTTGATGAAGACAAATCATATCATATTAAATATTTTGACATTAGATAACTAGGTAACATAAATTAATCACAATCACTGCCATTTCTTGATAAATAACTTCAATTTATACTTTAGTAGATGCTTGATGTAGATTTGGTTGTACCTCTCAACTTTCTTGATAAATATTAGTCACTCCGTCTCCCTCTTCTAAGTTCAAGAAATCGCCTCCCACCATGCACTGTGTATGTGTTCCATATTCCTTCAAGGCTTTAAGCCATTGGAGACGACCATGTAAGCTATCATGTCACATAAAGTGTTCAGTCAGTGACATGTCAACAAATCATAGTCATCACGTGTCTTGTCAGCCACGTAACAACACATTGTCATAGGTGTCCAGTCATGTACACCACTCAGAGATCATCACATGTCAAAAATTGCCATGTCAGCGAGTTGAATCATTTACCACGTCAATGAGCTTCCGCCACTCGCCACCTACCACCAAGGTTTTAAATTGCGGTTGCGGTTACGTTGCAGGTTACTGCGACTGCGAGCGTTGCGGATGCTGCGATACGGTTGTGGTCATTGTGGCCGTGAATTTTTTTTTTTAAGTGGCACAAAATGTACATATATATATATATATACCAATTTTATATATATATATATATATATATATATATATATATATAATATATATATATATATATATATATATATATATAAAATTGGTATAACTTTTAAACTTAAATATAAATAACATATTATATCTAATATCTATATTAAATCAAAATTGATATAAAAACAACTATAATTTAAAACATACAATTCTGATTAGATTACATTCTAAGCATTAATTAGGAGTGTGAGTGAGACTAATTTCACTTTTATAATTAATTAATTGAATTAAATCATCTCATCTGCCCAGCCTCACAGTTTTCACCACAAATCCACAATTAAATCAAATAATCACATTTTCAATTCAGCCAATGTTTCTCAATTCTCACCCACAAATCTACAATTTAATTCAATTAATTAATCACACCCTAGCCCCATGGTTTTCACTCACAATTGACAAATCCCACAATTAAATAAAATAATCTATTCTCAATTCAGATTTCAACCCACGGTTTTTCACCCCCAAGTCCACACGAAAACCAAATTAATCCAATGATCTCCCGTCACATCCCACTATCACTCAGACTCTCACCTCACCCTCTCACTCACATGACAAATCAATCTCCAAAGTCAAATTCAGAGGCTTAGACGGTCAGATCTCATACCCTTCACTCTAGCTCTCTCAGTGTGTCAAACTCACACTCAACTCATGTCTCATTCATCTCACTTTAGAAGCCTCCCAAAGGACGAAGAATGCCAAGCCTAGCCACACTTCTCGTCTCCTTTGGATTGGGGGCCTCTCGTTAGAGCCCCTCATTCTTAACCCTTTTTAGCTTCCACAGCCATTGGATAGTTGTGGGAAGGCTAAGAACTCTCCTTAGTCAAAAGTTAAGGAGAGGCCCAAGATCCGTCTCCTCCACAGCTCCACCAGACCAGATCAGAAACAGAAACAAAGGAGGGAGGTAGCGAGCTACTGAGCTGAAGAGAAGGAGGAAGAAATGATGAATGGCGTTACAACAATGGTCAACTAAGCTACTAAGCTACAGAGGAGGTTCTGATCTGACTCATCTGAGGTTGTGGAGAACTGAAGATGAATGGAAACGTACCAACGGGAGATCTCCAGCAAGCGATTTGCTTCACTTCAACTATCTTCGCCAACCGCAACCTTCACGATGGGCGACAGTGACCAAGGCAAGTTGATTTCTCTCATCATTTTCACTATGTTGATTGCTGAATTTTCTTTTAACCTTTTATACATAAAAATGCAACGGAATGGTGTTGCGTTCACAACACCATTTCGTTGCGGCGCAAACATGCTATTTCAGATCACCCCACAATTGCGGGGTGATGCAGATGCAGCCACTGCCACATCTGCAATAATGCGGTCGCATAGCATTGATGCGGCTGCAATTTGATACCTAGTCTACCGCATGTCACTCTCTGCACGTCATCCAGGTCGTTCTATATTTATACTTTTGCCACTAATTTTTCACAAATTACATTTTAACCCCCAATTCTTTCTATATTTATATTTTAGCCCCAAATTTTCCATAATTACATTTTGACCCTTTACTTCTCGAAATTACACAAAAACCCTATAATGTCTTATATTGACTATTTATGCCCCTCATCAAAATACGTCACCCTCACATTACCAGAAAAAAAATCATCCTTAATGATTAAATTCTGGCAGTGACAGATTAACTTGATAATTAATAAGACATATGCTTTACTTTAAGTATTTAAATTTAAATTCAAACATTAAAACTAGTATGTAAAAATATTTTCTTAAGTACAGAAAATATCCTTAATGATTTTTCTATGTCCAATTGTTTTAAAAAAAATTAAATGAAAATTTCGACAAAAGCATAGTAGTTTATTCAATTATATAAATCAGGATTTTATGTTAATAATATAAATTAAATAAATTAGTTTCTTAATTACATTATTATATAATTAATTTAATTTTCTACTTAAATTAACCAGATTAATTATGGTTATTTAATCATACAAATTAGGTTTGTAAGATTATTATCTAAATAAGGAAATTAGGATTTTAAGTTAATAATATAAATTAATAACCAAATTATATAAATTAATAGCCAAATTATTTTAAGTTAATAACCAAATTATATAAATCATTATCTAATTGACCAAATTAGGTTTGTCAGATTAAACATGAGAAATTAATTTAATTATTTAATTATATTAACCAGATTAATTATGATTATTTAATTATATAAATTAGGTTTTTAGTTAATAATATAAATTAAATAAATTAGTTGCTTAATTAAAAATTACTTAGTTAATAAATTAGTTGCTTAATTACTTAATTAATCTTAACCTGCTTTAATGGACTAGGAAGCTATGGGGCACAATGGAAGGTTTGAAGCTCAACCTTGATTTCACGCCACTATGCAAAACATGCCACTTTTATGCAAATCACGTTAATGAGCTCTGAAAGCCGTGGTTAGGTTAACACAACGCGTTGCCGAACACAAAACTACCCATATCCTCCATCATTTGCCTCTATTTTGAATAATGGATATCACATTGTTTTGTCATTTGTTGTTTAGGTATTTTTATGAAAAAAAGAGTTACATGTCAGCATTTAAGCCACAGATATTGAGATAATTCCATCCTCGACAAAAACAACATCAATGAACATTGAGTATTTTAAGGATTGGAAAGCTACATTGTTGATTAAAGTAAACTCATAATGTAAATTGATCCTCCATATGGGCCAATGCTTAAATAGCAATGAAACCCAGTTAATTCCTGACAAAAAGCTTGAAATTGAAATGTAGCAAATGCATAAAGGAAAGAGAAACTGCAAGAAATATGAGAGGTGCTACATTTTGGATTTTGTTTCTCAACATATAATCTAAAAAAGGAGAGAATATGCAATTAATATTATTCTTTTATCACATCTGCTCCTGTTGCCCTTTGTATGAATGGAAGAAGACCCAACGTCAAAGCAGATGATGAGATTAAAGAAGCTCTGTGCTAAGACCCTACAAAACGAAATAATCATATGAGAAAGGTTTTCATGTCTTACCATTTCACAACTTGATCAACCATACACATTTTTTGAAAACAAAACCAATCTCATTAACAAAACTAAATTGTGCTCGTAAAAAAGTTATCTTTGGACACTTTCGTGTGGTTATATATCTTTGCCATACCTCTTTCGGTCCAATGGTAATGACCCTTTCCTCCAAGTCAAGAAAAGGGATCTTTGATTCAATTGATAATGAAGCAGCAAATATGCAACTAAACGGAGTCAAAATCAAGTCATCTGTCACCATAAACGATGATGGACCCTTCAAAGAACTTGAGGATTTAGCATCCAACAAGGTCAAAGGTGCATATACTTCAGGACTAAATTTAAAGCAACTATACTGTTGTGAATTAGTGAGACGAACTTCAAAACTATACCTAGAGTTGTTGCTATAACAGGAGTAGTTTGGTTCGGTGGCTTCATCTATTGGTAATATCATGTTTTGAAATTTAAATTGTGAAGCAATCTGAGGTTTTATGAGCATCTTCTTAATTTCTTCAGACCTCAAATGTCTATCTACATGCAAATCAGACAAACTCTTGAACAGATTATCTAAGCAATTCAAACCAGAGTTTCCTTGCAACAAATTCAACACAGCTCCTAATGGGAGGGTCAGAAAACTGAGAAGGAAATCCGCGAAGTCCTCTTCAACATGAGCAAACAATAACTTGTTCTTTGATTTTTGAAGCACTACTTTAACCTTCATACACTTAATATTTTCTGTTGGTGCTGGTTCGGTACCAATCTCCAAGGGCAAAAAGCTTTCTAGGTCAATGAAGTCCTTTTGAAACTCTTTCTTTTGTAAGAAAATGTCTGTCAATGGAGTCTTCGACGTTAATGCAAATTTCAATAAATCTACCACCTGTAATTCATGTAAATAGTATTAGATGAAGTTGATTGAAATTGAGCTTTGATAAAATAAAATAGCATACTACAATGATAGATATTCAACTAAAAAATGATGGGTAACATCGCGCTTATGGATGGAATACTCACCTCCTTTGGGTTAACATTTACAGTAATGTTTTCAATTGAATGCATATCCTCAATTCCAAGACTAATTAAGAATCCAACTATGCTCGATTCTAGAGTATTTGGCTTCACTTCCAGATCATCAGAAACAGTAAAAACTGCCAACTCTGTAACATAACCTTTATTTTTTCTGCTTAAAAGCGATCTGTCAAGGCTAATCTCTCGATTCATCATAGCCCCACAATTGCATCGTTTGTTCTTGAATGTACTAAAGAGTCCATCACTTTTGTTACGAAAGCAGACCGGTGTCTCGCATACAAAATACTTTATAGGCTCTGTATCGTCAATGTTGAGTTTCGGATTTTGGTGAGACTCCATTGAACTCCTCGGCCAAAGCAGCATCTCCTTGCAATCCTCAGTCGTGAAATGCTTCTCCTCCAAATCAGCCACACTCTGGTACAAAGAACTCAAGCTTCCAAATCTCACAGGCTTCAAATTTGAGTCCTTTCTGACGATTCTGGCAATAGTTCCCAATGGCAGAGTTAAGAAACTAAAGAGAGCGTCCATGAAGTCCTTCCCTGCCTCGGCAGAGAGTACTTTGTTGTTCTTTTTATCCACCAAAAGCCTCAATGAAACTTGCTCCTCTGCCATGTTGTATATCACACTGAGTCAGTCTAAAAGTATGTAAGTTCCGTATAAACCACTTGTATCATTTATAGTCATAATAACGAAGATGAGACTGATTAAGAGGGCCAAGTAATAAAGAAAACGAAGAGGCATAGTTGATATGCATTGGCAATTTCAGTGTATGAATGCTTTTAATACACTATGGCCTCTGGGACTTGACACCTCCTCCTATGCTAATACACAATCAGCTCTTTATTAGTTAGACTCTTCGTCCTCGTTAAATGCAACGAAAAGCATTTAAGTCCTCTATGACTTGGATAGATGAAAGCATTTAAGCATCAGTGTTCCCATATTGAAACGTTTCGTTGACGAAAACTTGAATTTGGATGGTCATTAGTTATCTAATTGATCTTTCTGATCAAGAGCTCGAAGCCCTTGATGTGTAATTGTAGGTCCTGAAATTACTACTCTGATAAGGGTTTTAGACGAACATTTACTTTCTGATAAGGGTTTATATTATTATGTTCTCACGAGGTTTTGAAAAACAAGTTTGATTTATTTAACATGAATTAATAGAGTCTGAGTGGTATATGCATTTTAGGTAATTAATAAAAAAAAATTATATAAAGTTTCTTATATCTTTGCTATTAAATTTTTCACTTAAAATATAAGTAAAAAGTGTCTTGACCAATTATTTAATGTTAACTCGTGAAAAAAGCTAGAGTTTTTTTTTAGAAGACTATATATATGTTGTATTTTGATTGAAAAGCTATACTATTGAAAAACTTTTGAAGTTGAGAGTGAAATCTAAAAGTTGGGAGTACCTTTTAAAAATTTTATTGAGTCTATGTGTCACGACCCGTTTTCTGGGCACATGACCGGCACAATGATGAATCTCTCATCACTGTAAGCCTTCCGATAAATATATCAAATTTTCTTATCTGAAAATCATAGAGATGATTTGCATGTAATCATAGATTATCAATTTAAAATACATTATTATACTGACATACAAGCCAAATGTCGAACCCCTGAACTAGATGTCCTAGACGATTACAGAGCAACATAATCTATAACAGAAGAGAGGTCTACCCGACAACGGGAAAGTCCAAAGTGATCTACTCCTCTAGCAGATATTCTTCGATGGCAACCTGATCTGAACAAAAAGGTTGTACAAACAATGTGAGCTTTTAAACTCAATGAGCGAATCGGCCTTGCATTAATAAAATTCAAATACATTACCAGTCATGCAAGCATATCCAAAGGCTCATACTCAACCAATAGACAGAAGATAAAAATTTATCCAATTCAACAAACGTTACTAGTACTCGTCAATGGCAATATATCCCGGAGAGCGCACACAGGCCGGCTCACCAATTATGTATATTTTCGCCATGACGCACAACATCATCCTCTTACATACAAGATAAAAATTCATCCAATTCAACAAACGTTACTAGTACTCGTCAATGGCAATATATCCCGGAGAGCGCACACAGGCCGGCTCACCAATTATGTATATTTCCGCCATGACGCACAACCTCATCCTCTTAGCTAGGGCGCCTCACGGATTTATCACCAATCCGGGCTATATCCCTACTGAGGGAATCGTTGTCTCCACACTCATTGGTCAAGACACCCTGTCAACCGGGTTTTCCGCCTTGCCGTGAGAGGGGGTACTGTCCCGCTCAATCACAATCAATAGCATTTCATATCATAATCAGAAGCTCAATATAATATTCATCCATATAACAGGTATAGTATATAACTATATTATGGATTTATAAAC
Source organism: Biancaea sappan (assembly GCA_037074585.1). Classification (NCBI taxonomy): domain Eukaryota; kingdom Viridiplantae; phylum Streptophyta; class Magnoliopsida; order Fabales; family Fabaceae; genus Biancaea; species Biancaea sappan. Next base: position 7,036,128 of record CM073495.1, read on the forward strand.
CACATATCAAGATAACAATTAATCCATTTTTGAAAACATTCAAACTTCACATCATCATAAGATACTTATTTCATTTTATCCATACTTATGGATTAATTATCTCATTTAGATTCGTCATTCTGAATCCAATTTCCCCCTATGAATCTTGGGAGTGTCCTACGACATACTTTTTATCACCAGTAATGCTAAAACTCTATTAAAACGGGGTCGTTTCACTCACCTGGATTCCGTACGAATATCGCTTCTCTAAGTCGTTACAGACAAGAGTACACAGATGAATTTCAGTATTCTGCTACGGAGATTTTCATGAAAGATTAGAGAAAACAAGTTAGGATTGTTTTCATACAGATACTGTTCATACATACGGTACTATTCATATGTACGGTCACTATTCATATGTACGGATACTATTTATACATACGGATAATATTCGTACATACGATCACTATTTATACGTATGAATACTATTTTTATGTACGGATACTATTCATATGTACGGTTACTATTCATACGGTTACTATTCATACGTATGGTTACTATTCATACCAGAAATAGAGAATACAATCTGTAAAAGAGTACACCAGGTAAGTTTCCAGGAAAGAGTGGAGGGTCACACTGGACACACTTAAAAACCAGGTCTTTCCTTAGCCAGAACTTTCCTAGACATGTATTCTTCACAGTTTACATTCTATTTCGGTAATCAGAGAATCAAAATAACATATAAACAGCTAAGGACAGTTTTTCTGATGTGGAAGATCGGCCAAAACCGCAACCACAGAGCATACTTAAGAAATTAACTTCTAAAATTTGAAAGACATAGAAAGGGCATAGTATCCTTACCTAAGCTGAAAAGGAAAGGCCCAAAATCTCAGAGGCCTAGCATTGAAGTAAGAAAAACTTAAGGAGAGAAGAAGAGAAGTTGAAGGTGTGAGTTTAGAAGTGAAATGGAAGGGCCTATTTATAGCAAAAGTCAAGGGTACTATTTGATACTATGCGCTAATAAAATATTTAATTTACTATTTATGAAAATGACATTTCTAATAAAATAATCACGTTAATCATTTACAGTTACTGTGCAACTACGGGCGGCTTACTATTGAAAACTTAAGGGGAAAACTATCATTTCACCTTAAACCTTTATGTTTCTTTTCAATTCAGTCCTTTCACTTTAGTCCCTGAGGGTATTTTTACACATAAAACGTCATTTTCTCCCACGAACTTCTTTCTAGTTTTCTCTTATGACCAAACCACTTCTAGTACTTGATATTTCAATTGTATAAGTGAACAGTATCATATACGTAAATAGTATTATACAGGTGAACAGTACCGTATACTGAAATAGTAACAGTAGTTTGTAAACAAATATTTATATTTTATTTTTCATGGGTATTACACTATGGGTTAATTAGGGTTATTTTTTAAATTTTGTGGAAAAAGGAAAAGGAAATTTAAGGAAATGGAGCTAATTTTCAAAAATCCAAAAATTATGGGAAAATGACATTTTGGAAATTTTTTTAAGTTTTTGGGGGGGGGGGGGGTTTAAAAAATAGGAGAAATTAAAAGATATTTTGACAATGGGGCAATTTTGCAAAATTTCAAAATTTTTGGGCCCTAAGTAAACATTATTTTCGTAGGAGGAAGTTGTTTAAAAATACCAAAAATTTTGGGGGACTAATGTGAAAAGAAGTTCCTAAAACATGGCCAAAATTCAAATGAAAAAAATGTGAAACATATAAAATTAAAAAGAAGGGAGGTAAAAGTCAACGATCAATGAGTTGATCGTTGACTACTAACTATCAACGGTCATATCACGCAGAAACACGGAAATTGCTGCGTATTTGGCCACACTAGATAGAGAGTTTATGATCATCTTCAAATCCAATGTTCAAAGTCTGGGGTATATAGAAAGTTCCATGATCCTGACCGTACTAGATCACATGAATTATTCATTTTTTAAAATGTCATACAACTGAGTATATCGGTTTCCCACAACTGCATTGTTTATTCTTGAATGTGCTCAAGACTTCACCTCTTCCCATTTTCATATATCTTGATTCTAGAATAAATATATAGCATTATTGATTCACTGTCATACTTGTTAGAATAAGTTGTATTATTTATTGTTGAATTACAAACAACTTATTTGATTTTTTTTTAAAAAAAATTGTTTAAGATCATTTTTTATTTTACGGTAAATTATACAATCAGAACTCTTCTAATTTCAAATATTACACTCCTCTTTTTTTAATTTATTTTCGTCATTAAAATTAAATTTTTGAAGAATAAAAACACTTAGTAATTTTTATAGTCATATCAAGAATAAAATCACAATTTTATATTAGATGTTAACGTTAATTTAAGAGATGTGATCACTTCAATGATGAAGATATACATATTTTCAAGACATGTATAATTTTCATTAGTTAAAAAAGTAATTAATGTCTTTTTGAAATAACTGAAAACTATTTAATTAAGTCAAGCCATTTAATTTGACCAAGTAAAATTTGTGCATTTATAGAAAGTAATTTTAACATTTCTGCAATCAAAGTTAAATTATTGATGGGATCTTAATTTATTAAAAATTTTAAGTTATTACTATATCTTCCAAAGATGATTGATCATAAAATGTTTTCTTTATTAAGGAATTGAAAAGGTATCTTATTATAGTTAAATTTCATTTTCTTATTAAAATAATATTTTATTTTGTTGTTGTACAAATCTGCGCATATTATATTATATATTTCGTTTTATTTTTATATTATAATTAAATCACTTATATTGGTAGATATAATGAGATCAAATTTTATTATGAACAATTATCTTTTGGAAGAAATATAAATAGTTTAAAAATTTTACTATATCAAGATCCAAAGGTTCAAGCTTAACTTTACTCCATAAATTTTTTGTTATTGTATAAATTTGTCGCACATATTATATAATATATTGTGTTTTATTTTTATGTTAAAATTAAATTATTTATGTTTGTAGATTTAATAGTGTCAAAATTTGTTATGATCAATTATTTTTGGAAGACATAGAAATAGTTTTAAAATTTTAATATAGTAGGATCCAATGATTTAACTTTGATTTTATAAATTTTAAAAATACTTTTAAATAGCTTGGCTAAATAGTTTGTCTAATTGAATTTAATAGTTTTTATTTATTTTTGAACTATAAATTATTAAGTCAATAAAAATTTAAACATTTTGATAATGTGTATATTTACACATGTCTAAATATGTATAATCATATCATTCTATACAAAATAGCATAGTTGTCGCCAAAGTTGAATTTGGATGGTCAGTAATTATTTAATTAATCTTTGCTTTCAAAGTTTTTTGGTTCAGTCAACCAACAAGTTATTTAGATAAGGTGGTAAGTCTCTGTAAAAGAAATAATACAAGTTCAAACTTCAATAAGCATACTTGTTCAAACTTCAATAAGCATACTTGTTGAGAAGACTTTTATCTTAAATACTCCTAATTTGATAAAGATTAATTCTAAGTTCAAAGTTGTTGGTTCTCACAACAAAAAAGATCTTCATGTGCTAGTTAATTTTTCCCATTCTAAATTAAGTCTGTCACACATAAATTTAATGAATAAAATTTCATTTTGGTTCCTCAAAAATGTCTCTTTTTAAATTTGATCCCCCACAAATTTTTACTTTGAATTTGGTCTGTCACTAATTTTTATTCTTCACTTAGTCTCTTATTCATTCAAACATTCTTAATTTAGTTCCTCCATGTGATTGCCACAAGGTGCTAATTGGCAGTTGACCCACTGACATTATCACGACCTGTTTTTTAGGCACATGACTGGCATAATGATGAATATTCTACCACCGTAAGCCTTTCAATAAATTTTACCCACGAGTTAAATTATTAATTATTATCTCTATGTTAACAAAATAATTATTCCTTAATAAATACGAAGAAAATATATCAAGTTTTCTTATTTGAAAATTATAGAGTTGATTTGCATATAATAATAGATCCTCAATATAAAATACATTATTATACTGAAATACAAGCTAAATTCCAAACCCCTGACCTAGATGTCTTAGACAATTATAGAACAACATAATATATAACAAAGAGGAGCCTACCTGATAGCGAGAAGGTTTGAAGTGATCTACTCCTCTAGCAGATATTCTTTGCCGGCAACCTAATTTGAACAAAAAAATTTCACAGAGAGTGTGAGTTTTAAAAACTCGATGAGCGAATCGACCTCGCGTTCATAAAATTTAAATACATCACCAATCATGCAAGTATAACCGAAGGCTCAAACTACTAATAGATATAATAAGAAATTACATACTAGAAGATATAAATTAATCCAATTCAACCAACGGTACTAGTACTCATTAATGGCAATATATCCCGGAGAGTGCATATGGGCTAGCTTACCAAATTTATTTATTTCCGCCATGATGCACAACCTCATCCTCTCAGCTAGGGTGTCTCACAGATCTGTTACCGACCCGGGCTATATCCCTACTGAGGGAATCATTGTCTTCACACTCGTTGGTCAAGACACCCTTTAAATTGGGATTTCCGCCTTGCCATAAGAGGGGGTACTGTCCTGCTCAATCACAATCAATAGTATAGCATTTCTTATCATAATTAGAGGTACAATGTATTATTCATTCATATAACATGTATCGTTTATAATTATATTATAATTTTATAAACCAAAAATCAAGATAATAATTAAGTTGTTTTTGGAAAGATTCAAATTTCACATTACCATAAATTACTTGTTTCGTTTTTCTATACTTCTGGATAAATTTTGAATTATTCCCTTAGATTCGCCATTCTGAATCCAATTTATCCCTATGAATTTTGGTAGTGTCTTACGACATACTTTTTATCACCAATGATGCTAAAATCCTCTTAAAACGGGATCGTTTTACTCACTTGTATTCCGTACGAGTATCACTTCTCTAATTCGTTTACTTACAAGAGCACACATATGAATTTTAGTATTCTGATACGGAGATTTTCATGAAAGATTAGAGAAAACAAGTTATAATTATTTTCGTACAGATACTATTCATATATATGGTTACTATTCATATGTACGGTCATACATATGGTTACTATTGATATGTATGGGCACTATTCATACCAGAAATAGAGAATACAATCTGTAAAAGAGTACATCAGCTAAGTTCCCAAGAAAGAGTGGAGGGTCGCAATGGACACATTTAAGTACCAAGTCCTTTCTTAACTAGAACTTTCCTATACATGTATTTTTCACAGTTTATATTCTATTTTGGTAATCAGAGAATCAAAATAATATATAAGCAGCTAAGGACAGTTTTTCTGATGTGGAAGATCAGCCAAAGCTGCAATCACAGAACAAACTTAAGAAAATATCTTTTAAAATTTGAAAGACAAAGAAAGGGCATAGTATCCTCACCTAAGCTGAAAAGAAAAGGCCTAAAATCTCAGAGGCCTAGCATCAGAGCAAGAGAAACTTAAGGAGAGAAGAAGAGAAGTTGAAGGTGTGAGTTTAGAAGTGAAATGAAAGGGACTATTTATAGAAAAAGTCAAGGGTACTATTTGACACTATGCGCTAATAAAATATTCAATTTACTATTCATAAAAAATGATATTTCTAATAAAATAATTCAATTTACTACGCATATTAATCATTTAGTTTACTGTGCAACCACGGAAAAGTCGAAGGCGGCTTTACTATTGAGAACTCAACAGGAAAACTATTTTTTCACCTTAAACATTTAAGTTTTTTTTTCAATTCAGTCCTTTCATTTTAGTCTCTGAAGGTATTTTATCACATAAAACGTCATTTTCTCCTACGAACTTATCGTTAATTTTCTCTTATGACCAAACTACATCTAGTACTCGATATTTCGATTTTATATATGAACAATATCGTATATGTAAATAGTATTATATAGGTAAATAGTAGCATATACTAGAATAGTAACCATAGTTGGCAAAATATACATTTTGTATTTTATTTTTCACAGGTATTACATTATCACTCCCTTTAAGAAATTTGGTCCTCCAAATTTAAATTACCTTAAGTCGTGAAAAGATGCAGATATCTAGAACTCATGTCGGCCTCAGCTTCCCATGTGGCTTCTTCATGAGTCTCATTCCGCCACAGCATCTTGACTGATGGAATCTCCTTAGATCAGAGTTTCTTTACTTGACTATTAAGGATAGCCACCAGTATCTCTTTATATGGCAAGTTCTCATCTACTAGGATAGAATTATTGTGAGAAGGGTGAAGTATATGAGAAGGATCAGGAAGGTACTTCTCAACATGGATACATGAAAAACAGGGTGGATCCCTTCGAGTTCCATAGGTAGGGCGAGCCGATAAGCCACTTTTCTTACTCGCTCTAAAATTTCATAAGGCCCAATGTACCTAGAACTCAACTTTCCCTTCCTTTTGAATCTCAACACACCTTTCATTGAAGATACTTTTAGGAATACCATATCACCCATTTAGAACTCCAAATCACGTCGTCTGTGGTCGGCGTATGCTTTTTGTCTACTTTGAGCTACTCGCATCCTATCTTGGATTGTCTTAACCTTAGTTAGGGCATCCTAGGCCAAATCGGATTCTAATGCTTTTGCTTCACCTACCTCGAACCAACTGATCAGAGATCTGCAATGTCTCCCGTACAATGCCTCATAGGGTGCCATTCCAATAGTGGCTTGGTAGCTGTTGTTATATACAAACTCTATGAGATATAAATGCTTCTCCCAGCTACCATTGAAATCTAGGATACAAGCTTGTAACATGTCTTTTAGCATTTGAATCATCCACTCTGACTGTCCGTCTGTCTGCGGGTGAAAACCGATATTGAGGTCCACTTGAGTACCTAATGCCTCTTGAAAACTTCTCCAAAAACGGGAGGTAAATTGAGGACTTCTATAAAAAATGATAGATATAGGTACTCCATGCAGCTTCATTATTTCCTTAATGTATAATTGTGCCAATGTTGCCATGCCGTAAGTGGTTTTAACTGGAATAAAGTGTGCTAACTTGGTTAGTCGGTCAATAATCACCCATACTGAGTCGTAGCCTCCTGTGGAACAAGGTCGACCAACAACAAAGTCCATCGTCACTCATTCCCATTTCCATTCAGGAATCTTCAATTGCTGTAATGAGCCTCCTGGCTTTCGATACTCGGCCTTAACCTATTGACAGGTTAAACAACGAGATATGAACTCTGCTACATCTCATTTCATTCCTTTCTACTAGTAGATCTGTTTTAGATCCTGATACATCTTGGTGGCTCCTGGATGTACAGCATATGCGGCATTATGGCTTCCTCCATGATGTCTCGTCTAAGAGTTCCAATATTTGGAACGCACAAACATTATTCAAAACGCAAGGCTCTTGCATCATTAAGTGTGAAACTATTTACTTCACCACCCTTCACCTTTTCCATAATTTAGATAAGCTTAGGATCCTCCACCTGGGATATCTGTATCTGGTTTACAAGGGAAGATCTAGCCCTGATATGGGCTAAGAATGATCCTATCTTTGTAATCTCTAAAGTAACACCTTTTATTCTCAGTTCTTATAGTTCTTGGATCAATGATCTTCTTGTCACTACTATATGGGCTAGACTACCTATAGATTATAGACTCAAAGCATTTGCCACTATGTTCGCTTTGCCTGGGTGGTAAAGAATGTTCTACCCATCTCCTCTACCTCAGGTTCAGGTCCTTTTGGTCGAAAATATATTTCAGACTCTTATGGTCAGTGTAGATTTTACAGGTTTCTCCATATAGATAAGTCACCATATCTTAGGCGAAAACTACTACTGCCATCTCTAGATCGTGGATGGAGTAGTTTTGTTTATATTTCTTAAACTGTCTCGATGCATATGCCATTACCTGGCCATACTGCATGAGGACACATCCTAACCCCACTCTCGATGCATCACAGTATACTATAAAACCTCCAGATCTTGAGGGTAAACCAATACAGGTGTGGAGATTAACCTCTTTTTCAGTTCTTGGAAGCTTTCTTCACAAGCGTCATCTCACTGGTATTTTACTCCTTTGCTAGTCAGTCGTGTGAGAGGGGCAGCTAACTGGGAAAAATCTTAGATGAAACGACGATAATATCCTGCCAATCCCAAGAAGCTGCGAATCTCTGTGACGGAAGTGGGTCTAAGCCACATTTTGACCGCTTTTACTTTGTTTGGGTTTGCTTGGATGCCATCCTTGGAGATCACATGTCCAAGAAAGTCACGTGATCAATCTAAAACTTGCATTTAGAGAATTTGGCATACAATTGATGATCCCTCAATGTCTGCAACACAATACGAAGGTGTTGTTCATGCCCTTCTGAATTTTTTGAGTACACAAGGATGTCGTCTATGAAAACAATAACGAATTTGTCCAAGAAGGATTTAAAAATCCTATTCATTAAATCCACGAAAGCTGTCGGTGCATTCGTTAGTCCGAACGACATTACCAGGAACTCATAATGTCCATATCTGGTACGAAAGGTTGTCTTGGGCACATCCTCCTCCTTGATCTTGAGTTGGTGATAACCAGAGCTCAAGTCAATCTTTGAAATTAACTTGGCTCCTTGAAGTTGATCAAAGAGGTCATCGATGCGAGGCAACGAGTATTCGTTTTTAATAGTTACTTTGTTCAGTTGCCTATAATCTATGCATAGTCTCATAAATCCGTCCTTCTTTTTTACAACAGAACAGGAGCTCCCCAAGGTGAATAACTTGGTCTTATAAAGCCTTTATCTAGCACGTCCTGTAATTGAGCCTTTAGCTCTTTTAGTTCTGTTGGCGCCATCCTATAAGGGTGTATAGAGACTGGGCAAGTTTCTGGAGCTAACTGTATCTAAAACTCAATCTCTCGATCTGGGGGTATACTTGATAGATCATCGAACCACTGGAACATCCTCCACTTTTAGTTCTTCCTTCTTGATATCCTTAACAAATACCAAATATCCTTGACAGTCCTTTTGCAATAAACGTCATGCACTCATTAAGGATATAAAGTTTCCAGGAATTTCACTTTGTTCACCTTGAAAAACGAAGGAGGGTTCCTTCGAAATATTGAACTTAACTATCTTATTATAGCAATCCATAATGGCATGCCAAGATGCCAGCCAATCCATTCCTAATATGACATTGAAGTCTGTCATATTTAACAACATTAGGTCTGCTGTTGTATTTACTTCTCCGACTTTCACCTTACAAGTCAGGTAGTCTCGTTCTATTAGAATGATGCCCCTCGTAGGCATGGTTACTAAGAACGGACATTCTAATAAAATAACTTTTTGCATAAAGTTCTTAGCAAAGAATGGTGACACATAGGAATACGTAGAGCCAGAGTCAAACAAAACATGTGCAAAGTTTGATTCAATCAAAATGGTACTTGCTACCACCGTATTAGATGCTTGAGCATCATGACGGGTTAAAGCAAATACTCGAGCGGTCCCTCGGCCTGCTGAAATTTGACTTCGACCACCTTGTCCTCTGCCAGCATCTCTTCTAATTTCGTTGCCTCGTATAGTTACAGGGGCTCTGTTGGCAACTGTGGCTTTCGATTGATTAGGGCGTACTAATCCTTGGTCGGCTCTCATGTGTAGTTGGGGTAATTTCTTTTGAAGTGGCCCTGTTGACCACATTGGAAATAGACCTTAGTGTTGTTGTTGGCAAGATAAGCTCTAAAGTGGGTTTTTTTTAACACTTGGAGCTCCAGTGCCTTTGCTGACCCCATGTACTACCTTGTTGACGCTGTGGTGCATTGACGATAGAAGGTACATGTCCAGCGGTATTAGTGGGTGCAGAATTCCCTCTGTGACTGTGTGACTTCTCATCTTGTTTCCTTTTTCTTTTGTTATTCCATTTTTCGTTACGCATATCTCTTTCTTCCATTATACGAACGATGTCGATGGCCTCTGTGTAAGATAAAAAGTCTCGTATCTTTGATCCCACTCTCAAAAATTAGGAATCTCGAAGGCCTGTAACGAAACATCGGATCATTTGTTTTTCATCTAGGACAATGTGAGTAGCATATTTGGATAATTCTACAAATAAATTATCATATTTATAGACGATTCGCGCTCCTTGTCGAAGTGTCTCAAGCTCGTTCATCTTCGCTTCTCATATGCTTTTCGGAATAAATTGCTCTAAAAAAATACTCTTTAAATCCTTCCATTTGAAGGGTGGGGTGTTTCTGGCCATGCCTTTCTTCCATGTTCACCACCAATGGTCCGCCTTACCTCTTAATTAAAGGTAACAAGGGTCATTCTTTGGGGTTCAGAGCATTTCAACGTATCAAGGATTTTCTCACACCCATATCGTCTAGAAAAAGCTGTGGGTCTTCATTACCATCTCTTGTAAAGGTTACCGGATTCAGCTTCATAAATTCTGAGATCTTAACCTCTGTTTTACCCAATCTTGAGGAGGGGTAGGGGTGGCATCTAGTCTGTCTCTTGCACCCTTACAACATGTATTGATGCTTATGAGCCATCTTTATATGACTGTCCCATCAAAAGTTTCTTCAGCCCATTTACCTCATTTTTCATTATGGCTAATGCTTCCATTACCACAACAGCGTCAATTTCTGGTGGTACTCCACCTCTTCTCTCAGGGTTTACAGTGGGTATTTCTCTGTTTTGTGCATGGTTACCTTTTGCACGGTTAGGCGTCTCTAATCTTGCACCTGCTGATTGAGCAATTGGAGGGATCAAGGCCCTGCCAGACCTTGTACGGATTCCAGAAGCATTTGATTTTTCTCGTGCCATATAAACTTATTCTACAATTAAAAATAATATGTATTGTCACTATTATGCTTCAAGGGTAAGATATAAAAGAAAAGGATCTAAACTCTATAAGGCTTTTGGTAGATCTTCATCCTATGGTCGTGCTATAGTCACCACAATAGGGGAGGGCTCACTAAAGATACCTTGCTCTGTAATCACTAGGAGACCTAATAACCATGCCTCTGATACCAACATTGTCACGACCTGTTTTCTGGGCACATGACTGACACAATGATGAATATTCCATCACTATAAACCTTTCGATAAATTCTACCCACGAGTTAAATTATTAGTTATTATTTCTATGTTAACAAAATAATCATTCATTAATAAATACGAAGAAAATATATCAAATTTTCTTATTTGAAAATCATAGAGATGATTTGCATATAATAATAGATCATCAATATAAAATACATTATTATACTGAAATACAAGCCAAATGTCAAACCCTTGACCTAGATATCATAGATGATTACAGAGCAACATAATCTACAACAAAGAGGGGTTTACCCAACAGCGGGAAGGTCTAAAGTGATCTACTACTCTAGCGAATATTCTTCGCCGGCAACCTGATTTGAACAAAAAGATTTTACAAAGAGTGTAAGTTTTAAAAACTCAGTGAATGAATCGGCCTCGCGTTAATAAAATTTAAATACATCACCAGTCATGCAAGTATACCTGAAGGCTTAAACTTAACCAATAGACATAATAAGAAATTACGTGCTAAAAGATATAAATTCATCTAATTCAACTAACGGTACTAGTACTCATCAATGACAATATATTCCGGAGAGCGCACATGAGCTAGCTCACCAAATTTATTTATTTTCGCCATGACGCATAACCTCATCCTCTCAGCTAGGGCACCTCATGGATCTGTTACTGCCAGGCTATATCCCTACTAAGGGAATCATTGTCTCCACACTCGTTGGTTAAGACACCATTTAAACTGAGTTTTTCACTTTGCCATGAGAGGGGATACTGTCACGCTCAATCACAATCAATACTACAATACTTCTTATCATAATCAGAAGTACAATATAATATTCATTCATATAACAGGTATCGTATATAACTATATTATAAGTTTATAAATCACAAATCAAGATAATAATTAAGTTGTTTTTGGAAAAATTCAAACTTCACATCACCATGAAATATTTATTTCATTTTATCCATATTTCTGGATAAATTTTGAATTATCTCATTAGATTCGCCACTCTGAATCCAGTTTACCCCTATGAATTTTGGGAATGTCGTACGACATACTTTTTATTACTAATGATGCTAAAATCATATTAAAACGGGGTCATTTTACTCACTTGGTCTACGTACGAATATCACTTCTCTAAATAGTTATGTACAAGAGCACACAGGTGAATTTTAGTATTCTGCTACGGACATTTTCATGAAAGATTAGAGAAAATAAGTTAAGGTTGTTTTTGTACAGATACTGTTCATACATACAGTTATTATTTATATGTATGGTCACTATTTATACATACATTTACTATTGATACGTACGAGCACTATTAATACTAGAAATAGAGAAAATAATTTGTAAAAAAGTATACCATGTAAGTTCCCAGGAAAGAGTTGAGGGTCGCAATGGACACACTTAAGTAGCAGGTATTTCCTTAGCTAGAACTTTCCTAAATATGTATTCTTCATAGTTTACATTCTATTTTGGTAATCAGAAAATCAAAATAACATATAGGCAGCTAAGGATAGTTTTTTTGATATGGAAGATCAACCAAAGCCGCAACTACAGAACATATTTAAGAAAATAACTTCTAAAATTTGAAAGACAAAGAAAGGCCATAGCATCCTTACCTAAACTGAAAAGAAAAGGCCCAAAATCTCAGATGCCTAGCGTCGGAGAAAGAGAAATTTAAGGAGAGAAGAAGAGAAGTTGAAGGTGTGAGTTTAGAAGTGAAATGAAAGGGCTTATTTATAGGAAAAATCAATGGTACTATTTGTCACTATATGCTAATAAAATATTCAATTTACTATTTATGAAAATGAAATTTCTAATAAAATAATTCAATTTACCGTGCATATTAATCATTTAGTTTATTATGTAACCACGGTTGAAGGCGACTTTACTATTGAGAACTCAAAGGGAAAACTATCCTTTCACCTTAAACCTTTAAGTTTCTTTTCAATTCAGTCATTTATATTTTTTTCTTCCTTTCTGTTAATTTGATGTGCAGTATTAGGGGATTTAACTACAATGTCTTTTCTATGGGAGTTATCATTTTGGGAACCAAGTTCAATAGGACATGTTCCCAAGTTAGAGAGCTAACGCAACTTCCTAGCTATATAAGTAGTTGGAAGCTGCATAGAGGGACACAATTGAGATGGTTTGAATCTATGAGGGATTAAATTAAAAATAAAAATTTGTGAGAGATTAAATTAAAAAAAACATTTGTGAAAACCAAAATAGGATTTTTAGTCTAAATTCAATCAACAGGAACTCATTACGATAGATGGATAGTTAATTTTGGCTTAGTGACAACCTACGTGCATGCAATGTAAAGTGGGAAGCGTAATTTATTGAGAGCATGAGCATGCTAGAAACTTATCTGATGATGATGATTAGGTTACCATGTGAAAAATGAAGACTCCTTTCAAGTATTCATCATTCTTATGAAAAACTTGTTACGATATTTTATATCTCATTCAAAATTCAAGGTCTAAAAATTGTCATATTGAGGATAGATGTCCTTTTAGATGTGATTCAACAGAAAATTTTATAATTTGTTTTTATCCTATAATGCTGTTAGACTCGTTTGGTTTGGCCCAAAGTTTTCACGGAGAAAACATATAGAAGCAGAGTAAGTTTTGTACCAATTGGTCTTTTTATATTGATTCATCGCTACAATTACTACAAAAAAATTTAGCACTTAACATCGGTCAAAATTATCATCCAGCATCAATTTTAACTAACGTTACACGACGTCACGTTGGTTTACAAAACTAACATTAAATGCTATGTTATGTCATCATTTAACGTCAGTTTTGACAACTGTGAGAATAACCAACGTTAGACGACTATATTTTGGCGTTGGTCATGAGTTTGTAATCTAACATTAATTTTGATCGATATTAGATACTATCATTTAGCATCGCTTTTGACATCGGTTATGGATTATTAATTGCTTCAGTTATTTAGTAATGTTTAAAATTGTTGCCTATTTGATAAATAGAGAGACAAAATAAAAATAAAAATAAATTTTTAGAAACTAAATTAACAAATCTTGTCTTTTAAGAACCGAAAACTATAATCTTTTGACCAAATCAACAAATTACTATTTCTTTTTCCTTTTAATAATGTCAGACTTTTTTGTATCAAAATAATTTCAGAGTTGAATTCAACTTGAAGATAACTAAACCCCTTGCCTAATGCAGGTGTGTCCACTAGAATTTAAAAACGCCAAATTGCCAGCCTTTGATTTTAAGGCGGCGACTTTAAACCGTCGCCTTTGTCTGTATTTAATGCCGGCGACATACCCAGTGATCCTTACCCGCCGGCGTAGGTATATTATATATTTATGAATTATGATACTTAGGATTTTCTATTTCTTTACAATAAATCTTGGGACTAGACCTGAAATTGTAATTTTGCTTCCTTAATTCAACCTAAATAATAAGTTAACCTATTTTGACAAAGGTTCTTTCAGAGTTCATTGACTAAAATGATGCAGCAGAACAGGCTGAAGTCTGAAGTTGAATCTTATGGGGTCCCAATAATGTTCACGTTTTATTTTAAAATATATATATTTAGACAAATTTTGGATATAATTTTTATTTTTATTATTGTTTTCTAATAAAAATATAATATATAAAAAACAATTTTAAAATTATCAATTATATAATATATTATCATTGTATCATTCAAAGGATATCTGTATGTTATATTTATATTTAAAAATTCAATAATAAATATTTAATTACTACAATTAAATTTGTACATAATACTTTTGTCTACTTGCCAGTTGTAACCTCCTCTTATTTGTTAATTTCTTATTATTCATTTTATTCTTATTATATTATTAATAACGATATCTTAATTTATATGAATGGAATTAGAACATTTCTATGAATAAAACTTTAATGCACTCTTTAAAAAAAAATTCTAAAAATATCAATTTATTTAGGATTTGGAAGATTCTTATACATATGATATGGTAGTTATTTTCTCAATTTTATTTTCTCAATTTATATATATACGTATATTTTCTATGACACAATTGTCATCTTAATTTAAGTATAATTTTTAACATTTAACTTCACTCTCTCAGACGCATGCTTTCTCTAAATATCCTTGTATGGTTTAGCATACGTTATCATACTTTCATTATATAATACTGATTTGCAAAATTATCCGTACTTTATACACATTAAGGAAATTCTCACATTTCCACAGAATATCACTAATCTTATTAGTAATTTAGATCAGGAATACATTGTCACCTGTAAATAGCCATTAAATCAAAATGCTACGTTTGAGATGTCAAACTGTCATTTGTATTAATAAAGTCATCGAGAAACTAACTACTCTATATATATATATATATATATATATTTATATTATTATATGGAATAGTAATGTACGAGGAATTCATATTACAACACCTCACTATTAAAAGAAAAAAAACTTTCTGTACGATTCTTACTGACTATTTTAAGGGTTAAGAACATCTGAAAGTACATATTTATACAACTTCACCTACAGCTAAGATTTACTTACACATTTACTACAAATTACTACAAAATGCTTAATATAAAACTCATTTAGATCTTATTCCATCTACAAGATGTCTCATATTATACATATTCATATAACATCTCTTATATTCATTCAGCCATGCCTTCCAGCTGCTAAATTCCTGGAAACGGTTATTTAAAGAGAAGACATGAGATTTAAGAAATTTCAGTAGCTAGCAGACATAGTTTATTAAATTTGTACCATATCCAGTCATAAAAAAAATATGCTGCATTCCTTATTAATAAACCAATTCATATAGTTCATGCATCACAATTCATCATTCCACAAGGGGTCTACTCCAATTTCAACACTCATGTCACAAGCTTAAAGAGTTAATAGACAGTGATAGAAACCCGAGTAATACGCTTATTTGAGCCCTGGCTTGCGCAAGTATTACCTTCAACCAAGCTCCGGTAGTTTACTATCCTAAGCCGGCCACTAATGTCCTTCACTAATTAAAGCTCACTAAGTGATTCACACAGACAGACTCTATCAAGTACATTTCAATAGCATGAACAGTTCTTCAATCAAAGAAAACTTGACATATAGCAAACATACTTTTATGAAAAATGACTAGCTACCTTTATTGCAGAGCCAAGCTCTTGGTTAGAAGCTCTGCCTTTGTCTGTTATTCTCTTCTTTATTGACAATCCTTTCTGCTGATCTTTCTCTGTTTCAACATATAATAGGTTTAAGCCTGAATGCTATCCTATTTCAATCATGAAATCTAGACTTTCTTTCTTATCTTCTATATTCTCAAAATTACCATAGTATTTTGCATAATCAGGAGTATATAATTTAAATCCTCTTCACCTAATTTTAAGTAGCTCAAGGTTAGTACTACAAATTTTGTTGGAAAGAACATGCATAGCTAAGTAATAATTCATTATAACATAACTAAATGTTTAGCTTTCAATTTCAAAAATTAAGGATGAAATAAGTAAGCAAAATATTGGTCCTGATGTATTGACTTCAGACTAGGAACTATACAGAGGTTCACTTATTATTTCTTACGGACTCCAAATCCCATTTTTAAATCTGTTATAAAGTTAATCAAACTGAAGGCATATAGCCCATAATTTCTCACCACAATCCTTCAAGTGTTACGATAACTAAATTAAATTAACAGTATATTCAACCTCAAATATCAACACTTGGACTTTCATTTGACTTCTAAAATCCCCCGTAAATTTCTCTAACTGCTATAACAAAATTTTAATATAGGATTTCAGGTTTCCAGACTTACCCACATAAACGTCGAAGAGTAAATTCATAGAGGATATGCTTGCCCGACGCTGTTCCAATCCTATTTCTGTTTGGTTTATTTCTTTAAAAATTCACAGAGCACCAGTTAAATTCGTATAATAACTATCTAATTCAGTTTGTTCCTAACCAGTTTAAGAATTCAATTTAAATCAAAGAAATTTGCTACACAAGGTGAGAGAGAAGCTCTTATCGGAAAGACAGGGTAACCCGTACTTCTCGCCGTCGTTCACTGCTTGATTCTGCACTCTACGTTTTCCTTCCTTTGTTTCGTCTCTCTTCCCCTGTTTTCGAGTTTCAGTTCCAGCCAAGCTTCCACCGATTCTGGTCCAAATTTTTGGTGGAAAGGATTACTACCCAAAACACCCAAAATCTGAAACTCAACTTCAGAGTTCTCTCTCGGCTGTACTCTGTTTCACCGAGAAAGTCCACTGATTCAAACCGGTAAAACAAAGAAAACTTTGATGTATTTTCTCCGGGCTCTCACACAGAGATGAAGGGGAAAGAGACATTCACGGGGAAAGACGAGAACGAAGACTCACTGGAAGCCAAAAAAAAAAGAACAAAACTCTCTTTCCTCTTTTCTTGTATTTAGGATTCTAGTGGATTAAATGTGGTTGGAAAAAATTATATTTGATTAAATTAGTTAAAAAAAATTAAATTTAGATGAACTTAATTTATGTTTGAAAAATATTTTTGTACATGTAATTTAAAGTAGACAAATGTGATTTGGTGCATAAATATGATATTTGGATGTTGGTGGGTAAATATAATTTGAGATGTGTAATTATTAGAAATGGTATGAATTTTTTATTTAATTTTTTGATGTAATATTATAATTTATTATCATTTATTTAAAAATTTAATTATTTTATTTATTTATCTAAAATTACAAATTAATCACTAATGAATTATTTTTGATAAATAAATTAAAATTTTTATTTTGTAATACTAATTAAAAATTTAATTAATAACTAATTATTCACAATAAATTAAAGATCTCTAATTAAATTTCAAAATATTTTCTTATTTATTAAATTAATTTTATATTTGAATATAATTTTTATCTTCTCTATTAAATTAATTTTATCTCAATTAAAATTAATGAAAATAAATTTATAATAATTTAATAAAAATAAGCTTTTCATTAAAAAGATAAGACAAATAAATTAAAAAAAAGCCTTCTATATTTAAAAAGTCTCATTTTGTTTAAATCAAGAGGAAGATGAGATTTTATAAATGTGAGTGTGATATTAGGCTCATAAAGAGTTAAAAAAAAAGTGGGCTATCGTGCATACAAACCCACACAAACTAAAGCTAGAACTAGTGAATTGGGCCAGTTTAGATATTGGGTTCAGAATCACGATTAAATGAACGGATGAAATCTGATTTAACTACCCATAACTTTAGATTCTCTAGGTGATTTGGATTATCCATAACTTAAATCCAACTACACATGAAAGTATGAGTCTTATACTTCAATGCATTGGAGAGGCACCAAATCCTTGGGATACACATCTATAGCCTTTAAATTGCCACCAAAACTTATTTGGTTAAATTAGTCGAAAGCTCTTCCTAGACCTTTTTACCTTTCAATCGGTCTAAAATCACATGGTTAAAATTCCATTTAAACCCCAAAAATTATTTCATAGCCTTCCGTATACGTTTTATTTCTCTTATTCATTTATTTATTTACTTATTTTTTTATTGTTATTATGTAATTATATTTATTTTTCTTATTATTCTAGCCTCTCAATTTCTTATCTCACTACTATTTTTATGGTGATTAAATTTGGGTTGTTGCACCAGTTATAAACTATGAAATTAATTGTTCATCCTCATGTCTAATGATAATATCAAGATATCATATTTGTACATTTTTCAAATAAAAAACATAAATTATCGTTGTATATTATTTAGCTCTTATTATTGTTGATAATTC
This sequence comes from Biancaea sappan, assembly GCA_037074585.1. Classification (NCBI taxonomy): domain Eukaryota; kingdom Viridiplantae; phylum Streptophyta; class Magnoliopsida; order Fabales; family Fabaceae; genus Biancaea; species Biancaea sappan. The sequence goes on from CM073495.1 coordinate 7,054,895, forward strand.
AATAAAGAAGACAAAAATAGTATTTTTGATTTTTTTTTCTTTAATTTAGATTTCCTCTACGTTTCACATGTATTATATTGGTCTACCCCTTGTGTTTGTGTCTCATACATATATATATGATACTAAATTTATTTTAAAAGAACTCAAATATAATAACGTATCCATTTTTTTTGGTTTATGACGGACAAGAGTTTGAACCACAGATGCCTACTAAACTAAAACTACCAATATCCTCCATCATTTGCTCATCTTTTTATTAATGGATATCTAGTTGTTCTGTCATTTGCTGGTTTGGTATTTTTATGAAAGACGAGTTAATGGATATCTACTACATTATAAGATTGCCTTCATTCAAACAAGACAATGAATTATTCGAGGTTAACAACTTACAAAAAGAGACACTGATAATATTGAAATACATTTCATCCTCGAGAACAAAAACTTCAATGAACATTGAGTATTTTAAAAGATAGCAGAGCCACTTTCTTCATGAAAGTATGCAATTAATATTCTACTTTATCACTTTCATTTGTTATGAATGGACGAAGACCCAGCGTCAAAGCAGCTGATGAGATTAAAGTAGCTCTGAGTACACTGAGACCCTGCAAAACCAAATAATTATATGAGAAAGGTTTTCATGTCTTACAATACATCCATACCACAACATCTTGATCAACCGTAGACATTTTTTAAAAACAAACCATCTCATTAGGAAATCTACCATAAATTCATTTTTAATAGACAAAGGAAATTGGTGCCCACAAAAAAAAATTACTATGGACATTCTCGTGTGCTTATATATCTTAGGCATACCTCTTTCGGTCCAATGATAATGACCTTTTCCTCCAAGTCAAGAAAAGGGATGTTTGATTCATTCAGTAATGAAGCAGCAACGATGGAACAAAAGGGTGTCAAAATCAAGTCATCTGTCACCATAAACGATGATGGCGCCTTCAAAGAACTTGAGGATTTAGCATCCAACAAGGTCAAAGGCGTATTATATGTAGTCATTAATTGACTGCTGTACTGCTGTAAATTCGCTAGACAAGCTGGAAAAATCATGTCAGAGTAGTATCTATTACAAGAGTAATTTGGAGTGGTGGCTTCATCTATTGGTAATATCATGTTTTTGAATTTAAACTGCGAAGCGATCTGAGGTTTGATGAGCATTTTCTTAATTTCTTCAGATCTCAAATTTCTGTCTACCTGTAAATCTGACAAACTCTTGAACAAATTATCTAAACAATTCAAACCAGAGTTCCCTTGCAACAAATCCAACGCAGCTCCTAATGGGAGGGTCAGAAAATTGAGAAGGAAATCCGCGAAGTCCTCTTCAACATGAGCAAACAATACCTTGTTCTTTGATTTTTGAAGCACTACTTTCACCTTCATACACTTAATATTTTCTGTTGGTGCTAGTACGGTTCCAATTTCCAACGGTAATGAGCTTTCTAGTTCAAAGTCCTTTTGAACCTCTTTCTTTTTCAAGAAAATGTCTGTCAACGGAGTCTTCGACGTAAACAAGAACTTTAATAAATCAACCATCTGTAATGGTTTAGTAAATAGTGTTACTTGAAGTCGATTGAAATTGAACATTAATAAAATAAAATAATATACTAGATATTCAACTAAAAAATGAAACAACCAATTAAAAATCAATAGAAAAATTTGTAAATGACGGGTAATATTGTGCTTGTGGATGGAATACTCACCTCTTTTGGGTCAACATTCACAGTAATTTCTTCAATTGAATGCGTATCCTCAATTCCAAGACTACTCCAGAACCCAACTAAGCTCCCTTCTAGAATATTAGGATTCACTTTCAGATCATCAGAAACAGTAAAATTTGCCAAATCATGAACATAGCCTTTATTTTTTCCGCTTAAAAGCGAACTGTCAAGGTTAATCTCTCGATTCATCGGTGCCCCACAATTGCATCGTTTGTTCTTCAATATACTAAAGAGTCCACCACTTTCGTTCTGAAAGCAGTCTTGTCTCTCGCATACGAAATACTTCATGGGCTCTGTATCGTCAATGTTGAGTTTTGGATTTTGATGAGACTCCATTGAACTCCTCGCCAAAGCAGCATCTCCTTGCAAGTCTCAGTCGAGAAATACTTCTCTTCCAAATTGGCTACACTTTGGTACAAAGAGTTCAAGCTTCCAACCCTAACCACCTTCGAACTCGAGTCTCTGTTGACGATTCTCGCAATAGTTCCCAATGGCAATGTTAAGAAGCTAAAGAGAGCATCCACAAAGTCTTTCCCTGCCGTTGCATAGAGCACAGTGTTGTTCTTTTTGTCCACCAAAAGCCTCAATGAAACTTGCTCCTCTGCCATGGCGGATACCACTGAGAAACAATGAGCTCAATTGAAATAATTACAATTGCACGAGAGAGATGAAACGGCAAAGAATAAAGAAGATGAGACTAATTATAAGGCCAAGTAAAAAGGAAAACGAAGAGGCAAAGTTGATAAGCATGGGCTATTTTAGTGTATCGATGGCGGCAAGACTCTGGGACTTGACATAGGAAGTGGGACCCAATGATCAAAAAGTGGAGCACGATTGCAAACAAATGTGAAAGGAGGTGAGAGGTCACGCGAAGACTAGTGCGACTGTGCGGAGATTCCAAATCCGGGTCGTTGGTTGATCGGAAGATAATGGTTGCGGTATCGGAAGTGTTAAGACGTAAAGGGGGGAATAGTAACAAAGTAGAAACTTGTTTGGTTTGAAAATTTTTGGAAACTAAAAATAAAAAATAAATTTAAATAGTTGAATTAACTAAAAATATTTTTAAAAATATGTCTAAATTTAAAAACAAAAAAAAAATCTTTTTAATATTTCAAAAAATATATTTTAAAAAAATAAAAATTTAAAATAAAAATAAAAAATATTTTCACAAACCAAACCCTTCTTAATATTTACAAAATTTGGGTAGATCCTCTGCTTTTCCTAGACTTTTGCTTTTCTATGCTATTCTTAAGGCTGAAGGCGCTGCTTTTCCCAAAGAAAAATAGGTAGCTGTTCGATCCTCCACTATATTTTTTCTATTAAATGTACTTTTTTTTATTTCAAAAGGCAATAGTGCAATAACACCTGTGCGCTCAATATTTTTTTCTTTTACATACTTTCAAAAACTTACTTAAAAGAAAAAAAAATTTAAATAAATTTTAATATTTTCTTTTTTCCTTTATGTCTGCTTTTAGAAATTTAATTAGAGGAAAAAAATTTCAAATATGTCTCAATACTTTCCTTTTTTTTTCCCTTCAAATAGGTTCATGAAAATAGATACAAAGCAAAAAATTTGGACCTATCTAAATTTTTTTCTTTTAAATAAGCCCTGAAAGCAAGTACAAAACAAAAATTGGGATCTATTTAAAAATTTTTTTCATATAAATTCCTAAAAACAAGTACAAACAAAAATAAAACAAGCACTAAAACTTGTATAACTTTTTTTTTTAAATAAGTTTCTAAAAATAGACACATGTCACATGTTGCAACAATGTTAGTCGCACCATTAACTTTAAAAAAAAACATTAACACAAAAATTGAAAACAGTGGTGGATCCAACAATTACCCACTTTTCTTAAGAAAAGCAGAGTTCTGCTTTTCCTTATGCAGTCTGCTTTTTTTTTTTTTCTTTGGAAAAGCATAGCAACAAGAGGTTCTGGGAATTACATCATCAGGTGGTGAATCTTGATGAGAGGTATCTTTTCGAATTGTGAGCTCACACGTGCCATAAGATTGTGGATCTTCGTTCGTCGTTTCTGTTTCTTTATTATCAGAGGCCACAGTATACATGTGTTGTTTACTAACAGAAAGTATATATCGTTTGGGTCCGGATCTTCTGCTTAGAATTTGTCTGCTTTTAGTTTTAGCAATAGTTTTAACTGTTGCTAAAACTTTCAGCAACAAAAAAATTGTTGCTGAAAGTTTTAGCAACAGTTAAAATCGTTGTTAAAACTCATAGCAGACACCTGCTTATTTTATTCTGAGCAGAGGATCCGCAGGCATATCGTTTAGCAACGAGAATGATTTCTAATGAACTTGTTCTGATTGAGTTTAACTCGCTTTTTGAAATATTTGTTTCGAAATTGGAGATTATCTATTAATCTTTAAAAATTAAAGAAATTATTTTTTAACTTTTTGATAAATAAATAATTTGTTGGCAATATTGATTATATATATATTATTTATTTTATAAATAATATTTAGCGCTAACAATTTATTTGAGTAGACTGACATATTAATATTGTATATTTATGTACATTTTGGGACATATATATTTTAGTGCTATTTTTAATTAGGTCCATAATAAGATCTTTTATTTTGTATTGAGTGACCTATTTGATATATATTTGTTTTTGGTCTGGGGTGTTAGTGAAAATAATAAATGTGTAGATGTCCTACCTAAATAATAACAGTGATTGGGTGTTATTGTAAAAGGGTCAATTTATAAATGGACCCATGAGTCGACTTATGAGTAGATGGTTATAGGTAGTAGTTCCTTGAGTTATATGAGAAGACAAACTTTAGGTAGAAAGAAGTGAGTTCATTTGTGTTTCCATCACACCAAAGGTTGACAAAGTCTCTTATATCTTTCTAGAATAGCCTACCTCTTTGATCTATGTTTAGGTTTGCAGTGGATCGAGGTACGCTCCCTATTCGTGTATTTATTGTGTTCTTGGTGCTTATCAAGATCTACAAACAGTATACTCATAAATTTTTTGTGTAGAATCCAATATATGTAAAATTTCGATTTTATTAAATTGAAAATTTGGGGTTTCTTTGGTTTAATTCCCTAATTTTGTGATAATTTCACATCTATGTATGTAAATTTTTAAACAAATAAATTAGATTTGGGGAAATTTGAGCAAATTAGAGATTTTTGGTATGAACCTTAGAAAATTGGGATTTCCTACCTTTGTCTTTAATTGAGTTAATATTCATGGATTTTGAATTATTCGAGGTTAACTTACAAAAAGAGATAATGATAATATTGAAATGCATTTCATTCTCGAGAACAAAAAACTTCAATGAATATTGAGTATTTTAAAAGATAGCAGAGCCACTTTCTCCATGAAAGTATGTAATTAATATTCTACTTTATCACTTGCATTTGTTATGAATGGACGAAGACTCAACGTCAAAGCATGCAGTTGATGAGATTAAACTAGCTCTGAGTATACCGAGACCCTGCAAAAACCAAATAATTATATGAGAAAGGTTTTCATGTCTTACCATATATCCATACCACCACAACTTGATCAACCATAGACATTTTTTAAAACAAACCATCTCATCAGGAAATCTACCATAAACACATTTTTAATAAATAAAGGAAATTGATGCTAAAAAAAAAATATTACTTTGGGCATTATTTTCGTGTGCTTGTATATCTTTGGCATACCTCTTTCGGTCCAATGGTAATGACCTTGTCCTCCCAGTCAAGAAAAGAGATGTTTGATTCATTCAGTAATGAAGCAGCAACATAGGACAAAATGTGTCAAAATCAAGTCATCTGTCACCATAAACGATGATGGACCCTTCAAAGAACTTGAGGATTTAGCATCCAACAAGGTCAAAGGTGCATATACAGTAGATTGAATAGAACTTTTACTATACTGTTGTAAATCAGTCAGAAAAGCTTGATAACCGTATTGATAAAAGCTATAACAAGAGTAATTTGGAGCGGTGGCGTCATAATATCATGTTTTGGAATTTAAATTGTGAAGCGATCTGAGATTTGATAAGCATTTTCTTAATTTCTTCGGATCTCAAATTTCTGTCTACATCCCAATCAGACAGACTCTTGAACATATTATCTAAGCAATTCAAACCAGAGTTCCCTTGCAGCAAATCCAACACAGCTCCTAATGGGAGAGTCAGAAAACTAAGAAGTCCTCTTCAACCTGAGCAAACAATACCTTGTTCTTTGATTTTTGAAACACTACTTTCACCTTCATACACTTAATATCTTCTGTTAGTGCTGGTACGGTACCAATTTCCAAGGGCAATAAGCTTTCTTGGTCAAAGTCCTTTTGAACCTCTTTCTTTTTCAAGAAAAGGTCTGTCAATCGAGTCTTTGACGTTATCAAAAACTTCAATAAATCCACCATCTGTAATGGTTTATCAAATAGTGTTAGTTGAAGTTGATTGAAATTGAACTTTGATAACATCAAATACGATACTACAATGATGAAAAATGAAACAACCAATTAAAATTCAATAGAAAAATTTGTAAATGACAGGTAACATCGTGCTTGTGGAAGGAATATACACCTCCTTTAGGTCAAAAACTATGAAAGTGAATAATAGGGATTAAAGTGAACAAACTACAAAATTTGTAGAGGATGATTTTGACAAATAAAAAAATATATTCTTAAACTAGGGACCTAGATGAAGTAGAAGACGAGTTTATATAAAAAATTGGACAAGAAAAATTTTGACCAAGGACCTGAGTGAATAAAAGATAAGCTTTGAAATTTGAATTTTAATTCATTTCTTATATTTTTCTTATGTACGAATGATAGATCGAATCATATTATGACTAAAAATGAAATTACAGACTGATTTGGAGGACCAAACCATGAGAAAAAAATGAAAGTGAAGATCTAGGGCTAAAGGGAACAAACTAAAAAGTTTGTAGGGGATGATTTTGACAAATAAAAAATATATTTTTAAACTAGGAACCTAGATAAAGTAGAAGACGAGTTTATATAAAAAATTAGACAAAAAAAATTTTTGACCAACGACCTAAGTGAATAAACTGAATCCTTTTATTAGGTAGTCCATGTTAGTATAAGTGGTACATAGTCAGCGTTAACATGACTTTTAATAGTGACATCATCATCCCAGTCAGCATTGAGTACCGGTTGATTAACCAAAAACTAATCTCGGGGATCTATTTTATAGTTTTGAAAATTATATGGACTAAATTCATTATTTTCAAATTATAGGGACCAAATTTATTTTTCAATGAAAGTATATTTAAACTTTTTTTATTAAAAGTGAAAACTCTAATATCAATGTAAAATATATTATTTATATATTCCAAATTATAAAGTTAATTTACTGTAAACTCTAAAGTATTATCTATTCTTTATTAATCAAAATATATTAAATACATGTTTTATTATATAAATATAACTTTTTTTGGCTGCAAGTGGTACATTTTAATTTTAAAAAAACGAAGAAAAAAGTCTGGAATCTTTAAATTTACGTATTAAGAAATTTTTTTTTCATCATGCACATAAATGATCGAGATTTACAGCCATTACCATGCTTTGGAAGGGCCCAGAGATGATAATTTCTAAGTGACAAAGAGAAAGAAAGCAAAGATTACAAAAACATAACGTAGACCTAGATTTTCTGCAATTTTTAAAAACTATTATAGCGAATATTGATGTCATAAAAAAATTAAGATTTACGGACAATTTTTTTTTTTAACTTTAAGATAGCATTTGTGATAATATTAGTAAAAAGTAACTCGTTAAAAGAAATGTTGGTGTAAGTTTTAGCAACAGTTATTATTATTTGTAGTAGTAATTTTAATTGTTGTCATATCTCATTTTTCTAGTAGTGACCTTATTAAATGTTCTTCAAATATTTATATCAAAGTTTATTTTGTAATACCAATAAGGTTAGATCTAATAGAAGAGATTAGTATCTTATAAGAGCATCTACAGTGGTAGCTCTTCAAGGATTCTTCAATTTAAGAACCGGTTCTTATTTTGATTTTTTACTGTAGTTTGTCGCATTGGCTGTTACGTGTAAAATCGGTTCTTATATAAGAACTAGTTTACATACAAAAAATAATAATAAAATAATCAACTCACGATAAATGTTAGTTGAGAATAATAAATATTAAGTAGTTGATAGTTGATTGTAAGAGTTATTTGTGGGTTTTTAATAGATTCATCACTAGAGTGAAAAGTTATTTAAAATAGTGAGAAGCTGCTTAAGCTGATATAGCATTGTGAGACCCACAGAAAAAATCCAAGTGAGGTTTACTACTTTAAATGCTCTAAGGTGACAAGCTCAAATTCAAATTTTTATAAAGAGAAGAGTTTATATTTAAAACTAATAATAGTTCCCCCAGCATATAAAAAATTGCACTTTACTTTATTCTTTTTTTTAATTTTAAAAGTTCAAGAATTTATCTGAGTGATTCAAAGTTTGAGAAAAAGAAAATTTATACTTTCTTTTATAATAGACTGTTACGATTGCTCGCAAAGGGGATAGACCGAGACAGAGTTTGAGGAGACTTTCAATCACATGTATCTTAGTAATTGAGAGTGCATGTACCTTTTGACGTAGATCTAGCAATTGAGACTGTAGACCAATTGGTGTTGAATACTTCATTCTGAAGGCATGTAAATTAACTAGTGCATGTACCTTCATTTACTGGCCATAAGAAAGAGAAGAAGAATGCTTTATCAGGAGTGACTATCTTTCTTTGGGCTAAAAGATATATTTTGACGTAGACCTAGAAAATGAGGAGAATAATTGGTTTTGGATACTTAATTGTGAAGGCATATAATATAGACGGCAACCCTTCAGATAAGGATTTTCTCTGCACATAGGAAAGGTTTTGCTAAGTGGACACAATGTAGTAGGTTGAGCTAGTTTAACCAAGTTGAATTGCTAAAATGTCAATCCACTTAAAACAGAGTTAATTTGGCTCTACCTATTATAATTTTATTTATAAAACAATATTGTTACTCCACAATTTTTATTTTTTATTTTGCATTTTGTATTTTTTAATTTATTGTGGTTTGGTGCGTTTGCCCGTTTAACTTACTAACTCACCTTAAGTGAGTTTGGTTGATTTATTGTTATACTCAAAATGTGATGTGCTCGATATTCTAAAAAATAAAAGAAATAAATTAGTTTTCAAAATTTTCATGGGAATGTTAATAAAATTTTATTTTAAAGGAAAATTTTAGAAAAAAAAAATTTCAAAGTCAATCTAGAACCATATTGGGTTGTGGAGTAAGTACAAATGGAGCAGGCATGTAGGAAAAATGTTAGACAATCCCACAAACATCTAATTTGAAAATTGTGCATTTATATGTTGTTTACGGTGATTTTTGGCCAAAGGTCAAATCTGACAACAAATACTTGATTCTATTAAAAGTGACTGTATTTTCAAAGTTATGCGTTAATTTCATGTAAAAAGACAAACGTATCGAATGCAAGTGGTTTGACAAGTTTTGCACGAAAGAGCGTGAGGCCTGAAATAAACTTTTTTTTTTGCAGAAGTTAAATGGAAATGGTAAATTTGCAGAAAAGTAAATTGCAGAACGTAAAGTGCATAAAAGGTAAATTGCAAAAAGTAAATGACGAAAAGTAAAAAGCAGAATGTAAATGACAAGTAAATTGCTGAAAATTAAAGTACAGAAAGTCTAAAGGAAAGAGATTAAATTGCACAAGGTAAAAGAAAGCGATTAAATGACTGGAATGAAATTGCTGGAATTGTTAAAAGGCTTTGAATTAAATTGACTGAAATGTAATGAGTGGAAATCATACTTTGATGTTAATCTTTTAATATGTTTGAGTGAGATGTGAGAATTTTTAATTAAGAGTTTTAAATTCCTTTTACAACTATTAACTTAATATTTATAGGCAAATGACTGAAGTAACTGCCTACCTATCTAATTGCCATGTAAGTGATGATTTACAATACTTGACAACTGCCCTAAACCACATAAGTGGCAATTTACAAGGTTCGACATAACTATCTTTTGGAATAACGGTCTTTGATGGCCTTCGTTTGACAATTTCTTACTTTCAACATTCGACAACCAAGACATATCACTAACTGACATCCCCATCACTCGATGTCTTTTGTCTTTAGACTCGTTTTTTTAATGATTTTTAATTGAACTTGCCTGTTGGACGATGTGCCTCCGACAATTGAACTTCGAAAGATGTGTATAGATGTCTGTGAATCATTAAGAGTTCAACGTCTGCCCTTCTTACTCTTTTCTATTGAATTCATCTCCGTCAAATTGCTGATCTTTGTCGAATATGCCAGATCACCATTTGACACTTAGACAATCGGCACTACTTTGTTACATCACTGAAGACGATTACTTGTCGGCCAAACAAACTTTTTGTTGGCAAATATATATATATATATTTATATTTATATTTATATTTAAAAATAATTGTCCAACATATGTTTATATATATATATATTATTATTATTATTATTATTATGAAGATGATTTAACACGATTTGATGCAAAGAAATTGGTCTCCAAAGACCTTCTAGGCTCTAGATGAAGGATGAAGGGGATAGAAGGGAGAAGAGTGAAATATGAGATATGTGTGTGCGTGAAGGAAAATTTGACTATGTATATGTATATATCTTCATTCAAGAGCTCCTAAATTTGTGATGGGAAAGTGTTACATGTGGCTCCATTTATGACTGCCATCTAGTTCACCTTCTTGTCTAAATTATGCAAGATAATCCCTTAACAAAATAAATTGTCACGTGGGTCCTTAAAATTTCATAAAAATTTCAAAAATTTACTTAAAATTAAAAAATAATTTTTCTAGCACCCCTTGTCTCACCTTTCCTATTAAAATTTGTTCTCCTTCCAAAATAAGAAATTTTTAAATAAGTCATCAAGAATCTATTATTGCAACTTAATCCTCATTACATATCCGAAATTTAGATTTTTTAGTTCCTCAAAAAGTTCATGATCTCAAATATGGTTAAAGATTGGTCAAGCTTTAGAATCAAGGGAGATAGCCGAGTACTCATTTGATTGACCAGTGTTAGGGACCCGGTTCATAAAATATGTATTGCAACTTAGGTATCTTTCAGTGTTTGGGGCATTTTTTAATTGTAAGTTGATGGGTAGAGGCGTAAATATACTTTAACTTTAGGAAATTATGGTAATTATGTCGCTAGTTGCAAATTGACACCCTAAAAGTACTAAAAATCCTAGCATTGGTGAATTTAAGGATAAGATTTTATGACTAAACTGTGTTAGGATGCACTAGATATGTCCTTATTGTGTTAAACTTGCCCTCATAAGTTGGAAAGATCTTTTCTTATCACATGAAATGTTTGGGTATGAATGGTTTGTAATTTAGATATTAGAGAACATGAAATGGAAGTTGTAAGTTCAAATCTAGTAGGGAAAAATTTCCACAAGTAAGGGAGGTACCTATTTTATCAACCACCTAATAACTCCTTTTGTATAAATGATTGAATGTAAGTGGATGAGATTGTGAATAAGGCTTGAATACGAGCAGTGAACTCAATGTGTTAAGAGATATGATAAGACTTAGAATGCTTATGTGGGCATGATGCAAGATAGGTGACAACTCAGTAGGTTAGGCGGATTGTGTTGTTTAAGGATACTTCAGGTAAAAGGTAATATTACTTTTGACTTGGCTATGTGATTTTCCTACTCTACCATTTTGGATAAATGTGATTTATGATAATATTACTTTTGAGAACAATATGAAATTTCTGGTAAGATTTTGTGTCGGATACTATATATGGGACACTACAATGGAACGACCTTTGTGAAATATTGTATCACAGTTAAAGATTGTAGATGTAAATTTGTAGATGTAAATTACTTGAGAAATTTCATTAGGGTAGGATAGTAGACTTTGTGATGGAGCGATCTCTATATTTTCCTTGTAATAGCTTCTGTTATGTGTTGGTCATTATGGATATGGTTAGGGGTATGATCCAACATGACCAAAACCTGAAACTACACGTATAGTAGGTGAATTGAGGTAGCTAATTTGAATTCCTTTGGTGGATCACTTTGAATTAGTAGGCTTGAATTACTAGAAGGATGGTAGTTAGTAATAAGTTGATGCACGTTGTGAGAACATGAGGGTATTCATTCGTGAGGTGGATAGTACGATATTAGTATAGTCTTGAGGATTCAGACTGTAACACCAAAACCCTTGTAAGTTGGTTGAGCTAGTAAGATAAGTTAGCATTTGGGAACGACTAAGTTGTTTATGCTGCAGGTCGTTAAGAGGAAACAAGAAGCAATCTCCAAGGACTTGCAATTGGTATACCATGCCTTCTTTAGGGGTGCAACTTGATCTGGGCTTTGGCATGCCTAGTTAGTAATGACGGTGTGTGCGCTTCGATTAACCATAATTGGAGTATAATTTACTAGGCTTAGTTGCATATTGGAGGCTTGCGAAGCCCTATGTGGTATTGATATTTATTTTATCCTATCAAGACCATGGTTGAGCATGGGATGGAGTTATAGCACCCTTAGAGGTTTCACTACAAGTAGGAAGTCTTAGTCAAAAGAAAAAGAAGGCGAATCTTTGAGTAACCATAAGATGTCTTTGGGGAAGGGAAACACTCAAGTGACCATGTAATGTTCGAAGGAGTATGCCACATCAATGGTAGGCAGCATGCGAGCCAAAGTGGTTGTGATGAGCTTATATGGTAGAGTGAGATCACGTGGCTATAAGGCATTGCTGTGATTCAAAATGAGGAGCTATGAGGCATAACAGGGGGATTAACCCTTTAAGGGGGAACTCCCCGAAGGGACTCATTACAAAAAAATTAGCATGTAATGACGTTTGTTTTTGCCATATAGGGCCCGTTTGGAAGAGCTTATTTTGAGCTTATCTAACTTATCTTATGCCATAAACGCTTATGTGAACGTTTGGAAGAGCTTATAGAAATAGCTTATGGCATGAAAATAAGCTGTTTTCAGCTTATTTTCATAAGCTACTCTGAATAGTTTATGAAAATAAGCTGAAAACAGCTTATGTGAAATTTGTCCTCCTAAATTCTTTAATTATAAAAATAGCTTATATATAAGCACTTATATGATAAGCGCTTATTCTATAAGCACTTAAATAAGCTATTTACCCAAACAAATAGTAGCATTTGCAAACGCCATAACCCAATTTAGTGACATTTAGTGAAAATGTCACTAAATCGAGTGTCATAAGCTATTTAGTGAGACAAATGCAGGAATAAAAGCCGCTAAATATGTACAATGGTGTTTGTTGGGGCGTTTCCAACTATCACTCTATAGTGGCATTTGTTAACACAAATGCCACTATATAGTGGCATTTGTCAGCGTAAATGTCGCTAAATAGTGGCATTTTAAATGCACAAATGCCACTATATAGTGGCATTTGTCAGTGCTACTGTCACTATATAGTGACGTTTGCTAACTCAAATGTCACTATATAGTGATGTTTTGGAAACACAAATGCCACTAAATATACATTTATAGTGACAATTGTTACTACAATTGCCACTATAATTTTATTTTGTGGCATTTAAAAATGCTACTAAAATGATAACGATTGCTACTATATTAATAGAATAGTTCCAGTTTAGTTCATTGAAATTTTAATATTCCCCCAAAATAGGTTACAACCCCTATATATTTATACAGATGACAGCACAATCTAATAATAACCTTAGTCCAATATTCATAAACAAATGAAATTTACAAATGAGTTCTTCATTAATATAATAAGTTCAATGTTACTATACAAATAAAATTAGTAAATATATCAATTCTTCATTAATATAATAAGGTATCTAAAATAAAACATAAGTCCTAACTACATAAAATTAAAAAGTCTCATCATCGTCTTCATTATCCTCATTATCTTCTTCACTGTCTTCATCATTGTCCTCCCTATCTTTATTCTCTTAATTACAAGACAATTGATAGTTTGTTGCTGGTGTAGAATCATATCAACTCCCTTGGAGGCTATGGAAGAATTGCATCATTTCATTATGTTTTTGAGTCATCTTTTCCATTTGGGACTTGAGATTTGTCATCAGCTCCACTTGAGACTTGTAACCTCTGCATGTAATTCACGAACATATTGACTCGAAGATGTCTCACCTGCAAAACATGAAGTGCGCTCAAACACTTGAGTAGGACATGGTCCAAATCCCAAGCCTCGTACTCGTCCATAATACTCTTGGCTTTGTAAAGCAAGAGCAAATGTGTCCTGAGGTGAGACTGCAGTGGATTCAGTCCTATGTGACTTAATCATAATTATTTTTTCTTGTAGACCCACATAAAAAATAAAAACATTATTAACAAATTCTGCAAAATATTTTTAATAATTGAATACATTAACTCACATTTCAAAATTTTTAATTACAAAACAACTTACATTAATGGCTTTCACTTCATCGCTGATGAATGAGTTATCACTGATGAATGAGCTATCTTTCTTCTTATGAGTTGCAGTCCAAAGTTTCGCTCTACTGATGGGTCTACCATGCTCAGCCAGCCTACAAAATTAAAAACAATTATTTATGAAATAATTATATATTCCGGTTAAAAAAGTAAGTTTACCATCTCAACTCCTCTTCGAGCCAAACTCTTTGTGCCTTTTGTGTAATTGAGGGTTAGATGTTGTCTACTCGCCTTGTCTTTTTCGGCTCTCTCCTAATATTTAGATGAAGCATGTTATTATATTGTAAAAATGATATAAAAAATAATGTTTTAAAGCGTAATTACCAAGTAACGTGGGTCCTGACAGTGCTGAATGTAAAAAGCCCAATCATCCCTTGGAATTCTGTTTGAAATATCTGCTATTATTTATCCTCTTGATCTGATCCCGTTGTTCCAAGCCCTGTATAGCTCCAGGCGTTCACGGTTCCAAGCCTTGTCAATTTTTTTATAATGTATTTTTTGTCCTCATCGTGATCATCAACAACAAATCTAGTCTTAAAAAAAAGCTTAATTAGAAGAATATATATAATTAAGAAAATTATAAATCAATAATGGATTACTACTACTGCCATATTATTTGAAAATACAGTTTCTTTATAGCTAAATGGAACGTTCTTCCAATCCAGATAAGAGATAGGCAACGCTATGAAGTTACGTCCCACACGACCCATGAATGATCCTAACAGCCCTGTAGCTTTTCCAATGGGCTGCACAAGATCATTTCACTGCAATGTAACCTTCTGACTCAAGGAAAGAGCATATAAAACATCCATAGATAGTCGTTCAGTACGCACAATTATTTTCATCTATAAAGAAGAAAGACCTTTTTAACTTATATATAAATAACATTAAGATTATTTAGTGACAAAAATAAATAAATTACCAGTCATTTCCACCATTTAGTAACCACTGTGGTGAGAACGTTGTGTGGAAGAAGTCTCAGGTTGTGACGATGAAGTCTTGGGTTGTGGCATTTGAGTCTCAGACTGTGGCATTTGAGTCTCGCGCTGTGGTGTTTGAGTTTGGCTTTGAGCTTATTCTAATGACATTCGAGGAATCGTCTGAGTGTCAAGTGGAATGACTAGCTCCAAGCTCGGTTTTTCTGCACCACAACTAGCTGGAGAACTTGGTAATAAACTACCACTACTAGAAACTCCCTTTTTAATAGTGGAGCTTGATTTGCTCTTTTTTTTTTCCAATAATCTCTTCATTCCCTCTTCAAATTTCTTGTGCATTTTTGCCTTATTTGTTAAAACAGAGATAAGAAAAGAAAGAGCCCAAACATATGTTAGTCAAACAAAAAAAAAGAACACACTTTAGACATTGCAATAACAAAATCAACCATGAATCTTGACTTAATCTGATTTTGCATTAATTACGTGATTATTTTCCCCTAAGTTTTTAGCCTCCAACTTGCGGGAATTCGTAGGTTAGGCATATAGGGGTATGGAGATCAGATATGTTCTTTGACTCTAAGTTATAATTTTTGTCTATAAAAATAGCCTCTTTAGCTCTCAGTTACCTTCAGCATATCTCTTCTACTTCTTTCTAGTTTAAACACATATTTCTTACCCCTAAGAACCAGAGCCACAAAAAAATTCATTGATCTTACAATCAATCCCAAGGAAGAAGAGCTTGACTTGAACTTGTGTCTATGCAAGGACAAGGGCAAGAGATATCTAAAGGGGTCTTCTGAGGAGCAGAGGAAAAAGGAGAAGACTGGTGATGAGCAAGAGGAGATTAGCACGGGCCGTACTTCAGAGGATAAACTTGCTCGCTGATGAGTCCTATATTTTGGTTAATTTTGTTTGTTTCTTTAGGGCTTTTTCCTCTCCTTGATTCCATTTTTGTTAGCTTTTTGCTTGCTTTGTCCTTTATTTTGGCTTTCTAATTTGTACATCGTTGTTGCTGTGCTTTATCTTATTTTAGTCTCTTTCCTTGCCTTTTTATGCTTTTTGTTGTATTTTCTTGTAGGCTTTCTTTTCTGGTCTGCTGTGGCCGGTGTGCTGATGGGATCCAGAAGCAAAGTGCTTATGTAATGAAAATCTGGAGGCTGGCGCCCAGGCGCCACGCATGGCGCCTCAGGCGCCAGAAGCTGAATTCTCGGCCTTAACATTTAATGGTTGGCGCCCAGGCGCCACGCAGGGCGCCTGAGGTGCCAACACCACAACTCTCGGCCAGAAGCATTATAACGTGGCGCCCAGGCGCCAGACACTTTTGCCCTTTGTTTTGCGCCCCGGCTCAGACCTGCGTGCTTTCTTGTATATATTGCTCTTTTGCTGATGTTTTGGGGATCTGGAGGTTGGAGGGCAAGGGAGCTCTGCTAGGGCAAGGATGGAGGAGCTGGGAGACCTCTTCTCTACTGAGTTTGAAGCTTTTCTTCCTTTTTCTCCTTCCTCTTGATCATATTTTGTTGTGTATTTATTATGTATTTCTTCCTCTTGTTATAAACTCTAGGGTTAGGGGATTGATGTATATTAACTATCTATGAAGCTTTGTTGTTGGATGCTTAAATACAATTGCTTTTCTGATTATTGGAGTAGTTTTTATTGGTTTAACTGGTTTTAGGTGATTGTGATCATTTCACTTAGATGAATTTGGGGTTTGTATTAATGCTAGACATGGCTTGATATAAACATGCCCTTGTAACTTCTACCGTGAATCGGGTTAGTCAAGACATAGATAATCTTGTTTGCGTGGTCATATGAGTTCTTGAACTTAAACTCCGAACCAATTAATTGGACTAAGACATTAGCTAATTATTTTGGCTAGGAAGATTTGCTCACCAAGAAATTGGGTTCAAATATTTTCGTGAACTCGACCAACATTAAATGGAATCTGTGAATGTTTCTAAGCATCCTTTAACGATTCAAAGATTGGTTTGTCTATGAATTAATCGGATTAGGAGTTAAGAAAGTCAATCCCCTACCCGTTGTGTTTTGGCGTAGTTCTTCGTTTGGTGTTTAGTTAATTCCTTGTTGTTAGTTTAGTTTATTTGCGGTTTATCTTTACTTTTTTTCCTCTGTCCAAATATAATTTGATCTAGTGAAATTGGTAATTGTTAAAGTCAATCCCTGAGGACGATAACTCTTTCTCATCACTTTACTACTTGTGCGACCCGATACACTTGTCGGGAAATAGCGCATCAAGTTTTTGGCGCCGTTGCCGGGGATTGACGGTGTTGACAATATTAAGAGTAACTAGTAGGGTTGTAGTTTGGACTTTGCCTTTTTCTGTACATACTTATACTGTAAATTTTACTCTTATACTTGTACATGCTTTTTCTTTTGTTTAAATTTTCTCTCTTACTTTTCATTGGTTTGTGCGAGGCATCACCGACTCTTGCTCATTAGTATTCTACCCGAAAATTGGAAGGTCGGTTCGCATAGGCCAAATACAAGCTTTACACACTATATGAGCCTAACAAGCTCAACCTGTAACTAAGGAAGAAAACAATCAAAGCCCACCTGCTCATCCTCCTATGAAAACTCTCATGGATTGTAAAATCCCTTCTGTGGAGGGATGTGGTGGAGGCATAGCTAAACAAACTGGGTAAAGTCTAGCTAAGGACTATAAACTTAGCGCTCTTGGGAGGCAACCCAAGTTTCTTTCCATTTTATCTTTTTAATTTCGCTTTTAGTTTTATTTGCTGCTTTAATTATTATTCTGTTTAGTTCCTTGTATTTATTTTCCGTATTTTTATTCTGAGTGCCTTTGTTGATGGTTTATTTCTGTGCATAGCTTTCCTTTTTAGACCCCGCTCCCTACTTGTTTGTTATTGAGGATAATATGTTGTTTAGGTTTGGGGGAGAAGATTTTACTGTTATTATTGCTCTTGGATGCTTGGTTACCATCTTCAATGAATCTAGGGTTTGTATTAATGCTTGTCTTAGCCTTAATATAGACATGCCTCAGTAATCTCTTCTGTAATTCGGGTTAAGAAGATTGTTTTTAGGGTGATACATCTAAATCTTCTTTTCAAAAGGAATGTCTTTGTTTTTGTGGACCATCATATCTTTGGATTTTTCTTGATAGATTGGAATGTGCTTTACAAGTTTTATATTATTCTATTTTCAATTAACTCTTTACATGGTCATCTTGTTTAAAATTTAACTTAAATTTGGTTTTTCAGAATTTCTAGATTTATTTGAGAAATCTCAAGCTTTTTAATTAAAAGTTGTCGACCCTCTCAACCTTCTTAAAGCACTCTTTCAAAATCTTGAAATTTTCTATCTCTTTTTATGACAACATTTTGCTCAATAAGGGACTGCTTTCTCTAAAAAAAAATAAGAAAAACAAAAAAAAAAGAAGGCAAAACAATTCTGATTAAATAAAATAGAAGTGTGATTTAAGTTGAGGAAGTGTAGTGTGGATTAGGCGCACAACACTTGTTCTAACCAATGAATTACATTTTCTTAGCAAATAAAGGTGATGGTCAAGGTGTTGTTGTGTGGTTTAGGCGCACGGGCAACTCTTTGTTCCTTAACCTCGTTATCTTTTCTTCTTGCATAGATTGAGGGGGAGATGTGTGGATTAGGCGCACTGTCTTCACTTCGATCACTTTTTCTTAAAAATATCCCTTGTTTGAGAAGTTTTCCTTGAGAGCCGAGTTTGTTATGAAAAAGATATTTTCTTTTAAGTTTGTGGAGAGTAATTTGAGAAAGTGAGGGTGTTTGCAATTTGTCTTTAAAAACGCTTGGAAAAGTATCACGTTTATCTTTAAATTCTCAATTACTCAATGCCAAGTTTGGTTTTAAGAAGATGACTATGTGGAATTGAGTTGATTTTGTTTAATGTTTTAGGTTGTTGAGCACTTCCTCTCTATCTTGAAAAATCTGTTGGCTTCGTGGTTTTTAGATTAGTGTTTTGCTTGAGGACAAGCAATAGTTTTGGTTTGGGGGAGTTGATGAGTCCTCTATTTTGGTTAATTTTGTTTGTTTCTTTAGGGCTTTTTCCTCTCCTTGATTCCATTTTTGTTAGCTTTTTGCTTGCTTTGTCCTTTATTTTGGCTTTCTTCTTTGTACATCATTGTTGCTTTGCTTTATCTTATTTTAGTCTCTTTCCTTGCCTTTTTATGCTTTTTGTTGTATTTTCTTGTAGGCTTTCTTTTCTGGTCTGCTGTGGCCGGTGTGCTGATGGGATCCAGAAGCAAAGTGCTTATGTAATGAAAATCTGGAGGCTGGCGCCCAGGCGCCACGCATGGCGCCTCAGGCGCCAGAAGCTGAATTCTCGGCCTTAACATTTAATGGTTGGCGCCTGAGGCGCCAACACCACAACTCTCGGCCAGAAGCATTATAACGTGGCGCCCAGGCGCCACACAGGGCGCCCAGGCGCCAGACACTTTTGCCCTTTGTTTTGCGCCCCGGCTCAGACCTGCGTGCTTTCTTGTATATATTGCTCTTTTGCTGATGTTTTGGGGATCTGGAGGTTGGAGGGCAAGGGAGCTCTGCTAGGGCAAGGATGGAGGAGCTGGGAGACCTCTTCTCTACTGAGTTTGAAGCTTTTCTTCCTTTTTCTCCTTCCTCTTGATCATATTTTGTTGTGTATTTGTTATGTATTTCTTCCTCTTGTTATAAACTCTAGGGTTAGGGGATTGATGTATATTAACTATCTATGAAGCTTTGTTGTTGGATGCTTAAATACAATTGATTTTCTGATTATTGGAGTAGTTTTTATTGGTTTAACTGGTTTTAGGTGATTGTGATCATTTCACTTAGATGAATTTGGGGTTTGTATTAATGCTAGACGTGGCTTGATATAAACATGCCCTTGTAACTTCTACCGTGAATCGGGTTAGTCTAGACATAGATAATCTTGTTTGCGTGGTCATATGAGTTCTTGAACTTAAACTCCGAACCAATTAATTGGACTAAGACATTAGCTAATTATTTTGGCTAGGAAGATTTGCTCACCAAGAAATTGGGTTCAAATATTTTCGTGAACTCGACCAACATTAAATGGAATCTGTGAATGTTTCTAAGCATCCTTTAACGATTCAAAGATTGGTTTGTCAATGAATTAATCAGATTAGGAGTTAAGAAAGTCAATCCCCTACCCGTTGTGTTTTGGCGTAGTTCTTCGTTTGGTGTTTAGTTAATTCCTTGTTGTTAGTTTAGTTTATTTGCGGTTTATCTTTACTTTTTTTCCTCTGTCCAAATATAATTTGATCTAGTGAAATTGGTAATTGTTAAAGTCAATCCCTGAGGACGATAACTCTTTCTCATCACTTTACTACTTGTGCGACCCGATACACTTGTCGGGAAATAGCGCATCACTCGCCTAGCGAAAGAGATAGAGAGCCTAAAGAAGCAAATAGGGGACATGGAGAAGTTGGCCAAATGCCAGGATGTAGCAATGGCTGCGAGAATAGACAGGTACTTCTATTGGTCCACCCAGTGCTTTTTCAATCAACAACAAAAAAGTGTTGATTGCATGAATGAGATTTACAATACTCTTGCCCAAATTGCTTGGTCTCTCTCTCCCAGGAATAGCTTTGCATTGACGCTTCAATTCATAACCTTTAAGCCTAGACCTTTATCTTCATTCGCTAAGCTGCCACGCCCTTAGGTTATCATGTTTTTGTGTTCGCCCCCCTCTTGTTTTTGTTTTGTTGTAATCTTATCAAATTAATGCCAGGGGCATCTTTTGAAGGAAGTCTTGTTTTATTTTTTTTATATTTTCATTTTTTGATAAATAGAAATCAATCAAAGTAGAACTAAAAATCAATCAACATAAAATTAAAGTGACAAAACAATACTAATAAACAAAACAAAACTATGAAAATTAGTTTTGTTATAAGTTATATGTTAGTGAAACACAAACTAAATCATATATTGTACTAAACACGATCAATTTTCTTCCACAACCAAGTGGAAATATGACTTGAGAATTAAAATAAAAAAAGGTAATGACAACAATTATAGCATCAAGAGAAAGTTGAAAATGACTTTAGCTTTTTTATTTTTCCTTTAAAATGTACAGTATCCAATGCACGGCTAAACAACAATGCATACTACTTTCCTCTTTTGAAGGGAGTCCTATTTTTTTTTTTCTATTTATATTTTTAAATTTTTTTTATAAATAACAATCAATCAAAGTAGCACTAAAAATCAATCAATACAAAATTAAAGAGACAAAACAATACTAATAAACAAAATAAAATTATGAAAATTACAGCAAAAATCACACAAAAACCAAATCAGAATTTTACAGAAAAAAAAATAATTGAACAAAAAAAATATATAAATATATATTAAAAATTTAGTTGAATAAAAAATTACTTTAACAATAAACACACTCACACATACTGACAAATACACACACATCAATATCACGCCTACACATGCACACTATCATATACATATAATATATTAACCAACACTCATATTTTAAAATAAAATAATGATTGTTTTTTTATTTTCATTCACTTTGCTGCATTTTCATTTACAAGATGCATCATCGATGTATGGGTTAACAAAGAGTTCCTAAATTAGGTAAACAAAATGAAGAGAGAGATAAATAGAGAGAGGAAGAAGGACATGATATACCTACCTCGACGGAGTCGCGAAGATGCTATCACAATCAACCTTGAGTTCTTCGGCCACTCGAAACCTCAGATCGATGAAGACATGGATGGGTATGAAGATGGAGAATTAGAAGGATATTTTGTGAGTGAAACAAATAGAGAGCAAGGAATGGGGGATGGGAAATAGCAAAGGTAAAGTGAAAAGATGGAAAAAGATGGGGAAAAAATAATTGGAAGGAGATGGGAAAAAATTGGAGGGAATTGAGAATGAGTGTGAGAGACTAAGAGACACGGGAGATAACAGAGAGAGGGAGAGACTCAGAGAGGCATAACTAAATGACTAGGTTGGGATTTGAGAGGGAATCCTTTATCAAAAAGATGGAGGGAATCCTATGTGTCTTCAGTCACCTCATGTATTTTATTTTAAATATTTTGCTTTTTAAAAAATTAAAAATCTGGATATGTAAGATACAAAATCTCTATATGTTTATATATATATATATATATATATTATAATAAATTTATCAAAAAAATGGTTATTATATTTATAATATAAATATAAATAAATAATCTATATATATATATATATATAAATTTTCTAAACCTTGCAAAATCTCATCAAAATGACTAAACAAATAATCTAAATAAATATTTAATAGTAGAAAATGTCATCTAAATAATCTATATTTAATACTAAAAATAATTTATTATGATATCTATATTTATAATAGTCAAAAAAATATTTAACAATAATTTTGAAATAATATAAATAAATAATCTAAATATATATTAATTTAAATAATTTAATAATAATTTATATAGTGGTGTTTAAGATACAAACACTACTACAGTGGCGTTTCAGAAACAAATGCCATTATATAGTGGCGTTTGTCTTCAAAATGTTACTATATTGTGAAATTTCACCTAACTAATTTACTCTTTAATTAAATTTTTTTTCCTCATTTCTTCAAAAAAAGTGGGCCATATATCTAGATATATCATGTGCATCCGAGCCTTCAGACGAAAAATGTTGCAATCAATTCAATTTATATGATTTTATAATTGAGGCATAAACTTAATTGATCAAATGAGGAATAATATACTAAGTTAAGAGATTGAAGTATTGAAGTGCCGATACTAAGTTCTTGCAGCCTTGCAATGCAACATTAAATCACAACTAGTGATTTCAAAGTTCTAATATATATAGAAGAAAGAAATATGACAACATACAAAACATGAAGCTTGTGTGTACAATTCTACTAATATATTCAATGCATGTACATACGATGACCAACAAGGAAATGAAACATAATGGTGAAATAATAGTATCTATCAACTGAGGGAATGGATAAAGACAACAAAAATAGAAAAATGACACAATCATCAATGACGGGGCGAATAAGTAAAAGAAAAGAAAATAATATTTGTAGCATAGTGGCATTTGTTTAGCCAAATGCCACTATATAGTGGCGTTTGCAGCTACCAACGCCACTATGTTGTGAAATTTAAGCTAATTACATTTACTTTTTTAATTATTTTTTTCTCATATAGTGGCATTTGAGCTACAAACGTTACTATATTGTAAAATTTAAGCAAAATATATTTATTTTTTTATGTAGTGGTGTTTGAGTAATAAACACTACTATATAGTGGCATTTGCACTACAAACACCACTATATAGTGGCATTTGCACAACAACTATAGTAGTGTTTGTAGCTCAAAGGCCATTATGTTGTGCAAACGCCACTATATAATGGCATTTGCGCTACAAACATCACTAGGTTAAAATTTTAAGATAAATAAATTTATTTTTCAATCGATTTTGTTCTCATATAATAGTATTTAAGCCACAAACGCCACTATATAATGGTATTTGAGCTACAAATGCCACTATATAGTGACATTTGAGCTACAAATGCCACAATATTTGTATTTAGTGGCATTTGTTTCTAAGCGCCACTAAACAAATGTCACTATATCACTGTTTTTTTGTAATGACTTATGTGAACCATTAAAATGTGCAAGAATAAGTCAGAGCACGAACAAACTAGCACGTTAGTTACTACAATTTAGAGTTTCCTAAGCATAAATAGGAAGAAAGATAGCCTTAGTGACAAATTGTTGTTAGTGCTAGTAAAAGAGCACAAGTCGTGGGGCATGTCTTTAAAGCCATAGAAAGAAGATGGTACAGAACTTAGATCAGAATAGGCGTGATATTGAAATAGGCATGATAAGTAGCAATTTGCTAGAAGAATTATAGTTAAAGACTAGGAAACAGATGGAGATTTAGTGAAACTGAGTAAGGAAGGAATTAGCGATAGTTGAAATACGAGGAATAAATTTCTTTAAAGGGAAAGTAATGTAATACCTCAAGTATTATGACGTAGAAATAAAACGTGAGTTTGGACATGTGAAAATTTTTGCGATTAAACAAATTCTCAGCTAGTAAAATGGGGAAGCTGAGCCTTAAGTATATAAATAAGAAGACTTTAAATAAGATTTGGATAAGGATATCCTAAAACTAATATAAATAATCAATTAAATAGATACTAGATAAACCAATATAAAAAGAGAATATTTTAGTCTAGCTTCTAGAAGGATAATTAATAATATTAATTAAACTAAAATAATATAATGGGATTAGGGTTAAATAATAAAAATACTTCTTAAATAATACCTGATAGTCGAAAATTACAATTAAAATATTAAACAAAGGAAATAATAATAATAAACAAATATACTTAATAGGATTAAACCTTCTAACAACAAGATAAATGAAAATAAAATAAGAGAATCAAGATAGAGTATTAAACAAATAAATAAATAGAGGATAAACGAAAATCTGCAGAGTCTAGTTTAAATTTAAATCTTTTCTCTTATCTAAGCCTAGACTCTCAGCTATAAATAGACCTAAGGCCTTCATTCTCTTCACACACTCTCCTCCCCCTCCTCTCTCTAATCGTCTCTCTCTCTCTCTCTCTCTCTCCCTAGCATCATCATCATCATCATCATCTCTCTCTCTCTCTCTCTCTCCCCTAGCTGCCACATATACAAGTCTCATTTAAAGGTAAGTCCTACAACCCTAACTTAATTTATTTAATTTGTATTTTTGATAGTAGGCTAAGTAGTTAATTAATTTAATTTTTTATTTCTAAGATATTAGGTTAATTAGTTAATTAATTTAATGTGTAATTTCTAGGGTATTTGGTTAATTAATTAATTAATTTTAATTGTTATTTGTAGGACATTAAATTAATTAATTAATTTAAACATATTTTTAGGATGTTAGGCTAAGTTAAAGCCACTCAAAGTTAGGATGGAAAAAAATGAACTAGGGTTAGAAGAAACGTCTAATATGATCCATATATTTTGAAAAGGTCCCTTTTTATAGAGATTTAGGTCCACGTGTGTAGAAAAAGCATTCGGGCTTCTGGAAGGAATCATCAGGATCTCAGGTGAGTGAAATGAACCTGTCTTAATAAGGTTTTAGCACCATTACTGATAAAGATTATGATGTAAGACACTCCCAAGACTCATAGGGGGTGACTAGATTTGGGGTAGCGAATCCTGGGAGGTAATTCAAATTAATAAATATGGAAATATGGACAATTCGAAACATGTGTTTCAAGGTGATGCAATGGCTAACGTTTTAAACGTTAGGGATAAAGTTTGAATATTTTCAAAGAGAACTTTAATTGTTGTCTTGACTTATGGGTTGTAAACTTGTGGTACGTTGATGTATGACATCAATTATATGAATATTAAATTGCACTTCTATTTATGATATAATATGTTGTGCTATTGATTATGATTGAGTGGGATAGTATCCTATCTCACCACAAAGTAGGAAGCCCGAGTTAGAGGGTGACTTAGCCAGTGAGTGTGGAGACAATGACTCTCTTAGTATAAAGTATACCCTAGTCAGGTAAAGAGACCTGTGAGGTGCCTTGGCTGAGAGGACAAGGTTGTGAGTCATGGCGGGAATGAAATTTGGTGAGCCAGCCTATGTGCAGTCTTGGGAATATATGGTCATTAATGAGTAGTAATTCTATTGGTTTGCTTGGATGAGACTTGCTATTTTTCGGTATGTATCTTCTTATTATGAGTTTTGGTTGAGTTTGAGCCTTTGACCATATTTGCATGACTAACAATGTATTAGAATTCTATTAGGGCGAGGGCAATTTGCTCACTGAGTTTTAAACTCACGCTCTATATGTTTCCCTTTTCAAATTAGGTTGCTGGCGAAGATTACCCACCAAAGAAGTAGCTTACTTTGAACTTCTGGTTGTCAGGTAGGCCCTTCTTTTGTTTCAGTTTACGTTTTTATGTCGTTCTGTAGTCATCTAGAACATCTACGTCAAGAGATTGGCATTATGGCATAATTAAGACTTTTCATTTCAAATTAATATGAATGGAGTAATTATTTTGAATTCAAACGTTAAGAAATTATTATTATGTATGCAAGCCATTACTATGTTAAGTAATGGTCTAGCGAGAATGCCAGGCATGTTTCTCCCTATTCTGTGAGTTATTATATAAGATAAATAAGTGAAGAAACCAAGTATGCTTCCTTCGTATTAATAACATGAAAAATGGATAAGGACTAGTTATCTTTTGATATTGGAATAAAGTAATTGAAATAAAATGAGTAAATCACTAGTAATATACCTTGCAGGTAGAATTCCGGTAAGGCCTACAGTGATGGCGAATTTATCACTATGCTAGTCACATTTCCAAGTAGCAGGTTGTGACAACGCATATAGGAATCGTACCTGACATGTAACAACGATTTCAATCAACATTTTCCTAACATGAAGGCTCAACAAACTATGAACATCAAAGAAGTTAGACCTACTTGATACTGACTGAGAGGTTGTGAGATAACTTGACCAACATTCCTCAACTTAGGACAAATGTCAAAAATAATTGATTATATATCACTAGTTAAAAGAAGACAAAAAATAGACAATTTTCAATGAAAATTTAACCTAAATATTAAATCATGATACTCAACAATTTCTAAGTTGATCATCATTATGCAGGGAATTAGAGATTCTCCTATTGCCTGCGAAAATCAAGATAAATTTTTATATTAATAGTCTAAATAAATAACATTAACTTAACATGGAAATCATAAGTAAATAGGCTGTTAACAATTGCTTGAAGAGTAAAACAATGTCATAATCAAGCGGTAAAGCAAATAAGAAAAAAAATGATAAATACCAAAGAACTTTCGAATCTTGCACCACAACATTATGATAATAGTTAGAGGTGCTGGCTTATTCGACATATAAAGATTCAACTAATCGACAAATCTGTGCACCGTCATCCTTCATCTTCTTCTCCTCCCTTTTTTGTTCATCTTGCATCTATCCTTAAAAATGAGAAAATTTAGTGTAGAACTAAACAAAGAAAAAAACCAAACAAAAGGGGAAAAACACTCATAAATCCACAGAAAAGAATGCAATACAAAATTCGACCAAAAAAACTAAGAAAAAGAAAAAACAATACACTTGTAAATCTAGAGAGGAGAAAATCACAATACCTCAATTATTATTCTCCTTGTTGCTATTTGTTGTCAATATAGCATCTCCACCATTCTTTGAACGTTGAATTAGCAATTCCTCAAATGGATGATAAGATGGCTTCACAGAAGAATAATACGTCATGACAAAGAAAGGTGAGTACAATGGCGTGTCAAGTAGTCTGAGATGAAGCTTCGTTAAGAGCGAGAACATACATGGACTACTGGTGGCAGGGAGTCTAGCAACCATGGCAGGTTCAATTAGCATCATCATCTCATACGATCTTGAATGGTGCCAGAATCTTCTCGCAATTATCATATGTGATAACCACAAGCATTCTTTCACTGTCTCTCAAGAACTGTGCTTGAAGATGAGATGCCCTATGGCTTTGTTTGGCTATGATCCTGAACAGTACCAAATACTAAATCCAGACAACTATCTTAGTGTGATTGGTATAATCAAAGTTGAGTACATGCTTGGAACCCAAACGTAGAGTATAAACAATAATGATCATGGCTTTTTAGCACTTGCCCCAACAACGACTAGTGTCTTAAAATGGTGAGGAATAGGAGAAGATGTGAGGGTTCCATCGAAAAGAATAAATGAATTCTAAGAGAGATAGATGTCATAAGATTGATTTTTTTTGTTTGAAATCTAAAATTTGTACAACTATTGTGTAGCTAGTCAGTCATCTTAAATGCACAGTCTTTTTTCAAAAATGTGCACAACCATTGGATAGCAATTAGTCAGCTTAAATGCATGAATACATAACTTGTTGAAGTGGGAGCATTTTAGAAAGATGTTGTAATTAATATGTAGGAATAAAAAAAATGGATGTATAAAAATAATTTCTTCATTGGCTATCCTAGATGGCAAATAATTAAAAGAATGGAACAACATCGAAAAAAAAAATTAACGAAGTTCTTACTAAAGTGAAAGCATTTAAGGAGAATCTTACAATTAATGCTTAGGAGTGGAACTCTTTCAATGTATTATATAGATTTGTCCAATTACTAAGGTTGTTGTCAAATCAAGCTTTTTTTTTAGATTTTTACAAAAACTTGGCATCAAGGACACCGAGTTTCTGTAGAATTTTTTTTTTTTAAAAAAAACAATGGATTGAGACATAGCCTGGACCAGGCCATGTCTCAGTCAATTTTTTTTAATTTAGACTGATCAGTCTTTTTTTAATAGCCCATCACAGGTTGTTTCTCATTTTTCTAAATATATAATTATTTTTTTATTTTTAGCCATTTAATATAATTAAAATAACATATTTAAAAAAATTAATTGTTAAATTTAATTAAAAGTAGTTAATGTCATATATTTAGTGAAAAAATAATTATAAAATTATAAGTAATTAATGAATTAATATATATTTAATACATAAATAAACAATATAATTAGAATTAGTTAGTATTATATAATAAGAAATAATTATTTAATTTACATTTAATATATTAGAAATAAATAATTAGAAAATACTAAATTAGAAATACATTTACATTCAAAAATCCAAAAAAAAAAGTAAAAAGAG
Source organism: Biancaea sappan (assembly GCA_037074585.1). Lineage (NCBI taxonomy): Eukaryota > Viridiplantae > Streptophyta > Magnoliopsida > Fabales > Fabaceae > Biancaea > Biancaea sappan. Next base: position 7,083,700 of record CM073495.1, read on the forward strand.
AAAAGTAGAAAAAGAAAGAAGTGAGATAATCAATTGTCATTTTGGCCCATGACCAATGGGTTAGCGATGAGCAGTCTTGAGTTTAAAAAATTAGGCCCGTTAAACAGGTCTAAACAAGCTAAGCTCACAAGACCCGCGAGGTGGCCTCTTTTTCTACAAAAAATTTATTATTTAGTATAAATAATATTACTTTATTACATTTTTATATTTTATAAGATTATATTCAATAAATATAATAAATTTGGATATGAAAACTTTTGTAAGTTTTAAAAATAAATATAGAATTTTGAAATTTAAATATAATAAAGTTAATTTAAAAAGAAAATACAAAAAAATTAAAGTTATTGGTTATTTAAAAATATTAAAGAAGTAATGTTTTACATGTATAAATTGTATTTAATAAAAATAATATTGAATTTTTTTACCAAAAAATATTAAAATTATATTATTTAAATATTAAAAAAATTAAAAAAAAAAGATGGCCTGTATGCCATAACAAGCGGTCTTGATCTTCAATAAAGAGACTTATTTATAAACGGGCCAATTCAAGACCGAGTCATTTATCTTTGGCCTATGACAAACCGGTCCGGGCTTAGCCTGTTTGAAAGTGCTAGAGGACATGATCGGATTTCAAAATTAAAATAATCCAATCCAACCATTTTGAGTATTTTTTTTGCTTTTAACAATCCATTTATATAATTTGTTTCTCTCTTTTTCACAAAAATTTAAAATCAACCCAACCAACACTTTTTATCTATTCGAATTACACTGGTTATCCAAAAATTGAAACTTAAAAACGGATTAAAAAACTATTTTTGCCTAAAAGAAAATAATATTATTTTATTAATATCATTTATTCGAATGTTCCTTCAACATCCCCTTAAATTAAGTTGGTTATAAATATATATAATTTCCTTATTAAACAACCTCAAATATAATAATGTATCCATTTTTTTTAATGACGAACAAGAGTTTGAACTATACTATTTCAAATATAATGGTATTTTAGTTCTTTATCTTTATTTTAGATTTTCTATATGTTTCTGTTTACGGTGATTTTTGGTCTAAAGCCAAATCTAACAACAAATACTTGATTCTATCGAGAGTAATGTGGATATTCAAAGTTATGCAGTAATTTCAGAAATATAAAGTTACAAGTTAGAAATATGTGTCAAACGATGCATGTAACTTGTTAGTAATTGCAAAAATAAAGAGAATAAGGTTGAAGATGGTTTGAGAAGACAATTCAAAAGAAATTGCGGAAAGAGGTGAATTGCAGAAAAGTAAATAAAAGCAGTAAAATGCAGGAAATTAAATAAAACAAATAAATTGTAGAAAAATAAATGAAAGCATGTAAATTGCAGAAAGATAAATGAAAGCAAGAAGGAGAAGAAATCAGAAATAGAGTAGGGAGAAGAAGTCAGAAATAGAATAGAGAGTATAAGTCAGAAATAGAATAGGAGAAGATGAAGATTTAGATGAAGATGAAGAAGTAAAGATAGAAGATGAATTGGAATTAAAATTGACTGAAAGTTAAAGGTAAAAGGAATATTTTAATATTGATCATTTAATCTGCTTGTGTGAGGCGTTAAGATTTTGATCAAGAGTTGCCAACCCTTTTTTACATAAGAAATCCTAATATTTATAGGCAAATCATAAAAATAACTGTTTAGCTACTATTGGCCACGTAAGTGATAGTTATTGTGCAGATTACATAGTATGGTAACCAAACATAACTGCCTAGGCTAGGTAAGTGACAGTTTACAACAAATCACATAGTATGGTAAACCAAACGTAACTGCCTAGGCCACTAGACACGTCTACCTAATCTGTCCGTCAAACAGCATATTTGACATCTGACAACTAGGTCGTCGATTAATCAACATATCTTCGACATTGATGATTTGGTCGTCGATCAACATGTCCATCTGACAACTCATTTGACGACTTAGTCGTCGATCAATATGTCCATCCGACAGCTTCACACAATCGTCCATCTGACAGCTCATTTGACAACTTCAGGATATGGCTAGCATCTTCCTTTATTCAACAAACACTTAATATCCGTTGAATACCCAATTCTGTCAATAATTGAAAATTTTCATCAAACTAGCTTGTCAAATGGTATGCTTCTGGCAATTTTACTTCGACAGTCTTTTACTTGATAGTGTTGTTACAAACTACTTCCAAGCTAATTTCTGTCAAATGTGTTCTTCTCTGTCGAATTTCTTTGTCATTCTCCGTCGAATTCCCTATTTTTTGTAATCTACTCCATCAAATTCCTCATTTGACTTATTCTTTCTATCGAGTCCTTATAGGCCATATTGTAATTTAGTCAAATGGTACTTCAGGAATCTTGTCAGATACACAATCTTCTTTGACAATTTAGACATTGAAAATACCTATCTAATATATGCCCCCCAAAATTTTGTTTTTGACATATCTTAGAAGGAAACCAAAATTTTAGACGGTCTCATAATCGACGTCGAATTCTCTTTGTTGTCGAAACCTATAAGATCTTTAGGGTCATTGAGAGCTTTTATAATTCTGTCGGCTGACAAATCCATGTCGGTCACATGACACAGGTTTGAATTTAACAGGTTTCCCCCTTGCTTTACTTTGGACGATGTGATCAACTTATTGTCAGGTGACTATTCTTTGTCAGTAATTTCTTCTTTGGTTTAGGAGAGTATTTGACAAACTCGAAAGCCAACAATTGGCTGAAAGAGTTGATGAATTTTCTTGACTATCCTTTTCAAGTCCTTGCTTTTGACAAATCTATGAGAATTAAAATACAAGCAATCTTGGACAAACTTGAACCTGTCAAACTACAGCTATCAATCTCTTGTCGAAGATTTATGTCCTTTCGACGAAGAAGGGTATATTTGGCCTATCAAGTCCAAAGCCCACCCTTGAATGGTTATGGTTTGATAACTGAATGTAATTTGCTAGTTGGGATGTTTTGTATATGGCCATGTGTTTGACAAGGCAGACATTATACAATCCTTAACTAGTATTGGCCAATAAAATTTTTGCCTTCGAAGAACCTATTTCATTTTGTCTCCTGCTTGGTGAGCTCTACATATTCCTTCATGGACTTCTGACAATGAAATATATGCCTTTGTCTCACTTAAGTATTCTTTTGACAGGCACAAGGTGGACCATTTTTTAACTCAGCAAGATTCACATCATACTTATTTTCTTCTTGTTCGTCGGATTCATTTATTCTGACAAAATTGATTCTCTCTCTAGAAATGTCGTTTGTTTTTGTATTTTTTTGGCTTTCAACTATTTTATTTGTCAAACTTTACCTCCTAATTGGGCAAGGTCAACTAAATGTTAGTTGATAAACTTTTTCTTAATGTAATAATCTAGGCCTCCAATAGCCATTTTGACAATATCAGCTTCAAGAATAGGAGTAAAATATCTATTCCTTATCTGCCTAAATCTTTCCAAATAATCTTCAACAAATTCGTTGTATAACCTCTTAATTTTAAAAAAATCTGTCATACCAACTTTTAGATCTTCTTTGAAGAATTGGTCATGGAAACTTCTCTCCCTCTGTGTCCACAAATGAATGGAATTTGGTCTCAATGTCAAAAATCAAGAAAAAAACATTTTTGTGAGCAAACTTGGAAAGAATCTCATTTTAAGTCCTTCAACTAACACTAGGTCTCCTATTTTTATGGTGTACCGTGTGATATGTTCGATGGTTGATTCACCACTTTCTCCAGTAAACTTTAAAAGTTTAAGGACTTTGACCAATCCCATTGGCAATTCTGCCTGTTGAACCTAAGTAAGAAATGCTGAGGCAAAATAAGGTTGATTGGTGTAACTTACGTTGAAACCAAATCTATTAAGACCCTGCTCAACTACTTGATTAACATACTGTTCAACTTGGTTTCCTATTTGATTTTGTAGGAATGATCTTATAGCATTATTTTCAAACACTTGTGGTTCGTTCCGACGCAGGAGCTACACTTGGCCATACCTTAACTGAGGTTGAGGTTGCTCTTGAACTTGGGCTACATTAATTTGTTGGTTGTGGCCTTGATCTTGGGCCACAACCCGTTATTCTATTTAAACATTTTTAGGCACGACAATACCCAAAGCATAACTAAGCCGACTCATTTGTAAGGCTAGATTATTGCATGCATTATTAGTATCTTTCATTAAATGTTTCAGCACAACTCCTATTTTTTATGTCAACATGCTCACCATGCCGTGGTTACTTTCGTCCATTTACTGTCGAATGTTAACCAATGAACTTACGATAGAGGTAGGGACACTGCATGGCATGTCTCTCGACATATTTAGGAAAACAAGTCCTATATTTAACCTCTTCTATCGAGACATAGTGGGAGTACTTGTCTCTACCATATTTGTATTTGCCAATGCAGAATTTACTGTCTGGCCTTGAATCATTTGACATATAGGATTGGATTGATTTCCATTTCTAGGTTGAGCCATAACAGGAGGGAGATACCCTTGGGTAATCCATATTGAGGTATAAACCTTGTAGTCTGAAGACCTATTGGATTTGGTTAGACACTATTTGTTCCAATACGGAACTTCCCAAAAGGGACACGTTTGGAATAATGTCTACAAAATTAGCAAGAGTTGGTAGTAATGGTACTGAACCAAACACTATTTGTTCCAATATTGGACTTCCCAGAAGGGAACAATATCTACAAAATTAGCAGTTGTTGCAATTGCTAGCACACTTGTCATGGTCACAGTAGTTGACTGGGTACTTAGTGCACTTGTCATTTGACTAGCACTAGCACTCATTGCATTATTCATGATTTCAGAATTGTGCGTGTGAGAGGAACAAGGTATCAATTTACCACTTCTCAAATACATACATGTAACGAGTTACTCTAAACTGGTCCCACCGGACATGCCAATTTGTTTATGATGATTTTTGGTTTGACCCAAATCTAAAAATAAACTGAACTTGTCCCACTGGGCGTGCCAGTTTGTTTATGGTGATTTTTGGTCTAAATCCAAATCTGACAACAAATATTGGATTCTATCGACAGCGACGTGGATATTCAAAATTATGCAATAATCTTGTTAGAAATATAAAATTACACATTAGAAATATATGTCAAACGATGCATGTAACTTATTAGTACCTACAAAAATAAAGAGAATAAGGTTAAAGATGGTTGGAGAAGACGGTTTGAAAGAAATTACAAAAAAGTAAATAAAAGCGGTAAAATGCAAGAAGTTAAATAAAACAACTAAATTGTAGGAAAATAAATGAATACATGTAAATTGTAGAAAGATAAATGAAAGCAAGAAGGAGAAGAAATAAAAAATAGAGTAAGGAGAAGAAGTCAGAAATAGAATAGAGGGGAGAAGTCAGAAATAGAATAGAGCGAAGAAGTCAGAAATAGAATAATAGATGAAGATGAAGATGAAAATGAGGAAGTAAAGATAGAAAATGAACTAGAATTAAAATTGATTGAAAGTTAAAGGTGGAAGACATACTTTCATGTTGATTCGTTAATCTACTTTTATGAGATATTAGGATTTTGATCAAGAGTTGCCAACCTTTTTTTTACATAAGATATCCTAATATATATGGGTAGGTCATAGAAATAATTGTCTATCTACTATTAGCCACGAAAGTGACAGTTATTGTGCATATTATATAGTATGGTAACAAAAAAAAAACTGCCTAGGCCATGTAAGTGATAGTTTACAACAGACTACATAGTATGTTAATCCAAACATAACTACTTAGGCCACTAGACACGTCTACCTAATTTGTTCGTCAAATAGCATATCCAACATCCGATAACTTGGTCATCGATTAATCAGCATATCTTTGACATTTGATGACTTAGTCATTGATCAATATGTCCATCCGACAACTCACTTGACGACATGGTCATCAATCAATATGTCTATCCAACAACTTCATACAATCATCCATCCAATAGTTCATTTGATGACTTTAGGATATGGCTAGCATCTTCCTTCATTCAACAAATACTTAATATCCGTCGAATACCCAATTCTGTCGACAATTGAAAATTTTCATCAAACTAGTTTGTCGAATGGTATGCTTTCGATGATTTTACTTCGACAGTCTTTTACTTAATAATGTTGTTGCGAACTTCTTCAAGCTGGTTTCCACCAAATTTGTTCTCCTTTGTCGAATTCTTTATTTGACGTAATCTACTCCGTCGAATTCCCTATTCGACATTTTCTTTCTGTCGAGTCCCTATAGGCCATATTACAATTTCGTTAAATGGCACTACATTATATTTGTAGGCAATTATTCAAGAATCTTGTTGGATACACAAGCCTCTTTGACAATTTAGACATTGAAAATATCAGTCTAACAATTTTACATGTTTTATATTGGTCATATATGATGTAAAACCATACTATTTTGCTCATTTTCCGTCAAAATTGATAACCATTTTGTCATAGTTGACATATCATCATTTTAATGCTAACTTTGGCATATTCACTTAAATGGTTCCCCTTAAATTGAGTTGGTTACACACCTTGTGTTTTTGTGTCTTATATTACCTCTTTCTTAATATATATAAATATAATACTAAAACAATTTTATTAAAAGAACTCAAATATAATAATGTATCCATTTTTTTGGTTTATGACAAACAAGAGTTTGAAGCACTTATGCTTAGTAAATTAAAACTACCCAATCCTCCATCATTTACCCCTCTTTTGATTAATAGATATCTCACTATTTTGGTCATTTGCCTTTTTGGCATTTTTATGAAAGACGAGTTACATGTTAGCATTTAAGTCATTGAATTTACTACATTATGAGGTTGCCTTCATTCATACAAGAAAATGAAATATTTGAGGTCAACAACTTACAAAAAAAAATAATGATAATATTGAGATACATTTCATGCTCAACAAAGAAAACTTCAATGAACATAGTGAACGTTAATTTATAACGTAAATTAATCCCCCATATTAGCCAATGTTTAAATAGAAAAGAAATGCAATTAATTCCTGACAAAAAGCTTGCACTTCAAATATAGCAAATGCATAGAGGAAAGAGAAAATACAGAGGATATGGGAGAGTGCTAGATTTTGGATTTTCCTTTTCAACAGAAAATATCAAAAAGAGAGAATATGCAATTAATATTCTACTTTAATCACAGCTTCTCGTTGCCATTTGTATAAATGGATGAACACCCAATGTCAAAGCACATGTTGAGACTAAAGAAGCTCAGAGTATGCTAAGACCTTTCAAAACCAAATAACCATATGAGAAGTGTTTTCATGTCTTACCATTCCACAACAAATTGATTAACCATACACATTTTTTAAAACAAACCATCTAATTAAGAAATCTACCATGAAGACTTTTTTAATAAATAAAGAAAAATAGACATTTTCGTGTGCTTATATAACTTTGCCATACCTCTTTTGGTCCAATGGTATTGACCCTTTCCTCCAAGTCAAGAAAAAGGATCTTTGATTCATTCAGTAATTGATGAGTCCTCTATTTTGGTTAATTTTGGTTGCTTCTTTAGGGCTTTTTCCTCTCCTTTGTCCGTTTTTGTTATCCTTTTCCTTGCTTTGTCCTTCATTTTTGCTTTCCGCTTTGTACATAGTTGTTGCTTTCCTTTATCTTGTTTTTAGTCTTTTTCCTTGCCTTTTTATGCTTTTTTGTTGTACATTCTTGTAGGCTTTCCATTCTAGTTTGGAACATAGAATCTGAAGTTCTGCTGCTCATCTGATGGCTGGCGCTCAGGCGCCACGTAGGGCGCCTGGAGGCGCCAGCCCCTCAACTCTCTGCCAAAGAGTCAGAACGTGGCGCCCAGGCGCCACCCAGGGCGCCTAGGCGCCACTCCTTGTTTCCAGCTATTTTGGGCTGGCGCCCAGGCGCCAGCCCCTTTTCCTCTTTGTTTTTGCTTGGCGCCTAGGCGCCCCGGTTCTGCACCTGCGAGCTTTCTTGTATATATTGCTCTTTTGCAGATGTTTTGTGGATCTTTTGGTTGGAGGGCAAGGGAGCTCTGCTAGGGCAAGGATGGAGGAGCTGGGAGACCTCTTCTCTACTGAGTTTGAAGCTTTTCTTCCTTTTTCTCCTTCCTCTTGATCATATTTTGTTGTGTATTTGTTATGTATTTCTTCCTCTTGTTATAAACTCTAGGGTTAGGGGATTGATGTATATTAACTACCTATGAAGCTTTGTTGTTGGATGCTTAAATACAATTGCTTTTCTGATTATTGGAGTAGTTTTTATTGGTTTAACTGGTTTTAGGTGATTGTGATCATTTCACTTAGATGAATTTGGGGTTTGTATTAATGCTAGACATAGCTTGATATAAACATGCCCTTGTAACTTCTACCGTGAATCGGGTTAGTCTAGACATAGATAATCTTGTTTGCGTGGTCATATGAGTTCTTGAACTTAAACTCCGAACCAATTAATTGGACTAAGACATTAGCTAATTATTTTGGCTAGGAAGATTTGCTCACCAAGATATTGGGTTCAAATATTTTCGTGAACTCGACCAACATTAAATGGAATCTGTGAATGTTTCTAAGCATCCTTTAACGATTCAAAGATTGGTTTGTCTATGAATTAATCGGATTAGGAGTTAAGAAAGTCAATCCCCTACCCGTTGTGTTTTGGCGTAGTTCTTCGTTTGGTGTTTAGTTAATTCCTTGTTGTTAGTTTAGTTTATTTTCGGTTTATCTTTACATTTTTCCTCTGTCCAAATATAATTTGATCTAGTGAAATTGGTAATTGTTAAAGTCAATCCCTGAGGACGATAACTTTTTCTCATCACTTTACTACTTGTGCGACCCGATACACTTGTCGGGAAATAGCGCATCAAGTTTTTGGCGCCGTTGCCGGGGATTGACGGTGTTGACAATATTAAGAGTAGCTAGTAGGGTTGTAGTTTGGACTTTGCCTTTTTCTGTACATACTTATACTGTAAATTTTACTCTTATACTTGTACATGCTTTTTCTTTTGTTTAAATTTTCTCTCTTACTTTTCATTGGTTTGTGCGAGGCATCACCGACTCTTGCTCATTAGTATTCTACCCGAAAATTGGAAGGTCGGTTCGCATAGGCCAAATACAAGCTTTACACGCTATATGAGCCTAACAAGCTCAACTTGCAACTAAGGCAGAAAACAATCAAAGCCCACCTGCTCATCCTCCTATGGAAACTCTCATGGATTGCAAAATCTCTTCTGTGGAGGGATGTGGTGCCAAATAGCTAAACAAACCGGGTAAAGTCTAGCTAAGGACTATAAACTTAGCGCTCTTGGGAGGCAACCCAAGTTTCTTTCCATTTTATCTTTTTAATTTTGCTTTTAGTTTTATTTGCTGCTTTAATTATTGTTCTGTTTAGTTCCTTGTATTTATTTTCCGTATTTTTATTCTGAGTGCCTTTGTTGATGGTCTATTTCTGTGCATAGCTTTCCTTTTTGAACCCCGCTCCCTACTGGTTTGTTATTGAGGATAATATGTTGTTTAGGTTTGGGGGGAGAAGATTTTACTGTTATCATTGCTCTTGGATGCTTAGCTACCATCTTCAATGAATCTAGGGTTTGTATTAATGATTGTCTTAGCCTTAATATAGACATGCCTCGGTAATCTCTTCTGTAATTCGGGTTAAGAAGATCGTTTTTAGGGTGATACATCTAAATCTTCTTTTCAAAAGGAATGTCTCTGTTTTTGTTGACCATCATATTTTTGGATTTTTCTTGATAGATTGGAATGTGCTTTACAAGTTTTATATTATTCTATTTTCAATTAATTCTTTACATGGTCATCTTGTTTAAAATTTAACTTAAATTTGGTTTTTCAGAATTTCTAGATTTATTTGAGAAATCTCAAGCTTTTTAATTAAAAGTTGTCGACCCTCTCAACCTTCTTAAAGCACTCTTTCAAAATCTTGAAATTTTCTATCTCTTTTTATGACAACATTTTGCTCAATAAGGGACTGCTTTCTCTTAAAAAAAATAAGAAAAAAAAAGCAAAACAATTCTAATTAAATAAAATAGAAGTGTGATTTAAGTTGAGGAAGTGTAGTGTGGATTAGGCGCACAACACTTGTTCTAACCAATGAATTACATTTTCTTAGCAAATAAAGGTGATGGTCAAGGTGTTGTTGTGTGGTTTAGGCGCACGGGCAACTCTTTGTTCCTTAACCTCGTGATCTTTTCTTCTTGCATAGGTTGAGGGGGAGATGTGTGGATTAGGCGCACTGTCTTCACTTCGATCACTTTTTCTTAAAAATATCCCTTGTTTGAGAAGCTTTCCTTGAGAGCCGAGTTTGTTATGAAAAAGATATTTTCTTTTAAGTTTGTGGAGAGTAATTTGAGAAAGTGAGGGTGTTTGCAATTTGTCTTTAAAAACGCTTGGAAAAGTATCACGTTTATCTTTAAATTCTCAATTACTCAATGCCAAGTTTGATTTTAAGAAGATGACTATGTGGAATTGAGTTGATTTTGTTTAATGTTTTATGTTGTTGAGCACTTCCTCTCTATCTTGAAAAATCTGTTGGCTTCGTGGTTTTTAGATTAGTGTTTTGCTTGAGGACAAGCAATAGTTTTGGTTTGGGGGAGTTGATGAGTCCTCTATTTTGGTTAATTTTGGTTGCTTCTTTAGGGCTTTTTCCTCTCCTTTGTCCGTTTTTGTTATCCTTTTCCTTGCTTTGTCCTTCATTTTTGCTTTCCGCTTTGTACATAGTTGTTGCTTTCCTTTATCTTGTTTTTAGTCTTTTTCCTTGCCTTTTTATGCTTTTTTGTTGTACATTCTTGTAGGCTTTCCATTCTAGTTTGGAACATGGAATCTGAAGTTCTGCTGCTCATCTGATGGCTGGCGCCCAGGCGCCACGCAGGGTGCCTGGAGGTGGCAGCCCCTCAACTCTCTGCCAAAGAGTCAGAACGTGGCGCCCAGGCGCCACTCCTTGTTTCCAGCTATTTTGGGCTGGCGCCCAGGCGCCACCCAGGGCGCCCAGGCGGCAGTCCCTTTTCCTCTTTGTTTTTGCTTGGCGCCTAGGCGCCACACGTGGCGCCTAGGCGCCCCGGTTCTGCACCTGCGAGCTTTCTTGTATATATTGCTCTTTTGCAGATGTTTTGTGGATCTTTTGGTTGGAGGGCAAGGGAGCTCTGTTAGGGCAAGGATGGAGGAGCTGGGAGACCTCTTCTCTACTGAGTTTGAAGCTTTTCTTCCTTTTTCTCCTTCCTCTTGATCATATTTTGTTGTGTATTTGTTATGTATTTCTTCCTCTTGTTATAAACTCTAGGGTTAGGGGATTGATGTATATTAACGACCTATGAAGCTTTGTTGTTGGATGCTTAAATACAATTGCTTTTCTGATTATTGGTTTAACTGGTTTTAGGTGATTGTGATCATTTCACTTAGATGAATTTGAGGTTTGTATTAATGCTAGACATAGCTTGATATAAACATGCCCTTGTAACTTCTACCGTGAATCGGGTTAGTCTAGACATAGATAATCTTGTTTGCGTGGTCATATGAGTTCTTGAACTTAAACTCCGAACCAATTAATTGGACTAAGACATTAGCTAATTATTTTGGCTAGGAAGATTTGCTCACCAAGATATTGGGTTCAAATATTTTCGTGAACTCGACCAACATTAAATGGAATCTGTGAATGTTTCTAAGTATCCTTTAACGATTCAAAGATTGGTTTGTCTATGAATTAATCGGATTAGGAGTTAAGAAAGTCAATCCCCTACCCGTTGTGTTTTGGCGTAGTTCTTCGTTTGGTGTTTAGTTAATTCCTTGTTGTTAGTTTAGTTTATTTTCGGTTTATCTTTACATTTTTCATCTGTCCAAATATAATTTGATCTAGTGAAATTGGTAATTGTTAAAGTCAATCCCTGAGGACGATAACTTTTTCTCATCACTTTACTACTTGTGCGACCCGATACACTTGTCGGGAAATAGCGCATCAGTAATGAAGCGAAAATGATGGAACGAAAGGGTGTCAAAATCGGATCCGGATTCACTCCAGCTAGCTGGAGAGTCTAGCTCTTTTTAGCCACAGTTTGTGACTTTTAGCCACGGTTTGTAACTGTGGCTATTTTTTAGTTAAAAATCAAAAAACTATGACTAAAAAGAGCTAAGCTCTCCAACTAGTTGGAGTGGATTCAAACGCGTCAAAATCTAGTCATCTATCACTATAAATGATGATGGTCCCTTCAAAGAACATGAGGATTTACCATCCAACAAGGTTAAAGGTGCATATACACTGAGAATATATGGATTGTCAAAATAAGGATAGCAACTATACTATTCACAAACGAGTAAGGTAAGCTTCAAAACTGTTAAAAGTGATAGGACTATAACAAGAGTAATTTGGAAAGGTGGCTACATCTATTGGTAATATCATGTTTTATTTAAACTGTAAAGCGATCCAAGGTTTGATGAGCATTTTCTTAATTACTTCAGACTTGCTACTTCTTTGAGCTCCAGGAAATAGGATTGTTACCAAGGAAAAGACAGAGACCTGAGACTGAGTGCCTATCAACAGGATCACTTCCCCAGTCAGCATCACATAAACCTGTTAGCTGCAGAGAGAGGGATTTGGTGAAAACAATCCCATGGGTTAATGTTCCTGCCAAGTGACGTAGGATGTGTTTCACTACTTTCCAGTGTTCCTCTAAAGGACTCTGCATGAATTGACATACCCTATTGACAGCAAAAGCTATCTTCGGCTAAGTTATAATTACATATTGGAGGGCACCCATAGTGGATCGATACAACATTGGGTTATCCATTAAGTTGTGTCCTTCTCTGGTCAATTTGAGACCAGCAATCATAGGATTGTTTATTGGCTTGGCATTCTCCACGTGAGTCTTTCGAAGAAGGTCCTGCATTCTTTTGACTTAGATGAATTTCTCCTTTAGAATTAGATGAATTTCTCTTTTATCAGTGTAATTGACTTCAATACCCATAAAGTAATGAAGTTAGACAAGTTCTTTGAGAGCAAAGGCTTTATTTAGATTCTACTTGAAGGTGTTGATGACAGTTGGTGAACTACCAGTTATTAAGATATCATCAACATATATTAGAACATAGGTAGTGGAATTAGATGTGATACAGACGAAAAGAGAAGGATCATATACACTGGCCACAAAATCGAGCTTGCATAGAGTATAAGCCAATTTATGAAACCAGGCCCAAGGTGCCTATTTCAGGCCATATATTGCCTTGTTTAGCTTGCACACTAGTGATCTGTCTGAGTGCTCAAAATCAGGAGGCTGAAGCATGATCACCTCCTCTTCCAAATTTCCATTAAGAAAAACATTGTTTACATCTAATTGGTGTATTTTCCAATTGAATGACAAGGTAATAGTGAGTACTACACGCGTATATTGACTGGTTTTACCACAGGAGAGAATGTTTCCTCAAAATCGATCCATGATGTTAATGATAGCCCTTGGCTACCAAACGAGCCTTATACTTATTTATTGAACCATCGGGGTTTTCTTTAACTTGAAAAACCCATTTACAACCTACTGCAGACTTGTTCAAAGGTAACTGCACTAAAGTCCAGGTGTTGATTCATACCCATGCTTGAAATTCTTCTCTCATGGCTGTTAACCAGTGAGCATCACTCAGGGCTTGTTTGACTGTATTAGGAGTGGTGTTAAGCATTAAAGCCTTTGGTTTAAACACCCTGGCCTTGGATCTAATAAGCATGGGATGAGTAGATGTAGTTACAGTAGTTGTATCATCTTGCTCAGAGACATCAATATGATTACTTGTAGTCATATCACTATTTGTCTCTGTAGTGACTGCATTTTTGGGATGCTCAATACTGCCAACAACTTGATCTGCTTGGTCCTGTATAGATTGAGAACTTGAAGATTTAAATTAGCAGTTGTATTAACATGAAAATTAGAAAAAAGAGAGATATCAAGAGAATATAACGAGTTGATATAAGAAGAAGAGTTGAAGTCAAACTTGATTGATTGGTTTCACTGGATTTGGTGCAGAACAAGTCAGGATAAGGGAAAGAATTTTCATTAAATTGTATATCTTTTGAGATAAAAGTTTTTCCATTGGGGGTAAGACATTTATAGCCTTTATGTTGTGAGCTATATCCAATGAAAATACATTCAAAGGACCTAAATGACATTTTGTGAGAATTGTAGGGCCTGAGAAAAGGAAAGCAGGAGCATCCAAAGACTTTAAGAAAAGCATAGTTCAGTGATTTGCTAAAAAGTTTTTGAAGAGAAGACACATTATTTATGACAGATGATGACAACCTGTTAACGAGGTAAGTGGCTGTACTGAAGGAATCTTCCCAAAACAATAAAGGCAATTTGGCTTTAGACAATAAAGCTAGAGCAATTTCAAAGATGTGGCGATGTTTACGCTCAACTATGTCATTTTGGTGATGTTTGTGTGGACAAGATAGTCTGTAAATAATGCCACACGACTCTAGATGATTTGTAAAAGGTTTGAATTCAGTCTCATTATCTGTTAGTATTTGTTTTATTTTGCAACCAGTTTGCAATTCTGCCATTTTCTGGAACTGAAGAAAAAAGGTAGAAACTTCAGATTTTTTATTGAAAAAGTAAAACCCCGTAAACCGAGAAAAGGCATCAACAATACTAAGGTAATATAATGAGCCATATCTGGACTTAGTAGGAGAAGGGCCCCACACATTTAAGAATAACAACTCCAAGGGACTACTAAAGTTGGTTTTGGACAAAGAAGAGGGAAGTTTGTGTGACTTAGCTATACAACACGCAGTATAAACATAACTCTGTCTAGGCCTTCCACATACTTGACAGCTAACATAACTCCGTCCTCTACTTGAGTTATTCCTTCCTCTACCTCTTCCTCTAAAATTTCCTCTGTGTTGGCCTCTAGACTGATAATTTCCTCTGAAATTGTTATTATAAGATTGTGAGTTAGTATTATTCCCAGTGGTCTTGTCCATACCACTGTTCTTATCTTTGTTACTATTTACATTGTAGAATCTACATCAACTCTACTTTATTGAGCTATTAATAAGGATTCAATCTCATCAACTAAGTAATCTTCCTTTCTAGTGCGAATCGCTATTGAAAAGGCATCATAATCATTTGGCAGTTATTCCAAGGTGATATTTACATGTTCTTGATCTGATACAAAACTATCAATCGCGATTAAGGAATCTACCAACGCTTTTATTCTTAACAGGTATTTAAAGATCGATCTTGAACCTTTCTTAGTGTTCGGCAACTTGACTTTGTACTGGTGAACTTTTGCCTTCATGTGAGCCGTGAAGTAGTCTCTGATTCACTTCCATACTTTATGTGACCTAGAGCAGCCAATGACTCTAGTCAACACATTCTCAGACATAGACAATAGTAACCAAGAAAGCAATAATTGGTCTTGCTTGTGCCATGCCAAATAATCACCACTTGACTCTACGGATGCTGCATCTTTTCCAACTATGAAATCTTGTAAATCATGGTCATGGATAGTGGCTAAGATTTGCTACTTCCAAAGAAGATAATTCTTCTCACTTAGCTTTACTAAAAGAGGATGACTAAATGTGACGGAGTTCTTCTAAGGAGTGATTGGTGCAACGCTAGGGAGGCTCGGTGTTACAACGGAATCAACAGGTCCATTGCTTGCCATGGCTCTGATACCATGAAAGAGTTTAAGAAGAAAGAAAGGGAACTATAAGAAATGTAAAAGAAGTTCTGAAGAGAATTCATATGAGTATTTCATTCATTGAACAATGAGTTACAATCTAATATTTATAAGTAGTGATAGTGAACTTATAACTATCATAACAGAATGATCTCAGCTAATTGACATTTAACTGTATACTAAACTAACTCAACTATATCACTTAACAAAAATCCTTCTAAAATATGTGTGAATGTTAACCTTTAAACTATTTGGATTATATTCTTGTCTAAATTGGATATCCGTGTAAAAGTTGGTGTCATGTGCTATAGAATTAAACATGATATATGATGATGAAAACTTGACTTTAGAAAATTCCTGGAGAGTAGCTTGGCTATAGAACTGTGTGATGAAATTTAAGTTTACTACAGATATAGTTAAAGGAAGGTGACTGAGTAAATAAAGAATGAGTAATGACTAAGTCAAAAGAGTGCTATTTCTAATTTAATTACATGAAGTTCATGACAGAATCAATATGGGTAAAAACTAAAAGTGTAGCTCTATGTCAAGCAATTATGTGTTCTGGGGGTTGTATTTCATGGTTGTGTAAGGAATGTCATTAAGTAATTTTGGTGTAGGGAGCAACAAATCCCGATTCGTAATTTGGTACATTATTGATGCTACATTTAATTGATGGACTAAGAACATGTTGTTATAGTGATGTGGGGTGTTTAGTATGTGAATTCATTGTTTACAAGATAGAAATTTGAAAAGGACAAACATAAATCGGTTAAAGTCAGTTTGGGCAAGTAAAGTAGCGGTAGTGACCCGAGAAAAGTTGCTCAGTTTTGAGTAGTGAACTTGGCTAGATTACTTTCTTTAGTATTTGATATCCTTTTCCTCTTCTTTTATGGCTGTACCTTTAGGTCTTGTGGTCTCTTAATTGAAAGGTTGCCTTAAAGAGAGTTTCCAGAGTTTTAATTCTTCAACTGCTAACCAAGTGAGTACCTACTCTTGTTTTAGCATAGCAATAATTGTCATTATCATTTATAAATCTTCTAAACATATACATATACATAAGCACATGTTTACGTAGTGTATCCTCAACTTTTTTTTTTCCATGATCATTATGTCATGATAGTTTATCATGTGTGGTTGGTTATGCCACATATTCAGAGCATCTCTAATGAAGGTTCTTACAAATAAGAACCGGTTGGTTGCCATATATAAGAATTGTTCTTATATAAGAACCAGTTTTAAAAAATCTAATAAAAAATCAAAAAGTAAACATTAAATACATCTGCATTAATTAAAGAAATAAAAAATTATTTGTAAAACCCGTTCGTGAGTTCTTAAAAGTTACACTATTGGAGTGAAGAGTTGTTTAAAGTAAAAAATGGTGATGTAATGTAATGGAACCCACAATAAACAACTTTAGATTTGTACCTTTGGAGATAATATTACTGATTATAAAGAAAGGCATGAACATTGTTACAAACTTATTCGAACTTGTGAGTTTTTCTGAGATGATTTTGAAATACCAATATCTGAAGTGATCCTTTCCAAAGATCATGAGCTTTCATTAATAAGCATGATGCATTTCATGTTTTATATCAATTTTACAGTTGAAGAGGTTATGTATACTTCCATATTATACTAAACATTGAAGTACTATGATATTGCGAATGTTTTCTTCTTGATAAATGAAATGCATCATGGGATTTAAGAGAAATTGTGATTGTTACATACTTCTCACGGTGTTTAGATGGTTTGATACTTTCGGAAAAAAATTCAGACATGATTTTTAGTCGGCAGGAGGGTTATAAAGAATGATGGTGCTATAGCAACTTGTAGTTCTTGGTGCACCCTGGCATGACCCTAGCTAGCAGAGGATTTAGGAGTGTGCTAGCCCCGTGACTTGGGCTACCAGGGAGACATTACTGGATATTAGAGGGTGGTTACGTCGGGGAGAAAAGATGTTAGATATGGAGGATGTACCGGGGGTTCTAATACTATTCTCTTAGATATTCTTCACGACGGAGCACTTTTTCATATGACAATGATACTTGACTATTCTTACTGTCATCGGTGCTTTTACTTGCGACAGATCATACCTATATGGCGATTTTCTTTACTTGTACATTTTATGTATTTGAGAAAATATGAAGTTTATTTGATATTCAGCTTATTATGATATTTATCACTATGATTTTACTTTTATATGCTCACAAGTTTAACTGTTTTCAAAGCTGTTTTTACTTACCTTTTATCTATATTTTTACAGATACTAGACCCGAGCAAGAAGATCATATAGCGAAGTAGCAGTGTAGCATTCATGTTAGGAGTGATGGTACATGCACCTCTATTCCTTAAGAATTAAGTATCAAAAACCAATTGGTCTCCTTATTTTAAAGACTAATGTTAATTTGTTAATAAAAAATATAACAATATTTAAAAAGATGCTAAATTCTAACTAATTTAAAAAACTTTCCACCTATTAGACTCAACTAGATCTAATTAGTTATGGTTAAAAAAATTTCAAATACTGACAAAAGAAAAAAAAAAGTTTTGCGTATTTGCTTTTTGAGACATGTAAGTCAGCTTAGTTTATGTTTTCATAAATAAATTGGATATGAGAACTTTTAATAATTTTTATTTCTTTTCTTTCCCCCTCATTGCTTAAAAAAATTATCTTCGTTTTCTTTCCACGCAACAAGGTCTCGAAAAAAACCATGCAAACTTCAGTTTAATTCATAAAAGTTCCTTTCAGTAATATTTATGTACGGAAAGTAATAGATTAAATATTTTAAAATCTTGTTTGCTCAAATATTGATTGAGTCTAATTTTTTTTTAAATTTTTTTGCTTAGAAAATTCTAAAAAGTATTTTTTATATATATAAATTGTGTCGAACTTAATTCTGTGAGAATTGTTGAAGTAACTGTTATATATATATATATATATATATATATATATATATATATATGTCATATTGATAATATTTTATAAAAAGGTATCAAAAATAAAAAATTGAAAATCAACATATATATGAAAATTATGTGGCTACTTCTCTCTTGCACGGGTTTGGTTTCCAAAGTGCTTAATTGCATATGTATAACTCTACACAAATATATGTATTATTTGTATATTTTTGTAGAGTAGAATTAGTTTGGATGAGTCAGTGGATTGGACTTCACCCCTTCACATTTACAGATATGAAAGAATGATTAGCTCAAGGACTTGCAGATCGACGATACTTTCTAATTGTTCGGGGTAAAGTAATTTTACTTTACTTTTAAGTAAATTTCTTTATTATGCTCTGTAATCAGATAGGCTACTTAGGATATAGGTCATGTTAGTTAGATTAAGTTGTAAGATCCTGATTTACAGCGGTATGAATGTCATATCATCCGCATTTATCACAGTCCCTGATTTTGGATCATGACAACTGAAAACATTTTAATTTAAAAAATGAAAATTACAACAAAAAAATTTTTGAATCTTTAAATTTACATATTAAGAAAAAAGATTCATCATGCACATAGATGATCAAGATTTAGTGCATATTTGGGAACGTGTTCTCCAACACCCAAACCACATTAGCGAGTAATCATGTATTGCATGAAAACATGCATGTTTTGTTGAGCGTTGAACTCCCGCATTAACCATGTTCCCTTTCCAGTAAATCACATTCAACCACCCCTGACCTACCCTTCTCCAGTATTGCCCTTTCATATTGGCCTTTTCTCTTTGTATTTTTCGTGTGCATTCTATGTGTTGAAGAGGTCTTTGCGTGCATTGTCATTGTCCTCACCGTTGGCTGTGTGTTATTGTTGGTCCTTTTTACATTAGTTTCCCTCCAATTTTTCGACATCTTCGCGTCATTCTGATAAGTATTTTTCGACGTTTTCTCCTCTAGTTTCCCTGCTTTGTTCTCCCATGTTTTGCACAATCTCCATTGGGTCTGCCATTTCCTTTTCTTTGTTTTTTTTTTTTGGGTCCTTTGTGCCGCTGGTGAGGGAGAGACAACAGCAGAGCTATGGAAAGTGCTCCTTTTGACAAATTTGGGACTGAAAATCCAACGGGTCATTAAGTCTTATCTTTCGTGACCTGCCAACTCGAATAGAACAAAGAAGAGGACTTTGTTCTCTTTTTTTTTGGGCTGTGTGGGCTTTTTTTTGGGTTGGGCCAGGTAATTGGACTATTAATTTAACTATCATTATACAATAAAAAACATAATCATTATACAATTATGTAATTAAAAACATAATGATATAGTTAAATTAATTATATAATTAGTGATTAATATCATTATACTATTAATATTGGTCATCACTATAATATCTCATATATATTTTTTTTCATGATTAATTAGTGATTAATTAAAATTTCAATCAGTGATTATAATTCATTTTGTAATCAGTAATATATAAGCACTTTAATTATAATTATACTTAGTTCAAATTGTTTTGATTAAAAAAAATTCTAATGAGTTATTAGTGAATAAATAGTAATATTGAACAAATAAAAAAAATTATAGTACTTTATTAAAATATTGATATAAATTATTAAGTTAGATTTAAATAAATAACAATAACTAATAATAATACATCAAAAGATAAAATATAAAATTTATGTCATTTTTTGTAATTATATATCTAAAATCACGTTTACAAACTAACATTTAAAACATCATGATCACATTCAAACCACATTTATTCAACTATTTTTTAAATGTATATCACGTTTACCCAAACATCGGTTTACCCAAACCACGTTATCTCAAAAATCTAGGTTTACCCAATAGTTGGGTATATTTTTACTATTAAATTCAATAAATGTATAATTTTCTAATTAACAAATGTATAATCTTTAAAAAATAACTTTATATTTTTTGACAATTTATTATTAATGTGGGGGTTGTCAATATTTGTATGTGTCCATGTTCATATTGCCGCGTTGTGTTTGGATGTATACAAATGTATACTAATGTAAAACTTATACACAAGTATAAGGCCATTAAAACTACAACATATTTAAATAAAACAAATAATTAGTTGCAAACATCATACCAAAACAGTTAAACACTGTCTATAGGTCACCAAGGTCTATAGGTCACACTGTCTATAAATTAAGTAAGTCATAAATGACAGCATAGCATAAGAACAAAAAATTGCACAAAATTAAAAATATCACAGATTCACTTTTTTTTTTCGCCCTAAAACTTCTATAGAAGCACAAGACTATAGAAGAAAGATTGTAAGAAGCCAATTTACAAGCTTGAAATTAAGCAAACCCGAATCACATTATGATTTGAAGGAATTGAAAAATTCAAATCGAAAGTGCTATTTTGAATGGGTGGAACAGTGCGTTCTCTACCTCCAATAAGTTTTCTGCTTTGCACTGTACTCCACCCATTTGCCTTCCTATGAAAGGAGTAAGACCCACTGTCAAAGCTGATGATGAGATCAAAGAGGCTCTGAGTAATACCGAGGCCCTGCAACACCAAATAATCATACCAAAAGGGCCACATCATGTTCCTTGGATTAGATCAAGCTTTTAAGATAACAAGTTGAATTAATGCTCTTTGCCTTAACTCTCGAAATCCGATGCCAATGACCCTTTCCTCTAAGTCATGGAAAGGATGTTTGATTTAGTTAAAAAGGAAGCAATATAGATGAAAGAAATGAATGTCACTACCAAGGCACCTGTCACCATATACGTTCTTGGCCTATTGATAAATCCAACAGAATTGGAAGAAGTGAGGTGCATTATAGTCACAGGAACTCCACCATAGAAGTAATAATTAGGAGCGATAGCCTCTTTTATTGGTAATCTTAGATTTCGGAGTTTAAATTAGGAGGCGTATGGTTTCATGAACATGTTCTTAAAGGTTTCTAATCTCCAATGCTTATTTGCATGCAAATGAAGTAGGCTCTTGAACAAATTATCAAAAAAAAAATTAATGGGGCAATTTTGGGGCGTTTAAAAAAGAGGAGAAATTAAAATATATTTTGACAATGGGACAATTTTGCAAAATTTAAAAGTTTTTGGGCCCTAAATAAAGATTATTTTTATAGGAGGAAGTTGTTTAAAAATACAAAAAAATTGGAGGGACTAATTTGAGAAGAAGTTCCTATAATGTGGCTAAAATTGAAATGAAAAAGATTTCAAAAATATAAAAAGAAAGAAGTGAAAGTCAACGATCAATGAGTTGACTGTTGATTGCTAAACGATCAATGGTTAGATCACGCAGAAACACGGATAGACAGTTAAATCATTGATGGGATCTTAATTTATTGAAAATTTTAAATTATTACTATATCTTCCGAAGATGATTGATCATAAAATATTTTCTTTATTAAGGAATTGAAAAGTTTTCGTATCATAGTTAAATTTCATTATGTTATTAAAATAATGTTTTATTTTGTTATTGTACAAATCTAATACTTCATTTGATTTTTATATTAAAATTAAATCATTTATTTTGGTAGATATGATGAGATCAAAATTTATTAGGAACAATTATCTTTTGGAAGAAATAAAAATAGTTTAAAAATTTTAATACATCAAGATCCAAAGATTTCAGCTTAACTTTAATTCCATAAATTTATTGTTATTGTATAAATTTGCGCATATTGTATTATATATTGTGTTTTATTTTTATATTAAAATTAAATTATTTATGTTTGTAGATTTAATGGTGTCAAAATTTATTATGATCAATTATTTTTGGAAGACATAGAAATAGTTTACTATTTTTAATATATTAGGATCCAATGATTTAACTTTGATTATAAATTTATTACAGATGCAGACATTTTCAAATTAGTCCATTCAAACGTCCCCTTAAATTGAGTTACACCCGTTGTGTTTTTGTGTCTTCTATCACCCCTTTATATATATATATATATATATATATATATATAATACTAAGTTATTTTTATTAAAAGAAGTCAAATATAATAACGTATTCATTTTTTTTTTTGGCTTATGACGAACAAGAGTTTGAAGCACTGATGCTTACTAAACAAAAACTACCCATATCGATATCTTACTATTCTGTCATCTGTTGTTTTGGTATTTTTTATGAAAGATGAGTTACATGGGAGCATTTAAGTTATAGAATCTTCTACATTAAAAGTTGCCTTCATTCAAACAAGAAAATGAAATATTGGAGGTCAACAACTTACAAAAGAGATACTGATATTATTGAGATATATTTCATACTCGACAATACAATGAAAATTTCAATAAACATAGATTATTTTAAAAATAGCAGAGAGAATTATTCACAAAAGTAAATTTGTAATGTAAATTAATCCCCCATATGAGCCAACGTCATGGTTTCTCACGTTGCCCTTTTATGAATGGACGAAGACCCAACGTCAAAACAGATGATGAGATTAAAGAAGCTCTGAGTATGGTGAAACCCTGCAAAACCAAATAATCAAATGAGAAGGGTTTCATGTCTCACCATACCACAACAACTTGATTGATCAACCATACATATTTTTTAAAACAAATCATCTCATTAAGAAATCTACCAAAGACTTTTTTAATAAATAAAGAAAAATTGTGCTCATAAAAAAGTTATCTTTGGACAATTTTGTGTGCTTATATATCTTTGTCATACCTCTTTCGGTCCAATGGTAATGACCCTTTCTTCCAAGTCAAGAAAAGGGATCTTTGATTCATTCAGTAATGAAGCAGCAAAGATGGAACAAAAGGGTGTCAAAATCAAGTCATCTGTCACCATAAATGATGCTTCCTTCAAAGATCCGCTTGGACATGAGATTTTAGCATCCAACAAGGACAAAGGTCGAAAAGTACTGCCCTCAGAGATGAAGCTATAACTAAAGTAATTTGGGGCGGTGGCTTCATCCATTGGTAATATCTTGTTTTGGAATTTAAACTGTGAAGCAATTTGAGGTTTCATGAGCATTTTTTTAATTTCTTCAGACCTCAAATTTCTATTTACATGCAAATCAGACAAACTCTTGAACATATTATCTAGGCAATTCAAACCAGATTTCCCTTGCAACAAATTCAACACAGCTCCTAATGGGAGAGTCAAAAAACTGAGAAGGAACTCCACGAAGTCCTCTTCGACACGAGCAAACAACACCTTGCTCTTTGATTTTTGAAGCACTACTTTCACCTTCATACATTTAATATTTTCTGTTGGTATGGTACCAATGTCCAAGGACAATAAGCTTTCTACGTCAAAGTCCTTTTGACCCTTTTTCTCCTGCAAGAAAAGGTTTGTCAATGGAGTCTCCGACGTCAACGCGAACTTCAATAAATCCACCATCTACAATGGATTAGTAAATAGTATTAGTTGAAGTTGATTGAAATTAAACTTCAATGAAATAATAGCATACTACAATGATAGATATTCAACTAAAAAAATGAAACTAACAAAAAAATTTTAAACAATTAAAAATCAATAGAAAATTTTCTAAATAACTTGTAATATTGTACATGTGGATGGAATACTTACCATCGTTGTGTCAACAGTCACAGGAATTTCTACAATTGAATTCATATCTTCAATTCCAAGACAATTCCAAAATCCAACTATGGTCGAGTCAAGAATATTTGAATTCACTTTCAAATCATCAGAAACGTTAAAAACTGCCAACTCATTAACATATCCTTTATTTTTTTCCCCAAAAACTGAGCTGCCAAGCCTAATTTCTTGATCCATCAATGCCCCACAATTACAGCGTTTGTTCTTGAATGTACTCAAGAGTCCACCACTTTCCTCACAAAAGCAGTCTGGTCTACGACATATGAAATACTTAATAGGCTCTGTATCGTCAATGTTGAGTTTCGAATTTTGGTGAGACTCCATTGAATTCCTCGGCCAAAGCAGCATCTCCTTGCAAGTCTCAGTCAAGAAATACTTCTCCTCCAAATTGACCACACTTTGGTACAAAGAGTTCAAGCTTCCAACCCTAACGGCCATCGAATTCGAGTCTTTGTCGATGATCCTGGCAATAGTTCCCAATGGCAATGTTAAGAAGTTAAAGAGAGCATCCATAAAGTCTTTCTCTGCCCGAGCATAGAGCACTATGTTTTTCTCTATGTCCACCAAAATCCTCAATGAAACTTGCTCCTCTGCCATGGATGATAACACTGGGAAACAATGAGCTCAATTGAAACAATTACAATTGAACGAGAGAGATGAAACGGTAAAGAATAAAGAAGATGAGACTAATTAAGAGACAATTTTATAAGCATAGGCAATTTGAATATCGATGCATCATTACTCTCGGACTTGACATAGGAACTGGGACCCAACTATCAAAAAGTGGTGCAAGATTGCAAACAAATGTGAAATGAGGTCACTTGAAGTCTTGTGGGACTGTGCGGAGATTCCAAATCTGGGCCGTTGGTTGATGGCTGTGGTATTGGAAGTGTTAATACGTAAAGGAGGAGTAGTTTAAAGTGCGACAGTATGGTTTGTGAAATTTGGGAACAGTGAGTACCTCTGCTTTTGGAAAAGAAGAGTATGCTTTTCCCAAAGAAAGTAAAAACAGACCTATGCAGGCATATGCTTTTCTTAAGGTAGTTGTTGGATTCATTGTTTTGGGATTCTCTCTTATCCTTAAAAGCATTGGAGAGCCCATATTTTCATTTTGATCAGTAGATTAAAGTTACAGACAGTTAAGATTATGCAAGAAAATTTTAGTATTGGAGAGTCCTAATAAATAATTTATTCATCTTAGTTTCTATTTAAGATTTTTTTTCTTTTATCTTCTGCTTAATTTAAGATCATATTGGATAGGAGCCTAATCCATATATAATGGGTAAGCTTCAATTATATGAAACCCTACCTAAATATGGCGACTATTATCATCTTATTTTTAGAGGATATATAGAGTTTTAAGCAAAGAATAATGAGTATGCAGTCAAATTCCAAAGCAAAACAAACCTCATCATTAAGCAAACATCTTCGGTTTTTTATTCTCTGAGTCTTCACTTCAACGTATATATAAGATAAGTCTATGAAAATATTAACCTAGTTGAAATTTTTACTGTTGAATTATCTTGAGATTTAAGTAAAATATTTTTTAATTACTATACACACAAATTTTGAAGTGATCAATGATAAGAAAACTCAATCTCTCAATATGTTAAACTCGCATAGACTTTTCCATATATATACATATATATATGAAGGGGTTAACTCATATAGAGTTAATTAAGCCTATGGTAATTAGGTAAGATCTATTTGGTTAATGTTTTTAAAAATAAAAAAAAAGCAAAAAATCTTGTTTGGTGTATTGTTTTTAAGAAAATTGTTTTTAAAATAAAAAAATTAGAACATATTTTACATGTTTTTGAAAATAATATTCTAAAAAGTAGGTTGTTGTATTATTGTAAATAAGAATGTTCATTAATGACATATATGCAATTGCAATTATAAAAAAATAGTTACAGTTTAACTTTTTTTTTATTTTCTTAAGTTTAAAAATTGTTTTCAAAACAAATCATCCTAACTCATTTTTTTTAAAAAAAATTTAGAATAATTTTATAAAACTTATTTTTAAAACAAAAACACAAAAACAAAACCAGATAAGCCCGTAGTTTTAATTTTGATATTACTTGTTGTTAAATCACACTCGGTGACTTTCTAGTTATAAGAAATTATATAGGTTGAAATTTAGCCATTTGACATTTGAATACCCAACAAATTATATTGCATGATAGTTAATTAGTAGTAATAATATTCTTAAAATAGAATAAAAATAATCACAAAACTTTGTGAAGAGTGATTGCGTGGCCTACGTCAATGAGTGGGGGTCCTCTCCAATATATTGGAGTCCAATACTTTTTAGCAACAATTTGTTTTGTTGTTAAAACTAATAGCAACAATTTTACAGTAAAACTGTTGCTATGAGTTTTAAAAACAACAAAAAATTGTTACTTAAAAAAGTATTAGACTCCCCCGTACGAAAAGTATGGTAGAGGCCGCAAATCCTACATTAATGGCTGTGGATAACAGTGATTCCACAACTCACATAATTAATAGACCCAAACAAGTTGACATCTTTTGAGATTTTAGGCCCGTTTGTTAAAAAAAAATCATATTAAATTTTACTTTTTGGTAACTTTAAATTAATATTTACTTTCCAATATATATATATATATATATATATATATATATATATATATAAGAAAAGAAAAAGGTTGCTATTTCTTTCATTGATTGATTGATAATGGTGATGGATCTTTTGCCAAAGCAAGTATGGTAGAGGTACCATACTTTTTGGATTTTTGGATTAGTATGGGTCTCACATCTCAAGGTTTGACCCACATAGATCCAATGGTCCAAAAAGTATGATACCTCTACCATATGATAGACGATTTAAATTCATTTAAAAATTAAATTGAGACGCTTAATCTTTTAGAAATCAAAATGAAATATTATAATCAAATTAACAATTTACTCATTTTTATTACATTGTGTATATATGCAATTTGGCATCAAATGCACCAAATAATTAACTAATTACCATTATGGTAATTCTATGTATAATTGCTAAGGTTCTCACACATGTAGTTTATTTCAATTATTTTTTTCCACTCATATTAATTAAGAATTTGAGTAATTGATGTGTTTAATGTTCTGAAAACCAGATTGGCCATTGAACTAGCAGAGGCACCTGTTTAAGTGTTAATGGTCGAACTATGGTTGAATCGTAGTTGAATCAATCTACTTTAAAATATTATATATATATATATATATATATATATATATATATAAAAGTTAAATATGATAAATATAAATTTATAAATTTAATTAAAAATATGATTTGATGTCAAATTACACAAAATAATATTAATCACAATCAAAAGTTCACAATAAAAATTAACCAAATAACGAGCAAATATTATTAATCAAGATAATATTAATTCATATTAAATCCATAAAATACCAAGATATTGACATATCTACTAAAATTGATTGATCGATAATATTAATTTCTTCGTTACCTGATATAGAATAATCAAAATTTAAAAAAATTAAAAAAGATATAAAAAATTTAATGAACCGGTTCATTTAGTATCGGTTCTTACCCATCTCAATTAGTTTTTAGCTGGTTGATCGATTTTTGGCTAGTTCAATCATCCACTAGTTTTAAGGGTTATTCTGAATTGGTTATTGGCAATGTTCAAAAAACCGGACCGGTCATTGAACTGGTGAAGGCACCGGTTCAAGGGCCAATGGTTGGACAGTTTTGAATCGTAATTAAACCGGTCTACTTTAAAATATTAAAAAAAATAATATATAAATATAAAAACAAAATTTATAATTAAAAACTATATATATATATATATTTTTTTTATAATAATATAATAAAAAAGTAATCTTTATATATATATATATATATATATATATATATATATATATATACATATTAAAATTTTTAAATATCATTCAATTTTTTCACAGTACAATAGCAACCAATCTCATGTTCTCCCAAACCAAAACAACTTTATGACTTTCTCCCTTACTTCCTGATTTTCTTCCCGACTTTCTTCATTATTGCAAGAAGATCTTTTATCAAATGAGAGAAAATCACAATAATGGAAAAGAAAGCAAATTAGCTTTGTGATTCAAAATATATGTAACGATCTTTTCATCCTCCTCACCGGTGATCTCATCATCACTGAAATCTCCTTTTCTCGTTCAAGAAAGAATTGTGGTTCAGACTCTCCATTTTTTCCCTATCAAGCCCTTCAGCTTCGCGTCTCTTCTTTATCTTCACTGGCCAGTTTATTGTCGCCATCTCCGAGCTGTTTTTCTTCTTATTCTTATTCTTCTTCTCTTTTTTTTCCTAAAAAAAAATGAATTGGTCGAATCAGTGAACCGGGCAGTTCGTGACCGGTTTGACCGGTTCAAATGCTACATGGTTTTAAAGGCTAAATGGGACCGGACCAGTGGCCAGTTCACTGGTTTTCTGATCTGACCAACCGATCTAGTCCGGTTTTCAGTTCCATGGTTATTAGTCCAAGTAGTTGAATAGACCGATCAGGTTTGATTTTTACAATAATAATTTTGAAAAAAAGAAAGAAATGTGAACAAAAAAAAGGTATAATTGTGAGTGCATAGAAGTTTGGAGGAGGGACACAGGCATGCATGGCATGAGGTTTCTTAGTTCAGAATCTTGAGAAGTTCACAAAACAACAAAAATATAAAACTTGAAAAATTTGTCCTGCCTAATCTTAAAGCTCTCATCTTCCTATAATCTTTCTTTGCATGCTTCAGTAGTACAATATCAACCTTTCCATGTCATCATTTCTTTTTTAAAGAAATGGTCGGCACATACACACACTGACTAATTCACGTAACGATTGCTTATGGGACGAAAAATGTGCACCTTTGTCCTTGTTGGATGCTAAATTCTCATGTCCAAGCGGATCTTTGAAGGAAGCATCATTTATGGTGACAGATAACTTGATTTTGACACCCTTTTATTCCATCTTTGCTGCTTCGTTACTGAATGAATCAAAGATCCCTTTTATTGACTTGGAAGAAAGGGATATTACCATTGGATAGAAAGAGGAATGACAAAGATATATAAGCACACAAAAATTTCCAAAGATAACTTTTTATGAGCACAAATTTTTTTTATTTATTAAAAAAGTCTTTGGTAGATTTCTTAATGAGATAGTTTGTTTTAAAAAATGTGTATGGTTGATTGATCAACTTATTGTGGTATGGTAAGATACGAAAACTCATCTCATTTGATCATTTGATTTTGCAGGGTCTCACCATACTTAGAACTTCTTTAGTCTCATCATCTGCTTTGACATTGGGTCTTCGTCCATTCATAAAAAGGGCAACGTGAGAAACCCTGACGTTGGCTCATATGGGGGATTAATTAATTTACATTACAAATTTCATTCCATGAAGAAAGTCTCTCTACTATCTTTAAAATACTCTATGTTCATTGAAATTTTCATTGTATTGTCGAGTATGAAATGTATCTCGATATTGTCAGTATCTCTTTCTGTAAGTTTTTGACCTCCAATATTTCATTTTCTTGTTTGAATGAAGGCAACTTTTAATGTAGAAGATTCTGTGACTTATTGTAACTCATCTTTCATAAAAATACCAAAAAAACAAATGACAGAACAGTAAGACATCGATATGGGTAGTTTTTGTCTAGTAAGCATTAGGCTTCAAATTCTTGTTCGTCATAAACCAAAAAAAATGGATACGTTATTATATTTGAGTTCTTTTAATAAAAATAATTTAGTATTATATATATATATATATATATATATATATATATATAGGTGATATGAGACACAAAAACACAATAGGTGTAACAAACTCAATTTAAGGGGACGTTTGAATGGACTAAACTGAAAATGTCTGCATCTGTAATAAATTAAATTGAGATGAAAAATTTGTACGTGGAGGACCAAAGTCATAATATTTAAATTTGTGAGGGACCAAATTAAAAATAAAAATTTGTGATAGATCAAATTAAAAAAAAGGTACATCTTTGAGCGGCCAAAATGATTGTTGTGAGAACCCAAAATATCCTCAAGCTGCATTAGACTTAGGATTAATCTTTGTCAGGTAAGCGTGTTAAAAGTTAAAGCTAATTTAACGTGTGCTTCTTTATTTTTCCCTTCCTTAAGGAGACTTACCACCTCAACCAAACAATTTGTTGGTTGACTGAACCAAAGCTTTGAAAGCAAATATTAATTAAATAATTAATGACGACCATTCTAATTCAACTTCGGCTACAACTATGCGATTTTGTATAGAATGATATGATTATACATATTTAGAGATGTGTAAATATACACATTATCAAAATATGTTTAATTTTTATTGACTTAAGAAGTAATTAATGCCTTAGAAAATAAACCAAACTATTAAATTCAATTAGACAAACTATTTAGCTAAGCTATTTAAAAATATTTCAAAAATTTATAAAATCAAAGTTAAATCATTGGATCCTAACATATTAAAGATATTAAACTATTTCTATGTCTTCCAAAAATAATTGATCATAATAAATTTTGACACCATCAAATCTACAAACATAAATAATTTAATTTTAATATAAAAATAAAACACAATATATAATACAATATGCTCAAATCTATATAATAGACTAAAACAATTCCACTCTAAGACATTAATTATATGGATTTCATTTAATAACATATAATAAAATTAATAAATTAAATGAATAAATTATGTAAATGAATAAATCCATTCCTATTAATGACACCATATTAAATTCATTCCAAGCAACTCTTTTGAGATGTACAATAGCGTTTTCCTTTAAATTTTATGAAAATTATAATATATTAAATGCAAATTGGTGTGATTGAATTTATAATGCATTTAAATGAGTTTGAAAAATTCACATTCAAATCATCCCTTTTTAAAACTGTGAATTGTCGTAAATTGAATTAATAATTAAATAATTAAATAATTAAATAATTGCAATATGTTAAATGCAAATTGGTGAGATTGATTTTATAATTGCATTCAAATAAATTCAAATCATCCCTTTTAAAACTGTGAATCATTATAAATTTTATTACTAATTTAATAATTGCAAAATATTAAATACAAATTGGTGTGATTGATTCTATAATTGCATTCAAATGAATTCAAATCATCTCTTTTAAAACTGTAAATCATCATAAATTTTATTAATAATTTAATAATTACAAAATATTAAATGCAAATTAGTGTGATTGATTCTATAATTACATTAAGATGAATTTGAAAAATTTGCATTCAAATAAATTCAAACTATCCCTTTTAAAATTGTGAATCATCGTAAATTTTATTAATAATTTAATATAATTTAATAATTGTAAAATATTAAATGCAAATTGGTATGATTGATTATATAGATTGCATTTAAATGAATTTGAAAAAATTGAAATGAATAAATTATGTAAATGAATAAATGTATTCCTATTAATGACACCATATTAAATTCATTCCAAGCAACTATTTTGAGATGTACTATAGGGTTCTCCTTTAAATTTTATAAAAATTATAATATATTAAATGTAAATTGGTGTGATTGAATTTATAATGCATTTAAATGAGTTTGAAAAATTCACATTCAAATCATCCCTTTTTAAAACTGTGAATTGTCGTAAATTGAATTAATAATTAAATAATTAAATAATTGCAATATGTTAAATACAAATTGGTGAGATTGATTTTATAATTGCATTCAAATAAATTCAAATCATCCCTTTTAAAACTGTGAATCATTGTAAATTTTATTACTAATTTAATAATTACAAAATATTAAATACAAATTGGTGTGATTGATTCTATATTGCATTCAAATGAATTCAAATCATTTCTTTTAAAACTGTAAATCATCATAAATTTTATTAATAATTTAATAATTACAAAATATTAAATGCAAATTAGTGTGATTGATTCTATAATTACATTAAGATGAATTTGAAAAATTTGCATTCAAATAAATTTAAACTATCCCTTTTAAAATTGTGAATCATCGTAAATTTTATTAATAATTTAATACAATTTAATAATTGTAAAATATTAAATGCAAATTGGTGTGATTGATTATA
Source organism: Biancaea sappan (assembly GCA_037074585.1). Taxonomy (NCBI): domain Eukaryota; kingdom Viridiplantae; phylum Streptophyta; class Magnoliopsida; order Fabales; family Fabaceae; genus Biancaea; species Biancaea sappan. The sequence continues at coordinate 7,115,930 of CM073495.1, forward strand.
TAGATTGCATTTAAATGAATTTGAAAAAATTGAATGCAAACGAATTCAAAACATTCCTTTTAAAATTGTGAATTGTCTTAAATTTTATAGTAAATTTTATTAATAATTAATAATTACATCATTAGCATTTAATATATTCAATTTATTATTTCAAAATTCACGTTGTATAAACAAAGGGTCATTTCAATTGTCTTATATTCCTCTCGTATTTGTATTGAATATTTTTCATGCAGAATTAGTCTTCATTTTGTTAGTACTTCACATATGGTTAAATTTAGCGATATTGTTGATGTTAATGAATCAAGGGATAATGAGAGGATTAAGGTTCGGGTAATGAGGTTGCAGACAGTGCCATCGTTTAGTATACCTGAGAAGATTTTTAGTCTGGAGACGGTTTTGCAAGATTCTTAGGTAAATTTAATTTAGTTTTTTAGTCTTATGTTTATTATTTGGCTTCCAAGAGTGATCACATACATGGTCATATGAAGAGATTATATGTAAATAAGTTCAAGAAATAACCGAGAAAAATATTTACGTGATATTCATGTTTGATATAGTTAAGTCTAACAGTGATTATCGATCAATGAAGTATCCATTCATGCTTGAGTTTCGATTTTCAACTGATGCCTGATTAGCTAAAGATGATTTGAGTATTTCAAAATCTATTTTCATGTTTTGTTCATTCAGTGATATTTTGAATCATGTTGCGGATGAGAACTATTTAATAGGTTAGTCTTTATATTATGTTTTGTAGATTATGTTTTTTTTGTTATTGATTTCAACTTTATACAAATAATATTATTTCGTTTCAGATATTATTAGGATGGTCAATAAATTTGATCCTATCATAGAGAGTTCCAAGAATGGTATCATGAGAAGGCATATAGAAATTGAGATTGAAGAAATAGAGTATTGTTGTTGTCTTTTTTTCTTTACTTTTTGTATTTTGATTATTCAATTTTTTTGTATTTATTACTTTATTTTGTTGTATATTTATTATATCTTTCTATTAGTGTTCTCTTTTTTTTTCTTATTTTTAACATGTATATATATATATATATATATATATATATATATATATATATATATATATATATATATATATATATCTTTGTGTTTGTGTGTGTGTTTTTTTTTGTAGGTATAACAGAATTATGTATACATTGTGGGGACAATTCGCAGACGAGCTGAATCAATATTTTGTCAATAACCTAGGTCATTCAATTATTATTATTTTATAAGTTACGAAAATTTTTAAATTCATAAATTATCCGTGCATCGCATGGGTCACAACACTAGTTTATACAATAACAATAAATTTATGGAGTTAAAGTTAAGCTGAAATCTTTGGATCTTGATATATTAAAATTTTTAAACTATTTTTATTTCTTCCAAAAGATAATTGTTCATAATAAAATTTGATCTCATCATATCTACCAAAATAAATGATTTAATTTTAATATAAAAATCAAATGAAGTATTAGATTTGTACAATAACAAAATAAAACATTATTTTAATAACATAATGAAATTTAACTATGATAAGATAACTTTTCAATTCCTTAATAAAGAAAATATTTTATGATCAATCATCTTCGGAAGATATAGTAATAATTTAAAATTTTCAATAAATTAAGATCCCATCAATTATTTAACTTTGATTGCATAAATGTTAAAATTACTTTATATAAATGCATAAATTTTGCTTGGCCAAATTAAATGGCTTGACTTAGTGAATTAAATAGTTTTCAAGTATTTCAAAAGACATTAATTTCTTTTTTAGCTAATAAAAATTAGATATGTCTTGAAAATATGTATATCTTCATGTCATTGAAGCAATATGTTTGGAACTAACCCAGTCATTAACCCGGACCAGCCTCCGGGTCACCAGCCACTGGTTCAACCACCGGGTCACCGGATAAATTGTTAATCAGGATAAATAAATTAAAAAATTAAAATATATATCTATATATCTTTATAAATAAATTAAAAAACAAGTTAAATAATAATGTATATGCAAATTTCACATTTTAAAGTAATAAACATCCATAATAATTCAAATATAAAGTCATAAATAATATTATCTAAGCATAATAATTTATAAATTAAAGTCTTAAACATCAATAATAATTCATAAAGTCATAATAATTCATAGTTAAAATTATTTGTTTAAAAAAAAAGAACCAGGACAACCCGGGTGACCGAGTCGATAACAAATCGATCTAAAAGCTCAACTTGGATGGTTTAGAATTTGGGTCACCAGATCCTGAATCGACCCATATGATTGATACGGTTCCCATAATACTACATTGACGTGTGATCACCTCTATTAAATTAATGTTAACATTTAATATGAAATTGTGGTTTTATAATTTTATTCTTGATATGAATATCGAAGTTATTAAGTGATTTTATTACAAAACACATGTTGTGAAAAAATTTAATTTTAATGACGGAAGGAGTGTAATATTTGAAATTAGAAGAGTTTTAATTTTATTATTTATAAAAAAAAAATTTAGGTTCATCTCGTTTGTTGAATCTCTGTCAATATAATATACTATTAAATTTTACCATATATAAATAATTCATGTGAGTTAGTGCACTCAGGATCATGGCAGTTTCTGCGTACCCCAGTCAGATCTAGATCATCTATCATATCACAAAGTATGGCAGAGGTACAATACTTTCTGGATCCTTAAGGATCCAGATCTATGTTATACATCACATCATTATTTTTGGAGTAAATTACTAATTAAGTCTTAAAAAATTATATTTATTTTAATTTAGTCATTTTCACTATTAAATTTAAAATTTTTAATTATCAAGGGTTACTTTAACAAATAAATGATAAAATTAAAAATAATACAATATTTTAAAAACTGAATTGAGGTGTTTAACTTTTTAGAGATTAAAATGAAATATTATAATCAAATCAACAATTTACTCATTTTTATCACAATGTGTATAAATGCAATTTGGCATTAAACGCACCAAATAATTAACCAGTTGCCATTATGGTAATTCTATATATAATTGTTAAGGTTGTCACACATGCAGTTTATTTCAATTTTTTTTCCCACTCCTATTAATTAAGAATTTGAGTAATTGATTTTTTAACGTTTTAAAAACCAAACTAGCCATTGAACTAGTAGAGGCACCGTTTCAAGTGTTAATGGTCGGACTGTGGTCGAATCGTAGTTGAATCAGTCTACTTTAAAATATTATATATATATATATATATATATAATTAGATACTATAAATATAAATTTATAAATTTAATTAAAAATATGATTTGATGTCAAATTACACAAAATAACATTAATCACAATCAAAAGTTCACAATAAAAATTAACCAAATAACGAAGAAATATTGTTAATCAAGATAATATTAACTCATATTAAATCCATAAAATACCAAAATATTAACATATCCACTAAAATTTGTTGATCTGTAATATTCATTACCTGATATAGAATAATCAAAATTTAAAAAAATTTAAAAATATAAAAAATTCAAGTGAACTGATTCATTTAGCATCGGCTCTTATCCAATTCAATCAATTTTTAACCGTTTTGATTGATTTTTGGCTAGTTTAATCACTCCCTAGTTTTAAGGGTTATTTTGAATTGGTTATTAGTTTTTGGTCCAACTAATTGAATAGACCTATTTGATCCGATTCTTACAACAATAATTTTGAAGAAGGATAAAAATGTGAACAAAAAAAAAAGGTAAAATTGTGAGTGCATAGAAGTTTGGAGGAGGGACACAGGCATGCATGGCATGAGGTTTCTTAGTACAGAATCTTGAGAAGTTCACAAAACAACAAAAATATAAAACTTGAAAAATTTGTCCTGCCTAATCTTAAAGCTCTCATCTTCCTATAATCTTTATTTGCATGCTTCAGTAGTACAATATCACAACCTTTCCATGTCATCAACTTCTCTTTTAAAGAAATGGCCCATGTGTGTATGTGTGTGTGTCTATATATATATATATATATATATATATATATATATATATATATATATATATATATATATACACACGCACACGTGTATGTGTGTATATATATATAATTTAAAATTTTATCGACAAATTGCACGTCCCTCTGTTAAATTTAAGGATTCTTGTATTTATCTCTTCAACTTATAAATTTAGCAAAAATCCTCTCTTAACTTCTAAATATATATAAGATATTCCTGCGTTAAGTTGGCTGTTATGTTGACTGATAGTCAATAGCATAATTAACGAATTTTATATTCAATACCTTTAGTTTAAATATGTCGCATATATACAATGACATTGCAAGGGTGTTTTTGGAATTTAAAAAAGAAATTAAAAAAAAAACCAAAATTTGAGAAACCCTTTAAAAGAAAACTTCAAAATATAAGAAGACCAGAAACACCAAATCATGCACACCCAATAGCACTACCCTCTTTTTAAAGTTTCTCACTTTTCCATTTTTTAATCCCCAAAACACCCTTGCCACAAACAGTGTATATGTGGCATATTTTAACTTGAAATATGTTAACTAGACCATTGATTAACAGTCAACTTAACGACAGTCTAATAGAGTGGGTCTTTTGTACACATATGAAAGTTGGAACGAGCTTTTGTAAAATTTAAAAGTTGAGGAAGGTAAAATGAAAGGATCCCTAAGTTTAGATAGTTCAATTTTGTGCAATTTACGCAAACTTTATTTTGATTCTTTATAAATATGGTAATTTTCTATTTAATTCTTCACAAATAAATAAATATTATTAATAAAACAATTTTGCAAATATATTATTAATGAAATTAACAAAGTTGATATTATATAATATATTTTTTGATAAGTTACTACTCAGTCAATAACATATAATATGTAGATTGATAGTTAGTTTCATAAATAACAAATGAATATAAAGATATTACTAATAATAATTTTATTTGTAAGTAACCAAATTGAGAAATACTTTATATTAAGGAACCAAAATAAAAAGACAAGTCTATGAGATCAATGTGAGAACCACCTTATTTATAAATGAATAAAATGAGATTTTAGTGTGTGTATTCAACATGCTTGTAATTTTTAACTTGGTGATAAATTATGTTTAATTAAAAAAAATATTTAGAGCCTTTAAGATAATAGTTTCTTAGACTAAACACCAAAATTAGTAATCTTACAATTATAGTCAAATAATAAAATAATTGAAATACTTATGAAAGTAGTATATTGTATTGGAAATAAGATTTATAATAATGTATATTTGAATATATTTTAAGATTGATAAAAAAAATTTAAACATTCTAAATTTATAACTATCAAAATCAATTATATATATGTGTGTGTGCGCGCTTTGTTTGGGGGGGGGTGCGGGGCGGGGGGATCCCCCTGAAAAAGTTATATTGGAAGAAATGGTGCTTTTTTATGCTTTTGAGTGGGGCCACAAGCCATAAAGTGCAGAATTTTTGTCCCAAAAATTAGGTTAAGAATATAAGGATGTTGATGTTGTTGATTAAACTCTACATTTTGATATAAACAAAAATTTAATTTAAAAGAAAGCATTGTTAACTATTTTTTTTTATATTTATAGATTTAGGTGTCTAATTGGTCCTTTCCTCCACACATATACACAATTAATACAACAATTAAAATGTCCTGTCACATTTGAATGTCATCCAAACCAATGTTTGTTTCTTTCTATTTATTATTTTGTCAAATGATTGAAAACATTTATATGACAAAATTTAAAGGATGATCGTTGACTGGATATAATAGTCAAATTAAAATAATATAATTTACATCAACCATATGTGAGTATATGTATATATATATATATATATAGAGTTAAATTTAAATTGCAAAAAGTTAAATTTTTTTTTTAATAAATTTACCCTTCTCCTTATGATAAGTGATTGATGTTGAAAATTATCCTACTTTATCTCTATTCCTTATTATTAGGGATATTTGAAACAAATTCAAACCAAATGAAAATTGATTTAAATTGAAAAAAAGGGGTCCAATTTAATTATTCACAACTAAAAAGTAATGTTCAGAGAATTGAACTGGAAAACCGATGAATTAATTAGATCTACGGTCTGAGTTGGACCAAGGAACCGGTGATTAATAAAACCAGTAGAAAACCAGCCGAACCAATCTCAACCAGTTCAAGTAGTTTTGTTTTGTTTTGCTTTTTTTAATTTTTTGATTTTTAATAAATATTATTATATAATTTTAAAAAATCTCTAAAATTTTAAGCTAAGATTTAGAATATGTATAAATATATATATATATATATATGTAACATGGCTTGAATATTTTAATATTATATATTTTAATGTATTTTAAGTATCACCAGTTCGATTGCGGTTTGACTATGGTCTGACCATTGACCCTTGAATTGGTACCTCGACCGATTCAATGACTGGTCTAATTTTTTGAACCTCGATAAAAATTGATTGAATTTGATTTGTCCCAAACAAAACCAAATAATAAATTATTTTTATACACATAACCTATTGACAAAAAAAAACAATAGCCTATAATTTCATACATTTAAACCGAAGCAATAACACCCTTATCTCCTATTAGATGAATGGACCCCAAGTAATGCCCCGTTATCTTTATAGCTATGTACAATATGAAATTACAGAAGAAAATAAAGGCAAAAATAATAATTTAGTTCTTTATTTTTATTTTAAATTTATTTTGGTCCTTTATGTTTCTAATTTTTTATATTTGTCTTTTATGTTGTAAATTCACACATTTATGATCTTTTTTTTGTCAAAATTATTAGTCACTTTAATAGAATTGACAGCTTACTATCACCCTGTTTTGTATACTGTCAACATCCAAATAGATATGTCATGTTAGTATTAAGATGATGAGGTGTCAACTTTATTAAAGTACTAACGATTTTAAGTTTTGATAAGAAATGACTAAAAAAATATAAATTTGTAATATTTAACATTTGAAACATATAGAAGATTAAAATGAAACATAAAATAAAGGTAATGAACCAAAATACCATTATTATTTTTTTTAAAAAAAAGAGCATTAAAATGATGGCTTTATGCCTAAGAGAGTAGTGAATGTGAATGTACATATGTAGGAAAGGAAAAGGTAATGAAGAAAGGGAAAGGGTTAGGGTGTTTGGGATCAAAAGAAAAAGGCGGAGACAGAGAGAGAGAAAAAGAGAGAAAGAGAAAGAAACAAAGCGAAGGGAGAGAAGGAGGGAGAACACACACACATACAGCCCCCTCATCACTTTGTGATGCATGCCATTCTTCACTTTTACTTCTCTCTCTCTCTCTCTCTCTCTCTCTCACACAGACACACACACAGACACACACACATCTCCATCTTCATCCCTCTCATCTTCATCTGTCATCTCTCATTAGTCCCTCCTATTCCTATTTTCATCTTTAAGAAATGAACAAGGTGGAGATTGATCTGGACAGTGGCGTATCCAGGACCCCTCGGTCAGGGGGCAAAATTTTCATTTATTTTTTTTAGATATGATGACAATTCTTTTAAATTAATTTCAATTTGTTGTTCATTTGATGGTAATTTCCTCTTAAATATTTTCATTACAAAAAATCGTTCTTCTTCTAAATCTTAATTGTATAATCAATCAACCAATTTGATAGAATTAGACTTACGTACAAAAACTACAAATTTCAAGTTTTTACAAAAAGGTCTCTAATAATGGAATGATAAATTAACTATCATCAAGAAAAAAATTTCATGAAATTGACTTCACAAATATGTTACTCATGATCATAATTGTATAATCAATCAACCAATTTGATAGAATCAGACATATGTACAAAAACTCCAAATTTTAAACTTTTACAAAGAGGTCCCTAATAATGGAATGATAAATTAACCATCATCAAGAAAACATTTTATGAAATTGCCTTCACAAATATGTTACTCATGATCCTCATTGTATAATCAATCAATCAATTTGATAGAATTAGACCTATATACAAAAAATCTCAAATTTCAAACTTTTACAAAGAGGTCCCTAACAATAAAATGAGAAATTAACCATCATAAAAAAATTTATGAAATTGACTTCACAAATATGTTATTCATGATTCTAATTACATAATCAATTAATCAATTTAATAGAATTAGACCTATGTGCAAAAACTCTAAATTTCAAACTTTTACAAAAAGGTCCCTAACAATAAAATGAGAAATTAACTATTATCAAAAAAAATTTTTGTGACTTTGGAGAGTGGGGGTCTTGTGACTATGAACAGCAGAGAAAAAATGAGTCACTGGGGTTCAAAAAAATATTAAGGGGGTTCAAAAAAAAATAAAGAGGGGGGCAAAATACAAAAAAAAAAATTTTTACATAAAAGTTTATAAATTTCAGGGGGTGCAGCTGCACCCCCTGAAATGAACGTGAAGCCCCCAAAATCAAAAGTGAAAGGTAGTAATGTAAAGGAACCCCACAAACAGCAAAGGAGGAAAATGCCGAGGATGCTAAAGTTTTGATTTTCACTTCTTATGCTTTCTGCTTTTGGTTTTTGGTGAGCCCACTACCATGACAAATGTAAAGATTGTGCATAAATGTGAAAGGTAGAAATGTACTGAGGCCTGAGAATATTTATTGAACTCGCAAAGGCAAATTGAGCACCACGAAGGACATCTTCGATATTAGCAAAAAAAATAGGAGGGTAGTCTAAAACTTTCACATGATTTTCCAGCTAAAAAACCAGTTTTTCTAGAAAAATTGCAAGGAAAAGTTTCAAGGAAATTCGGTTACTGTTACTAACCGGTTTTCCAGGGTGTGAGTTCTTTGCATTATTTTTTTCTGCCTTTCACCAACAGAATTTTCTGTTGCTGAAACTTTTAACAACAGAAAAAACTGTTGCTAAAACTAATATTGCACTCTTCCATACTTTTAATATGACAGAGAACCCCGGTCCGGTTTTCCAAGCTTTTTTTTAACCCTCACCTAAGAAAACACACCAAATAAAGGAAAAAGCCAAGGATAATAAAATTCTCAATTCCTATTCCATGAGAAAACCTATCAAACATGCCCTAAGTGTTAATATATATATATATATATAAGGGAGAAAAAATTAAATAACTTCTTATTATTTGTTCATATTGTTTCAAATATATAATAGAACTAAATTCACTTATTTATATTTAAAGATTATTTAAAAAGATTTTAAAAGTTACTATATACAATTTAATGTATGACAAATCATTAATATTTATTAAAGATAAAGATAAAAGTTCAACAGTTATAATAGCGCATTTTTATTTTTTAATTAATATGTTAAATATATTTTATCTAAAAAATGTGATAAATAGGATATATTGTAGTCATTATTATAGAATAAATATACAGCCGGTATAAAAATCCTAGGATGTCAAGATCAATCAGTATATCGCATCAGAAAACGACAACGCCAGTGCCATTCTTGTAAATATTGACAGCTCAGACCACAAAAAGGTTTGTTTATATGAGCGAGTGCCCTAAAAGAAACTCCATAATCAACGAGTTTTTCAGTCAAATACTACTGCTCTGTAGAAAAATTAGGCGAATGTTATAAACTTGAAAAAATTTACCCATATTCTATTAATCATGTTCTATCATCTGATTTTTTTTTTAAATCTATAAGAAACTCGCATCTTTTTTTTATTATTAAAAAATTAAAGAGTCTCGGCTACTTGATGACCAAGATTCTTTTTTTTTTTAAAAAAAATAGAACTCAACTAGTTAACGGCCAAGTTCTGAAAAGCTAATGGGATCTCTGCATGGTGTAGAGATTTGTCTACAAAAGAGAGGACGGACTACACGACAGGACATGCACAGGGAGGAGGTGGTTGAAATGTTGTTGTGAGGAGTAAATATATGTATGTGTATAAGGGGATCACGCTGAACACACACACACACACACACACACACACTGGTTTTACGAGAGGGAGACGCAGAACGAGTGAGAGACGTTGGAGACATAGGGAAGAAGAAGGAGAAGTTAGCAAGGGAATTAAGGTTAGATGAATAGTTTTAATTTTTTTTGTTAGATTATGTTCAAATTTTTGTGTATAAATTTTAAAATGTAGATTAATACTATTTATAGGTAGAATAATATTTTAAAATTTTTGTGATTGGGTATTATATGATATTTTTATTTTTATTTTTACATATAGATAGTTTTTAATTTATTTTTGTGATTAGATAACTAAAATAAGGAAATGATAATATTGGTAAAAATAAATTGAGACATCCATTTAAGACTTTTTTTTTATGAGATACTATATTTTTTTATAAAATAATTAGGCAAATGCTATTGTTTCAAAATTACTTAGGCATAGATTCCAGTAAATGTAAAATGAATTTGTGATAATAAAATATTTAAAAAATGAATATATATAATATAAAAATATATTTTTTACTGAAATATTTAAAGAAATTAAATTGGCTTGTCAAAATAAAATATTTATATGATATAAAATATATTTTTTCTCTGAAAGATTGAAAAATAATTATAAAAATATGTAAATTTTTTTTCACAAAAAGATTTAAAAAATATAATTTTTAATAAAAGATTTAAAAAATATAATTTTTAATAAAAGATTAAAAAATTATAAATAACATAAAAATATATGCTATCCTGAAAGAATTAAAAAATAATCAAATAGAATGTAAAAATATATATTTTTTACTATAAGATTTAAATAATAAATATATAATAATAAATTAATTTTTTGTAAAATTTTTTTAAAATAATTATATATAATATAAAAATATATTTTCTCCTAAAAGATTTAAGAAATAATTGTACTTTGAAAAACAATTGTAGTGGAAGAAAAATACTAGCTTTCAAAAAAAAATTGTAAATTGAAAAGTGTAAATTAAGTTGTGTTATTTTAATGTAAAAAGCTAATTTTTTTTTAAAATCGTATCAGTAAAAAATTAAAAGATATATTTCTCATTAGATTGTGTTATTAATGTAGAAGAAATATATTTTTACAATTACAAAATTGTAATTGAAATTTTTTTTTAAAATTTAGTTTATGTATATTTTTTCCTGATTTTACAAATTAGTTTGTGATAATAAAATATTAAAAAAGTAACTATATAAAGTATAAAAACAATTTTTTTCTGAAATATATAAAAAAATTTAAATTAAATGGTATTGTTTCAATATTATTTAGCATAGAATATGGTTGTGAAAATTTTAAATTTTTTTGTGATAATAAAATATTTTAAAAAAATGAATACAAATAATATAAAAATATATTTTTTAGAAAAGATTTAAAAAATTAAATTAGTTTGTGTTACTAAAAGATTTATATAATGTAAAAATATAAGTTTTAGAAAAGATTTAAAAATAATTATAAAAAATAAAAATAAATATATATTTTCTCCTAAAACATTTAAAAAATAATTATATAGAATGTAAAAATATATATTTTGCACTATAAGATTTAAAAATAAACATATATTATATAAAATATATTTTTTTAAAAAAATTTACTAAAAGATTTAAAATATAATTATAAATTAGATTGTCTTATTTTAAATGTGGAAGAAATATACTCTGGAAATATGTTTTTACAATTACAAAATTGTAATTGAAAAAAAATGTAGTTTAGATTGTGTAGATTATTTTATTTTACAAATTAATTCTAAATTTTCATTTTTTATTTCATATAATATATTTGAAAAGAATATAGTTATTTATTTTTAGTGTTTAATTTTGTATACTTATATTAGGATATGTTAGGATAAAAGCAACGAGATTTGTCTAGTAAATTAGAAAATATAGATTTTTGGAATAAATACTTGTTGCTTCTTACTTATTTTATAGGTAGTCAAGATGAGTTCAGGAATAATCGTATATATTTATGTAAACAGAAAGAATGTTAGGCGTGAGCAGGGGGTTACATTTATATTTGATAATTGTGGTATGATGACACTTAATGATCTAAATATCACCCTAGTTGAATTGAAAAGTAAGATTCACCAGAATTTAGATCTCCCCTAAGTGAATCAGTGGATACAATAAGCTTCAGGGATTTCTTTCAAGGAGAGTATAGAAAAGTAAATGTGAGTTCTGACAATACAGTTAGAATAATTATTAACAAAGTGTTAAGGTGTCAAGTTGAGTATCTCAAGTTGCTAGTTAAAACTTCAAGTGGTCAGATGGATCTTAATACCTTAACTAATACATCACAAGCCATCGTTCCTTGTGATATTTCATCTCAGCCTCCTAGTCAAGGAATGTTCAGTAGTCTATTGTTGGCAGATGATGATGAACTGGTGTCGCAACTGGATGATATTCCTTTGTCTCTCCGACCATGCATGGATGACTTCACTGATGAGGAGGAGTGCTTTCGTAATTTAGTCGACGATGATAATGATGATGCCAATGACAGCGGTGAAGATGAAGGCGACGTGTAGGGCGAAGGAGTTATAGTCCCTTATATCAGTGAGTATCGACACCTTGCACATAGTTTTTTAACAAGCCTTCTAGATGAAAAGGCAATGAGTGATGAAGAACCTGACAGTTCAATAATGAATTATGGCAACCTTTATATTGGGAACTTGTTCAGTGATAAAAAGCAATTCTGAATTGAAGTAAAAGAGTGGTTTGTCTTGAATCACTACACCTATAGAGTAGTCCACCAGAGAAAAGATGCTGAAGGATACGAGTGTACTAAAAAAGAAAGAGGTTGCAAGTGGAGACTTAGCTGTCCAAGTGAAGTCCAGTGATTGTTGGCAGATTACAAAGTATCATGGTCCTACACCTGTGTCAATGCATCTCTAGTCCAGGATCACCCGAAGTTAGACGCAGATGTTATAGCCTATTATGTTAAACCCTTGGTGCAAACTAATGCAAACATCCTGGTCAGTAATTGCATATATGCAAGTCAATTTTGGCTATAAAATTTCTTATTGGAAAGCGTGGCATGCAAAATAGAAGGTCATTGCCGAGGTATATGAGGACTGGGAGGAATCATATGCTTTACTACTTCGATTTATGGCTACAGTCCAGCAGGCGATGCCAAGTTCTATGGTGTAGTGGAAGAAAGATCAATTAGATGATGACGAAGACGGTAACCCGTAGGAGACAGTTGTCTGGGTATTTTGGTCCTTTAAATCTTGCATAGATGCCTTGGCTCACTTGAAGCCAATTTTAGTATTGGACTGTTAGTTTTCCAATTAACATGATTTTTGTGCATTATTCTTGACATAAGAACCTTACTATTGCTTGATTTTCACTTATTTAATATCTTTTGGCCTCAAGACTCTCTAATTTTAATTTTCCTAAGTCCTTACTATTTTCTCTATTTTTACCCTTATTTTTCTGCTAGTTATTGATGTTTAATCTTGCATTTTAGAGTGCAAAGAAGGACTATCAAGTAGAGGAAAAGAAACCACTTTGGGAATAAAGAAATAAGAAGAACGAAAGCAAAATCACAGCACCAGAAAACAGTTGGGCGCTGGCTGTCCAGGGCCCAACGCTGGAACTTCAGCAGAGAGCTGGACTCGCTGCAGCGCAAGGACCAGCGCTCGGCGATGGAGAGGAATTTCTGCAGCATTGTTTTTTATCCGTGACCGCTGCAATGGTGGGATCGTATCGCTGTGGTGCCAAACCTCTTCTGAAGCTCGTTTTTGGGCCGTTTTCTCTGTTATCTACAGCTGCAGCATCAGGACGCGTTCTCAGCCACCTCATTATCAGTTTAAATAGCTTCCTAGGTTATTTTCAAAGGAGATTCTGATCCGGATAGAAGGGGGAAGCGTCGTTTTGGTTGAGAAGAGCAAGGGGAACCTGATTTTCAAGGTTTTTAGGGCTTAATCCATTATCCAACATCAGATTCATGGCCATCTTTATCCCTTTTTCTGCTTTCTGCTGTTTATTTTTCATGAGTTGCTAGATTTTCCATCTAGGGTTGCTATGAACTTGACTCATGAATAGATTTTGCATTATCTCATGTATTTGCAACCTTATTTCAATTAATATAAGTCTTTCTATTCATTTTATTGCTGCGTTATATGGACTTGATCAATCTATATGTATGCTTGTTGCTGTCTTCGAACTCGAGAGAGGGAGGTGAGAGTAAAACACTGAATAGGGAGGACAAGTGCATGAACCTTACTAAGTGTTTTCGCTTGTTAGCTAATAGGAATGTTAGTTGATCTCGTTTAATCAAGGCTAGGTTGGTTGTATTAGGCTTAACCCACACAAAGAATTGCGTAAGTGTTAAGTAACTTAATTGAGATTCGGGAGAATTGTTTTAAGTTATTAGAATAATCTAGAATTAACTTATTTGGTTGATTAAGTTGCGAGTACATGAGAGGGGTTTTGTAATTTCTAGGATGGAGGAGGGGGATTAGTGACCCTAGGTTTTTAATTAGATCAATTTCATTAGTTTTTGCATTGTTTACTGTTATTAAAAGAAAACTTATAAAAATTTACTGTCATTAATTTTATTTTATCATTCATTGGCTAGAGCTATCTTCAATCCAATTGCTTCGTCTAACTAATTCAATTAAATTTCTTGGGCACTTAGTCGCTTAGTCCTCGTGGGAACGATACTTTTACTCTTAAATCACTATATTACTTGTGCGACTGGTGCGCTTGCCAAATCACCTAACAAGTTTTTGGCGACATTGCCGGGGACTAAGATTTATGCTAATATTCAAAGAAATTTGAAGGTGTTAGCTTAGATGCTTTATCTTGTTTTGTTTTGTTTTGTTTCTGTTTCTTTTTATTATAGAGTCATTTTTAGTTTTTGATGTGTTGATTTTTGCTACTGAATTTGCTATCATTGCTAATTGGTATCTTCCTCTTGTGCATGCGAGGTGCTATTAATCAAGCTGATCTTCTTTTTGATCCCGAAATCGAGAGGCTTGTAAGGAGAACTCGAAAAGAAGCTAGAATTAGAAGAACCCAAGAGGGACAAAGTTCTCGAGAAGAAATAGCAGATGATAATGTAAATCTGGGTGGAATAGAAAATAATGGGGGAAATGGAGCTGCAAATTTGCACCAAGATGAAAATAGCTCTGTGTGGGACTATGCTTCACCCAAAAATGCTAGACATGCCTCCAATATAGTAAAGCCTCTGCTCAGTGCTAACAACTTTGAGATTAAGGCAGTATTGCTGAATTTGGTTCAACAGAATCAATATGGAGGAAGTCCCATGAAGGATTCGAATAACCATATCACAAATTTTCTGGATATTTGTGACATGGTTAAGATTAATGGAGCCAGTGATGATGCCATCCGTCTACGTTTGTTTCCCTTTTCCTTGAGGGATATGGCTAAAAGTTGGTTGAATGCTCAGCCAAGAGGAAGTATAACAACTTGGGATGAGCTACAGAAAAGATTCTTGGGTAAGTTCTTTCCTCCATCAAGATCAGTCAAACTGAGGAACGAAATCACAGCATTTTATCAACATGAAGGCGAAAGCCTATATGAAGCCTGAGAACGATTTAAAGACATACTGATGAAATGTCCCAACTATGGTCTCCCGGAGTAGCAGCAGCTCACTATTTTTCACAGTGGTCTCACATATGAGACTCGAGACAAATTGGACACTGCAACTGGCGGTGCTTTGATGGCGAAATCAATAGTGCAAGTAAAAGAAATAATAGAGACAATGGAGGCAAGCCAAAATGCATCTAATCTAGCCAAGAGTGTTGCAAGAAGGGGAGTCATGGAGTTAGACACACTAAATGCTTTGTTAGCTCAGAACGAAGCATTAACAAAGAAAGTTGACATGCTTTGCTCCAGACAAAACGAACAAGCGAAGGTAAATGTAATAGCAATGCCAGAAGCAAATTGTGATTTCTGTGGAGGGGTTCACGTTAACGGGTGTTGTGAAGAATTTCCTTCTGTGGAATAGTTAAATTACATGGGTAATATGCAAAGGAATCATAACAACCAGTACTCCAACAATTATCATTCGAGCTCAAGGAATCATCTGAATTTATCCTGGAGTAATAATCACTCCCTTAATCCCTCAACTTCATCTTCTGGTAAGCCATCTCAACCTCCAGGTTTCAATAGTCAGAATAACTTTTCTCCCCAAAATAGAGCTCCACCACCTTAGGTGGAGAATAAATCATCAATGGAGGAAATATTCATGAAATTTATGGAGAGGACTAAGGCAATAAGTCAGACTTAAAGTGCTGTAATCAAGAATCTAGAAATTCAAATGGGCCAATTGGCAAGTGCTTTGAATAAAAGGGAACAAGGTAGCCTCCGAAGTAATACAGAAAATAATCCAAGAAGAGATGACATGGAGCATTGCAAGGCCATTACCTTAAGGAGTGGTAAGGAGCTCCCAAATATTGTTAAATCACATGATAAGAGGCAAGGGGTGATCAGTGCAGAAGAGAATGAAGAAGTTATCAAGCCTCAATAGAAGGCAACTGAGAAAATTGATGCTTCGGGTGATTAGGGTAAAAAAGAAAATACAAGGCAAGACATTAGGGCTGAAAATTTTATTCTACCGTTACCTTTCCCTCAGAGACAGAAAAAGTTTAATCTGGACTGGCAATATAGGAAATTCTTGGAGATCCTGAAACAACTTCACATTAACATCCCATTCGTGGAGGCATTGGAACAAATGCTCAGTTATGCAAAATTCATGAGGGATGTGTTATCAAAGAAAAGGCGCGTGAGTGAGTTTGAAATTGTAGCTATGACTTAAGAATACAGCGTCATTCTCTAAAAGAAGTTACCTAGCAAAATGAAAGATCCAGGTAGCTTCGTCATTCCATGCCACATTGGGAGTGACTTTTCTAGAAAAGCACTGTGTGATTTGGGAGCGAGTGTGAATCTGATGCTGCTCTCTATTTTCAAGAAATTGGGTTTGGGAAATGCTCGGCCTACCACAGTGACTCTGCAGTTAGCTGACCATTCGATGTGCTATCCGAACGGAATCATTAAGGACATATTTATCAAGGTGGACAAGTTGATTTTTCTGGCTAATTTTATCATCATGGACTATGAGGAAGATAAGGAAATCCCGATCATTTTGGGAAGACCTTTTCTAGCAACCGGAAAGACTTTAATTGATATTCAAAAAGGCGAGTTAACCATGAGGGTTAATGATCAAGAAGTCATCTTCAACATGAACAAGGCAATGAAAGCTTCTGATAAGCCAGAGGAGTGCTACTTCGTGAAGATAATTGATAAAGAATCTCATGGGTTTTTTCATGATGGGATGGATAAAAATTGTTTGAAGGATGCTAATAATGTGGGGGAAAGAACAAAGGGAGTTCTTGGAACTTCAGAGGCATATGCAAAGCTTTGTGATGATCCTTGTGAATTAAACCCGCCTGACTTTGTAAAGATGGTTTTAACTCAGCCAAAATCATTTAAGAAGCAGCCAACATTGGACGATCCACCTTGAACAAGCATTGGTAAAGTCTGGTTGAATACTATAAACTTAGCATTCTTGGAAGGCAGCCCAAGTTTCCTTGCTTTCTGAGTTTTAATTGTTTCATTTTATTTTGGTTGTGTTGTTTCTTGATTTTTGTAGTTTTTATTGCTTTGTTGTGAATTTGAGGTCGTTTTGGTGTGAACTATGTTTCCTCGGGACATGATGTTGCTATGGTAAATTATGATAGGGTATTGAGCTTATGACTATGCTTGGTTGTTGATATTGTGCTGTCATGTTACATATTCTTGCTGTGCACAGGACTTTTCTGTTGTTTCTGTATTTCATAGAAAAATTGATAATTACATTTTCATGTTTTGAAACCTCCTTAGTTCATTGAGGGCAATGTTAGATTCAGGTTTAGGGGAGTGGTTCAGCACGTATATGGGTTCCTTTATTGAGAAAATTCTGATTGGTTTTATGCTGTCCATATGCTGATATTGTGCTGTCCATATGATTATGTGTTGTAGGAGGAATTTTTTTTATTTGACAATTCTTCAGCAAGTTAAGTCAGTTCAAACAAAAGCATATAAGATTTACCTCTTGAGTTTACAATACTTTAAGTTTTACAAATTTTTATGAGTGTTAGCCTAACTACTTCAAAATTTTAGTAATCGTGTTCATGTCTCTTTGAATGGTTTTTAGATCATTTTCATAAAAAAAAATGTATTCAATAAAGGGCTAGTGAAAAAATGATTCAATAAGGGATAGCTAAAAGTTTCAATAAGGGATAGGCTCCTATAATTAAACTAAAATGAGTAATTTGCAAATTTCCAAAGGAAATAAGGAAAGTAAGGAAGCTTTATCCTTGAGAACAAAACAACGAAGCTCTTGAGAATCGTAATAAAACGATGTCGTTGAAAACAAAGAGGTAATTGAGTTTGGAATTTTTTGTGAATTTGGTTTTATAAACTGCTCTAAGAGGTGGTGCTTTGATTTCAAGTTTTCTTGTGGTTTGGCTAAGATATATTATTTGAATCCTTAAGATTGCAAACTCTTGAGTTAAATTTTATGGGTAATGGTTTGATGAGGCTTGGCTTGATTTAAGTCACATATTTTTAGATCTTTACTCCTAGTTGCATATATTCTTAGTTTCACATTTTCATATCAGAGTTTCTCTCGTAGGAAATTTTTGCTTGAGGACAAGCAAATGTTCAGGTTTGGGGGAGAGTTAATTTCCCAATTAACATGATTTTTGTGCATTATTCTTGACATAAGAACTTTACTATTGCTTGATTTTCACTTATTTAATATCTTTTAGCCTCAAGACTTTCTAATTTTAATTTCCCTAAGTCCTTACTATTTTCTCTATTTTTACCCTTACTTTTATGCTAGTTATTGATGTTTGATCTTGCATTATAGGGTGCAAAGAAGGACTATCAAGTAGAGGAAAAGAAACCACTTTGGGAGCAAGGAAATAAGAAGAAGGAAAGCAAAATCACAGCACCAGAAAACAGTCGAGCGTTGGCCAGCGCTGGAACTTCAGTAGCCAGTGTCCAGCTCTGCCACGTAGAGCTGCAGCGGAGAGCTGGACCCGCTGCAGCGCAAGGACCAGCGCCCGGCACCAGTTGGCCAGTGCCCAGTGCTGGAGAGGAATTTCTGCAGCATTGTTTTCTATCTGCAACCGCTGCAGTGGTGGAATCGTACCACTACTGAGCCAGACCTCCACTGAAGCTCATTTTTGGGTCGTTTTCTTTGTTCTCTACCACTGCAGCGGTGAGTTCGCACCGCTGCAGCGCCGAGTCACATTTTCAGCCACCTTAGTATCAGTTTAAATAGCTTCCTAGGTTATTTTCAAAGGAGATTCTGATCTGGACAGAAGGGGGAAGCTCCGTTTTGGCTGAGAAGAGCAAGGGAAACCTAATTTTCAAGGCTTTTAGGGCTTAATCCATCATCCAACATCAGATTCATGGCCATCTTTATCTCTTTTTCTGCTTTTTGTTGTTTATTTTTCATGAGTAGCTAGATTTTCCATCTAGGGTTGCTATGAACTTAACTCCTAAATAGATTTTGTATTCTCTCATGTATTTGCAACCTTATTTCAATTAATATAAGTCTTTCTATTCATTTTATTGCTGCGTTATATGGACTTGATCAATCTATATGCATACTTGTTCCTGTCTTCGAACTCGGGAGAGGGAGGTGAGAGTAGAACACTGAATAGGGAGGACGAGTGCGTGAACCTTACTAAGTGTTTTCGCTTGTTAGCTAATAGGAATGTTAGTTGATCTCGTTTAATCAAGGCTAGGTTGGTTGTATTAGGCTTAATCCACACAAGGAATTGCGTAGGTGTTAAGTAACTTAATTGAGATTCGGGAGAATTCTTTTAAGTTATTAGAATAACCTAGGATTAACTTATTTGGTTGATTAAGTTGCGAGTACATGAAAGGGGTTTTGTAATTTCTAGGATGAAGGAGGGGGATTAGTGACCCTAGGCTTTTAATTAGATCAATTTCATTAGTTTTTGCATTGTTTATTGTTATTAAAAGAAAACTTATAAAAATTTACTGTCATTGATTTTATTTTATCATTCATTGGTTAGAGCTATCTTCAATCCAATTGTTTCGTTTAACTAATTCAATTAAATTTCTTGGGTACTTAGTCGCTTAGTCCTCGTGGGAACGATACTTTTACTCTCAAATCACTATATTACTTGTGCAACTGGTATGCTTGCCAAATCACCTAACATGGACGGTACATTTTTGTACAGAAAGTATAAAGGAACCTTAATGATCACTTCATCCTAGAACGGCAACAACAAAGTGTTGCCTATTGCATTTGTACTGGTGGAACAAGAAATGGATAAATCTTGGTCGTGGTTCCTTCAGCTTCTCAAGGAATGGGTTGTGGGCAATTAGGACATAACCTTAATTTCTAATACGCATCACGGGCTTGTAACCAGTGCGCCTCAGCATGGTTGGCTCCATATGTATTGTCTGCGGCACTTGGCCAATAATGTTCACACTACATTGGGGTCAAAGTTTTTGTTTAAGAGGCTCAAGCATGCCGTTATGTTTTTATTGATATTTAAGTAATATTTGAATTCATAAATAGTTCATGGAGTAATCATCATATTATTTAAATTAGGATATTCATACGATACTCGGGTGGTGGATCGGGTGGTGAATGAAATGCTTGCATTGCCTTCAAATAGAAATAGGCAGGTGGAGATTTAGCTGAGAGGACTAAGAACCGAGCAATGGGCATGATCATATGATAGTACTGGTCGTCGATGGGGTTAGATGACGACAAAGCTAGCCGAGTCTATGAACCATGTCTTCAAGACCATTAGGTATTTCCTTATTCTAGGGCTAGTGACGACCACATTGTACAAGCTAGCCACTTACTTTGACCAGCATTTGGAGAGTTTGAGGTCACTTTCTAACGCCAATGAGATACACTCAAAGATTGTGCGTGCTTGGATGGCAAAGAATAAAGTGAAATCATGTTCATGTATTGTATGCATATTTAATCGGGTGATCAGAGTTTTTGAAGTGGAAGAGGCAGAAAACCCTTCCACCCTTCAGGAAGGACTTATTTACAGGCTAAACCTGATTAATGGTTGTCATTATGATTGTGGACAGTTCCAAGTTTGGCATTTCCCGTGCCTACATGTGTTAGCAGCTTGTGCGAAGGCAAACATTAATCCTAATGAGTTTGTCGACTGTGTATATTGGACTGACACAATAGTAATGGCTTATAGCTCACCATAGCAACCTATCGGTGGCTTACAACATTGGCCATTGGTCCAAAGTCGATGATTACTACCATATCCATCCCTTATTAGAGCCAAAGGGTGACTAAGATCATTGGTCCTACGGATGGACATGGATTAATTACAGACAACGTCGCTAGCCATTTAGATGCAGCATATGTTGGCAACAGGGTCACAACCGAGTAAACTGTCCACAATAAAGCCCTCCCTAGTTTATTTTTTGTACTTGACATAATTGTATATGGTTGAATTTAGAACATACTCATGTAATTTTGGATAATTTTTGGAATGGATATATTTTTCATTTAGGCTGTATTGTCCTAAGTATGATTATGTGTACTTCATATAATGTTAGATTTCTTTTCTTGATAAGGTTGTATTCCTAAATTATATAATTAATAAATAATTGTCTTTTTATACTTTATCAGCGTATAATGTTGGATTGATCTGGATTTAATTTATTTACCTATAGGTTGTTTGCTTACAATGGTCGATGTTAGCGCGTGGTTACCCCTGGCCCTGACAACAAATCACTTTTGTATCTTCAGGATTGACACATATCTCAGGATGTTTGGGTAAATATGGTACTTTTTTTTAGAACATCATACTTTCCACGTCCCATTGGGCGAGTGCACCGTCACATTACAGTATGTGGCGATACAATTAGGTCTCTCATGTACTGATAGGCTGATAACTGAGAAAGCATATGCTGATTAGCAGCCTTATGTGAGGAGCATTTGGGGGTTATCCCGCCCCGTAACAAATTAAATGGCGGACTAATTATGATGAATGGCCTTGGAGATACATTCCCTCACTTGCCTGATGATGCAACATCCGTGGAGGTGTAACGTTTTGCACGTGCATACATTTTGCAGTTGATTGGAGGGTACTTGATGCCTAATAAATCAGGCAATAAGATGTACCCTATATATCTACAATTCTTCTGCGACTTCGAAGATTGTGGTCGCCATAGCTGAGGATCGGTGGTATTGGCCCACCTATACAGGAAACTTTGCTTAGCCATTGACCCTAACCAAAAAGAAATTAGTGGGTGTCATACTCTGATACACATGCGGGCATGGGACCGATTCCCCGTGTTAGCACCCCGGATACACCCCACCCTAGATCTAGATCTAGATCGGTATCCTACACTTTCATCGTTGGGTCATCGGTGTGCAATTTTTACTTCTCTTCTCGGTTTATTATTTATTGTTTAGTATTTATTGTTCTAACTCATATACTTATTTATAAATCATTACAGTTGGAAATGTGCTCAAGGTCCAGCTAGTGGCACCACCGATGCCTTGAAGAATTTTTGAGTTCTGTTTGATAGGTTGACACCTCACTATGTATCATATTTAATAAACATATGTTGTAAACACAATGATAATATATATTTATTACACTAAATTGTCTTTTTTTTTTTCAGTTTATTTGGTGCCCATATGACCAGTCTGTGTCTAAAATGATTCTAGATTAAGGCCGCGCTAACTTTGATGTATGGCGTGCTTGTGTTTCACTCATTTGTTATCACATACTTGAGTGGCATCAGGTGGATCGAGTGCTTCGCCAGTTTGGAGAAGACTAACTTATTCCTGAACCACTAGTCTAGCTTAGTTGATGGCATACACTGTAAATACATGGCAAAATCGACATTGACTGGTCATTAATGCTTCAGCCCATGGTCGATGACTGGAACCAATAGTGAGATCGACAGGTCTCATGATAACCCCCAACATATCCACTGGATCATAGCTCCCAATACATGAAATGGGGGCACATACAAGAAGGTTGATTAATCCAACCAGTGGTGCCCAGGGTTTTGTGGTAGATTTTCTTGTTTAGTGTCATTTACATTTTTTTATGCATTTTATTCTCTTATTTTAATTCTAAGTTTTTTTTTGTCATTGATAGGCTGATGTGGCAGAGTATATACGCAATCTTGTTCGTGCGGACCTAAGACCTAATGATGTCTTCCAACAATTTGAACTGGGAATGACGAACATTATTATCGTGATGAACGAACTTAAAGCCCACGCCATCTCTTATCCAGCTTTGCTTACTCAGTACTTACTAGAGGCCATTATTCCAGAGGAGGTGCCAGGGAAGAGATCTCATGGGTTGGAAGCAGCCAGAGAACATATTCCTTATGATAGCTCCTTGTGCTACCCCGTGGGGATCATTGGGGATGTTTTGGTGAAAATTGACAAATTAATCTTCCCAGCGGACTTTGTGGTGGTGGATTGTAGAGAAGATAAAGAAATTCCCATAATCTTGAGAAGGCCATTCTTGGCTATGGGAAGGATGGTAATTGATGTATTTGAGGGTCAGTTATGTATAAGAATTGACGATCAAGTAAAGAAAGGGGAATGCTTTCTTGTGGATGTAATGGAGAAGGGCGAGCTTGAAAAGTTGAAAAATTCAGGAATAAATGTTGATGTTGATAAAGAGAAAGGAGCAAAAGAAATTCCTAAAGTTTTAGTTGATCATATTGAGATTCGTGTTAGCCCCCATAAATTCAAGCATCCTGACATTGCAAATATGGTTGTTCCTCAGTCAAAGGCATTTAGGAAGTGGTCAACAAGGGAAGATCCGCCATGAGTAAACAACAGTAAAGTCCGGATGAAGACTATAAACTTAGCACTCTTAGGAGGCAACCCAAGTTTTTTCAACCCTACACTTTTATTTTCTTTTCATTCTTGTTTTTTAAAATTGAGTGGTAGAATTATTTAGTGTTGTTTCATGGTTTGTTGTTGTTGTGTGATGTCCTTGAATATTTTTTGTGATGTGGTTTTATTAGATTAGAATTTGTGTGATTTTGATTTTGATGTGTGTTTGTTGTTTTGGTGTTTTTCTCTAAGTTATGGGTTGAGTTTTGATGTTGGTTTAATGTGTTGGAGTGGTATTTTGCGTTTAGATTGGCTTTATTTAGGTTTTAGAGGTGATTTTTGAATTCTGTGGTTCTCCGCTAAAAGCGGGAATTCTTCGCTATTAGCGGAGAACGCGAATTTGCCTAGCCTTAAGGAGCAACAATTTTTTTTAGTGAGGAACGTGAGCATCGCTGTCAGTGGGGAAATTCTCACTTATAGCAAGAAACGTAAAAAAAAAAAAAGAAGAGTGATAAAGTGACTTCATGACTAATTAATGTTAGAATTCTTTCCTGATTGATTTCAATTGAATTTTAATTCCTTCCGAATTGATTTCAATTGAATTCAAATTTCTTCCTTCCTAATTGAATTTCAATTCATCTCTAATTGATTGCCTAATTAAAATTTATTCACTCCTAATTGATTTTTTAATTCAAATTGCTTCAACCTTAATTATTTGTTTTTTTTAAAAAAACAAATTGAACCCTAATTCCCTTCCTTTTTCAGTGCATCTAGTTTCAAGAGGATGCCTCATTAAAAGTGAGGAGTTTTGCACTGGGTTTAAAAAAATTTTTTTTTTCTTTTGTTTTAGTCTGTCAGTTTGTTTAACTAGCAATCTCCCTATGTCGATCATGTTGTCTATGCCAGTCAAATTTTTGTTTGACATTTATGACTATATTAGCTCTACATTACAATCATACAATGCACAATGGTGTCTTTCTTTTACTCTCGTATAATGTTTTCAATATGATTCATTTTATGAATGTGTTTCCTTATTTTTGGATATCTTTTAGGGACAATGTGTATGTTAAGTTTGGGGGAGGAAGACGTTTTGTGGTCTTCTGTTGTGTTGATGTTAATTTATGCGATATATTGGTGCTTTTTATAGTCATCATCTGTGATGAAGCTGGGTGAGTTCTTTTAGAGAGGTAAAGTACACTATTATAAGCATGCAATTTTTTTTCTCTCAAAATGAATTTAAATTTAGAGCTTGAAGAAAAGAAAACAAATTGTATGGTAGACCAAAACAACTTTATAATTTGAATTCTGAGTGACATTTTTAATTAGACGGTAATTTTGTGGTAAAGTGGTAAAATTAATTTATTCTAAAAATTTAATTTCAACAAAGTAAGAATCTTTTTGTGTCTTTGTGTAATCTTTAATTATTTGAAATTGCTATTTCTCATGCAAAAAAAAAGTCATTAAGGGGTGTATATTCCGTAAAAAAAAAGAGCAAAAGAAAAAGAAAAATTATGAATTAAATAAAGAAAAATATGACTTATGTTGAGGTGTTATTGTGTGGATTAGGCCCACAATATCTCTTTGTAATACCCGTAAATTTTAATTCACTTGATAAATATGTTAATCTTATTAAATGCTTATATGTGAAATTTTGGGGTAAACTTGAAATTTTGTGAAAGCATGAAAATCTTGGAATCTCTAAATTTTGTGACTTAAGAGAAAAGAAAGAAGTGAGAAGGAAGTGAAGCCAAGAGAGAAAGGAAGGAGTCAAGAGAGAGAGAGAGAGGCCACTAGTGAGAGAGTGGGAGAGAGAGAGATCGCCGTGATGGCAACGGCCGGCCACCACCACACCGAAGAAGCCTCTTCCCTCCATTTTCTTCCTCCCTTAGACCTTTCCCTGCCTCTTGATATTGAGAATGGAGCTGTGAGAGAGAAAACAAAGATGAGGAAGCATTTTTTAATCTCATCATTCCTCTTCCCTGTCTGACGGCGTGGGGTGGCTTCCATCTGCGGTTGGGTTGCTGTAGTAGTGGCTCACAGTTGCTGAAACACCAGCAGAGGAATTAAATGTGAAGGAGGAAGAAGAAGAGGAAAATAGAGAAGGGAAGCCGAGAGGTAAGGGATCAACAACATAAACTCTCTCTTTTGAAACATTTTTTTATTTTTGACTCTCCCTTGTACTAATTAATTGTTTTGGGTGCTGAATAAATGAGAGAATTAGCAATATGAATGTGTTTGTATGAGTTGTTACCATGGATATATTCTCCTTGAGGTGGAATTATTGATTTGAGTCATCAATGTGTGAGTTGTATGTGAAAATGAGTTAGGAAGAGTTCATCTATATAAACTTATCACTTATGGCAGTAGTAGTGAAGGAAAACGGATTAACAAATATAAAATGGTAATACTTAACCTAATGATAAGTGCTCTTTGATTTGGTAGCCAAAACTGAGAAAAAATGTGTAAGGTTAGAATTCATGGAATTGAAATCTTACTCTGTATTGTTGCTGTCATGGCTACTGCTGAACCTTGATCTGTTTGTGGCACTACATGAGCTCTTATTGATTTGAATTTTGGTATGTAATGAGGTACGACATCCAAGTATGTGTCTATATTTATTCCAAAATTTTATGGGCTGATTTGGTACCCTAAAAGCAATTAGAACAGCAGCTAAAATTTGTAAAAGGCAGAACATGACTGATTTGTCATGCTTCTGGTTTTATGTGTTTTGAATGACCAAACCAACTCCTAAAATCATAAAAATTGGTGGAAATATTCTCTATATAGTGGTCAACTGATCTGGAAAATTTTAAGCTCTTTTTAAATTAGTTTACTTGGTCAAATGAGCATGGAAGCAACACACGTACAGTGCAGAGGAAAATCTGGTCAGTTTTGGGAATTGGTTTGGGTTTGGTAGTTAAAGGTCTCTTTTTAACCTGAAATTTTTAAGGCACTTAGTCAAGATATAAATCTCATGATCTGAAAAATTTCATTGTATTTGGATACGTTTAAGATGGTCTATTGCATGACAGAACTGAACCTATAGCAGAATTGAGCAATCCTGATGTATGGGTACTAAAGTGACCATTTGAGAGGCCAAATAGTAGATTTTTGAACTGAAATTTTTACCATTGTATAACAACACATAAATGGATCTATATACCAAATCCTATAATTTTTGAAAATGTTTTGGTGTGCTAAATTCTTGCAAAACTGTGACTGCAGAAGTTACAGAGGGAGTTTTGGCAGCATCTGTATTTTAGTAACTATGAAAGAGCAAATCAAAGTATTTCCTTTTACAATTTTTATCTAAGATTCTAAACACATTATGGATGTTGTCTACCAAATTTCATGAATTTTGGAGTTATGATGACTGCCCAAAAAATTCATCAAGTATAGGGTCCGAATTTTAGTCTTAAACAGAGCATGGGTGATTATGTGTAGGAATTTAATTGGTTAGAGGGGATTGGCTTCTAATCTTTGTAGGAAGAGGTAATTAACACATAAAAGGATAGTCTCATGGCTTTTAACTCCTAAATAGGTTCATCCAATGGTGATTTAAATGGTCACACTGAGTTTAGTGAACTAATAAAGTGATTCTAATGGAAACACCTTTCTCTTTTTTTTTTTTGAAATGTAAATTTTGTGTCTTGATACCCTCTTAATGTTAGTCTTGGCACTTTATGCAGGTAAAAGAATTACACTTGTATGAACAAGAATGGCCAATTACTTTATTCTTGTCTCACGTTATCATTTTATGTGTGTGTGTGGAAATTATTGCCTATTCTAATGTTTAGGCCAATTATATATGTAATTGTTTGTGTGCCAAGGAAGTTGTCATGACTATGTTGTGGATTACATGTAAGTGAGGGAGCTAACTAAATTCTTATGATGGAAATGATAGATGTGTATGCAAATATACTTAATCATGTATGTATTGTGACTTTACTCTTTCAAAAGAATTGTCCTGAAATAAATATGGAAACCCTTCAATTTAGAGGATTGGCTCCTCATAGGTAGTCTGATGTAAGTCTTGTTATGTGAATTCATGAAGTTCACCACCTTATTATTTTATTACTTTCCTGGACGGCGGGCTTATTATTTTATTATTGCCTTGGACGGTGGGCTTATTATTTGATTATTACCCTAGACAACGGGCTTATTATTTTATTATTACCTTGGACGGCTAGCTTATTATTTGATTATTGCCTTGGATGGCGGGCTTATTATTTTATTATTGCGCTGGACGGCGAGCTTATTATTTTTACTATTGCCCTAGAACAGTTAATAGTATTAAAATCATAAATGTGTGTGTTTGTCTATGAGCGCTCTTCTTGTAGGGACCTTAGCTTTAATTATATATATACGTGTGCGCCTACTAATAGTCTATTCCAGAAACTAATTGCGATGAGTTTGGTAATCCACTTATGAGGCATGTTTTAAGTGATGCTTGTGTGTATATGGTAGGATTTTTTACTTGACTTGCAGGTTAGGTAAGGTGAGTCCTTGGTCTTATGTTGGTGGATGGGGTCCTTCTTTGTGTCCCATCCCTATGAGCGGTACACAAGTCATATTTAAATTTATGGTTATTTTTTCCTTACTGAGTATTTTCATACTCATCCTTTTCTTTGTGTACCCCTTGCAGGTTCTGTGTTAGAAGGCAAGTCTCCATATAAGGAGTAGCAGAATCTCTGGGTCTATGTTCCTCTATCTTGGAATGCTCACACGTCTAATAGTTGGATGTTTGAGTTACTTTGTAGTTAGATAGAACTCTTAGGAAATTTTGTGTTGGTTGTAAAAATGAAACCATATATATTATATTTATTTCATGTGTTAATGGCTTGAAGTTAGGCTTACGACAGTGGACAGAGTCCACCTCTGTGCCAGTCATGTTCCTAAAATTGGGGCGTGACACTCTTCAACCAATGGATCATGTTTCTCCGTGAGAGCGAAAGGATAGGAGGGTGTTGTGTGGTTAGGAGCACGGACACTCTTCTCATCCCATAGTTTTCCAGTAGGATAGGAAAGAAGAGGTAGAGTTGTGTGGATTAGGCATATGGGCTTAACTTCTTACCATCTATATCTTGCATTATTAATAAATTTAATGGTTTTTGTAATCAGTTCATTGGGAATCAAACCCTTGAGAACAAAAAGTATTATGATGGATTTTCAATTCAAATTATTAAGGAATGGTTTAGGACATGAGAAGATTAGCAAAGTGTTACAATTGAATTTATTAAAACTTTCTTGTTGCCATTTTTGCACTAAATTACTATCTTGTAAAAATACGACCTTGGTATGATTTTATAAAGCTAGTTTTGGTTGTCTATATTTAAGATGCTTTCTAATCTTCAGCTCTCTCTTTTAATATTATTATTTTATAAAAGAAATTGCATGTTCATCTGGGTGAATTTTGTAGTTTTCTTGTCTTTTCTTTTTTGTGAGTCAGAGTTGTTTTGCTTGAGGGCAAGCAAAGTCTCAAGTTTTGGGGAGTGTTAATTTCCTAATTTTAATAAATTAGGATTCATTTTGCTCATTAATTTGTAATCCCCTAATTGTATTTTTGTTGCCTTTTTAGTAAAAATGACTTATTTGTTTCCTTTTTTGTTGCTTTATTTGGATTTCTAAATTCTCACCATTTTGATTTCTATTTTCTAGTTTTGTTCTAATGTTTTGATGTTTTTGTAGTTTTGAATTTCAGTAATTGATGGGCTGATGAGGTGAAATAAAAAAGGAGATCATGTTGCAAAAAGGAAAGAATTTCTACAAAATTTTTCGCTAAAAGTGAAGTTTTCTCCGCTATTAGCTAAGATGAACAGTGTAATTCAAAATTAGGAGTTTAAATAGTTTTTATTTTGGAAACTTTTGAAAAAATTCGGAGTTTGGAAAAGAATGAGGCAACACTCTTGACCTAGGAGCAAGGAAGCTTGTTTTTGGAGCATCATTGAAGCCAATTTCTCTACCTCTGACCTTGAACTCATGGATCTATTTCTATCTTTTGTTATTTTTGTTCTTTTGTTACCAAGAGTGGCTAATTTTCCATTCTAGGGTTGCTATGAACTATAGTTTTGAACATGATTTATTGTTTCTCTCTATTCTTGTGAACATCAACTTTGTTTTACAATTGTTTTCATTTAATGATTAATGTTTTCCATAATCTTCATCAAATTGTGGATTGATTTATGATTTTTTTTTGTCTTGAGAGAGAAAGTGAAATAGACCGATGAATGAAAAGTATGAATCATGAACCTTAGGTGATCAAGGAATTGATTTGCTAATGAGATAAACATATAATCGCTAGCCTCATTAATCAATCCTAGGCTCAATTTAAAATTGAACCTAATGCTCATAAAAAATTATAGAGGAATTAGGTTACTTAGTTGAGGTTTGAGAGAATCCTTCTAGGTAGTGGTAAGCCTTAGATTCTTTTGTATGTTGGTGAGAGCAAGAGCGGGATAGAATAACAATTCTTAGGAAGAACAAAGGGGATTAGCAACTCTAGATCTTTTTAATCAGTAAATTTCCTTAACACTTTTGTTATTACGTTCTTTTATGTTAACTGTTCTTTGAGTTTTATTTTATTATTTAAACTCCATTTTATCAAATGTTCAGTCTAAATAGTGTATTCTAGTTTCCTGAGTACTTGGTAATTCAGTCTCTATGAGACAATACTCATACTTATTCTTTATTATTTGTACGACTGGTATATTTATCATGTCATCAACACAAACCATCTAACACATCAGTGGGTATCCTATTAATGAAAAAAAACTGCAGTTTCAAACTCGTCAGTCCAATATTTTAGGGGCATGGAAGCATTTGCAAGTAATGACAAACCATCTTGGTAACGTGTATATGTTTTCGCTTGATGACTCTATTTTGCTCATATATTTGAGGACAAATCACTCTGCTTGATGCCACAGTAACTTAAAAAATTGGAAAAGACTTTGAACTTGCCTCCCCAATCAGATTGTAAAGCTTTGATTTTAGTTTCAAGTTGAAATTCCACTAGTGCCTTAAACTTGATGTAAACAGATAGTGCCTCTGACTTTTTCTTCAACATATATATCCATGTAAATCTAGAAAAGGAATCAACAAAGGTAATATAGTAAACATGACCATGTGCAGGGTGAGTGGGTGTAGGTCCCCATAGGTATGTGTAAATGAGTTTAAATGATTTTGAGTAAGTAGAAGTAGAATTTGGAAAGGGCAACTTGTAGCTTTTGCTAATGCAGCAAGCATTGCAAAAAGAAAATTCTTTATTTGATGATTTGAGATTACAAGATTACAATATAGAAAGAATAGTTTTTGAACTTGAGTGGCCTAACATCTGATGCCACACATCTAAAGTACACTTTGAGTTTAAGCATTAAATGTAGGAGAAGAAACATAAAGTAAAGTAGCTTTGTTTTTAGAATCTGATTTAGAATCAAGATGGACCAGTTTTAATTTGTCAAGAGTGTACAAGTCATCTTTAACCATCCTTTCCAAAAGTGTTTCCTTAGTAACTTGTGATTTGACACAACAAGAATTTGACTGAAATTCAAGAAATATAGAAGTATCTCTACAGAATTTGGAAACACTCACAAGATTTTTTGTTATTTTTGGAACATGCAAAAGATTATTAAGAACAAGAGCTTTGAATGAATGGTTTTAATGAATGAATGACCTATGGCACCAATGGACAGACCTGCACCATTACCCACATGAACCAATTCTTGGCCATTATAGTAAGTCTTAGTCATCAGATTTTGTGCTTTAGGTGTGATATGGCTGGAGGCACCTAAATCCACATATCAGTTAGGGTCACATACTGTATCAAAAGAAGCAAACATGGTCGAGATATGACCTTGCATGTAGTTAGAATTTTATTCTTATTTGCATTTTGGCTACCATACTGAAAAGGGAAAAAATTATAATCCAACCTATGGTAGCAATTCCATACTGTATAACCCTCTTTACCACATAATTGACACATTATTTGTTGTTGTTTATTTGCTTAATTATATTGAAATCCTTGAAAATACTGAGGGCTTGGGAAAAATCTTCCTCCACACTTGCCACTTCTGCCAAATCCTCTCTGCTCTCTACCTCTATTATTTGAGAATTGTGCATTCAACCCTCTATCTCCAATATTCTTGGTCTGTGCTACATTAACAGTTATACTTTCATTAAGGTCTGCTTTAGCATTATCGACGATTTGCAACTGGACTTTCTTCTTAAGCCTGCTCTCCAGTTCCAACAACAAGGCTTCTATTTCATCTACTATATATAATTCTATCTTAGAGATTATTATGGTAACAACATAATCTTAGTTGTCTAGTAATCCGTCAAATATAGCTTCAATGTAATCATTTACAGGAACTGGTCTTCCAACAGCTGCTAAAGAGTCAATAATACCTTTGACTTTTAACAAATACTATTCATCTTTAAATAACCTTTTCTTATAGTGTGTAGTTGAGTTTGAATTACTTCAATTTGTCTCTAGCTAGTTTGTAAAGCAAAGTGTACTCTGATTTTTTCCTAAATCTCACACGCAAAATTGCATCCGAAGACTCTAGTGAGTATTCCTTCAGACATTGAGGCCAGAAGCTAGGACATTAGAATATGATCTTGCCTTCTCCAATCAACAAATTCTTGGTTGAAATTCCCTATTTCTTCATCTTGCGGATTCTTGAACATTGGTGGTACTTGTGCATCTACTTCCAGATGTTTCTCAAGTCCATAACCATGAACCACAACAAGGATTTGTTGTTTCCAGAGTAAAAAAAATGTTCTCGACTAATCTGATTGAGATATTGTGTGAGAAACAAATTACACTATTGTTTCTTGCAGTGATTCCGAGTAGCAGCCTTTAATTCTATGCCACACCATTTTTTACTCTACCATTGTTATCTCAAGAAGAAGAAAAATTATTGTTTTCCATTACAACAATGTAAGTCCTCGACTACAGCTTTGAGAATTAGAGAAGTGAAGAGAATTCATTCATATATCAGTACAGTACAACTAGGTCCTATATATACATGAGATGAGGCTCTGTTATGTTATATAACTAACTAACTGAAGTATAACTAAGTTAATATAATAGCTAATATCCTCCCTAAAACAAAGCTAAGTCTTCTTATGAATGATGGCTCGTTTAAAAATAGGCCAACTCGTCCCGACCCATTTTAGGACCAACGTGTAATGGGACAACTTGAACAGTCTGGGTTGACCCGTTTTGACACCTCTAGTTGCTACAGTTAATTTTTTATGTCATTTGCTACCATTAAGAGTTTCATCTAAATTCAAAAACTTTAAAATCTTTTAAAAAATATAAAGAAGAAAAAATCATTTGCTTTTTCCACTTTCTCCAATATATATATATATATATATATATATATATCTATATATATATATATATATATATATATATATATATATCCTTTATCACCTTCAACATTTTTATTATAAATTCTCAATTAAGAGAAAGGTTTCAAAGAAATATTCTTTTATTTATTTATTGCTTTGTTATTTCCATCCAAACATATAAGCACAACCCTACTTTGTCGTTAGAAGAATCAATCCTGGCCATTTAAATTTGCTGTTGAATGGGGAAAGAGAGGAGCCTAGACTTATTAAGTAGTTTTATATTTAAGATAAATAGTAAAAGTGAATAAGAAAAAATCTATGCTTATTAAGTAGTTTTATATTTAAGATAAATAGCAAAAGTGAATAAGAAAAAATCTATGCTAAGTATTTAAAAGAAGTAAGAATTGAGGTCCTAAGTTAGAAAAGGGGACAAAGTTAGTATATAGGTATTTCTTCTAGATGGCAGCTTTGCCTGTTGGTCTTCTCACACCTGATCTTTTTCTCAATTACACTTGATCACCATGAGTTTGAAGACAATAAGTTATGGATCAGGTTATCTGTCTAGTGGATTTTATTTTAATATGCTAGCTTGAGCTTGAATTATAATATGATTGAGGAACTAAATAAAAAAATTATTATTCAAGAATTGAAGTCAATTTGCTATGAAATGGTTTCATGGGATTTAGGCAATTTTCTTAATGATATCATTGAGAATTAGGAATTTGTGTTATCAAAAGATTTCTTACAGTTCTTTCTATTACGGATTGAGTCAATCATCCACTTTTGGTATCTTATTGAACAAAAATGGAGGTATTATTCTTCCATTGGTCAAGATTACTTGTGAGGAATCAAAGTACATTTTTTTCCTCTAAAAAGAGGTATATATATATACTAAAATTCAATTACTTTATTAACTTTGCTATTTTGATTCTTAAGAATTGCATGGCTAGCAATTTATCTACCATCAATTTTAAATTTAGATTGTTAGGGTTGTCTAACACAAAGTGATTTGAATATTTTGTGTCCATAATTTGTTTTACCCATTTAAGTGAGCTTCTATTTGTCATTTCATTGAACTAATTTTTGCAGAAGAGTGAAGCTACATGGCCATCCGCTGGGATATACTACCACAGACATTCTTGGAATATATAAACGCATGCAAGGTTACAATGTGTTGCATCCAATGTGATGGAATGCCTTTGGGCTACCTGCAGAGCAATATGCTATTGAAGTTTGATTTTGTGCCCGACCTCAGGCTTATGTTATTTGAAAATATGGTGGAAATTTTTATTTTTGCTCAAAAATCTTCTCTGTATTTCAGACAGGAATTCACTCAAAGATCACTACATAAAGGAACATTAATCGATTTTGTTCTCAGGTAAATTGATCTAATGATGACTAGATAATCTTACTCTCACAAATTTGCTTTTATTGAAAAAAAGAAAAAAAAAACTATTACAGAGATGCAAGAATTAAAATTTGTTGCTGATAGTTATTAAATAACAAATTTTGAACTTTCCAGCTGATTTGGGCCATCAGCTGATTAGTAGTTGAATTGTTATGTTGTATGAAGGGATAATTTATGATGGAATTATTGTTATTAGTATTATTTTTTATATTATGAATTTGGGAATAGTCTGAGTTGGTTCACTAAGTAAGCTTTAAACCACCACGTACACTGATTATCTACCTCTGAAAGCACAAATAAGGGGTTATGTTTGACATATAAATTGCAATTGAATTTAGTATTTAGGTTTGCTATGCTAGCTGATACCTGAAGATCATTACATAAGACAGTTGGTCTTAATAAAATTTCTAAGCACTAAAAAATGTTGTGAAGGGACTCTAATTGAAGTAAGAAGATATTTTCCCATAAATTTTGCATAATGATTAGGAGAAAAATGAAATTTCATTTGTCGTTTGCATCACTAGTTGTTCCTTTTGCAGCTAAGTCTAACCACCCCTATAGTTGGAAATTATTGTTGGCATCTTTCAAATAGTCATATTAAGCTCTAGCCTGATAATCAACACTGCTCATTTTT
Organism: Biancaea sappan; assembly: GCA_037074585.1. Taxonomy (NCBI): domain Eukaryota; kingdom Viridiplantae; phylum Streptophyta; class Magnoliopsida; order Fabales; family Fabaceae; genus Biancaea; species Biancaea sappan. The sequence continues at coordinate 7,151,059 of CM073495.1, forward strand.
CCTTCATGTTTTGTCTTCTTACATCTTTGCAGCTAAAATCATTAGGCTTTTCATATGATTGGGATTGAGAAATCTCTACCATAGAACCTGAATATTACAAATGGACACCAATGTATCTTTCTATAGCTGTTGAAGAGAGGACTGACATGTCAGGTTAGTCCAAAAAGGCTTCTTAAACTCTTTCTTCCTATATGTAATCCTGACAAGTGAAGATCTAATAGTGTTCCAATCACATATTTAGGCTATAGTCCATATTCTTTTCTTCTTACTATCAATTTGGTTGCCTCTTACCTATCAGCTTATAACATAATTTTCCATTAGGATTAATATATTCTCTGATTGCTTTTTCTTTACTTCTTGATTCTTTGGGGAAGTTTGGGGCCTATGATATGCTCAGGCAAACACAATCTCTTTTAGTAAGAATCTAAGGTTTTGATTTTCCATGTGCAGTGATAAGTCTTTTATTTTGGTTAATTTAGGTGGTTTTTAATGAGCTTTTTCCTCTCTTTGATCCCATTTTGCTATCCTTTTGAACTCTTTATCTACTATTTTTTCTAGTCCTTTATGCTTTGTAGTTTTCCTTGTTTTATTCAGTTTTAATTCCTTTTCCCTTACCTTTTTATGCTTTTTGCTGTATTTTCTTATAGGCTTTCTTTTCTGGACTACTGCATATCGAGGAATTGCTAATCTGTTACTATCTGATGGTTAGCGTCTAGGCGCCACAACTGGTGCTAGCCCCTCAACTCTCTATCCAGCTTTTTGAATGTGGCACCTCAGGAGCTAGTAGGGCACCCAAGCGCTAACCGTATTCTTTTGCCTATTTTCTGCTTAGTGCCCAGGCGCTAGCCATGGCACCTAGGTGGCCGGTCTTGCACCTACGAGTTTTTTACTATATATTGCAGATCTGCAGAAGTTTTGGGATCTTTTGGTTGGATGAGCAAGGGAGCTCTGCTAGGGTTTGCTGGAGGAGATGGGAGACTTCTTCTCTACTGAGTTTGAAGTTTTTCTTCCTTTTTCTCCTTCCTCTTGATCATGTTTTGTTGTGTATTTGTTATGTTTTTCTTTCCCTTGTTCATGTTTTGTAACTAAACTCTAGGGTTTAGGGGATTGATGTATATTGACTTCCTTTGAAGCTTCATTGTTGAATGCTTTAATATAATTGTATTTCTGATTAGTTGTTACCCATTTTATTTCCTTTTATGTGATTGCAATCATGTAACTTAGATGTATTCGGGATTCTTCCCATGTAACTTCTACCGTGAACTGGTTTATACTAAACATAGATAATTTTGTTTTCATGGTTTTATGAGTTCTCAAGCTTAAACTCTGAAACCGAATAATTTGTCTAAGTCATTAGCTAATTATTTCGGTGAGGAAGATTTGTTTCTCTAAGATATTGGGTTCAAATATCTTTGTAAACTTGACCAACATTGAAAGGAATTTGTAAATATATCGAAGTATTCTCTAACAATTCAAAGATTAGTTTGTCTATAAATTAATCGAATTAGGAGTTAAGAAAGTCAATCCCTTATACCCATTGTGTTATTGTGTATTTCTTTATTTATTGTTAGTTAATTCGTTGTCGTTAATTTAGTTTACTTTCAGTTAAATATATACATTTTTCTTCTATACAAATATAACTTAATCTAGTGAAATTGGTAATTGTTGAAAGTCAATCCGTGAGGATGATACTCACTCATCATTAAACTACAGTTACGATCTGATTATACTTGTCGGAGAAGATTGCATCAAGTTTTGGCGTTGTTGCTGGGGATCGGCGATATTTAACAATATTAAGAGTAGCTAGTAAGGTTGTAGTTTGGACCTTGCTTTTTCTGTGCATATTTATACTGTAAATTTTACTCTTATACTAGTTCATACTTTTGTTTTCCTTTTTGTTCTTTATCTTTCTCAAATCTTTGGTTTATGCGAGGTACCACTGACTCAAGCTCATTAGTATTTTACCCAAAAATTGAAAGGTCAGCTCACAGAAGCCAAAAATAAGCTTGACACGCTATATGAGCTCAACAAGCTCAACCTGCATCCAAGGCAGAAAACAATCAAAGCCCACCTGCACCTCCACTTTGAGAACTCTCATGGATTACATTATACCATCTGTGGAGGGATGTGGTGCCATCATAGCCCAACCACCCGAGAAGGCAATAAAGCTTAAAGACACTGCTGAAGCTCTCTTTGACCCAGGGTGAAGAAGCTGGGTAAAGTCCAGCAAAGGACTATAAACTTAGCGCTCTTGGGAGGTAACCCAAGTTTCTTGCCCTTCCATCTTTTTAATTTTGTTCTTAGTTTTATCTACAGTTTTAATTATTATTTAGTTGTTGTTAATTACCTATGTTGATGGTTTATTTGTGCATAGCATTCTTTTTGGACTCTGCCCCCTATTGGTTTGGCATTGAGGATAATGTTTTGTTTAATTTGGGGGAGAAGATTTTACTGTATTACTTTCTCTTGGATGCTTATCTACCATCTTCAATGAATCTAGGGTTTGTATTAATGCTTGACATAGCTTGATACAGACATGCCTCTGTAATCTCTTCCGTAAAACGGGTTAAAAAAAGTGTTTTTAGATTGATACCTCTAAACTTTCTTTTTATTCTAAAAAAGTGCCTCTGTTTTTGTAAACCATCGCATTTTTAGGATTATTCTTGATAAATGGGAAAGTGCTTTATAGGTTTTATGTTATTCCATTTTCAATTAATTTTTTTGCATGGTCATCTTGTTTAAAATTTATCTTAGATTGGGTTTTTCAGGATTTCCATATTTATTTGAGAAATTTCAAGCTTTTCAATTGAAGGTTGTCGACCCTCTCAACCTTCTTAAAGCACTCTTTCAAAATCTTGAAAATTTCTATCTCTTTTTATGACAACTTTTTGCTCAATAAGGGATTTCTTTCTCTCAAAAAAACAATGAGAAAAATAAAAAGCAAAACAATTTTAATTAAATAAAATAGAAATGTGATTTAAGTTGAGGAAGTGTAGTGTGGATTAGGCACACAACACTTGTTCTAACCAATGAATTACATTTTCTTAGTAAATAAAGGTGACGATCAAGGTGCTATTGTGTAGATTAGGTGCACGGATAACTCTTTGTTTCTTAACCTCGCTTTTATTTCTTCTTGCATAGATTAAGGGGGAGATGTGTGGATTAGGCACACTGTCTTCACTTCGATCACTTTTTCTTAAAACTTCCTTTGTTTGAGAAGTTTTCCTTGAGAGCCAAATCCATTATAAAAAATATATTTTCTTTTAAGTTTGCGGAGAGTAATTTGAGAAAGTGAGGGTGTTTGCAATTTTTCTTTAAAAACTCTTGGAAAAGTATCATGTTTAACCATTGAATTCTCAATTGCCTAATACCAATTTTAGTTTTAAGAAGATGACTGTGCAAAATTGATTCGATTTGGTTTAATGTTTCATGTTGTTGCACTCCTCCTGTATCTTGAAAAATCCATAGGCTTAGTTTAGTTTTTAATTTTCAGCTAGTGTTTTGCTTGAGGATAAGAAAAAGTCTTGGTTTGGGGGAGTTGATAAGTCCTTTATTTTGGTTAATTTAGGTAGTTTTTAATGGGCTTTTTCCTCTTCTTGATCCCATTTTTCTATCCTTTTGTGCTCTTTATCTACTATTTTTGCTAGTCCTTTATGCTTTGTAATTTTCCTTACTTTATTTAGTTTTAATTCCTTTTCCCTTTCCTTTTTATGCTTTTTGCTATATTTTCTTCTAGGCTTTCTTTTCTAGACTGCTGCATGTGGAGGAACTACTAATCTGCTGCTATATGATGGCTGGCACCTCAACTCTCTATCTAGCTTTTTGAAGGTAGCACCTTAGGCTCCATGTAAAGCGCCCAGGCGCCAACCGTATTATTTTGCCTATTTTCTGCTTGGTGCCTAGGCGTCTCGGTTCTGTACCTGTGAGTTTTCTGCTATATATTGCAGATCTACAGAAGTTTTGGGATCTTTTGGTTGGAGGAACAAGGGAGCTCTGTTAGGGTTTGTTAGAGGAGATGGGAGACCTCTTCTCTACTAAGTTTGAAGCTTTTCTTCATTTTTCTCCTTCCTCTTGATCATGTTTTGTTGTGTATTTATTATGTTTTTCTTCCACTTGTTCATGTGTTGTAACTAAACTCTAGGGTTTAGGGGATTGATGTATATTGATTTCCTTTGAAGCTTTGTTGTTGAATGCTTTAATATAATTACAGTTTTGATTATTAGGTTCAAATATCTTCGTGAACTTGACCAACATTAAAAGGAATTTACAAATGTATCGAAGTATTCTCTAATGATTCAAAGATTAGTCTGTCGATGAATTAATCGGATTAGGAGTTAAGAATGTCAATCCCCTATACCCATTGTGTTATTGTGTATTTCTTTGTTTATTGTTAGTTAATTCCTTGTCGTTAATTTAGTTTTCTTTCAGTTAAATCTATACCTTTTTCATCTATCCAAATATAACTTAATCTAGTGAAATTGTTAATTGTTGAAAGTCGATCCCTGAGGACAATACTCACTCATCATTATACTACAGCTGCAATCCAATTACACTTGTCGGAGAAGATCGCACCATGCAGTTGTGTTTCTCTATACAACTTTACCTATGTTTACAATTATATCATAGTTTCTTCGAGGAGTTTCATGGACAGGTAGAAGAAGGCTCTGATTCTTGAGGTGCTTAGCACTAATTCTTTTTTGAATTGTCAATCATAATGAATCCCTAGTTGCAATAAAGAAGCTTGAAAGCTGGAATTAATTAGTTTGTTTAACTATTTATATTGCAGCTTTCTTGATGTGAAGAAAGACCGTTACAACCCAAAAATGTCACCTAAAATACCAAGGGAAAAATGGCATAAAGGGTCCCAGGTTATTTGTCTTAGCTTAAATGTCATTTTGCAGCATCCATTTTTTTTAAATTGTTGTTTTTGTCATATACCCTGTAGTTTGTGTTTGTGTGTTGTCTTAGCTTAGTTGGATATTTTGCTTTGTAGTCTGTTAGAGCCTACTGGTCAGGCGTACTTTACCAGAGCTTATGAACACATAATTTTACATGATACTAGTTGAAGGAGTGATGCAGTACTGGAAGAGGATCTAGGAAAAATTTTTAATTATTTGCCACTAGAAGTTTTCCTTACAATTGTTAATTACAAACTATAGAAAAAGTTTACATATCTTGCACAACAATTTGGAATTCAAATGTCTCCACAATTCTTGGCTGTGTAGCGGACCCTTAAATTACAAGTTTTGTTTTTAAATTTAAACAACTTTTGTTATTTATAATTATTATTTAATTTAAATTTAAGTGTAGAGAAAGCACCAATAGCAAGTAGAAGATCCTCTAGAGCTAGTCATGTCTTAGTAAATATTAGATTTTATATTTTGCTTATTTTATTTGTATTAACCTAATAAACAATATGTCACACTTGTTGAGACTTAGTATATGTTTCAATTTGGATATTGTATAAGACAGTTTTATTATTAATTATATAACTGTTTGAGACTTATTCCTTAAGAATTTGCTAATTATGTATGAATATTGCAATTTAGACCATTGTATAATGAGAAAAAAGGGGAAAATCAAATAAATAGGGATATAAGAATCTAATATCACCGTTAGTTAAGATGACATTAGGTTTAGCCTTAATTCTAACTAACCAAAAAAAAAAGCTTAGTAACAGCATCAGTTATAATTGAATTTAAACCTTGTATCGGTTATAAATGACACATATTTAGAGTTATTTAAAACTGATGTTAACTAGTGTTAGTTGTAACTAGCACACTAAAAGTAAAACTTCATATATTTTGCTATAATTTAGTACTAGTTGCAACTAATACTAAATATTCAATCTAATGTCAGTCATTTTGACAGTTGCTATAACTAACTCTGCATTTGTCATAACATTATGTCTAGTGTCAGTTATGATAACTAATATGAGACCTTTAACGTCAGTCGTAACTGACGCTAATGGTTATTTTTAACTGACGCTAAACTATAATTTTTTTTGTAGTAAATTTCATAAGGAAAACATTTTTTTTGGTTTTTTGAGATATTTTTTACATGAAATGAGAAGAATACGTTTTCATCTTTTTATATTTTTGAACTTTTAGAATATTGTGAAAATTAAAATTACAAAAATAAGGCATTTGTAATTTTTCAGTGATTTTAGAAATTAAAATTACAAGAATAAAATAAATACTCAACAAGACTGGTGATTGCTTACACTTGAGAGTGAAATGGTAGGCCAATCTAAAGAGTTAGATACCATCCACATCCTCAGCAGGATTCTCTTATTTTCTTTTTAGCAATGATTTTAACAGCTGCTAAAAGTTTTAATAACAATTAAAACTGTTACTAAGACCGTTTGCTAAAAAGACAAGCATGACAAATACAAGCAAAGAAACCGGACCCACTGCCAAGTGTAAATTCTTATAGGTATTTTCTAAATTATGCATATAATATTATCCAAAAATCATTAACAAAGTAGAAAGTGCACAAGTAATATAAGCAAGTAAAGATGGCAAAGATGACAACGACACTTAAGCACATTCTTCCAGGTTCCTCTTCCACATCCTCTTGAGCTACGAGGTACTCCCAGGATTCAAACGTGCCCCAAAGTTGCAGCAATCATCAGTCGTGGACCATGCAAACATTCACACCACTAGGAAGAACCAAAAACCCAAAAAAATTGAAAATACAGTTTTATTCTATCTTCACAGGTTAATACCCACTCACATTCATCAAGCTGAGTATGCATGCAAGCAAACAAATGAGAAATGTAATCTTAATCTCTTGCCACATGCGAAAACGTATAAGAACAGTATAAAAATGGCATTTTTTTGTTCAAATATTTCGTCCATTTGAAAACCATTCGCATAAAAGGAAGATACGGCAGCACAACGTAGTGCAACTTAATTCTTATTTATGCCAAGCAGATAACCAAGAGCACCAATCAATTTTAGCCATCTTGCTACCTAAGTTCACATTGAGATCACATGCACATGGTTGTGGTTTCATAGGATTGTGACTGCAAGCCAATGCAAGTTTTGACCTCATTCCTTCTACTATTTTTTCGCCTTTTTTCTTTTTCGAGTTGACACATGACTGGAGTTTCAGGGAGGCATTTCTTACTCTCATAAAAACAAAGTAGCCAGATTAGTACCACGTGAAACAGAGAAAACATAATTCTCTCTTGTTTTTAGTCTTGTTTAACAAGATTGTAATTGTAAAGATCGATGACTTGAAATAGAACTTTATTTTTAAAGAAACAAAATTAGAAAAAGAAATTTAGAACAAGATCTTTTTAAATTTTGAAATATAACACAACTCTTTGAAATTTAGACTGTAATAGAACATTTTTAAATTTAAAATAGATTATAATAAAAAACATATATCAACTGTATGAAGAAGATTGGAAGGTAACGTAAAGGAGGCTCATAGCGTTGTGCGTATTAATTTGTGGGTCAGCTATGATTTTCAGAGCTTGGAATTGAAACTGAAAGGAACATTTGATGCACGTTTTTGGGGGATTAGAGGGATTGTTTTCAAAGAGAGGACCGTTATTAAGTAATTATAATGAAGTTTAATCTGTGCTATGCGCAAGAGAGAGCTAATGTAATGGACATTCGAACAACGTGATGCCAAATTTCTATGTTAAGATGTTATCAGATTACTATTGACGTTTTGAGCACTGCTAATTGAATTATACGCTGCTTTTATTGCATCATGCTTCTTTTTTGTAGTTTTAATTTTTGAGTCAATTATTTTTTTTTTTGGTGAACAACTATCTTATATCTGAACACTACACGAGTGTCGACTAACAATATTCTTGATTTAAGTTGAGTATGAATACAATAGACAGCAAAGCTTTTTTTACCATGTTTTAACACAACTACATTCTCAAAAAATCAAACTCAAGACTTCTGATTAAGTTAGAAAACACTTTATTAGTTGATCTACATGTATGGTGATATTTTTGAGTCAATTTAATTTTTGAAAGATAAGATGTCTCAATTTGATCATTAAAAAATTGTATTTATTGTAGTTTCGTCCAGCTATTTATCAAAATGAATTTTGACACTAAAAAATTTGTGATTTGATAATGGTAAGTTAAGATTTAGGAAAAATAAAAAAAGACACTTCATTTTTCAAGGACAAAATTGCTAATAGACTCTTAGTTTTTTAGTTAATTTTGAAAAGATATTTTTTTGAAAAAAAAAACCTTTGTTCAAGTTAAGTTATGTGACTTTAAGGATACTTTCTCACATTAGTTTTTAAATTATTGGTTAACATACAAAATAGTATGTATGGAAGATTAGAGACGTTCAATCTAGAGGATAGCTTGTAAAAACCTTTGATCCAAACAAGAATTTGTTTAAAAAAAGTTGATCGGTAAATAGTCAATGGGAAACATTCAAATTGTTGCAGATGAGGATGCAGATGTTTGATTAGACCTATTAAAACGGGCTCGACCCTATTTAGCTTGCAAAATAGAGGGCTAGGTTGGCTAAATCTCAACCCGTATAGAATCGGGCCTACATGGCCCGGTCCGCGTACACTACTAGAAAAACAGGAATTAGTGATGGAAAAATCCGTCACTAATCACTAATTTCCGTCACTAAAACAAAGTTTAGTGACGGATTTTCCGTCAGTAAGTTCGACGCAAAAAAGTGCGTCAGAAATGCAAAATTGACGGAAAAAGTAATCCGTCACTAAATTAGTGACGGATTTACTGACGGACGTTCCGTCACTAATTAATTTGCCTCCGTCACTAATTGCTCAAGAGTTAGTGACGGACGGTGCCGTCGCTAAATTAGTGACCGACGTTGCCGTCACTAAATTTTGAGAAATAGTATCCATCACTAAGTTTTGAAAAAAAAGTGACGGACGGTGCCGTAGCTAAATTAGTGACCAACGCTGTCGTCACAAAATTAGTGACGGATCATCCGTCACTAATTTTGAGAAATAGTATCCATCACTAAGTTTTGAAAAAATAGTGACGGATGGTGCCGTAGCTAAATTAGTGACCGACGTTGTCGTCACAAAATTAGTGACGGATCATCCGTCACTAAATTAGTGACGGACGATCCGTCACTAATCTGATAAATTTAGCTATATCACTGTTGGGTCATATTTTTAGTGACGGATGATCCGTCACTAATTTGATAAATTTAGCTATATCACTGTTGGGTCATATTTTTCTCATTTTTTATTACAATTTTTATTAACCTTTTTTGTTTACTTCAAATTATATCTAAAATACAATTATGTATACATACAACCAAAATAACAAGATTAAGTCAAAATTACTAGAAATTTTATGAAGTCCTTCAATAAAAGTCAAAATTCAACAATGATATGTGTACATCAAAATCTATATTTTTGGGTCCATATGTCATATATATAACAATAACAAAAGTTAAACAAAAAACCTTAGGCCATCACATATCATATACTCCAAAAAATAAAAGCAAATTGTCATATTTCCAACTACAACTAGTCAAGTGTCTTTGTTTAGTGTATTTGAACCCGCAGATAAATTCTTAGGTGATTCTGTGGGCAGAGGCAATCTAGAATGAGCCAATAATTGTTGCACCATTGTTTGAAGGTTGTGTACTATACCTTCCAATTTCTCCCTTTGTTGTCTCTCCCTTAGAACTTCTTGATGCATCATCTCCAACTGTTCCGAGTTATCTTGATTCATCGTAGGTGCATGTGTTGAAGATTGTGATCCGCCATAATGACTATAAGAAGCCTCTGATCCAAGACCATAAATCCTTCCTTTTATTGGACCACCCACAACTTTGGTCCAAACAGACAACTCTCGCTCATTTGTATCATCATTCTTCTCAATTTCGCCATCATTGTCAGCTTCAATATTTGATAAGCCACTTTGGGACTCTTTCATTTCATTTTCAAACTTCTCCTATAAATAAAATGAAAACATGATATATACAACACTTTTTGTTGAAATACATTCTCATGCCATCAGTTATACTCCAAGAGGAAATATTCTTGTATTCCACAATACCAACTTTAAAACAATCATCTTCGAAACCTTATTGTCAAAGAAAGATACTTTATAAATATCTCTTGTGACATGAATATTATAGAGAGTGAGATATATTAATAAGAGTATAATGCACAATACATAAATAGTTTTCAAATCAAAATAAGCTCATTTAATTACTGTGTAAAATCCAAAATTCACACTTATTTAAATTTCCCCTGCACTGAATAAAGTGGTGTTCCCACATTTATTTGACTAACCAAAATAATTTTAATGAACTTGAAACTTTCCAGATCAGATTATCACAATAAAAAGAATCTCTTCACAGAATTTTCATGATTTTAGGAATTGATTTGGTCATCCAAAACTCATAAAATTTGATTTAAATTTTATTACTGATGATACAAAAACAGACAATTTTAATTAATCGAAACTTAAATTAAACTAAATCATCACATACAAGTAAAGAAAAGATAGACTAAAAGCAATGAGGCTTCTGAGACGAAGAAGGTGCTATAGGTCTAGAAGAGGAAGGTGTTTTAGACCTTAAGGAGGAAGCTAATCATTGCAGCCTAGAAAAGGTTTCCGGAGCAAATGCTTGAGAAATTTGGCGAAGAGCAGAAGTCACTCCGTTCATACAGTTAATAGACTTCGCTTGTTGGTCACGAAAATTTTGAGTTGCAAACATCGAATGTCTATTAACTCGATTAGCTAGTTCCCCGAAACGACGGTTTATTAGTTTCTCTTAGTCTTCAAAGAGACGATTTATCAGCCACTTCTGGTCCTCTGTCTTGTATTCCAGGCTCTCTATCTTATGCTCCAAGTTTTCTATCTTACGCTCTAGGAATGCAACCTTATTTTCTGAGGATGTCGCAGTGCTGTCATCCTCCAACTCTATTACATCCCTCTTTCTCTTCTTAATTTCTGATGACCTATTCATAGGCCTCTTCCCTTTTTTGTTTCCGAGACTTAAATTTAAATCAAGCTCTACGTTGCCACAAGGAAGTACATTGATCTCACAGTAGAGGCTAAGGAAGAAGAGCTCGACTTAAACTTGAGTTTAGACAAGGACAAAGGCAAAAGACCTTTCGAGGGATCTCAAGAGAATAAAAAGAAGAAGAAGATGAAAAAGAATGAGGAAGCTGAGGAGATTAGCACGGGCTATACGTTAGAAGACAAAATCGCTTGTCTAGAGAAAGAGGTGAAGAATCTCAAGAAGATGATAGAGGACCTGGAGAAGTTAGCTAAACGCAATAATACAGCAATGACTTCTAAAATAGATAGGTTCTTCTATTGGTCTACCCAATGCTTCTGCAATCAACAACAAAGAAGTGTTGATTGTATGAATGGAATTTATACTACCCTTCGTGACATTGCTCTGTCTCTCACTCTAAGGAATGGTCGAGGGGTGATGATACAATACAACCCTCCTAATCCGAGACAACCTCGCCTTTAGATTACTCATGCATGAATAAACTTTTTTTTTTTTGCAATGTAATCCTTCAATTTTTTTTAATGCAAATGGTTTCATTTATTGGACGGTACTCTAAAATAATAATAAAATAAAGAAAGATAAAGAAAATCAGCCACACAAAATCAATCATGAATTTAGCTTATAAAACCTACCACATAAAAATTTAATCTGACAGCAACAAACAACAACACCACAAAAATATCGTCAGCAACTATGACACTATCAAGTTCTTTCACAGCAACAAACAACAAATCACCATTAAAGCAACTATACAACCAGCATGCTTCTTACCCATATGAGTTTTGATTTCTTATCAATAAAATCTCCAGTCTCCTTACTCTTGTGGGTCATCAAAAATATTTGAGATGCTGTGGCCTCTTTCCTGGTCATCTCCTCTTACAAGAGATTAAAATATAAAGGTACGTAAGTACACATAAAATTCAATTATAAAGCGATAAATACACACATAGAGAGAAAGATAGAAAATTAGTACATATTTTCGTTTATGCTCTGAATAAGGTATGGATCCTCCAGTGTGGCATGACGGACCAAGTCCATCCCTATCACTCAATCTATTCCTTGCATTGGTCTCAGATTTCTTCTTGTAATTGGGGTCGCTCCAGATTCATTGGAGTTCATCCCAAGTCTCATCACTCATCCAAATAGGCTTAATGCCCTTCTTTTTGAAATGTTCCCTTGCATCATATAAGACCACTTTTAATCTTGATCGTCCAATCACAGAATTATACAACCTCCGGATCTTAGTGTCAAATCTATCTTCCCAAGTGTACACCTTCTATAATATAGATTAAACTAGTATAAATTAGCATCGCAAAATAAAAATTCAATAAACAAACATATGTACTATTAAATATGTTGTTTCAAAATAAAAATAAGTTTATTTCATACATGTAGCTCACTGAACCACCGTTCCTTTGCTTCAAGTGGTGTTATTGACCACTTATACCATGGTCCACCAAAAAACTTCTTGATTATTCTTGATAAGTTACGAACAGCTTGGTGTGGGTGATACCTAAGAAATAAATTGCTAGTTGTTAATCTTAAATCAAATAATTAGAAAAGTAGATAACACAAGGTTGTAAAGACATACGTGGCCTTGTCGGGTTCTAAATAAATGCGTCCATCTGAGGCCTTCCTATGCTGTGACCTTTGTTGTTGTCTGTGTAATCCAATTTGTTGAGTCTCAATCATACTGGGTGTAACACCAAGTTCTGATGCAGGAGGATCACTAGGCACATGAACTGTGGGCTCACCGACTACTTCTTCTTCACTTCTTGATACCTCACGTGACTCAAAGAGAGTGCTTCCCATTCTCCCTTCTCTATTGTCTCCACTTCTTGATACCCCATGTGTTCTAACTTTTCCTTTACCTCGTGGCATAACTATGAATGACAAAGTTAAATAAATCAATTTTCAAAGTGTAATATAAGGTATAAATTGTATTTAATAGAAATATGTTATAAAAGATAAAGGTATAAATCAATTGCAAAAGAGATATAAGATAGATAAAGGTATAAATCTTATGAGATATGGTCTAAAAACAGTCTAAATTAAGGTTTTATCTTTACCTGCAAGAGCTTGCTACCTTAATTTGAAAGCTAAGTCCTATAATGTATTCTCATAATATCTTGATTTAATGAAATGAGAAGAAAGAGAAGATAACCATGAAACTGACACATCATCAATTGCTTAAAAACAAAAAAGAAAAACGCAATATGTAACTAAAAAATAGAAGGAAAAGGAAGAACAAAATAAATTAAAAAAATAAATGAAGAATAAAGCAAACAAATTTCTATTATCATATCTCCTTCTTTCCATTTATAGAGATATGACCCCAAAATAAAATAGAAATAGAAATATATGTCTATACGTAAATTCAATAATTATTGAATTTGGTACCTTAATTTGAAAGCTGAGTCCTATAATGTATTCTCATAATATCTTGATTTAATGAAATGAGAAGAAAGAGAAGATAACCATGAAACTGACACATCATCAATTGCTTAAAAAAATAAAGAAAAACGCAAAATGTAACTAAAAAATAGAAGAAAAAGAAGAACAAAATAAATTAAAAAAATAAATAAAGAATAAAGCAAACAAATTTCTATTATCATATCTCCTTCTTTCCATTTATAGAGATATGACCCCAAAATAAAATATAAATAGAAATATATGTATATACGTAAACTCAATAATTTTTGAATATGACGTAAAATTTTTACAATGAACGTAATCATAATACATGTATATATAAAATTATCTTAATTGTTGAATATAATATAAAGTAAGGGGAAAGAATATGAGTTATGTGTTGTTCCCATTATATAGTTTTTGAGTGGTCCACATTATTCTAATACTAAATGTTAGGGTTGGTGGGAGCAAGAGTAATATATTACAATTAAAAATTTTAATGGTGTACTTTTATCACTGTCACCATGGAAACTTATGAACTTTTAGTTTAATTCATGCAATGCAATAATAATTAAAGAATATGGATCTAGTGGACTCCTTCGGTCAAAAGGGTTGTCAAAAGTTGGAGCCATGTTGGTGTCTTTACTTCAAATATCTAAGTTATTCAATTCACATCAAACATCCTCCTTTTGAGTGGATTCCACTTCCTCTTTCAATCATTCGTGCATGTTGAAATAAATTAAGTGGGATATGACTTTGCTTCTCATAAAAGGATTAATGAATGGGACATTATATACAGAGAAGTTCCCCATTAGACAAATTAAATAAATATGTATGAATTAAAGGTCACAAATGTCAAATTGACACTTCTCCGAAGCAAACACTTGCTATCTTATTCCATTCCACTTTCTATCTTATCCCATCTCATATCACTAAAAAAAAGCAACAACATTGCCCCCGCCATCATGTGATTGCGAATATGTACATATTTAAATCAAAATCTCAAGATTGAATGGATTTGAATAATCTCTCATGAATAATTAAAATGAAAGTGTTATGAGTAAATCAAGACCTATTTTAATGGTAATCTTCACCTAAATGGTGAATTTACTAAGCATATGAATCTACACATTCTTGCCTCTGCTTCTATCAGTTTTTTGACCCAATACCACACTGCAAAATAGCTTTAACCACATCCTCATATTCCACTTCCCTTTTATCCTTCCCTATTTCTCATATATATATATATATATATATATATATATATATATATATATATATATATATATATATATTCTCAGTTCTCACATTTTGTATTAAAAAAAAATCGTGACACTAGCTATCAAAAAAATATCTCTGTATTGACTAAAATCTAGAGCTTTTGGGATTGGGAGTTTAAAAGCAGAGGTAATTCAGTATGGCTATAGCTAGCATATGTTCATCCCCAAACCCCACCATTTCTATACCCTCACTTCCAACCCTCCTTTCATCCACCATTTCTTATTAAAGTTTCATTTTCCTTTCCCTTAATCTCACTTCCAACCCTTTCTTCACCCAAACATACAGAGTGAGGTAAAAGAATCGGTGATTAGAAATTGTAATAGAATGAGTAAAAAAGAAAGAGTATAACACTTTTCCAGCTGAAAATTTCATAGAGAATTTCAACAAAAGGCCAGTTAACTTCATCTAAACTTTAGAAACCAGAACATGAAAGAAATTTTAACGTAAGCACAAAGAAAAATGAAAAACAAAACTAGCAACTTACCTTGTTACTGAAGGGGAATAGATCACCAAGAGAATTGATAGATTGTTGGCTCAATTGAAAGTAAAAGATGAGAGGGAAGGCGATGAGAGGAGATTATGAGCTTCAAGTTTGTTGAGGAGAAGAGTTCGATAAGGTGATGGATAAATTGAGAGAATGAAGAATACAATTTGCTAGGGCAAGCCTCTATGGGCTCCACGAAGCTTAAAGGTTTCATAGAAAAGTAGAAGGTGATGGTTTTTGGTGGGAAAGTAAAAATGGGTGAGAATTTTGGGTGCCAAAATGAAAATGGGTGAGGGTTTTTGATGGGAAAATGAAAATATTTTTTATTTTCTTTAAAATTAAAAATAATTTCTGACGGAATATGGGTTGTAACGGAATATCAGCCACAAACATTGTGACGACCCATATTCCGTCAGAAATGATGTCTATTTACAAAAAAAAAAAGACCTTACTTTAAGTCGTCACTAATCTGTCACTAAATTATAAATTTAGTGACGGAATTTAGTAATGACCAATATCCGTCACTAATTTTCTTGATTTAGTAACGTATATTAGTGACAGAAAATTTTCGTCACAAAAAACATAAGTCGTCACTAATCCGTCACAAATTTTAAAAAATTAGTGACGGAATTTAGTCTGTCACTAATTTCCGTCACTAAATCTCATTTTTCTAGTAGTGATAACCCACAAGTGACCCGCATAACCCGCACAATAATTTAATATATATATATATATATATATATATATATACATATTAATATTATTAGTTTATTTATTACATAGCAATATAGCATAGCGCACGCAGGCACTGGCAGTAGCAGAGGCATATCCTAAATTCTAAAATCCCTGATTTCCTAATTCGGTTCACTGACTCTTCACTCAACTCAATCACTCCTTAGTCCTCTCCGTCCCAGACCCAACATTAGCATCAGCCTCTGGGTCTCCACTCAGCATCAGCCTCTGCCACTCAGCTTCAACCTTCAGCTAGCCCCTAGACCCAGACCCCAGCCCGTCACGCGCTCCAAGTCGAAGAGGCCAAGGGACTCGCAGACTCGAAGGGACTCCATCTCCAGCCCATTGGCCACCGCCAGCGTCTTCACTCTCTCCGTCTCCGGCCAGCCCCCAGCCCCCAGCCCCCAGCCCCCCAGCCCGTCACGCTAACACAGTCGAAGTCGAAGGCCAAGGACTCGCAGACTTAAAGGGATTCGCAGTCCGGCCAGCGTCTTCACTGAGTTCACTCTCTCGGTAGCTCGAAGGGACTCTGTCAGTGCAGGTGAGCTGGCGAGGTTTCATGCTTTCTAATTTTATTTTTTTTTTATATTCTACCGGTTTCAAACCCAAAATGGATGTATATTTTGTTTCTAGATTCTGATTGTGTTTGGTTGATCCTATTGGTTTCAAAGCCAAAATGGAAAAACCCAAAATGTTTTGCTCTTGTAACGTTTATATTCATATATTGCTTACAAGCCTTTTCGGCTTTTCCTTTGCTGTTTGAGGAACCAAAAAAAAATCAAAAAAAAAAAATTACAGGCTGGCCTATTTGGCCCTCCAGCCCACAGACTTGAGGGTCGGGTTTGGTATTTTCTAACCCGTTTACAAACGGGCTAGCCCGGCCCGACCCGTATTTTCATAAAGAACCTATGCGGGCCATCCCGGATTTGTATTCCTTCAAATAATTCCTGCACCGGGCTGGCCCATTTTGACAGATCTATGTTTGATTTGGATTCCTTCAAATAATTCCTGCCTCAACTGTCACCTTTGGCTGTAATTAAAGCCGACAACAAACCCAGTGCTACTTAGTCCTTATCCCCAGCGTAGGGTATATTATATATGGGCAAAAGTATATATTATGTCATTAATATTTATTTTTTTCATACATGCCTCATATATTTTTTATTTTTTAAAATATTTTCTTTTTTTTAACACTATCAAAAAAATAACAGAAATGCTGACTAGGCTGCGACATCACTTGTCACATTAAAGAATTTCACGTGACCTGACGTATCTAATATAATTGTGACATGTGACATATGCTTTGAAAGAGGATTTGAACCTTGGCCTTCATGGAAGAAGAAGGACCCCTTCACCACTATGCCACTAATGTACATTCAATGTATATATGTGAAATTTGATACATACATACATATATATATATATATATATATAAAGAAACTTTTGTTATAATATTCAAAATTCAAAATAATATACATCAATTATTATATGTTATAAAATAATAATAAATTTTATAATAAGAGACTATTCTATTATTTTAGATAACTCATTTTAAATTATATAAAAATTTAAAAAAATTAATAACAAATCTTATAATATAAATTTAATTATTATTTATACTTAATAAAAATTAAATTTATTAAAAATAATTATAATTGCATAATTTTTTAATATAATATTTAAAATTATAATATCAAATATTATGTTAAAAAATAATTTTAATATACATAGCATATTGATATAATTTTTTTTAATAAGATTTAAATACATCAGAATTACTTTTAATAACACGTCTGTGATAGAGTTTGAAACTCATGAGGGTGCATGTCAAAATTGAACTTGGCAAGAAATAATATAATTTCCTAAAAAAATAAGTTAATTAAAACCTTATTACAAAAACTTTTAGATATGACATAAAAAACAATTTTATCTCTTTAAAATATTATAAAAATAAAAATTTTAAATATTGATATCTAAAATTAATATATTGTGATTAGATTATCTTTTTTGAATTCTTATTTACTTAAAATATAAAATATAAAAGAAAATTTTTCATTATTTTTTCGAAAACCGATCAGCTCCAGTACCTAAAAAATTTAGTTAAAATCGTGGCTAAAAAATAACTAAATCTTCCGGATATTAGAGCTGATGCTGATCTTTTTTTTTTTCCTGTCTACTCCATCCACTTAAGCATAACCTACGCTAGAAAGTAATTTCAAAGGTAACATGAAAAAATTGGAAGTTGATATCCAATACTTAATTACCTCCGTTTGATTAATGTGCAGAGTCATTTCCTGAACTAAATCCATATCCTCAATTGCAAAGTTCTTCAGTAGAACTGCGCTACACAACAAATCACTAGGCTTCACCTTTAGGTTATCATAAAGGGTAAAAATTGCCCCTTCATTAACATAATCTTTTTGATTCTTTCTTCTTTCCTTCAAGCTACCAATTGTAACTTCAATCTCGTAATCCATCAGTTTCCCGCAGACGCATCTTTTGTTCTTGATTGTGCTGGCGAGGCTATCTTCTTCCCAATATTTGCAAGCCCAATCGCTGCATACGAAATACTTAATTGGCTTTGTATCGTCAATGCTGAGTTTCGGATTTTGGTGAGACTCCATTGAACTCCTCGGCCAAAGCAGCATCTCCTTGCAATTCTCAGTCCAGAAATGCTTCTCCTCCAAATCAGCCACACTCTGGTACAAAGAACTCAAGCTTCCAAACCTCAAGGCCTTCAAATTTGAGTCCTTTTTGACAATTCTGACAATGGTTCCCAATGGCAGAGTTAAGAAACTAAAGAGAGCATCCACAAAGTCCTTCCCTGCCTCTGCAGAGAGGACTCTGTTTTTCTCTTTGTCCACCAAAAGCGTCAATGAAACTTGCTCCTCAGCCATGGCTGATACCACTCACAAACGATGAACTCAATTGATACAACTACAATCACAACACTTTATTTTGATCCTATATATGCACTCAACTGGTACAATTACAATCACACGAGAGAAATCAAACTTTATTTTGATCCTATATATGAAAATTATATGGCTACTTCTCTCCTGGAACTCTTCATATCATAACTCTCTCTTCGCGTATGTTCCATTTTCCCATAACTCTTCGCCTATGGACCATTTACACTAAATACAAATTATCAATTATTTTATATCTATATAAAACTATTGATTAAAAATTAATATAAATCTTACATTATTTAAAACACATGAATAGACAACAATAGTTTAATATCTCTCAAAAATATTAATAAAATTGTCTTTTTCTTTTGTCGTGATTAAAAAATTTATGTAATTACTATTTAACCATCTTAAAACAAATATTTTCAAAATAATATAAGTAAAAGTACCTAATTTTTATCAAGTACGTATTATAGTTGTGCAACGGAATCTAAAAATCACATGATCGTATAATAATTCTCTTGTATCAAATTGACACAGATTTTAGACCGAAGACTATATATGGAAGTTCATATTCAAAACATGGCTTCTTCGGTTGTTCCTTTGGCATCTTCAGGAGGTGCAAAAGTCCATTTGTCAAAGCAGCTTTGAATGTCAAAGAAGCTCCAGGAGATTTAGTGCCTGAACAATATATAATTAATTAATTTGCAGTGAACCCAATAGAGATTAGAGGCATTAGATTTTTTAAAAGGATACAGTCACAGTTTTTGAATTATCAGTAAAAAATCAGTAATTATGTTAATTTAATACAATTTATTAAGTAATTATGTTTATTTATAAATATATTTAAGTATTTAATACAATTTACATTGTATCTTTCTAACGATATCTGTATGTTATATTTATATTTAAAAATTCAATAATAAATATTTAATAACTACAGTTAAAATTGTATATAATACTTTTGTCTACTTGCCAGTTACGTTATAAACAATGAAATTAATTGCTCATCCTCATGTCTAATGATAATATCAAGATATGATATCTGTACATTTTTCAAATAAAAAACATCAATTGTAGTTGTATATTATTTAGATCTCATTATTATTGATATTCAGTAAAAAATAAACAAATAATATTTTAGTTTTTTTTATCTTTATTTCAAATTTCTTCTATGTTTCACATGTTTTATATTAGTGGCTTAGTGCTTATTTTCCATCAAAACTGTCCCTTCATGATGGACGAGAGTTTATCAGAACATCCCTTCAAATATCCCCTTAAATTGAGTTGGTTACATCCCTTGTGTTTTTAGAGTGCCGCGTCTCTAGAGTTCACGTTCGAACTGCACTCTGTAATTCGCGTGTGAATCGTTGATTTGTGGAAGATTCGACTGAGCAAGTCCTACCACATGGCTCTCTGCAGTGCGCCCGCATCATGAGTCGAAACGCACCGTTTCATTTTTTTGTCGTCGAGCTTCTCCTCTGGCTTTTCGTCGGGTTTCTTCTTGTCGGGCTGCGGAGAGATGAGTTTGACCTTCTTCTTGGCCTTCTCCGCCAGCTTGTCTCGGAGTTTCACCGGGTCCAACTTTCCAACAATCATCAGCTTGTCTCTTCATGTACTTATATATGTTTGGCAAACCTCGTATGGTCCAATTATAAGGACCTTTTTGTCCAAGTTAGGAAAAGGGATGTTTGATTCATTCAGTAATGAAGCAGCAACGATGGAACAAAAGGGTGTCAAAATCAATTCATCTGTCGCCATAAACGATGATGGCCCCTTCAAAGAACTTGAGGATTTAGCATCCAACAAGGTCAAAGGTGCATATACAGTATTAGATTGTCTACTGTACTTGTGTAAATTAGTTAGACAAGCTTCAAAAATGATGCTAAAGTCATGAGTATTACAAGAATAATTTGGAATGGTGGCTTCATCTATTGGTAATATCATATTTTGGAATTTAAATTGTGAAGCAATCTGCGATTTAATGACCATTTTCTTAATTTCTTCAGACCTCAAATTTCTGTCTTCCTGCAAATCTGACAAACTCTTGAACAAATTATCTAAGCAATTCATACCAGAGTTTCCTTGCAACAAATCCAACACGGGTCAGAAAACTGAGAAGGAAATCTGCAAAGTCCTCTTCAACATGAGCAAACAATACCTTGTTCTTTGATTTTTGAAATGCTACTTTCACCTTCATACACTTAATATTTCAATTGGTGCTAGTATGGTGCCAATTTCGAAGGGCAATAAGCTTTCTATGTCAAAGTCCTTTTGAACCTTTTTGTTTTCCAAGAAAATGTCTATCAATGGAGCCTTTGACGTAAACAAGAACTTTAATAAATCAGCCATCTATAATGGTTTAGTAAATAGTGTTAGTTGAAGTTGATTGAAATTGAACTTTAATAAAATAATATACTAGATATTCAACTAAAAAATGAATCAACCAATTAAAAATCAATAGAAAAATTTGTAAATGACGGAACATTGTGTATATGGATGGAATACTCACCTCTTTTCGGTCAACATTCACAGTAATTTCTTCAATTGAATGCATATCCTCAATTCTAAGACTATTTTAGAACGAAACTATGCTCTCTTCTAGAATATTAGGATTCACTTTCAGATCATCGAAAACAGTAAAAATTGCCAACTCATGAACATAACCTTTATTTTTTCTGCTTAAAAGCGATATGTCAAGGCTAACCTCTCGATTCATCAGTGCCCCACAATTGCAAAGTTTGTTCTTCAATGTACTAAAGAATCCACCAATTTCCTTGTGAAAGCAGGCTAGTCTCTCCCATACAAATACTTAATAGGCTCTGTATCATCAATGTTGAGTTTTGGATTTTGGTGAGATTACATTGAACTCCTCGGCCAAAGCAGCATCTCCTTGCAGGTCTTAGTCAAGAAATACTTCTCCTCCAAATTGGCCACACTTCAGTACAAAGAACTCAAGCTTCCAACCCTAACCGCCTTCAAATTCAAGTCTGTGTTGATGATTCTCGCAATAGTTCCCAATGGCAATGTTAAGAACCTAAAGAGAGCATCCACAAAGTCTTTCCTTGCCGTTGCATAGAGCACAGTGTTGTTCTTTTTGTCCACCAAAAGCCTCAATGAAACTTGCTCCTCTGCCATGGCTGATACCACTGAGAAACAATGAGCTCAATTGAAACAATTACAACAACACGAGAGATGAAACTGTGATGTGGGACCCGTGATTAAGTTGCAATTTATAAAAGCTACAACCAAAGGAAGTAATTTTTATCAAAAGAAAAAGGAGTAGGTCCCATGTTTTGAAATTTGCAATTTTGAAGACAAATTGAATTTGATTTGCTGCAGCTACTGAAAGAATAGTTCTTGTTTGGTTGCGATGAGCTCATTTCTTACGTAATTGAAGAAGGGAAGTGCTCTATAAATAGAGCTCTTCTCTTCTCTTTCAATCCATCCCAAAATTCATTCTCATTCCTTCCTATAGCTTCTACTTATAATTTATAGAAAGAAATAGTGAGTTATTTTATTCTTATTAATAGAGAGAGTAATAATTGTTCTCTCCTATTAATATTGAGAGTAATTGTAATTATTATATTCTTTCTAGTGTGATCCCTCTTTCACTTGCTCGTGGACGTAGCCTATATTGGGTGAACTACGTAAATTCTTGGTGTTCATTTTATCTTCATTTTTCTCATTTTAATTGTGTTACAAGTTAAATATTTCGATCCACATTTTCCTAATAGTGGTATTAGAGCTTTTGGTTTAGTGGGATAATATTCTTAGTATACTCTTGTGTTGCAGCATGTCTGATCTTCCACAATCAGAAAAGAATAGTTCCTAGTTGACTTGTCTAGCGGCGAATACTGTTCACAGTTACTATTCACAAGTACTATTCACATTGGTTACTATTCACACGAAGTGGTTGTATACTTTTATAATAATTGTAAATATATATTGGATTTTGTTCTAGTATACAGTAATACGTACAATACTGTTCACATATATGATACTATTCAAGTGAAATAATAAAAGCCGGTTCAGTTGAAATTACGTGGTGTAAAATTATGGCGGCCAAATTTGATGTTGAGAAGTTCAACGGGAGTAATTTCTCCCTATGGAAGCTGAAGATAAAAGCAGTCCTGAGGAAAGACAATTGCTTAACAGTAATTGAAGGCAGACTTACAAGGACAACTGACGAAAAGTGGAAGGAGATGGATGATAATACTATTGGTAACTTGCATCTAACAATAGCAGACTCAGTCTTGTGAAGTATTGTAGAAAAGAAGACGGCAAAGGAGATTTGGGAGACTCTCACAAAATTGTACGAGGTCAAATCTCTTCACAATAGGATATTCTTAAAGATGAGACTTTATACTCTTCGTATGAGTGAATCCACAAAAGTGACAGAGCACATCAACACTATGAATACACTATTTTCTCAACTTGCAGCATCAAATTACAATATGGAAGAGACTGAGCGTGAGGAGCTTTTACTTCAAAGTCTACTTGACTCGTATAATCAACTTATCATCAACGTTACAAATTATAATATTGTCGATCATCTTAGTTTTGATGATGCTGCTGCTGCGATTCTTGAAGAAGAATCTAGGAGGAAGAACAAGGAAGATAGAATCGAAAGTTCAAAACAAGCGGAGTCATTGTTGGTGACAAGGGGTAGATCAATGGAGCGTGGCTCTAGTGGGAGCCAAAATCAAAGTATATCAAAGTCACAGAAAATGAAGAACCTTAAGTGTTATCACTATGGCAAGAAAGGACACTTAAAGAAAGATTGTTGGCATAATAAGAAAAATAGAGATAAAGTTCAAGAAGCAACAGCCTCTCAAGGATGTGTTGCTAGTACCTCTGATGAAGGAGAAATCCTGTATGGTGAAGTAGCAATCCATTCCAAAGGTCGAAAACAACTCGCTGATGTTTGGATAATGGATTCAGGAGCAACATGGTATATGACTCCACACCTAGAATGGTTTTGCACTTATAAGCCTATCTCGGAAGGATCTGTGTTCATGGGTAATGATCATACCTTAGAAATTGCTGGTATTGGTACTGTCAAGTTGAAAATGTATGATGACACTATTCATATAATTCAAGGGGTACGACACGTCAAAGGTTTGAAGAAGAATCTATTGTCTATTGGACAATTAGATGACCTCGGATGTAAAACCCATATTGAATGTAGGATATTGAAAGTTGTGAGAGGTGCTCTTGTAGTGATGAAAGTAGAAAAGATCGGAGCAAATCTATTTATGCTTTTAGGAGATGTGATGCAAGAGGCATATACATCTGTTGCAGCAAGTAGCAAAGAAGAAACAACGATGATGTGGCATCACAGATTAGGCCATATGTCAGAACAAGGCTTGAGAGTTCTTGCAGAGAACAATCTCCTACCCGGGTTCACAATAGTAAACTTACCTTTCTGTGAACACTGTGTTATAAGTAAGCAAAATAGATTGAAGTTTGGTAGATCAATTCCCAGAAGCAAGCACATACTAGACTTGATTCATTCTAATGTATGGGAGTCCCCGGTGATGTCCATAGGAGAAGCAAAATATTTTGTGTCATTTATTGATGACTACTCTAGGAGACTATAGATATACCCAATCAAGAAGAAGTCAGATGTGTTCTCAATCTTCAAAGATTTCAAAGCAAGAGTAGAACTTGAATCTAGAAAAAGGATCAAGTGCTTGAGGACAGACAATAAAGGAAAATATATAGATGGCGATTTCCTAACATTTTGTAAGCAAGAGGGTATCCAATGACAATTCACAGTTGTACATACACCCCAGTAAAATGGTATAGCAGAGCGGATGAATAGAACTCTCCTAGAAAGAATAAGAGCTATGTTGCAAACTACAGGATTAGCCAAGTCCTTCTGGGCAGAAGCAGTCAAAGCTGCCCGTTATATGATAAATCGATCACCATCCACTGCAATTAATCTAAAGACTCCAACGGAGATGTGGACTGGTAAGCCAGCAGATTATTCTTCTCTACATGTGTTCGGATGTCTTATGTACGTGATGTACAACTCCCAAGAAAGAATAAAGCTGGATCCAAAATCTAGGAAATGTATATTCTTAGGTTATACTGACGGTGTTAAGGAGTATTGTTTGTGGGATCCCACTGCCTACAAAATTATAGTCAGCAGAGATGTAATATTTGCAAAAAATAAATTGCAAAGTGAGTAGGAAAATGACAGCACTTCTAGAGAGATTACTACAGTACAGGTGGAGAGAAATTCTAAAGAAGGAGATTCTTCTGAAGTAGAACAAGAACATGAAGAACAAGACCTAGATGATGCCAATGATGGAGATGTTCGAAGGTCTCTCAGACTGTGTCATGGCAAACCATGATGCATTTTGTATTCTATCTAAAGAAAGAGAACCATCAACCTTTCAAGAGGCTTTGAATAGTTCAGATGCTTCTCAATGGATGATAACAATGTAGGAAGAAATGGAAGCCTTACATAGAAACAAAATGTGGGAACTTGTTGCATTTCCAAAAGGTCGAAAAGCCATTGGTAACAAATGGGTCTATAAGATCAAACGAGATGGCAATAACCAAGTGGAACGATATCATGCAAGACTTGTGGTGAAAGGGTTTGCTCAAAAGGAAGGCATTGATTTCAATGAGATATTTTCTCCAGTGGTTAGACTTACCACTATTAGAATAGTCTTGGCAATGTGCAGTGCATTTGATCTACATCTTGAACAGCTAGATGTAAAAACTGTTTTTCTTCATGGAGAACTTGAAGAAGAAATTTATATGCTCTAACCAGAAGGTTTTAAAGAACAAGGAAAAGAAAACTTGGTTTGTAGGTTAACCAAATCTTTGTACAATCTAAAGTAGGCGCCAAGATGTTGGTACAAGAGATTTGATTCTTTCATAATTAGCCTTGGATACAGTAGGCTTAGTTCAGACCATTGTACTTACTACAAGAGGTTTGGTAATAATAATTTCATCATCATGCTGTTATATGTAGATGACATGTTGGTGGTAGGCCCCAACAAAGATGGAATCCAAGAATTAAAGGCGCAATTGGCTAGGGACTTCAATATGAAGGATCTAGGACCAACAAACAAGATTTTAGGGATGCAAATTCACCGAGACAAAAAAGATAGGAAGAGTTAGCTTTCTTAAAAGAATTATCTACAAAAGATCTTGCGGCGCTTCAACATACAAGATTGTAAGCCAATCTCTACCCCACTTCCTGTCAACTACAAATTATCCTCAAGTATGTCTCCTAGCAATGAAGCGAAGAGGATAGAGATATGTCGAGTACTGTATGCATCAGCGGTGGGAAGCCTAATGCTTGCCATGATATGTACAAGACCAGACATTGCACAAGCAATAGGAGCGATTAGTCGATACATGGGAAATCTTGGCAGAGAGCATTGGAATGTTGTAAAAAAGATCCTGAGATACATCAAAGGAACCTCACATGCTGCATTATGTTACAGAGGATCAGATTTTACTGTCAAAGGTTATGTTGATTCAGATTTTGCAGGAGATCTCGACAAAAGAAAATCTATTACAAGCTATGTGTTTACCCTTGCAGGTGGAGGTATAAGTTGGATGTCAAAACTACAAACTGTTGTAGCTTTATCTACTATAAAAGCAGAATATATGGCAGCTACACAAGCTTTGAATGAAGCTATATGAATATAACAGTTACTAGAGGAACTCGAGCATAGTTAAGAGAAGATTACTCTATTCTGTGACAGTCAGAGTGCCTTGCATATTGCAAGGAATCCAACTTTTCACTCCAGGACAAAGCACATAGGCATTCAATATCACTTCGTTCGAGAAGTAGTAGAGGAAGGGAGTGTGGATATACAAAAGATTCACACAAAGGAGAACCTAGCAGATGTGTTGACGAAGCCAGTAAATGCTGACAAGTTTATATGGTGTCGTTCCTCACATGGCCTATTAAAAACATAAACAATGCAGGAATGGCAAGTGCAATAATGGATAGTAAAAATGAAAGCAAGTGAAGACATGATTAAAATCACAGTCTTCAAGTGGGAGATTTGTGAGGTGGAACCCGAGGTTAAGTTGCAATTAATAAAAGTTGTAACCAAAGGAAGTAATTTTTACCAAAAGAAAAAGGAGTAGGTCTCATGTTTTGAAATTTGCAATTTTGAAGGCAAATTGAATTTGCTTTGCTGCAGCCACTAAAAGAATAGTTCTTGTTTAGTTGCGATGAGCTCATTTCTTGCGTAATTGAAGAAGGGAAGTGCTCTATAAATAGAGCTCTTCTCTTCTCCTTCAATCCATCCTAAAATCCATGCTCATTCCTTCCTATAGCTTCTACTTATAATATCTAGAGAGAAATAGTGAG
This sequence comes from Biancaea sappan, assembly GCA_037074585.1. Lineage (NCBI taxonomy): Eukaryota > Viridiplantae > Streptophyta > Magnoliopsida > Fabales > Fabaceae > Biancaea > Biancaea sappan. Next base: position 7,178,233 of record CM073495.1, read on the forward strand.
TTATTTTATTCCTATTAATAGAGAGAGTAATAATTATTCTCTCCTATTAATATTGAGAGTAGTTGTAATTACTATATTCTTTCTAGTGTGATCCCTCTTTCACTTGTCGTGGACGTAGCCTATATTGGGTGAACCATGTAAATTATTGGTGTTCATTTTATCTTCATTTTTCTCATTTCAATTGTGTTATAAGTCAACAATTTCAATCCACAATTTCCTAACAGAAACAGCAAAGAATAAAGAAGATGAGACTAAAAGGCCAAGTAAAAAAGAAAACGAAGAGGCAAAGTTGATAAGCATGGGCTATTTTAGTGTATCGATCCCATCATGACTCTGGGACTTGACATAGGAAGTGGGACCCAATGATCAAAAAGTGATGCAAGATTGCAAACAAATGTGAAAGGAGGTCATGCGAATTCTTGAGTGACTGTGTGGAGATTCCAGATCTAGGTCATTGGTTTAACGGATGATGATGGTTGTGGTATTGGAAGTGTTAAGATGTAAAGGGAGGAGAAGCAGCAAGTAGAAACTAGAATGTAGGACAGTAAGGTTTGCGAAATTTGGGTAGGTCCTCTACTTTTCCTAGACCTTTGCTTTTCTCTACTTTTCCTAAGGAAAAGCTTTAGGAAAAGCAAACATGTACTTTTAGGGTGTGTTTGAAAATTTGCTGAGTAAACTTAAGTTTAAGCAGAATTAACTTTTAGAATTAATTTTGAGCAGAATTGATTTTGCATTAACGTGATTTATATTTGGAAATTATTATCAGAAAATTGATTTTGAAAAATAAATTTTGTTTCAATATTAGTCAACAAAAGTACTTTTGAATGTGTAATTATCATAAAGGGTATAAATATTATATTATTTTACTTCGTTCAGTATTATTTAATTTCTCATATCTATAATTTTTTTCCTCAATGTATAAGCTACAAGTAAGTTAAGTATAATTTTTAATTATATCAATAATTAAATCTGTTAGTAGTCCCTACAACCACACACGTGTAACTCACTTCATATCCTTGTCTTGACTGACTTCAATCCCTTAGATCTAAGAAAGAGAAAACTCATTCCTTTAGCTTGCACAATTTTTTTTCTTCCTCTTTGTGATAACCCGAGACAGAGAGAAAAATAAAGAAATAGTGCTTTGTTCGATTTAACCCAAGAAGTCCCACCACTGAACCAAATAGGCACTTATTAAGGCTCTGCTTTTCCCAAAGAAAAAATAGGTAAGGTGTTGGATTCACAACTACTTTTTTTTTGGTTAAATGTATTTTTTTTATTTTAAAAGATAATAGTATGGGAATTAGTATTTGCTTAATGCTTTCTTTTTTTAAAAAAAACTTATTTGAAGAAAAAAATTTTAGATAGGTCTTAATGTTTTCTTCTTTTTTTTGTACTTGCTTTAGGGATCTATTTGAAAGAAAAAATTTAGATATGTCTCAATACTTTCTTTTTTTTTTCAAATAGGTCTATGAAAGCAGACACAGAGGAAAAAAAAAACATTGAGACCTATCTAAATTTTTTTCTTAAAATAGGCTCTGAAAGTAGGCACAAAGACAAAAATATATTGTGATCTATTTAAAATTTTTCCTTCAAATAGGTCCTTGAAAAAAGGCACAAAGAAAAAAAAACATTGGAACCGATCTGATTTTTTTTGTTTCAAATAAGTCGCTGAAAGCAAGTACCAAAAAAAAAAGGAAGCATTGCGCCACACCTTTGGTTTTTGAAACAAAAAAAATACATTTAACACAAAAAACACTATTAGTCGTTGGATCTAATTGATCCAACGGCTACCTACTTTTCCTAACGTAGCCATTGGATCCACCACCATTTTTTATTGTGTTAAATGTATTTTTGTTGTTTCAAAAGCAAACGGTGCTGTGACACGTGCTTTCTTTCAGTGACCTATTTTAAGAAAAAAAATTCAGACATGTCCCAATGTTTTCTTTATTTTTTTTGTACCTGCTTTCAGGAACCTATTTGAAAGAAAAATTTTAGATTGGTCTCAATGCTTTCTTTTTTTTTTTTCCTTCAAATAGGTCTACCAAAGCAGGCACAAAGAAAAAAATATATATTAGGACCTATCTAAAATTGTTTCCACCAAATAGGTCCCTGAAAGCAGAAATAATATATATATATATATATATATATATATTGAGACCTATTTGAAATTTTTTATTTCAAATAGGTCCCTAAAAGTAGGCACAAAAAAAGCATTTAGACTTATCTATAATTTTTTCTTCAAAAAGTCTCTGAAAGCAAGCATAAAGAGATAAAAAAAAAATTAAACAAACACGTGTCACCGCATCATTAGCTTTTGAAACAAAAAAAAATGTATTTAACAAAGAAAAATGTTGTGGCTGTTAGATCTTAATCCAATGGCAGCTTGCTAGGAAAAAAGTAGGTAGTCCTTGGATCCACCACCATTTTTTTTTGTTAAATGTATTTTTGTTCTTTCAAAAGCGAATGGTGCAGCGATACGTGTTTGCTCAATGTATTTTTTCTTCTTTATGCTTTGATTTTAGAAACCTTTTTGAACGAAAAGAATTTCAGATAGGTCCCAGTATTTTTTTTTTCTTTTCTTTGTGTCTGCTTTCAGGAGACTTATTTGAAGAAAAAAATTTTAGATAAGCCCCAATGCTTTTTTTTTTGTGCGCCTGCTTTTAGGGACCTATTTGAAAAAAAATTTTCATGTAGGTCCCAATGTTTTCTTCTTTTTTTTTTTTGTTCTTGCTTTTAGGGACCTGTTTGAATGAAAAAAATTAGATAGGTCCCAATACTTTTTTTTCTTTGTGCCTACTTTCATGGACTTATTTGAAAGAAAAAAAAAGCATTGTGGCCTTTCTAATTTTTTTTTCAAATAAGCCCCTGATAGCAAGTAAAAAAAAACACATTGGGACCTATTTGAATTTTTTCCTTTAAATAGGTTCTTGAAAATATATACAAAGAAAAAAAGCACTGAAACCTATCTAAATTTTTTTATTTTAAATAGATCCCTAAAAGTAACTATAAAAAAATATTAAGACCTACTTAAAATTTTTCCTTCAATTAAATATTTGATAGTAAACAAAAAAAAAGTATTGAGCATCTCACCACATTAAAACATTTAATGCAAAAAAAAAAACGGTGGTGGATCCAACAGCTACCTACCTTTCTTTAGAAAAAGCAGAGCCTGCTCTTCCTTATGCGGTCTGCTTTTTTCTTCGAAAAAGCAGAGCAACCAAAGGTCCTGGAATTGGATTGGTGCCTGTTGGCCACGGTTAAAACTGTGGCCAACACTAATAAATAAGTTTCAGCAACAGTTTAAAAACTGTTGCTATAAGTTTTATTAAAAAAATATCACAATTAATATTTATAGCAACGATTTACTGTTGCTGCAACTTGTAGCAACGGTTTTACCGTTGCTACAAGTAAAAAAGCAGCCTGCTCTTCTTTTCCGAAGAGCAGGCACCCCCAATCCCTGGAATTACATCATCAGGTGGTGAATCTTGATGAGAGGTATCTTTGCGAATTATGAGCTCACACGTGCCATCAGATTGTGGACCTCGTTCGTCGTTTCCGTTTCTTTATTACCAGAGGCCAGAGTATACATATGTTGTTTACTATTTAACAGAAAGTATACATCGTTTAGCAACGAGAATGATTTCTAATGAACTTGTTCTGACTGAGTTTAACTCGCTTTTTGAAATATTTGTGTTGAAATTGGAGAATATTTATTAATCTTTAAAAATTAAAGAAATTATATTTTAACTTTTTGATAAATAAATAATTCTCATCTCAATTAGTTAGACGCTTCTTCCTTACTGGACGCATTAGTTGCAAATTAAATAAATGCGAGTGAAAATGCACTATACTTTTGGGAACCTAGGAACGATGTATTCAATATTTCAATTCATTACTTCCCAGAATTTTTACTCTATGGCTTGGATGGATGAAAGCATTTAATTTTGGATGGTCCATATACGAAGTCTGAAATTGGATTTTATGGTGTCTCAAGAATGATGACATTTTATTTTAAAATATATCAATATTTATACAAATTTAGGATTTTTGTAATTTTCATTATTGTTTTCTAATAAAAATATAATATATAAAAACACTTTTCTTTTAAAAGCATCAATTATATAGTACAGTAACGTTCTATCATTCAAACGATATCTGTATGTTATATTTTTATTTAATAACTACAATTAAATTTATCCTTAAAACTTTTGTCTAGTTGCCATAGTTATAAACTATGAAATTAATTGTTCACCCTCATATATGTCTAACGATAATATCAAGATATAATATCTGTCCATTTTTTAAATAAAAAATATAAATTGTAGTTGCATATTATTGAGATCTCATTATTGTTGATAATTCAATAAAAAAAGACAAAATGATATTTTAGTTCTTTATCTTTATTTTGGATCTTCTCTATATTTCATATGTTTTATATTGGTTCTGTATAATGTTAAACCATACTATTTCATTCATTTTTTGTCAAAACGGTTAATCATTTTGACTTAGTTGACATATCATTATTTTAAAGTTTACTTTGGGATATCCACATGGATGCTAACTAAGGATTTAAAAATTGAACCAGTCATTAAATTAATAAAGACACTTGTTCAAGGGTCCATAGTCAAATCGACAGTATTTAAAAAATATTGAAAATAAAACTTATAATTAAAAATATCAAAATATTTTACATAAATACAAAATGTGTGAGAAAAGAGAGAGTGAAGTGACGTGAAAGAAAGAGCGGAGGGAAAGTTAGAAGTGAATGAATGGAGAGGCCTGAGAGCAGCTTTTTCATAAAGATAATATTATGATTTATGAGAAAATTTAGATATTAGAGCACGTGTGGTACGTGGCTTTTTCATCAAGGCATAATGGAATTTCTTCGCAACCTCTCCTCATTCAACATGCAAACTACAGCAGTTGTTTTACCTATGGAATTGTCGCCAATGTCTCCTTCCCATTATGGGGAGGAAACAGAGTAGATCACTAGCACCAGCGAAGGAAGGTCATCGTCAACAAAGAGATTGCTGTAAACAGCCACCGGTGCCCATGAAGCTTCCAACAATATTTGGAGATGAAGATGGCAAGAGCTTCATTAGCGTCGAAGAAAGGGGCTCTCAACAAATGATCGCAATGGAGCTTGGTCCGACGAAGACGGACCTACTTTAAAAAATTCATGTGGAGTGAGAGAGGGAGTGACAACGAGAGAGAGAGAGAGAGAGAGAGAGTGAGAGTGACAACGAGAGAGAGAGAGAGAGAGAGTGAGAGTGATAACGAGAGAGAGAGAGACGTGGAGTTGGGCCAAAATCTTCTGAGAACAGTTTCACTATATTTGATAGCTAAAAATGCAGAGTGAAGTTGAAATCACAGCCGTGCAATCATTAAATAGATTACCATTATTAAATGGATGAAATTGGAAACACAACTTTTTTTTATCTATTCAATCTTAAACGTCTATTTGATGATCAAACGGTTGATATTTCAACTTTACTTTTCATTCCCGCCACCAAATATAGAGGAGTCGATCTTGAGTCCTTCTGGTGTCTATGTGAGTGCAAAGGATTCTTTTTTTTTTCAAGTTTTATAATCTTTTTAGTTAAAAAAAATTACCCCTAGTTTTTTTTTCTTTTCATCTATTTTTTTATCCCATACCAATCAAATTTTTTTTTCATTTTTTTCTTTCACTTTTCCTTTCCAATAAAATGTTTTTTAGCGTATCAAACGGACCTATTACACTATTATCAATTTACCACTGCGCCTGGGAACCAAATTGTCTTCTTGGTGAGGAATATACAGCAAGCAGCTGGGCCATCTTGTCCGTCCAACCACGTTGCATAAGCATTTGAAGTGAATTGTGGGAAAAAAAAAATCGGAGAGAGTGTTACGAAAAGAGAAAGATTTATAAAGGAATGATAAAATTATAAAAAAAAAGTCATGCAACAAAACAGACAAATATCTTATAAATTAATATATATATATATATATAATAATTAAATAAATTTTTAAAAAATATTATTTATTGCACATTTTGAGTACTTGACACTTCAAATATTTTATAAATTTTCCATAAGACAAATGTACATTAAAATTCTCATTCTTATTAATCCATAAGTCTTAATTCGCCAACAAATATATTTTAAAAAACTAATTCTCACTCTTAAGTCCTAGAATATAATGTTGAGAATTTTTCTTTCTTTTTTTTTAAGTTTCACACATGTATCTTTCACTATAGAAGCAATTTTAGATATTATCGAGCACTAAATGTGAACATATCTCCGGACAAAGATTCGAATATGGCTTCATTATCTTATAGGAGACTAGTTCTTTTTGTTAGACTCAATCCTTGTTTGTATAGAAATGGATCTTTTGCTTAGCTTTGCTTGATCCATTTAGACCGTTCACAATTAATGTTTTAGATTTCAGAATTTTTTATTTTTCTTTAATTTTTTAAAATAGCATCATGAACGAAGTCGTTCATTGTGACAATTAACAGTCCTAATAAGCCAAGCACATAGAAAATCCATTTCTTCTTGGTACATGTTGAGTGATTTGAAATAGTGAAAAAATATGTATATTATGAAAACCTATAATTTTGAAGAGGCTGAGTTTTTTTTTAAAAAAAAATTGTATTTCATTTCTAATTTTTTTTTATTAAGATGACTTTTTTTAAAAAAAATTAAGTACTATGAATACAAAATATAATGAGGTTTGACCTTTATTTGACACCTTTGGATCTTTATAACTACCAAAACTCTCTGTTGTAACTAAAATAATTGTATGTTTATAAAAAATTATATGCAACGCTACCTTGAAAGTTATAATTTTAAAACAAATATAATAATCTAAATATAGAAATACTAAGCCTCTTAGGTTTTTATAACAACACAATTTTTAAATATTTAAGGTGAAAAATCTATAATGTATTTAGTAACAATTTTAAAATATTTAAGAGTGTGGATTTTTTTTTTTTAATATAGATATGTTGGTAAATTGAGACTCGTGTTTTTTTTTTTGGACTGAAAAGGCCACAGGCCTAAGCAATTTTATTGATAAAATTTTGAAAGTCTAAATGTGCCAAATTAATATAAACTGCAGGAAATTTTTTTTTTTAAAAAAAAGTAGAGTCTTTTTCCAAGCAAGTAGAGTCTGTTCTCAAGGACTGCAAAAGTTTTTTGATGACTCATGAATTAATAAGAATGAGAATAGGAAAATTAATATACTTAAGTGCCTATTTTAATGTATATTTGTCTCATGGCATATTTATATATAAGATATTGAAAGTGCTAACTCAAAATGTGCAATAATAATATTTTAAAAACTTATTTATTTATTATATATATTTTTAAAATTTATAAGATATTTGTGTGTGCTGCTGCATGGCTTTACGATTCTATCATTTCTTTACAATCTTTCTCTCTTTTCATGACACTCCTTTGATTTTTTCTTTTTCATAGTTTAGGCCAAAAACTTGGATGCAACATGATTGGACGATCAAAATGGCCAAGCAACGTGTTGTATATTCCTCTCCAAACAGACAATCTGATTCCATGTGCCTGCTCCCCCCCACATTTCCTAACGTCACTTTCGCTTCCCTTCCCTTTCTCTCTTTCTCTGTGGCTCTTCCTGTTATGTTCTTCGCACTCTTACTCTCAATACTCACTAAAGTCACTTTCACTTCGCTTCCCATTTTCCTTCTGATTCCTTTTTTTAACGCCACTTTCTCTGATTGTCATCACCTTCTTCTTCTCGTATGTTTTATATGTGTGTAGAGAGATGGCGACATAGTCAAGACACAGGCAACGGAGATGGCGATGGGATGATGAAGCTTTTCTGGGTGATAAATGATGGCTGAAGCTATTATATATATATATACACACACACACCATAAAACCAGTCGGCTTGGCTGGTTCTGCCATTTCAACATTGATCAGACCAATTTTACATTAGTTCATTCTCTGACCAATTCGATGGTTATTGTCGGATTGATTCTCAGTCCGACCAGTTAAACTGACTGGTCCAATCTAGTTTTGAAAACTATAATGCTAATTAAACTCACATAAAAATTCAAACTTCCCAAAAATGTAAATAACTGGATTAAAATATTATTTTTGCATAAAAGAAAATAATATTCTTTTAGTAATATCATTTATTAGAACGATCCTTCAAATGTTCCCTTAAATTGATTTGGTTACACCCCTTATGTTTTTGTGTCTCATATTACTCCTTTCTTAATTATATACATATATATATATATATATATAATACTATTATTAAATGAACTCAAATATAATAACGTATCAATTTCTTTTTGTTTTCTGACGAGCAAGAGTGTGAACCACTACTAAACTAAAACTACCAATATATATCCTCCATCATTTGCAACTCTTTTGATTAATGGATAATCTCATTGTTCTGTCATTTGGTGTTTTGATATTTTTATAAAAGACTGAGTTACATGTCAGCATTTAAGTCACAGAATCTACTACATTATAAGGTTGCCTTCATTTAAAGAAGAAAAAGAAATATTGGAGGTCAACAACTTACACAAAGAGATACTAATAATATTGAGATACATTTCATCCTCCACAAAGAAAACCTCAATAACCATTGAGTATTTTAAAAATAGCAGAGCCAATTTCTTCATGAGAGTAAATTTATAATGTAAATTAATACCCTATATGAGCCAATGCTTCAATAGCAATGAATCCCAGTTAATTACTGACAAAAAGCTTGAACTTGAAATGTAGCAAATGCATCAAGGAAAGAGATACTATAGAGGATGAGAGAGTGCTGGATTTTGAAATTTCTTTTTCAACATATAATCCCAAAAAGGGGAGAATATAATTATCACTACAAGAAATTCATTGATTAGCGACGGAAAAATCCGTCGCTAAAGAATGAAATTTCGTCGCAAACGGGTTTGCGACGGAAAAACATCCATCGCTAAAACGTCCATCGCAAATTATTTGTGATGGATTCATGTCCGTCGCAGAATTAGCGACGGAATTTTTCCGTCGTAAATTTGGAAATCCGTCGCAAATAAATTTCAACAATTTGCGACGGAAAATTTTTCGTCACAAATTTGTGTCGAATATTTCCGTTGCAAATTTGAGAATTCCATCACAAATTTGTGACGGATTTTTCCGTCGCTAAATCCGTCCCAAATTTGTGACGGATTTTTCCATGACAAAATCCGTCGCTAATTTGTGACGGATTGTTCCATCACTAAACCCGTCGCAAATTTTTAGATAGATTTTTTTTATATATTTAACCAATAACAATAATTACAAACCTGATTTGAAACCTGTGAATATACATTAATATAGCAAAGAAGCTTCAGCCAGCATTTACAACAAAAAAACTTTACATATTATATACATAATTCTTCATGATCCATCATTATCATAAGATACAAAATTATAACAAAATATAATCATCATCAATCATCATTTACAACAAAATACAAGTTACTATAAATAAACTAGTCAAGGGGGTGATCTGGGGGTTATGTCTTATCATCATCAGTAGGAGTATCCATCTGCTTGCCAACCGAATTGATGAAGCGGTCCATCATTGCACGCATCTCACTTATGACAGTCGCCTGACTCTGCAGCACGTGTGTCTGGGCATCAATCTTCTCCTTCTGAGTGTTGCTTTCATCCTTATGAGCCATAAGGTCATCCATAATAGGCTTCATCCGACGTTGTAATTCTTCCTCAAAGTCAGGATGAAGACCTGATAGCGGGGCAAAACAGGAACTAGAGCAACCTATCTCATGTGCCTCTGACCCTATGCCAAATATGCACCCCTTCTTGTTCTTTCCTCCTACTGCTTAAAGCCATAGCTCTACATCGGCAACATCATCATCCTGTTGTTCGCTACCCCCACCTATTACTGACGATTGCGATGATTTCAATCTAGTATATTCCTCCTGTTAAATATTTATAACCATATAATTTATATTCTTAATTAAATAGTTAAGAAAATTAATATAAAAAATAGAAGATTTCAAAATACTCACATAGACTTTTCGCGAATGCACATCAACGAATTCTCCGTTGTCCCTCTTCTTGTGGGTGCGCATAAACAAATCTACCAAGCTAGGCTTTCTTCCACTTTGACGCTCCTACATATTATAGTGAATATTACATAATTTCAAGATGATTATGTGTAATAAATAAAAGTAAGTAAAATAAGAGAAGACTAGATAAGATATTACCAGCCGACGCATATGCTCAGAGGAAGGAATGCTGCCTCCAGTGTGTACTATGCCCCCAGTACTAGACGCCCTGTTTCTACGTACTTTCTCACACTTCTCCTTGTAATCATCTCGCTCCCACGCCTGAATTAACTGCTGCATGATTTCCTCGCTAATCTATTTAGGCCGAGGATGAGATTGATATTCACTCACGATACAACACATCATATTGCGTAATATATATCCGCACTTCTTATTCCAATTCTTTTTTATCTAAGCATCATGTTCAGACAACCACTTATAATGTTTCTGCACAAAGTAAAAAAAAGTTAATATTTTTAAGTAGAAATAAAAAAAAGTCAGTCAAAACCAAAATTTACCGTCCATTCCTGGAACCATAACTTCCATAATTCTAGAAGAGTAGTCTTAAAGTTGTATGCCGGTGCCTCATACTTTTCCTGTATGATCGGGGAAATATCTCATATGGTATCAATAACTGGATAAAAAAATGTGCAATTTGAAAATATAACTCTTAGTACTTTAAAACAAAAAAATTTAACAAACAAAAGAATTTAAGTATAACTCACGTATCCTTATTAGGGTGTATCCAACGTCGACCATCAGTGGGATCAGTCCAACTAGGAAGGTGACTCGACTGATTACTAGTAGGGGTAGGTGGCTCCTCAGCAGATGAAGGGTGCGTGGACGGTGTTTGAGTGGAAAGTACACGCTCTGAGGATGTGCTTGGCCTAGTTGACTGTGGAGGAGATGGGACAGGTGATGCAGAAGTAGATGGTTGTAGGGGACGCAGGCGAACTGTGAGACGACCTCCTCTGCGCCCTCCACCTTGCCTCGTATAACTGCTCGACATCTGTATTGATGTAATTCCACACTAATAAAGAAAAATTATGAACTTAGACATCATTAATCTTAAATTGTGCATTTACAAATGTTAATCAAACACTAGGAAATAAAATAGATATTAAATTGAATAATTCATATATACCATAAACTGAGAATGAATAACTATTAGAGGAGTCTTTAGTTTCCTCTTCTGACTCCTCTCCAACTTCTTCTTCTGTCTCATCCTCTGTATCTTCTTCTGTTTCATCATTAATGAATAATTGATTATTTAAGTCTGTATCAACCTCTTCATATTGTCCATTATCATGGAAGACTTGAAAGTCACTATCATTTTCGACCATTGCTGGCATAACAAGACCCATATCTTCTTCTTGAAATGCATCAGTACTAATTTCAACACTAGGTGCCTCAATAGTCCTCCTAGACTTAACCGTAATCACTGCCAACCAATCATCCCTATTTTGATTAGCAGGATAAGGGGTGAAGTATACCTGCACAGCTTGTTGTGCAAACACGAATGGGTCATACGTGTTGAGCCTTCTTGACTTGTGAACTTCAATAATTCCATCTTCGGCGTCAATTCGTGTACCACGACCTGGGGTGGGATCAAACCAATCACATTTAAACAACAACAAACGTTTTGATGATGATCCTGTGAAGACCAATTCGTAAATGTCTTGGAGTATACCATAATAGTCACTCTCCACATCCGTGTAGTCAGCCCCCTTAATGCAAACACCACTGTTGTATATGGATTTATAACGACTTGTACCCATTGATTAAGTACATTGACCATGTTTTCACTTTTGTCACTGGCCCCCATGCAATGCTTTTTATTACTGGATCTTCAATAGAGTTGGTTGGATCAACAACCTATTATCTCAATGATTGCAACATTAAAATATGACATAGTTATTTCAAAATAAGCAAATTTTGCAAGGTTAACTTACATATGCACGGAACCAGGATGAAAATTGTGAGTCTATATACTTGTGGACGTCATCACTGGTAATGTTAGGGATAGAAGCCCGAAGGTTATCAACAAACAAACTGCATTCACAAAGCTATTATAAAAGATAGCAACAAACGTTAATCATGATGATAAACATACTTAAACCGTAGGTCAAGTGAACTTACTCAAGATAAGGTTGAACTTCATCACAATTCATCAAAATGTACTTTGTGGCAATCTTTTCCTCTTGATCGGTTAAGAACCGGCGCCCACTTTCACCACTAGAACGACCATGATAATTGAAAATTGAGCATCGCCCAGAGGGTTCACCCCCATCATCATTCCTAGGAACCCTAGTTATTCTGGAGACTATAGTAGACTCAAAGTAGTGTGAACAAAATTAGCTGTCTCTTCGGTGATATAGGCCTCACATATAGATCCTTCCACGTGAGCCTTATTTTTAACTTTTCGTTTTAATGTGTGGAGGAACCTAGATTAAATTTGGAATTGCAATACAAAAATTAGTTAGTTAAGTAGAATATTTACCTCTCAAAAGGATACATCCAATGATATTGCACTAGCCCACCAACTTTGGCTTCATATGTAAGGTGTACTGGAAGGTGATCCATAGAGTCAAAGAAATCAGGGGGAATATCTTCTCTAACTTGCATAATTTCACTGTAATGTTTTCCTCTAATTGTATTAACTTTTCCATCGTCAATGAAGTGGAATAAATATCTCTAAAGAACTGACTAAGTTCCGTTAGTGGTCTCCATACAACTTCTGGAAGATCTATAAATGCAATGGAAAGAAATCACTCTAAAAAAATTTAGCAATCATGACTCTTCATGCCATGGAGCCTACCTTCCCTGAAATCAACACATCATGCCAGATTGGAGGCATACCCATCAGGAAGCCTAAGATTTTTAATCCATTGACAAACAACATGTTTTTGTTCTAAAGTGAATGTATGCGAGCCTTGGGTTTCAATTGCTTCCCATTTCGCTCAACTAGCTCTAAGTCTTTACGGCGACAATATTCTTTGATGTCCATTCTGGCCTTTATATTGTCTTTTGTTCTGCCCTTATCATCCATTACAATATTGAATACATTGTTGAAGACATTCTTCTCAATATGCATAACATCTAAATTGTGGCGTATAAGATTTGTCTTCCAGTATGGCAATTCCCAAAATATACTACATTTTATCCAATTATGTGTGACCCCATACCTAGAAACGGTCACAGCTTGACCGCATTCATGGACCATAGGAATGTTACATACTCTACTATAAACTTGTGACCCATTTAACCGCGGAGGAGGTGATGACCTCTCTTCCTTGTTTCTGAGGAAGGCATTCTTGTTTCTCCTATATGTGTGGTCCAGTGGCAAAAATCTTTGATGACAATCAAAAAAGAAGTTTTCTTACGATGTTTTAGCGTAAATGCCTGCGAGGCTTCCATGCAGACGGGGCAAGCTAACTTCCCCGCAATCATCTAACCAGACAACATTCCATAAGCGGGAAAGTCATTTATAGTCCACATAAGTGCCGCCCGCATACTGAAATTTTGCTTCAATGATGCATCATAAGTCATAACACCTTCATCCCACAACAATTTTAATTCATCTATCAAGGGCTGCAAGTAGACATCTATTTTGGCCTTTGGATTGCTAGGCCTAAGAATGATTAGGGTCAAAAACATAACTTCCTGTCGCATGCACCTTCCTGGAGGTAGGTTATAACAGTGATAATAACTGGCCAACATGAATACACTTTTCCAGATTGTCCAAATGGCGTAAACCCATCGGCACATAAGCCAAGCCGTACATTGCGAGGATCCACTGCAAATCCTGTGTGTTCTTGGTCAAACATTTTCCATGCCAGTCCATCAGACGAATGGACTAGCACTCCATCTTCTCGTCGATTCTCATGGTGCCACCTCATCTCCTTTGCCGTGACCTCAGAAGTGAATAACCTTTGAAGTCTTGGGATCAAAGGCAGAAACCACAATTGTTTTTTTGCTACTCTACCATGAATACCATGACGGATTCTTCTAGTGCTGTATCTGGCACTCCCACAAAACTTGCACTCTGTTTCATCTACATTATCCTTGTAGTACAACATGCAACCATTCTCACAACAATCAATTTTCATGTACCCAAGTCCCAAACCTGCAACCAATTTCTTTGTTTTGTAAAGGTTCTCAGGTAATTGATGTTCAGATGGCAAAGCCTCACTCATGAATTGCATAAAAGCATTGAAGTTTCCCTCAGCCATGTTATAATCTGATTTGATACTCAACAACCTTACTGCCGCTGATAACTCAGAGTGGCTATTACACCCTTCCCAAAGAGAAGCTTATGTAGACTGTAACATATCATAAAAGGCCTGAGCATCTGGGTTAGGAGACTCCTCTACCATTTGGTCAATATCAACACCCATTCTATGCCTAGCTACATCCAACACCATTTCCTCATACCGACTCTCCTGTGCCTCACTGTCCCCAATATTACAAGGTAGGTCACCTAATAGAGGATTGATTGTTGACGAGGATTCTGCAATTTGTGGCATTTTTTCTCCATGGGATGTCCAATAATAATAATCAGGATGGAACCCCTTTCTAGTAAAGATGCAACCTCACATCATCAGGTTCTAATAGCTTCCTACATTTGCACTTTACACAAGGACAACTTATCGTCCCTTCGCTCAAAATATTCGTAATTGACTTGCATGATTAATGAATATCTCAACTCCATTCAAGAATTCATCTGTAATCCCAACTCTCTTAGGACCAACCCTATTGTACATCCATTGACGGTGAGGTGGCACATCCATGTTCTCAACCCTAAAATTTCAATGCATTCTAAGATTATTGATTTATGACACTAAACTTTTATTGGACTTTGCATCAAGGAAAGCTAAAATAAACTCCTTAAACTTTGAAAAATTAATTTCATCATTTACTGTACAAAGTAATATAGATATAGTACATGACAAATTATGCTAAGAATAGATGATGCTACATATCTATTGAATATGTATAATTATTTAAAGAAATAAGTGTCACCTTTAACTGTTAATGCAATGGAAACAATGGGAAATATTTACATCATCAGACACAAATATGACTACAGCGTTAATGACATTAGTGCTAATAACAATTATGGCTAATTCAATAGTTGAATAATAAATAATTATCTAAACTAACATAATTTAATATAATATTAGGTTTGTTGACAAATGATTCTAATAAATAGTTCTAGACTAATTTTATTGACTATGTATAATAACTACACTACATCTTGATTCAAATTGAGCTAACATGCAATCTCTGTCAAACAAACCTAAGAAACAAAATAAACAAGAGAATAGTAGTAAATCATTGTAAAATTAAGAAAGAAAATAGGGTGAGGATGAATAGAGAAGTGAACCTGTGGCACTAACTATTCCAACCCCAAGTTCCTTCACCATCCACCTCCTCTAGCAGCCCCTGCTTTGTCACGAATGCATTTATTACACAATGCTACATACAAGCAAACATATATCAATAAACAAGCAAAATAATTAATTCAGCACCAATTAATTCAGCGGTACAATACAATTATAAAATCTCCAGCCTCATAGAAATTTCTGGTTATTGAACCAGAAATTTCTGGTCCACTGGTAAACCAGAAATTTTTGGTTCATGGGGTGAACCAAAAATGTGAACCAGCAATTTCTGGTTCACACTTGGTCATGAACCAGATCTAGTTCACGAGATTGTGAACCAAAACTGGTTCACGAGATCGTGAACCACATTGTGGTTCACACCGTGAACCACGCTTCAACCGGCTAGACCAGCGGATGGGGACTCACCAGATGCTTCAACTGGCTGTGGATGGCTTCGACTGCGACTGTGCGTGTGTGGGCAGAGAAGGGAATGACAATTGGTAAAATTAAAAAATATATTATATTTACAAATAAAACCTATATAAAAATATTAGACTAATTAAATTAAAACTTTAATTTTATTTGAAAATAATATTTTAAGAGGTATAATTTTTAGAAAAAAAATATATTTGTGACCTGTGGATGTAGATGAAACTAAATGTGGTCTTAGAACATGAAAAAGATGAAGGAAAAATTTTTACAAAGGACCTAAGTGAATAAAATCAAAAGTTTGTATGTGTAGCTATAATTTTAGAAAAAAATATATTTGTGACCTATGGATATAGATGAAACTAAATGTAGTCTTAGAATATGAAAAAGATAAAAGAAAATTTTTTTCAAAGGATCTAAGTGAATAAAATCAAAAGTTTGTAGGAATAACTATAATTTTAGAATAAAATATTTCGGTGACCTACAGACCTAGATTAAACTAAATGTGATCTTAGAACATGAGAAAGATAAAGGAAAAATTATTACCAAGGACCTAAGTGAATAAAATCAAAAGTTTGTAGGAATAGCTATAATTTTAGAAAAAAAATATATTTGTGACCTATGGACCTAGATGAAACTAAATATGGTCTTAGAACATGAAAAAGAATAAGGAATAAATTTTTATCAAGGACCTAAATAAATAATATGAGAAGTTGGAGGGAGAGAGTAAAATTTCTGAAAATGTCCAGATTTAATATAAATGAAATTTTAATTATGATTTTATGGAATTTACCAAAATTTTAAGGTTATTAGTGATGACATAATGTCTTTTATTGTGAGAATGAACCTAATTTATACAATTACACTTATTTATATCATAATTTATATAATAACTTTAAAAACTAATTAAAGAATTATTTTAATTATATCATTATACAATTAAGAACAATTTTTGAGAAGGAATCTTTAATTTTTAATTGACATAGAATGAATTTAATAGAGAAAAAAAATTGTATTGAAATTTAGTTAGAGGTAAAATTAATTTAATAGAGAAAAAATGTTTTGAAATTTAATTAGATATCTTTAATTTATTGTGAGAAATTATTGATTAATTAAATTTTTAATTAGTAATTACAAAATAAAAAAATTTATTAATTATAAATGAGTCATTAGTGATTATTTTATAATATTAGACAAATAAACAAAAAAATTAAGTTTCTTTTAAATAAATGACTATAAATATTAATGATACATTAAAAAATTAACTAGTGTTTGCGACGGAAATTTTCGTCGCAAAACTAAAAATACTTTGCGACGAAATTTTCCATCGCAAAACTAAAAAAAAGTTTGCGACGAATTTTTGATACAGAAAATTCCGTCGCTAATATTAGTGATGGAAATTTAATCAGTGACGGAAATTTTCTATCGCAAAATCCGTCGCAAATTCCTTATATTACAATTTTAAATTAGCGACAAAAAATTTTTGTCTCGCTAATTATGAATTTTCTAGTAGTATATGCAATTATTATTCCACTTTATGACTGGAACAAGAGCCAGCGTTAAAGCAGATAATGAGACTAAAAAAGCTCTGAGCATGCTGAGCACTTACAAAACCAAATAATCATATGAGATGGGTTTTCATGTCTTACTATACCACAACAACTTGATCAACCACACTTTTGTTTTGAAAAAAAAATCTCATTATAAAATCTATCAAAGAGACTTTTTTAATAAATAAACAAAAATTATGCTCATAAAAAAGTAATCTTGGACATTTTCGTGTGCTTATATATCTTTGTCATACCTCTTTCAGTCCAATGATAATAACCCTTTCCTCCAGGTCAAGAAAATGGATCTTTGATTCATTCGGTAATGAAGTAGCAACGATGGAACAAAAAGGTGTCAAAATCAAGTCATCTGTCACCATAAATGATGCTCCCTTCAAAGATCCACATAGACTTGAGGATTTAACATCAGTAAAGGTCAAAGGTGTATATACTGCGCTCCCATTACTATTGAAACTATAAGGTTGTAAGTTAGTTAGACAAGCTTCAATACCATTCTGAGAGCAGAAGCTATAACAAAAGTAATTTGGAACTATCAGAGGTTTGACAAGCAATTTCTTAATTTCTTCAGACCTCAATTGTCTGTCTACATACAAATCAGACGAACTCTTGAACAGATTAACTAAGCAATTCAAACTAGAGTTCCCTAGCAACAAATTCAACACAGCTGTTAATGGGAGGGTCAAAAAACTGAGAAGTAAATCCGCTAAGTCGTCTTCAACAAGAGCAAACAACACCTTGTTCTTTGATTTTTGAAGCACTAGTTACTTTCACTTCATACATTCAAATTCACTATTTCCTGTTGGTGCTGGTACAACACCAATCTCAAAGGGCAATAAGCTTTATAGGTCAAAGTCCTTTTGAACCTCTTTCTTTTTCAAGAATAAGTCTGTCAATGGAGTCTTCGACGTTAACGAGAGCTTCAATAAATCCACCACTTGCAATGGATTAGTAAATAGTATTAGTTGAAGTTGATTGAAATTGAACTTCGATAAAATAAAATAGCTTACTACAACGATAGATATTCAACTAAAAAAATGAAACTACAATTTTTTAAACAATTAAAAATCAATGGAAAAACTGTAAAGATGGGTAACATTGTGCTTGTGGATAGAATACTCACCTTGTTAGGTTACTTGAAGGCAATAAATCAAGGAGAAAGATTGAGAAGAACACACAAAGAAATTACGTGGTTCGGTCAATGCGACCTACGTCCACGGACAGAGAGAATATCTGTATTATTTTCTGACGGAGGCTATACAGAGAGAAATTACATCAACCACTTTTTACAATGAATTCCCTCACACTCATATATATATAGACAAATGGGTCATGGGTCATGGGTCGTGGGTCGGGTTACAAACTAGGTCACCCACAAAATTCAAGTCAAACCCAACAATTTCCCTCCTTGACTTGAATTCTCTCAAATCACCAGAACTAAGTACAAATTCATCTCTGTCATTCAAGCCCTGTAGGGCTTCATGGAATGCGAACATTCACCAAGTCCAAGCTATGCTTGAACTTCTCTGAAGGTAGAGCTTTTGTCAACATATCTGATGGATTATCTGCTGTGGCTATCTTCTCGATGGATAATTTCTTGTCTTCAATCACATCTCGAATAAAATTCAATCAGATATCAATATGCTTTGACCTCTCATGGTAGACTGGATTCTTGGCCAAACTTAATGCACTCTGACTATCACAATAAATGATAGGTCTCTGAATATTTAACCCCAGACTATCAATCAAACCATGTAACCACATACCTTCCTTAACTCCTTCTGCCAATGACATGTATTCTGCTTCAGTAGTAGACAAGGCAACTGTAGATTGAAGTGTTGCCTTCCAACTGACAGCACATTCATTTAGAGTCAAGACATAGCATGTTAAGGATCTCCTCCTCAAAAGATCTCCAGCATAATCTGAATCTGTATAACCAACCAAGCCACTATCAGATTTATCAGCACCATAAACCAAGCAAATATTACTCGTACCTTTCATATACCGCATAATCCATTTAACTGCACTCCAGTGAGCTCTCCCAGGATTACTCATAAACCTGCTTACCACACTGACTGCATGAGCCAGATCAGGCCTAGTACACACCATTGCATACATCAAGCTTCCAACAGCATTACAGTAGGGCACGAACTCATGTACCCTTTTTTCTCAGCTGTAGTAAGTATTGTACTAGCATCAAGTTTAAAATGTGCCGCCAACGGAGTACTAACCGGCTTAGAATTATTCATTTGGAAAGACTGCAACAATTTTTCTATGTATTTCTGTTGAGATACATACAGTAAACTTGCACTTCTATCTCTCCAAATCTCCATGCCTAGTATCTTCTTGGCTGCACCCAAATCCTTCATCTCAAACTCACTGCTTAACAAGGCTTTCAAACTATCAATTTCAACCTTGTTCTTTGCAGCAATCAACATATCATCAACATATAGCAACAAATAAATATAAGAATCATCTGCAAGTTTCTTAGAGTAGACACAGTTATCAAACTGATTACGCAGAAAACCATGGGAAGTCATGAATGCATCAAATTTCTTGTACCACTGTCTAGGAGACTGCTTCAAACCATACAAGGACTTTTTCAGCAAACATACATGATCTTTCTTCCTATAATCAAGAAATCCTTCTGGCTGTGACATATAGATCTGCTCCTCTAAATTTCCATGTAAGAAAGCAGTTTTCACATCTAATTGTTCCAACTCCAAGTCAAAAACACTTACCATGGACAAAAGGACACGAATGGTTTTATGCTTCACAACCGGGGAGAAAACTTCATGATAATCAATTCCCTCCTTTTGTGAAAAACCCTTTGCCACGAGTCGTGCTTTGAACCTTGCTGGTTCAACTCCAGGAATACCTTCTTTCTTTTTGAAGACCCATTTGCATCCTACCAGTTTCACTCCCTTTGGTAACGGTACAAGATCCCATGTTTCGTTCTTCTCAAGAGATTGCATCTCTTCATTCATTGCAACCAGCCATTTTGATGCTTCTCTACTCTCAACTGCTTCTTTATATGATCTCAGGTCATCAGAATCAATACTTTCACCTACTGCCAAGGCATAAGCAACTGAATTAACATCAACTATATCAACACAATCTGCATACCTCATAGGTTTTCTAATTTCCCTTCTTTCCCTCCTTGTTGCTATAGGTTGTGATTCTTCTTCTTCCCTGGGCTGCTGTACAGGGTCTGTTATAACCCTTTTTGAAGTTTAAACTTCAATTTCCACCTTTTGGTTGGCACCTTGATCATTATTACCTGCATGACTACCAAGCTCCTCCTTCTGACCAAACATAGCAGACTCATCAAAAGTTACATCTCTGCTAGTAATAAATTTTAGAGTTCTATCCTTTTCAGTACACCACAGTCTGTACCCTTTAACTCCAGTTGCATACCCTAGAAATATGCATTTCATTGCCCTAGGCTCTAGTTTACCATCATTCACATGAGCATAAGCAGGACAACCAAATATACGTAGGCCAGAATAATCAGAAGGTTTACCGGACCATACCTCTTGAGTAGTCTTAAAATCAATTGCAGTAGATGGCGATCTATTCTCCAGATAACAAGCAGTGTTAACTGCTTCAGCCCAGAATTGTTTTGGTAAGCCAGCGTTTAATCGCATGCATCTCGCACGCTGCAATAGTGTTTGATTCATACGTTCTGCAACTCCATTTTGCTGTGGTGTATGACGTACAGTGCGGTGCCTCACTATACCTTCTTTCTTGCAAAACTCATCAAACGGAGCATTACAGAACTCCAACCCATTATCAGTTCTGAGTGTTTTGACCTGTTTTCCAGTCCGTTTCTCAACCATGGTCTTCCACTCCTTGAACTTCCCAAACACTTCATCTTTGGATTTCAGAAAATATACCCAAACCCTTCTAGAGTAGTCATCAATGAAAGTAACAAAGTACTTGCATTTGCCCTGAGATTCAACTGGAGAAGGACCCCATAAGTCTGAGTGAACATATTACAGAACATCCGTAGAAATATGCTTCCCAGAACTGAACTTAACTCTACGTTGTTTACCCATAACACAAACTTCACAGAATTTCAGTTTCCCAGTTTCTGCTCCTTCTAACAATCCTTGTTTACTTAGAATTGATAGCCCTTTCTCACTCATGTGTCCCAATCGGCAATGCCACAACTCTGTACAGTCATCATCCTTCCCTAAAGATTTAGATACAGCCACTGTCCCCATCACAGAATTACCAATCAGAAAGTAAATGCCATGATGCAATTTACCCTTCATTATAACCATAGCACCTTTGGAAATTCTCAACTATCCATTCTCTCCAGAGTACTTGTACCATTGTTTGTCTAGAGTACCAAGAGAAATCAAGTTCTTCCATAGACCAGGAACATACCAAGCATCAAGCGTCCTGACTATTCCATCATACATCTGAATCTGCACAGAACCACTGCCCTTAACACTGAGCTGCTCATCATCACCCAACCTCACAACACCATTCCACTCCTTGAAAGAAGTAAACAGTTCACGTGAGAAAGTCATATGATAAGATGCACCTGTGTCCAAGACCCAAGTATTTGCAGAACCAAAGGTGTTGACTGTGAGAACATCAATGTCTTCTTCTTCGTCAGAACTATCTTGCACCACCGAAGCACTACCACTGGTATTCGGTTCCTTCTCGTCATTTCCCTTCTTCCTCTGTGGACAATTCTTCCTGATGTGCCCCTTTTGTTTACAATGATAACATCGATGTCCTCCTTTGTTCCTCGACTGAGACCGTGACTTGCTTCTTTTTTCATCATCCCTTTTAATGTCTCTGCCTCTGCCAACATACAAACCTGCTTCTGCACCATCCTCATTAGAACTAGAGACTCTTCTCTTTAGCTCTTTAGACTGCAAAGCATCTTTGACATCATTAACAGAGATACTATCTCTACCATACAACATAGTGTCGAAAAAGTTCTCATATGAATTTGGTAGAGAACACAAAAGAATGATAGCCTGATCTTCATCATCTATCTTAACCCCAACACCCTGTAAATCTAGGATAATTCGGTTAAAATTATCAAGATGATCTTTTACCTGCATATTTTCTGTCATCCGCAGGGTATACAAACGCTGCTTTTGATATAATCGGTTTGTGAGAGACTTTTTCTGGTATTTATCATCCAATTTCTTCCACAAACCTGCAGCAGTTGATTCATCAATTACTTCTCTCAACACCTCATCAGTCAGACTCAATAGTAATGCACTATGAGCCTTTGCCAAAATTTCTTTCTTCTCCTCTTCTTTCAACGTGTTAGGTAGACTACTTTCTCCTTCTAATGCCACTACACATCCCTGCTAAACCAGAAGTGCCCTCATTTTTACCTTCCACAAAGTAAAATCATTCGATCCATTGAACTTCTCAATATCGAATTTATGAGTCGACATCTTCTCAAATAACAGCAGATAAATTACTAGCAAATTTCGCAATCAGAAATTGAATTTCACAAAACTGTTCAGAACCTTGCAAACTGACCAGAACTTCACTAACAGAAATTCAACACAGCAGTCCAACAAAATTCACAGCAGTAAACCAGAAATCCAATCCAGCACAATCCAACACAATCCAGTAAATTCACACAGAAATTCAGAATTCTTTTCTGAATTAAACATAAACTCACCGGAACCGTGTCGACGAAATATTAACGATCGCAACAGAAAACTTGGTCCAAACAACAACTATGACCAAACAGCAGCTTTGACCAAACAGCGATTTTTTTGACCAAACAGCAACTTTAACCAAACAGCAGCTTTGACCAAACAACAGTTTTGACCAAACAGCAACTTGGACCAAACAGTAACTTTGACCAAATAGTACCGTTGACCGTTGACCGTGCTACAGTGCCGAGTCGCTACAGTATCCGAGTCGCTACATTGCCGTTGACCGTTGCCTGCTACAGTGCCTCGCCGTAGAAGACGATGAACAGTAGTTCCGATGAAGATTCTGGCGATGAACAGTACTCGCAACCGTAAAAACTCACCAAAACAACTGAAAAACGATCTCCAATGCACTAGAAATACAATAAACGGTCTCTTTTTCCCAAAAAAACAAGCGAATCAAGCTAGATCTGAAATTTAAAACTAGATCTGAAAATTTTCTTACCACCAAAAATTAGTCTCCGACGTTCTTTAACGCACCAAAGATGCAGAGAATGGTCTCCTATGCTCCAAATCAACCAAATCGGGGCAACATCTGAAATTTTGGAGCCGGATCTGAAAATTTTCGGACGTGCTACAGTAACCGACGAACCAAAAAATGAACCAAGCCTCTGATACCACTTGTTAGGTTACTTGAAGGTAATAAATCAAGGAGAAAGATTGAGAAGAACACACAAAGAAATTACGTGGTTCGGTCAATGCGACCTACGTCCACGGACAGAGAAAATATCTGTATTATTTTCTGACGGAGGCTATACAGAGAGAAATTACATCAACCACTTTTTACAATGAATTCCCTCACACTCATATATATAGAGACAAATGGGTCATGGGTCATGGGTCGTGGGTCGGGTTACAAACTAGGTCACCCACAAAATTCAAGTCAAATCCAACACACCTCCTTTGGGTCAACATTCATAGTAATACTTTCAATTGAATGTGTACAAGTTGTTAATTTATATATATCTGTTATTATTATATATCAGATATTTATATAAGTCAGATAGTTTTTAGTTAAAGTTTTCTTTACTATCGTCAGGAGCCGTTATCAGTTAGGCTGGCTAACTGGTTCTTTCGATTATGTTTTTTGTTCTCTTTTCTATGTAAATAAATAAGGGTCTCGTCTTGTGTTTTGTAATGAAGAATAAATTAAGTATGAAGAATAAATAATTTATTCTTCGTTACAAAAAACCACCTCAAGGATATGCCAAAGTCAAATCCAGACAAGTTTGTAAGTTAATCTGGTCCACGTATGGTTTAAAACAACTGGGAAGGCAATGGAACATTGAATTATGTTGTAAGCTTTTAGATTTTGGTTTTATTCAGTCAAAATCTGATCATTTCTTATTTATGAACAACTCTTCTGAGGCTTTTACAATTTCATTAGTCTATATAAATGACGTTCTTATTTCAAGTACTTGTGAAAAGGAAATTGTTGATGTAAAGAAATATTTAGATAAAATTTTTACTATCAAAGATTTGGGACATGTTCAATATTTCCTTGGTCTTGAAATAGCTTGAGGAATTGATGGTATGTACATTAATCAGCACAAATATGTTTTAGACATCCTTGCTGATACTGGATTATTGGGATCGAAACCACTGGCTACACCTTTACCCAACCATTGGCTACACCTTTACCCAAAGGGCACAAACTTTTCCAGGAGCAAAGTGCTCCAATGACTGATGCTAACAGATATAGACGACTTGGTGGGAGATTATTGTATTTAAATTTTACCAGACCCGATATTATCTATGTGGTCCAATAACCCAGCCAATATGTTGGAGCACCAACTTTGTCCCACTGTGATGCTGCCATATACGTGTTACGTTACCTCAAGGGATGCCTATCTAAGGGTCTTTATTTTCCTACAATAAATTCTTACAACCTGTGGCTTTTTGTGATGCATGATGGGCATCATGTCCAGATAGCAGGCGTTCTTTCACAAGATATTGCATATCGTCAGGCCCAACTCTCGTCAGTTGGCAAACTAAAAAGCACAGCACTGTTTCAAGATCCTCTGCAGAATCCAAATATCACAGTATGGCTTTGACTACCTACGAAATTCAGTGGCTTACATATCTTTTTCAAGATCTACATGTAGAGTTCCAAAAGCCAATTGATTTATGGTGTGATAATAAGGCCACTCTACATATCACGGCTAATCCTATTTTCTACGAGTGTACTAAACTTGTGGAGATTGATTGCCACATCATTCGGGATTTTGGTGATACTCCAATGAATTCCTTGGCCAAAGCAGCATCTCCTTGTAAGTCTCGGTCGAGAAATGTTTCTCCTCCAAATTGGCCACACTTTGGTACAAAGAGTTCAAGCTTCCAACCCTAATGCCCTTCAAATTCGAGTCTTTGTTGACGATTCTGGCAAAAGTTCACCATGTGCAATGTTAAGAAGCTAATAGAGCATCCACAAAGTCCTTCACTGCCGTTGCAAAGAGCACTGTGTTTGTTCTTTTTGTCCACCAAAAGCCTCAATGAAACTTGCTCCTCTGCCATGTTGTAAATCACACTGAATCAGTCTAAAGTATTAAGTTCCGTGTAATCCACTTGTATCGTTTATAGTCATAGTGATAAAAAAAAAAAAAAAGAAAGAGCGTTAAAAAATAAAGAAGATGAGACTAATTAAGAGGCCAAGTAAAAAAGAAAACGTAGAGGCAATTTTAGTGTATCAATGCATTTACTCATGCCATCATGCCATCACGATGTGTTCAATATTTATTTCCATTCATTAACCTCCCGTGTTGAGTCATCATTCCCTGAATTTTAAGCATTTAATTAAGCATCGGTGTTCCCATATTGAAACTTTTGGTTGACGAAAAGCGGAATTTGGATGGTCATTAATTAAATAATTGATCTTTCTGATCAAGAGCTCCAAGCCGTTGATGTGTAATTGTAGGTCCTCAAATTACAACTCTGATAAGGGTTTAAGACGAACATTTGCTTTCTGATAAGGGTTTATTATTATGTTATCATGAAGTTTTGAAGAACAAGTTTGATATATTTAACATGAATGAATGAAGTCTGAATGGTATATGCATTTTGGGTAATTTCATAAGGAGAAAACTTATATAAAGTTCCTTATATATTTACTATCTAATTTTTTTACTCAAAATAGATAGTGTGTAAAAAGTATCTTAAAAAATGAGAAAAAATATAGAGTTTTTTTTAAAAGATTATATATTTGTCATATTTTGATTAAAAAATTATACAATTGTCATACTTTAATTGAAGAATCTTATAGCAAAAATGTAAGTTATTGCATATAAGTTTATTCCATTTCATAAAATCAAACAAGCTAAATAAGCTTTGTATAACAACTTTTTTTTTTCATACTCTATTTTCAAAAGTTCATATCCTATTCTTTAGTTTCTGATGTCCGTTGATTGAAGTATATCTTCCTGTTCTTTGATTTGTAATTTGTTACTGTGGTATTGCAGACACTGTATTTTGTCAAAGCTATTTTATAAATTTTTAAGAATTAGCAAAAAATAATCAGGAGATCACTTTTGACATTTCTAAAGTTTTGTGGTTAAAAATAGAATTTGAAAATTTTGAATTATTTTTTAAAACTAAAAAATTGTGTGATTCACCAGAAATTTTGGATAATTTGTTTTTATCCTATAATGCAGTTAGACTTGTTTGGTTTGGCTCAAAGTTTTCACTGAGAAAACATACAAAAGCATAGTAAGTTTTGTATCAATTGTTTTTTTTTTTTAAAAAGTGATTCATCAATACAAGAAAACAATATTTTAGCGACAGTTATTTAACGACAATTAATAACAACTGTCGCTAAAATAAATTTAACGAAAGTTTTACAGTTGTAATTAATATTGAAAAGTTAACAATGATTATTTTAAAAATCGTCTTAAAGTTGAGAAGTTAACAACAATTATTTTAAACCGTTGTTAACTTCTAAGAAATACGACGGTTTTATTATATAATAACAATTAACGGTCAATTGGTGCTAAGATTTTTAATATCATTTAATATAATAATTATTTAAAATTATTTTACAGTAAATAGTCATACAAAATAACTATGTTAAACCAGAATATTATGAAGAATAAGAAGAATAGGAAGAAAGAAACTAGGTTAAATTAATTAGTTGGTCATTTATAGTCTACTTCATTTTTAACCAGGCCGCCATAATTTTAATTTTTGTAATCGGATAAATTTTAACTAGCTCTGAGTGAAGCCATTTGTGAAACCTTAGAGGAAACAAAATAAAATAAATAAGAATATAGTTCGTTTAAGAAAAGAAAAAGTGACAGTGAGTTAAAAAAACCCACTATATTTCTTATTAAAATAGATAATGAATTCTTAATTGTCAATTGATGTCATATTTTCTTAAAAGTATATTTAAGAAAAAGAAAAAAATATAATTTAAATTTATGTTAAAATTTTAATTTTCAGATTATTATAAGATTATATATATTATAAATTTGTAATAATGAAAAAAATTGACAATTACTAGAATAAATGATAAAGCACTTTAAGGAAAGAGCCGGTTCGAAACCAAGGGAAAATATTTTTGCAAAACATTTCTCACACTCGCGGTCTTTACCAACCAGCTGGTCAGCTAGCCGTTTAATTATAATGTGAAATTTAGTGACAATTCTTGTGAATTATCCTAAAGTAGCAACAGCAAAAACCGTCACAAAATGATGGAATTTTTTCGTCAATTCATGAGATTAATAGGACGGTTGCAACCATTGCTAAATTTGCTTGAGCGATGGTTGTTCACACGATCGTCAAAAACTGTCGTTAAGACATTTACAATGATGCATTCGACAACGAGTTTCGTACCTGCCATTAAGGGCAATAGCTACAGTTGGCAACCGTTGCTAAGTGGAAAATAAAACCCCCCCTTTTGCCCTTTTTTTTTTTTTTTTTTTCTTTTGGCAGTGCATCAATGTTCAGTCTTTTTATATTGATGCATTGTTCATGGAAATGAGGTTTCTTTTTATCAAATACAAGAAAACCCCCGACAAATTCTTAATCACTAAGTTTGAAATTGGCTGTCAATTTCCATGGATGGTATTGGACAACTAAATATGCCCTATATCCTTAGGTGTTGTTAATAAGTCTCATACCGGTAGCTTAATAGAGAGAATCTAATTGCTTATAAAGTGTGATAAAGACAAATTATATTACCTTAAATATTTTGAATATAAGACTAGCTATCACACTTAGTCAAGCTCATCAAATTTTCAATATTAGGTAACTAGGTAACATAAATTAATCACGAATACCGCCAGTTCATAAATAGCTTGAATTTATATTGTAGTATACGCTTGATGTACGTAGATTTGGTTGTACATCGACTTTCTTTTCCAGAATAAATTCTCTTTAATTTATTTTTTGTCATTAAAATTAAATTATTGTACAACATTTGTTGCTTCGAATAAGAAAATTATTTATTAATTATGTTAGTTATATTAAGAATAAAATCACTGTTGCATATGAAATACTAACATCAATTTAATTACTTTCACATTTATGTTCAAAATAAAATTATTCTCACCTTGTGTACGACATTAATTGATTTGCAAAAGAATAATAAGAGTCAAATCTCAATGGTTTCAAAATTATTGAAATTTGACAATTAAATTAAGGGTTATTCAGTTCAACCTGTATTATTTGTGAGTTATACTAGCCAGGTTGACATTATGTCAACTCAATCTATTCTTTTGATAGGTTAAATGAGTCCAATCAGTGTTTTGATATGGGATTTCTGCAAATCATATATCAATTTAATCAAATTTCAAAGAGGTTATTGTAATTGATCATTCATTTTATAAAAAACTAATTAATATGTTATATTTATTTTGACAAAGATGCCATTGAAAATAATGATTGAAAGACTGGATTGCATTGGCTAGTTCAACTAATCTAATCGGGATTTGTCGTCTAGTTCAGTTTAATTGACCCCTAAATTTAGCATGTTGAAAAATTGGTAGAAAACAGACTAACTCGTTGTAAACCTGTCGAGTTGACAGATTATACGTCTTGAAGACGAACATGATGTGCAAAGAAGAAGAAAAAGAAGAAAGGAGTTGCCGCAAAGAAGAAGAGAACACGGAGGTTCTGCTTCTGTTTGCGCCTTGCAATATTGGAGATGAAGAAGATTGAAGATGAAGATGCGAAGAGGCAGCGATAGATATTGGTGAAGAAGATTGATGGTGAAGAAGATTGAAGATGAAGAAGAGAAGAGGCATTAGAGTAGGATTAATATGTCCATAGTGTTAAAAAAGGTACATTCAAAAGTGAAAAAATGTTAATGCGTTGATTGTAGTAATGGAAAAAGAATAGTTGTAATCTTATAAATTGTAATTTTGTATACAAAAAATAATTGTTTATATTTGAAAAATAGTATTTCAATTTGTTAATATAAATTAATAATTACATATATATATATATATATATTTAATTACTAACCACGTATGAACCAATAAACCTTGAACCCTTCAACTATTTAGTGCTTGTTTGAAAAATAGTAAGAGAGAGATAGAATTTATTTTATTTGAATATTTTTTGTTTTTATTTTTACTGAAAATAGAAAATAAATTTGAAAATGTGTTTGGTTGAGTTTAATGAAAATATTTTTTTGAAAATATTTCTTAAAATATAATCAAATTTAAAAACACCAAAAATATTTTCAGTATTTTAGAAAATGTGTTAAAAAAATAAAAACTAAAAATAAAAATAAAAAATATTTTTATAAATCAAATAGTGTGTTAAATTTTGGACAAATTAATATTTAAGTAGAATAAATTTTATAAAACTTTGATTTTAAACTTTAAGCTAAATATCATACATGCTGCAAAACTTTGATTTTGAATTTTCTTACTACTTTTCAAATATGCACACAATGAGTCTTGACTTTTTAAATATTGATTGAAAATATCAAAGGGGGAAAAACTAAACACGTCATCATGACCACCTGCACTTGACGCCTCGTCACAAGCTATCCACTGTGATTAAGTGCTCCTAATTATTTAGACTCTTTACTGGTTGCATTAGCTGCAAATAACTGTGACGAGTGAATCTGCACTCTTTTTCTGGGAAGTGAGAGTGGAACGATGTATTCATTGGATGAATGAAAGCATGAATATTCTCTTGTTGACACTTTTCATTGACGAAGATATACACAAAACGTCAAAACCGTTTATCTGTAGATCGTGAAATCTCTGGAGAAGCATCCTGTTCTTGAGACGGGAGGCGAACTTCGACCTATGCCGACCAGCCAAGTCAGCACCGTACATCTCCACCGCCTCCTTCAGGACGTCGTTGTCGCGGGGGAGAACCGCCTTGTTGAGAGCGCAAGCCATCTCCACATACATTTCATAACATTTCCCCTGCATCTCCTCGCGGCTGATCAACTCATACGAAGAACTAGGCTGAAACAAGCCTTTCGCCTTGGCCACGGAATCTTCCAGATCGGCGATCTTGCTGCGGCGAAGAGCCTTGATGTGCGCCCTGTAGTCACTGTACTGGATAAAGAGCATAATAGCTAGAGCTACATCCTCATCGGATTCGTCACAGCGCTTCAACTTCCTCTGCAGCTTCAGCCTCTGTAGCTCACTCTGTAGCGCCTTCTGGCCGTCGGAGGACTTTAGGAACTGACAGAAAGAGACAAAAGGACCGGGATAGCACTGAGAGACGTCGGGAAAGAAGCCGTGCTTGATGCCGATCTGGAAGATGGCCAATTGCTGATCGGAATCGTACGGCGTCAAACAGCGGGCTATCTTGCAGAACTGGGAGACAAAGAGAAAGCAGTGGGTGAAGTCGACATCGAATGTGAAGGAGGAGGCGGGAAAATCATGGAGCTTGATCTTCCCTATGAGTTCGTCGATCTGCTGCTGAAGCTTCTCTTCTTTTAGAGCCGTGGCCAGTAACTGAAAAGACGCGAGAAAACCAAAATGCGCAATGGAGCGGGAAAACGACTTTTTGACTGTCTGATACCTCTTTTAATTTTAAATTCTCCATGTACCTCTCTCTCTTTTTTTTTTTAATGTATATCATTTTTACTGTATAATAAATTTCACAACTTTTTTTTTAATTACATTTTAATAAGCTTGAATGTTCAAATCTGAAAAACAAATTGTTTCTTTTCAATGACCTTTGTAATGAGTTTTTTTATTCAGCGTCACATTAAATTAATAAAAAAATAGTAAAAAAAACCGATATGTAGAATGAACGCTGAATAATTATATTTTTCAATGAGTTTTTTTTATTCAGCGTTTCGGATGTCAATTAAATTACTTGCACATTAAATTAATAAAAAAACAAATATATAGAATGACCCAAAACGTGCCACGTAAGGAAGCATTTAATTTGACACACTAGGAATTTTTGATCTTCATATACTAAATTTTAAAATAAATTCTTTAATTACACCAAATTCAAATTAAATTATGGATGTAGGCCAATTTTACTGTAACAAATAAAAACGCACTTAAAAAGTATAAATTACTGTACATAAAACGCACCTCCAAAGTGCAAGCTAGCACAAAACGATTAGAATGCACTTCAAAAATACGTATTCACTGAAGTACGCATTGATTGTCAACCGTTACTTTGTTTTCGTTTAAAAAACATATATAAATTCACATTGGCAATCAGTTCTCCATTCATTCTTGAGGGAGCTATTTTTTTTGTATAGATGAAGAAAAAAAGGTAAATATTAATATTATAATAATTTATAATTTTGTATTGTCTTAATTTGATAATTTTATTATCATTTAGCTTTTTCAAATGTTTTTGTTGTTAGTTTTATGATTTTTATGTTTCGTACTTGTAAAATTAATTTATGAATTTTATTTTTAGTACATGTTTGATATGTCATGACTTTTTATAATTTCTTTAATTTTATGAATTTTTAAATTAATATATGTTATGTATTTTTCTTATGACTTTTTTTTTATTTGTATCCTTAATTTTATAATTAATTTATGAATTTATTATCTTTTAAGTTTTATACTTTTTATTCTTCATTTACGTAATTGTTAGTTGTCAATTGTATTGTAGTCCTTAGTTTTATAATTATGATTATTTGTTTTATATTTTTATAATGAATGTAATTTATTTATTTTTATTTTGCTTAATAGATTTAGTTATTTATAAATTGTATTATATTATCGTCTATTGTTAAGACTTTTTATTTTTTAATTTTAAATTTTGTTATGAATTTTTTTCTTAGTTTTATAATTAATTTATGATGATTTATTTTTCTTAGTTTTATATTTTTATAATGATGTAATTTATGAACATTTTATTCTGCTTAATAGATTTCTTTAGTTGTAAATTGTATTATATTGTTGTAAATTGTATTATATTGTGGTCTATTCTTAAGACTTTTTTTATTTTTCAATTTTTTTTATGAATTTTGTCCTTTTTTTATAATTAATTTATGATTTTTTATTTTTCTTATATTGTTTTTTCTTGATTTTTTTTGAACTTTGTTTCATATGTTCGTGAATTTTTTTCCTTAGTTTTTATAATTAATTTCTGATTTTTTATTTTTCTTATATTTTTTTTCTGAATTTTTTTAATTTTGTTTCATATTTTCTTGAATTTTTTCCTTAGTTTTATTATTTATTTATATTTTTTTAATTTTTGTTATTTTTTTTATAATAATAAGAACTGATTAATTTTTATTCTTCTTAAAATGAGTCGAAGTGGGGCATTTCTAGTACGTATTTACTTGAATTGGACTATATTGAGTTGTGGTTCTAATGGTGTATCATTTGAAGTCGATAATACTGTGGCCGTGAAAATTCAGCGCAATATTTCTTTTACATGTTTTGAGACAAACAATCCATCGTAAGTTAAGGCTAAGAGAACATGAGAAGATATCTCACTTACTATATAGATATCCTATACAAATGACATCACTTATTGTCGGGAAGCTCCAACTAAACGATGATGATGATGTAGAAGTAATGATTGATTGTCACCTACAATTGGGGGGGGGGGATGTTGACAAGTATAGAGGTCTATGCAGACATTGAGGTGACTGAAATTCAATCAAATCCTAACATTCCCGGCTTGAATGAGCATGCCACGTGGGATGAGGAAAGCAGAACATCAACATAGTTTCATGTGTCACCGAGTGCACAAATTCAGCTCATAGAGGATGATGATATAGACATTTCGCCACCTGACCCACCTTATGATATTCTGGATGACGTAAATGTCGATGACACAGAAGACGTTGAGGAGGACGATGTTGCCGAATTAGAGCTTGAAGAGTTTGGAGGAAGTATATAAGAATTAATGGGTGGAGATGGCGAGGTTGAGCTAGTTGAGCCTATTGCATTCTATGCACCACCTAATTATATGACACAAGCAAATATAGCCCCAACAGATGAGCCAGAAATTCCAGACGTCCTTGACGCCTATACATGGGATAATGATTCAGACCTTGCTGTTGGTTTATTATTTCCTGACAAAGATGCACTCACAGGAGCACTGAAATCATACTCAATCAAGAGGCACAATAGCTTCAAGGTGGAGAAGTCGTGTAAGAAATATTTGCAGGTAAAATGCATGAAATTTGGGAATGGTTGTAACTGGCGAGTGAGGACTTGTTTGAAGAAGAATTACGGCATGTGAATGATCACAAAGTATAGCGGAGATCATACATGTGTTTCATCATCTATTTCCCAATACCATAGGTAGTTGGACTCTGATTTGATCGCAACAGCAATTATGGCACAAGTGGCTCAATCTCCAGATATGCCTATCTCTCAAGTGAAAGAGTGTATTAAAGAGCAGTTTGCATATACGGTATCCTATAAGAAGGTATGGATGGCAAAGCAAAAAGCCATAGCCAAGAACTATGGTGTTTGGGAGGCCTCATAATTGCAATTGGGTAGTTGGTTTGTGGTAGTGCGACAATTTCTTCCTGACACCGTGGTTGATTATAACTGGGACTACGATCAACAAAATGATAGGAGAATACTTCATCGTGTTTTTTGGTTGTACAAACCATGCATCGATACATTCGATCACCTAAAACCTATGATTTAAGCTGACGGAACTTTCCTTTATGGAAAATACAAAGGGACATTGTTGATTGCATGTGGCCAAGATGAGAATAGTCATGTTCTACCGCTTGCCTTTGCAATTGTGGCAGGTGAAACTCTTGAGGTATGATCTTTCTTCCTATATAGGGTACATCAATATGTTGCGAAGAACAAGTCTGTTTGCTTGATTACAGACAAACATGCATCAGGGAAGCCGTGGATAAAGCAGAGAACAGGTGGCAAGCACCGCTAGGATACCATATTCATTGCATCCGACATTTGGCAAGCAATCTAAACACAAAATTTAAAAACAAGCGGTTAAAGCAACTTTTTGTAAACATAGGTATTTTGATGACCCTATGATTTTGTTATCTATGTTGTTACATTTGACATTAATATCTTTTACTTACAATGTTATTACCTATACAAGATACTCATATAAATGACCCATAGTTGAGAGAAAGATGATGGAGCTTCGAACACTTGATGTCCGAGCTTATAATTGGGTATTGGAACATACAGGTGATAGGTCTTTATGGTGTCGAGTGTATGACGATGGAAGATGTTGGGGTCACATGATGACTAACCTAGTGGAATGTATGAATGGCGTGCTTAAGGGAGTGAGGAGTCTGCCCATGACAGCATTGGCTTAATCTATATACTATAAATTAACGAAATACTTCGTAGATAGGGCGGAAGAGGCATATTCCCAGATTCAAGCTGAACAAAAGTTTTGTTACATGCGAGATTAATTGAAAGAACACGAGTCGAAGGCAACTGTTTGTGTCGTGACAACCTTCAACCTTGCCCAGCTTTGGTTTGAGGTTCAAGAACCTTATGACAGATGACGAAGGCAATTTGCACGTCTTTGCAAAGTTTTGCTAGAAAATAGATATTGCGACTATGGAGAGTTTCAGGTACTTCGATTTCTTTGCGCACATGCCGTTGCAGCCTGCTTAAGTGTCCACCTGATTGCACAAATTTCATCGACGAAATGTATAGCTAGAGACGATATCAGCTGCATATCGGTGTCCCTTTCACCCAGTTGGTGGGGAGCAATATTGGCCACAGATTCCATGACCAACATTTATACCTGACCCCAAAGATATCCGAAAAATAGAAAGACTAAAGTCAAAACATTTCAAGAATGAGATGGATTGGAAAGAATTAGGTGAGCCAGCTAGGTGTGCAGTCTGTCGAGAAGCAAGGCATTATCGCAATACTTGTCCAAACCGGCACCGTTTTGAGCAATCAGTGATATTTTGTGTATTACAGGTTAATTGTATCTTATAAATGAGTGAGTATTTTTATTTCAACATATTTACTCCGTTAAATTATATTTAAATTATTCATAAATAACGTTATAAATTCTTAAATTATATTTAAAATATTTATAATAATGTTACAATAACGTTAAATTATAAATAACATTTTAAATTATTAAAATATATTTAAATTATTTATAATAACGTTACAATAAAGTTAAACTATAAATAACGTTATAACTTCTTAAATTATATTTAAATTATTTATAATAACGTTACAATAAGGTTTCATTATTAATAACTTTACAAATTATTTATAATATTTAAAAGGTATCGATTGCGAATTCGTGATTATTTCTTGTTTCAATTAATTTAAGTTATGGTAAATAACTAGATTGAAATCAAACAAAATAACTAGAAAATAAGCTTACATTCTGTATATGTTAAATAAAAAAATGAAAGAAAATAAAGTAATAACAAACTACAAGTAGTGGCTCCCAGTACCACATCGAGTGGGCCTCTTATCTCTTTGTGGTCAATCACGCTCAGGAGGAGGATCATCGCCCTGGTCCTCCTGTTGTTTTTCACCTTGGTTGCCCTCCTCATCCGATTCCTGACGATGAGTGTAGCCTACTTGAATCTGAGATGAAGAAGGTGACTGGAACTGTGAAAATCTAGACGACCATAAACTCGGCCATAGGCCAAACCTAAGATCCACAGACAGGGCTTGTGTCTGTTGTGGCGTCATCACACTCTGTACAAACCAATTATAAATGGATCCCTCATGTAAAGGTGGCATGCTGTAAGTAGAGGATCCCTCACCAGTAGGGATAGTTGGCATTGGTGGCATAGTAAAAGTAGACGGTCCCTCACCGATAGACATAGTCAGCATAGGTGGCATGGTGAACGTAGAGGGTCCCTCATCGATGGGGACACAAGGGCTTGAAGCAATTGGAGGGGGTGCGCTGGCCTTTTCTCCAGATGGTCATCGTCACACTGATCTTCGGGTTCGTGTATAGCCTTTGGGTCGTCGACGGTCTCGTCTAGTCTCTCCTCCAGGCACCTTTACGAATGATATCTGAGGTGCTATATGTACAGGAGGATCAGGCTGCAACAAATGGCCATCACCCAACACCCGCAACATATCCGCGCTGAAGCTCCCAATGTCTCCCAACAGGGTTGACTGAAGGGTCTGACTAGACTGCAGTGTCGCAAGGTAGATTGATTGGTACCCAAGCGACTGTAGCATAAATGTAATTCATAGTAATCAGAACACAACACCATGCAGAAAAATAGAAAGTTTAATTATGTGCAATAAATAACTAGACTTACAGTCGCCACACTTGCAGCTGCATTGCGTGACATCCACTGCCATGTGATGCGCCAATACCATGTCATGTATTCTGAATTCCTATGCAACGGTGCTTGGAACAATTGTGATATGACCACCCTCTGTCTCCATGCTTGCCACCGGACGATGTATTCATGTTGTTCAGTTGGCCAACTGAAGTCCATCTTCCCCGTCAACTGATGTGTGTGATGCCAGTCATTGTTCGCAGGAGTTGATGGGATTGGTTGATCTTGACCAAACTGTCGGAGACATCTATCGAACTGGTGCCACTCAATGATGTAGAAGCATATCAAGGGAACAACTGCCTGTCAAATGTCTGACCCATTGTAGCAGTAATCTGGTATCGGGTTCTGATACACTTCCTGTGCATATGGTTGCCCCACAAATTGAAACAAATATTTGTAGTTAAACGATGAAGTGACAATGAAAAAAAACAAAATAGAACTCACTGTTACAAGTTTAAAACTCACATCGCTTTCCTTTAAGCAGTCAAACGTCTCGCGATATTGTATCAGCAAATGCAGCGGGTGGTCACTTAGTCCTTTGAAATCGTTCCACCTACATAAACGTTGAAACGTAACATGTTAAATTAAATTAAACAATAGTTGACAAAATAAAAAACATCAACATAAATATGCACCTGAAACTCAAAGGTGAATGACCGAGGTAATGAGCCTCTTTGTCGTCTGGGACTAATTGTTGCACATGTCGATCGCAAATCCAGGGCTGGATCAATGGGAGTCGATCATATGCCCAACCATGGAGAAGGTGCACACAGCTTGCAAACTCCTTCTTGTCTGCGTCAGTGGCTCCACATAACTCCCGATAAAGGTGTACTAGCACAGCAGAGCCCTAACTATACTGACCAGCCAACTGGAGGTCCCGAAGCAGAGGAGGGTACATCAGATGCACAAACATACTGGACTTATCACTCATCAGCATTCCCCCAATTAATTTTAGAATATACGCCTGAGCATGCTGCTGTAATTGCTCCTCTGTGGTATTCGGGGGTATCTCACTAAATAGGTTACCTAACCAAGGCAACGATATGCTCCCTCCTCTAATAGCTTCTGCAGGAGGACTGACGCCAAGCAGCTCCTAAAATTGATCAGCCCAAATGTAATTGGTTCATCCAACCACGAGCAAACCGTCTATTGGAAGGCCTATCTGGATGGCCACATCTTCCAAGGTAATAGTACACTCACCAACTGGCAAGTGAAACGTATGTGTCTTGGGCCTCAATCGCTCCACAAGAGTAGAAATCAGAAAATCATTTCCCTATAGTTTTATTCAAACCACTAAACCCTTTGAATTAATACATGTGGATATATGGGGACCCTATAATACTCCCACTTTGTCTAAAGCAAACTATTTTTTGACACTTGTTGATGACTATACCAAGGCAACTTGACCTATCTCATGACATACAAAAATCAAACTGTTTCTATGCTCACAAAGTTCTTTCACATAACCCAAAATCAATTCCACACTACTGGTAAAGCAATAAGGATAGATAATGGACTGGAGTTCTTGAGTAACTCTTGATAATCCTTGTTGAATAGCCTTGGTATTTCCCACCAAAGAACCTGCCTTTACACCCCACAACAGAAAGGGGTAGCTGAACGGAAACATAGACATTTATTACAACTTACAAGAGCCATGTTGTTTCAATTTGGAATGCCAAAAATCTTTTGGGGGAAGGCTTTGTTACATGCTACCTTCATACTAAATAAACTTCTACAAAAATATTGTCCTGAAACTCCCGACATGAATTGCTTTTTAGTAAGATGCTAGAATACACATCTTTGAAAACCTTTGGATGTTTGCTTTGCTACTAACAACCAACCTCATAAGGATAAACTTGATCCTGGAGCTCAATCATGTATTTTTCTTGGTTATCAAATTAGGTGTAATGGGTTTAAAGTGTATGATATTACAAATGACAGGATTATTTTATCCAAAGATGTGATATTTCATGAATTAAAATTCCTTTTTCTTGATCCTAAATTCAATAGCTTGGTCAATAGCAATTCTCTGATTCTCCTTCACTGCCCATTATTTCTAATTTTCAAGATATTGCTATTATTGTCCCTCTTTTTGCAAACTACTCCATTGTTGATCAATCCTTTACAGACCACACTATTACTCCCCCCTTGCAAGCAGAAGCATATTCTCCTCCTTTGGCTACTGTAGCTCCTGACCCACAACCTAGACACAGTGACAGACATAGAAATCCACCATCTTGGCTCTCTAATTTTGTTGCTAGTCAAGTGGTAACACAAGATTCTTCCATGCTTCCTCTTTCCAAATTTTCTGATTCACACACTGACTTCCTTGCAAAGGTGTTCACTACAAAAAAAAGGGAATATAGCGTCGGTTTTTTAACGTCGGTTTCAAAAACCGACGTTAGATGCCGCAATTAGCGTCGGTTTCTATAGCGTCAGTTACAACCGACGTTAAATTCTGAATTTAGCGTCGGTTTTTATAACGTCGGTTTTTATAACGTCGGTTAAAACCGACGTTAGATTTTGTATTTAGCGTCGGTTTCTATAACGTCGGTTAAAACCGATGTTAGATGTCGCATATAGCGTCGGTTTCTATAGCGTCAGTTAAAACCGACGCTAAATGCCTTATTTTAAGAAAAAAAAAATAGGAGAATTTCTTCCGCAAAACATGTCATTCACATATTTTTTTCGTATTTTAGTTTCACTCTTCTTCTCTATTTCAGTTCCCCTCCAATATTTTCTCCCACACCCACCTCTTGACCATAATCCTTCCAATAATTTCATTTTTAACCATAATCCTTACATTCTCATCGTGAGTGTGAGAATGTTGGAGAGAGTAACAACTGTGTTGGGTTAGAGAGAGAGAGAGAGAGAGAGAGAGAGAGAGAGAGAGGGAGAGAGAGAGAGAGAGGGATGCCATAAACAATGCATCAACGTGAGATAGTCTTTCTCACACTTCATGAATTTTCGAACCATTTCTTCCTCATCATGATTTCTTGGTCTCAAATTCAGTAACATCTCCACCTCAATGTAGTGTATACATATATATATATATATATATATATATGTATATTTAGTGGCAGTTTTTGTAAAAATCTCCCACCAACTTCATCTCAGCTCCTGTCTCAAGTCCAGCCCTGGTGAGTTATCCTTCCAAGCTCGATTGCTCTTCCCCTTCTTTGTGTGATATGAACACTTATGTACACTTGCACACTTAACCTTCAGCCATAGCTTCACACACACATAAGCACCACTACCCACTTTCAGTGAAGACTTCTGAATACTTACAATTTTTTTAATCAAAATGAAGTCTAATCATTTAAATACACAATTTTTCACAGGTTAGAATACCCACAACTTCTTTGAATTTGAAAGGTTATGCAATTTATTTTATTAATGTTAAAAATCGATTATATCTTATAAATGTTTGTAACATGATCTTGTTCTATTTTGTATAACAATATGAAGATTTTATTTTATTGTAATATTATAAAGAATGAAAATAGAGTATTTTATTAAAATATTTGAACTTTAAAAAAAATCTAATGTTTTTAAAGAAAATAATTTGAAATTTTTTTTACTATTTTTTTTATTTTATACAGTAGATCATTACAAAAAAAAGTGAAAAAAAAAAGAAAAATATTGTTTAATTTACTGTAAAAAAAGAAAATTATGCCTATTAAAAATTAAGTTTAATTTTAATAGTATAAATATAACGAAGATCCAGTAGCTAGTTAGATACTAAATGGTTATAATTTGTTATTAGGTTAAAAGGTCCTTTATTATCTTGGGGTGATAAGAAGTACCGAATTTTCTTATTAAATAAAAAAAATTTTAACAGTTAAATAGGTATATGACTAAAAAATAACTAAGTAAAAAAAAAAGGAAATAGTTCCATTTTTCAAATAGAGCTAATAACGGCTGGTATATATCCATTAATTTATTGATAATAAAATCTAGATTGCAAGCCTTCCAATTCACCAATTTCC
The DNA here is from genome assembly GCA_037074585.1 of Biancaea sappan. Lineage (NCBI taxonomy): Eukaryota > Viridiplantae > Streptophyta > Magnoliopsida > Fabales > Fabaceae > Biancaea > Biancaea sappan. The sequence continues at coordinate 7,219,031 of CM073495.1, forward strand.
AATTTCCCCCCATTTTACTCATTTCCAATTTCACCAATTTTAAGCGCTCCTTATTTTTTTCATTTCCCTCATCCTTGTTTTTGTGACTCCCTCCTTTTTCTTTCTCCTGCTAGAGCTCAAATCATTTTTAGAAAGCGCACAGCCCTAAATTCCCACAACTTTTCCTCTGAAATCCTTCCAAATCTCAGCACAAACAATGGAAGATGAGGAACAACGTGAAGGATGATATATTTGTAGCTTCTCTTCTCTCCTGTGCGTTTTTTCTCCTCCTCGGCACTCTCTCTGTCTTCTTGCAAATCGCAGCACATCGTATTGGAAAATGAGGAAGAGTGTCAAAGACAGCTTCTCTTCAAGAAACTCCTCCATATTCACAATCACATACTCTCTCTGTATTGGGTATTTTCTATCTTTGACACTTTCTTCTCTCCATTTTCGCACACCTATACACGGCAAATTTTCTCTTCTCTCCATAATCCTTTTTCTTTTAATTTTAGGTTAAAGGTTGAAGAGAATGATTATTAAAAAGTGGAGGATTAACCTTCAATTTGATTCCACGTATTCACTCTCTCTTTCTTCTTTGAGATTTCAGGTATGTATTTTTTCTCTCGTTCATTACAAATGATTTTCTCTTGCATTTTTTTGAGTTTGGAATTTTGTGCCAATTTAAATGTAACCTGAGGTGATGTCTCAGTTGGAATAGAAGCAGTTAGAGACAGAAAGTATATGCTATTTACATCATATATCAGGTAACAAAAATTAGTAAATATGATTATATATCCTAGTTTCTTTGTTCTGTAGTCAATTAAAGCCATGTGGCACTACTAGCTGGAATGAACAAATGTGCTTATATGATTATATATCCTAGTTTCTGTGTTCTTTGCTTGTACCAATTTGATCTACTTCTCTGTGCATAAACTTTGGCAAATGCTCTGCTGCTTAAGCTCACCTTTTGAGCTTTGCATGGTTATTAAACTAATTAGCTACTTTTCATGAACCCTATAAAAGCTTTGAACTATTGCATCAATGAGCTTCCTAGATTTGGCATCAAATTGTAGCTGTTAGCATCAGTATAATCTGAATGTGTGGATGTTTTGGTAAAAATCAATGACTCGCAATTTATTGCATATCTTCTGTTCTGTGCTTTGGATTCTACTGGAATATCATGCAACAATTTTTTCCTTTGCTGAAGTCTTTTTTGTTTCCTGCTTGTGTGCTTTCTTTTTTCAGGTATTAGTGTTAAGAAAACCTTGGTCTTGTTATTTGATTGTATTGATGTTATCTGATTATGCATATTAATTTCAATTACTACACTGAAATTGGCATAGTTTTTTTTTTCCTTAATAATATTCTAAAGATAATCAATATTATTTAATTATTTTTTCAAAATTCTAGTGTTCATTCTATTGCAAAATGGTCCTTCCCTTCTTCTTTCCCAAATTGCTTCAGGCCTTCTCTGGACCACTTGATAGATATTGGTGGTCCTTTGGTTGATAATGAAGGTACAAGCAAACAAACAAATTGATGGCAGGTAATCCATTCTTTATGATTGCTTTTCATTGTTGGCCCTGCTATCTAACTGCTTTCATTTATATATTAGTAATCTTTCATTTTAATGACAATTTGCTATTTCATTATATATTAGTCAAATGAAGTTCAATTGTGTAAATCATTAGCCATTCCTCTGTAACAGATTTAATTAGTTGCTAATTCAAATTAACTTGGTCAGTGGGTGATACTTAACAGCTATTAAGAAGAACAAAATAGATGATTTAAAGGTCTTCTTGCTTTTATTTACAAGCCCTCTGTTTTTCAGCCCTTCTTTCTTTTACTTTACATTACCATTAGCCATTTGGACCATTTAATAATACATATAAATATATATATATATTATTACAAGGAGGCCTGAACCGTAGCCCATGATAGAATTTATTTGAGGGAAATTATTAAAGTGCAATGATATGATGATGGGAATGATGAAAGTGAAGAGTATGACAGTGGACGAAATTATAAAGGGAGAGATAGGCTATGTGAAGTTGGTGAGCAGGGCAATGCTTTTGATTATTCTATTGCTTGTATTGCTTTTCATTCCTTCAAGTTGCATTATTTTTGTAAAATAAAAATAAACATTAGCTAAAGGTAATGTCTTTTGGCTACAGTTGATGGAACTTAAAGAAGTAGAGGAGAAATCTTTGAAGGAATGTCTGGAGAGGCATATTGCTGACTTACAAGAGCTGAAGGTAATAAAAATAACTACATTATCTTTTCAAGTTTTTAACAATAAAAAGTCTCATACAATCATATATTTTTACAAGAAGCTTAATACCATGACAGCTTTTGATGTTACTGGTTTTATGTGTCTTTGAATGACCAAATCCACTCCTAAAATCATGAAACTTTGTGGAAAGGTTCTTTATATTGTAATAAATTGATCTGGAAAGTTTTAAGCAAGATAATGCTGGTTTTCTTGGTGAAATAAGCATGAGAGCATCACTTGCCCAGTACAGAGGAATATCTGAACAGTTTAGGAATTTGGTTTGGTTATGGTAGTTAAAAGTCTCTTTTTGAGCTGAAATTTTTATGCCATTTAGCCAAGACATAATGCTAATGATCTCCAAAGTTTCATTGCATTTATATATGTCTAAGATGGTCTGTTGCACATAAGAACAGAACTAATGGCAGAATTGGGAAATTCTGATATAGGAGTACTAAAGTGATCATTTGAAGAGCCAAATCTTGGATTTTTGGGCTGATATTTTTATTCTAGTATGCCAATACATAAATAAGGACGTATACAAAATTTCATGAATTATGGAGTTCTGAATCAATACCAGAATTTTTGTTAAGTCATGGCTAAAATCAACCTTAAAACAGAATTTAGGTGCATGCTTAGTTCCTTGAGTTTGGGCACTTAATTTAGGTGCATAGCTGAAAATGCTAGATTTCTTAAGCGTCAAAGAATTAAGCCTAGTAAGCCCATTTTGTAATTTAATCCATACTCTTTAGGTGAATAATTTGTTAATATGATATCAAAGTGTCATTGGTTAAGTGATCAAGAACTAATTTACGAGTTAACCCCTTAGTGTCATGTCATTGGACCCTTGTGCAATGATAATTAATTGGTCAGTGCAATAAGAAATGATATTATTTTTATTGATATCTATTTCTATTTCTTTGGACTCATTTTTTGTTGGTTATTGATATCTATTTTTATTTCTATTTATTTCTAATTTTAACTTTATTTATCTTAAACAAATATTATTTATCTTAAACAATTTTAACTTTATATAATTTTAGATTTATTAATTCATTATTTTCATTTACTATGGACTCTAATAATAAATATTATGTTTACAGGCACGTGAAGCAAACAATGCATGAGCTTCACCTCAATAATGTCGACGTTCTTCTGGAGCTAGTCACAACCCATGACTATGACTAGTTGTAATATTTATTTTGTTAGGATATGTGAAACTTGTTCTTTTAGAATGTATTAACTTGTAACTTTGAATTTGATGTAAAACTTATGTTTAAAAATATATGTTTTTATTCAAATATATTTTCTTTTATAGTTTGGCTATTATTATTCGTTAAATTTTGACCAGATAATGTTGGTTTTGGAAATTAATGGTAATTTCAATTTAATTAAACTAAAAAAAAATTGCCCAGAATTATTTCACATCGGATAAAATTGATTTTAAATCAAACATTTAGCGGCGGTCGACACCGATGCTAAATGATAATAACAAAAAAAAATTCAAAAGTCATTTAACGTCGGTCAAAACCGACGTTAAATCACTCACATATCGTCGGTCACAACTGACGTTAAATGACCAAATAATCATCAATATATCATCTAACGTCAGTCATAACAGACGTTAACTGTCAGAATTTAATGTCGGTCAAAACCGACGTTAAATCACAAATTTAACGTCGGTCAAAACCGACGTTAAATCACAAATTTAACGTCGGTCAAAACCGACGTTAAATCACAACTTTAACGTCGGTTATGACCGACGCTAAATTTCAGAATTTAACGTCGGTTTTGTCAAAACCGACGTTAAAATCATCTAACATCGGTTATTCCCACGGATGTCAAAACCGACGTTAAACAACCTCGCAACGGAGCAAATAACGTCGGTTTTGTAAACCGACGTTAAGTCGTTTAGCGTCGGTCAAAACCGACGCTAAAGGTTGATTTTGACCGACGCTAAATTCCAATTTTTTTGTAGTGGTTAGATATATAAGAACCTCACAGTTACGTTCAAGCCAGCACATTTCCTAATTGGGTTAACGCCATAGAGGTTGAACTTAATGCATTAGAAAAAAAAACCACACTTGGAAATTGACCACACTACCAAAAAGGAAGAAGGCAATCAGTTCTAAATAGGTGTACAAAGTAAAGCTCAAGAGTGATGGGACTGTGGACCGGTATAAGGCTTGTTAGTGGCAAAAGGATTCAATCAAGTTCAAGACCTTGATTATCATGAGATTTCTCTCTAGTGGCGAAAAATGTAACTATAAGGCTCGTGTTTTCAATTGTGGCAGTAAAGTGGTGGGCATTACATCAAGTTGATATAAATAATGTGTTTCTTCATGATTTTTTGGATGAAGAAATTTATATGACATCTCCTGAAGGTAATCACAAAGCAAAAGAGGGACAAGTTTGTCGTTTAAAACGATCTTTATATGGCGCAAATTGAGTTTACCAAGAATTTAGTTTCATTTGGTTTTACTCAGTCTCATGCTAATAATTGCTTATTCACCTATAATTCTTCCAAAGGGTCTATTATACTCAATGGTATATGTGGATGATTTATTGATTTCGGGTACTTCTGAAAGCTTGATTTAGGAGTTAAAGCATTCTCTTCATAATGCTTTCATTATCAAGGACTTGGGACTTGCAAAATACTTCCTCAGTCTTGAAGTCGCTAGGTCCCTAGTTGGTCTATTAGGTAAATCAACGAAAATACATATCTGATTTGATCACAGGTACAGAGTTACAGGATGCTAAAGCCACTAATGTTCCTTTGCCTAAAGATCTGCAGTTACAAGGTGATCAAGGGGAATCTATTGATGATTCTTCCCAATACAGGGGACTTGTTGGATGTCTACTGTACTTAGGATTCACAAGGCCAGACATTATGCACTCAATTCATCTCCTAAGTTAGTTTGTGCAGAGTCCTTATAAGCCACGTTGGGTGGCTGCTTGTCATGTGGTTCGTTATCTCAAATCTACTGCCATATATAGCAGGTCTGTTCTTCTCAGCTTCTTCATTTTGTCATAAAGCTTTTTGTGATGCAAATTAGGCCGCTTGCAAGGATTCTCATAGATCTATCACTGGCCTCTCTGTATACTTGGTATCAACACCTATCTCTTGTAAATCCAAGAAGCAAACCATTGCATCCAAGTCATCTACACAGGCTGAATACATAAGCATGGCTGCTACTGTATGTGAGCTAAAACGGATTGCTTACTTGCTGCAAGACTTCCATTGCCCCAACTTTGCCTATCAGTTTATACTGTGACAAACAAGCAGCGATTGACATATCCCAGAACGCCGATTTCCACGAGAGAACGAAACATTTAGAGATTGACAGCCATATAGTGCTAAATAACTAGAAAGAAGGCTTTATTCATCCATTGCATATATCCACTAGAGAACAAGTAGTTGGCACTTTTACCAAATCCCTTATTGTTCCTTTATTTTGGCATTTTTATTTCAACTTGGAATTGGTTCAAATTTCCAATGCACCAACTTGAGGAGGGGATGTAAGAATACATATTTTTTCCATGTCAGCATATATTTGTCCACATCAACTTTTTAAGTTAGTTAGTTGTTGCAAATTAGTTTGGTGGTTAGCTTTTGTTAACTGTAATTAGTTTCTCAGTAAATTTCAGTTAATCTTCTCTGTACAGTAATTATATATACTGATGTAAATGGCTTAATGAATGATGATGCGAAGATATATTTCTTCACTTTACTTTTGTACTGTTCTTCACTTTACTTTTTTACAACATGGTATCAAAGGAAAAGTAAACCTGAGAAACAGAGCTTCGTTTTCCCACTTCGAGAGACTCTGTTTTCTCTTACGATTATTTGCATTAGATTCAAGTACTTGAATCTCATTTCTTCTCTGAAATATTTCGTTGATAGTTACTGATTATCTGATGGAAAGTTTTAATAGTTCACAAGGAGAGTTGAGAAGCCAGACTAAAGCTACTCAGATTGGTCCCTTTCAACTTGGTAACAATGACCATTTGAGAATCACGATCGTGATGGCGTCGTTCACTGGAGACAACTACCATATCTGGAGTATGTCGATCCAGATTTCAATCGGAGCTAAGGATAAGCTCGGTTTTTTCGATGGCTCGATCGATAAGCCGGATTAGACATTTTTTGGCACTTAAAGAATAAAAGTTACAATACCAATGTGACACATTTTTTCATACTTTGGTAGAGATTGTGATGCAACCAATCTTTGGAGGTTAATGATTCTAGGAAGTAAGTCAGTTCCCAATGAAAACTTTGAGAAATTAAAGAGAGTACAAAATTGCCACTTGCTTTGACGACCACGTTTTTTCTTTCTTTGTCGACAAAATTTCTCAAAGGGAATGATGGATTCTTCTTGGAAGGGATAGTTAACACATACTGAGGATATTTACTATAGAATTTGCCGTGAGAATGGTACATACTTCTCGCAGATTCCGACAAAATGACTTGTAGAGTTGTGATTCAGCAAATTTTTTGTTTTTTCAGTATGAAGAGAGAGGAAGGAAATTAAGACGAAATTTCCTTTGGGAATTAAGACGACATTCTCCGCTGTTTTTGCATTGCGAGCTGAAAAAAAAAAGGCTCAAATCTTGGAGGTTACTTTTCAAGTAAATTAAAATAAATGATATTTTATTATAATATACACATTTTAGAAAATCATTTCAAGCACAGTGACTTGAAGCCTTCTGGAGAGCTCCGTCCATTTAGCGATTGAAATATTACTCCAACCCTAAATTATATTTTTTATTTATTTAATTTATATTTATATTTTTTATTTTAATATTATACTCAAATTATTAATTATTTTATTACTAAAGTTAATTTTTATAATAATATATATTTTCAATAATAAAATTATGTAGTTTTTTAATATAAAAATAAAATGAAAATTTCATTCGAGGGTATAATGATAGATTTGATGATTTTATAATAATAATTCTTTTTAATTATTATTAAATCATCAAAATAAAATAATATTTTAGATATAATAACAATAAATTTAATGATTTAATTATAAAAAATTAGATTAAAACATTTTTTTAAAATACTAAATTAGGTTACTTGATTACTGAAAGATTAAATTAAAATAACTATAAAATAATTATTTACTCTTCTTTCCAAATCTCAAATCTTAAATTATCTTTGAACATTTATTGAATTTTTGTCAAGTGCATTCAATCGTAATTATATTAAAAAAATTAAGAAATCAAGTATATTTTTTATGCCCGTAATAACGTCTTTTGTCTTTCGGACTTTGTCAGTGAATTTTCTTCGATATACATCCTGTATATATATATATATATATATATATATATATTGGCTTTTCATTCAAAGAGACCAGGATAAAGATTACAAGAACAATCTTTAAATCGTGTTACTCTTAATTAAATGTTAGTATATAATGTCAGTTGACTTTATTAAGTGAATTCCAATCATTGATATTGCTATATGAATATTCCGGAGTTAGCTAGTAGCTAAAAATACTTCATCTCTATTTTTTTTTATTTGGATCAAAGTTTAAAAAATTAGACCAGTTATTGGATCGGTTGAAGCATTGATTTAAAAATTAATTATTGGACCGTAGTCGAATTGGAGGTATTTAAAATATATAATTAATATATAAGTTACATATATTAAAATATTAAAATATATCATATATAATATTAAAATATTTAAGACATTTTACATATATATATATATATATATATATATTTATATCCTAATAGCTTAAATTTTTAGAGATTTTTTAAAAATATATAATAATATTCAATAAAAATTCACAAAAATTAAAAATTAAACTAGTTGAACCGGTCAATTTTACTTATTTGACCGATTTTTTCAACAGTTTTAAATACTCATCCGATTCACTGATCTAAACCGGACTAAAGACCTGACTGATTTACTAATTTTTCGATTGAATCAGCTGGTTTAGTCTAGTTCTCTGAATACTGATTTGGAATGTTCAAATTAATATGTTTCTAAAGGGCAAAGGCGAAATTTTAATTGCTACTCTTGTTTTAGTTTTTATTTTAATTGTTTAATTTTTTTTTTCATTTTCTTTATTTAAATTTTAAATTTATTCAAAAATATCTCACTGAAAATCATTGTGGCCAATTGACAGAAAATGTTTATAAAATCTCATATGCCAAATTATCACCAATATCACTTATTAATCCTACAATTGTTCACGAATGTTGAAGGAACTATCTATCCATCTGGAATGAGTTTGGAGGCATTTGTATTGTATTATATGCCAATTTTTTTAAAGAAAATATATAATTAAAATATATGAACATAGAGTAATAGTTTTATGTTTATCAAAATACTATCAATAAAATTATCTTTTTCTTTTGTCATGATTGATAAGTTTATTTAATTATGGATTAACCATGGGTAAACAAATTTTAAAGATGGTAAAAGTATTATTGTGTCATGAATTTTGACTTATGTTTCAAATATAACTTTAAATTTTATTTTATGTAAATTATAACTCATATGTTTCTGATTAATTTTGATTATGTCCCTAAATTTGTCCTTGTTAAAAAATTTAATGTCAGACGTTGATATGGTATTCAATTTTACACATATTAATGTCAAATTATCTATTCTAGATGTGCCAAACATCATATGCCAACTTAAAATAAATAAAAATTACACTATATTTTCTAAATCCAAAATATTTTTTTAAAAATTACACTATATTTTGGTCATTTTAAAAGTATCTGACATCTAGCACATTTAAGATAAATTCAAACTAATCAATTCCAGGCTTTTGTTCCAAAAATTTCAAAGAAAAAATTAATTGGAAAATAAAAGATATATATATATATATATATATATATATATGAGACACAACAATGAGCTCATACTACGAAGCTAAATAGATTCTGTCATGTTTGTAGTGGGAATTGAATATATATATATATATGAGACACAACAATGAGCTTATACTACGAAGCTAAGCATGATTCTCATGTCTTTTATTACAGTAATTAGCTTTAAATTGGACAATTCAAATTAAAAGAAAAAAGTTAAATATCATGAATTTTTTTTTCTTTTAACAAGAAATGTCTAATTTAAAATGAACGAGTGTAATAAAAGATATAAAAATTATATTTCTATAACAAGCTTGTGAGTAGTGGCGGAGCCACATATGGTTGAGGGGGTGCAGCTGCACTCCCTGGATTTTACATAACCATATGTTAAAAAAAAAGTTCATTTTGCCCCCCCTCTCTTGGTTTTTTTTTGAACCCTCTTAGTATTTTTTTGAACCCCATCAGTGACTTAGTCCCTTTCTACTGCTTACAGTCATGAGACCTCCACTCCTCAGAGTCACAAAAAATTTTTTGATGATGGTTAATTTCTCATTTGATTGTTAGGGACCTCTTTGTAAAAGTTTGAAATTTGAAATTTTTGTACATAGGTCTAATTCCATCAAATTGGTTGATTGATTATACAATTAGGATCATGAGTAACATATTTGTGAAGTGAATTTTATGAAATTTTTTCTTGATGATGGTTAATTTATCATTCTATTGTTAGGGACCTCTTTGTAAAAGTTTAAAATTTGGAGTTTTGTACATAGGTCTAAATTTATCAAATTGGTTGATTTTTTATGCAATTAGGATTTAGAAGAAGAAAAATTTTTTTGTAATGAAAATATTTTTTGAGGAAATTATCATTAGATTTAAAACAGTGAATGAAAATTTTGCCCCTCCTGACCGAGGGGTCTTGGATACTCCACTGCTTGTGAGTATCCATATTTGCTGAGGAAATGATATAAAAAAGGTAAAGTGAAACTTTTCGAGGTATAACTTCTCGTCTAAGAAGAAAGAGCCAACAAAGGCAGACATTAGAAGTAAAAGAGGGCTGAAAACAGAGACAAAAAGAGGGCCTCTACTGTGCAAACAGTTTGCAATCACTACCACTGCTACTCCCGTAGTCACCAATAATTAAAAGTAAATTACATCCAATGACAAATACTAATACATCCCGTGACGAAGACGAAGAGTCTAACTAATTAAGAGCTGATAGTGTATCAGCATAAGAGGAGGTGTCAAGTCCCAAAGTCATGATGCCATGTCTTGGTTTTGGAGAAAATTAGTAAAAGCATTGATACACTAAAATTGCTATGCTTATCAACTATGCCTCTTTGTTTTCTTTTTTACTTGGCCTCTTAATTAGTCTCATCTTCTTTATTATGAAATGATACAAGTGATTTATATGGAACTTACATAGTTTTAGACTGATTTTGAGTGATATACAACATGGCAGAGGAGCAAGTTTCATTGAAGCTTTTGGTGGACAAAAAGAACAACACAGTGCTCTATGCAGCAGCAGGGAAGGACTTTGTGGATGCTCTCTTTAGCTTCTTAACATTGCTATTGGGAACTATTGCCAGAATCGTCAAAAAGGACTCAAATTTAAAGCCCGTGAGATTTGGAAGTTTGAGTTCTTTCTACCAAAGTGTGGTTGATTTGGAGGAGAAGCATTTCTCGACCGAGACTTGCAAGGATATGATGCTTTGGCCGAGGAGTTCAATGGAGTTTCACCAAAATCTGAAACTCAACATTGACGATATAGAGCCTATTAAGTATTTCGTGTGCGACAAATTGGCCTGCTATCATCAGGAAAGTGGTGTACTCGTGACTACTTTCAAGTACAAACAATGCAATTGTGGGGCACTCTTGAATCGAGATATTACCTTTGATAGATCGCTTTCAAGCGAAAACAATAAAAGTTATGTTCATGAGTTTTACTGTTTCTGATGATTTGAAAGTGAATCCTAATATTCTTGAATCGACCATAGTTGGATTGTGGAATAGTTTTGGAATTGAGGATATGCATTCTATTGAAAACATTATTGTGAATGTTGACCCAAAGGAGGTGAGTATTCCATCCACAAGCACAATGTTACCCATCATTTTTTTTTTCATTGAATGTCTGTCATTATCAGAGTTCAATTTTAATCAACTTCAATTAATACTACTATTTACTAATCCATTGTAGATGGTGGATTTATTTAAGTTCTCGTTAATGTCGAGGACTCCATTGATAGACCTTTTCTTGCAAAAGAAAGAGGTTCAAAAGGACTCCATTGACCTAAAAAGCTTATTGCCCTTTGAGATTGGTAATGTGACACCACCAACAGAAAATATTAAGTGTATGAAGGTGAAAGTAGTACTTCAAAAATCAAAGAACAAGGTGTTGTGCTCTTGTTGAAGGGGACTTTGTGGAGTTCCTTCTCAGTTTTCTAACCCTCCCAATAGGAGCTGTGTCGAATTTGTTGCAAGGGAACTCTGGTTTGAATTGCCTAAATAATTTGTTCAAGAGTTTGTCTGATTTGCATGTAGACAAAAATTTGAAGTTTGAAATAATTAAGAAAATGCTCATCAAACTTGAGATCGCTTCACAACTTAAATTTCAAAACATGATATTATCAATAGATGTAGCCACCGTTCCAAATTACTCTTGTTATAGCCCCAACACTTATAACTGTTTTGAAGCTTATCTTACTCATTTACGACAGTATAGTTGCAGTCCTCATGTTGACAATCCATCTATTCTCAGTGTATATGCACCTTTGACCTTGTTGGATGCTAAATCCTCATGTTCTTTGAAGGGACCATCATCATTTATCGTGACAGATGACTTGATTTTGACACCCTTTTGTTCCATCATTGGTGCCTCATTAATGAATGAATCTAAGATCTTTTTTCTTGACTTGGAAGAAAGGGTCATTACCATTGGACCGAAAGAGGTATGGCAAAGATATATAAGCACACGAAATTGATAATTTTTCTTTATTTATTAAAATAGTTTTTTGGTAGATTTCTTAATGAGATGGTTTGTTTTAAAAAAATGTGTATGGTTGATCAAGATATTGTGGTATGGTAAGACATGAAAACACTTTTCATATGATTATTTGGTTTTGCAGGGTCTCAACATACTTAGAGTTTCTTTAGTTTCATCATCTGCTTTGACGTTGGGTGTCATGGCACACAAATCCAGTGCATGCTTACACCCACGTGGGGACTTTTATTAGAGTCTACAATGGCTACACACTTTGATCCAAAGTCTACATTGGATCCAGCACATACGCCTCCCTCTCCCGCACATGCACCTCCTCCAACTTGCTAGCCTATATAGCTATATACTTATTTTTCTTTCCTTGCCAGCTGCCTGTATGCGCATGCCCATGAGCTCACGTGCTCACACTATGTTTTTCTTATCTGCCCATATTCTCTTGTCTCCTTAGAACTAGTATAAATAGAATGCCAACTTCAGTGTAATGATCATCAATGAATATATTTTTTAGATTATCCTTCTAAGTTTTCAACTTAGAGATTTCTTTAGTTCTCTTCATTTACTTTGCCCCTCTGTTCTCTGTGCCATGTTTGGTATCCAAGCAAGGTTCCAGAGAAAAGGGAATGTTTGAAAAAATCCCCAGAGATCTACTTTTGGCATTTTTCGGTGACGTTCATTCCACCTACCTCGAAAGTCCTATCTTCGGTCATTTTTCGGAGAAAATGACGTCACCATCGTGATCGGAACGTCTCAAAACCTTGGACTAGAGAAGATCAACACAACTAGACTCTCCACAAGCCGTTATGTGCCACTATTGGAAGTCTTCGCACATGTAATCCTTCCACACACGCCACACGCGATAGCCAGAAGTTGAAGACGAGCACGTCACCCGTCACGTTAGTGCCACGTCATCCTAAAGTGTCCAGTCAGCGACACGTGAGCCTATCAGATTGTGCCACGTGTTAGAATTGCCACGTTGTCGAGCTGAGTCATCACTACCACGTCACTGGTCTTTCGCCAATCACCATCCACCACGTGTCAAGTTGCCACGTCATCCTGACTTTCGAGATTCATATATTCACCCCAAAACTTCCAGAATTGTCATTTTCTCCCCATAATTTTCAAAAATTACACTTTTGCCCCAAAAGTTTCTAAAATTACATTTTTTGCCCCAAAAATTTCCAAATTTACAAAATTACCTCAAAATTTCTAGAATTTCCTTTTTTGCCTCAGAACTTTTGCAAATTCTATTTTCACCCCTCATCTTTTCAAAATTACAAAAGTACCCCTAATCTTTCTAAAATTATAGATTGACCCAAGCCTTTCAAAAAAAATTTCAATTTAGCCTCTAAAACTTCCAAAATTTCACTCAAAACCCCAAACTTCCCCTAAATTCCACCCAAATCCCTAAACCTTTCACAAACTCACTTCAATTCCCTTAAATTCCCTGAACCATTTAACCTTTTAAATTTTTTTCCTTTTAGCCTCTTTACTTAACGTAACCTTCAAGCTTTTATCATTTTCAAGCTGTTAAAAAAAAAAGAAAAAAGAATGGCTCCTAGACACAAACCAATTCAAGAACTTGAATTAGAAGAGTTGAGGTAACAAATTCAACAACTTTAAGAAATCGTGGATGCCCAACAAATACAATTGGAGGGCCAAAGAGAGCTCCAAAGCAATGACTCTGATAGCAGTGGTTCGACATCAACTAGCATTCACTGACCACGAAGACAAGTCAATTGCACCAACAATATCAAAGTAGAAATTCTAGAATTTGAAGGCAAACTCCAGCTAGATGAATTGTTGACAGGTTGCAAACTATGGAGCGAATGTTTGAGTACAAAGAGATGCCCAAAGAGAAGAAAGTAGGAATCATTGCTGTCAAATTGAAGAAACACGCTTCCATATGGTGAGAAAATTTAAAGAAGCGTGAGAGAGAATGAAATAGCAAAATTCGAACATGGGAAAAGATGCGTAAGGAATTAACTTGTAAGTTCCTACCCTCGCATTTTTTTCAAGATAATTTTATTCAACTATAGAATTTTCGTCAAAAGAACCTATCTGTAGAAGAATACACCGATGAGTTTGAACAGCTAATGATAAAGTGCGACATTCAAGAGAGGGATAAGCAAACAAAAGCACGCTACCTTGAAGGTTTAAATGCAGATATTGCCCACCTAGTCCAACTCCAACAATATTAGACTTTGGATGATGTTATTCGTTTATCCCTTCGAATTGAGAAGCAGCAGCCTAAGAAGCCTTCACATCAATCTTCTTTCTCTTTTTCTTATAGGAACTCTACAAATACCCATAAGCCACAAGTCCAACAACCTAGCACATCAAATGGCAACTCATCAAAGCTCAACAAAGATGTTAATTCAAAAGTGACCAAGTGCTTTAGGTGCCAAGGATTTGGACACATTGCTTCTAATTGTCTAAGCCGCAGAGTCATCACTATCATTGAAGGAGAAGTCCACGAAGCATTTGAAGGATATAAACAACTAGTGTTTGATGAGAACCAGTGTATAGTGAGAGGTCACCCCTGCTGATCAAGGTGAATCACTGGTAATTAGAAGAAGCCTGCATACGGTAATAGGCAAAGAAGAACCATAGTTGAGACACAACATTTTCTACACCTGCTGCACTACGCAAGGCAAGGTTTGCAAGGTTATTGTTGACAATAGAAGTTGTGAGAATGTCGTGTCAAATTATATGGTGGAGAAGTTGAAATTGCCGACACAAGAACATTCACATCCATACAAGTTACAATGGCTAAACAAAGGTAATGAGGTAAAGGTCTCTAAATGTTGTCTTGTGAATTTTTCCATTGGCCAGAAATACCAAGATGAAACGTAGTGCGATGCGATTCCTATGGATGTTTGCCACCTTTTGCTTGGGAGACCATGGCAATATGATCGTCACGCAATATACAATGGCTATACCAACACTTATTCCTTCGTCAAAGATGGAGTAAGAGTTAAGTTGACACCTTTGCCACCAACTAAATTGAACAAAGACAAGAAGGCACCTAAGCCCCTCGTGTCCTTAGTTACAAAAAAACAGTTCAAGATGACAGTAGAAGAAACTTAGACCACAAGCTTTGTTCTTTTGTTTGAAGCAAATGAAGAACCAGTTCTTCCAGTGGAAATAGAAGAAATACTTGCTGAATTTCTGGATGTTGTACCAGAAGAGATCCCTTATGGATTGCCTCCAATACGTGATATCTAGCACACCATTGATTTTATTCTTGGAGCCATCATTCCAAACAAGCCAACATATAGAATGAGTCCTAAGGAACATGATGAAATTCAATGCCAAGTTGAAGAATTGATAGAGAAAGGATTGATTTAAGAAAGTGTTAGCCCCTGTGCCGTACCTGTCCTCCTGGTACCAAAGAAGAATGGGAGTTAGAGAATGTGCATTAATAGTTGAGTTGTCAACAAAATCACTATCAAGTATCGATTTCCAATACCAAGGCTCGATGATCTGTTCGATTAATTGCATGGAGCCACCATCTTTTCTAAAATTGATCTTCGTAGTGGCTACCATCAAATCAGGATTCGACCAGGAGATGAGTGGAAAACTGTTTTCAAAACAAGAAATGGCCTATATGAATATACTGTGATGCCGTTTGGATTATCCAATGCTCCCAGTACATTCATGCATATGATGAATCAGGTGCTTCGACCCTTTATTAGAAAGTTCGTAGTTGTTTACTTTGACGATATTTTGATCTACAGCAAAGGAAAAAAAGAACATTTAAAGCATATTCGGCATATGTGACAGACTCTTCGTGAGCAAAAACTCTATGCCAATTTAAAGAAATGTTCTTCTCTAACTAATGAGGTAAATTTTCTTGGATATATCATCACTGCTGAAGGTATTCAAGTAGATCCAAGTAAAGTCAAAGCCATTAATAATTGGCCTATTGCGAACTCTATTCATGATGATAAAAGTTTCCATGGTTTAGCTTCTTTTTACAAAAGGTTCATCAAGAATTTTAGCTCCATTGCTGCTCCCCTTATAGACTGCATCAAAGGAAATAAATTCCAATGGACAAACCAGGCCCAAAAAAGTTTTGAAGAATTTGACTGAAGCACCAGTATTAGTCTTTCCAAACTTTGACCAAGTTTTTGAAGTGAGTTGTGATGCTTTAAACATAGGAATTGGTGCCGTTTTGAGTCAAGAAGGACATCCCATAGCCTTTTTCAGTGAGAAACTCAAAAAAGGTAAACTCAAGTGTTCCACTTATGACAAGGAATTTTATGCTGTTGTACGAGCCGTGCAACACTAGAGTCACTACTTATTGAATAAAGAATTTATTCTTTATTCTGCTCATGAAGCCCTCAAGCATTTAAACTCTCAACAAAATACCAACCAAAGGCATGCTGCTTGGAATGAATTTGTGCAACCGTTCCCCTTCTTACTCAAGCACAAAGCGAGAGTTCAAATTGTTGTAGCAGATGCTCTCAATAGGTGTCATGCTTTACTTTTTACTCTTCAAACAAAGGTTATCAGATTTGAGGTTATCAAGGAGTTATACTAAGATGATCCTGATTTCGGTAAAATTTGGAGTGTTACCGAGGCATGAAGGATTCTTATTGAAAATAAAGATATTATACCTTACTCATTGCTCATTACGGGAAGCGATTATCTAAGAGACCCATGATGGAGGATTAGCTGGTCACTATGGATGAGACAAGACCCTAGCCTTAATCAAGGAAAACTTTTATTGGTCGAGATTGGAAGGAGATGTTAATAGGCACATTTAGAGGTGTAGGATTTGTCACTTGGCTAAAACCAAAAGTCAAAATACAGTCATATATGCCGCTTCCAATTCCAGAAGCATTTTGGGAAGATGTCAGTATGGATTTTATCCTTGGACTACCACGAACTCAACGACAAAAGTATTCCATAATAGTGGTGGTAGAAAAATTTTCAAAGATGGCCCACTTTGTGCCATGCTAGAAGACTAATGATGCTATTGAAATTGCATAATTATATTTCAAAGAAATTGTTCGTCTTCATGGTATTCCAAAAACCACCACTTCTAATCGAGACGTCAAGTTCCTTAGCCAATTTTGGAGGACCATGTGGAAAAAAATAGGCACTAAACTTTAATTCAGTAGAGCTAGTCATCCCCAGACAGATGGGCAAACTGAGACAATCAACAAGCTCTTGGGAAATCTTCTTTGAAGTTTTGTTGGAAAGAACTTGAAATAGTGGAATCTTATTCTTGCACAAGTCGAGTTTGCTTACAAGAACTCCACTAATCAAGCTACAGGGAAATGCCTATTCGAAGTAGTTTATGGCACTTATCCCCTTAGCCCATTGGATTTGACCCCTTCATCTAACACTCGACAGTTTAGTGCAGAAGCTAAAGAAAGGACAAAAGAGATTAAAAAGTTGCATGAGTACGTTCGTGCAAGAATCCAGAAGAAGAACTCGAAGTATAAGACTCAACGAGACAAACATCGAAGATTACAGACTTTCAAAGAAGGAGACCTAGTATGGATTCACTTGTAGAAGGAACGATTTTTAAATCAGCTGAATACCAAGTTATCCCGAAGAGCTAATGGTCCATTCAAAATTGCGTAAAAAATCAACGATAATGCTTATAAGGTGGAACTGACAGGCATAGATAGAGTCTCTGCAACCTTCAATGTTGCTAATCTCTCACAATATTTGGATGATGAAGCAAGAATTTAACTTGAGGGCAAGTTGATGCGATCTTTACCGATAAGTGTATCAGGTCGCACGAGTAGTAAAGTGAGAGAAAAAGTTATTGTCCTCAGCGATTGACTTTTAACAATTACCAATTTCACTAGTTCAAGTTATATTTGGACGGAGGAAAAGATAGAGAATTCACTGAAAGTAAACTAAACTAACGACAAGGAATTAACTAAACGATAAACGAAGAAATACACAATAACACAGTGGGTATAGGGGATTGACTTTTTAACTCCTAATTCGATTAATTCATAGACAAACCAATCTTTGAATCATTAAAGAATACTTAGATACATTTGCAAATTCCTTTTAAAGTTGGTCAAGTTCACAAAATTATTTGAACCCAATGTCTTGGTGAAACAAACCTTCATTACCAAAATAATTAGCTAATGTTTTAGTCAAATTATTTGGTTCGGAGTTTAAACTTGAGAATCCATAAGACCATGTAAACAAGATTATCTATATCTAGTATAACCCAGTTCACGGTAGAAGTTACAAGGGCTACAATTATATCTAACTATTTCTAGCTTAGACAAGATAAATCCCAAATACATCTAAGTTATATGATTGCAATCACATAAAAGGAAATAAAACGATAAATCTACTCCAATAATTAGAACTGCATTTATATTAAAGTATTCAACAACAAAGCTTCAAATGAAGTTAATATACATCAATCCCCTAAACTCTAGAGTTTAGTTACAACATGAACAAGGGGAAGAAAAATATAACAAATACACAACAAAAAATGATCAACAGGAAGGAAAAAAGGAAGAAAAGCTTCAAACTCAGTAGAGAAGAGGTCTCCCATCTCCTCTATTTTTGCCCTAGCAGAGCTCCCTTCACTTGCAACCAAAAGATCCCAAAAACTTCTGTAGAAATACTATTTATAATAGAAATCATGTAGGTGCAGAAGCGGGGCGCCTAGGCGCCAAGCAAAAAATAGGCAAACAGACAGTTTGAGGGTTGGGGCCTGGGGTGCCTTGTGTGGCGCATAAGGAGCTACGAATTGAAGCTTGGACAGAGAGTTGAGGTGCTGGCGCCTGGGGTGCCCTGTGTGGTGCCTGGGCACCAACCACCAGATTTGCAGTAGATCAACACAAAGCTTCAGATTTTCATCAGCTCCCCAACTTGCATCAGCCCAAAATTAAAAGCCTACAATAATATACAGCCTAAAGCATTAAAAGGCAAGGGCAAAGAGACTAAAACAAGATAAAACAAAGAAACTACAATGTACACAGAGATAAGCTAAAATAAAGGATAAAGTAAGCAAAAGGATAGCAAAATTGGATCAGGGAGAAGAAAAAGCCCAATAAAAACCACAGGACTTATCACTAATTCTCTCCAGCTCAAGGAGAATGTCATGGCACACAAATCCAGTGCATGCTTACACCCATGTAGGGACTTTCATTAGAGTCCACAATGGCTGCACACTTTAATCTAAAGTCTACATTAGATCCAACACATATGCCTTCCTTTCCCGCACATACACCCCCTCTAACTTGCTAGCCTATATAGCTATATACCTATTTTTCTTTCCTTGCTAGCTACTTGTATGCGCATACCTATGAGCTCATGTGCTCACGCTATATTTTTCTTATCTGCCCATATTTTGTTGTCCCCTTAGAACTAGTATAAATAGGACGTCAACTTCAGTGTAATGATCATCAATGAATATATTTTTTAGATTATCCTTCTAAGTTTTCAACTTAGAGATTTCTTTAGTTCTCCTTCGTTTACTCTGCCCCTCTATTCTCTGTGCCATTAGGTCTTTGTCCATTTATAAAATGGGAAACTAGAGAAGCCGGGATGAAAGTAGAATGTTAATTGCATATTCTCTCTCTTTTGAGAGTATATGTCAAAACAGAAAATCCAAAATCTAGTATTCTTATATCCTCTGTAGTATCTCTTTACTGTATGCATTTGCTACATTTCAAGTTCAAGTATTTTGTCATGAATTAACTAGGTTTCGTTGCTATTTAAGCATTGGCTTATATGGGGGATTAATTTACATTATAAATTTACTTTTCATGAACAAGTGGCTCTGTTATCTTTAAAATACTCAAGGTTGATTAAAGTTTTCTTTGTTGAAGATGAAATATATCTCGATATTATCAATATATCAATATTCTGTAACTTAAATACTGACATGTAACTCGTCTTTCATAAAAATATCAAATATATCAAATGACAAAAAAGTGAGATACCTATTAATCAAAAGAGGGGCAAATGATGGAGGATATGGGTTTAGTTTAGTAAGTGGTTCAAACTATCGTTCGTCAAACCTTAAAAGATGGATACTTTATTATATTTGAGTTCTTTTAATAAAATAAATTTAGTATTTTATATATATATATATATATAAACTTTTTCTTTATGAATTACCTAAAATGCCAATACCATTCAGACTCCATTCATTCATGTTAAATATATCAAACATGTTAACATAATAATAAACACCCTTATCAGAAAGCAAATGTTCGTCTAGAACCCTTTATCATAGTAGTAATTTCAGGATCTACAATTACACACCAACAGCTTCGAGCTCTTGATTAGGAAGATCAATTAGATAATTAATGACCATCCAAATTCAGCTTTTCATCAACTAAAAGTTTCAAAATGGGAACACTGATATTTAAATGCTTTCGTCCATCTAAGCCATAAAGGACTTAATGAATTGAAATAACTACATCGTCCCACTCTCACTTCCCAAAGGAAGAGTGCAGATTCACTCGCATTTATTTTCCTAATGCATCTAGTAACGAAGACGAATAGTCTAACTAATTAAGAGCTCAGTGTATTAGCATAGGAGGAGGTGTCAAGTCCCAGAGTCATGATGCCATGTTTTGCTTTTTCTCAAGGAACTATATAATGACTGGGAGAGAATGATGAGTAAATGCATTGATACACTAAAATTGCCTGTGCTTATCAACTATGCCTCTTCGTTTTCTTTTTTACTTTCCTCTTAAATTAGTCTCATCTTCTTTATTAAGGAGGTGTCAATGCCTCTTGACTTTATTAATAGTTTTACAAATATTTATATTTTTATATGAAATTTCTGGGGTTAGCTAGTATTTAAAGTACTTGCTCTCATTGTATTCATTTAGATTCAAACTAAAAAGTGTGTTTCTGAAAGGCAAGATGTATTCTGATTTTCTTAATTTTGTTTTAAATTTTAGTTTTTTATTTTATTTTGTTTTACTTTAATAATTTAATTTTAAAAATTTATTCAAAAAATGTAAAACTTATTCAAACATCCAAATTAAACGCATAACATCCACTAAATAAATCTTAACTTAAATCAATTGCTCACAACAGCAGGAGGAACTATTCGTCCTTCCCAAAATTCTGAGTTTGAAGGAAATATTGATCTTAGCAGGATCACCGTATATATCTTATTGTGGATGGCTGCATGCTATGCATTTTTTCCTTCAAAATGATATGTCTATGATTTTACATTGTATTTCATATTCATTATATCTATAAGTCATATTATTTACACTAACTGCAAATTATCAATTATTTTATAAGTTTTGATTAAAAATTAGCATAAATCTTACATTATTTAATACACATGAATAGACAACAATAGTTTAATATCTCTCAAAAATATTAATAAAATTGTCGTTTTCTTTTGTCATGATTAAAAAATTTATGTAATTACTATTTAACAATCATAAAACAAATATTTCCAAAACAATATAAGTAGGAGTACCTAATTTAACCATCTTAAAACAAACAATTTCATGGCACGTGGTTCTTTTATCAAATTCTTTTTCTCTGAAATCACCCCATCCTTGCATACATACAATGCTGAACAACTATAAATTATACTTGTACTATACCATTAAGTAGGAGTTTCTTCTTCAAAGAGCTTTACTAACGGCTTACTCTGATCACCGTATGTCCATATGGAGGAGCCACCTTTAGATGCAGTAATGGAGTTCCATGTGATGATGATGACCCTATTAACCATGATGAACTTAGACCTTTCACACTCTTGTGCAAATTATCTATGGATCTCATAGAAACATTATGATGGGACTGATGTAAATGGGTCATTTAGGATTATAATAAGGGAATTAGGAAGAAAAGAAGGGACACATATAGGTGTTGGGTTGATATTTATAACTAACTATTACGGTTATAACCAACTATGGGACCTAGTGGCCTTTATAAGGTGGATGATGGCTGAGTGCTAGGGGGAGATAATTTTGGACAGTCTCAGGGAGAGACCTAGCCTCTCGAAAGCTAGGAGTTTTGTATATTGCCTTCGGGTATTGTTCTATTAATAATATTTGTATTACTCAGCCATATTTCTGGTATCTTTGTTCTGTTTCTGGGTAAAGGGGTTCATCAGTGGTATCAGAGCCTGGTTGTCGATGCACCGGAGAGGGCTACCTACGAAAGGGCTGACCGGAAAGGCCGAGTGAAGCATCGTAGAGTGCAGCCGCCGGGACGTCGGCTCTCAAGGGTGGTGCTATGTTAGGGACTGGATAGTATGGGATGTCTAAGTCCCACATTGGGTAGTATGAGATGCTTGATGGGGTACTTAAGTAGCTTGGTTCTTCCCCCTTAACAGCTAGCTTTTGAAGGTGGGTTCCCCAAGCTGTTTAGGTACCTAACATTGGTATCAGAGCAGTCTCGATCAAGGGGATTGCAAGAAAGATGGTGAACACCAGGATAGAAGGAAAGGTTGACGTTCTTGAAAAAGAAGTAGGAGGTCTCAAGAACGAAATGGAGACACTAAAAGGGAAAGTAAGGATAGTCAAGGATATAGTTCAGGGACTCCGAGAATCAATGGCAAGGATGGAAAGGTTTGGCCAAATGGTGGAGATGCACCTGTCGAGCAAAAACAGTAGGGCAAACAAAGATGAGAAGAGACCAGACATTGATTTGAAGGCATTCTTGGAAGAACTCAGAGAGAAGAATGGTAAATTTAGAAAAGAAATGGAAACAATGGATAAAGAAATTGAAAAGGAATCTAAAGAGCAAAAACTGGGCTCGGTCGAAGAAAGCAAGAAAGTCATGGTGGCTGTCTTCAAGAAAGGATTTAGAGAAGAAAATAAAGAAGAGGAAACTTCCAATTTCATGATTGACGCCCCAAAAGCCATGAGAATAGAAATGAAGCACCACCAAGAATGGAGCCCTAGCGACAGTGACATGGAGAAAATAGTTGCCCAGGATGTGCAAATGATTTTTATATCGGTTTTATGCCAACCAGTAGATAATTTTCACCCTTCCAGTGCCAAAACAGCAGGGGGGAAGGGCTGGGAACACCACAGCAGCAGGGAAAAAGAGAACTTAGAGAAAAGACCCTCATTCTTGACGGAAGATGACTCAAGGAGAAGGTGTGCTTTCGTGGCAGAAGGTAAAGGCAAGGAGAAAGACAGATGGGTCTTGGATCGGGTCAAAAAGACCCATTGGGGAATAAGTCCAATGGAATTTTGGGATGGCAAACCTAATGGGCCATTCTTGAAAATAAATAAACGCATCTTGTCTCAAATTTGGGAAGGGAAGCATTATGGGCCCTGTTTCAAAATAAATGAAAGTGATTTGGCCCAATGCTTTATCTACTGCAGATCATCTAAACCCAATCACCACTCCAGTATTACGTAAGTCCTTGACCCGATTAAAACCTACCCAACCCACGTCGCACCTGCTGAAGCTTTCATCAAAACGCAACGCTCTTCATAAAAGAAATTGCCTTCAATCACTGCTGTAGCTTCCTTCGAACTAGAGGAGAACCATGTCCCACCCAATGACAAGAAGACCAGAAGAAACCATAAAGCAATCATTTTCTGGCAGCGAACAGTTTGTAAGTGCAAGAATAATGTATTCTGGCTTCTGATCAGGGAGAAGGAAGTCGATAATGAGAACAGAGAAGGAAAAACATCTGAGGAGGAGATTGAGGCCGAAGGAAACAAAGAGTCTCCCATTTGTTTTATTGCAGGTATCTTGATTGACATCATTCAAGGTTTTTTGGGCTATGATGAACAACAAACAACTAGAAGATACAAATGCACAATTGATGTTCCTACAAGGTTTGTGGTGAAGCTAGAACAAGGTCGAAGCAGTAAAATTTAGAATCTTATTGCAGAAAAACCATATAAAAGGTTTACACAAAAAAGGCATAAAAATAATGCTGCTCCAAGGCATAAAGGGGGTGGATGTTTTATGGTTGTTAAAGTAGGTCATTGCTGGGAATTTTATGATGTTATCAAATTTCATGATTGTTGTGCTTCATGCTTAATTGAGGAAAGTGTGCAGCTAACTGAACCAGAAGATGGCATCAAAAGAAGTGGAATGACCATTATTAGCCAAGAGGAAGTTTTAATAAAATGGGAAGGGCTGTCAGACTTTGGAAACACTTGGAAATTTTGTGTTACAGTAGGAAAGGAATCCCCTCACCTTCACCTTGAGGACAAGGTGCCTCTTGAAGGGGGCGGTAATGATGGGACTGATGTAAATGGGTCATTTAGGATTATAATAAGGGAATTAGGAAGAAAAGAAGGGACACATATAGGTGTTGGGTTGATATTTGTAACTAACTATTACGGTTATAACCAACTATGGGACCTAGTGGCCTTTATAAGGTGGATGATGGCTGAGTGCTAGGGGGGAGAGAATTTTGGACAGTCTCAGGGAGAGACCTAGCCTCTCGAAAGCTAAGAGTTTTGTATATTACCTTCGGGTATTGTTCTATTAATAATATTTGTATTACTCAGCCGTATTTCTAGTATTTTTGTTCTGTTTCTGGGTAAAGGGGTTCATCACATTATTATCTAGAAGCTTTAGAACATGTCCAAAAAGTATAGTGAGGAAGCTGAATAGAAAATCATAAAAATTTGCTTCAGCTCTAGCATAAAGTATCTTGTTCTTTGACTTACTCACTATTATCTTAAGGTTAATTAGAAATTCTCTAACAATCCAGGATGCAATTCTTGGTTCTAGTTTACGTGTGAAAAAGCACATTGGGTGGGTTAAAAACTGAGAAGGAACTCCACGAAGTCCTCTTCAACAAGAGAAAACAACACCTTGTTCTTTGATTTTTAAAGCATTACTTTCACTTTCATACGCTTAATATTTTTTGTTGGTGCTGGCACATTACCAATTTCAAAGGGAAATAAGCTTTCAATGTCAATGGAGTCCTTTTGAACCTATTTCTTTTCTAAGAAAAGGTTTGTCAATGAAGGCTTCAACGTTAAGGAGAACTTCAACAAATCCACCATCTAAAATGGATTAGTAAATAGTATTAGTTGAAGTTGATTGAAATTAAACTTTGATAATAAAAATAGCATACTACAATGATAGATATTCAACTAAAAAAATGATGGATAACGTTGTGCTTGTGGATGGAATACTCACATCCTTTTGGTCAACATTCATGGTAATGTTTTCAATTGAATGAATATCCTCAATTCCAAGACTATTCTAGAATCCAACTATGGTCGATTCAAGAATATTAAGATTCACTTTCATATCATCAGAAATGATAAAAACTACCAACACATGAACATAACCTTTATTGTTTCCGCTTAAAAGCGATCAGTCAAGGGTAATCTCTCGATTCAAAAGTGCCCCACAATTGCATGAAATTTTATTTAAGGTGCAAAATGAAATTTTATCTAGGTGGCTTTGGACTTAATTGCAAATAAAAGTTTTCAGATATGCCTTGTTAATATTGTAGCTTAATCCTCCTCTTTTCCCAGTACAACACCGAAGGCTTCAGAAAAAAAAAATTAGCTCAGCATGTCTCTCTTTGTCAGTCCATGTCTCGATAGCGCCTATATGTGAGCTCACCGACGTTGATGGTAGCATGCGCAGGTTTACACCTTGGCCTGACCCTTTGACATTGGATAATGTAAAATAAAAGAAGAAATTTTATTTCTTTAAAAATATAATACAATACACTCTCTCTCTTATTAAAACACTTACTTTTATTTCTCTTTCTTTTTCTCTCTTTCTCACATCACTAATTTACACACACACTAATACTTAACAACTCTTTTTTCTTATCTCTCACCAGCACATCACTTTGTGCCTTTTGTCACTCTCTAACTCTCATTTACTTCTTACATACACACACACACACACAGATATATATATATATATATATATATATAGGCATTTGAGTCAGCTATATGAGGTTTCCAGAGCATTTGAGTTGGCTATATGAAGTTTCTAGAGCTTCACTGCCATTTGCTATTCTTTCTACAATCTTCTATATTTTTCTAGAATTTTCTAAAAGAAGAGAGAAAAGTCAGTGAGTTTTAACACTCCCCCTCAACAACTTATCTCTCTTATTGCTGCTCTTGAAATTATTCCAAGTTGCTTGCGAAAGTCTTCAAACTTTACTTTACTTAGGCTTTTAGTGAATATATTAGCAACTTGATTTTCAATGTTAATATGTTCTGCATCAATATCACCTTGAAGTACTTTTTCTCAAATATAGTGATAGTAAACTTCTATGTGCTTCATCCGTGCATGGAACACTGGATTCTCTGCTAACCGAATTGCTGATATGTTATCACAATATAATTTTATCGGATACTCTATGGATTGTTGCAAATTTCTCAGTAGCTCTATTAGCCAGCTACATTCCTGTGCTACAGTTTCTGTGGCTCTATATTTTGCGTCTGTACTTGACAAAACAACTGTAGGTTGTCTTTTATTGTACCACAATATTGTTCCAGATCCTAAGTGAAACACGTACCCAGTAGTTGATCGACGAGTATTACGGTCACCAATATAATTAGCGTCACAATATCCTCTTATTTTACAAGGCACTCCTTTTTTTGTAAAATATACACTAGTCTAAAGTCCCTTTAAGGTACCTCAAAATTCTTCGTATTGCTTCTAGATGAGGTTTCTTGGGGTTTTGCATGAATCAACTTACGACTCCAACTATATAGGCAATATCTGGCCGAGTCAATGTTAAGTAAATTAAATTTCCTACCAGTTGCCTGTATATTTTGACATCGTCTAAAAATTTTCCTTCTTTTGAGCATAATTTTGCATTTGCCTCTAATGGTGTGTGAGATATGTTTGCATTCCATCATCCTGAACTTTTGTAAAAGATCCTTGGCATATTTATGTTGACACAAGAATAATCCTTCTTGACTTTGTTCCACTTAAAGTCCCAGAAAATGCTTCAATTCACCGAGCTCTTTCATTTGCAATCGTACCGATAGGTTAGCCCTTGTCTGAAAGATTTCTTCTTCATCATTTCTTGTGATGATTAAATCATCCACATGTACTAATATTATAGTTATCTTGTTTTCTCAAACCTTCACGAACAAATTTGAATCTGCTGGCACCACTAGACACCCGCTTTGCACTAAAAACTCTGCGATTTTCCATACCAAGCTCTCAATGCTTACTTGAGCCTGTATAATGCCTTCTTTAGCTTACAAACATAATCTGGATGGATTTTATTTCAAACCCTCTTGGATAATTCATATAGATATCTCAATCTAACTCTCTATGCAGAAAGGCATTCTTAACATCCATTTGCCACAACTGCCAAGACTTGCTTGCCACTAATGCCAATAGTACTCATACATTAGTAATCTTAGCAACTAGACTAAACGTTTCTTCATAATCAAACCCATACCTATGAGAGAATCCTCATGCCAATAGTCGAGCCTTATATCTTTCTACTGAGTCATTTGCACGAGTTTTTACTTTATATACCCATTTGCAAGAAATAGGTTGTACATCTTTACGCCTTGGCACTAACTCCCAAGTTTGATTTGGGTTTAAGGCATCCATCTCATCTTCCATTGCTTTCCTCCATTCTTTACTAATATGATACTAGTTCACTGTATTTATTGTCTTATACTACTATTGCATTAGCATATTTTGGATTCATCTTCCTTTGCTGCCTTGTTGATCTACGTAGCTGTGGTGGTTGAGGAATTTCTTCAACAACTTCTTCTTTGAGTTGTTCTAGCTGACTTGGCCTCTCTGCTTCTGGAGTTATGTATACTCTGGTCTTCCATGGATTTTTGTCATTCTTATTTATTGTCTTTTCAGGTGTTGATTCCATTCTTTTGTTCTCCGGTTCATTTAGTCTTTCTTGTAATTTCTCTTCAATCTCTCTTGTGTCAGGAAGTACAGCAGCTTGTGAAGACCACCATGATGATGCCTCATCAAATACTACATTACGAGACATGTAGCAACGTCTAATGATTAGATCACAACATTTCCAACCTTTCTCTGATCATCATAACCTATAAATATGCATCGAACAACCTTTTTATCAAACTTGGTATGAAGATGGTCAGGTGTGAAGACATAACACAACCAAATACTCAAAAATGATTAATAGTAGGTTTGATGTTCCAAAGTTTTACGTATGGCATCATTAAGCAGAGTTTTGCTTGCAACAATCTATTGATAACATGAACAATGGTCTTCATGCATTCATCCTAGAACCGTGGTGGTACATTCTTTGCATGTTACATGCTTCAACATATTTCTACTAGAAATCGATTCTTCCTTTCTGCAACTCCATTTTGTTGTGGTGTTCCTAGGCAAGTTAGCTGTCTTTGAATCTTGTTTTCCCGGAGATACTTATTAAATTCTTCAGATGTATATTCTCCCCCGTTATCGGTACGTAGGCATAATATCTTTCGGCCATTTTCACTTTCAACCTTTTCCTTGAAAATTTTAAACTTTGATAATGCTTCAGACTTCTCTTTCATAAGATCTACCTATACGTACCTCGAATAGTCATAAATAAAAGTGATCATGTACTGAAATCCACTGATTGACAGCTGCTTCACCAGTCCAAACACGTCAAAATGCACTAACTCAAGCAGCTCCTTGCTTATAAAACTGGACTTCTCATACGGTAGTTGATGTGCCTTGCCATATTGACATCCAGCATAGATGGTGTCATCTCAAACTTCTAATTGAGGAAGCCCTTTGAGCATTGACTTTTTCATCATCACCTTTAGCTTGTGGTAGCTAATGTGACCCAGTCTTGCATTCCATAAATCAGTTGTCTCGTTCTTTCTTGTTTTGTCTATAAGCTGTTTGAGCAAACATTACATAGACAGATTCAACATGTCTTCCTTCCATAACTGATGTCTCAGTAGGCTATAAGCTTTTGTATACTTTCACATCCTTCGACCTGAACACCATGTAGTTGTCATTAGTAGTTAACTGTGATACCTATAGGAGATTTTTCTTCATTCCTAGCACATGATAAACATTCTGCAATTGTACTTTTTCAGAGCCAGGAAGGGGGGCAATCTCGTTATTGCCCACATGAGTTATTGATAGTTTTGAGTTATTTGCAATCATTACAACTCGACTTCCTTTATAATTTGTCATTGTCGTCAACTTTTCTTTATCTCCAATCATGTGATTGGAACATCCAGAATCCACGATCCAATCTTCTTCATAATTAACAAAATTATCTCTGACTGTTATTAGCGCCTTATCTTTTATCAGTATTTCAATGCATGATACTGTAATTGCTTTATCTTTTGTAGCTACAAATGATGCTTCAAAATCCCATTCTTTGTCACTACAATTCTCAGTTATAGTATTACCTTCTATACGAGGTGCTTTGCAATCTAGCAAATGGCCTCTTTTTTCGCAGTTAAAACAGTTATCATCTCTTCATTGATACCTTCTTTATCTTTGATTTTGTGAGTCTAGGCATCCTTCCCCTCGATATGGAGTTCCTTCTCGATGGCCTTTCTGCCAACCACTTTGATTCCATCTACCATCTCTTCTATTTTCTTTAGATTTGAATTCACATTCACGATCTTTCTTTTTGCTGAACAAAGCCTTTTCCTCATCTTTTAATAAGACTTTGGACATTTGTGAGTCCAATGCTTCTTGGTTGGCTAGAACCTTTCCAACTAGGTCAGAGTTGGTTCCTTAGCCCAGCCTCTTATAGCAGTAATAAGATTATTGTATTTTGGGTTTGACCCCGCAATAATAATCCTCCTCATTCGAACTTCCGTAATGGCATTATTTGGATCTAATTTTGAAATTTCGGCACAAATAGATTTTATTTTTGAAAAATACTCACTTATCGACATGTCATTGTTTTATTGTAATTAACTTATTCTCCAGCTTCTGTAATTTTGAATCAATTGTCTTTGCAAAGAGTATTGCTAGTGCATCCCATGCCTCCTTTGGTGTTTTTGCATCTTTAATATGACTTAAAAATTGAGATTCAACAGTGGTGGCGAGAATATACAGAGCTTTCTTGGCTTTGACATTCCACTTCTTCAATTCAACAAGATTCATTGGCGGCATGGCTTCATCTCCATCAATAATATCCTAGAGATTTTATTCTATGAGATAAAGCTTGACTATAATGTTCCATACACTATAGTTGTTGTTTAATTTCTCTGCTGAGCAAGTGTTAAATGTGAAGTCTGCCATACTTACCTTAATAGTGCTTGGCACTTCCACAAAATAAAATCTTGATCCTTGATCAAGAACCTTCACAGTCCCTGACTGTATTTTGGCAGAGTTTCACCTTATTACGATCTTGAACGACGAACTCAAACAAATGACCTTACTCAGTTGAATACTCGATCGACGACTTCCCGAACTGAACCTTGCTCTGATACCACTTGTGAAATAAAAGAAGAAATTTTATTTCTTTAAAAATATATTACAATACACACTCTCTCTCTTATTAAAACACTCTTATTTTTCTTTCTCTTTCTTTTTCTCTCTTTCTCACATCACTAGTTTACGCACACACTAATACTTAACAACTATTCCTTCTTGTCGCTCACCAGCATGTTACTTTGTGCCTTTTATCACTCTCTAACTCTTACTTACATAGGCATTTGAGTCGTCTAAATGATGTTTTCAGAGCATTTGAGTTGGCTATATGAAGTTCCCAGAGCTTCACCGCCATTTGCTATTCTTTCTACAATCTTCTATATTTTCTAGAATTTTCTAAAAGAAGAGAGAAAAGTTGGTGATTTTTAACAGATAACGATGGAACAGTGATGGAAATTACAACGTACAGTGGGTAAGAAGGAAAAAATAATATTTTTACTGCATAATTTCTCTCTTCACTTGTGAGTGCTTGCGTATGGATTCTAACCGAAGATATTCAAAATCTTTCCTTTAATTAGAAGCATTTGAGTTGGAAAATGGGATAAATTAAAATTTGGAGCTTTGGATTATAAAAATTGGACAAGGACGAAGCTACAAAACCCGAGATGAAAACAGAGCATGGCGAGAGGTAAGTGAAGTTCGAGTTGCTCTTTTTTTTTCCTGATGACAGTCTCTCGATTTGCACGTGTAAATTTCTCTGCATAAACATTTAAAAATCTAAGAACCTAAATATGTGAAGACTAAATGATGAAAATATAAAACTATATATCAGTTTTGGAATAATAGACAGAGAAAGTTCTGCACGATTTAAACCGAGAAATATGAGACATTTTGGATTTTCTGCATGATTATTTGCTTGCGAAATTATCAATGGTTTTGCTAAATTATGGCTGAGGTCATTTGTCTTAGTTGTATAAATGTTAAAATCTGTAATGAGATAGTGAACAGTGGAACCTTACTGGGAAGCTTCCCTTTGTTCTTTTCCATTTTTGCATATGAGAACTAGATGTTATTCTGCGTCGTTAGTGGATTTTCTCATAAACTGGAAAGTGGAGTTTGTCTTGTGAATTTGGGACCCCGTAGATGGCTAATAAGTAATGCAAAACTTTTGCAGGAGAAAGTTGGGGAAGAAATGCATGTAATGAACAATTTTGAGATCATAAAAATCCTTCTCAAATATGTGTGAATGTTAACCTTTAAACTATTTGGATTATACTCTTGTCTAAATTGGGTATCCAAGTAAAAGTTGGTGTCGTAGGCTAAAAAATTAAATCTGATATACGACAATGAAAAATTCGGATTGCGAATTGACTTTAGAAAATTCCTAATTTAATTACATGAAGTTCCTGAAAAAATAAATATGGGTAAAAACTAAAAGTGCAGCTCTGTGTCGAGCAAGTATGCGTTATAGGGGGCTGTATTTCATGGTTGTGTAAGGAATGTTGAGTAATTTGGTACATTACTGATGTTACATTTCTTACTGATGGAGT
This sequence comes from Biancaea sappan, assembly GCA_037074585.1. Lineage (NCBI taxonomy): Eukaryota > Viridiplantae > Streptophyta > Magnoliopsida > Fabales > Fabaceae > Biancaea > Biancaea sappan. The sequence continues at coordinate 7,250,934 of CM073495.1, forward strand.
AAGAAAGTGATGTTATAATGATGTGGGGTGTTTAGGACGTGAATTCACTGTTTACAATATAGAAATTTCAAAAGGATAAACATAAATCGATTAAAGTCAGTTTAGGCAAGTAAAGCAGCAGTAGTGACCCAAGAAAAGTTGCTCAATTTTGAGTAGTGAACTTGGCTAGATTACTTTCTTCAGAATTTGATATCCTTTTCTTCTTCTTTTAAGGTTGTACCTTTAGGTCTTGTGGTCTCTCAACTAAAAGATTGCCTTAAAGAGAGTTTCCAGAGTTTTAATTCTTCAGCTGCTAATCAGGTGAGTACCTAGTCCTGCTTTAGCATAGCTATAACTCTCATTATCATTTATAAATCTTCTAAACATATACATATACATAAGCACATGTTTATGTAGCTTATCCTCAGCTTTATATTTCCATGATCATTATGTCATGATAATTTATCATGTGTAGTTGGTTATGTCATGTATTATATTCCTTAGAGCATCTCCAACGAGGTTTTTCAAAGATTCTTAAAAATAAGTATCGGTTTGAATTGAGTTTTATCATTAGAGTTTGTCAACGCGGCTGCAACATAGAAGAACTATTCTTACATAAGAACCAGTTCTTAACAAACAAAAGAACTAATAAAAATTTCAAAAAGTAAACATTAAATATATCTGTATTAATTAAAGTAGTAGAGAGTTGCTTATGAAACCTATATGTGAGCAACTCATTAAAGTTATAACATTGGAGATGCTCTTATTGGTTATAAAGAAAGACATGAACATTGTTACAAACTTATTCGAACTTGTAAGCTTTTCTGAGATGATTTTGAAATACCAATATCTGAAGTGATCCTTTCCAAAGATCATGAGCTTTCATTAATAAGCATGATGCATTTCATGTTTTGTATCTATTTTACAGTTTTGAAAGGTTATTTATACTTTCATATTATACTAAACATTGAAGTACTATGATATTGCGAATGCTTTCTTCTTGATAAATGAATTACATCATGGGATTTAAGAGAAATTGTGATTGTTACATACTTCTCACGGCGTTGAGATGGTTTGATAGTTTCGGAAAAGAATTGAGACATGATTTTTAGTCAAAAGGAGGGTTATATATAAAGAATGATGGTGCTATAGCAACTTGTAGCCCTTGGTGCACCATGGCATGACCCTCGCTAGCAGGGGATCTAGGAGAATGCTGGACCCGTGACTTGGGCCACTCGCAGGATGGAGACATTACTAGATATTAAAGGGTTATGTCGGGGGTGAAAAGATGTTGGTTACGGAGGATGTACCAGGCTAGGGGGTTTTGATACTGTTCTCTTAGATATTCCTTGTGATGGAGCACTTTTTCATATGAGAATGATACTTGACTATTCTTACTATCATCGGTGCTTTTACGTGCTACAAATCATACCTATATGGCGGTCTTCTTTACTTGTACGTTATATGTATTTGAGAAAATATGAAGTTTATTTGATATTCAGCTTATTATGATATTTATCACTATGGTTTTACTTTTATATGCTCGCAAGTTTAACTGTTTCTAATAGCTATGAGATGACAAGTTAAAAAGCTTACTGAGTGCCAAGTTACTTACCTTTTATCTATATTTTTAAAGATACTAGACCCGAGCCAGAAGATCGTATAGCGGAGTAGCAGTGTAGCATTCATGTTAGGAGTGATGGTACAAGCACTTCTATTCCTTAACAATTAAGTATCAAAAACCGATCGGTCTCCTTATTTTAAAGACTAATGTTAATTTTTTAATAAAAAAAATAACAATATTTAAAACTATGCTAAATTCTAACTAATTTAAAAACTTTCCACCTATTAGACTCAACTAGATCTAATTAGTTATTGTTAAAAAAAATTTCAAATACTGACAAAAGAAAAAGAAAAAGTTCTGCGTACTTGCTTTTGGAGACAAGTAAGTCAGCTTAATTAGTTTATGTTTTCATAAATAAATTGGATATGAGAACTTTTGATAATTTTTATTTCTTTTCTTTCCCCCTTATTGCTTAAAAAGAATTATCTTCGTTTTCTTTCCACGCAATAAGGTCGCGAAAGAGACCATGCAAACTCTAGTTTAATTCATAAATGTTCCTTTCAGTAATATTTATGTACGGAAAGTAATAGATTAAATATTTTAAAATCTTGTTTGCTCAAATATTGACTGAGTCTAATCTTTTCTATTTTTTTGCTTAGACAATTCTAAAAAGTATTTTATATATATATATATATATATAAATTGTGTCAAACTTAATTCTGTGAGAATTGTTGACGCAACTGTTATATATATATGTGTGTGTGTGTATGTGTGTGTGTCGTATTGATAATATTTTATAAAAGGTATCAAAAATAAAAAATTTAAAATCAACATATATATGAAAATTATATGGCTACTTCTCTTTTGCGTGGTTTTGGTTTCCAAAAGTGCTTAATTGCATATGTATATACTTATATCTATATTATTTGTATATTTGTGTAGAGTGGGGTTAGTTTAGGTGAGTCAGTGGATTGGACTGACTCCCTCACCTTTGCAGGTACGAAAGAACGACTAGCTTGAGTACTCGTTGATCAAAGATAGCTCCCAATTACTCATGGTAAGGTAATTCTACTTTATTTATAAGTAAATTCCTCTAGTATACTCTGTAATTGAATAGGTCACCTAGGATATAGGTTATGTTAGTTAAATTAAGTTGTAAGATCTTGATTTGCGGCGGCATGGATGTCACATCATTCACATTTATCACAATCCCCGGTTTTAGTTCGTATCAACATTTTAATTTAAAAAATGGAAATTACAACAAAAGAAAAATCTTGAATCTTTAAATTTATGTGTTAAGAAAAAAAATTCATCATACACATAAATGATCAAGATTTAGTGCATGTTTGGGAACGCGTTCTCCAACACCCAAACCACGTTAGCAAGTGAGTAACCACATATTGCATGAAAACATGTGTGTTTTGTTGAGCGTCGAACTTCGGCACTAAACATGTTTCCTTTCCAATAGACCACATTCAACCACCGAGCTGGCTACAAGTTTTAGAGGCCATTTAAACCATGTTCAACCACCCCTGACCTACCCTTCTCTAGTATTACCCTTTCATATTGGCCTTTTCTCTCTGTTTCTTTGGTTCATGCCATTATAGTTGTCGAACCACCTAGAATTAGATTCTGTTGCAATTTGTAATATAATGATTTTTTCAGGTCGTTCTCACTCTTGGAATCTTACTTCTAATTGTCTAATTAATTGTTCAAACACTAATTACCCTAATTTCCTAATGATTACAAAAGGGGAGTTTTGTTGATAGGATTAAAACATAAAAAACAAAATAACATAGAACAAAACACAATAACACAAACATGTAATTAGTCATTCAATCCCTAGAGTATGCATCTATCATTATCTAATTCTTGATTTGCTTTGATTTAATCATACCATTTAGTTTTCAATTAAAATTCCCAGAAGATCTTCCAAGACTGAACTATACCAAAATCATAATCAGGGAAATCTCCACTAATCACTACATAATATAATTCATTTAAGCTTTAACAGAATCATGCCTCCGCAATCGCATACTGGCATGTCATTTCTATCCTAACTCACTACACGTACATAGCAATCGCATACATGTACATGCAGCAAGCTAAATTCTCAGATAAAAATTACATAACATAACTCATGTTTAAACAAGTCATATCAGAGCAAGAATAAACATAAGAATATGAGCAATTGTAGAACAGAAATGAAATAGGATTGGAAACTAGAAAACTTATCTGTATTGATCCAAAGATTCAAGATACATTCTCCAATTCATGTCTAACCAATTACATAACAGTTCTAGCAACCGATAGGGACTAAAATGAAAACAAAAGGAAAGGAAAAAGACTAAAACGAAAATAAAGGAAAGAAAAATACACGAAAAACTAAGCTACGAAATTAGTGGAAGAATTCAATCTCTAACAGTTCAACACTGAAACCGGAATCTAAAGTTCCCTTTTAAGCTCAACCAAGAGATCGAGAGACAAAATTGTATTTAGCCCAACTTTGTGTGTTGTCCCTTTTCTAATTTTCTGATATTTGATTGCCTGTTGTTCTTGACTTGTATTTCTGCTCCTAGAATTTAGATTCGTTCTTTTTATGCTATCATATGCAGTGAAATCAATCTTATACTTGCTACTGTGATTGCTGACTTATAGCTTCTGGTTGGTAGCATTCTACATTCACATGTAAGGAATCCAGACTCAAATTGAGGTTGCCATTTTTCTGCACATGGAGGGACACTTGCTGTTGTCGCTGACTTCCAAAATTGGCTGATTGTATTTTGTGCTTCTTCAAACTTGACTACAAGAAATCAATTCTTTAACTTGCCAATTTGTTGACTCATGGATGCTACAATTTGGCATTTGCATTATCTGCACATTAGAGAAAGGGATCAGATTTCCTATTGCTGCAAATTGGCTCAATAGTGCAGACATGTGGGCCCTACAAGTCCAGTCAGCTTTGGTCAATGCCCAGTCAACATAATTTACCATGTCAGCGCTTAGTCAATTGCCACATGTTCATAAAATTCTCAAATTAATTTTCTGTAAAAATACACAATTGAATTATTTGGGATAAATTATGAAATTGAAGCATATTAATTTTATAATTAATTTACACCCAATAAATCTAAAATCATAATAAAATTAGAGAATTTACAAAATTAAAGAGGCAATAAGGACTAAAATTGGGACTAAAATAAATGAAAAATGCATGTTATTAGTTTTTCATTTGCATTCTGTGTGTTGAAGAGTTCTGTGTGCGTTGTCATTGTCCTTACCATTGGCCATGCGTTGTTGTTGGTCCTTCTTACATTAGTTTCCCTACAGTTTTTTGACATCTTCGCGTCATTCTGATATGTATTTTTTTATGTTTTCTCTTCTAGTTTGCATGCTTTGTTCTCCCCTGTTTGGCACAATCTCCATTGGCTCTAGCCTTTTTCTTATTTTTGTCCTCTGTGCTACCGAGGAGGAAGAGACGATGGCGAGAGTTATGGAAAACGCTTCTCTAGTGAATTTGGGGCTGAAAATCCAGCGGGTCATGATGTCTTATCCTTTGTGCCCTGCCAACTCGAAGATAATAGAGAAAAGGACTTTGTTCTCCTTTTTTTGGGCCGTGCATGTGAGCTTTTTTTTTTTTTGGGTTGGGTCAGGTAGTTAGACTATTAATTTAACTATCATTATACAATTAAAAACATAATGATTATGTAATTAGTGATTAATATTATTATACAATTATATAATTAAAAACATAATGATATTGTTAAATTAATCATGTAATTAGTTATTAGTATCATTATACAATTAATATTGGTCATCACTAATATCTTATATATTTTTTTCATGAGTAATTAGGGATTAATTAAAATTTCAATTAGTGATTATAATTCATTTTGCAATTAGCAATATATAAGCACTTTAATTATAATTATACTTAGTTCAAATTGTTTTGATTAAAAATATTCTAAGAGTAATTAGTCAATAAATATTAATATTGGACAAATAAAACCAAAAAAAAAATTAGTGTACTTTATTAAAATATTGATGTAATTCATTAAGTTAGATTTAAATAAATGACAACAACTAATAATGGTACATCAAAAAATAAAATATAAAATTTATATATTTTTTTGTTAATTATACATTCAAAATCACGTTTGTAAACTAACATTTAAAACATTATGGTCTACTCTAAACCACGTTTGTTCAAATATTATTTAAATATAAATTACGTTCATCTAAACCTTGGTTTACCTAAACTATGTTATTCCAAAAATCTAGGTTTACCCAATAATTGGGTATATTTTTACTATTAAATTCAATGAATGTATACTTTTCTAATTGGCAAATGTATAGTCTTCAAAAAATAATTTTATATTTTTTTTTATAATTTATTATTATTGTGGGGGTTGTCAATATTTGTACGTGTCCATGTTCATAATGCCGCGTTATGTTTGGATGTATACAAATGTATACTAATGTAAAACTTTTACACAAGTATAAGGCCATTTAAATCACAACATATTTAAATAAAACAAATCATAAGTTGCAAATATCATACCAAAACAATTAAACACTGTCTATAGGTCACCAAGGTCACAATATTCATACATTAAGTGAGTCATAAACGACAACATAGCATAAGAACAAAAAAATTGCACAAAATTAAAAACATCACAGATTCACTTTTTTTTTTCCCTAAAACTTCTATAGAAGCACAAGACTATAGAAGAAAGATTGTAATAACAAGCCAATATACAAGCTTGAAATTAAGCAAACCCGAATCACATTATAATTTGAAGGAATTGAAATATTCAAATCGAAAGTGCTATTTTTGAATGGGTAGAATAGTGCGTTCTCTACCTCCAATAAGGAGTAAGACTCACTGTCAAAGCTGATGATGAGAAATCAAAGAGGCTCTGAGTATACCGAGGCCCTACAACACCAAATAATCATACCAAAAGGGCCAGATCATGTTCCTTGGATTAGATCAAGCTTTTAAGATAACAAGTTGAATTAATGCTCTTCGCCTTAACTCTTGAAATCCGATGCCAATGACCCTTTCATCTAAGTCATGGAAAGGAATGTTTGATTTAGTTAAAAAGGAAGCAATAGAGATGAAAGAAATGAATGTCACTACCAAGGCATCTGTCACCATATACGTTCTTGGCCTATTGATAAATCCAACAGAATTGGAAGAAGTGAGGTGCATTATAGTCACAGGAACTCCACCATAGAAGTAATAATTAGGAGCGATGGCCTCTTTTATTGGTAATCTTAGATTTCGGAGTTTAAATTAGGAGGCGTATGGTTTCATGAACATGTTCTTAAATGTTTCTAATCTTCAATGCTTATTTGCATGCAAATGAGGCAGGCTCTTGAACAAATTATCAAAAAAAAAAAATTAATGGGGCAATTTTGGGGGGTTTAAAAAATAGGAGAAATTAAAATATATTTTGACAATGGGACAATTTTGCAAAATTTAAAAGTTTGTGGGCCCTAAATAAAGATTATTTTTATAGGAGGAAGTTGTTTAAAAATACAAAAAAATTGGAGGGACTAATTTGAAAAGAAGTTCCTAAAATGTGGCTAAAATTGAAATGAAAAAGATTTGAAAAATATAAAATAAAAAAGAAAGAAGTGAAAGTCAACGATCAATGAGTTCACTGTTGATTGCTAAACGATCAATGGTTAGATCACGCAGAAACACGGATAGATAGTTAAATCATTGATGGGATTTTAATTTATTGAAAAATTTAAATTATTACTATATCTTCCGAAGATGATTGATCATAAAATATTTTCTTTATTAAGGAATTGAAAAGTTTTCTTATGATAGTTAATTGCATTATGTTATTAAAATAATGTTTTATTTTGTTATCGTACAAATCTAATACTTCATTTGATTTTTATATTAAAATTAAATCATTTATTTTGGTAGATATGATAAGATCAAAATTTATTATGAACAATTATCTTTTGGAAGAAATAAAAATAGTTTAAAAATTTTAACACATCAAGAACCAAAGATTTCAGCTTAACTTTAACTCCATAAATTTATTGTTATTGTATAAATTTGCGCATATTGTATTATATATTGTGTTTTATTTTTATATTAAAATTAAATTATTTATGTTTGTAGATTTAATGGTGTCAAAATTTATTATGATCAATTATTTTTGGAAGACATACAAGTAGTTTAATATTTTTAATATATTAGGATCCAATGATTTAACTTTGATTATAAATTTTAAGAATATTTTTAAATAGCTTAAAAAATAGTTTGTCTAATTGAATTTAATAGTTTAATTTATTTTTTAAGACATTAATTACTTCTTAAGCCAATAAAAATTAAACATATTTTGATAATGTGTATATTTACACATCTCTAATTATGAATAATCATATCATTCGATACAAAATTGCATAGTTGTAGCCAAAGTTGAATTTGAATGGTCATTAATCATTTAATTAATATTTGCTTTCAAAGTTTTTGGTTCAGTCAACCAACAAATTGTTCGGTTGAGGTGGTAGTCTCCTCAAAGAAGGGAAAATAAAGAAGCACACTTGTTAAATGAACTTTAACTTTAACTCTCGACCCGACAAAAATTAATCCTAAGTCTAATAGGATATTTTAGGTTCTCACAACCAAAAAAAAATCTTCATGTTCTGATTAATTTTTCTCATTCTAAATTTAGTCTTTCATACATAAATTCAATGAATAAAATATCATTTTGGCCCCTCAAAGATGTACTTTTTTTTAATTTGATCCATCACAAATTTTTATTTTTGATTTGGTCCCCCACAAATTTAAACATTTTGATTTTGGTCCTCAATGTACAAATTTTTATTCTCAATTTAATTTATTATAGATGCAGACATTTTCAATTTAGTCCATTCAAACGTCCCCTTAAATTGAGTTACACCCGTTGTGTTTTCGTGTCTCATATCACTCCTTTCTTCATACATATATATATATATATATATATATATATATATAATACTAAGTTATTTTTATTAAAAGAACTCAAATATAATAATGTATCTTTTTTTTTTTTTTTTGGTTTATGACGAACAAGAGTTTGAAGCACTGATGCTTACTAAACAAAGACTACCCATATTGATATCTCACAGTTCTGTCATTTGTTGTTTTGGTATTTTTTATGAAAGACGAGTTACATGTCAGCATTTAAGTTATAGAATCTTCTACATTAAAAGTTGCCTTCATTCAAACGAGAAAATGAAATATTGGAGGTCAACAACTTACAAAAAGAGAAACTGATAATATTGAGATACATTTCATACTCAAAAATACAATGAAAATTTCAATAAACATAGAGTATTTTAAAGATAGCAGAGAGATTTATTCGCGAAAGTAAATTTGTAATGTAAATTAATCCCCCAAACATAGTGTATTTTAAAGATAGCAGAGAGGTTTCTCACGTTGCGCTTTTTATGAATGGATGAAGACCCAACGTCAAAACAGATGATGAGACTAAAGAAGCTCTGAGTATGGTGAGACCCTACAAAACCAAATAATCAAATGAGAAGGGTTTCATGTCTTACCATACCACAACAACTTGATCGATCAACCATACACATTTTTTTAAAATAAACCATCTCATTAAGAAATATACTAGACTTTTTTAATAAATAAAGAAAAATTGTCCTCATAGAAAAGTCATCTTTGGACATTTTCGTGTGCTAATATATCTTTGTCATACCTCTTTCGGTCCAATGTTAATGATCATTTCTTCCATGTCAAGAAAATGGATCTTTGATTTCTTCAGTAATGAGGCAGCAAAGATGGAACAAAAGCATGTCAAAATCAAGTCATCTGTCACCATATATGATGCTTCCTTCAAAGATCCGCTTCGACATGAGATTTTAGCATCTAACACAGACAAAGGTACACATTTTTCGTCCCATAAGCCATTGTGAGGTGAATTAGTTAGACAAGCTCAAAAAGTACTGCCCTCAGGCATAAAGCTATAACAAAAGTAATTTGGGGCGGTGGTTTCATCCGTTGGTAATATCTTGTTTTGGAATTTAGACTGTGAAGCAATTTGAGGTTTCATGAGCATTTATTTAATTTCTTCAGACCTCAAATTTCTGTTTACATGCAAATCAGACAAGCTCTTGAACATATTATCTAGGCAATTCAAACCAGATTTCCCTTACAACAAATTCAACACAGCTCCTAATGAGAGAGTCAAAAAACTGAGAAGGAACTTTGCAAAGTCCTCTTCAACACGAGCAAACAACACCTTGCTCTTTGATTTTTGAAGCACTACTCTCACCTTCATAAGTTTAATATTTTTTGTTGGTATAGTACCAATCTCCAAGGGCGATAAGCTTTCTTCGTCAAAGTCCTTTTGAACCTCTTTCTCCCGCAAGAAAAGGTTTGTTAATGGAGTCTCCGACGTCAACGCGAACTTCAATAAATCCACCATCTACAATGGGTTAGTAAATAGTATTAGTTGCAGTTGATTGAAATTAAACTTTGATGAAATAACAGCATACTACAATGATAGATATTCAACTAAAAAAATGAAACTAATTAAAAATTTTTAAACAATTAAAAATCAATAGAAAATTTTGTAAATAACTGGTAACATTGTACATGTGGATGGAATGCTCACCTTCGTTGTGTCAACAATCTCATGAATTTTTTCAATTGAATGCATATCTTCAATTCCAAGGCAATTCCAAAATCCAACTATGGTTGAGCCAAGAATATTAGAATTCACTTTCAAATCATCGGAAACGTTAAAAACTGCCAACTCATTAACATATCATTTATTTTTTTCCATTAAAAGTGAGCTGCCAAGGCTAATTTCTTGATCCATCAATTCCCCACAATTGCATCGTTTGTTGTTGAATGTACTCAAGAGTCCACCACCTTCCTTACGAAAGCAATCCGATCTACCACATATGAAATACTTAATAGGCTCTGTATCGTCAATGTTGAGTTTCAAATTTTGGTGAAACTCCATTGAATTCCTCGAATAAAGCAGCATCTCCTTGCAAGTCTCAGTCAAGAAATACTTCTCCTCCAACTTGGCCACACTTAGGTAAAAAGAGTTTAAGCTTCTAACCCTAATGGCCATCGAATTTGGGTCTCTGTCGATGAACCTGGCAATAGTTCCCAATGGTAATGTTAAGAAGTTAAAGAGAGCATCCATAAAGTCTTTCTCTGCCAGAGCATAGAGCACTGTGTTGTTCTCTATGTCCACCAAAAGCCTCAATGAAACTTGCTCCTCTGCTATGGTTGATAACACTGAGAAACAATGAGCTCAATTGAAACAATTACAATTGAATGAGAGAGATGAAATAAAGAATAAAGAAGATCAGACTAATTTAGGGGCCAAGTAAAAAAGAAAACGAAGAGGCAAAGTTATAAGCATAGGCAATTTGAGTATCGATGAATCATTACTCTCGGACTTGACATAGGAATTGGGACCTAACTATCAAAAAGTGGCGCAAGAGGCAAGATTGCAAACAAATGTGAAATGAGGTCACTTGAAGTATCGTGGGAATGTACAGAGATTCCAAATCTGGGTCGTTGGTTGAACGGACGATGATGGTTGTGGTATTGGAAGAGTGAGTACCTCTGCTTTTGGAAAAGCAACACTGCTTTTCCTAAAGAAAGGAAAAACAGACCTACGCATGCATCTATTTTTCTTAAGGCAAATGTTAGATTCATCCATTTGAGTCCTCTACAATATTCAAAGAGTACTATAAAGTCTCATATTTTCATTTTGGCCATTAGATTAAAGTCACAGACTGTTCAGATCGAGTAAGAAAGTTTTTATATTGAAGAGTCTTAATAAATGATTTTTCATCTAAGTCTCTATCTAAGATATTTTTCTTTTATCTTTTACTTAAAATCATATTCAACTTTATCTAAGTCCCTGTTAATTTTTTTGTGCGATTTGGACTATCTGTGACTTCAATCTAATGAGTATTAGATAGGATCCTAATCCATATATAATGAGTAAGCTTCAATTATATGAAACCCTACCTAAATCTGGCGATTATTATCATCTTATTTTTCAAAGGATATTTATAGTTTTAACCTCATCATTAAGCAAACATGTTCGGTTTTTTATTCTTTGAGTCTTCACTTCAGCGTATATATAAGATAAATCTATGAAAATATTAACCTAGTTAAAATTTTTACTGTTGGATTATCTTGAAATTTAAGTAAAATATTTTTTAATTACTATACACACAAATTTTGAGGTGATCTAATGATAAGAGAACTCAATCTCTAAAGATGTTAAACTCTGCATAGACTTTTCCGTATATATATAAATATGAAGGTGTCAACTCATGTAGAGTTAATTAAGCCTACGGTAATTAGGTAAGGTCTGTTTGGTTAATGTTTTTACAAATTAAAAAAAAAAAAGCAAAAAATCTTGTTTGGTCTATTGTTTTTAAGAAAATTGTTTTTGAAAATTTGTTTTTAAAATAAAAAAAATTAGAACATATTTTACATGTTTTTAAAAATAGTATTCTAAAAAAAAGGCAGTTGTATTATGATAAACAAGAATGATCATTAATGACATATATATATATATATATATATATATATGCAATTGCAACTATAAAAAAATAGTTACAGTTTAACTTTTTTTTATTTTCTTAAGTTTAAAAATTGTTTTCAAAACAATTCATCCTAACTCATTTTTTTAAAATTTTTAGAATAGTTTTATAAAAATTATTTTTAAAACAAAAACACAAACAAAACCAAATAAGCCCGTAGTTTTAATGTCGATATTACTTGTTGTTAAATCACACTCGGTGACTTTCTAGTTATAAGAAATTATATAGGTTGAAATTTAGCCATTTGACATTTAAGTATACCCAACAAATTATATTGCATGATAGTTACTTAGTAGTAATAATATTCTTAAAATAGAATAAAAATAATCACAAAATGCTACTTTGTCACGAGTAATTGTGTGGCCTGCGTTAATGGCTATGGATAACAGTGATTCCACAACTCACACAATTAATAGACCTAAACAAGTTGATATCTTTTGAGATTTTAGGCCCTTTTGTTAAAAAAAAAAAAAGAATTCATATTAAATTTTACGTTTTGGTTACTTTAAATTGATATTTACTTTCCAATATATATATATATATATATATATAGCAGTATCACTATTATCAATCAATGAAAGAAATAGCGACCTTTTTTTTCCTTATATATATATAATTTGGATTTAGATCTTTTGCCAGAGTAAGTATGTTAGAGGTACCATATTTCCTAGATCCTTGGATTAGTGTGAGTTCCATATCTCAAGGTATGACCCATATAGATCCAAGGGTCCAAAAAGTATGATACTTCTACCATATGACAGAGGATCCAGATTCATTTAAAACGTAAATTGAGATGCTTAACTTTTTAGAGATTCAAATGACATATTATAATTAAATCAACAATTTACTCATTTTTATTACAATGTGTATATATGCAATTTTGGCATTAAACGCACCAAATAATTAACTAATTACCATTATGGTAATTCTATATATAATTGCTAAGGTTCTCACACTTGCAGTTTATTTCAATTATTTTTTTCCACTCATATTAATTAGGAATTTGAGTAATTGATGTGTTTAATGTTCTGAAAACCAGACTGACCATTGAACTAGCGGAGGCACTGTTCAAGTGTTAATGGTCGGACCATGGTCGAATCGCAGTTGAATCAATCAACTTTAAATGTTATATATATAATTAAACATTATAAATATAAATTTATAAATTTAATTAAAATATGATTTGATGTCAAATTACACAAAATAATATTAATCTCAATCAAAAGTTCTCAATAAAAATTAACCAAATAACGAGGAAATATTATTAATCAAGATAATATTAACTCATATCAAATCCATAAGATACCAAGATATTAACATATCTACTAAAATTGTGTAATATTAATTTCTTCGTTACCTGATATAGAATAATCAAAATTTAAAAAAATTAAAAAAGATATAAAAAAATTCAAGTGAACCGGTTCATTTAGTATCGGTTCTCACTTAGTTCGATCAATTTTTAGCTGGTTTGATATTTTTGCTCAGTTCAATCATCCACTAGTTTTAAGGGTTATTCTGAATTGGTTATTAGTCCAAGTAGTTGGATAGACCGATCTGGTTTGATTTTTACAATAATAATTTTGAAAAAAGAAAGAAATGTGAACAAAAAAAGGGTAAAATTGTGAGTGCATAGAAGTTTGGAGGAGGGACACAGGCATGCATGGCATGAGGTTTCTTAGTACAGAATCTTGAGAAGTTCACAAAACAACAAAAATATAAAACTTGAAAAATTTGTCCTTCCTGATATTAAAGCTCTCATCTTCCGATAATCTTTCTTTGCATGCTTCAATAGTACAATATGATCACAACCTTTCCATGTCATCAATTTCTTTTTTAAAGAAATGGTCCACACATACACACACTGACCAATTCACGTAACAATTGCGTATGGGACGAAAAATGTGCACCTTTGTCCTTGTTGGATGCTAAATTCTCATGTCCAAGCGGATCTTTGAAGGAAGCATCATTTAGGGTGACAGATAACTTGATTTTGGCACTCTTTTGTTCCATCTTTGCTGCTTCGTTACTCAACGAATCAAAGCTTCCTTTTATGACTTGGAAGAAAGGGACATTACCATTGGACAGAAAGAGGAGTGACAAAGATACATAAGCAGTCAAAAATGTCCAAAGATAACTTTTTTATGAGCACAATTTTTTTTTATTTATTAAAAAAGTCTTTGGTAGATTTCTTAATGAGATAGTTTGTTTTAAAATGGGAAAATATTATGGTGCTCCCATTAATAAGATTTCTTAATGAGATAGTTAAGTCTCCTTAAAGAAGGGAAAATAAAGAAGCACATTTGTTAAATGAGTTTTAACTTTAATGCTCTCGAATAAAGATTAATCCTAAGTCTAATATAGCTTGAGGATATTTTGGGTTCTCACAACAAAAAGAATATTTTCACTTTCTAATCAATTTTTCCCATTCTAAATTTAGTCTTTCATACATAAATTCAATGAATAAAATATCATTTTGGCCTTTCAAAGATGTACTTTTTTAAAATTTGATCCATCACAAATTTTTATTTTCAATTTAGTCCCTCACAAATTTAAACATATTGACTTTGGTCCTCAATGTACAAATTTTTAATCTCAATTTACTTTATTACAGATGCAGACATTTTAAATTTAGTCCATTCAAACATCTCCTTAAATTGAGTTACACCTGTTGTGTTTGTGTCTCATATCACCCCTTTCTTCATACATACATATATATAAACACATATGTATAATACTAAGTTATTTTTATTAAAAGAACTCAAATATAATAACGTATCCTTTTTTTTTTGGTTTATGACGCACAAGAGTTTGAAGCACTGATGCTTACTAAACAAAAACTACTCATATCCATATCTCACAGATTTGTCATTTGTTGTTTTGGTATTTTTTATGAAAGATGAGTTACATGTCAGCATTTAAGTTATAGAATCTTCTACATTAAAAGTTTCCTTCATTCAAATAAGAAAATGAAATATTGGAGGTCAACAACTTACAAAAAGAGATATTGATAATATTGAGATACATTTCATACTCGACAATACAATGAAAATTTCAATAAACATAGAGTATTTTAAAGATAGCAGAGAGATTTATTCACGAAAGTAGATTTGTAATGTAAATTAATCCCCTATATGAGCCAACGTCACGGTTTCTCATGTTGCCCTTTTTATGAATGGACGAAGATCCAACGTCAAAATAGATTATGAGACTAAATTAAAGAAGCTCTGAGTATGGTGAGACCCTGCAAAACCAAATAATCAAATGAGAAGGGTTTCATATCTTACCATACCGCAACAACTTGATTGATCAACCATACACATTTTTTAAAACAAACCATCTTATTAAGAAATCTACCAAAGACATTTTTAATAAATAAAGAAAAATTGTCCTCATAAAAAAGTTATCTTTGGACATTTTCGTGTGCCTATATATCTTTGTCATGCCTCTAAAGAAAAATTATGCTCATAAAAAAGTTGTCTTTGGACATTTTCATGTGCTTATATATCTTTGTCATACCTCTTTCGGTCCAACGGTAATGACCCTTTCTTCCAAGTCACAAAAAGGGATCTTTGATCCATTCAGTAATGAAGCAGCGATGATGGAACAAAAGGGTGTCAAAATCAAGTCATCTGTCACCATAAATGATACTTCCTTCAAAGATCCGCTTGGACATGAGATTTTAGCATCCAACAAGGATAAAGGTCGAAAAGTACTGCCCTCAGAGATGAAGCTATAACAAAAGTAATTTGGGGCGGTGGCTTCATCCATTGGTAATATCTTGTTTTGTAATTTAAACTGTGAAGCAATTTGAGGTTTCATGAGCATTTTTTTAATTTCTTCAGACCTCACATTTATGTTTACATGCAAATTAGACAAACTCTTGAACATATTATCTAGGCAATTCAAACCAGATTTCCCTTGCAACAAATTCAACACAGCTCCTAACGGAAGAGTCAAAAAACTGAGAAGGAACTCCGCAAAGTCCTCTTCAACATGAGCAAACAACACCTTGCTCTCTGATTTTTGAAGCACTACTTTCACTTTCATACATTTTTCTGTTGGTATGGTACCAATCTCCAAGGGCAGTAAGCTTTCTACGTCAAAGTCCTTTTGAACCTCTTTCCCCTGCAAGAAAAGGTTTGTCAATGGAGTCTCCGATGTCAACGCGAACTTCAATAAATCCACCATCTACAATGGATTAGTAAATGGTATTAGTTGAAGTTGATTGAAATTAAACTTTCATGAAATAATAGCATACTACAATGATAGATATTCAACTAAAAGAATGAAACTAACTACAAAATTTTAAACAATTAAAAATCAATAGAAAATTTTGGAAATAACTGGTAATATTGTACATGTGGATGGAATACTCACCTTCGTTGTGTCAACAGTCATAGGAATTTCTACAATTGAAGGCATACCTTCAATTCCAAGACTATTCCAAAATCCAACTATGGTCGAGTCAAGAATATTTGAATTCACTGCCAAATCATCGGAAACGTTAAAAACTGCCAACTCATTAACATATCCTTTATTTGTTCCCCTAAAAGTGAGCTGCCAAGCCTAATTTCTTGATCCATCAATGCCCCACAATTGCAGCATTTGTTCTTGAATGTACTCAAGAGTCCACCACTTTCCTTATGAAAGCAGTCCAGTCTACGACATGTAAAATACTTAATGGGCTCCGTATCATCAATGTTGAGTTTCGAATTTTGGTGAGACTCCATTGAATTCCTCGGATAAAGCAGTATCTCCTTGCAAGTCTCAGTCAAGAAATACTTCTCCTCCAAATTGAACACACTTTGGTACAAAGAGTTCAAGCTTCCAACCCTAACGGCCATCGAATTCAGGTCTCTGTCGATGATCCTGGCAATAGTTTCCAATGGCAATGTTAAGAAGTTAAAGAGAGCATCCATAAAGTCTTTCTCTGCCAGAGCATAGAGCACTATGTTGTTCTCTTTGTCCACCAAAAGCTTCAATAAAACTTGCTCCTCTGCCATGGCTGATAACACTGAGAAACAATTACAATTGAATAAGCGAGATGAAACAGTAAAGAATAAAGAAGATGAGACTAATTAAGAGGCCAAGTAAAAAAGAAAACGTAGAGGGAAAGTTATAAGCATAGGCAATTTGAGTATCGATGCATCATTACTCTCGGACTTGACATAAGAACTGGGACCTAATTATCAAAAAGTGGCACAAGATTGCAAACAAATGTGAAATGAGGTCACTTGAAGTCTCGTGG
Organism: Biancaea sappan; assembly: GCA_037074585.1. Classification (NCBI taxonomy): domain Eukaryota; kingdom Viridiplantae; phylum Streptophyta; class Magnoliopsida; order Fabales; family Fabaceae; genus Biancaea; species Biancaea sappan. Next base: position 7,268,333 of record CM073495.1, read on the forward strand.
GACTGTGCGGAGATTCGAAATTAGGTCGTTGGTTGAACGGACGATGATGGTTGTGCTATTGGAAGTGTTAAGACGTAAAGGGGGGAGTAGTTGATCGTGGGACAATATGGTTTGCAAAATTTGGGAAGAGTGAGTTCCTCTACTTTTGGAAAAACAACTCTACTTTTCCTAAAGAAAGGACAAACATACCTATGCAGGCATCTATTTTCCTTAAGGCACATGTTGGAATCATCGGTTTGGGTCCTCTAGAATACTCAAAAAGTATTATAAAGTCTCGTATTTTTATTTTGGCCATTAGATTGAAGTTTCACACAATTCAAATTAAGTTAAAAGGTTTTTGTATTGGAGAGTCTTAATAAATAATTTTTTTATCTAAATCTCTATCTAAGATATTTTTCTTTTATCTTTTACTTCATTTAATATTATATTTAACTTCATCTAAGTCCCTAATAACTTTTTGTGTGATCTGAACCATCTGTAACTTCAATCTGATGAGTATTGGATAGGATCATAATCCATACATAATGAGTAAGCTTCAATTATATGAAACCCTACCTAAATTTGGCGATCGTTATCATCTTATTTTTAGAGGATATATATAGTTTTAACCAAAGTATAATGAGTATGCAGTCAAATTCCAAAGCAAAACAAACCTCATCATTAAGCAAACATCTTCGGCTTTTTATTCTCGGAGTCATCACTTCAACGTATATATAAGATAAATCTAAGGAAATATTAACCTAGTTGAAATTTTCACTATTACATTATCTTGAAATTTAAGTAAAATATTTTTTTAATTACTATACATACAAATTTTGAGGTGATCTAATGATAAAAAAATTCAATTTTCCAAGATGTTAAACTCTGCGTAGACTTTTCCGTGTATATATATATATATGAAAGGGTCAACACATATAGAGTTAATTAAGTCTAAAATTTTTAATACATCAAGATCCAAAGATTTCAGCTTAACTATAGCTCCGTAAATTTATTGTCATTGTATAAATTTGAACATATTATATTCTATATTGTGTTTTATTTTTATATTAAAATTAAATTATTTATGTTTGTAGATTTAATGGTGTCAAAATTTATTATGATCAATTATTTTTGGAAGACATACAAATAGTTTAATATTTTTAATATATTAGTATCCAATGATTTAACTTTGATTTTATAAATTTTAAAAATATTTTTAAATAGCTTAGCTAAATAGTTTGTCTAATTGAATTTAATAGTTTTGTTTATCTTTTAAGACATTAATTACTTTTTAAGCCAATAAAAATTAAACATATTTTTACAATGTGTATATTTACACATCTCTAACTATGAATAATCATATCATTCTATACAAAATCGCATAGTTGTAGCCAAAGTTGAATTTCATTGGTCATTAATCATTTAATTAATATTTGCTTTCAAAGTTTTTGGTTCAGTCAACCAACAAATTGTTTGGTTGAGGTAGCAAGTCTCCTTAAAGAAGGGAAAATAAAGAAGCACACTTGTTAAATGAGTTTTAACTTTAATGGTCTCGGCCTGACAAAGATTAATTCTAAGTCTAATGCAGCTAGAGGATATTTTGGGTTCTCACAACAAAACAGAATATCTTCACATTCTAATTAATTTTTCCATTCTAAATTTAGTCTTTCATACATAAATTCAATGAATAAAATATCATTTTGGCCCCTCAAAGATGTACTTTTTTTAATTTGATCCATCACAAATTTTTATTTTCAATTTGGTCCCTCACAAATTGAAACATTTTGACTTTGGTCCTCAATTTACAAATTTTTAATCTCAATTTAATTTATTACAGATGCAGACAGTTTCAATTTAGTCCATTCAAAAGTCCCCTTAAATTGAGTTACATCCGTTGTGTTTTTGTGTCTCATATCACCCATTTCTTATATATAATAATAATAATAATAATAATAATAATAATAATAAGTTATTTTTATTAAAAGAACTCAAATATAATAACATATCCATTTTTTTTTGGTTTATGACGAACAAGAGTTTGAAGCACCGATGCTTACTAAACAAAAACTACCCATATCGATATCACACAGTTCTGTCCTTTGTTGTTTTGGTATTTTTTATGAAAGACAAGTTAAATGTCAGCATTTAAGTTATAGAATCTTCTACATTAAAAGTTTCCTTCGTTCAAATGAGAAAATGAAATATTGGAGGTCAACAACTTACAAAAAGAGATACTGATAATATTGAGAGACATTTCATACTCGACAATACAATGAAAATTTCAATAAATAGAGTATTTTAAAGATAGCAAAGAGATTTATTCACGAAAGTATATTTGTAATGTAAATTAATCCCCCATCTGAGCCAACGTCATGGTTTCTCACGTTGCATGAATGGACGAAGACCCAACGTCAAAGAAGATGATGAGACTAAAGAAGCTCTGTGTATGTTGAGACCCTGCAAAACCAAATAATCAAATGAGAATGGTTTCATGGCTTGCCATACCACAACAACTTGATCGATCAACCATACACATTTTTTAAAACGAACCATCTCATTAAGAAATCTACCAAAGACTTTTTTAATAAATAAAGAAAAATTGTCGTCATAAAAAAGTTATCTTTGGACATTTTCATGTGCTTATATATCTTTGTCATACCTCTTTCAGTCAAATGTTAATGACCTTTTCTTCCAAGTCAAGAAACAGGATATTTGATTTCTTCAGTAATGAAGCAGCAAAGATAGAATAAAAGGGCGTCAAAATCTAGTCATTAGTCACCATATATGATGCTTCCTTCAAAGATCCGCTTGGACATGAGATTTTAGCATCCAACACGGACAAAGGTGCACATTTTTCATCCCATAAGCCATTGTGAGGTGAATTAGTTAGACAAGCTCGAAAAGTACTGCCCTCAGACATGAAGCTATAACAAAAGTAATTTGGGGTGGTGGCTTCATCCATTGGTAATATCTTGTTTTGGAATTTAAACTGTGAAGCAATTTGAGGTTTCATGAGCATTTCTTTAATTTCTTCAGACCTCAAATTTCTGTTTACATGCAAATTAGACAAACTCTCGAACATATTATCTTGGCAATTCAAACCAGATTTCCCTTGCAACAAATTCAACACAGCTTCTAATGGGAGAGTCAAAAAACTGAGAAGGAACTCCGCAAAGTCCTCTTCAACACAAGCAAACAACACCTTGCTCTTTGATTTTTGAAGCACTACTCTGACCTTCATACACTTTATATTTTCTGTTGGTAAAATCTCCAAGGGCAGTAAGCTTTCTACGTCAAAGTCATTTTGAACCTCTTTCTCCCGCAAGAAAAGGTTTGTCAATGGAGTCTTCGACGTCAACGCGAACTTCAATAAATCCACCATCTACAATAGATTAGTAAATAGTATTAGTTGAACTTGATTGAAATTAAACTTTGATGAAATAACAGCATACTACAACGATAGATATTCAACTAAAAAAATGAAACTAACTAAAAAATTTTAAACAATTAAAAATCAATAGAAAATTTTGTAAATAACTAGTAATATTGTACATGTGGATGGAATACTCACCTTCGTTGTGTCAACAATCACAGGAATTTCTTCAGTTGAATCCATATTGTCAATTTCAAGATTATTCCAAAATCCAACTATGGTCGAGCCAAGAATATTAGAATTCACATTCAAATCATCGGAAACGTTAAAAACTGCCAACTCATTAACATATCCTTTATTTTTTTCCCTTGAAAGTAAGCTGCAAAGGATAATTTCTTGATCCATCAATTCCCCACAATTGCATCGGTTGTTCTTGAATGTACTCAAGAGTCCACCACTTTCCTTACGAAAGCAGTCCGATCTACCGCATATGAAATACTTAGTAGGCTCTGTATCATCAATGTTGAGTTTCGAATTTTAGTGAAACTCCATTGAATTCCTCGGATAAAGCAGCATCTCCTTGCAAGACTCAGTCAAGAAATACTTTTCCTCCAACTTGGCCACACTTTGGTAGGAAGAGTTCAAGCTTCCAACCCTAACGGCCAACGAATTCGGGTCTCTATTGACGATCCTGGCAATAGTTCCCAATGGCAATGTTAAGAAGTTAAAGAGAGCATCCATGAAGTCTTTCTTTGCCAAAGCATAGAGCACTGTGTTGTTCTCTGTGTCCACCAAAAGCCTCAATGAAACTTGCTCCTTTGCCATGGCTGATAACACTGAGAAACAACAAGCTCAATTGAAACAATTACCATTGAACAAGAGAGATGAAACGGTAAAGAATAAAGAAGATGAGACTAATTAAGAGGCCAAGTAAAAAAGAAAACGAAGAGGCAAAGTTATAAGCATAGGCAATTTGAGAATCGATGCATCATTACTCTCAGACTTGACATAGGAACTGGGACCCAACTATCAAAAAGTGGCGCAAGATTGCAAACTAATGTGAAATGAGGTTACTTGAAGTCTCTTGGGACTGTGCGGGGATTCCAAATCTGTGTCGTTGGTTGAACGGACGATGATGGTTGTGGTATTGGAAGTGTTAAGACGTAAAAGGGGGAGTAGTTCAAAGTGGGACAATATGGTTTGCGAAATTTGGGAAGAGTTGGTACCTCTGCTTTTCCTAAAGAAAGGAAAAATAGACCTATGCAGGTATCTGTTTTTCTTATGGCAGAAGTTGGATTCTTCAGTTTGAGTCCTCTACAATATTCAAAAAGTACTATAAAGTCTCATATTTTCATTTTGGCCATTAGATTGAAGTCACACACGGTTCACTTTGAGTAAGAAGGTTTTTGTATTGGAGAGTCTTAATAAATAATTTTTTCATCTAAATCTCTATCTAAGATATTTTTCTTTTATCTTTTACTTAATTTAATATTATATTTAACTTCTTCTAAGTCCCTATTAACTTTTTCTGTGCAATCTGGACCATTTGTGACTTCAATCTTATGAGTATTTGATAGGATCCTAATATATATATAATGAGTAAGCTTCAATTATATGAAACCCAACCTAAATATGGTGACTATTATCATCTTATTTTTAGAGGATATATATACTTTTAACCAAAGTATAATGAGTAGCAGTCAAATTCCAAAGCAAAACAAACCTCATCATTAAGCAAACATCTTCGGTTTTTTATTCTTTGAGTCTTCATTTCAACGCATATATAAGATAAATCTTTGAAAATATTAACCTAGTTGAAATTTTCACTGTTGGATTATCTTGAAATTTAAGTAAAATATTTTTTAATTACTATACACATAAATTTTGAGGTGATCTAATGATAAGAGAACTCAATCTCCCAAGATTTTAAACTCTGCATAGACTTTTCCGTATATATATATATATATGAAGGGGTCAACTCATATAGAGTTAATTAAGTCTAAAATTTCTAATACATCAAGATCCAAAGATTTCAGCTTAACTTTAACTCCATAAATTTATTGTCATTTTATAAATTTGCGCATATTATATTATATATTGTGTTGTATTTTTATATTAAAATTAAATTATTTATGTTTTTAGATTTAATGGTGTCAAAATTTATTATGATCAATTTTTTTGGAAGACATAGAAATTGTTTAATATTTTTAATATATTAGGATCCAATGATTTAACTTTGATTTTATAAATTTTAAAAATATTTTTAAATAGCTTAGCTAAATAGTTTGTCTAATTGAATTTAATAGTTTTGTTTATTTTTAAGACATTAATTACTTTTTAAGCCAATAAAAATTAAAAATATTTTTGATAATGTGTATATTTACACATCTCTAATTATGAATAATCATATCGTTCTATACAAAATCGCATAGTTGTAGCCAAAGTTAAATTTGAATGCTCATTAATCATTTAATTAATATTTGCTTTCAAAGTTTTTGGTTCAGTCAACCAACAAATTGTTTGGTTGAGGTAGCAAGTCTCCTTAAAGAAGGGAAAATAAAGAAGCACACTTGTTAAATCAGTTTTAGCTTTAATACTCTCAACCTGACAAAGATTAATTTTAATTCTAATGCAGCTTGAGGATATTTTGGGTTCTCACAACAAAAAAGAATATCTTCACGTTCTAATTAATTTTTTCCATTCTAAATTTAGTCTTTCATACATAAATTCAACGAATAAAATATCATTTTGGCCCCTCAAAGATGTACCTTTTTTAATTTGATCCATCACAAATTTTTATTTTCAATTTGGTCCTCATAAATTTAAACATTTTGACTTTGGTCTTCAATTTACAAATTTTTAATCTCAATTTAATTTATTACAGATGTTGACATTTTCAACTTAGTCCATTCAAAAGTCCCCTTAAATTGAGTTACATCTATTGTGTTTTTGTGTCTCATATAACCCCTTTCTATATATATATATATATATATATATATATATATAATATAAGGTTATTTTTATTAAAAGAACTCAAATATAATAACGTATCCTTTTTTTTTTTGGTTTATGATGAACAAGAGTTTGAAGCAATGATGCTTACTAAATAAAATCTACCCATTTCGATATCTCATAGTTATGTCCTTTGTTGTTTTGGTATTTTTTATGAAAGATGAGTTACATGTCAGCATTTAAGTTGTAGAATCTTCTACATTAAAAGTTGCCTTCATTCAAACGAGAAAATGAAATATTGGAAGTCAACAACTTACAGAAAGAGATACTGATAACATTGAGATACAGTTCATACTCGACAATACAATGAAAATTTCAATAAACATAGAGTATTTTAAAGATAGCAGAGAGATTTATTTGCGAAAGTAAATTTGTAATGTAAATTAATCCCTCATATGAGCCAGCGTCATGGTTTCTCAGATTGCCCTTTTTATGAATGGACGAAGACCCAACGTCAAAGCAGATGATGAGACTAAAGAAGCTCTAAGTATGGTGAGACCCTGCAAAACCAAATAATCAAATGAGAACGGTTTCATGTCTTACCATACCACAACAACTTGATCGATCAACCGTACACATTTTTTAAAACAAACAATCTCATTAAGAAATCTACCAAAAACTTTTTTAATAAATAAAGAAAAATTGTCCTCATAAAAAAGATATCTTTGGACATTTTCGTGTGCTTATATATCTTTGTCATACCTCTTTCAGTCCAACGTTAATGACCTTTTCTTCCAAGTCAAGAAAATGGATATTTGATTTCTTCAATAATGAAGCAGCAAAGATGGAACTGAAGGATGTCAAAATCAAGTCATCTGTCACCATATATGATGCTTCCTTCAAAGATCCGCTTGGACATGAGATTTTAGCATCCAACACAGACAAAGGTGCACATTTTTCGTCCCATAAGCCATTGTGAGGTGAATTAGTTAGACAGTCTCGAAAAGTACTGCCCTCAGACATGAAGGTATAACGAAAGTAATTTGGGGTGGTGGCTTCATCCATTGGTAATATCTTGTTTTGGAATTTAAACTGTGAAGCAATTTGAGGTTTCATGAGCATTTCTTTAATTTCTTCAGACCTCAAATTTCTGTTTACATCCAAATTAAACAAACTCTCGAACATATTATCTAGGCAATTCAAACCAGATTTCCCTTGCAACAAATTCAACACAGCTCCTAATGGGAGAGTCAAAAAACTGAGAAGGAACTCCGCAAAGTCCTCTTCAACACAAGCAAACAACACCTTGCTCTTTGATTTTTGAAGCACTACTCTGACCTTCATACACTTTATATTTTCTGTTGGTAAAATCTCCAAGGGCAGTAAGCTTTCTACGTCAAAGTCATTTTGAACCTCTTTCTCCCGCAAGAAAAGGTTTGTCAATGGAGTCTTCGACGTCAACGCGAACTTCAATAAATCCACCATCTACAATAGATTAGTAAATAGTATTAGTTGAACTTGATTGAAATTAAACTTTGATGAAATAACAGCATACTACAATGATATATATTCAACTAAAAAAATGAAACTAACTAAAAAATTTTAAACAAATAAAAATCAATAGAAAATTTTGTAAATAACTAGTAATATTGTACATGTGGATGGAATACTCACCTTCGTTGTGTCAACAATCACAGGAATTTCTTCAGTTGAATCCATATTGTCAATTTCAAGATTATTCCAAAATCCAACTATGGTCGAGCCAAGAATATTAGAATTCACTTTCAAATCATCGGAAACGTTAAAAACTGCCAACTCATTAACATATCCTTTATTTTTTTCCCTTGAAAGTAAGCTGCCAAGGCTAATTTCTTGATCCATCAATTTCCCACAATTGCATCGTTTGTTCTTGAATGTACTCAAGAGTCCACCACTTTCCTTACGAAAGCAGTCCGATCTACCGCATATGAAATACTTAATACGCTCTGTATCATCAATGTTGAGTTTCGAATTTTGGTGAAACTCCATTGAATTCCTCGGATAAAGCAGCATCTCCTTGCAAGTCTTAGTCAAGAAATACTTCTCCTCCAACTTGGCCACACTTAGGTACAAAGAGTTCAAGCTTCCAACCCTAACGGCCGTCGAATTCGGGTCTCTGTTGACGATCCTGGCAATAGTTCCCAATGGCAATGTTAAGAAGTTAAAGAGAGCATCCATAAAGTCTTTCTCTGCCAGAGCATAGAGCACTGTGTTGTTCTCTGTGTCCACCAAAAGCCTCAATGAAACTTTCTCCTCTGCCATGGCTGATAACACTGAGAAACAATGAGCTCAATTGAAACACTTACAATTGAACGAGAGAGGTGAAACTGTAAAGAATAAAGAAGATGAGACTAATTAAGAGGCCAAGTAAAAAAGAAAACGAAGAGGCAAATTTATAAGCATAGGCAATTTGAGTATCGATGCATCATTACTCTCGGACTTGACGCAGGAACTGGGACCCAACTATCAAAAAGTGGCGCAAGATTGCAAACAAATGTGAAATGAGATCACTTGAAGTCTCATGGGACTGTGCGGAGATTCCAAATCTGGGCCATTGGTTGAACGGACGATGATGGCTGTGGTATCGGAAGTGTTAAGACGTAAAGGGGGGGTAGTTGAAAGTGGGACAATATGGTTCGCGAAATTTGGGAAGAGTGAGTACCTCTGCTTTTTGAAAAACAACTATGCTTTTCCTAAAGAAAGGAAAAACATACCTATACAGGCATCTGTTTTTCTTAAGGCAGATGTTGGATTCATCAGTTTGGATCTTCTGCAATACTCAAAAAGTATTATAAAGTCTCATATTTTTATTTTGATCATTAGATTGAAGTCACACTTAGTTCAGATCGAGTAAGAATGTTTTTGTATTGAAGAGTCTTTATAAATAATTTTTTCATCTAAGTCTCTATCTAAGATATTTTTCTTTTATCTTTTACTTAATTTAATATCATACTTAACTTCATCTAAGTCTCTATTAATTTTCTGTGCGATTTGGACCATCTGTGACTTCAATCTGATGAGTATTAGATAGGATCCTAATCCATATATAATGAGCAAGCTTCAATTATATGAAACCCTACCTAAATATGGCGACTATTATCATCTTATTTTTAGAGAATATATATAGTTTTAACCAAAGTATAATGAGTATGCAGTCAAATTCCAAAGCAAAACAAATCTCATCATTAAGCAAACATCTCCGGTTTTTTATTCTTTAAGTCTTCACTTGAACGTATGTATAAGATAAATCTATGAAAATATTAACCTAGTTGAAATTTTCAAAGTTTGATTATCTTGAGATTTAAGTAAAATATTTTTAAATTACTATACACATAAATTTTGAGGTGATCTAATAATAAGAGAACTCAATCTCTCAAGATGTTAAACTCTAGATAGACTTTTCCGTATATATATATACATATATATATATATATATATGAAGGGGTCAACCCATATAGAGTTAATTAAGCCTATGGTAATTCGGTAATGTCTGTTTGGTTAATGTTTTAAAAAATTTTAAAAAAAAAAAGCTTGTTTGGTGCATTGTTTTTAAGAACATTGTTTTCGAAAATTTGTTTTTAAAATAAAAAATTAGAACATATTTTACATGTTTTTGAAAATAGTATTTTAAAAAATAGGCAGTTGTATTATTGTAAATAAGAATGTTCACTAATAACATATGCAATTGCAACTATAAAAAAATAGTTACAGTTTAACTTTTTTTTTATTTTCTAAAGTTTAAAATTGTTTTCAAAACAAATCATCCTAACTCATTTTTTTAAAAAAATTTTAGAATAATTTTATAAAACTTAATTTTAAAATAAAAACAGAAACAAAACCAAATAAGCCCGTAGTTTTAATTTCGATATTACTTCTTGTTAAATCACACTCAGTGACTTTCTAGTTATAAGAAATTATATAGGTTGAAATTTAGCCATTTGAGATTTAAGTATACCCAACAAATTATATTGCTTGATAGTTAATTAGTAGTAATAACATTCATAAAATAGAATAAAAATAATCACAAAATGCTTCTTTGTGAAGAGTAATTGTGTGGCCTACGTTAATGGCTATGGATAACAGTGATTCCACAACTCACATAACTAATAGACCCAAACAAGTTGATATCTTTTGAGATTTTAGGCCCTTTTGTTAAAAAAAAAATTCATACTAAATTTTACTTTTTGGTAACTTTAAATTAATATTTACCTTCCAATATATATATATATATATATATATAGCAGTATCACCATTATCAATCAATCGATGAAAGAAATGGCAACCTTTTTCTTTCCTTATATATATAATTTGGATTTGGATCTTTTGCCAGAGCAAATATGTTAGAGGTAGCATACTTTCTGAATCCTTAGATCGGTGTGGGTCTCACATTTCAAGATATGACCCAAATAGATCCAAGGGTCCAAAAAGTATGGTACTTCTATCATATGATAGACAATCTAGATTCGTTTAAAAGCTAAATTGAGACGCTTAACCTTTTAGTGATTAAAATAAAATATTATAGTCAAATCGACAATTTACTCATTTTTATTACAATGTGTATATATGCAATTTGGCATTAAACACACCAAATAATTAACTAATTACCTTTATGGTAATTCTATATATAATTGCTAAGGTTCTCACACATGAAGTTTATTTCAGTTATTTTTTTCCACTCATATTAATTAAGAATTTGAGTAATTGATGTGTTTAATGTTCTAAATACCAGACTGGCCATTGAACTAGTGGAGGCACCTGTTCAAGTATTAATAGTCGAACCGTGGTCAAATCGTAGTTGAATCAATTTACTTTAAAATATTATATATATATATATATATAATTAAATACTATAAATATAAATTTATAAATTTAATTAAAAATATGATTTGATGTCAAATTACACAAAATAATATTAATCACAGTTAAAAGTTCACAATAAAAATTAACCAAATAACGGAAAAATATTATTAATTAAGATAATATTAACTCATATCAAATCCATAAAATACTAAGATATTGACATATCTACTAAAATTGTGTAATATTAATTTCTTCATTACCTGATATAGAGTAATCAAAATTTTAAAAAAATTAAAAAAGATAAAAAAAAGTCAAGTGAACCGGTCCATTTAGTATCGGTTTTTACTTAGTTCGATCAATTTTTAACTGGTTTGATCGATTTTTGGCTAGTTCAATCATCCACTAGTTTTAAGGGTTATTCTGAATTGGTTATTGGTCCAAGTAGTTGAATAGACCAATCTGGTTTGATTTTTACAATAATAATTTTGAAAAAAGAAAGAAATGTGAACAAAAAAAAAGGTAAAATTGTGAATGCATAGAAGTTTGGAGGAGGGACACAGGCATGTATGGCATGAGGTTTCTTAGTACAGAATCTTGAGAAGTTCACAAAACAACAAAAATATAAAACTTCAAAAATTTGTCCTGCCTAATCTTAAAGCTCTCATCTTCCTATAATCTTTCTTGGCATGCTTCAGTAGTACAATATCACAACCTTTCCATGTCATCAATTTCTTTTTTAAAGAAATGGTCCACACATACACACACTGACTAATTCACGTAACAATTGCGTATGGGACGAAAAATGTGCACCTTTGTCCTTGTTGGATGCTAAATCCTCATGTCCAAGCGGATCTTTGAAGGAAGCATCATTTATGGTGACAGATAACTTGATTTTGACACCCTTTTGTTCCATCTTTGCTGCTTCGTTACTCAATGAATCAAAGATCCCTTGTATGACTTGGACGAAAGGGACATTACCATTGGATATAAAGAGGAATGATAAAGATATATAAGTACACGAAAATGTCCAAAGATAATTTTTTTATGAGCACAATTTTTTTTATTTATTAAAAAAGTCTTTGGTACACTTCTTAATGAGATTGTTTGTTTTAAAAAATGTGTATGGTTGATCGATCAACTTGTTGTAGTATGGTAAGACACGAACTAAAAAAGAAGATGAGACTAATTAAGAAGCCAAGTAAAAAAGAAAACGAAGAGGCAAAGTTATAAGGATGGGCAATTTGAGTATCGATGCATCATTACTCTTGAACTTGACATAGGAACTGGGACCCAACTACCAAAAAGTGGCGCAAGATTGCAAACAAATGTGAAATGAGGTCACTTGAAGTCTCGTGGGACTGTGTGGAGATTCCAAATCTGGGCCGTTGGTTGAACGGACGATGATGGCTGTGGTATGGGAAGTGTTAAGACATAAAGGGGGGAGTAGTTGAAATTTGGGAAGAGTGAGTACCTTTGCTTTTAGAAAAGCAACTCTGCTTTTCCTAAAGAAAGGAAAAACAGACCTATGCAGGCATCTGTTTTTCTTAAGGCAGATGTTGGATTCATCGGTTTGAGTCCTCTACAATACTCAAAAAGTACTATAAAGTCTCATATATTTATTTTGACCATTAGATTAAAGTCAGAAACAGTTCAGATCGAGTAAAAATGTTTTTGTATTGAAGAGTCTTAATAAATGATTTTTTCATCTACGTCTCTATCTAAGATAATTTTCTTTTATCTTTTACTTAATTTAAGATCATATTTAACTTCATCTAAGTCCCTGTTAATTTTTCTGTGCGATCTAGACTATCTGTAACTTTAATCTGATGAGTATTTGATAGGATCATAATCCATATATAATGAGTAAGCTTCAATTATATGAAGCCCTACCTAAATATGGCGACTATTATCATCTTATTTTTAGAGGATATGTATAGTTTTAACCAAAGTATAATGAGTATGCAGTCAAATTCCAAAGCAAAACAAACCTCATCATTAAGTAAACATCTTCGGTTTTTTATTCTTGAGTCTTCACTTCAACGTATTATAAGATAAATCTATGAAAATATTAACCTAGTTGAAAGTTTTACTATTGGATTATCTTGAGATTTAAGTAAAATATTTTTTAATTACTATACACACGAATTTTAAAGTGATCAATGATAAGAGAACTCAATCTCTCAAGATGTTAAACTTGCATAGACTTTTCCATATATATATATATATATATATATATATATATGAAGGGGTCAACTCATATAGAGGTAATTAAGCCTATGGTAATTAGGTAAGTTCTATTTGGTTAATGTTTTTAAAAATTGAAAAAAAAAAAGCAAAAAATCTTGCTTGGTGTATTGTTTTTAAGAAAATTGTTATTGAAAATTTGTTTTTAAAATAAAAAAATTAGAACATATTTTACATGTTTTTGAAAATAGTATTCTAAAAAATAGATTGTTGTATTATTGTAAATAAGAATGTTCGTTAATGACATATATGCAATTGCAATTATAAAAAAATAGTTACAGTTTAACTTTTTTTTTTATTTTCTTAAGTTTAAAAATTGTTTTCAAAACAAATCATCCTAACTCATTTTTTTTTAATTTTTAGAATAATTTTATAAAACTTATTTTTAAAACAAAAACACAAAAACAAAACCAAATAAGCCCGTAGTTTTAATTTCGATATTACTTCTTGTTAAATCACACTCGGTGACTTTCTAGTTATAAGAAATTATATAGGTTGAAATTTAGCCATTTGACATTTGAGTATACCCAACAAATTATATTGCATGATAGTTAATTAGTAGTAATAATATTCTTAATTTCAACCTTTCCATGTCATCAATTTCTTTTTTAAAGAAATGGTCCCCACATACACACACTGACTAATTCACGTAACGATTGCTTATGGGACGAAAAATATGCACCTTTGTCCTTGTTGGATGCTAAATTCTCATGTCCAAGCAGATCTTTGAAGGAAGCAACATTTATGGTGACAGATAACTTGATTTTGACACCCTTTTGTTCCATCTTTGCTGCTTCGTTACTGAATGAATTGAAGATCCCGTTTATTGACTTGGAAGAAAGGGACATTACCATTGGACAGAAAGGGGAATGACAAAGATATATAAGCACACGAAAATTTTCAAAGATAACTTTTTATGAGCACAATTTTTTTTATTTATTAAAAAAGTCTTTGGTAGATTTCTTAATGAGATAGTTTGTTTTAAAAAATGTGTATGGTTGATCGATCAACTTTTTGTGGTATGCTAAGACACGAAAACTCATCTCATTTGATTATTTGATTTTGCAGGGTCTCACCATACTCAAAGCTTCTTTAGTCTCATCATTTGCTTTGACGTTGGGTCTTCGTCCATTCATAAAAAGGGCAACATGAGAAACCTTGATGTTGGCTCATATTGGGGAATAATTTACATTAAAAATTTCCTTCCATGAAGAAAGTCTCTCGACCATCTTTAAAATACTCTATGTTCATTGAAATTTTCATTGTATTGTCGGGTATGAAATGTATCTCGATATATCAGTATCTCTTTTTGTATGTTTTTGACCTCCAATATTTCATTTTCTTGTTTGAATGAAGGCAACTTTTAATGTAGAAGATTCTGTGACTTAAATGCTAACATATAACTCGTCTTTCATAAAAATACCAAAAACAACAAATCACAGAACAAAGAGACATCGATATCGGTAGTTTTTGTCTAGTGAGCATCAGTGCTTCAAACTCTTGTTCGTCATAAACCAAAAAAAAAAAGGATACGTTATTATATTTGAGTTCTTTTAATAAAAATAATTTAGTATATATATGTGAAGAAAGGGGTGATATGAGACACAAAAACACAGGAGGTGTAACAAACTCAATTTAAGGGGACGTTTGAATGGACTAAGCTGAAAATGTTTGCATCTGTAATAAATTAAATTGAGATGAAAAATTTGTACGTGGAGGACCAAAGTCAGAATGTTTAAATTTGTGAGGGACTAAATTGAAAATAAAAATTTGTGGTAGATCAAATTTAAAAAAAGGTACATCTTTGAGGGGCCAAAATGATATTTTATTCATTGAATTTATATATGAAAGACTAAATTTAGAATGGAAAAAATTAATTAGAACATGAAGATATTCTTTTTTGTTGTGAGAACCCAAAATATCCTAATTAGACTTAGGATTAATCTTTGTCAGGTCGAGAATGTTATAGGTAAAGCTTATATAACAAGTGTGCTTCCTTATTTTTCCCTTCCTTAAGGAGACTTACCACCTCAACCAAACAATTTGTTGGTTGACTGAACCAAAACTTTGAAAGCAAATATTAATTAAATAATTAATGACCATTGAAATTCAACTTTGGCTACAACTATGCGATTTTGTATAGAATGATATGATTACACATATTTAGAGATATGTAAATATACACATTATCAAAATATGTTTAACTTTTATTGACTTAAGAAATAATTAATGTCTTAAAAAATAAACAAAACTATTAAATTCAATTAGACAAACTATTTAGCTAAGCTATTTAAAAATATTTTTAAAATTTATAAAATCAAAGTTAAATCATTGGATCCTAATATATTAAAGATATTAAACTATTTCTATGTCTTCCAAAATAATTGATCATAATAAATTTTGACACCATTAAATCAACAAACATAAATAATTTAATTTTAATATAAAAATAAAACACAATATATAATACAATATGCGCAAATTTATACAATAACAATAAATTTATGGAGTTAAAGTTAAGCTGAAATCTTTGGATCTTGATATATACCTATATATCTTTACAAATAAATTAAAAAAACAAGTTAAATAAATAATGTATATGCAAATTTCACATTTTAAAGTAATAAACATCGACAATAATTAAAATATAAAGTCATAAATAATATTATCCAAGCATAATAATTCATACATTAAAGTCTTAAACATCCATAATAATTTATAAAGTCATAATAATTCATAGTTAAAATTATTTTTTTAAAAGAAAAACCAAGTCAACCCAGGTGACCGGGTCGATAACAAATCGATCTAAAAGCTCAACTCGGATAGGTTCAAAATTTGGGTTACCGAATCCTGAATCGACCCATATGATTGATACGGTTTCCAAAACACTACATTGACGTGTGATCACCTCTATTAAATTAATGTTAACATTTAATATCAAATTGTGGTTTTATAATTTTATTCTTGATATGAATATAGAAGTTATTAAGCGATTTTATTACAAAACACATGTTATGCAAAATTTAATTTTAATGACGGAAGGAGTGTAATATTTGAAATTAGAAGAGTTTTAATTTTAATATTTGTAAAAAAAAAAATTAAGTTCATCTTGTTTGTTGAATCTCTGTCAATATAATATACTATTAAATTTTACCATATATAAATAATTCATGTGAGTTAGTGCGCTCAGGATCATAGTAGTTTCTGCATACCCCAGTTGGATCTGGATCCTTTATCATATCACAAAGTATGGCAGAGGTACAATACTTTCTGGATCCTTGAGGATCCAGATCCAGTTATACATCACATCATTATTTTTGGAGTAAATTATTAATTAAGTCTTAAAAAATTATATTTATCTTAATTTAGTCATTTTTACTGCTAAATTTAAAATTTTTAATTATCAGGAGTCACTTTAACAAATAAATGATAAAATTGAAAATAATACAATAATTTAAAAACTAAATTGAGATACTTAACTTTTTAGAGATTAAAATGAAATATTATAATCAAATCAACAATTTACTCATTTTTGTCACAATGTGTATAAATGCAATTTGGCATTAAACGCACCAAATAATTAACCAATTACTATTATGGTAATTCTATATATAATTGTTAAGGTTGTCACACATGCAGTTTATTTCAATTTTTTCCCACTCATATTAATTAAGAATTTCAGTAATTGATTTTTAACGTTCTAAAAACCAAACTAGCCATTGAGCTAGCGGAGGCATCGGTTCAAGTGTTAATGGTCAGACTGTGATTGAATCGTCGTTGAATCAGTCTACTTTAAAATATTATATATATATATATATATATATATATATATATATAATTAAATACTATAAATATAAATTTATAAATTTAATTAAAAATATGAGTTGATGTCAAATTACACAAAATAACATTAATTACAATCAAAAGTTCACAATAAAAATTAACTAAATAACGAAGAAATATTATTAATCAAGATAATAGTAACTCATTAAATTCAAAAAATACCTAGATATTAACATATCTACTAAAATTTATTGATCTGTAATATTAATTTTTTCATTACCTAATATAGAATAATCAAAATTTAAAAAAATTTAAAAATATAAAAAATTCAAGTGAACTGGTTCATTTAGCATCGGTTCTTACCCAATTCAATCAATTTTTTGCCGTTTTGATTGATTTTTGGCTAGTTTAATCACTCTCTAATTTTAAATGTTATTTTGAATTGGTTATTAATTGTTGGTCTAACTAGTTGAATAGAACTATTTGATCCGATTCTTACAACAATAATTTTGAATAAGGATAGAAATGTGAACCAAAAAAATAAAGGTAAAATTGTGAGTGCATAGAAGTTTGGAGGAGGGACACAGGCATGCATGGCATGAGGTTTCTTAGTACAGAATCTTGAGAAGTTCACAAAACAACAAAAATATAAAACTTGAAAAATTTGTCCTGCCTAATCTTAAAGCTCTCATCTTCCTATAATCTTTCTTTGCATGCTTCTGTATTGTACAATATCACAACCTTTCCATGTCATCAAATTCTTTTTTAAAGAAATGGCCCACACATACACACACTTGTGTGTATGTATGTGTGTGTGTATATATATATATATACGGACACGTGTATGTGTGAATATATATATGTAATTTAAAATTTTATCGACAAATTGCACGTCCCTTTTTTAAATTTAAGGATTCTTGTATTTTATCTCTTTAACTTTTTAATTTAGCAAAAATCCTCTCTAACTTTTAAATATATACAAGAAATTCCTCCGTTAAGTTAGCTGTTATGTTGACTGATAATCAATAACATAGTTAGCAAATTTCATATTCAATACGTTTAGTTTAAATATGTCACATATATACAATGACATTGAAAGGGTGTTTTTGGAATTTAAAAAAGAAATTAAAAAAACCAAAATTTGAAAACCCCTTTAAAAGAAAACTTCAAAATATGAGAAGACAGAAACACCAAATTATGCACACCCAATAGCACTACCCTCTTTTTAAAGTTTCTCACTCTCCCGGTTTTTAATCCCCAAAACACCCTTGCCACGACAGTGTATATGTGCCATATTTTAGCTGATTGGATTTGAAATATGTTAACTAGACTATTGATTAACAGTCAACTTAACAAAAATCTAATAGAGTGGGTCTTTTGTACACATTTGAAAGTTAGAATGAGTTTTTTTGTAAAATTTAAAAGTTGAGAAAGGTAAAATGCAAGGATCCCTAAGTTTAGATAGTTAAATTTTGCGCAATTTACGCAAATTTTATTTGGTTCTTTATAAATGTGGTAATTTTCTACTTAATTCTTCACAAATAAATAAATATTATTAATAAAACAATTTCGCAAATATATTATTAATGAAATTAACAAAGTTGATATTATATAATATATTTTTTGATAAGTTACTACTTAGTCCATAACATATAATATGTAGATTGATAGTTAGTGTCATAAATAACAAATGAATATAAAGATATTATTGATAATAATTTTATTTGTAAGTGACCAAATTGAGAAATATTTTATATTAAGGAACCAAAATAAAAAGACTAGTCTATGAGATCAATATGAGAACCACCTTATTTATAAATGAATAAAATGAGATTTTATGTGTATTCAACATGCCTATAATTTTTACCTTGGTGATAAATTATGTTTAATTAAAAAAAATATTTAGAGCCTTTAAGATAATAGTTTCTTAGACTAAACACCAAAATTAGTAATCTTATAATTATAGCTCAAATAATAAAATAATTGAAATACTTATGAAAGTAATATATTGTATTTGAAATAAGATTTATAATAATGTATATTTGAATATTTTTTAAAATTGATAAAAAAATTTAAACATTCTAAATTTGTAACTATCAAAATTAATTTTATATATATATATATATGTATGTGTGTGTGTGTGTGTTTTGGGGGGGAGGGGGATCCCTCTGAAAAAGCTATATTGGAAGAAATGGCTCTTTTTTATGCTTATGAGTGGGGCTACAAGCCATAAAGTGGAGAATTTTTGTCCCAAAAATTAGGTTAAGAATATAAGGATGTTGATTTTGTTGATTAAACTCTACATTTTGACATAAACAAAAATTTAATTTAAAAGAAAGTATTGTTAACTAATTTTTTTTCTTATATTTATAGATTTAGGTGTTTAATTTGTCCTTTCCTCCACACACATACACAATTACTACAACAATTAAAATGTCCTGTCACATTTGAATGTAACCCAAACCAATGTTTGTTTTTTTTCTATTTATTCTTTTATTTTGTCAAATGATTGAAAACATTTATATGACAAAATTTAAAGGATGATCGTTGACTGGATATAATAGTCAAATTAAAAGAATATAATTTACATCAACCATATGTGAGTATATGTATATATATATATAGAGTTAAATTTAAATTGTAAAAAGTTAATTTTTTTTAATAAATTTACCCTTCTCCTTATGATAAGTGATTGATGTTGAAAATTATCCTACTTTATCTCTATTCCTTATTATTAGGGATGTTTGAAACAAATTCAAACCAAATAAAATTTGATTTAAAATGAAAAAAGGGGTCCAATTTAATTATTCACAACTAAAAAGCAATATTCAGAGAATTGGACTGGAAAACCGATGAACTAACTAGATTTATGGTTTGAGTTGGACCAGCACTACAAAAAAAATCTAATTTTAAACTGTGGCTAACGGGCCTAAAACCATGGCTAACTTCATATTGCTACAGTTGGAGAAACAGAGGCAAAAAGGGGCGTCAACTTTATTATTAGCCATGGTTTTGTTGATCGTGGTAACATCAAGTTTGCCGCAATTTAAACCGTGGCAAATTAATTTTAGCCACGGTTTAAACCGTAGCTAATTGTTCATTTATTTTTTAGAAAAATATTTTTATTTTATTGTTAGTCATGATTTAAATCATGGCTAATGTTTTATCTAATTTTTAAAAATTATTTTTTATATTTTGTTAGCCTCGGTTTAAACCGTGGTTAATAATTCATACTTATCTTTTTAAAAAAAAGGATATGCATTAATGTCTTCTAAAAAAAACATACACACTAAATCAATATATACCAAAACATGCATATGAAAGTGTCGAAATACATTTAGTCAAAATATACCAAAATGGACATTAATGTGTCTAAATACATATACCAAAATATACACATCAATGTGTCTAAATACATATACCAAAATATGCACATCAATGCATCTGATTACATTTAGTCAAAAAACTATACTAAACATAAATACTAAGGGTGTGATGCATCCATGCTAATGGTAGGCAAATTAGACCCAAATATCATGCATAAATTTGTAAAGCATACTTAATTAAGTACGAGTTTGGGATAATTCCTCCATGGCCTTTTCATATCCAACCAACTTGTCTTTTAAAGCATCCACTTGGGTCTTTAGATCTCCACTACAATTGTCATTTATACTACTGCTAGAAGCATTTGTATTCATAGAGTTCAAAGTTTGGCCCGACATACCAAAGACATTAGAAGGAGAAACGCCTACTCCCATACCTCGAACACGACCAGGATGTTCAGCCCCAAATACTTTTTCAATTGAATCATTTGGTTGAGCATATATTTTAGAAGTGGTACATGAAGCAGCAGCACATTCTTGATCTTGGGCTAAGTTCTCTGAAATCTTGTCCTATTAAATGAAGTAAGAAAAACTTGTGGTCATTAACTTTATTCAAGCTTCTGTATGCAAGAGACGAAATCTTTTGAATGAAGAGTAGTTACTCATTGGCCAAAAAAAAATCCTTTATGAAAAAAAAATGAAGATTCCAATGTATTTAGACTATCTACAAATTTAAATTTCCTCCCTCATCTAAGACAATGGATTCTAAAAGAATGAAAATTCCAGTCAATTGATGAAACATGCATTTTAGCAATTTTCTTCTTCTTATACCTCTCTATTCCAACAAAACATAGATAACATGACATAATATTAAGTAGGATATATATTATTATATGAAAAGCAACCAATTAAAAAAAATATTAATTATCATATGATATTTAGAACAAAAGGTACATAAAATAAGCCAATTGAAGTATTGAAGGTCCAATGATGAACTATAATGTGCATGTATGATATTTACTTATTATGAAGTCAAGGGCTGGTCTTGTCCGTTAAGCAATAACACAAGATAGGTGTGTAATATTCTGTAATCCATATCATTATTCAACAACCATTAAATGTAGATTTCATAATTCACATTACAATTCATTTAACAACCCACATTATAGTTAAGACAGGAAAGTCTAAAATTTTATAATCCATATCCAATTCAACAACCCATATTACAATTCAGAGAACAAACAACTCTAAGATACTCTTCATCATTCAACAACCCACATTAGAATTAATTACCTTTCATAATCCATAATCCAAATCCAGCAAATTTCATAATCCATATCCAGCAAATTTCATAACAAAAGTTTAGATACGAAAGTCCAAAATTTCAAAGTTAAAAACACTTACTGCCAATGTTTTTCCTAATTCATTCACATAGCTTCCATCTCTTTTGAGTAGATTAGACAAAACTATTTCACCTCGACATACAGGCCTACCTAATTCTTTCACCTATATATTATATTATTATATAAATGTTATTTTCCTTTTGAGGTATTCCATTCTGCGTGTGGAACTAACCATTTTGTGGGTCACTACTCACAATTCACTCTTCTTGCCACATGTCATGTTCAGCAAGTTAAAGCAAGCAAGTGTATATATCCCAAGATAATAACAACTAACATCAATCTAAGAGGCAACAACAATGCTCTGGCTCAAAGTCTTCGAAAGCAATCTACAATTTCAAATGCACAGAATACACATTTCAGAGTAAAAGATGGACACACAGTTGAAGCCAGCACAATAGTCAATTGAACTGTTCATAGTTAATTTTCCGCAACCCATATATCCAAAAGGCTCAATTTTCACAAGAAATTCTTATGCACACCCAGTCAATGATCGAAAGTAAAAAAAAAAACAGATTAAGTACTGTTATCTTCGCATGCACCTAGCTTGATACTAGAAAAAAGAAATGACTATTACTAAAAATTCTAAAGAAAAAAGAAAAAAAACATTAAACAACTAAAGTTAATTACAAGTGAACTCCTAATTTACAGAAATTAATACAATATTTGAACCAACACTTACACTAAGCCAAAAGATTCAGGATGCAGATTGTAAAAGCATAACATAGGAAAGGACAAATGATGGCCCCCTCCCCCACATAGGAAAGCATAACATTATAACAAGGAAATGAGTTGAAAAAGACTCTTCACCTTGGACTATATAAGAACTACTTATGAGGAAGGAAACCCTTGAGTGTTATGGTCAAAGAATATTCTTTGGAATAGATATAACCTGCTTCACAGACAATGCCTTTAGTAAAAACTCATTTATCATAATTTTATTGAAAAGTGAAATAACAAAAATAAAAGAAGTAAACATAAATTGTCTTTAAAAAATTAACTTATGACGCCATGTTTTGCTTTTTCTCAAGGAACTATATAATGACTGGGAGAGAATGATGAGCAAAATGCATTGATACACTAAAATTGCCTGTGCTTATCAAATATGCCTCTTCGTTTTCTTTTTTACTTTCCTCTTAAATTAGTCTATCTTCTTTATTAAGGAGGTGTCAATGCCTCTTGACTTTATTAATAGTTTTACAAATATTTATATTTTTATATGAAATTTCTGGAGTTAGCTAGTATTTAAAGTACTTGCTCTCATTGTATTCATTTAGATTCAAACTAAAAAGTGTGTTTCTGAAAGGAAAGATGTATTCTGATTTTCTTAATTTTGTTTTAAATTTTAGTTTTTTATTTTATTTTGTTTTACTTTAATAATTTAATTTTAAAAATTTATTCAAAAAATGTAAAACTTTTTCAAACATCCAAATTATACGCATAACATCCACTAAATAAATCTTAGCTTAAATCAATTGCTCACAACAGCAGGAGGAACTATTCGTCCTTCCCAATATTCTGAGTTTGAAGGAACTATTGATTTTAGCAGGATCACCGTATGTATCTTATTGTGCATAGCTGCATGCTATGCATTTTTTCCTTCAAAATGATATGTCTATGATTTTACGTTGTATTTCATATTCATTATATCTATAAGTCATATTATTTACACTAACTGCAAATTATCAATTATTTTATAAGTTTTGATTAAAAATTAACATAAATCTTACATTATTTAATACACATGAATAGACAACAATAGTTTAATATCTCTCAAAAATATTAATAAAATTGTCGTTTTCTTTTGTCATGATTAAAAAATTTATGTAATTACTATTTAACAATCATAAAACAAATATTTCCAAAATAATATAAGTAGAAGTACCTAATTTAACCATCTTAAAACAAACAATTTCATGGCACGTGGTTCTTTTATCAAATTCTTTTTCTCTGAAATCACCCCATCCTTGCATATATACAATGCTGAACAACTATAATTATACTTGTACTGTACCATTAAGTAGGAGGTTCTTCTTCAAAGACCTTTACTAACGGTTTACTCTGACCACCGTATGTCCATATGGAGGAGCCACCTTTAGATGCAGTAATGGAGTTCCATGTGATGACGATGACCCTATGAACCATGATGAACTCAGACCTTTCACACTCTTGTGCAAATTATCTATGGATCTCATAGAAACATTATTATCTAGAAGCTTTAGAACATGTCCAAAAAGTATAGTGAGGAAGCTGAATAGAAAATCATAAAAATTTGCTTCAGCTCCAGCATAAAGTATCTTGTTCTTTGACTTACTCACTATTAGCTTAAGGTTAATCAGAAATTCTCTAACAATCCAGGATGCAATTCTGGGTGCTGCTTTACGTGTGAAAAAGCACATTGGGTGGGTTAAAAACTGAGAAGGAACTCCACGAAGTCCTCTTCAACAAGAGAAAACAACACCTTGTTCTTTGATTTTTGAAGCACTACTTTCACTTTCATACACTTAATATTTTTTGTTGGTGCTGGCACATTACCAATCTCAAAGGGAAATAAGATTTCAATGTCAATGGAGTCCTTTTGAACCTATTTCTTTTGTAAGAAAAGGTCTGTCGATAAAGGCTTCAACGTTAAGGAGAACTTCAACAAATCCACCATCTGAAATGGATTAGTAAATAGTATTAGTTGAAGTTGATTGAAATTAAACTTTGATAATAAAAATAGCATACAACAATGATAGATATTCAACTAAAAAAATATGATGGATAACGTTGTGCTTGTGGATGGAATACTCACATCCTTTTGGTCAACATTCATGGTAATGTTTTCAATTGAATGAATATCCTCAATTCCAAGACTATTCTAGAATCCAACTATGGTCGATTCAAGAATATTAAGATTCACTTTCATATCATCATAAATGATAAAAACTGCCAACTCATGAACATAACCTTTATTGTTTCCGCTTAAAAGCGATCAGTCAAGGGTAATCTCTCGACTCAAGAGTGCCCCACAATTGCATGAAATTTTATTTGAGGTGAAAAATGAAATTTTATCTATGTGGCTTTGGACTTAATTGCAAATAAAAGTTTTCAGATATGCCTTGTTAATATTGTAGCTTAATCCTCCTCTTTTCCCAGCACAACATCGAAGGCTTCAAAAAGAAAAATTTAGCTCAGCATGTCTCTCTTCATCAGTCCATGTCTCGATAGCGCCTGTATGTGAGCTCACCGATGTTGATGGTAGCATGCGGAGGTTTACACCTTGGCCTGACCCTTCGACATTGGATAATGTAAAATAAAAGAAGAAATTTTATTTCTTTAAAAATATAATACAATATACTCTCTTATTAAAACAATTATTTTCTTTCTCTTTCTTTTTCTCTCTTTCTCACATCACTAATTTTCACACACTAATACTTAACAACTCTTCTTTCTTGTCTTTCACCAGCACGTCACTTTGTGCCTTTTGTCACTCTCTAGCTCTCATTTACTTCTTACATACACACACACACACATAGATACATATATATAGGCATTTGAGTCGGCTATATGAGGTCTCCAGAGCATTTGAGTTGGCTATATGAAGTTTCTAGAGCTTCACTGCCATTTGCTATGCTTTCTACAGTCTACTATATTTTTCTAGAATTTTCTAATAGAAGAGAGAAAAGTCGGTGAGTTTTAACACTCCCCCTCAACAATTTATCTCTCTTATTGCTGCTCTTGAAATTATTCCAAGTTGCTTGCGAAAGTCTTCAAACTTTACTTTACTTAGGCTTTTAGTGAATATATTAGCAACTTGATTTTCAATGTTAATATGTTCTGCATCAATATCACCTTGAAGCACTTTTTCTCAAATATAGTGATAGTAAACTTCTATGTGCTTCATCTGTGCATGGAACACTGGATTTTCTACTAACTGAATTGCTGATATGTTATCACAATATAATTTTATTGGATACTCTACAGATTGTTGCAAATTTCTCAGTAGCTCTATTAGCCAGCTGTATTCTTGTGCTATAGTTTCTGTGGCTCTATATTCTACTTCTGTACTTGACAAAACAATTGTAGGTTGTCTTTTATTGTACCACAATATTGTTCCAGATCCTAAGTCAAACACGTACCCAGTAGTTGATTGATGAGTATTATGGTCACCAATATAATTAGCGTCACAATATCCTCTTATTTTACAAGGCACTCCTCTTTTGTAAAATATACACTAGTCTAAAGTGCCTTTAAGGTACCTCAAAATTCTTCGTATTGCTTCTAGATGAGGTTTCTTGGGGTTTTGCATGAATCGACTTACGACTCCAATTATATGGGCAATATCTGGCCGAGTCAATGTTAAGTAAATTAAATTTTCTACCAGTTGCCTGTATATAGTGACATCGTCTAAAAATTTTCCTTCTTTTGAGCATAATTTTGCATTTGCCTCTAATGGTGTGTGAGATATATTTGCATTCCATCATCCTGAACTTTTGTAAAAGATCCTTAGCATATTTGTGTTGACACAAGAATAATCCTTCTTGACTTCATTCCACTTCAAGTCCCAGAATATGCTTCAATTCACCGAGCTCTTTCATTTGCAATCGTACCGATAAGTTAGCCCTTGTCTGAAAGATTTCTTCTTCATCATTTCTTGTGATGATTAAATCATCCACATGTACTAATATTATAGTTATCTTGTTTTCTCGAACCTTCACGAATAAATTTGAATCTATTGGCACCACTAAAGACCCACTTTGCACTAGAAACTCTGCGATTTTTCCATACCAAGCTCTCAATGCTTACTTGAGCCTGTATAATGCCTTCTTTAGCTTACAAACATAATCTGGATGGATTTTATTTCAATCCCTCTTGGCTAATTCATATACATGTCTCGATCTAACTCTCCATGCAGAAAGGCATTCTTAACATCCATTTGCCACAACTGCCAAGACTTGCTTGCCACTAATGCCAACAGTACTCATACTGTAGTAATCTTAGCAACTGGACTAAACGTTTCTTCATAATCAAACCCATACCTTTGAGAGAATCCTCGTGCTAATAGTCGAGCCTTATATCTTTCTACTGAGCCATTTGCACGAGTCTTTACTTTATATACCCATTTGCAAGAAATAGGTTGTACATCTTTACGCCTTGGCACTAACTCCCAAGTTTGATTTTGGTTTAAGGCCTCCATCTCTTCTTCCATTGCTTTCCTCCATTCTTTACTAATATGATACTAGTTCACTGTATTTATTGTCTTCTACTACTGCTCCATTAGCATATTTTGGATTCATCTTCCTTTTCCTTGTTGATCCAAGCAACTGTGGTGGTTGAGGAATTTCTTCAACAGCTTCTTCTTCGAGTTGTTCTAGCTGACTTGGCCTCTCTGCTTCTGGAGTTATGTATACTCCGGTCTTCCATGGACTTTTTTCATTCTTATTTATTGTATTTTCAGGTGTTGATTCCATTCTTTTGTTCTCCAGTTCATTTAGTCTTTCTTGTAATTTCTCTTCAATCTCTCTTGTGTTAGGAAGTACAGCAGCTTGTAATGACCACCATGATGATGCCTCATCAAATACTACATTACGAGACATGTAGCAACGTCCAATGATTGGATCACAACATTTCCAACCTTTTCTCTGATCATCATAACCCAAAAATATGGATTGAACAGCCTTTTTATCAAACTTGGTACGAAGATGGTCAGGCGTGAAGACATAACACACAACCAAATACTCGAAAATGATTAACAGTGGGTTTGATGTTCCAAAGTTTTACGTATGGCATCATTAAGCAGAGTTTTGCTTGCGACAATATATTGATAATGTGAACGATGGTCTTCATGCATTTAGCCTAGAACCGTGGTGGTACATTCTTTGCATGTAACATGCTTCGACATATTTCTACTAGATGTCGATTCTTCCTTTCTGCAACTCCATTTTGTTGTGGTGTTCCTAGGCAAGTTAGCTGTCTTTGAATCTTGTTTTCCTGGAGATACTTATTAAATTCTTCAGATGTATATTCTCCCCAGTTATTGATACTTAGGCATAATATCTTTTGGCCATTTTCACTTTCAACCTTTTCCTTGAAAATTTTAAACTTTGATAATGCTTCAGACTTCTCTTTCATAAGATCTACCTATACGTACCTCGAATAGTCATAAATAAAAGTGATCATGTACCAAAATCCACTGATTGACAGCTGCTTTACTAGTCCACACACGTCAGAATGCACTAACTCAAGTAGATCCTTGCTTCTAAAACTGGACTCCTCATACGGTAGTTGATGTGTCTTGCCATATTGACATCCAGCATAGATGGTGTCATCTCAAACTTCTAATTGAAGAAGCCCTTTGAGCATTAACTTTTTCATCATCACCTTCAGCTTGTGGTAGCTAATGTGACCCAGTCTTGCATTCCATAAATCAGTTGTCTCGTTCTTTCTTGTTTTGTCTATGTAAGCTGTTTGAGCAAACATTACATAGATAGATTCAACACGTCTTCCTTCCATAACTGATGTGTCAGTAGGTTATAAGCTTTTGTATACTTTCACATCCTTCGACCCGAACACCACGTAGTTGTCATTAGTAGTTAACTGTGATACCTATAGGAGATTTTTCTTCATTCCTAGCACATGATAAACATTCTGCAATTGTACTTTTTTCAGAGCCATGAAGGGGGACAATCTCGGTATTGCCCACATGAGTTATTGATAGTTTTGAGTTATTTGCAATCACTACAACTCGACCGCCTTTATAATTTGCCATTGTCGTCAACTTTTCTTTATCTCCAGTCATGTGATTGGAACATCAAGAATCCACGATCCAATCTTCTCCATAATTAACAAAATTATCTCTGACTGTTATTAGAGCCTCATCTTCTATCAGTTCTTCAATGCATGATACTGCAATTGCTTTATCTTCAGTAGCTACAAATGATGCTTCAAAATCCCATTCTTTTTCACTACAATTCTTAGTTATAGTATTACCTTCTATACAGAGTTCTTTGTAATCTCTAGCAAAATGGCCTCTTTTTTCGCAGTTAAAATAGTTATCATCTCTTCATTGATACCTTCTTTATCTCTGGTTTTGTGAGTCTAGGCGTTCTTCCCCTCGATATGGAGTTCCTTCTCGATGACCTTTCCGCCAACCACTTTGATTCCATCTACCATCTCTTCTATTTTCTTTAGATTTGAATTCACAGTCATGATCTTTCTTTTTGCTAAACAAAGCCTTTTTCTCGTCTTTTAATGAGACTTTAGACATTTGTGAGTCCAAAGCTTCTTGGTTGGCTAGAAGCTTTCCAACTCGGTCAGAGTTGGTTCCTTAGCCCAGCCTCTTATAGCAGTAATAAGATTATTGTATTTTGGGTTTAACCCCGCAATAATAATCCTCCTCATTAGAACTTCGGTAATGGCATTATCTGGATCTAATTTTGAAATTTCGGCACAAATAGATTTTATTTTTGAAAAATACTCACTTACCGACATGTCATTTTGTTTTGTTGTAATTAACTCATTCTCCAGCTTCTATAATTTTGCATCATTTGTCTTTGCAAAGAGTATTGCTAGTGCATCCCATGCCTGCTTTGGTGTTTTTGCATCTTTAATATAACTTAAAAATTGAGATTCAATAGTGGTGGCGAGAATAAACAGAGCTTTCTTGGCTTTGACATTCCACTTCTTCAATTCAGCAAGATTCGTTGGCGGCATGGCTTCATCTCCAGCAATAATATCCCAGAGATTTTGTTCTCTGAGATAAAGCTTGACTATAATGTTCCATACGCTATAGTTGTTGTTTAATTTCTCTGGTGAGCAAGTGTTAAATGTGAAGTCTGCCATACTTACCTTAATAGTTCCTGGCACTTCCACAAAATAAAATCTTGATCCTTGATCAAGAACCTTCACAGTCCCTGACTGTATTTTGGTAGAGTCTCACCTTATTACGATCTTGAACCACGAACTCAAACAAATAACCTTACTCAGTTGAATACTCGATTGACGACTTCCGAACAGAACCTTGCTCTGATACCACTTGTGAAATAAAAGAAGAAATTTTATTTCTTTAAAAATATATTACAATACACACTCTCTCTCTTATTAAAACACTCTTATTTTTCTTTCTCTTTCTTTATCTCTCTTTCTCACATCACTAATTTACACACACACTAATACTTAACAACTATTCCTTCTTGTCGTTCACCAGCATGTCACTGTGTGCCTTTTATCACTCTCTAACTCTTGCTTACATAGGCATTTGAGTCGTCTAAATGAGGTTTCCAGAGCTTCACAGCCATTTGCTATTCTTTCTACAATCTTCTATATTTTCTAGAATTTTCTAAAAGAAGAGAGAAAAGTCGGTGATTTTTAACAGATAACGATGGAATAGTGATGGAAATTACAACGTACAGTGGCTAAGAAGGAAAAAACAATATTTTTACTGCATAATTTCTCTCCTCACTTGTGAGTGCTTGCATGTGGATTCTAACCGAAGATATTCAAAATCTTTCCTTTAATTAAAAGCATTTGAGTTGGAAAATGGGATAAATTAAAATTTGGAGCTTTGGATTATAAAAATTGGACAAGGACGAAGCTACAAAACCCAAGATGAAAACAGAGCATGGCGAGAGGTAAGTGAAGTTCGAGTTGCTCTATTTTTTTTTCCCGATGACAGTCTCTCGATTTGCACGTGTAAATTTCTCTGCATAAACATTTAAAAATCTAAGAACCTAAATATGTGAAGACTAAATGATGAAAATATAAAACTATATATCAGTTTTGGAATAATAGACAGAGGAAGTTCTACACGATTTAAACCAAGAAATATGAGACATTTTGGATTTTCTGCATGATTATTTTCTTGCAAAATTATCAATGGTTTTGCTAAATTCTGGCTGAGGTCATTTGTCGTAGTTGTATAAATGTTAAAATATGTAATGAGATAGTGAACAGTGGAACCTTACTGGGAAGCTTCCCTTTGTTTTTTTCCATTTTTGCATATGAGAACTAGATGTTATTCTGTGTCGTTAGTGGATTTTCTCATAAACTAGAAAGTGGAGTTTGTCTTGTGAATTTGGGACCCCGTAGATGGCTAATAAGTAGTGCAAAACTTTTGTAGGAGAAAGTTGGGGAAGAAATGCATGTAATGAACAATTTTGAGATCATACAAATCCTTCTCAAATATGTGTGAATGTTAACCTTTAAACTGTTTGGATTATACTCTTGTCTAAATTGGGTATCCAAGTAAAAGTTGGTGCCATAGGCTAAAAAATTAAATCTGATATACGACAATGAAAAATTTGGATTGCGAATTGACTTTAGAAAATTCCTAATTTAATTACATGAATTTCCTGAAAAAATAAATATGGGTAAAAACTAAAAGTGCAGCTCTGTGTCGAGCAAGTATGGGTTTTGGGGGGCTGTATTTCATGGTTGTGTAAGGAATGTTGAGTAATTTGGTACATTACTGATGTTACATTTCTTACTGATGGAGTAAGAAAGCGATGTTATAATGATGTGGGTTGTTTAGGATGTAAATTCACTGTTTACAATATAGAAATTTCAAAAGGATAAACATAAATCGATTAAAGTCAGTTTGGGCAAGTAAAGCAGCAGTAGTGACCCAAGAAAAGTTGCTCAATTTTGAGTAGTGAACTTGGCTAGATTACTTTCTTCAGAATTTGATATCCTTTTCTTCTTCTTTTAAGGCTGTACCTTTAGGTCTTGTGGTCTCTCAACTGAAAGATTGCCTTAAAGAGAGTTTCCAGAGTTTTAATTCTTTAGCTGCTAATCAGGCGAGTACTTACTCCTGCTTTAGCATAGCTATAACTCTCATTATCATTTATAAATATTCTAAACATATACATATACATAAGCACATGTTTATGTAGCTTATCCTCAGCTTTATATTTCCATGATCATTATGTCATGATAATTTATCATGTGTAGTTGGTTATGC
This sequence comes from Biancaea sappan, assembly GCA_037074585.1. Taxonomy (NCBI): domain Eukaryota; kingdom Viridiplantae; phylum Streptophyta; class Magnoliopsida; order Fabales; family Fabaceae; genus Biancaea; species Biancaea sappan. The sequence continues at coordinate 7,300,166 of CM073495.1, forward strand.
CATGTATTATATTCCTTAGAGCATCTTCAACGAGGTTTTTCAAAGATTCTTAAAAATGAGTATCGGTTCGAATTGAGTTTTATCATTAGAGTTTGTCAACGTGGCTGCAACATAGAAGAACCATTCTTACATAAGAACCAGTTCTTAACAAACAAAAAGAACTAATAAAAATTTCAAAAAGTAAACATTAAATATATCTGTATTAATTAAAGTAGTAGACAGTTGCTCATAAAACCTATTTGTGAGCAACTCATTAAGGTTACAACATTGTAGATGCTCTTATTGGTTATAAAGAAAGACATGAACATTGTTACAAACTTATTCGAACTTGTAAGCTTTTCTTAGATGATTTTGAAATGCCAATATCTGAAGTGATCCTTTCCAAAGGTCATGAGCTTTCATTAATAAGCATGATGCATTTCATGTTTTGTATCTATTTTACAATTTTGAAAGGTTATGTATACTTTCATATTATACTAAACATTGAAGTACTATGATATTGCGAATGTTTTCTTCTTGATAAATGAATTGCATCATGGGATTTAAGAGAAATTGTGATTGTTACATACTTCTCACGGCGTTGAGATGGTTTGATAGTTTCGGAAAAGAATTGAGACATGATTTTTAGTCAAAAGGAGGGTTATATATAAAGAATGATGGTGCTATAGCAACTTGTAGCCCTTGGTGCACCATGGCATGATCCTCGCTAGTAGGGGATTTAGGAGAATGCTAGACCCGTGACTTGGGCCAATCGCAGGAGGGAGACATTACTAGATATTAAAGGGTTATGTCAGGGAGAAAAGATGTTGGTTATGGAGGATGTACTAGGCTAGGGGGTTTTGATACTGTTCTCTTAGATATTCCTCGCGACGGAGCTCTTTTTCATATGAGAATGATACTTGACTATTCTTACTATCATCGGTGCTTTTACGTGCTACAAATCATACCTATATGGAGGTCTTCTTTACTTGTACGTTATATGTATTTGAGAAAATATGAAGTTTATTTGATATTCAGCTTATTATGATATTTATCACTATGGTTTTACTTTTATATGCTCGCAAGTTTAACTGTTTCTAATAGCTATGAGATGACAAGTTAAAAAGCTCACTGAGTGCCAAGTGACTTACCTTTTATCTATATTTTTACAGATACTAGACCCGAGCCAGAAGATCGTATAGCGGAGTAGCAGTGTAGCATTCATGTTAGGAGTGATGGTACATGCACTTTTATTCCTTAAGAATTAAGTATCAAAAACCAATTGGTCTCCTTATTTTAAAGACTAATGTTAATTTTTTAAGAAAAAAATAACAATATTAAAAAATATGCTAAATTCTAACTAATTTAAAAACTTTCCACCTATTAGACTCAACTAGATCTAATTAGTTATTGTTAAAAAAAATTTCAAATACTGACAAAAGAAAAAGAAAAAGTTCAGCGTATTTGCTGTTGGAGACAAGTAAGTCAGCTTAATTAGTTTATGTTTTCATAAATAAATTGGATATGAGAACTTTTGATAATTTTTATTTCTTTTCTTTCCCCCTTATTGCTTAAAAAGAATTATCTTCGTTTTCTTTCCACGCAACAAGGTCGCGAAAGAGACCATGCAAACTTTAGTTTAATTCATAAAATTTCCTTTCAGTAATATTTATGTACGGAAAGTAATAGATTAAATATTTTAAAATCTTGTTTGCTCAAATATTGACTGAGTCTAATCTTTTCTATTTTTTTTTGCTTAGACAATTCTAAAAAGTATATATATATATATATATATATATATATATATATATATATATATATAAATTGTGTCAAACTTAATTCTGTGAGAATTGTTGACGCAACTGTTATATATATATATATGTGTGTGTGTGTGTGTGTGTGTGTGTGTGTGTGTGTGTGTGTGTGTGTGTGTGTGTGTGTGTATGTGTGTGTGTCATATTGATAATATTTTATAAAAGGTATCAAAAATAAAAAATTGAAAATCAACATATATATGAAAATTATATGGCTACTTCTCTTTTGCGTGGCTTTGGTTTCCCAAAGTGCTTAATTGCATATGTATATACTTATATTTGTATTATTTGTATATTTGTGTAGAATAGGGTTAGTTTGGGTGAGTTAGTGGATTAGACTAACCCCCTCCCCTTTGCAGATACGAAAGAACGACTAGCTTGAGTACTCGTTGATCAAAGATACCTCCCAATTACTCGTGGTAAGGTAATTCTACTTTATTTTTAAGTAAATTCCTCTAGTATATTCTGTAATTAGATAGGTCACCTAGGATATAGGTTATGTTAGTTAAGTTAAGTTGTAAGATCTTGATTTGCGGTAGCAAGGATGTCACATCGTTCGCATTTATCACAATCCCCGATTTCAGTTCGTATCAACATTTTAATTTAAAAATGGAAATTACAACAGAAAAAATCTTGAATCTTTAAATTTACGTGTTAAGAAAAAAAATTCATCATACACATAAATGATCAAGATTTAGTGCATGTTTGGGAACGCATTCTCCAACACCTAAACCACGTTAGCAAGTGAGTAACCACATATTGCATGAAAACATGTGTGTTTTGTTAAGTGTCGAACTTCGACATTAAACATGTTTCCTTTCCAATAGACCACATTCAACCGCCAAGCTGGCTACAAGTTTCAGAGGCCATTTAAACCATGTTCAACCACCCTTGACCTACCCTTCTCTAGTATTACCCTTTCATATTGGCCTTTTCTCTCTGTGTTTTTGGTTCACGCCATTATAGTTGTCGAACCACCTAGAATTAGATTCTGTTGCAATTTGCAATATAATGATTTTTTCAGGTCGTTCTCACTCTTGGAGTCTTGCTCCTAATTGCCTAATTAATTGTTCAAACACTAATTACACTAATTTCCTAATGATTACAAAAGGGGAGTTTTATTGATAGGATTAAAACATAAAAACAAAATAACATAGAACAAAACACAATAACACAAACATGTAATCAGTCATTCAATCCCCAGAGTATGCATCTATCATTATCTAATTCTTGATTTGCTCTGATTTAATCATACCATTTAGTTTTCAATTAAAATTCCCAGAAGATCTTCCAAGACTGAACTATACCAAAATCATAACAAGGGAAATCTCCACTAATCACTACATAATATAATTCATTTAAGCTTTAACAGAATCATGCCTCTGCAATCACATACTGGCATGTCATTTCTATCCTAACTCACTACACATATATAGAAATCGCATACATGTACATGCAGCAAGCTAAATTCTCAGATAAAGATTACATAACAGAACTCATGTTTAAACAAGTCATATCAGAGCAAGAATAAACACAAGAACATGAGTAATTGTAGAAAAGAAATGAAATAGGATTGGAAACTAGAAAACTTATCTGTATTGATCCAAAGATTCAAGATACATTCTCTCATTCATGTCTGACCAATTACATAAGAGTTCTAGCAACCCATAGGGACCAAAATGAAAACAAAAGGAAAGGAAAAAGACTAAAACAAAAATAAAGGAAAGAACAATACACGAAAAACTAAGCTACGAAATTGGTGGAACAATTCAATCTCTAACAATTCAACACTGAAATTGGAATCTGAAGTTCCCCTTTAAGCTCAACCAAGAGATCAAGAGACAAAATTGTATTAAGTCCAACTTTGTGTGTTGTCCCTTTTTCTAATTTTCTGATATTTGACTACCTGTTGTTCTTGACTTGTATTTCTGCTGCTAGAATTTAGATTCGTTCTTTTTATGCTATCATCTGCAGGGAAATCAATCTTATACTTACTACTGTGATTGCTGACTTATAGCTTCTGGTTGGTGGCATTCTACATTCACATGGAAGGAATCCAAACTCAAATTGAGGTTGCCATTTTTCTGCACATGGAGGGACACTTGCTGTTGTCGCTGACTTCCAAAATTGGCTGATTGTATTTTGTGCTTCTTCAAACTTGGCTGCAAGAAATCAATTCTTTAACTTGCCAATTTGTTGACTCATGGATGCTACAATTTGGCATTTACATTATCTGCACATTAGAGAAAGGGATCAGATTTTCTATTGCTGCAAATTGGCTCAATAGTGCAGACATGTGGGCCCTACAAGTCCAGTCAGCTTTGGTCAATGTCCAATCAACATAATTTACCATGTCAGCACTTAGTCAATTGCCACATGATCATAAAATTCTCAAATTAATTTTCTGTAAAAATACACAATTGAATTATTTGGGATAAAATTATAAAATTGAAGCATATTGATTTTATAATTAATTTACACCCAATAAATCTAAAATCATAATAAAATTAGAGAATTTACAAAATTAAAGAGGCAATAAGGACTAAAATGGGGACTAAAATAAATGAAAAATGCATTAGTTTTTTGTGTGTGTTGTCATTGTCCTTACCATTGGCCATGCGTTGTTGTTGGTTCTTTTTACATTAGTTTCCCTACAGTTTTTTGACATCTTCGCGTCATTTTGATATGTATTTTTTGATGTTTTCTCTTCTGGTTTCCATGCTTTGTTCTCCCTTGTTTGGCACAATCTCCATTGGCTCTGGCCTTTTTCTTTTTTTTCTTTTTTTGTCCTCTGTGCTGCCGAAAAGGAAGAGACGATGGCGAGAGTTATGGAAAACGCTTCTCTGGTGAATTTGGGGTTGAAAATCCAGCGCGTCATGATGTCTTATCCTTCATGCCCCGCCAACTCGAAGATAATAGAGAAGAGGACTTTGTTCTCCTTTTTTTGGGCCGTGCATGTGAGCTTTTTTTTTTTTTTGGGTTGGGTCAGGTAGTTAGACTATTAATTTAACTATCATTATACAATTAAAAACATAATGATTATACAATTATGTAATTAGTGATTAATATTATTATACAATTATATAATTAAAAACATAATGATATTGTTAAATTAATCATGTAATTAGTTAGTCGTATCATTATACAATTAATATTGGTCATCACTAATATCTTATATATTTTTTTATGAGTAATTAGTAATTAATTAAAATTTCAATTAGTGATTATAATTCATTTTGTAATTAGCAATATATAAGCACTTTAATTATAATTATACTTAGTTCAAATTGTTTTGATTAAAAAAATTCTAAGAGTAATTAGTGAATGAATAGTAATATTGGACAAATAAAACCAAAAATACTTAATTAAAATATTGATGTAATTCATTAAGTTAGATTTAAATAAATGACAACAACTAATAATGGTACATCAAAAAATGAAATATAAAATTTATGTTTGTTTTTGTTGATTATACATTCAAAATCATGTTTACAAACTAACATTTAAAACATTATGGTCTACTCCAAACCACGTTTGTTTAACTATTATTTAAATATAAATCACGTTCATCTAAACCTCGGTTTACCTAAACTACGTTATTCCAAAAATCTAGGTTTACCCAATAATTGGGTATATTTTTACGATTAAATTCAATGAATGTATACTTTTCTAATTGGCAAATGTATAGTCTTCAAAAAATAATTTTATATTTTTTAATATTTTATTATTATTGTGGGGGTTGTCAATATTTGTACGTGTCCATGTTCATAATGCCGCGTTATGTTTGGATGTATACAAATGTATACTAATGTAAAACTTTTACACAAGTGTAAGGCCATTAAAATCACAACATATTTAAATAAAACAAATCATAAGTTGCAAATACCATACCAAAACAATTAAACACTGTCTATAGGTCACCAAGGTCACAATATTCATACATTAAGTGAGTCATAAACGACAACATATCATAAGAACAAAAAATTGCACAAAATTAAAAACATCACAGATTCACTTTTTTTTTCCCTAAAACTTCTATAGAAGCACAAGACTATAGAAGAAAGACTGTAATAACAAGCCAATATACAAGCTTGAAATTAAGCAAAACCGAATCACATTATGATTTGAAGGAATTGAAATATGCATATCGAAAGTGCTATTTTTGAATGGGTAGAATAGTGCGTTCTCTACCTCCAATAAGGAGTAAGACTCACTGTCAAAGCTGATGATGAGAAATCAAAGAGGCTCTGAGTATACCGAGGCCCTACAACACCAAATAATCATACCAAAAAGGCCAGATCATGTTCCTTGGATTAGATCAAGTTTTTAAGATAACAAGTTGAATTAATGCTCTTCGCCTTAACTCTTGAAATCCGATGCCAATGACCCTTTCATCTAAGTCATGGAAAGGAATGTTTGATTTAGTTAAAAAGGAAGCAACAGAGATGAAAGAAATGAATGTCACTACCAAGGCATCTATCACCATTTACGTTCTTGGCCTATTGATAAATCCAACAGAATTGGAAGTGAGGTGCATTATGGTCACAGGAACTCCACCATAGAAGTAATAATTAGGAGCGATAGCCTCTTTTATTGGTAATCTTAGATTTCGGAGTTTAAATTAGGAGGCGTATGGTTTCATGAACATGTTCTTAAATGTTTCTAATCTTCAATGCTTATTTGCATGCAAATGAGGGAGGCTTTTGAACAAATTATCAAAAAAAAAAAAAGAAAAAATTTAATGGGGCATTTAAAAAATAGGAGAAATTAAAATATATTTTGACAATGGGACAATTTTGAAAAATTTAAAATTTTTGTGGGCCCTAAATAAAGATGATTGATGGGATCTTAATTTATTGAAAATTTTAAATTATTACTATATCTTCCGAAGATGATTGATCATAAAATATTTTCTTTATTAAGGAATTGAAAAGTTTTCTTATCATAGTTAATTGCATTATGTTATTAAAATAATGTTTTATTTTGTTATCGTACAAATCTAATACTTCATTTGATTTTTATATTAAAATTAAATCATTTATTTTGGTAGATATGATGAGATCAAAATTTATTATGAACAATTATCTTTTGGAAGAAATAAAAATAGTTTAAAAATTTTAATACATCAAGAACCAAAGATTTCAGCTTAACTTTAACTCCATAAATTTATTGTTATTGTATAAATTTGCCCATATTGTATTATATATTGTGTTTTATTTTTATATTAAAATTAAATTATTTATGTTTGTAGATTTAATGGTGTCAAAATTTATTATGATCAATTATTTTTGGAAGACATAGAAATAGTTTAATATTTTTAATATAATAGGATCCAATGATTTAACTTTGATTATAAATTTTAAAAATATTTTTAAATAGCTTAGAAAAAAAGTTTGTCTAATTGAATTTAATAGTTTTGTTTATTTTTTAAGACATTAATTACTTCTTAAGCCAATAAAAATTAAACATATTTTGATAATGTGTATATTTACACATCTCTAATTATGAATAATCATATCATTCGATACAAATCGCATAGTTGTAGCCAAAGTTGAATTTGAATGGTCATTAATCATTTAATTAATATTTGCTTTCAAAGTTTTTGGTTTAGTCAACCAACAAATTGTTTGGCTGAGGTGGTAGTCTCCTTAAAGAAGGGAAAATAAAGAGGCACGCTTGTTAAACGAACTTTAACTTTAACTCTCGACCTGACAAAAATTAATCCTAAGTCTAATCTAGCTTGAGGATTTTTAGGTTCTCACAACCAGAAAAAAAACTTCATGTTTTGATTAATTTTTCCCATTCTAAATTTAGTCTTTCATGCATAAATTCAATGAATAAAATAACATTTTGGCCTCTCAAGGATGTGCTTTTTTTTTTTTAATTTGATCCATCACAAATTTTTATTTTTGATTTGGTCCCCCACAAATTTAAACATTTTGATTTTGGTCCTCAATGTACAAATTTTTAATCTCAATTTAATTTATTACAGATGCAAACATTTTCAATTTAGTCCATTCAAACATCCCCTTAAATTGAGTTACACCGGTCGTGTTTTCGTGTCTCATATCACCCCTTTCTTCTTACATATATATATATATATATATATATATATATATATATATATATATATAATACTATGTTATTTTTATGAAAAGAACTCAAATATAATAACGTATCTTTTCTTTTTTTTTTGGTTTATGACGAACAAGAGTTTGAAGCACTGGTGCTTACTAAACAAAGACTAGCCATATCGATATCTCACAGTTCTTCAATTGTTGTTTTGGTATTTTTTATGAAAGACGAGTTACATGTCAGCATTTAAGTTATAGAATCTTCTACATTAAAAGTTGCCTTCATTCAAACTAGAAAATGAAATATTGGAGGTCAACAACTTACAAAAAGAGATACTGATAATATTGAGATACATTTCATACTCAACAATACAATGAAAATTTCAATAAACATAGAGTATTTTAAAGATAACAGAGAGATTTATTCGCGGAAGTAAATTTGTAATGTAAATTAATCCCCCAAACATAGAGTATTTTAAAGATAGCAGAGAGGTTTCTCACGTTGCCCTTTTTATGAATGGATGAAGACCCAACGTCAAAACAGATGATGAGACTAAAGAAGCTCTGAGTATGGTGAGACCCTGCAAAACCAAATAATCAAATGAGAAGGGTTTCATGTTTTACCATACCACAACAACTTAATCGATCAACCATACAAATTTTTTAAAATAAACCATCGCATTAAGAAATCTACCACACTTTTTTAATAAATAAAGAAAAATTGTCCTCATAAAAAAGTCATCTTTGGACATTTTTGTGTGCTTATATATCTTTGTCATACCTCTTTCGGTCCAATGTTAATGACCCTTTCTTCCATGTCAAGAAAATGGATCTGTGATTTCTTTAGTAATGAAGCAGCAAAGACGGAACAAAAGGGTGTCAAATTCAAGTCATCTGTCACCATATATGATGCTTCCTTCAAAGATCCGCTTGGACATGAGATTTTAGCATCCAACACGGACAAAGGTGCACATTTTTCGTCCCATAAGCCATTGTGAGGTGAATTAGTTAGACGAGCTCGAAAAGTACTGCCCTCAGACATGAAGCTATAACAAAAGTAATTTGGGGCGGTGGCTTCATCCATTGGTAATATCTTGTTTTGGAATTTAAACTGTGAAGCAATTTGAGGTTTCATGAGCATTTCTTTAATTTCTTCAGACCTCAAATTTCTGTTTACATGCAAATCAGACAAACTCCTGAACATATTATCTAGGCAATTCAAACCAGATTTCCCTTGCAACAAATTCAACACAGTTCCTAATGGGAGAGTCAAAAAACTGAGAAGGAACTCCGCAAAGTCCTCTTCAACACGAGCAAACAATACCTTGCTCTTTGATTTTTGAAGCACTACTCTTACCTTCATGCGTTTAATATTTTTTGTTGGTATGGTACCAATCTCTAAGGGTGGTAAGCTTTCTTCGTCAATGTCCTTTTGAACCTCTTTCTTCCGCAAGAAAAGGTTTGTCAATGGAGTCTCTGACGTCAACGCGAACTTCAATAAATCCACCATCTACAATGGATTAGTAAATAGTATTAGTTGCAGTTCATTGAAATTAAACTTTGATGAAATAACAGCATACTACAATGATAGATATTCAACTAAAAAATGAAACTAATTAAAAAATTTTAAACAATTAAAAATCAATAGAAAATTTTGTAAATAACTGGTAACATTGTACATGTGGATGGAATGCTCACCTTCATTGTGTCAACAATCTCATGAATTTCTTTAATTGAATGCATATCTTCAATTCCAAGACAATTCCAAAATCCAACTATGGTCGAGGCAAGAATATTAGAATTCACTTTCAAATCATCGGAAATGTTAAAAACTGCCAACTCATTAACATATCCTTTATTTTTCTCCCTTAAAAGTGAGCTACCAAGGCTAATTTCTTGATCCATCAATTCCCCACAATTGCATCGTTTGTTCTTGAATGTACTCAAGAGTCCACCACTTTCCTTACGAAAGCAGTCCGATCTACGGCATATGAAATACTTAATAGGCTCTGTATCGTCAATGTTGAGTTTCGAATTTTGGTGAAACTCCATTGAATTCCTCGGATAAAGCAGCATCTCCTTGCAAGTATCAGTCAAGAAATACTTCTCCTCCAACTTGGCCACACTTAGGTACAAAGAGTTCAAGCTTCCAACCCTAACAGCCATCGAATTTGGGTCTCTGTTGACGATCCTGGCAATGGTTCCCATTGGCAATGTTAAGAAGTTAAAGAGTGCATCCATAAAGTCTTTCTCTGCCAGAGCATAGAGCACTGTGTTGTTCTCTGTGTCCACCAAAAGCCTCAATAAAACTTGCTCCTCTGCCATGGCTGATAACATTGAGAAACAATAAGCTCAATTGAAACAATTACAATTGAACGAGAGAGATGACACGGTAAAGAATAAAGAAGACAAGACTAATTAAGAGGCCAAGTAAAAAAGAAAACGAAGAGGCAAAGTTATAGGCATAGGCAATTTGAGAATCGATGGATCATTACTTTCGGACTTAACGTAGAAACTAGGACCCAACTATCAAAAAGTGGCGCAAGATTGCAAACAAATGTGAAATGAGGTCACTTGAAGTCTCGTGGGACTATGCAGAGATTCCAAATCTGGGCCATTGGTTGAACGGACGATGATGGTTGTGTATTGGAAGAGTGAGTACCTCTGCTTTTGGAAAAGCAACTCTGCTTTTCCTAAAGAAAGGAAAAACAGACCTATGCAGGCATCTGTTTTTCTTAAGGAAAATGTTGGATTCATCCGTTTGAGTCCTCTACAATACTCAAATAGTACTATAAAGTCTCATATTTTCATTTTGGCCATTAGATTAAAGTCACAGACGGTTCAGATCAAGTAAGAAGGTTTTTATATTGAAGAGTCTTAATAAATGATTTTTTCATCCAAGTCTCTATCTAAGATATTTTTCTTTTATCTTATACTTAATTTAAAATCATACTTAACTTTATCTAAGTCCCTGTTAATTATTTTGTGTGATCTGGACTATCTGTGACTTCAATCTAATGAGTATTAGATAGGATCCTAATCCATATTTAATGAGTAAGCTTCAATTATATGAAACCCTACCTAAATCTGGCGACTATTATCATCTTATTTTTAGAGGATATTTATAGTTTTAACGAAAGTATAATGAGTATGCAGTCAAATTCCAAAGCAAAACAAACCTCATCATTAAGCAAACATGTTCGGTTTTTTATTCTTTGAGTCTTCACTTCAAAGTAAATATAAGATAAATCTATGAAAATATTAACCTAGTTAAAATTGTTAATGTTGGATTATCTTGATATTTAAGTAAAATATTTTTTAATTACTATACACGCAAATTTTGAGGTAATCTAATGATAAGAGAACTCAATCTCTCAAGATGTTAAACTCTGCATAGACTTTTCTGTATATATATATATATATATATATATGAAGGTGTCAACTCATATAGAGTTAATTAAGCCTACGGTAATTAGGTAAGGTCTGTTTGGTTAATGTTTCCAAAAATTAAAAAAAAAAGCAAAAAATCTTGTTTGGTCTATTGTTTTTAAGAAAATTGTTTTCGAAAAATTTTTTTAAAATAAAAAAAATTAGAACATATTTTACATGTTTTTGAAAATAGTATTCTGAAAAATAGGAAGTTGTATTATCGTAAATAAGAATGTTCATTAATGACATATATATATATATATATATATATATATATATATGCAATTGTAACTATAAAAAAAATAGGTACAGTTTAACTTTTTTTTATTTTCTTAAGTTTAAAAATTGTTTTCAAAACAAATCATCCTAACTCATTTTTTTTTAAAATTTTTAGAATAATTTTATAAAACTTATTTTTAAAACAAAAACACAAACAAAACCAAATAAGCCCGTAGTTTTAATTTCGATATTACTTGTTAAATCACACTCGGTGACTTTCTAGTTATAAGAAATTATATAGGTTGAAATTTAGCCATTTGACACTTAAGTATACCCAACAAATTATATTGCATGATAGTTAATTAGTAGTAATAATATTCTTAAAATAGAATAAAAATAATCACAAAATGCTACTTTGTGAAGAGTAATTGTGTGGCCTACGTTAATGGCTATGGATAACAGTGATTCCACAACTCACACAATTAATAGACCCAAACAAGTTGATATCTTTTGAGATTTTCGGCCCTTTTGTTAAAAAAAAAAAAGAATTCATATTAAATTTTAATTTTTGGTTACTTCAAATTGATATTTACTTTCCAATAAATATATATATATATATATATATATATATAGCAGTATCACAATTATCAATCAATGAAAGAAATAGCGACCTTTTTCTTTCCTTATATACATATATATATATATATATATATATATATATATATATAATTTGGATTTAGATCTTTTGCCAGAGTAAGTATGTTAGAGGTACCATATTTCCTGGATCCTAGGATCAGTGTGGCTTCCATATCTTATGGTATGACCCACATAGATCCAAGGGTCCAAAGAGTATGGTACTTCTATCATATGATAGACAATCCAAATTCGTTTAAAAGCTAAATTGAGACGCTTAATTTTTTAGAGATTAAAATGAAATTTTATAATCAAATCAACAATTTATTCATTTTTATTACGACGTGTATATATGCAATTTTGGCATTAAATGCACCAAATAATTAACTAATTACATTATGGTAATTCTATATATAATTGCTAACGTTCTCACACATGCAGTTTGTTTCAATTTTTTTTCCACTCATATTAATTAAGAATTTGAGTAATTTATGTGTTTAACGTTCTGAAAACCAGACTGACCATTGAACTAGCGGAGGCACCTGTTCAAGTGTTAATGGTCGGACCATGGTCGAATCGCAGTTGAATCAATCTACTTTAAATATTATATATATAATTAAATATTATAAATATAAATTTATAAATTTAATTAAAAATATGATTTGATGTCAAATTACACAAAATAATATTAATCACAATCAAAAGTTCACATTAAAAATTAACCAAATAATGAGGAAATATTATTAATCAAGATAATATTAACTCATATCAAATCTATAAGATACCATGATATTGACATATCTACTAAAATTGTGTAATATTAATTTCTTCGTTACCTGATATAGAAAAATCAAAATTTAAAAAAATTTAAAAAGATATAAAAAATTCAAGTAAACCGGTTCATTTAGTATCGGTTCTTACTCAATTCGATCAGTTTTTAGCTGATTTGATCGATTTTTTCTCAATTCAATCATCCACTAGTTTTAAGGGTTATTGTGAATTGGTTATTGGTCCAAGTAGTTGGATAGACTTATCTGGTTTGATTTTTACAATAATAATTTGGAAAAAAGAAAGAAATGTGAACAAAAAAAAGGGCAAAATTGTGAGTGCATAGAAGTTTGGAAGAGGGACACAGGCATGCTTGGCATGAGGTTTCTTAGTACAGAATCTTGAGAAGTTCACAAAACAACAAAAATATGAAACTTGAAAAATTTGTCCTACCTAATCTTAAAGCTCTCATCTTCCTATAATCTTTCTTTGCATGCTCCAGTAGTACAATATCACAACCTTTCCATGTCATCAATTTCTTTTTTAAAGAAATGGTCCACACATACACACATTGACTAATTCACGTAACAATTGCGTATGGGACAAAAAATGTGCTCCTTTGTCCTTGTTGGATGCTAAATTCTCATGTCCAAGCGGATCTTTGAAGGAAGCATCATTTAGGGTGACAGATAACTTGATTTTGACACCCTTTTGTTCCATCTTTGCTACTTCGTTACTCAACGAATCAAAGATTCCTTTTATGACTTGGAAGAAAGGGACATTACCATTGGACAGAAAGAGGGATGACAAAGATACATAAGCACACAAAAAATGTCCAAAGATAACTTTTTTATGAGCACAATTTTTCTTTTATTTATTAAAAAAGTCTTTGGTAGATTTCTTAATGAGATAGTTTGTTTTAAAAAATGTGTATGGTTTAAAATGGGAAAATATTATGGTGCTCTCATTAATAAGATTTCTTAATGAGATAGTTAAGTCTCCTTAAAGAAGGGAAAATAAAGAAGCCATTTGTTAAATGAGTAATAAAGATTAATCCTAAATCTAATGTAGCTTGAGGATATTTTGGGTTCTCACAACAAAAAAGTATATTTTCACTTTCTAATCAATTTTTCCCATTCTAAATTTAGTCTTTCATACATAAATTCAATGAATAAAATATCATTTTGGCCTCTCAAAGAAGTACTTTTTTTTAAATTTGATCCATCACAATTTTTTATTTTCAATTTAGTCCCTCACAAATTTAAACATATTGACTTTGGTCCTCAATTTACAAATTTTTAATCTCAATTTAATTTATTACAGATGCAGACATTATAAATTTAGCACTACGGGAAAGACGCAATATACCGACGGCAAAAGTAAAGGATTTTAGTAGGAAAATTGTTATTCCTACTTAATACCTACTGAAATTGGTCAGTCGTAAAATGAATAGTCGCTAAATTTTTTGTTACTGATTTCCTACTAAAATATATTAGCTACTGAATATTTCATATGAATTTGCAGTCGGAAACTAATATCCTAATACCCACTTTCAGATAATCAATGATATACACCTGTAACTTAATACAACTAAAATATTATAATTTAAAAATATTAAAAAAATAAATTTAAAATTTTATTTAATAAAATTAATAATGGTTAGTGGTGTCGAGAAAGTGTTCTCTCGAGAATAAAAAAAATTTATTTCGCTCCACTAAAAAAAAATTTTTTTGGCTTAGGCTCATCTCCACTCTCGAGACCACTCTCGAGATAGAAAAAAATTTATTTTTTTCTCCACTAAAAAAATTGTTTTTTGGCTCTCCATAAAAAATTAAAAAAAAACTCTACTCTCGAGAGACCACTCTCTCGAGAGTGGTCTCTCGAGAGTCAAAGAAAAAAAAATTTTCCTCCATTAAAAAAAATTTTTTTTGCTCTCCATTTAAAAAAAAATAAAAATTTCTGCACTTGAGGGACCACTCTCTCGAGAGTAGTCTTGAGAGAGTGTTCTCGCGAAGCCATAAAAAAATTTTTTTTTTTGACTAAAAAAAATTTTCTAAAAAAATTTTTTTTTGGCCTATTTAAAAAAAAAATTTCACCACTCTCTCAAGAGTGATCTCGAGAGAGTGGCTCTCAAGCTCTCTCTCGAGACTCTCTCTCTCGAGAATGGTCTCGAAAGCCACTCTCTCAAAACCAGTCTGTAGAGAGAGAGTGTGTGTGGTATAAAAAAATTACTATTTAAAAAAAAAATTTCTTCGCAAGTGGTCTCTCGAGATCACTCTTGAGAGAGTGGTGAAATTTTAGTAGTAAATTTTATTAATTTAAATGTGTAAAAAAATTTATAAATAATTTTGTAGAAAATCATGATATTTATAAATTTTAATTTTAATTGTTACATAGCTTTTTTAATTATGAAAAGGAAAAAAAGAATTAATTTACATTACATATTTGTAATTTTAGTTTAACCATACTCAAAAAATAACTTAAACTTATTATTGAAAAAATTATAAATTTACAAATTTGGATAACACAAATTGTTCTTTTCAAATAAAATAAAATAAGAAATTTACAAATATGTAAATGAAATATTTTAATTTTCTCTTTAAATATTTCTTTTTCAGCGTCTTTCTCCTCTACCACGAATTGAGTTAAGAATGTCTGTTTCTCCATATTTCTTTTTTTGCTCTTTGTCCACCACGAAAATAAGGTAAGAATGTCTGCTTTCACATGAAAATTTATTCCTATTAACGTATAATATAAACAAATCAATTTGGAAGAATGTTTGCTTTCACATGAAAATTTTCAACTTAGAGATTTCTTCTTCATCATTTCTTATGATGATTAAATCATCCACATACACTAATATTATAGTTATCTTGTTTTCTCGAACCTTCACAAACAAATTTGAATCTGCTGGCACCACTGAAAATCCGCTTTGCACTAGAAACTCTGCAATTTTTCCATACCAGGCTCTTGATGCTTACTTGAGCCCGTATAATGTCTTCTTTATCTTACAAACATAATCTGGATGGATTTTATTTTCGAACCCTCTTGGCTGATTCATATAGATATCTCGATCTAACTCTCTATGGAGAAAGGCATTCTTAACATCTATTTGCTACAACTGCCAAGACTTGCTTGCCACTAATGCCAACAGTAATCGTACAATAGTAATCTTAGCAACTGGACTAAACGTTTCTTCATAATCAACCATATACCTTTGAGAGAATCCTCGTGCCAATAGTCGAGCCTTATATCTTTCTACTGAGCCATCTGCACAAGTCTTTACTTTATATACCCATTTGCAAGAAATAGGTTGTACATCTTTAGGCCTTGGCACTAACTCCCAAGTTTGATTTTGGTTTAAGGCCTCCATCTCTTCTTCCATTGCTTTCCTCCATTCTTTACTCATATGATACTAGTTCACTATATTTATTGTCTTCTACTACTGCTGCATTAGCATATTTTGGATTCATCTTTCTTTGCCTTGTTGATCTATGCAGCTGTGGTGGTTAAGGAATTTCTTCAACAGCTTCTTCTTCGAGTTGTTCTAGCTGACTTGGCCTCTTGGCTTCTGGAGTTATGTATACTCCAGTCTTCCATGGACTTTTGTCATTCTTATTTATTGTCTTTTTAAGTGTTGATTCCATTCTTTCGTTCTTCGATTCATTTAGTCTTTCTTGTAATTTCTTTTTAATCTCTCTTGTGTCAGGAAGTACAATAGCTTGTGATGAACACCGTGATGATGCCTCATCAAATACTACATTACGACACGTGTAGCAACATCCAATGGTTAGATCACAACATTTCCAACTTTTTCTCTGATCATCATAACCCACGAATATGCATCGAACAGCCTTTTTATCAAACTTGGTACGAAGATGGTCAGGTATGAAGATATAACACACAACCAAATACTCGAAAATGACTAATAGAGGGTTTAATGTTCCAAAGTTTTACGTATGGCATCATTAACCAGAGTTTTGCTTGTGACAATCTATTGATAACATGAATGGTGGTCTTCATGCATTCAGCCCAGAACCGTGGTGGTACATTATTTGCATGTAACATACTTCAACATATTTCTACTGGATGTCGGTTCTTCCTTTTTACAACTCCATTTTGTTTTGGTGTTCCTAGGCAAGTTAGCTGTCTTTAACTCTTGTTTTCCTAGAGATACTTATTAAATTCTTCGGATGTATATTCTCCCCCGTTATCGATACGTAGGCATAATATCTTTCGGCCATTTTCACTTTCCACCTTTTCCTTGAAAATTTTAAACTTCGATAATGCTTCAGACTTCTCTTTCATAAGATCTACCTATACGTACCTCGAATAGTCATCAATAAAAGTGATCATGTACCGAAATCCACTGATTGACAGCTACTTCACTGGTCCAAACACGTCAGAATGCACTAACTCAAGCAGCTCCTTGCTTCTAAAATTGGACTCTTGATACGGTAGTTGATGTACCTTGCCATATTGACATCTAGTATAGATTGTGTCATCTCAAACTTCTAATTGAGGAAGCCCTTTGAGAATTAACTTTTTCATCATCACCTTTAGCTTGTGGTAGCTAATGTGACCCAGTCTTGCATGCCATAAATCAGCTGTCTCGTTCTTTCTTTTTTGTCTACGTAAGCTGTTTGAGCAAACATTACATAGACAGATTCAACACGTCTTTCTTCCATAACTGATGTGTCAGTGAGCTATAAGCTTTTGTATACTTTCACATCCTTCAACCCGAACACCACGTAGTTGTCATTAACAGTTAACTGCGATACCTATAGGAGATTTTTCTTCATTCCTAGCACATGATAAACATTCTGCAACTATACCTTTTAAGAGCCATGAAGGGGGAAAATCTCAGTATTGCCCACATGAGTTATTGATAGTTTTGAGTTGTTTACAATCACTACAACTCGACCGCCTTTATAATTTGTCATCCTCGTCAACTTTTTTTTATCTCCAGTCATGTGATTGGAACATCCAGAAACCATGATCCAATCTTCTTCATAATTAACAAAATTATCTCTGACTATTATTAACGCCTCATCTTCTGTCGGTTCTTCAATGCATGATGCTGCAATTGATTTATCTTCTGTAGCTACAAATGATGCTTGAAAATCCCATTCTTCGTCACTATAATTCTCAGTTATAGTATTACCTTCTGTACGGGGTGCTCTGCAATCTCTAGTAAATTGGCCTCTTTTTTTGTAGTTAAAACAGTCATCATCTCTTCGTTGATACCTTCTTTGTCTTTGATTTTGTGAGTCTGGGCGTCCTCCCCCTCAATATGGAGTTCCTCCTCGATGACCTTTCTACCAACCACTTTGATTCCATCTACCATCTCTTCTATTTTCTTTAGATTTGAATTCACATTCACGATCTTTCTTTTTGTTGAACAAAACCTTCTCCTCATCTTTTATTGAGACTTTGTATATTTGTGAGTCAAATGCTTCTTGGTTGGCTAGAATGCTTTCCAACTCAATCAGAGTTGGTTCCTTAGCCCAGCCTCTTATAGCAGTAATAAGATTATTGTATTTTGGGTTTAACTCCGCAATAATAATCATTCTCATTCGAACTTCGATAATTGCATTATCTGGATCTAATTTTGAAATTTTGGCACAAATAGATTTTATTTTTGAAAAATACTCACTTACCGACATGTCATTTTGTTTTGTTGTAATTAACTCATTCTCCAGCTTCTGTAATTTTGCATCATTTGTCTTTGCAAAGAGTATTACTAGTGCATCCTATGCCTCCTTTGGTATTTTTGCATCTTTAATATGACTTAAAAATTGAGATTCAATAGTGGTGGTGAGAATATACAGAGCTTTCTTGGCTTTAACATTCCACTTCTTCAATTCAGCAAGATTCGTCGGTGGCATGGCTTCATCTCCATCAACAATATCCCAGAGATTTTGTTCTCCGAGATAGAGCTTGAAGATAATGTTCCATATGCTATAGTTGTTTTTGTTTAATTTCTCTGTTGAGCAAGTGTTAAATGTGAAGTCTGTCATACTTACCTTAATAGTGTCTGGCACTTCAATAAAATAATCTTGATCCTTGATCAAGAACCTTGACAGTCCCTGACTGTATTTTGGCAGAGTCTCACCTTATTACGATCTTGAACCACGAACTCAAACAAATGACCTTACTCAGTTGAATACTCAATCGATGGACTACAAAAAAACTGACTTTAAGTGGCGACTTTTCGGTGGCGACCTTTAGAGTCGTCACTGAAAGTCGACTTTTGGTAGCAACTTTTACTGTTGTCACTGAAAGTTAACTTTTGGTGGTGACTTTTAGAGTCGCCACTGAAAGTCTCACTTTCGATGGCAACTTTTAAGAGTCGCCACTAAAAGTCTTACTTTCAGTGACGACTTTTGAGAGTTGTCACCACAAGTCAAACTTTCAGTGGCGACCCTCAATAGTTGCCACCGAAAGTGAAACTTTCAGTAGCGACTCTCAAAAGTCACCACCAAAAGTAGATCATTCAATGGTGACTTTCAATAGTCGTCACCAAAAGTTAATTTTTTTTCGTAAAATTAAAATATCTTAAACTTTCAGTGGCGACTTTTGAAAGTCGTCACTGAAAGTGGGACTTTTAGTGGTGACACTCAAAAGTCACCGCCGAAAGTTTTTTTTTTTTGATAGAATTAAAAGATCTTAAACTTTCGGTGGCGACTTTTGAGAGTTGTCACTAAAAGTCAATTTTTCTTAGTAGAATTAAAATATCTTAAACTTTCGGTGGCGACTCTCAATAGTCACCACAGAAAGTCAATTTTTTTCATAAAATTAAAAGATCTTAAAATTTCGATGGCAACTCTCAAAAGTCGCCATCAAAAGTGAAACTTTCAGTGGGGACTCTCAATAGTTGCCGCCGAAAGTCATTTTTTTTTGAAAAATTAAAAGATCTTAAACTTTCGATGGCAACTCTCAAAAGTCGCCACCAAAAGTAGGACTTTCAGTGGCAACTTTCAATAGTCGCCACCGAAAGTCAATTTTTTTTCCTAAAATTAAAAGATCTTAAACATTTAGTGGCGACTCTCAAAAGTCGCCACCAAAAGTGAGACTTTCAATTGCAACTCTCGTAGTCACTACCAAAAGTAAGACCTTTACACCAAGTAATTATATAAATATAATTATATTTTTTTCTTATCTTAATCTTTTATTAATAATATATTTACTTTTTGTTAAGTTAGATGTTGTTCTATTTTGGTTTTGCTAGTTTTTAGGCTTAAAATAATTTTAACAGATTATATATATATATATATATATATATATATATATATAATATTTTGCCCTTATATAACACAAATAAAGTGGTGGCAAGATGGCAAGACACACATGGTTCAAGCAAAGGCACCCAGGTTCGAATCTCAAGTATGTATGTGTTTGGTTTAATTTCAAATAAACTTGAATATTACACAAATAAAAAATTGAATCTCAGGTTGTTGGGTCTCGAACCGACCTGTCGGGCCAATCTGGGTCAAATAACAGGGTCAACTGACTTTTGGTGGTGACTTTTAAAGTCACCACATAATGTAGCATTTGGTCGCCACCAAAGGTTGTTTTTGGTGGCGACTTTTAAAGTCGCCACTAAAAGTGACTTTCAGTGGCGACTTTACTCACCACAAAAAGTTATTTTTTGTTACGAAACCTTTTTTTTGCAACAAAGATAACTTTTGGTAGCGACTGGAGTCGCCACTGAAGGTGACTTTCGGTGGCGACTCCCTTAGTCGCCACCAAAAACTTTCAACAACGGGACTTTCAGTAACAACTCTATAGTCGCCACCAAAGACCCTTTGGTGACGACTTTTAGACTTTTGGTGACGACTTTAGTCGCCACCAAAAGTCATTTTTTTTGTAGTAGACGTCCCGAACTGAACCTTGCTCTGATACTACTTATGAAATAAAAGAAGAAATTTTATTTCTTTAAAAATATATTACAATACATTCTTTCTCTTATTAAAACACTCTTATTTTTCTTTCTCTTCTTTTTCTCTCTTTCTCACATCACTAATTTAGACATACACTAATACTTAACAACTGTTCCTTCTTGTCGCTCACCAGCATGTCACTTTGTGCCTTTTATCACTCTTTAACTCTCGCTTACCTAGGCATTTGAGTCATCTAAATAAGGTTTCCAGAGCATTTGAGTCGGCTATATGAAGTTTCCAGAGCTTCACCGCCATTTGCTATTCTTTCTACAATCTTCTATATTTTTCTAGAATTTTCTAAAAGAAGAGAGAAAGTTCGGTGATTTTTAACAGATAACGACAGAACAGTGATGGAAATTACAACGTACAGTGGGTAAGAAGGAAAAAACAATATTTTTACTGCATAATTTCTCTCCTCACTTGTGAGTGCTTGTGTGTGGATTCTAACTGAAGATATTAAAAAAATATTTCCTTTAATCAGAAGCATTTGAGTTAGAAAATGGGATAAATTAGAATTTGGAGCTTTGGATTATAAAAATTGGACAAGGACGAAGCTACAGAACCCGAGATGAACATGGCAAAAGGTAAGCGAAGTTCGAGTTGCTCTATTTTTTTTCCCAATGACTGTCTCTCGATTTGGACGTGTAAATTTCTCTACACAAACATTTAAAAATCTAAGAACCTAAATATGTGAAGACTAAATGATGAAATTATAAAACTATATATCAGTTTTGGACTAATAGACAGAGGAAGTTCTGCACGATTTAAACCGAGAAATATGAGACATTTTGGATTTTCTGCATGATTATTTTGCTACAAAATTATCAATGGTTTTGCTGAATTCTGGCCGAGGTCATTTGTCCTAGTTGTATAAATGTTAAAATCTATAATGAGATAATGAACCGTGGAACCTTACTAGGAAGCTTCCCTTTGTTATTCTCCATTTTTGCATATGAGAACTAGATGTTATTCTACGTCGTTAGTGGATTTTCTCATAAACTGGAAAGTGTATTTTGTCTTGTCAATTTGGGACCCCGTAGGTGGCTAATAAGTAGTGCAAAACTTTTGAAAGAGAAAGTTGAAGAAGAAATGCATGTAATGAACAATTTTGAGATCATACAAATCCTTCTCAAATATGTTTGAATGTTAACCTTTAAACTATTTGGATTATACTCTTGTCTAAATTGGGTATCCAAGTAAAAGTTGTTGTCGTAGGCTTAAAAATTGAATTTGATATACAACAATGAAAAATTCGGATTGCAAATTGACTTTAGAAAATTCCTAATTTAATTACATGAAGTTCCTGAAAAAATAAATATAGGTAAAAACTAAAAGTGCAGCTTTGTGTCGAGCAAGTATGTGTTATGGGGGCTATATTTCATGGTTGTGTAAGGAATGTTGAGTAATTTGGTACATTACTAATGTTACATTTCTTACTGATGGAGTAATAAAGTGACGTTATAATGACGTGGGGTGTTTAGTATGTGAATTCACTGTTTACAATACAGAAATTTCAAAAGGATAAACATAAATAAATTAAAGTCAGTTTGGGCAAGTAAAGCAGGGGTAGTGACCAAGAAAAGTTGCTCAGTTTTAAGTAGTGAACTTGGCTAGATTACTTTCTTCAGAATTTGATATCCTTTTCTTCTTGTTTTAAGGCTATACCTTTAGGTCTTGTGGTATCTCAACAGAAAGATTGCCTTAAAGAGAGTTTCCAGAATTTTAATTCTTCAGCTGCTAATCAGGCGAGTACCTACTCCTACTTTAGCATAGCTATAACTCTCATTATCATTTATAAATCTTCTAAACATATACATATACATAAGCATATGTTTATGTAGCTTATCCTCAGCTTTATATTTCCATGATCATTATGTCATGATAATTTATCATGTGTGGTTGGTTATGCCATGTATTATATTCCTTAGAGCATCTCCAACGAGGTTTTTCAAAGATTCTTAAAAATAAGTATCGGTTCGAATTGAGTTTTACCATTAGAGTTTGTCAACATGGCTGCAACATATAAGAACCGTTCTTATATAAGAACCAGTTCTTATCAAACAAAAAAACTCTTTAATTAGATAGGTTACCTAAGATATAGGTTATGTTAGTTAAATTAAGTTGTAAGATCCTGATTTGTGGCGGCATGGATGTCACATCGTTCGCATTTATCACAATCCCCGGTTTCAGTTCGTATCAACATTTTAATTTAAAAAATGGAAATTACAACAAAAAAAATCTTGAATCTTTAAATTTACGTGTTAAGAAAGAAAAAATTCATCATACACATAAATGATCAAGATTTAGTGCATGTTTGGGAATGCATTCTCCAACACCCAAACCACGTTAGCAAGTGAGTAACCATATATTGCATGAAAACCTGCATGTTTTGTTGAGCGTCGAACTTCAGCGTTAAACATGTTTCCTTTCCAATAGGCCACATTCAACCACCAAGCTGGCTACAAGCTTCAGAGGCCATTTAAACCATGTTCAACCACCCCTGACCTACCCTTCTCTAGTATTACCCTTTTATATTGGCCTTTTCTCTCTGTTTTTGGTTCACGCCATTATAGTTGTCAACAACCTAGAATTAGATTCTATTGCAATTTGCAATATAATGATTTTTCCAGGTCGTTCTCACTCTTGGAGCCTTACTTCTAATTGCCTAATTAATTGTTCGAACACTAATTACACTAATTTCCTAATGATTACAAAAGGGGAGTTTTGTTGATAGGATTAAAACATAAAAACAAAATAACACAGAACAAAAAACAATAACACAAACATGTAATCAGTCATTCAATCCCTAGAGTATGCATCTATCATTATCTAATTCTTGGTTTGCTCTGATTTAATCATACCATTTAGTTTTCAATTAAAATTCCCAGAAGATCTTCCAAGACTGAACTATACCAAAATCATAATCAGGGAAATCTCCACTAATCACTACATAATATAATTCATTTTAGCTTTAATTGAATCATGCCTCCACAATCACATACTGGCATGTCATTTCTATCCTAACTCACTACACATACATAGCAATTGCATACATGTACATGCAGCAAGCTAAATTCTTAGATAAAAATTACATAACATAACTCATGTTTAAACAAGTCATATCAGAGCAAGAATAAACAC
Source organism: Biancaea sappan (assembly GCA_037074585.1). Taxonomy (NCBI): domain Eukaryota; kingdom Viridiplantae; phylum Streptophyta; class Magnoliopsida; order Fabales; family Fabaceae; genus Biancaea; species Biancaea sappan. The sequence continues at coordinate 7,324,166 of CM073495.1, forward strand.
AAGAACATGAGCAATTGTAGAACAGAAATGAAATAGGATTGGAAACTAGAAAACTTATCTGTATTGATCCAAAGATTCAAGATACATTCTCCAAATCATGTTTAACCAATTACATAAGAGTTCTAGCAACCCATAGGGACTAAAACGAAAACAAAAGGAAAGGAAAAAGACTAAAACGAAAATAAAGGAAAGAAAAATACACGAAAAGCTAAGCTACGAAATAGGTGGAAGAATTCAATCTCTAACGATTCAACACTAAAATTGGAATCTGAAGTTCCCTTTTAAGCTCAACCAAGAGATCGAGAGAGAAAATTGTATTTAGTCCAACTTTGTGTGTTGTCCCTTTTCTAATTTTTTCTGATATTTGATTACCTGTTGTTCTTGACTTGTATTTCTGCTGCTAGAATCTAGACTCGTTCTTGTTATGCTATCATATGCAGGGAAATAAATGTTATACTTGCTACTGTGATTGCTGACTTATAGCTTCTGGTTGGTGGCATTCTACATTCACATGTAAGGAATCCAGACTCAAATTGACGTTGCCATTTTTCTGCACATGGAGGGACACTTGCTGTTGTCGCTGACTTCCAAAATTAGCTGATTGTATTTTGTGCTTCTTCAAACTTGGCAGCAAGAAATCAATTCTTTAACTTGCCAATTTGTTGACTCATGGATGCTGCAATTTGGCATTTGCGTTATCTGCACATTACAGAAAGGGATTAGATTTCCTCTTGCTGCAAATTGGCTCAATAGTGCAGATATATGGGCCCTACAAGTCCAGTTAGCTTTGGTCAATGCCCAGTCAACATAATTTACCATGTCAGCGCTTAGTAAATTGTCACATGATCATAAAATTCTCAAATTAATTTTCTATAAAAATACACAATTGAATTATTTGGGATAAAATTATATAATTGAAGCATATTGATTTTATAATTAATTTACACCCAATAAATCTAAAATCATAATAAAATTAGAGAATTTACAAAATTAAAGAGGCAATAAGGACTAAAATGGGAACTAAAATAAATGAAAAATGCATGTTGTTAGTTTTTCGTTTGCATTCTATGTGTTGAAGAGTTCTCTGTGTGCATTGTCATTGTCCTTACAATTGGCCATGTGTTGTTGTTGGTCCTTTTTACATTAGTTACCCTACAGTTTTTTGACATCTTCGCATCATTCTAATATGTATTTTTCGATGTTTTCTCTTCTGGTTTCCATGATTTGTTCTCCCCTGTTTGGCACAATCTCCATTGGCTCTTGCCTTTTTCTTTTTTTTATTTTGTCCTCTGTGCTGCCGAGGAGGAAGAGACGATGGAGAGAGTTATGGAAAACACTTCTCTAGTGAATTTGGGGCTGAAAATCCAGCGGGTCATGATGTCTTATCCTTCGTGCCTCGCCAACTCGAAGATAATAGAGAAGAGGACTTTGTTCTCCTTTTTTTGGGCCGTGTATGTGAGCTTTTTTTTTTTGGGGTTGGGTCAGGTAGTTAGACTATTAATTTAACTATCATTATACAATTAAAAACATAATGATTATACAATTATGTAATTAGTGATTAATATTATTATGCAATTATATAATTAAAAACATAATGATATTGTTAAATCAATCATGTAATTAGTTATTCGTATCATTATACAATTAACATTGGTCATCGCTAATATCTTATATTTTTTTTTCATGAGTAATTAGTGATTAATTAAAATTTCAATTAGTGATTATAATTCATTTTGCAATTAGCAATATATAAGCACTTTAATTATAATTATACTTAGTTCAAATTGTTTTGATAAAAAGAACTCTAAGAGTAATTAGTGAATAAATAGTAATATTGGACAAATAAAACCAAAAAAAATTAGTGTACTTTATTAAAATATTGATATAATTCATTAAGTTAGATTTAAATAAATGACAACAACTAATAATGGTACATCAAAAAATAAAATATAAAATTTATGTTCTTTTTGTTAGTTATACATCCAAAATCACGTTTACAAACTAACATTTAAAACATTATGGTCTGCTCCAAACAACATTTGTTCAACTATTATTTAAATATAAATCATGTTCGTCTAAACCTCGGTTTACCTAAACTACGTTATTCCAAAAATCTAGGTTTACCCAATAATTGGGTATATTTTTACTATTAAATTCAATGAATGTATAATTTTATAATTGGCAAATGTATAGTCTTTAAAAAATAATTTTATATTTTTTTATAATTTATTATTATTGTGGGGGATGTCAATATTTGTACGTGTCCATGTTCATAATGCCGCGTTATGTTTGGATGTATACAAATGTATACTAATGTAAAACTTTTACACAAGTATAAGGCCATTAAAATCACAACATATTTAAATAAAACAAATCATAAGTTGCAAATATCATACCAAAACAATTAAACACTGTCTATAGGTCACCAAGGTCACAATATTCATACATTAAGTGAGTCATAAACGACAACATAGCATAAGAACAAAAAATTGCACAAAATTAAAAACATCACAGATTCACTTTTTTTTTCCCCTAAAACTTCTATAGAAGAAAGATTGTAACAAGCCAATATACAAGCTTGAAATTAAGCAAACCCGAATCACATTATGATTTGAAGGAATTGAAATATTCAAATCGAAAGTGCTATTTTGAATGGGTAGAATAGTGCGTTCTCTACCTCCAATAAGGAGTAAGACTCACTGTCAAAGCTGATGATGAGAAATCAAATAGGCTCTGAGTATACCGAGGCCCTACAACACCAAATAATCATACCAAAAGGGCCACATCATGTTCCTTGGATTAGATCAAGCTTTTAAGATAACAAGTTGAATTAATGCTCTTCGCCTTAACTCTTGAAATCCGATGCCAATGACCCTTTCATCTAAGTCATGGAAAGGAATGTTTGATTTAGTTAAAAAGGAAGCAATAGAGATGAAAGAAATGAATGTCACTACCAAGGCATCTGTCACCATATACGTTCTTGGCCTATTGATAAATCGAACAGAATTGGAAGAAGTCAGGTGCATTATAATCACAGGAACTCCACCATAGAAGTAATAATTAGGAGCGATAGCCTCTTTTATTGGTAATCTCAGATTTCGAAGTTTAAATTAGGAGGCGTATGGTTTCATGAACATGTTCTTAAATGTTTCTAATCTTCAATGCTTATTTGCATGCAAATGAGGCAGGCTCTTGAACAAATTATCAAAAAAAAAAATTTAATGGGACAATTTTGGGTAGTTTAAAAAATAGGAGAAATTCAAATATATTTTGACAATGGGACAATTTTTCAAAATTTATAAGTTTTTGGCCCTAAATAAAGATTATTTTATAGGAGGAAGTTGCTTAAAAATACAAAGAATTTGGAGGGACTAATTTGAAAAGAAGTTCCTAAAAAATGTGGCTAAAATTGAAATGAAAAAGATTTGAAAAATATAAAATAAAAAAGAAAGAAGTGAAAGTCAACAATCAATGAGTTGACTGTTGATTGCTAAACGATCAATGGTTAGATCACGCAGAAACACGGTTAGATAGTTAAATCATTGATGGGATCTTAATTTATTGAAAATTTTAAATTATTACTATATCTTCCAAAGATGATTGATCATAAAATATTTTCTTTATTAAGGAATTGAAAAGTTTTCTTATCATAGTTAATTGCATTATGTTATTAAAATAATGTTTTATTTTGTTATTGTACAAACCTAATACTTCATTTTCTTTTTATATTAAAATTAAATCATTTATTTTGGTAGATATGATGAGATCAAAATTTATTATGAACAATTATCTTTTGGAAGAAATAAAAATACTTTAAAATTTTTAATACATCAAGAACCAAAGATTTCAAGTTAACTTTAGCTCCATAAATTTACTGTTATTGTATAAATTTGCGCATATTGTATTATATATTGTTTTATTTTTATATTAAAGCTAAATTATTTATGTTTGTGCACTACAAGAAAAATGCGTTTTAGTGGCGGTTAAAAACAAGTTTTAGTGGTGGTTTTATCTGCCACTAGAAGATTTAGTGGCAGTTTGAAAAACTGCCACTAAATTTAACGCCACAAGCGTTTTAGTGGCGGTTTATTTTAACCGAGGGAATAACCGCCACTAAATATTTAGTGGCGGTTAAAACCATCACTAGACACTTTTTAAAAAATTTTATGCACCATTAGTAGTGGCGGTTTACGTTAAAATCACCACTAAATATAGTGGCGGTTTTAAACGTGGCGGTGTTAAAGTAAACCGCCACTAATAGATCATAAATTTTTTTCAAAAATGCAATGACAGTTTTAATTGCCACAATAATTGTCATTTTAGTGGCGGTTCAAAGCGCTGCTATAATTGTTGAAACCGCAACTCAAGCTCCAGACATGTGACTTCTTTTTTTTTCCTGTTTTTTCCCTGAACTCATTCTTAAATATATATGCAGCCCAATACACAACCAGAACACAATAACTCATGATATATAATAAATAAACTTTGATCTGAATACAACGAAAAGTCTAAAAATCTTGAACCAAAATCTAAAAGGCAACATAAGTGTAAGAAGATCTCAATACAACAGAAATCTAAAATCATAAAACAGAAGTCACATATCATTATCATCATAGGTTGCGAAAAGATCTCAATACAACAAAAATCTAAAACCATAAAACATAAGTCATATATCATCGTCGTCGTCATTGTCGTCGTCGTCCTCTTCCTCCCTTTCTTCATTATCTTCTTGATTACAAGATAATAGAGAGTGTGTTGCCTGACCAGAGCCCTCTTCATTCCGCTGCGCAAAAAGTTGCATTTATAAAAGAGTTCAAAAATTGATTAGAAGTACATAAATAAAAAAATTGACATAATTGAAAGATAAACTTACTCTTTGTGCCACATCACAAGGACTAAGCTGACCCTGGAGGGTCTGAAGGAAAAGACGCATCATTTCCTCATTTCTTTTGTCCATTGCCGCCATTTGAGACTGCAATGCAGAAATAGTCACAGCTAAAGAAGAGGCCTCGCTTGCGAAGCGAGAAGGGTGGCCGAACACTTGAGTCGGACAAGGCCCAAAACCAAGGCCACGAACTCGTCCTGGATGCTCTTGGGTTCCTAACGCCAATGCCAACGAGTCTTGAGTCGAGAATGTAGTAACTGCAGTTCCCTGAGTCTCAATTTCAGTGATTTTTTCCTACACACCACACATTAAATAAAAATATTATTATTAACAAATCACCAATTGAATAGAATTAGTTACATTTAGAAAGTTCAAGATATTTAACTTACATTGATGGCTCTTGCTTCATCACTCACGAATGAACCATCTTTCTTTTTATGAGTCTCATGCTAGAGTTCAGCTCTACTGACTGGTTGACTGCGCTCAGCAACCTATAAAATTAAAAAGTCAATTAATTCTCAAATAATATTGAAGATTCTTTTCTAAAAAGTCACTTTACCATCTCGGTTCTTCATCGAACCAAACTTTTGGTGCTGCCAGTGTGATTTAACGTCTAAGATCGCCTATTGATTTTGTTTTTTTGAGCTTTCTCCTGACATTTGGATGAATCATGTTAGTATATTTTTAACATAAAATGGAAAAATAATATTTCAAAGTGGTATTCATTGCCTGATAGTCTTGGTCATATCGCATCTCAACATATACAGCCCAATGCTCCCTTTGAACGCCTGTAGGAACATCTGCAATTATTTCTTCTTTTGTTTTTATTCCATTGTACCGAGCCTTGAAGAGCTCCAGGCGCCCATTTTTCCAACTAAGGCCAAGTTTTTTGTTAATGAATTTTCTTTCTTCTACACTGTTAATAACAAATTTTGACTGGAAAAGAAAAGTAGCACAATTAGAATATATTTAATTAATGAAATCAGAATTTAATAATTGATAATTATTACCTCTATCACATTTGCTATTACCAATTCCTTATAATCAGTTGGAACTTTCTTCCAAGTCTTATAAGTGATCGGCAAGGCTGTGTAATTTTTGCCCACCTGACCTATGAATGAGCCCAACAACCCTGCGCCTTGTCCAATTGGCTGCACCACTTCATTCCACTCTAAAATTACACGCAAGTCTGAATGAAGAACCCATAAATCATTTTGTTGTAACTCTGAATCCTCATAACCCCTTTATTATCTGTACAGATTGAAATTTATTAGTCTACATGTAAATAAATTTGAAATTAATTAATCACATAAGATTGAAACTAATTACCAATAGTCTGCACTGTCCAATAACCGTCAGTGTGAGATTGGAGTGTGGATGAAGTCTCAGCTGCATGTAGCAATGATGGATTCTCATTAGGGTGAAACGACGGATTCTGATCATGCTGCGACAGAGGAGTCTCATCGGCATGTGACGATGGAGTTCAGAGGTGTGTGGATGGAGAATCAAGTCATATTGATGGAGACGAGCAATCTATGGTTGAGGATGACGTCCTAGGAATGGTGAGCGGAACAAAGGGCTCCAATGTTCGCGGTTGTGCACCACAACTAGCAAGCAGAGTTGGTAATGAACTGCCACTACCAAATGCTTGATGTCTAGTAATGTAAATAAATCCCCCAAACATAGAGTATTTTAAAGATAGCAGAGAGATTTATTTGTGAAAGTAAATTTGTAATGTAAATTAATCCCCCAAACATAGAGTATTTTAAAGATAGCAGAGAGGTTTCTCACGTTGCCTTTTTTATGAATGGACGAAGACCCAACGTCAAAACAGATGATGAGACTAAAGAAGCTCTGAGTATGGTGAGGCCCTGCAAAACCAAATAATCAAATGAGAAGGGTTACATGTCTTACCATACCACAACAACTTGATCGATCAACCATACACATTTTTTAAAACAAACTATCTCATTAAGAAATCTACCAAAGACTTTTTTAATAAATAAAGAAAAATTGTCCTCATAAAAAAGTTATCTTTGGACATTTTCGTGTGCTTATATATATTTGTCATACCTCTTTCGGTCCAATATTAATGACCCTTTCTTCCAAGTCAAGAAAATGGATATTTGATTTCCTTAGTAATGAAGCAGCAAAAATGGATATTTGATTTCCAAGTCAAGTCATCTGTCGCCATATATGATGCTTCCTTCAAACATCCGCTTTGACATGACATTTTAGCATCCAACACGGACAAAGGTGCACATTTTTCGTCCCACAAGCCATTGTGAGGTGAATTAGTTAGACAAGCTCGAAAAGTACTGCCCTCAGACATGAAGCTATAACGAAAGTAATTTGAGGCGGTGGCTTCATCCATTGGTAATATCTTGTTTTGGAATTTAAACTGTGAAGCAATTTGAGGTTTCATGAGCATTTCTTTAATTTCTTCAGACCTCAAATTTCTGTTTACATGCAAATCAAACATACTCTCAAACATATTATCTAGGCAATTCAAACCAGATTTCCCTTGCAACAAATTCAACACAGCTCCTAATGGGAGAGTCAAAAAACTGAGAAGGAACTCCGCAAAGTCCTCTTCAACATGAGCAAACAACACCTTGCTCTTTGATTTTTGAAGCACTACTCTCACCTTCATACATTTAATATTTTCTGTTGGTAGAATCTCTAAGGGCTATAAGCTTTCTAAGGGCAGAAAGCTTTCTACGTCAAAGTCCTTTTGAACCTCTTTCTCCCGCAAGAAAAGGTTTGTCAATGGGGTCTTCGACGTCAAAACGAACTTCAATAAATCCACCATCTACAATGGATTAGTAAATAGTATTAGTTGAAGTTGATTGAAATTAAACTTTGATGAAATAATAGCATACTACAATGATAGATATTCAACTAAAAAAATGAAACTAACTAAAAAATTTTAAACAATTAAAAATCAATAGATAATTTTGTAAATAACTGGTGATATTGTACATGTGGATGGAATACTCACCTTCGTTGTGTCAACAATCACAGGAATTTCTTTAGTTGAATCCATATTGTCAATTTCAAGATTATTCCAAAATCCAACTATGGTCGAGCCAAGAATATTAGAATTCACTTTCAAATCATCAGAAACGTTAAAAACTGCCAACTCATTAACATATCCTTTATTTTTTCCCTTAAAAGTGAGCTGCCAAGGCTAATTTCTCGATCCATCAATGCCCCACAATTGCAGCATTTGTTCTTGAATGTACTCAAGAGTCCACCACTTTCCTTACAAAAGCAGTCCGGTTTACCGCATATGAAATACTTAATAGGCTCTGTATCATCAATGTTGAGTTTCAAATTTCGGTGAAACTCCATTGAGTTCCTCGGCCTAAACAACATCTCCTTGCAAGTCTCAGTCAAGAAATACTTCTCCAAATTAGCCACACTTTGGTACAAAGAGTTCAAGCTTCCAACCCTAACGGCCATCGAATTCGGGTCTCTATCGACGATCCTGGCAATAGTTCCCAATGGCAATGTTAAGAAGTTAAAGAGAGCATCCATAAAGTCTTTCTCTGCCAAAGCATAGAGCATTATGTTCTTCTCTGTGTCCACCAAAAGCCTCAATGAAACTTGCTCCTCTGCCATGGCTGATAACACTGAGAAATAATGAGCTTAATTAAAACAATTACAATTGAACGAGAGAGGTGAAACGGTAAAGAATAAAGAAGATGAGACTAATTAAGAGGCCAAGTAAAAAAGAAAACGAAGAGGAAAATTTATAAGCATAGGCAATTTGAGTATCGATGCATCATTACTCTCGGACTTGACATAGGAACTGGGACCCAACTATCAAAAAGTGGCGCAAGATTGCAAACAAATGTGAAATGAGATCACCTGAAGTCTCGTGGGACTGTGCGGAGATTCCAAATCTGGGCCGTTGGTTGAACGGACAATGATGGCTGTGGTATTGGAAGTGTCAAGACGTAAAGGGGGGAGTAGTTGAAAGTAGGACAGTATGGTTCGCGAAATTTGGGAAGAGTGAGTACCTCTGCTTTTGGAAAAGCAACTCTGCTTTTCCTAAAGAAAGGAGAAAAATACCTATGTTGGCATCTATTTTTCTTAAGGCAGATGTTGGATTCATCGGTTTGGATCTTCTGCAATACTCAAAAAGTATTATCAAGTCTCATATTTTTATTTTGACCATTAGATTGAAGTCACACACAGTTCAGATCGAGTAAGAAGGTTTTTATAGTGGAGAGTCTTAATAAATAATTTTTTCATCTAAGTCTTTATATAAGATATTTTTCTTTTATTTTTTATTAATTTAATATCATATTTAACTTCATCTAAGTCCCTATTAATTTTTTGTGCGATCTGGACCATCTGTGACTTCAATCTGATGAGTATTAGATAGGATCCTAATCCATATATAATGAGCAAGCTTCAATTATATGAAACACTACCTAAATATGGCAACTATTATCATCTTATTTTTAGAGAATATATATAGTTTTAACGAAAGTATAATGAGTATGCAGTCAAATTCCAAAGCAAAACAAACCTCATCATTAAGCAAACATGTTTGGTTTTTTATTCTTTGAGTCTTCACTTCAACGTATATATAAGATAAATCTATGAAAATATTAACCTAGTTGAAATTTTCGCAGTTGGATTATCTTGAGATTTAAGTAAAATATTTTTTAATTACTGTACACATAAATTTTGGGGTGATCTAATAATAAGAAAACTTAATCTCTCAAGATGTTATATATATATATATATATATATATATATATGAAGGTGTCAACTCATATAGAGTTAATTAAGCCTATAGTTAATTAAGCCTATGCTAATTAGGTAAGGTCTGTTTGGTTAATGTTTTTTAAAATTAAAAAGAAGCAAAAAATCTTGTTTGGTGTATTGTCTTTAAGAAAATTGTTTTCGAAAATTTGTTTTTAAAATAAAAAAAATTAGAACATATTTTACTTGTTTTTGAAAATAGTATTCTAAAAAATAGGCAGTTGTATTATTGTAAATAAGAATGTTCATTAATGACATATGCAATTGCAACTATAAAATAATAGTTACAGTTTAACTTTTTTTTTATTTTCTAAAGTTTAAAAATTGCTTTCAAAACAAATCATCCTAACTCATTTTTTTTTTAAATTTTTAGAATAATTTTACAAAACTTATTTTTAAAACAAAAACACAAACAAAACCAAATAAGCCCGTAGTTTTAATTTCGATATTACTTGTTGTTAAATCACACTCGGTGACTTTCTAGTTATAAGAAATTATATAGGTTCAAATTTAGCCATTTGACATTTAAGTATACCCAACAAATTATATTGCATGATAGTTAAATAGTAGTAATATTATTCATAAAATAGAATTAAAATAATCAAAAAATGCTTCTTTGTGACGAGTAATTGTGTGGCCTACGTTAATGGCTATGGATAACAGTGATTACACAACTCACATAAGTAATAGACCCAAACAAGTTGATATCTTTCGAGATTTTAGGCCCTTTTGTTAAAAAAAATTCATATTAAATTTTACTTTTTGGTAACTTTAAATTAATATTTACTTTCCAATGAATATATATATATAGCAATAGCAGTATCACCATTATCAATCAATCAATGAAAGAAATGGCGACCTTTTTCTTTCCTTATATATATATAATTTGGATTTGGATCTTTTGCCAGTATATTAGAGGTACCATACTTTCTGAATCCTTGGATCAGTGTGGGTCTCACATCTCAAGGTATGACCCACATAGATCCAAGGGTCCAAAAAGTATGGTACTTCTGTCATATGACAGACGATCAGGATTCGTTTAAAGGTTAAATTGAGACATTTAACTTTTTTAAGATTAAAATAAAATATTATAATCAAATCAACAATTTACTCATTTTTATTACAATATGTATATAAGCAATTTGGCATTAAACGCACCAAATAATTAACTAATTACCATTATGGTAATTCTATATATAATTGCTAAGGTTCTCACACATGCAGTTTATTTCAGTTATTTTTTTCCACTCATATTAATTAAGAATTTGAGTAATTGATGTGTTTAATGTTCTAAAAATCAGACTGGCTATTGAACTAGTGGAGGCACTTGTTCAAATATTAATAGTCGGACCGTGATCGAATCGTAGTTGAATCAATTTACTTTAAAATATTATATATATATATATATAATTAAATACTATAAATATAAATTTATAAATTTAATTAAAAATATGATTTGATGTCAAATTACACAAAATAATATTAATCACAGTCAAAAGTTCACAATAAAAATTAACCAAATAACGAGGAAATATTATTAATTAAGATAATAATAACTCATATCAAATCCATAAAATACTAAGATATTGACATATCTACTAAAATTGTGTAATATTAATTTCTTCACTACCTGATATAGAATAATCAAAATTTTAAAAAAAAATTAAAAAAGATATAAAAAAATTCAAGTGAACTGGTTCATTTAGTATCGGTTCTTACTCAATTTGATCTGTTTTTAGCTAGTTTGATTGATTTTTGGCTAGTTCAATCATCCACTAGTTTTAAGGGTTATTCTGAATTGGTTATTGGTCCAAGTAGTTGAATAGACCGATCTGGTTTGATTTTTACAATAATAATTTTGAAAAAAGAAAGAAATGTGAACAAAAAAAAAGGGTAAAATTTTGAGTGCATAGAAGTTTGGAGAAAAGACATAGGCATGCATGGCATGAGGTTTCTTAGTACAGAATCTTGAGAAGTTCGCAAAACAACAAAAATATAAAACTTGAAAAATTTGTCCTGCCTAATCTTAAAGCTCTCATCTTCCTATAATCTTTCTTTGCATGCTTCAGTAGTACAATATCACAACCTTTTTATGTCATCAATTTCTTTTTTAAAGAAATGGTCCACACATACACACACTGACTAATTCATGTAACGATATGGGACGAAAAATGTGCACCTTTGTCCTTGTTGGATGCTAAATTCTCATGTCCAAGCGGATCTTTGAAGGAAGCATCATTTATGGTGACAGATAACTTGATTTTGACACCTTTTTTTTCCATCTTTGCTGCTTCGTTACTCAACGAATCAAAGATCCCTTTTATGACTTGGAAGAAAGGGACATTACCATTGGATAGAAAGAGGAATGACAAAGATATATAAGCACACGAAAATGTCCAAAGATAACTTTTTTATGAGCACAATTTTTTTTATTTATTAAAGAAGTCTTTGGTAGACTTCTTAATGAGATAGTTTGTTTTAAAAAATGTGTATGGTTGATCGATCAACTTGTTGTGGTATGGTAAGACATGAAAACCCATCTCATTTGATTATTTGGTTTTGCAGGGTCTCATCATACTCAGAGCTTCTTTAGTCTCATCATCTGCTTTGACGTTGGGTCTTTGTCCATTCATAAAAGGGCAACGTGAGAAACCATGACGTTGGCTCATATGGGGGATTAATTTACATTACAAATTTCCTTCCATGAAGAAAGTCTCTCTATTATCTTTAAAATACTCTATGTTCATTGAAATTTTCATTGTATTGTCGAGTATGAAATGTATCTCGATATTATCAGTATCTGTTTTTGTAAGTTGTTGACCTCCAATATTTCATTTTCTTTTTTGAATGAAGGCAACTTTTAATGTAGAAGATTCTATGACTTAAATGCTGACATGTAACTCGTTTTTCATAAAAATACCAAAACAACAAATGACAGAATAGTGAGATATCGATATGGGTAGTTTTTGTCTAGTAAGCATCAGTGCTTCAAACTCTTGTTCGTCATAAACCAAAAAAAATGGATACGTTATTATATTTGAAATCTTTTAATAAAAATAATTTAGTATTTTATATATATATATATATATATATATATATATATGAAGAAAGGGGTGATATGAGACAAAAACACAACGGGTGTAACAAACTCAATTTAAGGGGACATTTGAATGGACTAAACTGAAAATGACTGCATCTGTAATAAATTAAATTGAGATGAAAAATTAGTACGTGGAGGACCAAAGTCAAAATGTTTAAATTTGTGAAGGATCAAATTGAAAATAAAAAGTTGTGATGAACCAAATTAAAAAAAGGTACATCGTTGAGGGGTCAAAAAAATATTTTATTCATTGAATTTATGTAAGACTAAATTTAGAATGGGAAAAATTAATTAGAACACGAAGATATTCTTTTTTGTCGTGAGAACCCAAAATATCATCAAGCTGCATTAGACTTAGAATTAATCTTTGTCAGGTCAATGTTATAGTTAAAGCTCATTTAACAAGTGTGCTTCCTTATTTTTCCTTTCGAGACTTACCACCTCAACCAAACTATTTGTTGGTTGACTGAACCAAAAACTTTGAAAGCAAATATTAATTAAATAATTAATGATCATTCAAATTCAGCTTTGGCTACAACTACGCGATTTTGTATAGAATGATATGATTATACATATTTAGAGATGTGTAAATATACACATTATCAAAATATGTTTAATTTTTATTGACTTAATAAGTAATTAATGTCTTAAAAAATAAAAAAAACTATTAAATTCAATTAGACAAACTATTTAGCTAAGCTATTTAAAAATATTTTTAAAATTTATAAAATCAAAGTTAAATCATTGGATCCTAATATATTAAAGATATTAAACTATTTCTATGTCTTCCAAAAATAATTGATCATAATAAATTATGACACCATTAAATCAACGAACATAAATAATTTAATTTTAATATAAAAATAAAACACAATATATAATACAATATGCGCAAATTTATACAATAACAATAAATTTATGGAGTTAAAGTTAAGGTGAAATCTTTGGATCCTGATATATTAAAATTTAGCCGCGGATCCAACTCTGGAAATGGAAATACCCACATTAATCACAGGTCTGATTCTAGCATTGAATAGATCAATTTTAAACTATTTTTTTTCTTCCAAAAGATAATTGTTCATAATAAATTCTGATCTCATCATATCTACCAAAATAAATGATTTAATTTTAATATAAAAATCAAATGAAGTATTAAATTTGTACAATAACAAAATAAAACATTATTTGAATAACATAATGAAATTTAACTATGATAAGAAAACTTCTCAATTCCTTAATAAAGAAAATATTTTATGATCAATCATCTTCAGAAGATATAGTAATAATTTAAAATTTTCAATAAATTAAGATCCCGTCAATTATTTAACTTTGATTGCATAAATGTTAAAATTACTTTATATAAATGCATAAATTTTGCTTGGCCAAATTAAATGGCTTGACTTATTGAATTAAATAGTTTTCAATTATTTCAAAAGACCTTAATTTCTTTTTTAGCTAATAAAAATTAGACCTATCTTGAAAATATGTATATCTTCATGTCATTGAAGCAATATTTTTGGAACTAGCCCAATCATTAACCCAGGCCGGCCTCTGGGTCACCGGATCAATTGCTGATCAGGATAAATAAATTTAAAAATTAATATATATATATATATATATATATATACATATATATCTTTATAAATAAATTAAAAAACAAGTTAAATAAATAATGTATATGCAAATTTCACATTTTAAAGTAATAAACATCTATAATAATTCAAACATAAAGTCATAAATAATATCACCTAATCATAATAATTTATACATTAAAATCTTAAACATCCATAATAATTCATAAAGTCATAATAATTCATAGTTAAAATTATTTTTTAAAAAAAGAAGAACGAGGTCAACCTAGGCAACCAGGTCGATAACAAACAGATATAAAAGCTCAACTCGGATCAATTCAAGCCTTGGGTCACCGGGTCTTGAATCAACCTATATGACTGGTACAGTTCCCAAAACACTGCATTACCATGTGATCATCTCTATTAAATTAATGTTAACATTTAATATGAAATTGTGGTTTTATAATTTCGTTCTTGATATGACTAAAGAAATTATTAAGTGATTTTATTACAAAACGCATGTTATGCAAAAATTTAATTTTATTGACAAAAGGAGTGTAGTATTTGAAATTAGAAGAGTTTTAATTTTAATATTTGTAAAAAAAATTTTAGGTTCTTCTTGTTTGTTGAATCTATGTCAGTATAATATACTATTAAATTTTACCATATATAAATAATTCATGTGAGTTAGTGCGCTCAGGATCATGGTAGTTTTTGCATACCCAAATCGGATCTAGATCTTTTTGTCATACTTTGTGGTATGGCAAAGGTACCATACTTTTTGGATCCTTGAGGATCCAGATCCATGTTATACATCACATCATTATTTTTGGAGTAAATTACTAATTAAATTTTAAAAAATTATATTTATTTTAATTTAGTCCTTTTCATTGTTAAATTTAAATTTTTTTATTGTCAGGAGTCACTTTGACAAATAAAATAAAATTAAAAATAATATAATCTTTTAAAGACTGAATTAAGATGCTTAACCTTTTAGAAATTAAAATGAAATATTATAATCAAATCAACAATTTACTCATTTTTATTACAATGTGTATAAATGCAATTTGGCATTAAAAGCAACAAATAATTAACTAATTGCCATTATGGTAATTCTATATATAATTCTTAAGGTTGTCACACATGCAGTTTATTTCAATTATTTTTTTCCACTCATATTAATTAAGAATTTGAGTAATTGATTTTTTAAGGTTCTAAAAACTAAACTGGCCATTGAAATAGTGGATGCTCCAGTTCAAATGTTATTGGTTGGACCGTGGTTGAATCGTAGTTGAATAAGTCTACTTTAAAATATTATATATATATATATATATATATATTAAATACTATATATATGAATTTATAAATTTAATTTAAAATATAATTTGATATCAAATTACGCAAAATAACATTAATCACAATCAAAAGTTTACAATAAAAATTAACCAAATAACGAGAAAATATTATTAATCAAAATAATATTAACTAATATCAAATCCATAAAATACCAAGATATTAACAGATCCACTAAAATTGATTGATTTGTAATATTAATTTTTTCATTATCTAATATAAAATAATCAAAATTTAAAAAAAAAAAATTCAAGTGAACCGGTTAATTTAACATCGGTTCTTACCCAGTCAATCAGTTTTTAGCCGATTTAATTAATTTTTAACTAGTTTAATCACTCCCTAATTTTAAGGGACGTTCTGAATTGTTTATTGGTCTAACTATTTGAATAGATCGACATGGTAAGAAGGATAGAAATGTGAACAAAAAAAAGTAAAATTGTGAGTGCGTAGAAGTTTGGAAGAGGGACACAGGCATGCATGGCATGATGTTTCTTAGTACAGAATCTTGAGAAGTTCACAAAACAACAAAAATATAAAACTTGAAAATTTTGTCCTGCCTAATTTTAAAGTTCTCATCTTCCTATAATCTTTCTTTGCATGCTTCAGTAGTACAATATCACAACCTTTCCATGTCATTAATTTCTCTTTTAAAGAAATGGTCCACACATACACACACTTGTGTGTATGTATGTGTGTGTATATGTGTATATGTAGTTTAAAATTTTATGGACAAACTGCATGTAACTTTTTTAAATTTAGGGATTCTTATATTTTATCTCTTCAACTTTTAAATTTAGCAAAAATCCTCTCTAAGTTTTACATATATACAGAAAATTCCTCCCTTAAGTTGGCTATTATGTTGATTGATAGTCAATAGCATAGTTAGCAGATTTAATATTCAAAACCATTAGTTTAAATATGTCACATATATACAATGACATTGCAGGGTTGTTTTTGGAATTTAAAAACAGAAATTAAACCATTTAAATTAAAAATACCAAAATTTGAGAAACCCCTTTAAAAGAAAACTTCAAAATATGAGAAGACTAGAAACACAAAATCATGCACACCCAATAGCACTACCCTCTTAATTTTTAAAGTTTCTCACTTTCCCTTTTTTTTTAATCCCCAAAACACCATTGCCACGACAGTGTATATGTGGCATATTTTAGCTGATTAGATATGAAATATGTTAACTAGATTATTGATTAACAGTCAACTTAACGACAGCCTAATAGAATGAGTCTTTTGCACACATTTAAAAGTTGGAATGAGTCTTTTGGAAAATTTAAAAGTTGAGAGAAGTAAAATGCAAGGACCCCTAAGTTTAGATAGTTCAATTTTGTGCAATTTTCACAAACTTTATTTTGGTTCTTTATAAATATGGTAATTCTCTACTTAATTCTTCACAAATAAATAAATATTGTTAATAACACAATTTAGCAAATATATTATTAATGAAATTAACAAACTTGATATTATTTCATTAACAAACTTGATATTATATAATATATTTTTTGATAAGTTACTACTTAATCAATAACATATAATATGTAGATTGATAGTGAGTTTCATAAATAACAAATGAATATAAAGATATTATTGATAATAATTTTATTTGTAAGTGACCAAATTAAAAAATATTTTATATTAAGGAACCAAAATAAAAAGACAAGTCTATGATATCAATGTGAGAACCACCTTATTTACAAATGAATAAAATGAGATTTTAGTGTGTGTATTCAACATGCTTGTAATTTTTACCTTGGAGATAAATTATGTATAATTAAAAAAATATTTAGAGCCTTCAAGATAATAGTTTCTTAGACTAAACACCAAAATTTGTAATCTTATAATTATAGCTCAAATAATAAAATAATTGAAATACTTATGAAAGTAATATATTGTATTTGGACTAAGATTTATAATAAAGTATATTTGAATATTTTTTAAAATTGATAAAAAAAATTTAAACATTCTAAATTTACAATTATCATATATATATATATATATATACACACACACGCATACACATTAAGATTTATAATTTATAAGCTATATTGAAAGAAATGGCTCTTTTTTATGCTTATGAGCGGGGCCTCAAGCCATAAAGTGAAGAATTTTTTCCCCAAAAATTAGGTTAAGAATATAAGGATGTTGATGTTGTTGATTAAACTCTACATTTTGACATAAAAAAATTTAATTTAAAAGAAAGTATTGTTAATTAATTTTTTTATATTTATAGATTTAGATGTTTAATTTGTCCTTCCCTCCACATATATATACAATTAATACAGAAATTAAAATTTCCTGTCACATTAACCCGAAATCATCTTTCTATTTATTCTTTTATTTTGTCAAATGATTGAAAACATTTATATGACAAAATTTAAAGGATGATCTTTGACTGGATATAATATAATTTGCATCAACCATATGTGAGTATATGTATATAAATATTTAGAGTTAAATTTAAATTATAAAAAGTTAAATTGTTTTAATAAATTTACCCTTCTCCTTAGGATAAGTGATTGATGTTGAAAATTATTATACTTTATCTCTATTTCTTACTATTAGGGATGTTTAAAACAAATTCAAACCAAATAAAAATTGATTTAAATTGAAATAAGGGGTTCAATTTAATTATTCACAAGTAAAAATCCATGTTCAAAGAACTAGATCGAAAAATCGATGAATTGACTAGGTTTACAATCCGAGCTGAACTAGAGAACTGGTGAGAAATCAAACCAGCAGAAAATCAATCGAACTAGTCTCAACCGATTCAAGTGGTTCAGTTTTTTTTTTTGAATTTTTAATAAATATTATTATTAATTTTAAGAAATCTCTAAAATTTTAAGCTATTAGAAGAAGATTTCAAACATGTATGTATATATATATATATATGTATATATATATATATATATATCTGTAACATAGTTTGAATATTTTAATATTATATATTATATTTTTTAATATATTTTAAGTATCACTGATTTGCCTGCGATTTGACCATGATCTGGCCATTTTCTTGAATTGGTACGTCGACCAATTCAATGACCAATCTGATTTTCTAAATCTCGGTAAAAATCGATTGAATTTAATTTATCCCAAACAAAACCAAATAATAAATTATTTTTATACACATAACCTATTTACAAAAAATAACAAGAGCCTATAATTTCATACATTTAAACCGAAGCTATAAGACCTTTATCTCCTATTAGATGAATGGAGTCCAAGTAATGCCCGGTTATCTCTATAGTTATGTACAGTATGAAATTACCAAAAAAAAAGGCAAAAATAATAATTTAGTTCTTTATTTTTATTTCAAATTTATTTTGTTCCTTTATGTTTCTAATGTTTTATAGTTGTTTTTTATGTTGTAAATTCACAATTTTTTTATCTTTTTTGTCAAAACTATTAGTCACTTTAACAGAGTTGACACTTTATTATCACCATGTTTTGTATACTGTCAATATCCAAATAGATATATCATGTTAGCACTAGGATAATGAAGTGTCAACTTTATTAAAGTACTAACGGTTTCAAGTTTTAATGGGAAAGGACTAAAACAATATAAATTTACAATATGAAGGACCAATATAAAACATATAGAAGATTAAAATGAAACATAAAATAAAGATAATGAACCGAAATATATTTTTTTTTAAATGAGCATTGAAACGATGGCGTTGTGCTAAGAGAGTAGTGAATGTGAATGTATGTATGTATACAAGGAAAATGAAATGAAGAAGGGAAAGGGTTAGGGTATTTGGGATCAAAAGAAAAAGGCAGAGACAGAGAGAGAGAGAGAGAGAGAAAGAGAGAAAGAGAAAGAAAGAAAGCGAAAGGAGAGAAGAGAGGGAGAACACACACGCAGAGCCCCCTCGTCACTTTGTGATGCAGGCCATTCTTCACTTTTACTTCTCTCTCTCTCTCTCTCTCTCTCTCTCTCTCTCTCTCTCTCTAGACACATACAGGAATCTTTCAAACTTGGAACCATCTCCATTAAACCAAACCAATACAAATTTGATTTCATTAGTAATCCAACAAAAACAATCCCATCTTCAATCACTTGTTTTGTTGTTTCTGGTAAACTATATTGTTAAGATAGAGTAAGTTATTAATTTAGTAGTTTAAAGGGAAAGTTGCCCTTTGCCCCCTTAAATTTCCTCTATGTGTAAGAAACCCCTTTGAAGTTCTAAACTCAGCAAAAGACTCTCATCAACTTTCATCTTGTGCAGAAAATCCCTAAAGTTAGTTAACCATTAGTTGACTATTATTTAAATACTGATGTGGACTGAAGCTCCTGTCATATCATTATTTTTTATAGCTCAACATTTCTAGTCAGCCATCTTTTGACAAATCACTTGCCACATCAGAGGTCTTGCCAATTCATCTCTTCTTCATCTACCAGAATCACAATCTCAATTGTTCTGAGTCTCAATTTATTCATGCTTATCCATTCATATGAAAAGTAATGCATATGACTTCCATCTTCATTTCTCCTCTCTTCCCCATTTAAAAAAGGCGATTTGAGTCTTTTTTAAAAGGTTATTTAATCTTCTTTAAAACAAATCATGAAAAAAGGTGATAAAATTGAGTCTTCTTTCAAATAACCATTCCTGCAAACCCTCATTTCTCCTCTCTTTCCCATATGCTCTAAATGGAAGGCTCAAATCACCTCCATAAAACCCAGCATCAACAGCTTGGAAGCCCTTCCCAGCAATGGCTCTGCTCCGATCCAAGGCTTTGGCTATGCTCAGACTTTGATCGCCTCCGATGTGAACTTTACTATGGCTTCCACAAAGGCAGCGTTGGCCTCATGGGTCTGGTCGTTGGTGACATCCTCTGATGATTTTGATCGTATGCGGAAGATGCAATATAGGGAGAAAGCACCTGAAGAGCTCTAGTGTCTTCAATCCAGTAGCCCCATTCATTTTTTATACTGGTTTCGATGATTTACTCGCTTTTTTCCCTGAGAGACCCTATCTTCTTCTTGTTCCTATAGGATGAATCTCTAACTCGATCCCGATCTTTATCCTTCTTGCTGGTGACAGGCCTTGACCTGGGGGTCTCCTGCAACTCCGCCTGTGCTTCCTCTGTAATTTGAAAACAAATCAGAAGTAAAAGTCCTGAGGAGACTGAAACGACAAAGTAGATAAAGAAAGAAAAGAGAAGCGATGGTACTGGAAAAGTGTGCAAGAGGAATAGTTCGATGTCGTGGTCTGGGGAATCCATTGGTAGTGTTGGGAGTAGTGGCCATGGAAGGACGATTATGCACTGCTAGAGGAGAAAGAAGAAAGGTCTAATGTACATTCAGTTTAAGATTGGAGACGAGTGGCAAGTGAATGGATGACGTGGCAAACAAGCTAATAGGGATGTGAGGTGGAAAAAATATTGGTGATAGATTGCTTATTAAGAATGTTGAGCAGTAAAAAATAATGATATGGCAGGAGTTTCAGTCCATATCAGTATTTAAATAATAGTTAACTAACGGTTAACTAACTTTAAACAGTTTTCTGCACAAAATAAAAGTTAAATGAATCTTTTGCTGAGTTTGAAACTTTAAGGAGATTTTTTGCATATGAAAGAAAGTTTAGGAGAGTAAAGTGTAATTTTTCCTAGTTTAAAATATAGAAGTACTTTTTAGATTTTTCAAATTTATACTAAATTTTAATTTTTTTTATAATATATTTTTTACATAAGTTATATTTTATATATTTTATTTTTGTTTCAAACTTATATTTTTTATGTTCTTAAAAAAAATTTTGTATCAGTTAGGCTTTATATTTTATTTTTATTTTAAATATATTATTTTTACTAATCACTCAGTCTGTAATATCTCAAATTCAAGTACCGTAGAAAATTAAGCTAAATAAATAAATCAATAAGTAAATAAGAAGAAAATAGTTATAATGAATTTTTTAGGGATATAAATATAATTTTATGGGGATCTATTTGAATGAAATTAAAAAGATATGTAGACTTATTATTATTTTAGCTAAAATAGATGTGTTCATTGTCTCCTTTGTCCATCTGCCATTATGTGATCTTTTTATTTTTTTAACTAAAGAAAATTTGACGGCATGACACATGGAATCTATCACCCATGTGGTACGGACGGTGGAAGAAACTAGGAAGAGGAAAAGATAAATTAATATCATCCTCATGTTGTTTTATGTGTCAACATCTTCTTTTAGAAAAAAGAAGAAATATATAATAGTTGACGGTGGAGGAAATAAGAACAAGAGAAGACATAATGTTGATGATAAAATAAAATAAAGGATTAAATTATGATGGTGGGGTAACGAGGAAATGAGTGAAGAATATATATATATATATATATATATATATATATATATAAGTACAAATAAAATTTTATGAGCAAATTATTAAAAGATCAAAACTCTGAGTTAGAATATGATATTAAAAAAAGATAGTGATCAAAATGAAATATATCAAACAGATCAACAAGATAGTTCAACATACAGCTCAAGATCTAAAGATGAAAGTTATTCAAAAATAGGTCTACGTAACTGTAAAGAATGTTCAAAAATTAGTTGCTCAAAAACAATTAATATGCTCAATAGAGACAAGATTCAAACATTAGTAGAAATTATAGATAAAATAGATAATGAAGAAGTTAGGAAATAATATCTGCTCAAAATAAAAGATATTATGGATTCAGAAGAACCACAACCTAAATCAGAAGTAAAATCCTATAATGTTCAAGAAATAATCAATAAGTTACAGAACAACCCTGCTGAAGAAAAAGTTACAATAAAAGAGTTAAAAGAGGAGATCAAAATTATCAAAGAAGAAATTTAACTGTTAAAACAAAAGGATATGGATTTATCCTTAGATATATCAAGTTTAATGGCTAACAAAAATGTTAAGAAAAACAAGGATACCGCAGAAAGTAGTTCAACACCCAAAGATCATTATTTAAATATAATCTCTAGAATTCAAGTTCAAAAATAGTACTGTCAAGTTAATTTAACCATAAATAAAAACTATAATATCAAAATGATCGCTCTAATGGATTCCAGAGTAGATCTAAATTGTGTTTAAGAAGGGTTAATTCACACTCAATTCTATGAGAAAACCACTGAAAGCCTCAGCAACACAGGAAGTAATCAACTTCCCATCAGGTACAAATTGTCAAATGCCAAGATATGCAATCAAGTCATATATTTCGATACAACTTTAGTTTTAGATAGAAATTTAAATGAACCTATGATTTTAGGTACACCCTTTGTGACTTTAATTTATCCTTTTAAAGTTTTAGAATTAGGAATCACCACAGAAGTTTTAGGTAAAGAAATTCGTTTTGAATTTTTAAATCCAGAAAAAACAACAGATGTTAATTTGCTCAAATATTTAGTTATTTCAAAATTAAATTTAATAACTAGAAAACAGAACCAAATTAAAATGTTAAATAAGGAAGTTCATTACAAAAAAATAGAAAAACAGATAGAAACTCTATAGAAAAATAGATAGAAACTCTTCAAGTTAAGACCAGAATAACCTCTGTTCAATAAAAGATTGAAAAGAAATATGTTTAGAAAATCCAAATGCTTTTTAGGATAGGAAAAAACATATAGTTTCATTACCCTATGAGCCCAGCTTCACTGAAGATAAGATACCAACCAAAGCTAGGCCCATTCAAATTAATAAAAAAACCTTAGAATATTGTAAAAAAGAAATTCAAAATTTGTTAAATAAAAAGTTAATTAGGACTAGCAAACCCCTTAGAGTTGCTCAGCATTTTATGTTCAAAACCAAGCAGAAATAGAATAAGGAGTCCCTCGTATGGTTATTAGCTACTGACCCCCCAACAAAGTGTTAAGATAGATTAGGTACCCTATTCCTGATAGAGGAGACTTAATATCTCGAGTTCAAAAAGCCTCATTATTTTCAAAGTTTGATATGAAATCTGGATATTATCAGATTCAGATAGCAGAACCAGATAGGTACAAAACTGCTTTTACAGTCCCATTTGGTCATTATGAACGGAATGTAATGTCATTCGGTCTCAAAAATGTCCCCTCAAAATTTCAAAACATTATGAATGACATTTTTAATCCGTACACTCAATTCACAATCGTCTATATAAATGATGTTTTAGTCTTTTCTAGATCAATATAACAACATTTGAGGCACCTTGATCAATTTTATGAAATTGTTAAGAAAAATGGTTTAGTTGTCTCTGCTAAAAAGATAAAACTGTTTCAAACCAAAATTAGATTTTTAGGCTATGATATTCATCAAGGAATGATCAAGCCCATTAGTCATTCAATAGAATTTGCTAGTAAATTTTCAGATAAAATTACTGATAAAAATCAGTTACAAAGATTTTTAGGATGTCTTAATTATGTTGCAGACTTTGTTAAAGATTTAAGGATAATTTGTAAACATTTATATCAAAGGTTACGAAAGAAAGCACCCGCTTAGGATAGTTCAATGACTGAAATAGTCAAAACCCTCAAAACTAAGGTTAAAAGTTTACCATGCTTAGGAATCCCAGATCTAGATGCCTTCATAATAGTCAAGACAAACGCCTCAAACTTAGGATATGGAGGAATTTTAAAACAAATACTCAAAGATAATAATAAAAAACAGATAGTTAAGCATCATTCAGGAATCTGGACAGACGCTCAAGAAATATTCAACAATAAAAAAAGAAATTTTATCTATAGTATTAATATATGCTTTAACAAAACACTTTGTAGAAAACCCTACAGATTTTCAACAAAGAATAGTTAATCAATTGGTCAACCTCAGATGTCCAATGATGTCTGATTTTAGATGGTATAAAGATACGTTCCTCACTGAGTTATATACAAGATCGGACAGTAATGCCGATTATTGGAAAGAAAAGTTTTTAGGTGGTTTACCTAACCTATTTGTCGAAAGAGTTAAAGAAAGCATTAGAAAACAATGCAATAATATAATACTCTATCAATCCATGACATTTGGAGAGTTAACAAATTATGTTACTAACGAAGCTATCACGTTATGTAATGACATGAAGATTCAATATAAGCTCAAAACTGAATTTAAAAGTAGTCATAGAGAGTTAGGTAACTTTTGTGATCAATATGGTATAAAAAAAATACAGGCACCCTCTTCAAAATACAAAAAACAACAAAGGTTAGAAAAACACAGGTTCGTTAGGAAGACATATCGTCGCCCTGACAAACCTATTAGATCATTCCAAACAAACAAAACCTATCAACAACATAAAAAATCCAGGCATTATATTTCAAAATGATTTTAGGAAGATCCAGGAAAATTGGTATCAGAGCCTAGTTCATTAAGAAGCCTTATTAATAACTTAGAAAGTTTTAAGTTTATTTCTTAGAAAACTTTTAGTAAGTTAAGGGTTACGCATTGGTCAGCCTTGTTACTGCGTTGGTAAGCCGAAAGGCCTAGAGAGAGGCAGGTGTTCCCGTAGGAGGTGGTCCTGATAAACCTTAGCCGACCTAAAAGAATTTTAAGAAATTTATTTTAAAACATGTCTGAGTTAGTAAGAAGACTTTTTAATAGAAATAGTAATGAGATCAATATTTCCTCATCATCTTCTAATAAGAATAATTTAGATCAAGATGAAGTTAATAACTCTAAAATTTCAATACTAGAAGTAGAAGAAAGGTTAAGAAATTGGGAAATACCTAGGGTCAGACTTAGTGAAGTTTACAAACACTCAACGTTCAATTTTAAAGTTCAAGATATTGTTAGGACAAGTGAGTATACAAGAAAGATAGGAACTTGTCAAGATACTATGAGTCTGCTCAATAAGGATCAAATTGACCAACATAGGAGAGATGGCTTTGGATTTTTCCACATAGGATTAATTCAAGTTGCTATCAAACCGATGCATAGGTTAGGAATTAATCACCCAATACTTTTATTTTTACAAGATAGACATGCTTTATTGTTCAAAGATTCAATGATAAGTTTAGTAGAGTCCAAGTTCTGTAATGGACCAATTTATTTTCAATGTTTTCCAAATTATATGAAAACATTAAGAAATGTAGAAACTGCTCTACAATTGCATGTTAAGACTACAGAAGGAATATTCAACGAAGAACTGGATAAACTTGCTGTAATTTTTGGAATTCATTATAAAGTTTCAAAAACAAGTGTAGGAATTTCTGTTAAGAAAGAGTCACCTAGGAATGAAACCATCCTTATGGAGGCTAATCTTCAAAAATTAATGATCATGACATCTAAACCCTTAAAACATGATGTATCATAGCTACTTTTCCAGACACTTGGGATTCGGATAACATCCAACCCCCCAAGAAAATAGAATCAAAAAATTTAGAATACTTTGTTCAAACTCCTGAAGGAAATGTTAGGATTAGAATGAATAGATCTCAATCCTTTAGATCAAAAATGTTTAGGACACCAAAATTAGAGTTTAATTATAGGAACTCTGTAGACTCATATTATAGATCTGCAGTCAATAACCAAGATCAAAACAATCTACAAGGAGTAGATTTTCAACCCAACATTTCACAACCTGTTAATAACGACTCATCTGCTAATCACTCACTCACTAGATCTCAAATTTTAGTGTTAAGTAAAGAGTTCAAAATAGATAAACAAAGGTTAGACACTGAATTCATGAAAGATTACAACAAACCCAAAAAAGAATGGTATTTTAAAACCTTCTCAACAGAATAAGTTTAACAATGGAAAAAAGAATACTATAAATATTTAGAAGATCCTAAAGAAAATATTTTCTTTTTTACTTGGTTTGGCATGTACTGTCAAAAAAATAATATTCAAAATCTTTTTATAGAAGATCCAAAAATGATCAATACCCATAGCAGGATAACTGTAGAATGGGATACCGTTTTAGGTCAAAGAGTCATAGTTGTTCATCCACCTTTAAAAAATCTGAAGATTTCAAAAGGTAATACAAAAATAAAAGCATCACCGTTCAAAATAGTAATAGAAAACGAGGATCAACCAAGTTCAGAGAAAGATGTTAAAAACATAGAATCTCAAAATAATTATACGAATTTAGCGCTCAATATCATAGGTAAACAACTAGATAGAATAGAAAATGTGATCAACAACAAAACTATAGAAGCATCAACTAGTACCCCTTTTCAAAATAAAATTAGTCCCTCTATTCCACAACAACCTCTGTTCTACAATATTGTAAGTTTCCAATTCCAATATGAGAATTTCAATTCAACATACTATTCATATTCCATTTACTAATTTGATGCTTGTTATTAAGTTTGAGTATTTTATTTATTTAAATGTTCAAAGAATTTATATTATTACAGAAGATTTATCAATAGATTTTCAAGATGTGTTTCAAAGTAGTGAATTTAGTTTTGAATATATGTATTCTGATTAAAATAGTTCAAAATTATTTTAGGATTGTCTTCGTTTTGAAATGGAAATTGAACTTCTGGATTGGATCCGACTGACGAAGCCTTTTCTGTAAGAGCTTTGTCAAAGAGAACTTGGAGAAGTTGATTGAACTCTTCTTCAGTTTGAACTGTGGCAAGTTCTGCCATAATTTGAGACTTTGATGTCAAAAAGGGAGATTATTGTTGAACAGTTTGACTGTATTTTTGATGATGAGGATTTTGAGCAAGACATTTTTCAATAGTTTTTTGGTTGAGCAGATTTCGATTATAAGTTGACCATCATTTTATATTGAACGTTAGATACAGATACATAGGATATCCAAAGTGGAACTTAGTTTTGAAATTGAAATCCCAGGTCATGATCCAGGGAGTTCCAAATGTTGAGAAGAACTGTAACAACATTGTTCCTGGAAGAAAGGTTGTTTGAGCAGAAAAATATTGATAAGATGCTTTAGCATATGAGGGAAGGAGATCAACAGTTGGTCCAAAGAAGTGAAACCATTCTGAGAACCAGGCTGGGAACTCACGTTGACCTTTGTTGAACCATATAAACCAAGAGTGTGAGAAAGGACATATGAGTAACATGTTAAATCAAATGGCTCTATAATCCCAATAGTTATAATTTTGAGGTTTGAATTGTCTTGAAAGGGATTTTTGAGTATAAGGATCTTGATTCCATTGAGTCAAGGTTAAAACATGGTTGATCTTAGTTTTTGAATATTGAATTTTGGAAGGGTTTTGAGGGTCATATTTATGAGTCAGAGTTATTGAATTTGTATCTACAAGAATGAACTCATAGAATACCCTTGGTTTTCCTAAATCGGCTTGAAAATAGTGTCTTCCATTTGGAAGCACCTTTTGAGCTACTTTTCTAGGAGTGATTTTAGGATCTTGAATCCATTCGGGTTCTATTGCTATGATTGGAACAGAACAATCTTTTGAAATGTATCTTTCTTTTGAAATATTTTGAACATAATATTTTGCTGGAGTTAATGAGTGGAACCATTTTTTATGTTTGAGCGGGTGCGATCTTTTGAGAGGAAGAAGGATAGCTAAGGCTTGATCATAAGTAAGAGGAATAAAATGGTGTGAAGAAGATGTTGAACCATAAGGAGGTCAAATACCTCTAATTCCTTGTGGTTAAGGACCAGTGCCAGAAAGGCGTATATTGAGTAGTGTTGCCAAGATTGGCAATGATTGAGGATCCAATGGGATCCATATTGAATATTGCATATATATATATATATATATATATATATATATATATATATATATATATATATATGTATACATCTATGTATGTGTGGGTGCCAGAAGAGAAAAGAAGAGAGAGAAAGAGATGAAAATAAAAGAGAATGAGAGAAAGAGAGAAACAGCAGGTGAAATATTAGAGGAAGAAGAAAATTGGAACCATAATTAAGACTCTTTCTTCATTACAAGGTAATTACTCTTTTATAAAAATATATTTATTTATGATTTATAATATCTATGTACAAAATTGCTAGTTGATTTGTTATAAATATTGAGTGAGTGAACATGAAAATTCTAATTAAGGAAGTGTTAGTTTAATAGATTTCTTGATATCAAATTGGGTCTGTTATACACTAAATTTCAGAAAAATCTTAGAGAAAAAACATGATATTAAACTGTAGGGACTAAACTGAAAATATTAAAAAATTTACCAGGGGTTGATTTAATTTTATAAGAAAATATATTCCTAATATATGGACCTAGTTGAAGTGAAATATGAGTTTAAATCAAGTAAAGGAAATAAGGAAAATTTACTAAGGAGCTATGAAGGGAAAATAGGACAATTTTAAATGCTTCTGATTTTATGTGATTTTGAATGACCAAATCAATTCGTAAAATTATGAAATTGTTATGAAAGATTCTTTATATTGTGGTAATCTAGCCTGGAAGGTTTCAAGCTCATTAAAATTAGTTTTTTTGGTCAAATAATCGTGGGAATAACGCTTTGTTTAGTGCAGAACAAATCTGGGCGGTTTTGGAAATTAATTTGGTTTTAATAACTATGGGACTTAGCTAAGATATGAAACTAATGATCTAAAAAATTTCATGGCGTTTGGACAAGGTTAACTAAGTCTAAAACACATATCACTGTACCTATTTAGAATTTAGACAGCTTTGACGTACAGTTACAAAAAGTGTCTTTATTGAGACCAAATAATAGAATTAAAAGACCTCTTTTTGATCTGAACTTTTTATGGGACTTAGCTAAGATATGAAACTAATGATCTAAAAAATTTCATGGCGTTTGGACATGGTTAACTAAGTCTAAAACACATATCACTGTATCTATTTAGAATTTAGACAGCTTTGACCTACAGTTACAAAAAGTGTCTTTATTGAGACCAAATGATAGAATTAAATTCTGAAATTTTTATCCTATTATGTCAACATATTAACAAGGCTCTATACCAAATTTTAAAATTTTTAGAGTTATAATTTATTCCCAGAAATTTCTTAAAGATTGGTTCTGATTTTAGCCTCAAAATAAAATAAAGCTAAATGATTAATATATTATGTTCTGAATTGATATTGATACTTGCTAGAATTAATTTCTAGGTTTAAGATGAGGCCGTTGGTGTCTCTTTTTGAATATAAAGTATATAAATATAGCTTGGACTCCAGGTGAGGGATCTAGCCTTGCCTTGTTTGATTTATTTTTAGAATTATGTTTTCTAGAGATGTAATAAAGTAATAGATTTGGATTGAACTTGCAGAGGAAATGTACGTGAATGATTAATGATTATGAATGACATGGATTAATTAAAGTTCATATGTACATTTGGATGCTTTTGTTTGTGCATGTGATTGTATTTGAAAGAAACAAAGATTTCAGACACTTTTGCGTCCCTTTGAGGACGGGGTTGAAATAAAGTTGAATTGTTTGAAATCCTTTTGAGGACGGGGTGAAATAAGGTTGAATTGTTTGATGTCCCTATGAGAGCGGAGGTGAAATAAGGTGGAATTGCTTTAAAGTCCCTTTGAAGACGGGGTGAAATAAGGTTCATGTCTACTAGCAGAGGATATAGCCTACGGGCAAGATACGCTTACGGGTAGGGATATAACATATGGGCAGAGGATATAACCTATGGGCAAGTTATGTCTACGAGCAAGGACATAGCCTACGGGCAGAATACGCCTTCAGGTGAGGTACATGTAAATATATTTATATATATATATATATATATATATATGAACTCTCTCATGATGTTTTTTCCCTTAATACATATTTACTTCATAAATTATTTATGTTATGAGTACTTATATGTTCATGTATGATTACATGTACTTTTGGCATGCATAGTCGAATGTGTGTGATAGGTAGGTCTAGTTTTTATGGTGAGCCAAGTGGATCAGACTCACTCCTTTACAGTTTCAAGTACAGAAGACTTTTTAGCTTCGATGATGTGAACACCAAGAATACCTCCCCTTTTGTTCAGGGTAAAGGTATAATACCTCAATTTATGTTAACTTGTATAATTCTAGAAAAACTCTATAATTGGGTAGGTCACGTATTGTTGTGTAATATGATTAGTATTATGAAAGGGAAAATACTATTGAGTGTAATGGAACTAGAAAACCTGTATTTTAATTTGAAGAAAGGTTTATTTATACTTTTATGTATTGTTAAGGAAATGAAGATGACTTTGTGATCATATACACTTATAAAAATTTTGATTTGTTTTAAATTAAGGTGCATTCGAAATAAAGAAAGTAAGAATTGTAAGGAAGTCCTAAGCTTGCAATGGTGTGGGGTTAGGTACCGTCTGCACTGGTCACGAGCCCAAATTTGGGGTGTGACACAGTCAGTATTTTTCATTAGTCGAATAGACGATGTTAGTAAAAATGATATATTTGAAATAAAAATAAAACATGTAAGGCACAACTGACTAAAAAAAATGTTAAGGATAAAATTAAAACTTGCTGTAAACGTTAAAGACATAAAAAATATTTTTACTTTTTTAAAAATTATAGTTGTCTCAATTTGATTTTAAAAAAATTAACTATTTCAATTTGGTATCTTTCATTAAATTTTACCATTGCACAAATTCTTATTCATAAACAAACTAATGAAATTGAGATAAATATAATTTTTTAAGTATTAATTTGAAACATTTCATCATTCAATGACCAGATTGAAAAATAATTTTTTTTCATAGACTAAATTAGTAATTCACTCTTCTTTTAATTAAACATGATCTTTTTAATTTGTTTTAATGATTTGAGACGGAAATTAAAGTGGTTTCTAAGTGTTAAAAAAAAGTATATATATATATATATATATATATACACACACAGGGAGAAAAAATTAAATAACTTCTTATTACTTATTCATATTGTTTCAAATGTATAATAGAACTAAATTCACTCATTTATATTTAAAGATTATTTAAAAAGATTTTAAAAGTTACTATATACAATTTAATGTATGACAAATCATTAATATTTATTAAAGATAAAGATAAAAGTTCAACAGTTATAATAGCGCATTTTTATTTTTTTAATTAATATGTTAAATATATTTTATCTAAAAAATGTGATAAATAGATATTCCATAGTCATTATTATAGAATAAATATAACGCTCGTACAAAAATCCCAGCATGTCAAGATCAATCAGTCTGTCGCATCAGAAAACGACAATGGCAGTGTCATTCTCGTAAATATTGGCAGCTCAGACCACAAAAAGGTCTTTTAATATGGGCGAGTACCTCACTGAAGACTGAACAGAGTAAAGTACAATGGAACGGGAAAAGGAGCCAAACGGCGCACGAATTAAAAATAATAATTTTAATATTTAATATTTATACTTATATTTGAATAAATTATTTATTTATTTTTTAATTCAAACATGCTTTTTAAAAAAAATTACTGTAAATTGAAAATATTAACGTTAAGAGAACGTTTGAAACACAAGATAAGAATAAAAAAAATAATAATAATAAAAAATATATAAAAAAATGTGTTTAATATGTATTAAAAAAATAAAAAAAATGTATTTGGTATAAAAAAATTTCAAAGAAAATAAATAAAAAAAATATTAAAAAATTACTCAAATACCCGTTCACATTTATTACATTTTTTTTTTACTCATAAATAAAATAATGTGGCTTGCCCCTTTCAGAACCCTGTCTTCCACCTTCGAAGCCACTTCCACCCTCGACGTCGAGCGATGAGAGGGACAGTGACTCAAGGGGTATCGACGGCAATAGTAAAGGGCGGTGGCTGGGTTCAGTGGCGATGTCAATGGGTGTGATTGTGAAGTCGAGAGGGTGAGGACAGGGATTGCAGCTATGGCTATCAATGGCGGTGAGTTGCGAAGTAGAGAGGATGGGGACGGTGTGTCTGTGCGCAACAGAGGACAGCGTGGAGGCTGATGGGTCTATGGTTTATGACGGTGATGGGTGATGACTAAAATTTCAGAGGTCGACGCCATGGGTGAGGAGGGAGTTCTGGTGCAGCCTGAGAACAGGGGAGGGAGAGCGATGGTGGCGGTGAGAAGACAATGAGCGATTGAGAGAATGAGAGAATGAAGACAGAGGCAAGGGCATTTTGGACCTATGACATGGATTCCACAATGGAAAATGGTTTTCCTCATATTTTTGCAAGTAAAAGATTCATGGAAAATCCGGCACTGTTTATAACCGGGATTCCTGATTTTTTTTTTTTTCATTTTCCATTTGAGAAGCCATACCAAACAAGAGAAAATGTTTAGGATTGTCGAATTCCCTATTCTTTTTCTTTAAGAAAAGTTTCCAAACATGCCCAAAATTTTAACTTCTAGTAAGTCAAGTAAGCGAGCAATTTAACAATTATAGTCACAAGTTCATAACTTTACTACGTCATTTATTTTAATAAAATTTTATTTTTTAGTTTAAACATTTCTATTAATTTAAGTACATATTTAATTTTATCTATATAATAGATTAAAATAATTTCATTCTAAGACATTAATTGTCAATAAATTATTAAATTATTATAATAAAATAAATTTAAACGAATAAATTAGGTAAATTAATAAATTTGATAAATTAATCACATCACATTAAATAAATTTGAAAAGAGTAAGGTATATTGTTATATAATTACTATATAATCACATTAAATGAATTTTAAAAAATTAGGATAAATTGCTATATAATTGGTATGTAATTGTTATAATTGCTATATAATTGATAAATTAAGTAAACTTTTCAATTGAAATAAAATATGTTGTTATTTGGTAAATTAGCATTTATTATATACAAATAATCAAATAATTAATTGTTATATAATTGCTATATAAAAACTAACCTACAAGTGTTCATATTATTTATTTCTCTTATTAAATAATTATAATAAAATTTAAATTATCTCCATCAGATTAAACTATAATAATAAATTATCACTTTTTTTTATATAAGCACGCTAAACTTTTTTATTGCACCATATTCAATAGCCAATCTCCTATATTCATGTAAATGTTTTTAAAAAGTGACAATTACTATTGGCCAATTTTGTGGCCTTTTTGTTTTTCAAAATTAAAATTTTAAAATTAAAAATCAATGTAAATATTTATATATTTCTTTTGAGGATCTCATCCATATTTTCATATCTCTTTCTCTCACATAATTTTCCTTCTTTTTTTCTTTAATTTTGTTTCTTCTTCTCATACATGGATGAAGGATAACAATGATGATTTATCATCAAAACTTTAAAGTGATTTTTTTCACATCATTTTGTATCATAACTCAGTTTTCTTTTTATTTATTTTTTCTGGTCTATACAGTTCACGTATTGTTTACATTCGTGATTATTGTTCATTCTATTTTGAATTCTAATTTTCTGTTTCTCTTTTGTTCTTTGTGTTTTTGTTCTACTTTCTTCATTTCTATATTCGTTCTCTGTTGTTATTTTCTGAGTTTTTGGTTCATCTATGTTTCTGTTTTTAATCTTTTGGTTTTTTATTCCTATCGGTTGTATTTCATTTCTGTATTGTTATGGTTTTCTAATTCAAGTTTTGCTTTATTGTTTCTTTCATTACGTTTTCTTAAGGAAAGCAGGTCAAGAGAAAGATCAAAGCCTAAAAAAAATAATGTCATTGAGGTATTTACTTGTGTTTGAATAATATAATTTGACTATTTTAAATTAAATTTTTTTCTTGGTTTTATCATCTAATAGGATTAATGAATAATCTCTTTTAGGCTTGCTGTGAGCAAAGGGTAAAACCCTCCCTGTGAAGAGAAACTTCAGGTAATGCTGAGATTACATGTTTGTGGATTGATTGAATGCTAATTTAGGATTTAAAGTATTAAATTTTAAAGTTAAGATGTGATGTATATTTCTCTTGATTATCTTCTTTCTTTTTTGTTAAGATTTTGTGGGTATGTAAGTTGTGTTTTAATTTTCAATAAACCTATAAATGTTATTATTGTTGCTAATCCAAATGTATATTTGAAAAAATAGAAGAATAAACAGTCAAAAGAAGACAAGGATTTTGATCCAAACAAACCTATTAGATTAATAACTTTTATTTCAACTCATTTTCATCATTAATTAACATATTTATCTAAATTAATTCATGTAATACCTTATTCTTTGTTTTGTTTTTCATTTGACGTTATTCACATTCAATCTTTAAGACATTTGTATCTAATAAATTATTTTATATGTGTCTTAATAAGGCTTAAATGTCTTATTATTTTTGTACATGTATTCTTTTATATATTTTTTAATTATTTTTATTTATTTGATAAACAAAAATTATAACATTTGTGTTAATGCGTATATCACACGGATCATAACACTAGGTTTGAAAAAAAATAGAAACTTACAACATTTTGTTTTGAATCATTTGTAATATTTTTTCGTCGGGTTATTTGTAAAAATAAATAAATATTATTAATTTAACGAAGGGTATCTTAATTAAAGAATATGTAATATTAGATTATTACACATGAAAAAAATCGTAGTATAATTGAGCGCGTCTTATACTTAGACTTCGTTGTAATTAAATGTACGGAGATTTTTCATGAAAGATACAGTGGCGGTTGGAGGAAGCAATTTCTAGTGGCGCTCAGAACCGTTGCATATTCTAATGTTTAAAACAAAACGAATATTGCCGACCAACAATGAGGGAAGTAATTAGTTATGGGTCGGTCTCTGTTTTCTATTAAACAATTTCTTATCTGAGATTTTGTCGGTCCTTCCTCTAGATTCATATCCACATTTTCCTTATTATTAAAAGATCTCTTGATTATTTAAAATGATTTAATATTTGTCTTTTAAAATAAAATATTGATTTCGTGTTTTGCAAATGAAGAAATAATGTTGGGAAACTGTTATACTTGTATATTCTTAGTCGGCTCGAATCAAATTAATAAGAGTATAATTGATAACTAAATTAATCAGAGATTCAAGGGTGTTTCTGTATATTATTAGTTTCAACCATAAAAAAATCACAATACTAAAATAGATTAGGTGAAGTGGTTTGATACTTATTTTTTAAGTGAAGTTTCGAATTCGAGTTTTGCATGAAAAAAATCAATGTTGAGATAATTTTACATATTTGTAATTTGACATATCTTGAAATAACTTAATCGAAGTCTAATAAGTTTTCAAATATTAATAGTTATAACTCAAAAAGAGAATAAACTACTATTTGGTTTTCAAAAATTTATAGATTTCTCAATGCAATTTTTAAAAGATCGAATATTTCAATTTAGTCTCTGAGAGATCATATTTGTTTTAATTTGATCTATTTTTTTAGTAAAGTAACTTTTAACAATAAAAATTTTAAAATTGAGTAGTAGTAGATTTTGTGATTCAATAACGAATATAGCCAAATTAAAAGATTAAATTAAGAAATTTAATTTTTAAATATTAAATTAAAAAATATGTAATCTTTTAGAGACTAAATCAGTAATTTATTAAAAAAATTACAATTAGATTCAATTTTGGATATGATATTGAAGAATTCGTTTAACCCTTTTTTTGGCCCTTTTACGAAAATACCATTTATTCACTTCTAGATGTTACTCATAAAACTAGTTCACATAGTAGTAAGAGTGGGAAATAGAATTAAATTACTTGAATCTGACTTATTTAATCAAAATTTTAGCATTAATAACTCATATATGATAAACATATCTTACGTTGGTTCTCTCATTGTGTGTAATATTTTTATTGAGTCTTTGTATTTTCTTTTTTCAAAAATAAAGTTTTCCTATAAATTTAATAGACTAATACTCTATTTTGATCCCTTATAATATTTTTTTAATTTGGTCCCTCAAATATTTCTATTTTCAATTTGATCCCTTGCAAATCCAAATTTGCTCTATTATAAATTTTATTTTCAATTTGGCCTCTCAAAAATGCCCTTTTCTCAATTTGATCTCTTACATATTTTTATTTTCAATTTAGACCCTTATAAATCCAAACGTTTTGGTTCCTCTTGTAACAAAGCCATCAAATTTGAATCCACTAACACTGCATATCAAATTAACGCAAAGAAAGAAAAAAAAATTATATAATGTCCACGTTAGTGAGTTAATAGTCAAATTAGTACCTC
Organism: Biancaea sappan; assembly: GCA_037074585.1. Classification (NCBI taxonomy): domain Eukaryota; kingdom Viridiplantae; phylum Streptophyta; class Magnoliopsida; order Fabales; family Fabaceae; genus Biancaea; species Biancaea sappan. The sequence goes on from CM073495.1 coordinate 7,360,829, forward strand.
CGTTAAATTATTTAACAACAAACAAGTGGAAAGACCAAATGGAGAATGTTTGAATCTATAAAGAAACAAATTAAGAATAAAAATTCCTGAGGGACTAAATTGAAAACATTTAAATTTTTAAGTGATCAAATTGAGTATAAAAATATGTGAATGACCAAATTGAGAACGTTTGAATCTGTGAAAAACTAAATTAAAAATAAAAATTTATGAGATACCAAATTGAGAGAAAAAAAAAGGCATTTGTGAAAAATCAAAATAGAGTTTTAGTCCAAAGCTACTTGGGTTTAAACCGCAGACATCCGCCACCCGAAAGGAGGCTTTTTTGCATGTTAGCGCCACTATATAGTGCCCATTGATCAAAGTCCTAAGCTTGGGAAATCATCCCACTTCTTTGTCGTTCTCTTTCTTTGAAGCTAGAAAGATGCCAATGCTTCACCGAGGGTTTGTCTCACCAGATCTGTTGGGAACAGTTAAGCGGGAACAAGAGAGTGCATTAGCCTATCAAGGCTAAGTCGAAGCGTATCAACCCCAAGGTTGGCCTACAGATATCACTTTTAGGTCTCCTTCTTTCCACGCTCCCTGAGAAGTTATTCTGGTTGGTAAAGAGAACTAAACCTTTTTTTTCCTTAATTTTTTTTTCTAAAGAAAAGCCAAAGAGGAAGAAGTCTACAAAAGAAGGCGTTGAATTGAAACTGTAAGAAGCTCAAATCCCATGGCATGAGGGAGATAATTGTTGTTAAAAAGACAAGCATGGACAAATACAGTTAGAGTACCCTGTCCATGAGAGGGTAGAGAGGAATTAGAAGCAAATGATTATTGCTCAACAAAATGATATCAAAATATGTCCCACTTGGGATTTTGAAAGAAGGAATGGAATCAAAATCAATCTCTCTCTCTCTCTCTCTCTCCCCCCCCCCCCCCCCCCCAAATTATTATCTCTATCTATCCCTCAAGTTTGCCTCAAAAGCCAAAAAGAGAGATGAAAAACATGCCTACCTCCATCATGCCTTTAAATAAGACTAGCATAGCTAAGTCACGGTTCAGGATCAAAATAAAGTTTCATCTCTCTCGTGTAATTGGAATTGTATCAATTGAGTTCATTGTTTGCGAGTGGTAACAGTCATGGCAGAGAAGCAAGTTTCATTGAAGTTTTTGGTGGACAAAGAAAAACGGAGTCCTATCTGCAGAGGCATGGAAGGACTTTATGGATGCTATCTTTAGTTTCTTAACTCTGCCATTGGGAACTATTTGAAGCCCGTGAGGCTTGGAAGCTTGAGTTCTTTGTACCAGAGTGTGGCTGATTTGGAGGAGAAGTATTTCCCGACTGAGACTTGCAAGGAGATGCTGGTTTGGCCGAGGAGTTCAATGGAGTCTTACAAAAATCCGAAACTTAACATTGACGATAAGTTTTTTTATAGGGAGGAATGCGTGGAACAAGATGGATACATTGACGAATTTGGTAGTTTCGAGGCAAGCACAAAGCATCATGTAGGTTATGTTAATGAAAAGGCAATATTTACCATTTATGAAAACCTAAAGGTGAAGCCTAGTAATTTGTTGTCTAGCGCTGTTCTACTGAAGAACTTTGCAATTGAGGATATGGATTTAGTTCAGGAAATGACTGTGCACATTAATCAAACGGAGGTAATTAAGTATTGGGATGTCAATTTCCCCTAATTATTTCTTGTTACCTTTGAAATTACTATCTAGTGTGTAGGCTATGCTTAAGTGGATGAGTAGAGAGAGAAAAAAATAATTGAATGGTTTTTTTTATTTGCAGGTGATAGATCTACTGAAGTGTTCATTATTATCAAATAATCCACTGACAGACGTGTTGTTGCGTAAAAAAGAGGTAAAAGAACACTTTGATTCAGATGGCGTATTCCCTTGTGATTTTGAGATTGGGAATGTGACAGCACAAGCAGAAGAAAGTAAGCCTACGATGGTAAAGGTAGTGCTTCAAAAATCAAAGAGCAAGGTATTGTTTGCTAAAGCTGAAGAAGACTTCACAAATTTCCTTATCAATTTTTTAACACTCCCATTAGGAGCTATATTGGATTTACTGCAAGGAAACTCTGGTTTGATCAATTTAGAGAATTTGTACAAGAGCTTACTTGATTTAGATGCAAATAAACATTTGAGATCAGAAGAAATTAAGAACATCTCATCAAACCTCATATCGCCTCACAACTTAAACTCCAAAATTTAATATTACCAACAATGGAAGCTACCGCTCCTAATTATTACTACAAAGCTACCGATAGGCCAAGAACGTAAATGGTGACAGATGACTTGGTTGTGATACCCATTTCTTCCATCTCTATTGCTTCTTTTTTGACTAAATCTAAGATTCTTTTCCATGACTTAGAGGAAAGGGTCATTGGCGTCTGATTGGAAGAGGTGACACAGACTTTAATTCAACTTGGTTTCTTAAAAGTTTGATGCGATGCAAGGAACATATTGTGAAACTTTTGATATGATTATTATTTGTTGTTAGGGTCTCAGTATATTCAGAGCCTCTTTGATCTTATCATCAGCTTTGACAGTGGGTCTTACTTCTTTCATAGAAAGGCAAATGGGAGGAGTGGCGTGCAAAGCAAAAAACTGATTGGAGGTCGAGAACCCACTATTCTACCCCCTCGAAATAGCACTTTTGATTTCAAGATTCCTATACCGTCAAATCAAATGTGATCAGGGTTTGCTTAATTTCAAGCTTTTATGTATTGGCTTATTACAATCTTTCTTTTAATTATAGTCTTATGCTTTTATAGATTTTTTTTTTGGTACCGGGGGGGGGGGGGGGAGTGAATCTGTGGTATTTGTGGTTTTGTGCATTTCTTTGTTCTTATGTTTTGCTTTTTAAGACTAATAAAGTATTGTTAATTCTGTAATATGTGGCTTTTATGACTTATTTAATGTATGAATATTGTTACTTTGGTGACCTATATATAGACTGTGTTTAATTGTTTAGGTATGATATTGGCAACTTGTGATTTGTTTTATTTACTATACATTTGTGTACATCCAAACATAACGCGGCATTATGAACATCAACACATGCAAATGTTGACAACCCTCTCATGATTTGCAAACACAACACGTCAAATTTGACTGAAATGATTTTTTCTGATGAAGTTTTAAAAAAACAAGTATTCAAATTCATTTTTAATACTTTTAATATTTAGGTTACTAATATATTATCCAAACAAATTTAAATGTACTAAAAAATTTTTAAAATAAAAATGCAAAAACTTATCTAATGGATTCTGATTTTTAATTTTAAAATCATAACGAAATATTTTAAAAAAATAATTCTCCAAACAAAATTCCAGGCTGGTATTGTTTTTAGTTTTTACTCTGTTTGTTCTAATTCAAAGGAAAGAAAGGGGACCAAAAAAGAAAAGGCAATATTCTGTTTTATGGTTGCAGTAAATAAGAATAAAGTTGATTGTATCTTTACTATTAAGTCTTTTACTAAAACAAAATAAGTATAAAATATTTTTTGAAAAATTAATTATAAAGAATATAAAATTATTTCTTAAAGACTATACATTTGTCATATTGAAGAATTATATATTTATCATATTTTAATTAAAAAATCTAATAGTAAAAATATACAGTAATTCTCTATTAATCAATTGAGAACTTAAAATAGTGTACGAGTCTTACAACATAGACATATAGAGATACTTTCAACAACTTAAGAAGTATGACAAACAAATTATTTATGCTTCAAACTGCAAATTATAAGAATCATCTCTATTAAATATTTCTTTTAACTCCAACTAGCAACTTAAATACAAATTCGTTCATTAACTTACACCTCCAAGCATCATGTATTTAGAGACTAAAGACTTGCTGAATACAAATTTTAAAAAGTAATTTCAATGGCATGCGATTTCATATGTCATGAAAATTTGCAATAACATAAAAGATAAAACAGTACGAAAATAAAGAAAGGAAAAAAGAAAAACTTCTAATCTCTTTTCGCATTACACTTTGGATAAGCACAAGTTTTATTATGCTTTAACTTTTAATAGATATAAAATTTTAAAAACAGATATATTATTTCAACTTCAGAATATACGGTAATTACTAACTAGTACATGTTTATTTAATAACTGATATCGAATTGAGGGGACTGATTTAAATGGTGTCCTCAATTTGTAGGTGTACGTCAAATGAATTGGGTCCATCAAGCCTTTACTAATCGTTGCTTTTCATTCTTTTTATTACTGTGGAAGTATCTTCCTGATTTTTTTTGCCTCCGTATTTTCATTTTCTTTTTAAATTTTGGTCATTATCCTATTTTTACTTTTATTTATCAAACCACTTTTATTATAGTCGAATTTCATTTGCAAGTGTGTTATTTTTGTCAAGAACGATACCACTTTATGTTAGATAAAACAGTATCGTTCCTGATAAAGGTGACTCGCGTATCGCCTATATTAAAGACGACACGTGTAAAATACTTCTGATATTATTTATTTGAGAGAGAGAGAGAAGAGGAAAGGAAAGAAGTAGACAATAAATAAAATAGAAAATAGTGATAAAATAGAGTTAATTACGTAATATTTAATAAATTTAAAAAAATAAAAAATTATTGACAAAAATAATAAAGAAGAGAGATCGATATCTAGAAATTTTAATTTAAACATGATTTTTTGTTTTTATATTTAATATAAATATATATAATAATATCTTTTAATAAAAATTAAAGATTAATTCTTAATTTATTAATATAAAATTAAAAAATATATATTTTGAAAAGATATAATAATATCTTGAAAAAATTAATTCGGCTTTTGAGGTGATGCCTGGAAAGCTGGGCAGCGGTGGGGGTAGCATGATCAATATTGCTTGACAGGAGAAAGGATCTAACAATATTAATAAGAAATGTTAAATATATATATATATATATATATATATATATATATATATATATATTAAAAAGATACTCATGCACTGCCTCCGACTTTGAAATTCACTGTGTGACAACTAACATGGAATCTCCAATACAACTGGGATTGAAGAATTAATTATTGCTCCTCATTTATATTCATTAATGTTATTATTAATTACTGAAATAAATTTGATTAATTATCTCCTTTTAGTAACGTTATAATTGTCAATTAAACCGATATAATTTCTTTTTTTATTTTAATCTCGATTTGTCTAACTTTCCTGATTCATCCAAAATGTCATGTTTCGCATGTTTCAAAATTAAAATCAATAATTGTGCGGATTGGACCATTTTATGCTCAATAATCAATATACTACATAAAATATTATCCATCAAGAAGTAAATGATTGTTTTTTCAAAAACAAGCAAATGTCAGTCAACTCAATCACTTGCTTAGGTGTGGCTAAATTTTTTATTTTATTATAATAATGTAACTTTTTAAAAATATATATTTAATATTTTTCTATGATATATTTAACCTTTTTTATTAATAATTGCAAAATCCTTTCTCCAATCAAGCAACATTGATCATGCTATCCCCACTGCTGCCTAGCTTCCCAGACATCACCTCAAAGGCTGAATTAATCTTTTCAAGATATTATTATATCTTTTCAAAATATATATTTTTTAATTTTATATTAATAAATTAAGAATTAATCTTTAATTTTTATTAAAAAATATTATTAAATATAAAAACAAAAAATCGTGTTTAAATTAAAACTTTTAGATATCAATCTCTCTTCTTTATTATTTTTGTCAGTAGTCTTTCATTTTTTAAAAATTCATTAAATACTCCGTAATTAACTTTATTTTATCATTAGTCTCTATCTCATTTATTGTCTATTTCTTTCCTTCCCTCCTATTTCTCTCTCTCTCTCTCTCTCTCTCTCTATCTCTCTCTCTCTCTCTCTCAAATAAATAATATCAAAAGTATTTTGTACATGTGTCACTTTTGATACAAACAACACGCATGTCACCCTTGTTAGTAATAATACCATTTTATCTGACGTAAAGTGGTGTCGTCTAAGGACAACATGCATGCAAATATAATTAAAAATAACTTACATTGGTAAATAAAAATAAAAATAAAAATAAGATATGACCAAAATTTAAAAGGAAAATGGGGATACGGAGGAAAAAAAACGTATCTTCCTTGGGCCTTTCCAAAGCATGATATGGTATGACCCTAAACTATGCCTGGTCTTTTTGGCGACCTTGTTGCATGGAAACTGGAAAGAAAAAGAAGATAATACTTCTTAATATTATTCTTTAAAATAAGGAGACCAATTGGTTTTTTATACTTAATTCTTACGAAATAGAAGTTCATGTACCTTCAGTCCTAGTCGTAACATGAATATGAAGAATAATTAATGCCTTTTAAGTTCAAATTCCTTGAGATTATTGTAAAGGGTAATTACTATATTTTAGCAATGTTATTGAAACAAGATCAAACCGGTAAGTCGACCACAGATGTCGTCGACCTATGGCCTGGACCGGTCTAAATTGAGCTTTCAGACCAATTTGTTATCAATCTGACTGAATTTTAGCTGATCCGACAACCTGAGTTGACCAGTCGTGAGAGAGAAAAAGAGAGAAGGTCGGTTGGGGTTGTAGAAGAAGCAGAAAGAGAAGGATGAGGCAGCAAAGAAGGCAAGCGACATCGACCATGAAAAAGGCAACACCAATGTTCACAAGAGATGGCAACACTAGAGAATGGTTGTGCCTCATTAGTATATGTGCTGAAAAAGCTAACTATCCTAGACAATTTATATGTACTAAAATACATTAATTGTCCTCTACAATAAATGTAGAAGATCCAGCGGCGTAACATTTTTCAACACATGTTGAAATAAAAGATTAAATGGTATTGGATGGATAGTGTTTTTCAATACATATTCTGAAATATACTAATTGTCTTCTATAATAACAGTAGAGAATCTGGAGGCATAACGTCAGGGTCTATAGATTATTTCAGCTATGACTAGCAACAAATAACAGCGACCAACAAAATCAAAAAAAAACGGAAAAAAGAAAAAAAGTTGAACATTCCATGCAATTTCATTTTAAAATTAGGACGTTTTAAATAAATACCTTAATTTCTCATAAAGTTAAATTTTTTATTATTAATTTTTTAAATCTGCATAAAATAATTTCATGCTGTCATATATATATATATATATATATATGAAATTTAATGATAAAGAGATTTGTCCTTTTAAGAAATTAAATTCTACAACAAAATCGTAAAAATTTAACAAAATTTTATAAAATCACATTTTAATCTGCTATGTAATGCTTGGTATTATATTTTTTTCATTCAAAAGTCTATATTCCTTTAATACTTGAAAAATTCAATTGTAAAAAATATTTTATCATCTTTATTATTTTTTTTTAACAAATGAAGCACAACCACACAAGGTTTAGGGAAAAGAGGAATGAGAAAAAGATATAGGAGGGTTTGAAGCTTTAACCATCAAAACTCCTTGAAGCTTATATTTAGAATGAGATGGCAATAAGGCGGGGATGGGTGGGGTAGAGAGAAGAAATTCCCCCATCCCTGTTCTCCGTTTCCCATGGGATTATTAAAAAATTTTGAAAATGTTAAAAAAAAAAAAGGAACAACTAACACCCACTAAAATTAGCTCAAAGCAATATCACAACCACTAAAGCACTATTACAATCATTGCACAACTAACACTCACTAAAATCTCTAGCCAATCACATCAATTTTGAGAGAACAAGACAATATTATCAACTCAAAGCATTATCACAACCACTAATGCAGTATTACAGTCATTTGCATACCCAGATCAAAATTTCTCTACCACTATCACAACCAACCATTTGTTAAAGGCCTCCAACACCAAACTTGAGAGGTTGAGAGCAATGAAGAATAGAACAGAGACGACATATTTATGTTATGCATGACATCCCAAATTTTCATACTCTCTTAAAGTATGATTAAGGAGAATTTATGAAAGTCCCTAATAAATTAGACTAAGAAAAAAACTAGATCAGAAGACTAACAACCGATTGCTAGCATCAAAGCACTCAACTGACAGGCCTTTAAAATGTTGTAATCTCAGGTTTGGGCAAAGCAGTCGACTAATATGGAGCTGGCAGTCGACTGGCTGCATAAAAAAAAAACTAGATTCAGAATAGAGATATACCAGTTGACTGGTAGATGGATAATAGTCGATTGGCAAGTCAAAATATTAGGAAAACTCGAAAACTGAGAGCAAGCAAGCAACAGTCGAATGGCAGCTCCCAGAATAGCAACGTGAGTCGGCTTAACTGATAAAAATTAGTTAAGAAATTACCAAAATAACCCTATATGATCTGAGGCATATGAGAAATAAGTTAGGGGCGATATGGTAATTCTACAAGAGTCTATATATGACTCTATATGTGTTATGTGGGAAAAAGAAAGAGAAAAAAGAAGAGAAATTAAAGAGATGCGATTTTGGAGCTGAAAGAAAGAGAAAGAGAAAGAGCAAGAAGATGAAGACTAAGGTTGGGAATTCAAGTTTAGGACTTGATTCTTCATGCAAGGTAAGCTTTCTAGCTTAATTCTTCTACTTTAGATAAATTCTAAAGCTTAAAATTATAGTATAGCAAATTTCAGACTTAAGGAGAGAGAGAGAAAGAAAGAGTGGTCAAGAAATTGAAAAGCAAGAGGAATTAGAAGGAAACTAGAAGATGATTTACAAACTTCAGCTCTAAAGACAACCAAAGGTAGCTAGTTTTTAATAAAAGTAATTTTATGATGATTTACATATTTTACTATGATTTACCATTGTCATATTAGACTTTATGATGATGTAAGTTTATGTCATGAACCATGTTCATAATATGTGTATGATTCTAGACTTATGTTTATCATGTTAGATCTCTATGGTGAATCTAAGATGATTTATGTTCTTATTATGAATTAGTAAGAAATGACAATGATTTCTTGTTGTATTGAAGATAAATCTTCCATGAGTATAAAGTAAACATTATGAAATGGTGCAATGCAAAACTTTTATGTTGGGCAGACCTATGGTGTGCTATAAACCCTTGAATTGGGCAGACTTATGGTGCATTATAGACCCATAATAACTTGGGTAGATCTATGTGCATGATGAACCCTTATTTTATAGATTCATCTTGCATTATAGACCCATAAAGACTTGGGTAGACCTATGGTGCATTATAAACCCCATAAAGGGTAGACTTACAATGCATTGTAGACCCATATAAATAGGGTAGACTTGCAAAGCACTAAGAGAAGAAATCTAGTTTCTATATTCATGGAAGTATTTATAAGGATTGAGATTGCTTTTATGACTGAAATAGTTGCTATGATGTTTTCTTAAATGTAAACTAGCTACTAAGATTATATATCTCATATTTTATATTATGACTAACCATTTCAGAAGCTATAGTAGAACAGAAGGAGAAGGAAGTCTTAGGCTTGTCTTCCTATTTTAGGAAGTTATGTAATGGACTAGCTACTCCTATGTATGTTTAGAGATAGTAGCACTTAAGAGCACAAATATGTAAGATTCTTTAGCATGTATCTTGTAGCAAGTAATGAGATGTATGTATAGAATGTTAAGACAACCATGAGTGTTCCAAGGTAAAATGAGGTTTTGCTTTCAATTTTTAAGAAAAGAAATTTTAAAGTTACCAATCGACCGCTACATTATAGGTAGTCGATTGGCACGTTACAAAACAGCAGAAATTCAAGACAGCAGTTTACCAATTGACTGGCTCAGTGATGCAGTCAACTGTCAGCCCTCTGTCCACTATGAGAATTTTAAGTTTAAAATGCTCTATAATTTATCTAAATTTCTATTAAACAACGTTTTCAAAGAATTTTATAGAATTTATTTCCAAAAAGCACTCAAACTCCTCTTCAACTTTAACTTATGAATTGTTCTAATTTTACAATTTAGTCAGACATTACATATATTTTTACTCTTGTTGTGTATCCATTTTATTCTTGTAATTTTAATTTTTAAAATCATTGAAAAATCACAAATGTTTTTATTTGTAATTTTAATTTTCGCAATATTCAAAATATATATTTTAGTCCAAACAAAGATAGTGACTCCTGATAAAGTATTCTATCCTTCTTATGGCCAGCAAATGACGGTACATGCACTAGTTAATTTATATCCCTTCAGAATATTCAACACCAATTGGTCTCCGGTCTCAATTGCTAGGTCTACGTCAAAAGGAATGGTTTGGTTCCAACAATCACTCTCCTTTGGTTCCTAAGAAGCACTAATATTGTTGGGATAAGTGATCATATGTAACATGGCTACTTATAGGATATTTGCAAGCGTTAATGCTAGTATTCATGACAGTCTTTGTGCCAAATGGGAGGTTTAGTGTTTCTGGTGGATTTCCTAGAGTCAGTTGTGTTCGTGTTGTTAGGGGAAGGGAAGAAGCCATCATGTTGATTTTCTAGACTGTTATTGTTGGTATTGGGTTCAAAAAAATTTTCACTCATCTCAAGTTCTATGAATTTTGATTCACTAGGCAAAAACATATTAAATTCATTTTTATTGTCTCTTTTAAAAGGGGAAGTATTTTCATGAAACTGAACATCACAGGTGAAAATAATCCTTTTTTCTTTTATATCATAAAGTTTATACCCTTCCTAAGTTTTAGAATACCCTAAAAGAACTGAAGGAATGGCTTTAGAGCTCAATTTATCTTTGTTTTGTGTGTTACAGCCAATGATCCTCAAATGTTCAATGTTAGGTTCTTTATTGTATAATATTTCATAAGGAATTTTGTTGCCTAATCTTTTACTGGGAACCCTGTTTATGAGATATGCTGCATCTAAGACACACTCACCCCAAAAACAAATGGGCAAGGCACTTTGAAACCTAAGGGCCCTGGCTACTTCCAAGAGATGTCTGTGTTTCTCTCAACTACCCCATTTTGATGGGGAGAATTAACACAACTCTTTTGACCGATGATGCCCAAGCAAAGTTTTGACTTCTTTATTAACAGATTTAGTCCTGTTATTTGTCCTAATAACTTTAATAGTTTTAGAAAAATTATTTTTAACATAGGAAAAAAAAAACTTTTTAGACAGTACACAATATCATTTTTTTTAATTTGACTGAGAATATCCATGCATATTTAGAATAATCATCCACTATATAGTAACAAAAAATCTGTTATTATCATGAATGCTATGTTTGCAAGGACCCTAAAGGTCTAAATGCAGAAGATCAAAGGAAGCAACAGATTTAGAGTTACTAGAATAAAAAGGAGTTCTTGTTTGGTTAGGCAAAGGACATACATGACAATTCTTGATACATTTTGAATCAAAGATACAATCCTTTATATCATTACAGTGCCAAACAGGGGTCATGTCATTCCTATTTACAAAATTCACAAAGTCTTTGCGTGTTTCATGCAGTTACTGTAAGATGTAGTTAACACATACAGACCCCTTTTCATCTTACTAATCCCCATCACTTTTCCATTGAAGAGCCCCTGCATTATACAAAAATCAGGGGAGAAAGCAATTTTACATGATAAGTCTTTCACTAACTTTAACACTGAGATTAAATTAAAAGCAAATTTGGGCACATATAAAACATTTTGCAATATTAATCCGGCATCAGTTTTACAGTCACCAATACAACAAACATCAACAGTACTACCATCGGGAATTTTGACAGTATGTGGCATATTTGCATTCAAAGGTCTAATATTAGTAAGCCAATTTTTATAATAAGTAACATGGTTGGTGGCCTCAGTGTCAAGAATCCAATCATGCAGAGAGTTATCAAAGTTAAAAGATAAAGAAGTACCTGTGGTGTTGGCTTTGGCTTCTGGTGATTGCTCTCTATCTAGTATTCTCATCAACTTTTGATATTGGTCTTGGGTGATTGTCGATATGGGTCAACCAAAGGATGGCAGATGACCACTGATGTTGTTTTGGTGCTAGTATTGCTTCTAGGGGTGTTAACCTTAATTCCAGATGTGCCACTTTGCGTAGGTGACGCAGGCTTCTGGCTCAATTCTGTTTTTTTTTTTTTGGTCGCATCTTCGTCTTCCGCCTTATCTGCCCAACTAATCTTCCCCCTACCTAAGCCAGGGGTTTTCGTCCCAAATCTGACATCAGTGCTACCAGTTAATGTCATTGGCACAGGTGTTGGCATTTTAATCTTTGCCTGCCCAGTCCCTTTGGCCCTTCCTTCATTTGGCCTCTTTGGGGGAGTCACTTTCACTTCTCCTTCGTTCCGCTTCACAACGGTGATGTTGAAAGGGAAATTTTTTGGCCTTGCTTCCCGTCCTCCTAGATTTCACATTCTTTTGGGCTATGTCCTCATCCGAGTCAATCTCCCATCCATCATCGCCATCCACTCCACCGCCATCTGTAGTGGTGCAAGGTTTATAAATGTCGAGGTCAATATCCTCCTCATCATCGCTATCATCATCAAAATCTAAATCTTTACAGACTTCCTTTTTTCCCCTAAGACAAGATAGCCTTACATTAAATGCCCCGTCTAAGACATCCATGCTGCCATAATCCCCCCCAATAGCTATCTCACTCATCAAAGTCTGGTAGGTGTCAAAATGTACCCCAACAACATGTATGGCAATAAGGTCCTTCTCGCCTTTCTTTAAGCACCTAATCACTCCATTCCTTATCACTTCCTTAGGGTAATTCACTAACCACAGACTCTCAAAAACAGTATGGCCTCTTATACGAACTATATCTTCCTCTTCTAATTTGGGCACCCATTGTGAGGATGAGTGTAATGACTACTATGCTACAGGTTGTTATAGAAAAAGGACATGTGGCTTCTCAAGTTGTTAACAAAGAGGGACAGGTGGATGATAAACCTGAATTCAAGGAAATTGAACGGCAATAGATGAAGAGAAACGTTAGAGTAAGGAAGAAACATGGAAAAGGGATACTAAAAATAATATAAATAAAGAGAACACAGATTATGGAGTTATGGAAGTTTGCTAGGTGTATTCTTATTTGATACTCTTCTCTTTCCCTTTGAACCTTTTTTCTTCTTCCTATTATGATTTCCTTTTCTGTTACATTTTGTCTTTTCTATTATATGTAATCTTCTTGGTTGAATTCAATAATATTTGCCTTTGCATTTTATGTTACTATAGCTACCATTACATGGGTACTTTCATTGACTTCTACATGGCTGAAAATACTGAGTTGAATGATTTATCATTAGAGATTAAACGGCTAGTAAATATGATTGAGAAACGTGAAGCTATCAATAGTTTTCATTTGGACCGATTGGAATCATCAATCGAAGTTATTACGCGTGTAATTGATACAATAACTCAAAATATGGAATGCTTGTTGCAGCAATCAACCATCTCAGAAATGAACTCAGATTAAGTGGTAGCATCCAATTCACAAACACAGTATCAATCATTTTAGAACTCCACTAATGAAGGAACCGACAAGGAATTTGTCCTAACCTTGGATTGCACAGCCTCCTATGACACTATAAGCAAACATGTCGTCGTCGTCGTCGATTTCTACGCGTGCAAAATGATGGTAATTTCATATTAAAGGAGCCCAATGACAACGGATCTAATACTAAGAAATAAGTTTTGTGGTAGAGCTTTGATAATCGAACAAACTCCTTGCTTCCTAAGTTGAAACTTAATATGCTCACCTCTTGGTTATCAGTTCAAATATGTTGAACAAGTTTTCCACCCAGGAATGAGACCCTGGAGGGCGTCGATCGGTGATTACATTATGAGGGGGCAATCATTGGGCTAGTGAAGAATTCAACATCACACTAAAACCCCAGCAACCTAATTACAATTATATACTTGTTCAAATTTCAAAAGGTAACAAGAATTATTTCTCTTATTCTGTTAAAGGTTTTCGTGTTTCAGATAGAAGGATTATTGTTTCTATTCAAAGTCACCAAATCACGTTACCAGTGTTTATGCTTCCTATCAATGTTACTGAGGAGGTACTGGGAGATTCATGGCTTGCTACTTGGGATCCTCATGTGGCAACTGTAATGCTATTATTAAATTTTTCTTGAATGGACAATTCATCACTCTTCAAGGAGAACAGGGCAGCAACTAGGTATGGCTCAATTCCATCATTTAAAAAGATAAAAAGCCATGAAAGCTATCACTGAAAAGAACTCAGATTCAATGGTAGCTTCGAAGTCACATTCATGGTCTCATCCATTTCAAATGGAGGATAGCTTGCAGTACTCCAAACCACATTGGGCTAGTAGATCTTTGATTACTTGGAACGTGGATTTTGGAGATGGCATTTGCTATCTATTGGCTACTAGAGCTGCTTCTTTGTCTATTGCAAATAATGAAAAAAAAAAAGGTATGGATCTGAAAATTTTTCTTGAAGACGATAGTCCTGGACTTCCTATAAATAGGTACAAAACCACCAGTACCCTCAATTACTCAATCTGATAAGAAGGGTCAAAATAATATCAATTTTTCAGCAACTTTAGCTCCTTCGCAATCCACTCTGCCTCCATTGCTACCAACTCCTTATACCAAACCTCCCATAGCTCTTTTTCACCATTTGAAGAGAATAATAGTTATTCCATTTCTGAGTTGTATACTTTACAACTCCACTGCACACATGAGATTCAAGAATATTCATTATTTTGATACACATCTTGATCTAGTTCTTTTAAATCAATATAATTTCATTTTTGCTATACCTTATGATCTTCCACCTCATGGACCAAAGGAACATAGCATTATTTTGAAGGACGGCACTGCACTATCAATACTCATACACAAAGAAGGCAGAGCTGGAAAAATTAGTGCAGCAAATATTACAAGATGACATCATTCATCCTATGTGGGGAAATTTGGATCACTTTCAAACAAATTACTTATACTTTGACCTTGAGTACAAGGTCACTTTTAATGGGGGAGGTAATGTAATGACTACTATGCTATATGCTACAGGTTGTTACAGAAAAAGGACAGGTGGCTTCTTAGGTTGTTAACAAAGAGGAACAGGTGGATGATAAACCTGAATTCAAGGAAATTGAATGGCAATAGATGAAGAGAAACGTCAAAGTAAGGAAGAAACGTGAAAAAGAGATACTGAAAATAATATAAATAAAGAGAAAATAGATTATGGAGGGAGTGGAAGTTTTCTAGGTGTATTCTTATCTGATACTCTTCTCTTTCCCTGTTAACCTTTTCCCTCTGAACCTTTTTTCTTCTTCCTGTTATGATTTCCTTCTCCGCTACATTTTCTCTATACTGATATATGTAATCTTCTTGGTTGAATTCAATAATATTTGTTGCATTTTATGTTACTATAGCTACCATTACAACGGGGTACCGCTCAAGAGGTCTATACTTGCTACAGTATATATGTATTCTGACAATCTAATATCCCTATTAATGACAGATTTTACCGTCCTCTTTATATTCAAGTCAGCTGCTGCAGTGTTTCGGCCTGTGGTATCTATCTCCTTCACATGCAAGCAGCATAACATCTGGTGCACCCTACCAATGCACCTAGCTCCGGTATTGCCAATTAAATCTCTAAAGAAATTCCCTCTAGTATCAGGCGCCAGAGCCGGATATATCAAATCACAGCTACTCACCACTTTTGGTAAGATAACAACATTCAGGTACCTGTTCTCTCTCAAAGAACAGGCGATAATTAGAGCTTCCCCCAAATCGTTCATTAGGGAGAACTGCTCAGCATAGGTCAACAATACGCCCCAGATCAACTCAGCCTTGATCGTTACATTTGCTGCTGATGGACTGGTTTCATAACTAACCATCTTAATGACAGATGCATAACTTAGTACAAAATGCAGTTATGTGCCATCGATTGACTATGGCTAGTGAAGACGTACGCACACTCACCCACACCGTACTCCCCTGTCCGGCCGTCTGATGAGTATTGAACCGCAGCTGGTGCCCACCCAGAAAAAGATTTCTCACCCCCTGTCAAGAAATCTAAGTACAGCAAGCATCCTTTAGCCAACCTTGTGAGCTTATTCTGGCCTGTCGCACATGCTCTCATCGCATCCGAGAGAGTAGTGATATTTTGATGGTTGGTTTTAAATTGGTAGAACTAAGTCCACTAGACTCAGCCAACTTAGTTATGTTATTAGCCCTCCTTTCCCTTACCATCAGTGTCAAATCAGAATTCAACATCACAGGTCTTGAAGGGCCGTTGTATAGCTGGACACTCACATCACGAATATTCCATGCCATATTGAATGACAGTGAGAAGCATGATATCCCGTAGTACCCTTTCTCCAGTAGATTACATCTCAAGTCGTAATCTATTATGAAAGCATCTTCCGCGAGATGGGTTATATTACCACCTAACTTACTCATCAGGTAGTCATAGCTCAATTTGAACTTGTTTAGCCCCTCATTCTTCCTGTCATCCTTTCTGGTTAGTTCACTGATTTTTACCTCACGTATTCCAGTGAATTCAGCCTTGGCGTTCTGCCATCCAACAGAATTGGATCGTATTGCTTCAGCTATAGCAGCAAGGTTGACTCTATTAAGATTGTCAGCCATGAGCGGTTTACCTAGGCCGTCGGACGGTTGCAGGTGTAGTGGGTGATTGACTCCGATTTGGGTGTTTCGTGATCCCTCCATCGGTCGCTCAACACCACCGATAGTGATCTCCATGCGCGGCAGAATCACGTTGAGGTGATATCTGATACCATGTTAAATCTAGCAAGGGAAGAGACGCGAGGCAGAGCTGTGGTGTGGAACCAAAAGAGACGTGTTCGGATAGAGAGGAGAGATGAAGCGTAGAGACAGGAAAAAAAAAAAAAAGAATCTGGAGAGTACATGAGAATAAATACTTGGTTACATTAACTAAATTAACTAACTATGGTTACATCCGAACAAGAAAATAAAGCTAAATCTTGAGTCAACTTGTTTATCTCAAATTTAAAGCTTATACACTCGTTATATTTTAATTTAAGAATTTGTTAGTAAAAATATAATGAATTGTATCTAAAATTTTTTATTTTTTTAAATTTTATATAAATATTTTTATTAGAAACATTCTTTTTTTTATTGTTAAGCACTAAATATAGACATATCTAATAGTAAAGATTTGAATTGTAATATATCATCTTGTAAAAAATTAGTTCTTTTATGTTAAATTTAATCTATTTGAATGAATGTTAACTTAATTATTTGATTGAAAGTAAAATAGAAGAGATATTTTTATGACTGTGAGTGAAGTATTAAAAAGAATGAAATTGAAATATAACATTTAAAATTGATTGACGTATTTTATATTTAAAATATTTCATTAATAAAATGTTATTGAAAAAGGAATGTGAAATGAAATTGAGAGTTTGCATTGTCTTTTCCGCCAATATATTGACGAGACAATGCTGTTTTAGGAGCCAAAGGAGAGTGATTGTTGGAACCAAACCATTCCTTTTGACGTAGATCTAGCACTTGACTGGAGGCCAATTGGTGTTGAATACTTCATTATGAAGGCATATAAATTAACTATGTGCATGTAGCTTCATTTACTGGCTATAAAAGAGAGAAGAATGCTTTATGTGACTGTATTTCTTTGGACTAAAATATATATTTTGAATATTGTGAAAATTAAAATTACCAAAAAAAAACATTTGTGATGTTTCAATGTTTTTAAAATGGATACACAACAAGTGTAAAAATATACAAAATGCATAACATAAATAAGCCGTCTTTGTTTGATTCGTTGTTATTCTCAACCTCTGGAGTTTGGTGCAAGAGGCCTTTAACAAATGGTTGGTTGTGATAATGGGAGTATGTGAATGACTATAATACTACCTAGTGGTTGTGATACTCCCTGATAATATTATTTTGTTCTTTCAAATTTGATGTGATTGGCTAGAGATTTTAGTGGGTATTAATTGTGCAATGATTGTGATACTACTTTAGTAGTTGTAATACTGCTTTGAGCTAACTATAATACTACTTTGGGTTGATTTTAGGGGTGTTAGTTGTTCTTTTATTTTTTTACATTTTCAAATTTTTTTAATAGTTTTGTGGGAATGAGAGAACTTCTTTCCCAAGGAGCACCCGTCCCCACCTTGTTTCCATCCCTATTCTAAATATAAGCTTCAAAGAGTTTTAATGGTTGAAGCTTCAAACCCTCCTACATCTCTTTCTCACTCCTCTTTCCCTAAACCTTGCGTGGTTGTGCCTCATTTGTTAAAAAATAATAATAATAAAGATGACAAAATATTTTTTGCAATTGAAAATTTTCAAGTATTAAAAGAATACAGACTTTTGAATGAATAAAATATAATACCAAGCATTACATAGCAGATTAAAATGTGATTTTATAATATTTGTTAAATTTTACGATTTTGTTGTAGAAATTAATTTCTTAAAAGGACAAATCTCTTTGTCATTAAATTACTGATATATATATATATATATATATATGATAATATGAAATTATATATATATATATATATATATCATAATGCAGATTTAAAAGATTAATAATAAAAACTTTAACTTTATGAGAAATTTAACTCTTTATAGTTTATACAGATCCTTGAGAAGAGACAAAACATGGCATCATGAGTCTGGGACTTGACACCTCCTCCTATGCTAATACACTAATGAGCTTTTAATTAGTTAGACTCTTCGTCTTCGTCTTCTTTTGGGAACTGAGACTGCAACTATGTATTCAATATTTCAATTCGTTACCCTCCAATCTTGAGTCGTCATTCCCTGAATTTGGATGGTCATTAGTTATCTAATTGATCTTTCTGATCAAGAGCACGACGCCGTTGATGCATGTGTAATTGTAGGTCCTGAAATTAAAACTCTGATAAGGGTTTAAGACGAACATTTGCTTTCTGATAATGGCTTATTATTATGTTATCATAAGGTTTTGAAAAACAAGTTTCATATATTTAACATGTATTAATAGAGTCGGAATGATATATGCGTTTTAGGTAATTCATAAGGAAAAATTTTCTATAAAATTCCTCTATATTTGCTTAAAATTCCTCTATATTTGCTATCAAGTTTTTTGCCAAAAACAGACCATATGTAAAAAGTGTCTTAAAGAACTAATTATTTAATGTTGAGTTGTGAAAAAATATAGAGTTTTTCAAAAGACTATACACTTGTTTTTTGATTGAAAAACTATATGATTGTCATATTTTAATTGTAAAACAGCAAAGATATATAAGTAATTGCATGTAAACAAGCTAAATAAGCTTTGTATAACAACTTTCTTTTTTGCATACTCCATTTTCAAAATTTCATATCCTATTCTTTAGTGCCTTTAGTGCCTGATGTCCTTTGATTAAAGCATATCTTCCTGGTCTTTGATTTGTCATTTGTTACTTTGGTAATGAAGACAATGTATTTTGTTTGAGCTATTTTTATAAATTTTTAAGAATTAGCAAAAAATAATTAGGAGATCACTTTAGACATTTCTAAAGTTGTGGTTAAAAATGGAATTTGAAAATTTTGGGTTATTTTTGAAAACTAAAAAATTGTGAGGTTCAAAGTTAGATTTTGTTAAGCGCTAGATTTAGTACCATTTTGGTGCTAAATTTTTTATCCTTTTTACCGCTTACTTGTCTTAGCTTGTATGTATTTTCCGTTTTTTTTGTTTGATTTAGTTTAGTTTAGTATTTCTCAGAGTTTAGTCTGCTTCATGTGATTTCTTGACTTAGAATGCTATTAATCACCATTTTATTGTCTCTGATGTAGGGTGAGCTGGGCGAAGTTGAAGCGATTGATCGAACTGGTACGATATGCTGTGAAGGATGCTTGTCTGCCTACCACCGCTTTAGCGGTGGATTCTCCCCGCTACAGCGGTGAGCCCTGGAGCTAAACTTAATGCTGGCATTTGCATCTGTCTACTAAAACTATAGCTGTAGATCCTCACCGCTATAGCACCTGCTGCTGGAGCTGAAGAACCAGAAGAATCAGTCTTTGTCCACCACCGCTATAGCAGTGGATATTTACTGCTATAGCGGTGAGCCCTGCACCAAATTTGCTGAAGAGTACTTAATTCTGTTCTGTGCCGCTATCGCGGTGGGAAGTTACCGCTATAGCGGCAAGTCACAATAAGGAACTGGTTTAAAACGCGTCAGATGAATTTTTAGGGCAATTCTAAGTTGGAGACAGAAGGGAGGCGCCGACTTTTGCTAGAGGAGAAGGAGGAATCCATCCCTGAAGCCAATCAAGCCTGAATTCCGTCAACCCAACCCTGAATTTATGGAGTTTGATCATTCTTCTACTGCTTTCTGTAGTTTTAGAGCCATGAGTGGCTAACTTTTTTGTTCTAGGGTTACTATGAACCCAATTTTAGACTAGGATTTGTGTTCTCTTGAGACTTGTGATTCTTGTCAATTTAACACATACCTATCATTCATATTTCCTGAACTTATTATAAAATTGGCCATTTTATGATATGTATGTTGCCTTCATTGAACTTGGGAGGGGGAGATGTTGGTAGAACACTGAATGATTAGGACGAGTGATAGAACCTAGGGGTTTTACTTGTTAATTAATAGGAATATTAATTAATCTCGTTTAATCAAATTAGGTTAACTTTACTTAGACTCAAACTCACATAAGGGATGGTGTCGAGTTGGGTAGTTTAATTTCGGTTCGGGAGAATCACTTTAAGCCATTAGAAAACATGAGATTATTGTGTATTATTGATATGAATTACAGGTGTAGGGAGAATTAGCAATTATTAGGATGAAAGAGGAAGATTAGTAACTCTAGGCCTTTTAATTGATTTATTTCCACTCGATTTCATTGCACTTTAATTTTGTTTTTTTAATTAGAGTTATCTTAAACCAAAAATCAATTTGCCTAAATAACACAGTTAAACGTCTGGAGTAGTTAGCACGTTAGTCCCTGTGGAGATGATATTCTTACTTCATCACTTTATTACTTGTGCGACTGGTGCACTTGCCAGAACGACCAACAAGTTTTTGGCAGCATTGCTGGGGACTAACGATTTTTAGCTAATATTCTAAGAAATTTAAGGGTGCTAGCTTAGGTATTTTTTTCTGGTTTGTTTTAGTTGTTTTAGTTTTTATTTTATTTGTTTTTGGTAGTTAGTCATTCTTACTTTTAACATTAAATTTTGCGATTACCTTTTTATTAATTATGATTGGAGTTTTTCATTGTGTATGCGAGGTACCATTCGTACTTCTGATCTTCTCTTTGAGCCTGAGATCGAAAGACTAGCAAGGAGAACTAGGAAAGAAGCAAGAGAAAGGAGAACTCAAGTGAGCCAAGCTACACTAGAAGAAAGGGCTGAGAATAACCAAAACCACCGGGGTTTTGAAGTTAATGCTGGTAATGGGGTTGGTAATGAGCTTCAGGAGGATGACAATAGAGCTGTGTGGGACTATACATTACCCACTGAGGCTGGACACCCGTCCAGCATAGTGAAACCTCCTCTTGGTGCAAACAACTTCGAAATAAAGGCAGTCTTGATGAATTTGGTCCAGCAGAGCCAGTTTGGGGATAGCCCGATGGAAGACCCGAACAACCATATCACTAATTTTCTGGATAATTGTGATATGGTTAAGATTAATGGAGCCAGTGATGATGCCATCTGTCTGCGTCTGTTTCCCTTCTCCTTAAGGGATATGGCAAAAAGTTGGTTGAATGCTCAGCCGAGAGGAAGTATAACAACGTGGGATTAGTTACAGAAAAGATTCTTGGGTAAGTTCTTTCCGCCATCAAGATCGATCAAACTAAGGAATGAAATCACAGCATTTTATCAGCATGACAGCGAAAGCTTATATGAGGTATGGGAACAATTCAAAAACTTACTTATGAAATGTCCTAATCATGGCCTCCCAGAATGGCAGCAGCTCACTATATTTCATAGTGGTCTCACATATGAGACTCGAGATAAATTGGACACCGCAGCTGGCGGTGCTTTGATGGCAAAATCAATAGTGCAAGTGAAGGAAATAATTGAGACAATGGAGGCGAGCCAAAATGCATCTAGTAGAGCTAAGAATGTTGCAAGAAAGGGAGTCATGGAGTTGGATACACTACATGCTTTGTTAGCTCAGAACGAAGCATTAACAAAGAAAGTTGACATGCTGTGCTCTAGACAAAATGAACAGGCGAAGGTAAATACAATAGCAATGCCGGAACCAAATTGTGATTTCTGTGGAGGGGCTCATGTTAATGGGTGTTGTGAAAAATTTCCTTCTGTGGAATAATTGAATTACATGGGTAATATGCAGAGGAATCAGAACAACCAGTACTCCAACAATTACCATCTGAGCTCAAGGAATCATCCGAATTTCTCCTAGAGTAATAATCACTACCTGAATCCCTCAACTTCATCTTTTGGTAAGCCTTCTCATCCTCCTGGGTTTAATAGCCAGAATAACTTTTCTCCTCAAAATAGAGCTCCACCACCTCAAATAGAGAAGAAGCCGTCAATGGAGGAGATGTTTATGAAATTCATGGAGAGAAGTGAGTCGATATTTCAGACACAGAATGTGGCAATCAAGAATCTTGAAAATCAGATGGGGCAGCTGGCCCTTGCACTGAATAATAGGCCACAGAGTAACCTCCCTAGTAATACTGAGAATAATCCAAGAAGGGAGGGCAATGAGCACTGTAAGGCCATCACTTTGAAAAGTGGCAAGGAAATTCCTGATGCTGTTAAGTCATATACTCAACCATAGAAAGTAGTTACTGAAGAAGTAAAAGATGAGGTTGCCCTACCTCAAGAAATTGTAACTGAGAAAGTTGATGCATCAGAGGTAAAATAGAAAGCTAAAAAAGTGGTAAAAGATGTAACAGCTGAAAATTTTGTTCCACCAATGCCTTATCCTCAGAGGGCGAAGAAGCAGAATTTGGAGAGGCAGTATAAAAAGTTTCTAGAGGTTTTGAAGCAACTGCATATAAACATTCCGTTTGCAGAGCATTGGAGCAGATGCCTAATTATGCCAAGTTTATGAAGGACGTCCTCTCTCGTAAAAGGCATCTAGGGGAGTTTGAGACAGTGGCATTAACTCAAGAATGTAGTGCTATTTTGCAGAGAAAGTTGCCTACCAAGATGCAAGATCCTAGGAGTTTCGTGGTGCCATGCAACATTAGAAAGAGTTTTGCAGTTAAGGCATTGCGTGATTTGGGTGCCAGTGTAAATCTCATGCCTCTTTCCATTTTCAAGAAGTTGGGTCTAGGAGAGACACGTCCTACTACAGTTACCCTTCAGTTGGCAGATCGGTCTATATGCTACCCAAATAGGGTGATTGAAGATGTCCTAGTGAAAGTGGATACACTAATTTTCCCTGCAGATTTTATAGTGCTGGATTTTGAAGAAGATAAGGAAATTCCTATCATTCTGGGGAGACCTTTCCTTGTAACTGGTAGAGCCTTGATTGATGTTCATAAAGGCAAGCTGATAATGAGGGTCAATGATCAGGAGGTGAAATTCAATATGAACAAGGCAATGAGAGCACCGAATGACCATGAAGAGTGTAACCTCGTACGGATTTTGGAAGGAAAGTTGAATGATCAAATTCTGGATTTTGTGGAAAAAGATGAGCTAAAGGATCTCTTGGGTGACGACGGAGAAAAAGATGAGAAAGGTCAACTAGTAGTGATTAGATCTTGTACCACTTCTTCTGTGATGTTCAAGCCCAGGAACTATTTTGAGTCTCTAGATATGTCTGCTAGAGCAAGCTCACCATTGCAACCATCCGTTGAGATACCCCCTGTACTTAAGCTGAAACCACTTCCTCCACATCTAAAATATATCTATCTTGGAGATTCTGATTCACTGCCAGTGGTGATTTCGAGTTCGCTCACTGATGAGCAAGAAGGGCAGCTGCTGAAGGTGTTGAAAAGCCACAAAAATGCAATTGGGTAGTCTATTGTAGATATAAAATGTATCAGTCCTTCCTTCTGTATGCACAAAATTCACTTGGAGGATGAGACTAAGACATCAGTGGATCATCAGAGGTGTCTTAATCCAGTGATGAAGGATGTGATGAAAAAGGAAATTATTAAGTGGCTAGATGCTGAGATTATCTATCCCATATCTGATAGTTCATGGGTGAGCCCAGTCCAATGCGTCCCTAAAAAGGGTGGAATGACTGTAGTGGCTAACACCCGTAATGAGCTCATTCCTTTGCTCACGGTTACGGGATGGCGAGTATGTATGGATTATAGGAAGCTGAATAATGCCACTCGTAAAGACCACTTCCCCTTGCCTTTCATTGATCAGATGTTGGATAGACTAGCTGGGCAAGAGTATTTCTATTTCTTGGATGGGTACAGTGGCTACAATCAGATTGCAATAGCCCCAAGTGATCAAGAGAAAACAACCTTCACTTGTCCCTATGGCACTTTTGCTTTCAGAAGAATGCCTTTTGGGTTGTGTAATGCACCGGCCACATTCCAGAGATGTATGATGGCGATGATCTTCTCCGACATGGTGGAGACAAGTGTGGAGGTATTTATGGATGACTTCTCTATCTTCGGTTCTTCATTTGATTTGTGCCTTCAAAATTTGGAAAAAGTGCTTCAGAGATGTGAGGAGACCAATCTGGTGTTGAATTAGGAGAAATGCCACTTCATAGTCCGTGAAGGCATAGTTCTGGGCCACAAAGTGTCAAAGAGTGGGTTAGAGGTAGATCGGGCAAAAATTTCTGTTATTGAGCAATTACCTCCGCCTAATTCAGTTAAGGCTATAAGAAGTTTTCTTGGTCATGCGGGATTCTACCGATGGTTCATTAAAGATTTCTCCAAAATATCTAAACTGTTGTGCAAGTTGCTTGAAAAAGACATTCCATTTGTATTTGATGCTGAGTGTTTGAAAACCTTTGAGGAATTGAAGAAAAGGCTTATTTCTACTCCGATCATGGTCGCTGCGGAATGGAACAAGCCTTTCGAGCTCATGTGTGATGCGAGCAACTATGCAGTGGGGGCTGTTTTGGGGCAACGAGTTGAGAGGCTATTTCATCCCATCTACTATGCCAATAAGACACAAGCAGATGCCCAGCTGAATTACACAACCAAGGAGAAGAAGCTGCTAGCAGTGGTGTTTACTTTTGACAAATTTTGGGCATATTTGGTTGGGACAAGTGTCACAGTGTTCAATGATCATTCAGCCATAAAATATCTTGTAAGCAAGAAGGATTCGAAGCCTAGATTGATCCGATGGATACTTTTGCTGCAAGAATTTGATTTGAAAATAGTAGACAGAAAGGGAACCAAGAATCAAGTAGCAGATCACTTGTCTCGCTTGAGTACTGATGCGCAAGATGAGAAATCAATTCAGATAAAAGAGACCTTCCTTAATGAAGATTTATACTTTGTGGAGGAACAGAAATTGCCTTGGTTTGCAGATTTTGCAAACTATCTAGTATGTGGAATACTCCCTCCTGAGTTGACATATCAGCAGAGAAATAAGTTTCTTCATGATGTGAAAGTCTACTACTGGGATGAGCCTCATCTCTTTAGGCTCGATGCAAATCAAATCTTTCGAAGGTGTGTACCTGAGGAAGAAATGACAAAAATATTATGGCATTGTCATGTGTCAGAGTATGAAGGCTACTATAGCACTATGTGCACAACCAACCGGGTATTGGAATGCGGCTTCTATTGGCCGTCCTTGTTGTTACGACCCGTTTTCTAGGCACATGACCGGCACAATGATGAATATCCCATCACTGTAAGCCTTTCAATAAATTCTACCCATGAGTTAAATTATTAGTCATTATCTCTATATTATCAAAATAACCATTCCTGAAGAAAATATATCAAATTTTCTTATTTGAAATTCATAGAGATGATTTGCACATAATAATAGATTCTCAATATAAAATACATTATTATGCTAACATACAAGCCAAATGCCAAACCCCTGACCTAGATGTCCTAGACGATTACAGAGCAACATAATCTACAACAATAGAGGGGCTTACCCGACAGCGAAAATGTCCAAAGTGATCTACTCTTCTAGCAGATATTCTTCATCGGCACCCTGATCTGAACAAAAAGGTTTTACAGAGAGTGTGAGCTTTTAAGCTCCGTGAGTGAATCAGCCTCATGTTAATAAAATTCAAATACATTACCAGTCATGCAAGTATATCCGAAGGCTCATACTCAACCAATAGACATAGTTAGAAATTACATACAAGAAGATAAAAATTCATCCAATTCAACAAACGTTACTAGTACTCATCAATGGCAATATATCCCGCAGAGCGCACACAGGCCATCTCACCAATTTTGTATATTTCCGCCATGACGCACAACCTCATCCTCTTAGCTAGGGCGCCTCACCGATTTATCACCAATCCAGGCTATATCCCTACTGAGGGAATCGTTGTCTCCACACTCATTGGTCAAGACACCCTTTCAACCGGGTTTTCCACCTTGCCGTGAGAGGGGGTACTGTCCCGCTCAATCACAATCAATAGTACATTATTTCATATCAGAAGCACAATATAATATTCATCCATACAACAGGTATAGTATATAACTATATTATAGATTTATAAACCACAAATCAAGATAACAATTAATCTATTTTTGAAAAGATTCAAACTTCACATCATCATGAAATACTTGTTTCGTCTTATCCATACTTCTGGATTAATTATCTCCTTAAATTCATCATTTTGAATCCAATTTCCCCCTATGAATCTTGAGAGTGTCCTACAACATACTTTTTATCACCAGTAACGCTAAAACTCTATTAAAACGGGGTCGTTTCACTCACCTGGATTTCGTACGAGTATCACTTCTCTAAGTCGTTACAGACAAGAGTACACAGATGAATTTCAGTATTCCGCTACAGAGATTTTCATGAAAGATTAGAGAAAACAAGTTAGGATTGTTTTCATACAGATACTGTTCATACGTATGGTTACTATTCATACGTATGGTACTATTCATATGTACGGTTACTATTCATACGTATGGGTACTATTTATACCAGAAATAAAGAATATAATCTGTAAAAGAGTACACCAGGTAAGTTCCCAAGAAAGAGTAGAGGGTCACACTGGACACACTTAAAAACTAGGTCTTTCCTTAGCCAGAACTTTCCTAGACATGTATTCTTCACAGTTTACATTCTATTTCGATAATCAGAGAATCAAAATAACATATAAACAGCTAAGGACAGTTTTTCTGATGTGGAAGATCAGCTAAAGCCGCAACCACAGAGCATACTTAAGAAAATAACTTCTAAATTTGAAAGACATAGAAAGGGCATAGTATCATTACCTAAACAGAAAAGGAAAGGCCCAAAAACTCAGAGGCCTAGCGTCGGAGCAAGAGAAACTTAAGGAGAGAAGAAAAGAAGTTGAAAGTGTGAGTTTAGAAGTGAAATGGAAGGACCTATTTATAGGAAAAGTCAAGGGTACTATTTGACACTATGCTCTAATAAAATATTCAATTTACTATTTATGAAAATGACATTTCTAATAATGCAATTTACTATACAACTTACGCGGACGGCTGAAATTTTTTTCTTTTATTACTATTGGAAACTTAAAGGGAAAACTATCCTTTCACCTTAAACCTTTAAGTTTCTTTTCAATTCAATCCTTTTAATTTAGTCCCTGAGGGTATTTTTACACATAAAACGTCATTTTCTCCTACAAACTTCTTTCTAATTTTCTCTTATGACCAAACCACATCTAGTACTTGACATTTCAATTGTATAAGTGAACAGTATCGTATACGTAAATAGTATTATACAGGTAAATAGTACCGTATACTAGCATAGTAATCATAATTTGTAAATACACATTTATATTTTATTTTTTTTGGGTATTACATTATCACCCCCTTAAGAGAATTCGGTCCCCCGAATTCAAAACTCATCTCAAGACTGAAATAAGTGTGATTACTTCGTCTATATCTCATCATTTGCATCTCTTTCTTCCCAAACCTCTTCACATCCTTGGTAAGATTTACAAGAACACTATAGCATCGACTGTGAACTCTAGACCACATTATCAATAATTTTCATAGGACTTTTGCCTTTTCTAAATAGCAAACAATCTCTTCCTCATCAGTTTGATCTTCTGCACAACCTTTTGTACCATAAAGTGTCTCATCCTCATAACCTTTACCAAACTCAAACCATCTAATCAGAGATCCATGTAAAACCTCAAATAGATGTCGTATTCAAAAGTGGCACGTGATTTTTTCAGTTTATACTGAATATTATAACACAGGTTACCACACACATAGCTTATAACTTTTACGAATACAAGCACCCCACCCGAAGGCATCATTTTGGCCATAGGCAATACTCTTGCCCGAAGGAGATCCTTCTACCTTAAGGCGATACTCTCAGCTGAAGGCGTCATATAAAAGGAAAAATCACATGAAATTATTACATAAATCTCTAGGAAGAACAATCCTAGAAAATGTGTTAAGTAAATAACATACTCCTCATGCATAATTATAAAATAAATATATATAGAAATTCCTCTCATCTCAATGACTCATATAGAGTCGTATCCCTTCAATGATTAGGGCAAACCCATAGTTCTCTATATATAGGTTCATAAAATACTTATTTAGCACTCCTCCATAGCTCAGAAATGTAATGAAATATCATTTTAGTAACTCTGCTCAGTCAAAAGGATATTACCATACTCTGCTTGAGAATTTCCATAATCAAGTATGAAATATAAGTCCAACATCTTCTCATTCCTCAAGTTCTTTCAGTAAAAGGAATCACTTCAACAAAGAAGATCTAAATATTAACTTAAATTTTATTTCTAGTACATAAGTTATAGACAACAAGCTCAACTTGATTTACAAAATAGATAATTCTAACACGTGAAGCTTAGACCAAATATAGCTTTAAGTACAAACAAAAGAAAGAATAAATTAAAGACGATGAGACTTTTGAAATGTAAAAGGTGCTCCGGGTCTAGAAGAGGAATGTGCTTCAGACCTTAAGGAGGAAGCTAATCGTTGTAGCCTAGAAAGGGTTTCTGGAGGAAGCGCCTGAAAAATTTGGCGAAGAGCAGAAGTTACTCCGTTCATACAGTCAATACACCTTGCTTGTTGGTCACGAAAATTTTGAGTTGCAAACATTGAATGTCTATCAACTCGATTAGCTAGTTCCCCGAAACGACGGTTTATCAGTTTCTCTTGGTTTTCAAAGAGATGATTTATTAGTCGCTTCTGGTCCTCTGTCTTGTATTCCAGACTTTCTATCTTACGCTCCAGGTTTTCGATCTTACGCTCTAGGAACGCAAGCTTATTTTCTGAGGATGTTGCAATACTATCCTCCTCCAACTCTATTACATCCCTCTTTCTCTTCTTTATTTTTTGTGACCTGTCTACAGGTCTCTTCCCTTTGTTGTCTCCGAGACTTAGATTTAAATCAAGTTCTACGTTGCCAGTCTCAAAATTCAAGTTGAAAGACTTATTATCAGCCATTGCTTTAGGGATCTCAGAAATAACTTCGAATGAGAAAGGAATGGAGATTGAGAAATAAGTATGTAATGAAAAAAGTAGGTTTGGTGTGATCAGTGGGGTAACGGGCGTACAAGATTTATAGACAATCCGAAGCCCCTAGAGCTAAAGCCACCACAACCTATACGCCGCTAGCTAGGAGGTTTACAGATCGCATACGTCGCAATGCCAGCAATTAATGTCGAACATGCAAGTAAATAGTAAATATAATTTAACATAAGTCAAAGATTTCCTCAAAAAAAATTTTCGGCTAATCTTGACCTTTCTCAAAATTTTGACTAACTACGCTCTTCAGTCTGAGATTTTCTCCCTCTAAACTTGTCTTATCCTGTAATCTCATATCACGATATCACTCTATGATCGGGTAGTCTCATATTAGCCTTATCTTATATTCTAATTGGTGTCGTTATTCTGGATTTTCACATAATATATATGTAAATATATATATATATATATATATATATATATATATATATATATATATATATATATATATATATATATATATATATATATATATATATATATATATATATATATATATTAAAACAAAGTTAACTGCTTACGGTCGCATGCAGTAAGCATTATCATGATGCAAGAAAATCATTGCTTTTCATTTGCCCACAGAGCATTATATGTAAGTATGTGTAACCATGAAGATGTATTATCCTCTACACATTTCATTCTATCCAAGTCATTTTGATTTCTCTATGAATATATGTAGGATCATCACATATTCTCCTTGGTCGTAGCCTTCACTCATTATGTATGAATAACATACATACATGTAATTACAACATGATTCAATCAATTATGTATATTATACTCAACTGAAGGCTCTTAAGAACAACACAATAAAACAGAGAAATGCATTTCAGTTCATCATAAAAGCATCCAAGGCAATCTTTAATGGCTATATCGTCAACTTCTTTGAATTTCGAAAAATGCCAATGGGAGAAATGGAAAAACTAAGTAAAATCGGCCGCAAATCCACCGAATATTGACTTTCATGGTTTTGGCATTAATGCAACGCACTATTAGTGTGCACGCCTACCCTAGACTTCTGGCTTCCAGCTTGCAGAAATCCATAGGTTGATCGTGTAGGGGTGCGGTGAAGAGATATCTTCTTTGTCTCTAAGTCCTAATTTTTCTCTATAAAAACCTTCTCAGCGTTCTCAGTTACCACACCACAAAGAGTAATAATCTCTGAGCCTACAATCTTCCCAGCATTCCTCTCTCCTCATACTCTTACAAAAATTTCTAAATTTTTCAAATCATGGCCACAAGGAAATACATTGATCTCACAGTGGAGGCCAAGGAAGAAGAACTTGACTTAAACTTAAGTTGATGCAGGGACAAGGAAAAAAGACCTCTCGAGGGATTTCAAGAGAATCAAAAGGAGAAGAAGATAAAGAAGAATGAGGAAGCTGAGGAGATTAGCACGGGCCATAGCTCGGAGGACAAAATCGCCTGTTTAGAGCAGGAGGTGAAGAACCTCAAGAAGATGATAGAGGATCTGGAGAAGTTAACCAAACGCAATAATGCGGCAATGACTTCAAAAATAGATCAGTTCTTCTATTGGTCCACCCAGTGCTTCTGCAATCAACAGCAAAGAAGTGTTGATTGTATGAATAGAATTTATACTACCCTCCGCGACATTGCTATGTCTCTTGCTCCAAGGAATGGTCGAGGGGTGATGATACAATACAATCCTCCTAATCCGAGACCACCTCGCTTTTAGATTACTCATGCACGAGTAAACTTCTCTTTTTTTTTTTTTGCAATGTAATCCTTCAGTTTGTTTTAATGCAAGTGGTTTCTTTTATTGGCTGGTACCCTAAAATAATATAGCTACACAAATTCAATCATGAATTCAGCTTATAAAATCCACCATATAAAAATTTGATCTGACATCAATGGAATCAAAACAAGTAATAACATTTTCTTTACTAAGTTCAAAAGTGTAGCCGCATCTGTCTAAAACTAAAACTGAGAACATAATTCCTAAGAAGAGATAAGTCTCGGAGGGAAAGGAATTGGAAACATCCTACAGGACCTTCAGTAGAGCCGTCTCTCTATAGTTGTGCCCGGGTTCACAACGATAGAGGAGGTCCCACTAAGGTTACCTTGCTCTGTAATCACTAGGAGACCTAACAACCATTGCTCTGATACCAACTTTGTCATGACCCATTTTCTGGGCACATGACCGGCACAATGATGAATATCCCATCACTGTAAGCCTTTCGATAAATTCTACCCATGAGTTAAATTATTAGTCATTATCTCTATATTATCAAAATAACCATTCCTGAAGAAAATATATCAAATTTTCTTATTTGAAATTCATAGAGATGATTTGCACATAATAATAGATTCTCAATATAAAATACATTATTATGCTGACATACAAGCCAAATGCCAAACTCCTGACCTAGATGTCCTAGACGATTACAGAGCAACATAATCTACAACAATAGAGGGGCCTACCCGACAGCGGAAAAGTCCAAAGTGATCTACTCTTCTAGCAGATATTCTTCATCGGCAACCTGATCTGAACAAAAAGGTTTTACAGAGAGTGTGAGCTTTTAAGCTCCGTGAGCGAATCGGCCTCGCGTTAATAAAATTCAAATACATTACCAGTCATGCAAGTATATCCGAAGGCTCATACTCAACCAATATACATAGTTAGAAATTACATACAAGAAGATAAAAATTCATCCAATTCAACAAACGTTACTAGTACTCATCAATGGCAATATATCTCGGAGAGCGCACACAGGCCAGCTCACCAATTCTGTATATTTCCGCCATGACGCACAACCTCATCCTCTTAGCTAGGGCACCTCACGGATTTATCACCAATCCGGGCTATATCCCTACTGAGGGAATCGTTGTCTCCACACTCATTGGTCAAGACACCCTTTCAACCGGGTTTTTCGCCTTGCCGTGAGATGGGGTACTGTCCCGCTCAATCACAATCAATAGTACAGTATTTCATATCATAATCAGAAGCACAATATAATATTCATCCATACAACAGGTATAGTATATAACTATATTATAGATTTATAAACCACAAATCAAGATAACAATTAATCTATTTTTGAAAAGATTCAAACTTCACATCATCATGAAATACTTGTTTCGTCTTATCCATACTTCTGGATTAATTATCTCCTTAAATTCGTCATTTTGAATCCAATTTCCCCCTATGAATCTTGGGAGTGTCCTACAACATACTTTTTATCACCAGTAACGCTAAAACTCTATTAAAACGGGGTCGTTTCACTCACCTGGATTCCGTACGAGTATCACTTCTTTAAGTCGTTACAGACAAGAGTACACAGATGAATTTCAGTATTCCGCTACAGAGATTTTCATGAAAGATTAGAGAAAACAAGTTAGGATTGTTTTCATACAGATATTGTTCATACGTATGGTTACTATTCATACGTACGGTTACTATTCATACGTACGGGTACTATTTATACCAGAAATAAAGAATACAATCTGTAAAAGAGTACACTAAGTAAGTTCCCAGAAAAGAGTAGAGGGTCACACTGGACACACTTAAAAACCAGGTCTTTCCATAGCCAGAACTTTCCTAGACATGTATTCTTCACAGTTTACATTCTATTTCGGTAATCAGAGAATCAAAATAACATATAAACAGCTAAGAACAGTTTTTCTGATGTGGAAGATCAGCCAAAGCCGCAACCACAGAGCATACTTAAGAAAATAACTTCTAAATTTGAAAGACATAGAAAGAGCATAGTATCATTACCTAAACAGAAAAGGAAAGGCCCAAAATCTCATAGGCCTAGCGTCGGAGCAAGAGAAACTTAAGGAGAGAAGAAAAGAAGTTGAATGTGTGAGTTTAGAAGTGAAATGGAAGGATCTATTTATAGGAAAAGTCAATGGTACTATTTGATACTATGCACTAATAAAATATTCAATTTACTATTTATGAAAATGACATTTCTAATAATGCAATTTACTGTGCACCTTACGCGGACGGCTGAAATTTTTTTCTTTTATTACTATTGGAAACTTAAAGGAAAAACTATCCTTTCACCTTAAACCTTTAAGTTTCTTTTCAATTCAGTCCTTTTAATTTAGTCCCTGAGGGTATTTTTACACATAAAACGTCATTTTCTCCTACAAACTTCTTTCTAATTTTCTCTTATGACCAAACCACATCTAGTACTTGATATTTCAATTGTATAAGTGAACAGTATCGTATACGTAAATAGTATTATACAGGTAAACAGTACCGTATACTAGCATAGTAACCATAATTTGTAAATACACATTTATATTTTATTTTTTTTGGGTATTACACTTGTTTAAAGACGCCAGAGAATTTGTAGACAGATGTGATCGGTGTTAAAGAGTTGGAAACATATCCAAGCGACAAGAAATGCCTCTTAACATTATGTTAGAGGTGGAGATCTTTGATGTATGGGGAATTGACTTCATGGGTCCGTTCCCGTCTTCCTTCTCTAATCAATATATATTGGTGGCTGTGGATTATGTGTCTAAGTAAGTAGAAGCTGCACCTACTCAGACCAATGATTCAAGAGTAGTCATTGGATTCTTGAAGAGGAATATTTTCTATCGGTTTGGTGTGTCTCGGGCTCTAATTAGTGATGGAGGTTCTCACTTCTACAATAAATCTCTCGAAAGCCTTCTAGCTAGATATGGAGTAAAGTATCGGATAGCTACTCCATACCACCCTCAAACGAGTGGACAAGTGGAGGTATCCAATAGAGAGCTAAAGCAGATACTTGAGAAAACGGTGAATGCTTCGAGGAAAGATTGGGCCAAGAAGCTTGATGATACTCTGTAGGCTTACAAAACCGCCTATAAAACTCCGATAGGCACCTCTCCATTCTAGCTTGTATATGATAAGTCTTGCCATCTTCCTATTGAGCTCGAGCACAAGGCATTCTAGGCCTTGAAGTTTTTGAATTTCGATCTAAAGCAAGCTTGGAAAAAGAGATTACTGGAGTTGAATGAATTGGAAGACCATCGTCTTCAAGCTTATGAGAATGCTAAAATCTATAAAGAAAAGGTGAAGAGGTGGCACGATAGAAAGATTGCACATCGTTCTTTTCATAAGGGGCAGAGGGTGCTACTTTATAACTCCAGGATAAAACTCTTCCCAGGGAAGCTTAAATCAAGGTGGTCAAGACCGTTTGTTGTGAAAGAAGTCTTTCCAAACGGTGCCATTGAAATAGTTGACCTTGAAAATACTAGAAGCTTTAAGGTAAATGGTCAGCGGTTGAAGATTTATCTTGGACATGATAGTGAAAGGGAGAGGACTTCTTTTGATCTTGCAACACCCCCTGGTAAAGTCTGGCTGAAAACTATAAACTTAGCGCTCTTGGGAGGCAACCCAAGTTTCTAGCTTTCCTAGTTAATTTTTATTCATGTTTTTAGTTTTTGTTGCCTGATTTTATTGTCTGCTGCTATTGGTGTTGCTGTGATATGTTGGAATTTGCTGATGTTGGGTGATATTCTTAGCTTATAGTGTCTATGAAATGGTTTAATGGTTGAGGGTTAGGAACTTAGTAAATGCTTAAAATCAGTAGTTTGAACTGTTGTGGTTTTTGCTGTGAATTGTGAGGGCTGATTCTGGATTTGAATGATTAACTGTGAAAGGGTCATATATTGAGAGGGGATTGTGAACATAGATAAAGTTTGCATGCTTTTTAGGGGTATTTCATGGTTAAAAGAAGAAAATCTTGCTTGCAAAGGGTTAAGGGTTCATTGTGGAGTGTCTGGGTGTGAGTCTGCATTTTGGAGAGGCACTGTCTGCCTAGTAGCGCTATAGCGGTAGGAGTGTACCGCTATAGCGATGAAGCCTGGAACATGAGCCTTCCTCTCTGTCAAGTACCGCTATAACGGATGAATTTTGGCTTTATAGCAGTGTATGTTTGAAAAATCCCAAAAAGAAGCCTTCCTCTCTATCAAGTACCGCTATAACGGTAGGAATCTAGCGCTATAGCGGGAGTTCTAAAATTTTGAAAAATAAAAAAAGGGGCTCTCAGTCTTGTGCCGCTATAACGACATGAGTTTACCACTATAGCGGCGAGTCTGGGTATAAAAGGATGTCTGAACCCTAACCCTAATACTTTGGCACCGTCAACCCCCTTTCCTCTGAAATCCCTCGTGTGCGACTGCTTCCTAGGGCAAGTTTCGAAGCATCCCCAACAAGTTTTCCCCTCTTAATCACGAATTGGGCTAACTTTGGGTGTTTTGGGGTGTATTTCGACCGATTGGAAAAATTCTTCAGTGCTTTTCTTTTCGTTTTTGAGTCATCATGTTTCGTAAGTGATTCATCCCCCTTTCCCTTTAGTTCTGTCATAGTTTGTCAACTTCTTTGGATATTGGCTTGAGTTTTGATGTGTTGTTGGTTCCCCTTATGTTGGTTTTTTAAGTGAATTCGTGCTTTCTTAGTTTTGGTTCTAGGTGGGATGGTTCTTCGAATTCTGGGAGTTCATTGCTAATTGATGGTTGTGCTTTCTTAATTGTTGATTGATGGTTGTGCTGCATAAGTGGTTAGGGATGGAGATTAAAATTGCTATAACCACAGTTTAGGGGATTTATGCACTTTAGGTGTTCAATGAAATGCCCAAATGAACTTTAATTGAAAGTTTTGTCCATGAATTGCTTGCTTTCGCTGCCAGAGTGATTTAACAGTGAGTCTTAGTTTGTGTGCTGTTTCTGAGTTTGGGGGATATGCAAATTACCAATTCTCTTTATGAACAGGAATCTCATGCATTTTGATGGGCTTTAACTGAACATGACTGTTGGGCTAAATTATATATTTTTGAATGTAGGATTTCTGATTGTGTGGGCATTCCTTATGGCACCCCCTGTCCCTAAAAGGAGGAAGCTTCCAACTAAGAGGAAGGAATCGCCGGGTGCATCGTCATCTTCAGCACAATTCCTTACATTTAGGACTCCAGACCATGGGGTCAGATTTGATAAGGAGATAAGCAGAAGAAAAGTCATCCCTGAGAAAGTCTTCAATTTAGAGGAGGATGAATACCCGGAGATTCAAGAGCATATCACTGATAAGGGTTGGGATAAGATAAGCAACTTACCTGAGCATGCATACGTGGATATGGTGAAAGAATTCGATGCCAATGCCTTCAGAACCCCTAATGACACAATGAAGAAATACACCACTGAAGTCAAAGGAAAACTAATTAGCTTCTCTGAGGGGGCGATTAATGAGGCGTTTAATCTGTGGAACCCAAGAGAACAGGACTATCATGGGTTGCTAATATTAAAGTCTTGGGATCCCAAAGATGTGCGCCAAACAATCTGTAAACCTGAGGCACGTTGGGAACTTAACTCAAGGGGTGAGCTATACAAGGTATAGCGAACGGATTTATTGCCAATTGCCAAGGCCTAGTATAGCTTTGTGCAATACACTATGCTACCGTCCTCAAACTTCTTCGATGTCTTTGCCGAGAGAGCCCTTCTAATCTACTGCATCATGAAAGGGATCACGATTAATTTTAGCCAACTCATAGCTGAAAAGGTAGATGAATTGGCTCAAGCAAAGGCGGGGGTTATCAGATTCTTGTTGAAGAAGGAAGTCCCCACATATGACATGAAAATAAAGAGGCCTCCGGGAATCACAAGGAATTATATTGACAGTTTATTCCCTGTGGAGGGAAGACCAGCACCGCGCCATCCAGTTGGTCGCCCTCAACGCACGGTACCTCAAGCTCCAGCTAATGTGACGTTGGCTGACGTTAACAAAGAGCTAGGAGACGTCTAGCAGTCAATCAACTATGTTAGAGCAGAATTGGGTAGAACGCAGGAGGATGTGTGCTACACAATGGACTACGTGATTACGTTGAGGTCGCTGATGGCTGAGAAGTTCAGCCTTGATTTGTCGAGGTTGCCGGTAAGGGCAGAGGCATCCGGTACCGGTGTTGGAGTCGAAGGAGAGGCAAATAAGGGAGCCGATGATGCTGAAGAGATGATGGACTAGAATCAGGCCTCACCATCCATTTCTGACATTTATTTTTCTTTTCTTCTCTTTTTCTCTTTTTCTTATTTTCTTTTTTGCCTTTATGTGTATTCATTCTCTAATCTGCTGATAATTTGTATAATTACTATTGTTTATGTGATCTCAATATCTGGCTGAATTGATGTGAATGGCAATGTATACTGTTATTAGCAGTTATGTGGGGTGCATACATTCTTCATTCTGTGATTTCCTTACCTCTGTTGGGCAGACACAGGACAGTGGAGGCACTGTCAAATTTAAGTTTGGGGGAAGGGAATCTCTGTTTTAATATATGTTTTATCTTTGTTTTTGTGCGGTATGTGGTCTTAGTAGACAGTTGTGTAAAACAGATATAGGCATAGGCAGATTCCTGTTTTTCAAAATCTGATCTTTTTGTTATTTGGCCTTTGCAAGAGAAAATGTGTTTTGTTGACTTAAAAACATAATCATTTTGTTAAAATTCAAATTCATGAATTTGTTTTTAATAAAGAACTAATCTTATTTTCTCTAATATGAGGAGATTTTTTTCAAAATTTGAGTAGGCTGTTTAAAACCTGGAATTTCTAAGAGTTGATGTTGTTGTTTAAATAAATCTTTTCTAACGAAACATAAAAAGATATATAAACTCAATAAGGGGTATAAATTTTAGATTTCATAAATAAATAAATTAAATAAGTTAACAGTGGTGGCTTGAAGGCGTGGTTTATGTTAAAGCGGTGTTGTATGGATTAGGCGCACAGATATTGCTGTAACCAATGAACCTTGCTTTTGGATTGATTGAAGAAGATGAAAGGGTAGAGAAGTGCTGTGTGGATTAAGCGCACGGGTACTTTTCTTACTCTGTAATCTTCACCTTGAGTGTGAAGGGGGAAAGATAGTTGTGTGGATTGGGCGCACGGACTCTACTTCTTACTGGATGCATCTCGTTCTATTTGGTTTGATTGGATCACAGGAATCTAAATTGTATACCCTTGAGAGTGTGAAAGACTGCTTTTGGAAGCTTCTATGATTTCAAAGCGTCTATTTAAGTTTTGATTTAAATCTCTGGATGATTATTGGCAGTATGATTTCTACTTTGTTAGAAGCAGTTCTTGAATTTAGCTTTTAAATGATGAAAATGTTTTTAATTATGCAATTGGCATTTCTCTCTTGCTAAGTACGAATGTGGTTTTAATCTTGTCGATGAATCTGTTTATCTTATGTCTGCCTTACACTATCATCTGTTGAGATGGATGATTTGCTTGACGGCAATCAAAAGTGCAAGTTTGGGGGAGTGTTAAGCACTAGATTTAGTACCATTTTGGTGCTAAATCTTTCATCCTTTTTACCGCTTACTTGTCTTAGCTTGTATGTCTTTTCCGTTGTTTTTGTTTGATTTTGTTTAGTTTAGGATTTCTCAGAGTTTAGTCTGCTTCATGTGATTTCTTGACTTAGAATACTATTAATCACCATTATATTGTCTCTGATGTAAGGTGAGCTGGGCAAAGCTGAAGCGATTGATCGAACTGGTAATATATGCTGTGAAGGATGCTTGTCTGCCTACCACCGCTATAGCGATGAGCCTTGGAGCTGAACTTAATGCTGGCATTTGCATCTGTCTACTACCGCTATAGCGGTAGATCCTCACCGCTATAGCACCTGCTGCTGGAGCTGAAGAACCAGAAGAATCAGTCTCTGTCCACTACCACTATAGCGGTGGATATTTACCGCTATAGCTGTGAGCCCTGCACCAGATTTGCTGAAGAGTACTTAATTCTGTTCTGTGCCGCTATAGCGGTGGGAAGTTACCGCTATAGCAGCAAATTGCGATAAGGAACTAGTTTAAAACTCGTCAGATGAATTTTTAGGGCAATTCTGAGTTGGAGATAAAAAGGAGGTGCCGACTTTTGCTAAAGGAGAAGGAGAAATCCATCCCTGAAGCCAATCAAGCCTGAATTCCGTCAACCCAACCCCGGATTCATGGAGTTTGATCATTCTTCTACTGCTTTTTGTAGTTTTAGAGCCATGAGTGGCTAACTTTTCTGTTCTAGGTTACTATGAACCCAATTTTAGACTAGGATTTGTGTTCTCTTGAGACTTGTGATTTTTGTCAATTTAATACATACCTATCATTCATATTTCCTGAACTTATTATAAAATTGGCTATTTTATGATATGTATGTTGCCTTCATTGAACTTGGGAGAGGGAAATATTGGTAGAATACTGAATGATTAGGGCGAGTGATAGAACCTAGGGGTTTTACTTGTTAATTAATAGGAATATTAATTAATCTCGTTTAATCAAATTAGGTTAACTTTACTTAGACTCAAACTCACATAAGAGATGGTGTCGAGTTGGGTAGCTTAATTTCGGTTCGGGAGAATCACTTTAAGCCATTAGAAAACATGAGATTATTGTGTATTATTGATATGAATTACAGGTGTATGGAGAATTAGCAATTCCTAGGACAAAAGAGGGAGATTAGTAACTCTACGCCTTTTAATTGATTTATTTCCATTCGATTTCATTGCACTTTAATTTTTTTTTTAATTAGAGTTATCTTAAACCAAAAATCGATTTGCCTAAATAATACAGTTAAACGTCTGGAGTAGTTAGCACGTTAGTTCATATGGAAACGATATTCTTACTTCATCACTTTATTACTTGTGCGATTGGTACATTTGTCAGAACGACCAATAAGTTTTTGTTAATATGAAGACAATGTATTTTGTTTGAGCTATTTTTATAAATTTTTAAGAATTATCAAAAAATAATCAAGAGATCACTTTAGACATTTCTAAAGTTTTGTGGTTAAAAATGGAATTTGAAGATTTTGGATTATTTTTAAAAACTAAAAAATTGTGAGGTTCAAAGTTAGATTTGAAAAAAAAAAAATAGATGTTGCTTTAAAAAAATTTGGGAAATTAAAACAAATTAGGGTTATTTTTAAAATGAACTTTATTGGAAAATCCTAAAATTTGTGGGATTGTCTTCGAAAGTGGGGTCAACTTGTAAAAAGGATCACTTTTAAAATTTCAAAATGTTTGGAGTTAAAATTCAAATTTAAGAAGTTGGCACTAAATTGAAAATTCTAAAACTTTTGAGGTTGAAAGTGAAATCTGAAAGTTAGGAGTACCTTTTGAAAATTTCATACTTATTGAGTTTATGGTTGATTGGGGTTATTTTTGAAATTTGGGGGGGGGGGGTGGGGAAAGGAAAAGGAAATTTGAGGAAATGGGGCTAATTTGCAAAAATAAAAAATTTACGGGAAAATGACATTTTGGAAATTTCTTTAAGTTTGGGGGGTTTAAAAAATAGGAGAAATTAAAAGATATTTTGACAATGGGGCAATTTTCCAAAATTTCAAAATTTTTGGGGCCTATATAAAGATTATTTTCATAGGATGAAGTTGTTTAAAAATACAAAAAATCTGGAGGAACTACGTTGAAAAGAAGTTACTAAAATGTGGCCAAAATTCTAATGAACAAAATTTGAAAAATAAAAAATAAAAAAGAAAGAGGTAAAGTCAATGATCAATGTTTGACCATTGACTTCCAAACGATCAACGGTCAGCTCTCGCAGAAACATTGACATTGCTGTGTATTTGACCACACTAGATAGAGAGTTTATGATCATCTTCAAGTCAATGGTCAGAGGCTGGGGTATGCAGAAACTACCATGATCATGACCGCACTAGATCACACGAATTATTTATATATGGTAAAATTTAATAGTATATTATATTGACCGAGATTCAACAAACAAGATGAACCTAAATTTTTTTAGAACAATTGAACAAACTACAGAAAAGTTTGTGGATGATGTGCTACATTATTTGTGTTTATGTATAGAATGCTTACGTCCTTTGCGTTAACATTCACCGTAATAAAATCACTTAATAATTCTTAGAGTCATATTAAGAATAAAATCACAATTTCATAGTAGATGTTAACATTAATTTAAAAGAGGTGATCACACGTCTTCAATGACATATAGATATACATATTTTCAAGACATGTCTAATTTTTATTAGTAAAAAGAGTAATTAATGTCTTTTGAAAATATTTATTAACTTATTATATTATATATTTTTAATATATAAAATTAAAAATATAAATATTTAATTATTACTTGTTTGATTTCAATTCGATCACAATCAAATTAATGAACTGTAAATTAATATCTTCATCAGTTCGATTTTTAAAATATTAATAATGATATATTTGATGATTATATGATAATAGTTTTTTTATTGTTAAAT
The DNA here is from genome assembly GCA_037074585.1 of Biancaea sappan. NCBI lineage: Eukaryota > Viridiplantae > Streptophyta > Magnoliopsida > Fabales > Fabaceae > Biancaea > Biancaea sappan. The sequence continues at coordinate 7,402,527 of CM073495.1, forward strand.
CACTAGAATAAAAATAATTTTTTTGAAATATATAACGGTAAATTTAATAATTTAAAAAAAATATTTAAAATGCTTTTTAAAATACTAAATTAAGTTACTTGATCAGTGAAACATAACAATAAAATAATTATTTACTCTTCTCTCCAAATCCCAAATCTTAAATTATCTTTGAAAATTTATTGAATTTTTGTCAAGTGCATCCAATCGTAATTATATTTAAAAAAATTTAAGAAATCAAGTATATTTTTTATGTTACAGTCCGCAATGTCTTTTGGACTTTGCCACAGTGAATTTTCTTCGATATAAATCGTGTATTTTTTTATTATTATTCAAAGAGAACAGGATAAATATTAATTATAAGAACAATCTTTAGATCGTGTTACTCTTAGTTAAAAGTAAATATATAATGCCAGTTGACTTTATTAAGTGTCTTTCAAACATTTATATTTTTATTTTTTTATTAAGTCTCTATGTTATTTATTTGGATTCAATTAATAAGTATGTTTCTAAAGGGCAAAGGCGAAATTTTAATCGTTAACTTCGTTTTAGTTTTTTATTTTAATTGTTTAATTTTGTTTTGTTTCACTTTCAATATTTAATTTTTAAAATTTATTCAAAAAATATCTTACTTAAAAATTAAAATCATTGTGGCCAATTGAGGGAAAATGTTTACTTATAAAATCTCATATGCCAAATTAAACCCAATATCACTTGTGGATCCTAAAATTGTTCACAAATGTTGAAGGACCTATCTATCCATCCCAAATGAGTTTGGAGGCATTTGTATTGTATTATATGCCGATTTTTTTAAGAAAATATATAATTATAATATATGAACATAGAGTAATAGTTTTATGTTTACGAAAATATTATCAATATAGTTGTCTTATTCTTATGTCATGATTGATAAGTTTATTTAATTATGGATTAACCATGGGTAAACAATTTTAAAGATAGTAAAAGTATTATTATATCATGAATTTTAACTCATGTTTCAAATATAATCTTGAACTATATTTCATATCAATTATATCTCACATATTTATAATTAATTTTGATTATATCTCTAAATTTGACACTATCCAAAAATTTAATGCCAAACGCTTATATGACATTCAATCTTATACACATTAATGTCAAATCATTCATTTTAAATATGTCAAACATCATATGCCAACTTAAAATAAACAAAAGATAGTGTAATTTTTCTAAATTTAAAATATTTCTCTGAAAATTACGTTATATTTTGATTATTTTAAAAATATCTAATATCAAACACATCTAAGATAAACAATTTACCGCTAACATGTGCAAAATCATATCTCACGTCAATACTTAATGTTAAATTTTTGAACGATACCATATTTAAGGGCATTAATTGAAACTAAATAAAAATATATAAAATATAATTAACACAAAATAAAATTTTAAAATTATAATTAAAACATCATTTGAAATTCAGGGACACAAATACTATTTTTTTCCTTGAAGATAATATTAGTGAAATAACATATTAGAGTTGTTCAACCTTCATCCAGGGATTTAAACATCACATGGCCGTTAAAAGGGGAATTTAATATAAAAACACAAAGTTACAACTTACAACAAGCTAAACAGTTTGGTTCCAAACTGACAGAGACGACTGCAACTAGAGATACAATACAGAAGAGGTTTTAGGAATTACTCCTTCCTTTTTTTAAAACTGACGTGGATTTGAGTCTGAGACACCGAATCTGTATTGTTCCTTCGGCTTTTCCAGGAGATGCAAAAGGCCATTCGTCAATGCAGCTTTCGATGTCACAGAAGCTCCCAAGAGATTCAGTGCCTGAACCATATACAGATAATTAATTTGCAGCAAACTCAATAGAGAGTAATCACAACTTAGATTTTGAATTATCAGTATAAAGTAGTTTAATATTGTAGGTTTTGTGTTAACTGAAATCGATCAAGGATGGATTTTTACCTCGTTGCCTCTAATTCTCACATCATGCTCTTCCAAATCGTCCAGAGGAACATTCAAGTTTTGCAGAAATGAAATGCTTGAAGTGGAAGTCAATGGCGACACTTGAAGATCATCCGTCACAACAAAAACTGATGGTCTCCTCACAAACCCCACAGCAGCTTCTCTTCTTCCATCAGCAGATCTTGGGTCAAAGAGATTCATGGCACGTGGTTGTGCCAGATTGTTATTTTTTGAAATCACCCCATTCTTGATTGAATAGCAGATGTTATTTCTAATCACACCAGTTCCATGCCAGTATGTAGGAGTTTCTTCTTCACGGAGCTTCATTAATGGCTGCCTCTTACATCCATATTGAGGAGCTACTTGCAGATGTAGTAATGGATTGCCATTAAATGACGATGACCCTGTGAACCATGATGAATTCAAACCCTTCACACTTTTGTACAAACTATCCAAGGATCCTAAAGAGACATTATCATCTAAGAGATTTAATACAGATCCAAGGGGTACAGTGAGAAAGCTGAATAAAAAATCAAAAAAATCTGCTTCAGATTCAGCATATAATATCTTGTTCTTTGACTTGCACACTGTTATCTTAAGGTAAATCAAACAATTGCTTCCAGATGCATTTGTGGACTCTGGCTTAGGTGTGAAAAAACTTAATGGTTTAGATCCCTCATCTTCCACATTCAAGAATACATCGCTGAGTGGAGATTTGGAAACCAATGCCCGCTTAAGCAAATCCAAAATCTAAAACAAATCAATGGGTTTATAAGCATATTATTTATCAAACAAGAAATCTTGAGAAGCAAGAGCCTTATCAGACAAAAGGACACTTTCAACTTGAGAAGTATGACATACATAACTTCTTTTATGCTTCAAACAGTGTTGCATGGTCTTTAATAGATGTATTGAACACACTTCTTTATGCTTCAAAGTTCATAACAGAAGTGTTTTCTAAAGAATACTTAGTTTAACTTCACCTAACAACTTATACAAATTCATCCACTAACTTTCACCTTCAACTGTACATCTATACACTTTAAAGACTAAACTTAGGTATAGTTCTGTTAATAACTCATATTCTGTTAATTAAATACTTAACTATACTCTCATAAATAGAACCTTTAATTTACTTTTTTTTTTTGCTTTGGTGTTCATATTGTGAGATTCAAGACACCGAAATACTCCAAAACACATATAAAGATAGATAAATTAAAATCAATATGACCTCCTTTGAGCCAACATTTGGAGACATTTCTGTGAGGCTGTTGAGGTCTGTGTAGCCAAGTTGAACAAGTTGCTTAACAGAGTTGGCTGCAGAATTATGAAGCACCTTCAAATTATCAAATATCAGATAAATAGTATCCCTCTTCACAAAAACACCATCTGTTAGAGGCTCTTCTTTGGAAGAATCTTCCTCATGCAACTTCATTTCTTTGCCCATCACTTTGCCACATGAGCAACTCACCCCTGCAAAAGTACTTAGCAACAAATTGCTATCCCTACTGCAAAAGCCACACATCCAACACTTAGCAGGCTCTGTGTCATCCAGATTCAATCTTAGTCTCTGGCAAAGAGACTCGTACTGATTCCGTGGACACAACAACATTTGCTTGCAAATTTCATTCCAGAAAACCTACATTGTAGCCTCAAGTATGACCATATATTCTCTGTAAATAAGTTCTCTGCATTCAAAAAATAAAAGTTCTTAAGTACAAAACAGTACCTGGGTGTCACATCTTTTCACACTTTGATATAGATTATTGATGCAACCAATATCTGAAAATTGTTGATTCTCGGAAGTCAGTCGAATGATAGTTCCCAAAGAAAGTGTTAAAAAACTGAAGAGAGTATCAACAAAATCACCACTTGCTTCGGCGACAACAACGCGATTTTTTTCTTTGTCAACAAAAAGTCTCAGAGGGAATGATGAGTCTTCAACGGAAGCCATAATTAACACACACACGAGATATCTGTTATGGAGAAATTCTGATTTATCAAATGCAATTTGGCTTTGAGGATGATAGTACGTACTTCTAGCTGTTTCGAACAAAATGGGTTGTGAAGTTTCCGTTTGGGTATGGAAGAGAGAGGAATGAAATTAAGAAGTTTCCTCTGCGTACCACTGTGGTTGGGACGAGAGAAGCTTCTTTATTGATTTTCCATTCGCGCCAAAAAGAAAGTACGGATGTGTTATCGGGGAGCCGCAGATTACTTTTCAATTGAGAGAAAAAAAAAAAAAGAAATTCACATTTGAGTTATTTTAAATTTTAATACTATATTACAAAATATAAAATTTAAATAAAATAATTAAAAATAGAAATATTTTTTGCAGCTGAATTAGTTTAAAATAATTAAATTTAATAACAAATAGTATTTAAAATTTTAATATAAAATAGATGCAATAATTATGACATGTTTGGTGGTACAAAGATATAAAGTGATGTAATAGATAAAGTAATAGAAAAAATGGTAAAAATTTGTTCAAATTATTTCTCTGAAAAATAATAAACTTTTTTAATTAGAATATTTTAATAAAATTCTTTTTTTTCTGCGTATCAAAATTATTCTATAATAGATTGAAGATTTTTTTTTTGATAACGATTGAAGATTGAATAAGAATATAATATCTTCTTTAATTAAAGGCAAAAGAATATTACATGTCCCTAACATTTATTTTAATTTTTATTTATATCTATGAAGTTTTTTTTACCCGATTATGCTTTTATTTTTTTAATTTTTAATTATTTTTAATCATATATGCCCTTTTTTATTAATTCTATCAATAGGTAAATAAAAAATATTAATTGGACTCTTACGTGATAAAATTATTTCACCACATGCCTGCCACTTAAATTCACACTCAAAAAATTATAAAAATATCCTTACTAATAATTAAAAAAAAATCTTCTCCCTCCTGCTCTCTCTCTCTGTCCATCTTTTTCATCCCCTTCATCCTCTCTTCACCATAGCCATCCGTCCTCTGCCCTCCACCAGATCCCTCCCCTTTTTACACCTTCTCTTTTTCCTCCTCCTCTTTCTCTTCCCCAAAAGAAGACGACCTGCAAGGGAGCAAGAATGCGTTGGGTTCTGATGAGTGCACCCTCAAGAAATTGCAAATTGTAGTCCAAAAGAAATTGATCCTTCTGAGATTTCAGAGATTACAACCAGCTTTTCAAATTAGTTGTCTTCGATATAGACGACTTAGATCCCAAATTCTGATCTCTGAAGTTGAACTTGCAAGTGAAAAACAAGTTATTTCACATTCCCTTGATCTGAAACACCTAAGGGCTACACTTTCATTCGCCATTGAACTGGAAAACAAATCTCGGGTCAAATTCAACTCGGACAATCAAGTGCACCATCTGCTATGATGAGCAGGCCTTCTTGTTCTCGCCCCAGCACAACCCACCTGTTTTGGAACATACATGCGCGAGACTCTGCCATGGAGAGATCCAATGGCACAGAAATTTTCCACAATAACTTTAAATAGAAATCTTGAGAATAAGAACCTTGGACGATCTTAGAAGCTTCTTGATCTGGGGCTTGTTAAAATCAAAGGAAGTGGCCAAAGAGTGAAGAGTGGAATCGGCGTTGTGGGAGAAAAAAAGAAGGGTGGCATATTGATGATGGTGGGTGGAGGATTTGAGACCGTGGAGTTTGAAGAGAGAGAAAGAGGGGGAGGAAAGAGAGAAGATGGGGAAAGGCAGGGATCTAGTGGAGGACAGAAGAGTGAGGGATCTGTCTATAGTGAAGAGAAGAGGTGCAAACAGAGAGAGAGAGAGAGAGAATGAGGGAGAAGAATTTTTTTTAAAGTTATTAATAAGGATATTTTTATAATTTTAAAGTATAAATTTATATTGTAGGTGACGTGGGAGAATAAGTTTGCCACATAAGAATTTAGTTAACATTTTTTGTTAACATATTGACTGAGTTAACAAAAAAGAATACATATAATAAAAGTTGAAAGATTAAGAATATAATCAAGCAAAAAATACTTCAAAGATATAAATAAAAATTTGAATAAATATTAAGAGCATATAATATTATTTTATTTTAATTAAAATATGAAGTTTTTATTATGTAATAGTATAATAAATATGTCTGCTTAAAACCTTGGACAACGAAGCTAAAATGCAGAGTGGCCAGAGCCTAGGAGGATTCCTCAATAAATACAGCGGTGATAAAACATTTCATGAAATTAAAGATTTTTTAGTAAAAAAACAGTATATTAATTTTTGAAAGAATGCACTGATACTAAACATTACTCGGTAGATCAAAATGTGATTTTAATATTTTAAGATTTTGTTAAAAAAAATCAATTTTTCAAGAGGCAAATCTCTTCATCATTAAACCAATGAGAGAGAGACACACACAAACACGCATATGTATATATATATATATATATACACGATAATAAGAAATTACTTTTTTCATGAAAAGATAATTAGAAATTATTTGACGCAAATATAAAAATATAATAAAAATTTAACTTTCACCATGTTTAGGTAATTGTATTAATGTGATGTAAAGTAATAAAAAGATAATGAAACATTAATCAATTATCCTCTAAAAATTTACTCATTTTTCCTTTCCTTTTTTAAAGTTAAGATATTTTAATAAATTATTTTATTTTTATTTTTTCATACTAAATATATTCTTCACAAGAAATTTAGTTTTTTATTAAAAATATTATAAATTTTAAAAAAATTATTTTAAAATTATTTTACACAAATTTTAAAGTAATTCAACAATAAAAAATTTAATTTTTTTAGATGTTAAATTTTTTATAATTTTTTTCAATTTTAAACATAAAAATTAAATGGAAGGTGTATTTTATTATTATTATTATTTAGTCTTGTCAATCCCTGACATGTATTGCTCTTTGCTATTAATGTCTGGAGTTTGAAACGATTTAAAATTGTGTTCCTTTTTTATTTTGTAACTATTAATAATGGACTCTGCAAACAGTCTCAAACTATCTCTGCACTGCACAGCATTTCCCCGTGAGAAGACAGTCACAGTGGTGATAGGGAGAGGAAATGTGGAAACGCATTGATGAGGAAATTTATTGTGAGTGTTGGGTTACTCGTTGAAGACATGAAGCACCCAAATGTGGCTCTTGATTTTGCGGTATCTCATGTAAGTGGAATTGATTCTCCTACAAAAACTATGGTTTCTCTTACTGTGACACCAGCTATTTTCTGGTTTTCCTTATCGTGGTTCAACTACCCATGTCAAGTCAGTATTAAAATGGAGTCAGTTTCTGTACCTCTCTCTCTCTCTCTCTCTCTCCCCCCCCCCCCTTCCTTTTCTCTCCTTTCATTTGCTTTTTTCTTCTTGGCTTTTGGTCATAAATCCAACGGTCATTAATATTTTCTTTTTGTTTGTTTCTAATGCTATATTTAAAAGAAAAATTTTATATACATCTCAATATTTTTTTTGTGCTTGGTTTTAAAAATTTATTTAAAAGACGTTATGCCTGTTTTTAAAAACTTATTTGAAAGAAATAATTTTAAATATGTCTTAATACTTTTTTTATCCCTGCTTTTAGGGACCTATTTAAAAAAAAAATTTTAGAGATCAATACTTTCTTTTTTCTTTCAAATAAATCCTTGAAAACAGATACTAAAATAATATTTGGGATCTATTTAATTTTTTTCTTTTAAATAAGTCCTTGAAAGCAAGTAAAAAAAAAAGATCTAATGGCCAAGAAGGAAAAAAACATAGAAAAATGGTGTGTTTAGAAAGTTTATTATAAACTTATTTAATTTATCTTATGGCATAAATTTTTACGTACGTGTTTGAGAGAGTTTATAAAAATAATTTATAACATACTTATAAATTTTTTTAACTTATTTTCATAAATTCTCCATAATAACTTACGAAAATAAGTTAAAAATAATTTATATAAAATTTATTTTTATAAACTCTTTAGTTATAAAAATATTTTATATATAATGAGACAAGTTGTTTACTTAAATAAAAGTAAAAAGAAATACAGATTCTAATTTCACCACACGACAACGCGTTACAACTCAGCTTATATACTCTTTTTAAATTTATTTTTTATTATTAAAATTAATTTTTTGTTCAATATATTTTATTCTAGTTGTAAAACTACTTATCAATTCTTATTCTCGTGACACCTAACCCCAGCAACCTCATTTGGAAGCTTTAATTAACATATTCTTATTGTAACAATCAATGTGTAATGGTGATGTGATGATAATGATAACAGCGACTGAAGAACTCCCACAAGAAAACAATTGAACGAAACAAAGACCGAAAGATAATCCCAAACCAATAATGACAGTGGAGGTTGAAAGGACTTTTACATATAGAATAAATAAATAGCTTATTAAGCAATAATTTGTTATGAGATTTTTCAGGCAACGTTTTTTCATTAACTAATTAACGATTTTAGGTTTAAGAAATTTTTTTGAATGATTTTTAGAACTTATGGAGCCAAAGCAAAATATGTTAGCCTTAATATTTTACGGTATAAGTTTTGATAATAATAAATATGTGATAATTGTATTTTATCTTTCGTATGTGTTATAAGTTATTCATAATTATAATAATTAGAATTCAATGCTTTATTCTTAGAATTATATTTCATGTTTTATGATATATATTTATTTGTAATATATCCAATAGGCTTTAAGAAATTCATTGGATATATGATTACAAAATCTCTTATACATGCTAGGATACATCATTTTACACTTAATAGTGGTAGATTATGTGCTTTTTATTATATTTGGTTAGCAAGTTAAATATTCTTTAAGTAGGTTAGTTCAAAATAAAAGTGTGTTTGATTCGCAATATATGGTAGGAATAGAAAGAAAAAAAAATTGTAAAGAATGAAGAATGGAAAAAAGAAAAAGAAAAAAGAAAAAAATAGTTTGGTATAAAATGAAAAAATAAATAGAAAAATGAAAATAAATATTTTGGTATGTATTTTTTAATGGTGTAATTTTACCATAATAACCCCTCATTGTTTTCTCTTCTCTTCATTCTTGCATGCCACGTTCCCTCACCGTCACTCTCACCCTTAACGTCGTCCTCTGTCTCGCACCCACCTTCCTCATGCGATAGCCACCATCGACGCGGTCCTCTGTCTCACAACCACCTTCCTTGTGTGATAGCCATCATCGACAGAACTCTCCTTTATTGTCACTGTCAATGCCCACCACCATCAACCTCCTTCACCATTGCCTCTGCTCTCTATCACCGTTCTCTGTCTCATTGTCGCCATCATCCATCCTCATTCTCCATCATCACTATCGCCCATCAAACCACACGACCCCCCACGACAATCTCCGTCACCCACACTCTCTGTCACCCTTTCATAGGACTGACGTTGAAATTTGTTAGCACAGTGAAGGCCATTCCATAATACTCCTTCACCAGCTTGTTTGTTCACCATTCCCTTCACCAGCTGGTTTGTTTGCCATCATCTTCATTAGCTCATTTATTCGTCTCCTAGCTAATAGTGAATGAAGGAGTAGTAGAACAGTGAGCATTGGATTGAAAAACATGGAATATCAATATCACACTTAATTAAAAAAAATAACAAGCAAGACAAATGCTCTAAAAAAAAGAGAATTGGAAGATTTGGAGTTTTGGAAGCTTTGTTACATCAAAATAATCAATTAGCTTAACTAAGTATATTTATAATACACTAAGAGATTTTATGTGAACTTCAATAATTTGGATTAGCTGTTTATTGGTTATACATCTTGGTTCAAAATCATGTGTTTAAACTAAAAAGATAGTGAGATATGAATTTTTATTAAAATTTGATTATGTCTTTTAGTTATTATTTTGATCGTATCTTCTAAACAATAAAGAAGTTTTAAACAAAACTTATTTGACACTAGGATCAAAGATCGTTATAACAATAGGTCGCTCCTTAAAACAAAGCTCGAATAACAAAATATTGATTGTTTAAAGTGAACATGAGATCTATTAGTCGACTGATAGCTTTATAGAGAGTAAGAGATCAATCATAAACCCCTCAATGGTCGACTAGTCACTATATGAACAACTTTTTTTAAAGTGTATAATGACTTTTTTTATGTCTAACAACTATATTTTAATGAGCCGTACATATATAACCCTAAAAGTACATTTGGTAAAAATACTTTTTTTGCCACTAACATTTACCTTGAGATTCAATTTCGTCCCACATGTTTATTTTTTGTTTCAATTTTATTCTTAAGGTTAACGTTGTTAACAATGTTAACAAAAAGTGCTAACACGAACTCCTCTAAATGACATGTAAATTCTTCTAAATGACATCTAGGCTCTTTTATATGACACATCAAACGTTTAAACATCAATTTGAGATGAAAAAGAGAAATGAAAAAATATCATTTAGGGTGAAATCGAAACCTAGTAAAATGTTTCAAACAAAATTTAAACTAAAATCAATTATTATGACACCTTAGTAGCAAATGTATCACATGGAGAAGTTTATGTTAGCATTTTCTGTCAACTATGTTAACAGTATTAGCCTTAGCCCTTGGGGATAAAATCGAAACAAAAAAGAAACATATGGAATAAAATTGGTTAAAAAAAGGTTAATAAAAAAATTGAAATTCGAGTTAAACATTAGAAATTAAAAATGTACTTTTGCTAACACATTTTTATTAAAAGCCCAAGTACTATAATGTAATCTTTCACATGTTTTATCATCTCTGAGAAATATACAAATATCATTGAACCGATACTTGCATAATCTCTGTCATATGAGTTCTTAGAGTTTCATCTTGTATATTTACTCTTAAAGAGAACTTGTTTAAGCAATTTTTTCCTTCAAAAGCTTTGTAAGAAAATGGTAGTGCATCCCTTGAGAGAGAAAACATCCCACTAGGAAGAGAGATGTGTTCTATTTTAAAGAAAGAAACAACTCTAGGTTAAGTTTGAAATTGTAAAAGCTTACAAGTGCCCAATTAAACTTGTTCAATTAGTGGATAAATTTTAAGTGGTTTCTTGATGATTAGATGTAGGCTTGGATTAGAGTTGAACCAGGATAAAAAAAATCTTGGTGTTTGCTCTCTCTTTTGTCAATTTTTTACAATTCAAGTAGTTTGTTTCATGTTCTGTTTTTAGTTTGATATTTTGCTTCAAGTATTGATCATTTGTTGCTTAGTTCATTGCCATAAATTCTCTTTCAAGTAAATTAATTGTTTTTTTGCTATATTAACCTTTTAAAACACCTCAATTGTATGTTTTTTTCAAAAAAGATTTTGGAACTAATTCAATTTTTTGTAGACACCTAATTCACCTACTCTTGAGTGTTGGTTGCCTTGTCTAACAAAATAAAGCAAAATTAAAATATTAAAGTAAAACTTAAAGTTAAAGGATTAAAAATACACTCTTGCCATTATAATATACAAATTTTAGAAAATAAAGAGATATATTATTAAGTAGTGTTATTGGACCCAGACCAGACTGGTAAGTCAATATGGAACCTGATGACCTAAGGATGGGTCAAGTCCAGGTTGAGCTATTGGACCGTGTTGCATTAGACCCCGCCAAGACTAGGTCAACTCAACTAGGTCTTGGCCAACCCGGTGACTCGGTCAATCTGACTTCCTTTTTAAAAGGAAAATGTTCATTACTTTAGATCAGGCTTTAGTATCTTCTAGAGAGGAAGAGGGAGACACAGAGAGAGACAAAGAAAGAGATATGGAGGACAGAGAGAAAGAAGATGTTCGGTCCCTCAGTGACACATCTCCTGTCACCGTCGTTTGTACAAGAAGAAGAAGAAGAAGAAGAAGAAGAAGAAGAAGAAGAAGAAGAAAGTGGCTTTCATATCCAGATGGCGACAAAGAGGGGTTGAGAGACTAAGAATGATGGTGAGGTAGATTAGAGATTAGAGGGACTAAGACCACCGGCAAGAGTGAGACTTGAGAGATGGAAACGAGAATGGCATATTTTTCGACCAGAATGAGTTTGAGAAAGAAATGAACTAGAGAATGGAAAAAAGGTTTAATATTTTTAATTATGTAAAGTATTTTAATATTTTTAATTATATACTTTATTTTTTAAATATCACCGGTTTGACCACGGTCTGACCATTGACCCTTGAACTAATGCCTTGACCAGTCCAATGATCGATCTTATTTTTCTAAACCTTGTTTTAAAATATGAAATTTGCATATAAATTATTTATTTTACTTATTTTTGAATTTACTTATAAAGATATATAGTTATATATCTAAACTTTTAGTCTTTGATCATATATATATATATATATATATATATATATATTATTTTTTAAATATTTATAATAGACCGATTCAACCGCTGTTCGACCATTATTTAACTATTGACCTTTGACTCGGTGTATCTACTAGTTTCCAGAACCTTACTAACAACAACTTTACTTTAACCACAAAATAAAACACCAATAATTCCTTTAAGTCTCTTAAGAACCGTAAAAAATATAATAGAGTAAAGATTTACATCCTGTTTGGTAGCGCGTCTCGGCATTGTCTCCCTTACTATGCTCCCTTATTGTTTTCCTTTCCTTTATTTGGTAGCTTGTAGTACAGTAATTATGGATTCCCGAATGCCTCTCCCTTTAACCTTTTTTTTGTATGGCCAGTCTCCCTTTGAATTGCAGTGAAAAGCTCAGATGGAATGGGAAGCTCTGAGCACAAAGATGGTTTTGCCCTTTCAGTTGTGTCATCCTGTGTTGTCCTCCTCTCCTCTCCTCTACCATCGAAGCTTTGAGCACAAATACGCACCATTATTCATCTTCCTTCTGTTATGTTTTCTTTTGCTTTTTGAATGTCACTGCTTTTAGTGGGAATCACTCTTCCAATCTACCATTGCATTCTCAGCCTCAGCCATAATAGATTCAGTAGAGAGAGAAAGAGAGAATCACAGAGAGAGAGGGAGAACCGGCCATCGTCTTTGCAGCTCGGTTCTATCGCTGTAGTGTTCGTGTCTTCATTTGACCATCGTCTTTGTAGCTTGTCGTTGTCTCCCTCACCTATCGACTCTCAGCCCACTTTCATCTATCATCTCCCTCAATTTCTCAACCCACATATCTAACAGAGGAAGGGTGATGTTTAGAGCTATCAAAATGGGCCATCGGGCCAAGTTCAGGCTGACCCACCTTAGGTTGAGTTGTAAACGGGCTGAAATATGAGCAGCCTAGCCCACCTATAGCCCACCAGCCCACACTTTTTATTTTTTGAATTCCATAAAAAAGAAAAAAAAATTAATTAGAATGAAGTTATACACCATGTAGCAAAATAAACATAAGATTAAGAATAACATCAAAATTCAAGAAAAAATGGGATTCTAAATAATTCTTGAATAATTCATTAATAATACATGCAATTTATATACATTAAACAAAGTTCAAGAAGGACTAACCAATTTGTTTGAGGTATACAAAAAAAAAAATTGAAGCCAGTAACTCTTTTGTCACGGAGGTGCTAAGGCTGACAAACAGCAGTAGAGAGCAAGAGATGGACAAACAGATGCTGAGGCAGTGGCGTACTTGTTGGTCTGTCACGAAGGTTGACGAACAGTTGTAAAGACAGAAGAACGAAGGAGAACGCAGTTACGGACGAATAACAGTACTCAGTTAAGACGAAGGAGGACGCACGTTGCACAACAGGACTCATGAGGACGCACGACAGAAGGCATGGAGGAGGATGAAGTAGCAAGAACAGCCACACGCACAAGGAGAAGCAGAACAACAGGTTATACGGATAACCAACAGGTTATCCAGATTGAACTCGTTTAACTCGCGGGTTGCGCGGGCCGAGCCACTTAGGCCCGGATTTATATGGGTTAGTATTTTAAAAATTCAACCCTCCTTCAGAGCAAACCGAGTCCGTTTTGACAGTTTTAGTGATGATGGATAGGAGAGGGGGAGAGAGAGAGAGAGGATGAAGATTACGGAGAGAGAGATGAGCTATTTTATTTTTTTATAAAAAATAATTTTAAATGAAGGATTAACTTGATAATTTTACTTTACCTTAAATATATATCTTATTTTTCATTATTCTCTTCTATTCCATATCAAATACATTTTTTTTTCTTTTTTATTTCCCATTTTTGTAGTCTTTTTGTTTCCTTTCCTTTACTCTTCTCTACTTTTATTTCCTGCATACCAAACGCACTCTCCTTTTATTTGCTGTGTAATGTTTCTCCACTTGAACAACCCACCGTATTTGTAACATTAAAAAAATGTAAAATGGATTTTAATGTGCAACGTCAACTTAAAGACTTCAGCAAGGCCGTTTGACTATTGACGAGTCTAAAAACGTAGAATGATATGACTTTTTCAATTATCTTATAAATTTATTTCTCTAAATCCAATTCTCTTGTATTTTTATTAGAAACTCAATTAAGAAATGTTTTAAAAGACATTCAATTATGATTCCACAAAACATATAGTTATTTGTCTATTCTATAGATTAATAATGTTAATTTAATATTTTAATTAACTATAAACAAGTGGCATTCAGTTTTAATGGACCAAATTTAAGTGCTCTTTCTCTGTTGAGAAGGGAAAAATATATTAAAGTAAAATAAGGTTAAAGTTCTATTTGGTAAAATTAGTTGATATGCTAATTGAAAATTTATAAACTAATTTTAAATTGAAAATTATTAAGTTAACTTTTTAAATTAGAAATATTTGATAAAAGCAACTGTTGAAATAGTTAAAAAATGTCAAATGACATTTATTTTATAATCACAAAATAATACAAATAAACAAATTAGTTTTAAATTTTTAAACTATTATATGTAATATATTTATATATCATTATATATAATATTACATATATAATATTATATATATAAATATAATAAAATATATTATATATATAAATTTAATTAAATATAAAAATTAATTAAAAATAAAAATAAAAATTATTCACAAACAAGTGAAGAAATTTGGAGATTTAGGTTATAATAAGTTTAGGGGTATAATGGGTATTTTGAAAAAGTAATAAGGATAAAATAGGAATAAAAAATTTAAAGCTGTAAACTACTCAAAGTAGTGTTTCAAAATAAATTATACGTTACAAAAATAAATTTGTTTACCAAATACTTTTAACGAGCTTATGAGTTAGTCAAATAAATTATAAACGAGTTAAATAAGTTATAAATTTACTTATTTGCATATTTGAATAAGGCTGAGCACGGGTTGGGGTTGGTTCGGGTTGGGGGACATTTTTAACCTGAATCAACCAAAAGTCATTGGGTGGGGTTGGGTCGGATTCGACTGTCTGAACCCGGACCAACCAACCCGTACTTTAGCGGGTTGGGTTGGCAAGTTGGACTCTTTTTTTTTTTTTTTTAAATCTCAAATCTCCTCCTCATTTTCTTCCATTCCCATTATTCTCTCTTTTTTCTTTTCTCTCAAGTCTGGCAATAGTTAACGAACTAGAAGTGAAGATCTTTGAACTAAAAATCCATCTTCTTCTTCGGTAGAGTGGCAGTTCCTTCCCTTTTTCTTACTATATTCTTCCCTTGTTATCTGTGAAACAGAGTAGAGTGAGGCCGAGAGATGGAGAGAGAGAAGTTGTGGGCAAGAGGATGCTGTTACTCTTGTGGCCCGATGAGCATCTCCATCAGCGTTCTCTGGCCATGTTTTTGTTAGCAATTAGCCTCTTGGTTGACGGAGATGATGGAAATTGGAGGAGTGAATGAGATGAAGTTGACAGTCGACGAAGATGATGGAGATTGGAGGAGTGAAGGAGATGAAGTCGATGGTCGACAATCGACGAAGATGAAATTATGGAGGAGAGATTTTCAGATTACTTGTAGTGTTGGCTGTTTTAGATTGTAGGGCATGCGTGATAGACAAAAAGCCAGGGAGAATGTAGGGGGAGACTTAGAGATAGATGAGAGAAGAATCTAGAAGAAGAAATAATTTTTTTAATATATATATATATATATATATATATATATATATATATATTGAGTTGACAGGTTGGGTTGGGTTAAAATTTTTAACTCGCCACCCGACCAACCGGTTAGTGGGTTAAAAAATTTTAACCAAACTTAGCTTGCTAACCTACCCAAATCAATTCAACTGTGCAGGTTAGATTGGGTTAAGCGGGTTGGATGGGTCTGTTGCTCACCCTTATATTTAAACATAATCTATGTATAAGGTAGAAGACAATACTCTTTCTCAAGAAGCACTCAAATCCTCCATATCCCCTAATTAATGATCAAGCAAAAAGGGTGTAAGAGAGAGCCCAAACTAATAAACTTCAATTCATTGAATAAAGAGTAAAAAAAAGTGCACAAGAGTATCAATTTACATGTTGCTTAACCATAATCCTATAGAAAAGAAACCTAGCCTCTCCTGTCTACAAGCTACATGGAATCCATAAGGCTAAACATAAAAAAATGTAGAAAATAAGAGGGAAAAGAGAAAGAAACTCCAATGCCAAACTTCAACAAACTTTTCTCCTTTGATTCTAGCTTGATTTAACCTCTTGGAGTTCTCAATCCCCTGCCTTTCTTCTGATATTTATGTTCCTCTAAGGACATACTTCTTTCCCTTCTAAAACTCTAGCATTTTGCTATTTAATTATGTTTAGAGAACCGAAAAATCAATGAACCAATTTGATTTGAACCAATAAATAAATGAGTGTTTGAACTGATAAAAAAATGTTTAATTAGTCTTGAACCAACAAAATTGACCGATTCAATTGGCTCAATTTTTTTTTGAATTCTTGAATTTTTTAAATGCTTACTGAATATTATATATTTTAAAGAAATTTTTAAAAATTTAAACTATTAAGAAAAAAACTAAGGTTGCTCGGTAACATATACATCAATTATATATTTTAATATATTTTAATTACTATCGATTCGAGCACAATTCGAATACGATTTGACCAATAACTTATGAATTGGTGCCTTAACCGATTCAATTACTAGTTTAATTTTTTGAACCTTGCTATTTAAGGGGGTAAAATCCATTGGACAAAAATACCCTTGCTATAGTACTTGTGCGCTAGCGCCTCAACATACGAATTGATAGTAAAAAGCTCTTGTTTTTTTGAAAGCTATAATAAGAATAGGCAAATGATACAGAGCAGTCGATCTGAACTCCAAAAATTTTTTTCAAGATGCTCGTCAAATAAAAAAGATTAACGGACGCGAATTTCAAAGTAAGAATGTGTGTGGAAGTTCCAGTAGCATGGCCCATAAGAATATAAATTTTTCTGCAATTTTAAGGACTTACCTTAATTGTTAAAAACATGTTCCCTTTATCTTATTATCTGCATTCAAATTTTTAAACTAATAAAAAAATAATTATTTGGAGAAAATTTTAATTTCGATTAATTTATATTATTTTGACTTATGTGAAATTTTACTTTTTCTTTCATTTTTAAAAGCATCATCAATATTTTTCCAAACGTAATTTTTTGATATTTTGCATAAAATATTTTCAATATGACATATCAAATAGTTGTGTCTATAATCCTCACAGAATTAAGTTTAAGGCAAGTATTTATGTAAAAACGCCTTTTTTAAAATTGTCTAAGAAAAAAATTTACACTCAGACAATATTTCTCAATACAAAATTTTAAAATATTTAATCTGTCATTTTCCCTACATAAGTACTACTGAAAGCTATCAAGGCTTATCGGTCTCTTCATTCAAAATCCCGCCACACTGAAAGGAAGGTTTCTCAAATGATCTGAACGACTGAACCCACCGATTCTCGTCGTCGTTCAGACTCGTCAAGATCGCTTAGAGAATTAGGGTTTTCGGAAGTTTTTGTTTCTTCGATTCAGAACGATGAATGTGGGTGATCTTAATAAGATCTGGGAGATCAAGGCTCTTAAGAAGGCTGGGCAGGAAGAAGCGAAGAAGATGTTGGAGAAAATTGCCCAACAGGTCCAACCCATCATGCGTAAACACAAATGGAGGGTCCAGATTCTCTCTGAATTTTGGTAAATGACATTTTGTTGGCTCTGCACTTCCCCCCCCCCCCCCCCTCTTTTATTGGGATTAATTGAAGAATACAAGATGCAATTATCGAGGGAGGGGAAAATTTTCATCCTGGATACACCATTTTAAACCCCCCGATGTTTTATAATTTAGAATCTTTTAAGCCTTTCCCCCCCCCCCCCCTTTTGCAGGAGGATTCACTCGTCGAATGGAACCTTCTATAGTTTATTTATTGAATAATTTCACTGAAATCTGAATGGATTCAGGGGAATCCTTGTATATTTTTTGTTGGAAAGGAATGATAATTGAGGCATGGTAAATGTGAAGTTAGCTGGCCAAGGTTTGTTACCGTAAGCTGGAACCATGAATCTGATTTTCAGTAATTTGCTTTTATTTTTACATCATTGTTCAGTTATCCATTCTGCCCCATTTGAGGTAGCCTCATTATCAATATGTTTTTTCTTTTGGGTTTGTGTAAATTAGGTTTAAAGAATAGAAACAATGGTCTAGCTGCTTTTGCTGTATCCTCTACTAAAAGACCATAAACTTCCTATCAGGCCTTGATGGCTTTCAAACTTCAGCGATGAAAAAAATTTTAATTGACTTTGGTAAACTTAAATGGCCAGTTTATTTCACACAAAATGTCTAATGAATCATTGAACACGATTGCAGCCCAAACAATCCTTCTCTTCTGGGGTTGAATGTAGGAGCTGGTATACATGTGAAGTTGCGGTTGCGAAGACCAAACAGGGACTGGGACTTTTTCCCATTTGACCAAGTTCTGGATACAATGCTTCATGAGCTTTGCCACAATGTTCATGGTCCTCACAATGCCAACTTCTACAAGCTTTGGGATGAACTTAGGAAGGTCTTGCTTTTACCATTTTCCCATCTAGTATATGTAAGATGGTAATTTATTAGATTTCTTGCTTTGGAGAGTTCATTTCAATGTTGTGTGAACTTATTTTCTTTGTTTCAAACCATTACTTTTTCAGTTTTATGTGGCATTTTAAGTCACATTCCCCAAAAAAAAACAAATCAATATTTTACTGGTTTAAGGATTAAATTTCTTGTCATATAAAAGGGTTTGGCCATGGAGTTGATTATCAGGAATCCAGTTCCATGTAATGGTCAAGAGTGTAAATTTTTCATTAAAGAAGATCTCTCTTATGCTTTGGACTTTTTTTATCAGCTATGCTTATAATTTACAAAGTAAATTTAAGAAGAGAAGAAAAAAGGAATAGAAGGGAGATAGAATATGGAGTCCGGCGCCCTTCTCTTTAGCAACGGTTTTAACCGTTGCTAACGTTACAAAAAACGTTGCTAAAATATAAATGTGACTAATTTTAGCAACGGTTTAATATTTCGCGACACTTTAATTTTAGCAACGATTTTGGAATGTTAGCAACGGTTTTAACCGTTGCTAAATTATTTAGCAACAGTTTTAACCTTTGCTAAAAAGCAAAGCCCCTGCTTTTCTAGTACAGAAAAGCAGGGGCGCCGGACTCTAGAATATGTGCCTTGCAACTTACGTCAGACCAATGGTCATGCTAGAAATAGCATGTAGCATGGAAGAGATTTATAGAACCATCTCCACCATTACATTTTGATAAACTGTGTTCTTTTGTTATTTTAAAACATTGCTGGAAGAGGAAAAACGACTCATAAAAAGCCTTGAACTTTTGAATGTTAGTTCATCCATTTCTCGCTCTGCGGTAACCCTTACTTAGGGGAGCATAGGTGAGTTCGATTAGTCGATTGAGTGAGAAAAATGCCATTGAAAAGTGAACTTTTTTTTTTTTTGCTGTTTTGTTTATCTGAAAAATCAGGTTCAAATGGGTCGGGTTTGAGTAGGTTAGTTAGGTTGGGTCTGGTTATGCCACAGGAATATTTTATTTTGATATATCCAAGAGTACATTATTTTAAGTTTTGGACTCATTAAACCAAATGAACCTGATTTTTACGTACAATGCCACTCATGCAGTTCCGTTAATCCACTTGAACCCAACCAAAATGATTTTTGAGATAGGTTGGCAGGTTATGTACAGCTGCTACTCCTAGCCTTACTTATATTTCCAGCTTAACATTGTTCTAAGCACTTTCTTTCAGCTGTCCATTTTTTGTGGAAAGCTATGCTGGTCACTATTAGTGCTATTATTATGTGTTTAACTATAGCTTATAAGTTTCTTCATGTGCTGAAGTTATTAATTATGTACAGGAATGTGAAGAGCTTATGGCTATGGGAATAACTGGCACGGGAAAGGGGTTTGACCTTCCCGGAAGGCTTCTAGGTGGTTTCTCTCGTCAACCTCCACTTTCATCTCTCCGTAAAACTACACTGGCTGCTGCAGAAAAAAGAGTTCGTTTGGGGTCTCTCCTTCCATCTGGGCCAAAACGTCTTGGTGGTGACAGTGCAATAATGGGTGCACTTAGTCCAGTACAGGCTGCTGCGATGGCTGCAGAAAGGAGATTTCAAGATGATTTATGGTGTGGTTCTCAATCTTGTGAACTTTTGGGGGATGAAGATTTAAACTCTGTTCCTGCTGAGGAGCTTGTGTGCACAGGGGAAAATGTGGGAAGCTCAATAGGAAGAGATCATTCCACTCTGCGTCTGGATCCAATATCTCGAAAAAGAAGTCGTGAATCAGATTCAAATTTCAGTATCCCTTCAGATTTTAAATACGTGGACCAAACTGTGGATACAGCAGTAATTGGATCCATCAACAAACATCAACCTAGATCTCAGGGATGTTGTTCTGTATCAGAAAGAATATTACATTCTTCATCCAATTCTCAGGCAGGATCTAGTACTGCAGATTCATCAGTCTCTTCTTCCAAGCCATTATCTGGTGATAATAGAACACTTACTTTTGATGAACCTGGCATGTGGGAGTGTCTGATGTGCACTTTATTGAACAGAGTAAGCATTCAAATGTTTTGCCTCCCTCAATTGCATTTTACTCTCAAAAGAAGTCTCACGTCTTAATTCCATCTTAAATTTTTGTTTGTTGGTATCTATGGCTCTGTAACCTTAGTGGTATGACAGTAGGTAAGGATTTTAAATCATGAGTTCTTCGTTTTGAGGGTCATTTTATCTTGTGGTTGAAAACAAAAATATCATTCACTTTAGAAAAAGATTTCTCTCGAGATTTTATAGTACATGAGCAAGATTCTCAATGGTTTATTAGTAATAGATGTTTTACTCTGTGAAAGGTGGTGGGGCTGTTTATTGCTGTATGTTAACATTCACACATTAAGGGTCTGTTTGGTTTATAAAAATATTTCCTATTTTCATTTTCAGTCTTCATTTCTTAAAATACATTTCTTGAAACACTGAAAACATCTTTTTAGTATTTTCAGATTTATGCATATTTTAAGAAATGTTTTCAAGAAAACGTTTTCAATTAACAAACCAAACGCATTTTCAAGTCCATTTTCTGTTTTCAGTGAAAATGAAAACAGAAAATACCCTAGCCAAACAGGCCCTAATTTTTCTAACTAACATTATGGCATGTTTAGCTTGTTTTGGAGGGTTCTTCTGCCACTATGAGTAACTTTATTTTTTTAAACTATAAATCTGCAAACTTTTGGCCTTCTTATCCTTTTCCTGCTTCCTTTAACTGACTGTCCTTTTTTTTAACTGCTATGCCTGTTTTCATGTTAATGATGCTGGACCCTGCAGCCATTAGCTCCTATATGCGAATTGTGTGGAACACAGAGGCCAAAAGATGTTGCCACCAAGTACAGCAGCTGGTCTTGTAAATTTTGTACGTTGGAAAACAGTGTGAAGTTGGACAAATGCTCAGCCTGTGATCAGTGGAGATACTCCCGTGGCACACCTGTGTCAACCCGACCACCCAACCTTGGCACTTGAGGGGAACTCTGTAATCAGCCATGAACTCTTTTTTGCATATGCCTTGAAGGGAACTCTGTAAGCCATGATCTCATTTTTTGTATATGCCTTGAGAGGACCTCTGTAAGCCATGATCTCTATTTTTGGTCCATGTCTTGAGAGGAATTCTGTAATTAGGCATGAGCTCTTGTAATCTTATGTTGCTTGTTGCTCACTTCACAGGTAACTCTGCTTCAATATTGGCTTCCCAGGATTTATTCAATCTTAATACTACTGAGCTTTAT
The DNA here is from genome assembly GCA_037074585.1 of Biancaea sappan. Taxonomy (NCBI): domain Eukaryota; kingdom Viridiplantae; phylum Streptophyta; class Magnoliopsida; order Fabales; family Fabaceae; genus Biancaea; species Biancaea sappan. The sequence continues at coordinate 7,424,584 of CM073495.1, forward strand.
ATATGATTCGTGATATAAATGGAAGCACCCAGCTTTTGCGATCAAAAATTGTTTGAAAAAGAATTGAACTTGTTTCAGAACTGTGAGAATAATAAGTAATTGCAATTATTGAAAACGAGAGTTGGTTTTATGTAAATTCTATTTGCAAGAGGTTCAGTTATCTTTTTACCATGGGAAAATGCTTTTTCTTTTTTCTTTTTAATTGAAATATATATTTCCTGGTTATTCAGTAAGTTTTGTGAGAACTATTGAAATTGGTATTTCTCTGTGACTTCATGACAACTATTGAAATTGGTCTTTCTGTATTTATCTATTTCTGCTTTACTATGGAGGTTCTCATCTCCCCTTTTTTTTTTTTTTTTGATAATTCTCATCTCCCTTTAATGAGGATGTCAAATTAGAAGAATCCCTACAAATAATAGAATACCTCAATGAGTTCTCAACTTCTCATACACGTAAACATTTTTGTGACAACTATTGAAATTGGTTTTTCATTAGGGTTTAGCTCATCCTTTCCCCGTTTATTCTGTATTTGTGGCTCAAGTTCAACTATATTTGTTTAGACTTAGCCTTCATAAGATGTGACATAATCTGTTCGGTTTGATGATCTAAAATCCAAGTTATTAATGATGTATGGTCTGATCAATCGCTTGCATGGCTTCATATAGGCGTCTTTGAGATTAATGAATTCTTCAATATTTCCTCCACCTGCAAAAATTAGTGAACTGTGTTACAAGGGAAAGAATATGAGACTCCTAAGGGCACATGTAAATTGTATTTGTCTAACAGTAACATAATTTCCAATTTCAGGTTTGAGTGATGGAATGTAGAGTAACAGAAGTCTTTTCAATTAATTTATTAAAACTTTTTCAAACTTTTTTGCTTTTATTTTTCTTTGGTTAAAATATACTTGAGGTCCATATAGTTTTATTAAAGAATGAGTTTAGTCCCTGTAGTTTGAAAACAATGAGTTTAGTTTCTACATTTTCAAAATCATGAAATAAGTCTCCGGGGCTAGTTTTTGGTTAGTCAATTGTTAGTCAATACTGATTGGGATGATGATGTCAGGATTAAAATCTATGTTAGCGCTGACTGTGTATCACTTATACTGATGTGGACTAGTCACATAAACTCCCTAAAAAATATTTCAGTTTATTTACTTAGGTTTTTGGTCAAAAATTTCTTTTTTTCTAAATTTTTATATAAACTGGTCTTCTACTTCATTTAGGTCCCTAGTTTAAAAAAATATTTTTTTTTGTCAAATCATCCCCTACAAAATTTTCAATTTGTTCACTTTAGTCCTTATTTTTCACTTTCATGCTTTTTTTTCACTATTCATTCTCCAAATGAGTTTATAATTTCATTTTTAGTCATGATATGATTTAATCTATCATTTCTACCAAAAATAATACAAAAAATGAATTAAAATTCAAGTTTCAAAGCTTACCTATTATTAACTTAGGTGTAAATGATAGATTGAATGATAGATTGTATTGTTTTTGGATAGAAATGATAGATTTAATCATATTATGACAAAAAATAAAATTATGAACTATTTTAGAGGACCAAATCATGAGAAGAAAGCATAAAAGTAAAGAACAAAGACTAAAGTGAACAAACTGAAAAATTTATAGGAGATGATTTTGACAAAAAAATATTGTTAAACTAGGGACCTAGACTAAGCAGAAGACTAGTTTATATAAAAAATTAGACAAAAGGAAAAATTTGACCAAGTACCTAAGTGAATAAAAAGTTAACTTTGAAACTTGAATTTTAATTTATTTCTTGTATTGTTTTTGAGTAAAAATGATATATTAAATCCTATCATAACTAAAAATAAAATTATGGACTGATTTGGAGGAACAAATCGTGAGAAAAAAGTATGAAAGTGAAGAATAGGGACTAAAGTGAACAAATTAAAAATTTTGTAGGTGATGACTTTGATAAAGAAAAAATATATTCTTAAACTAAGGATTTAAACAAAATAGAAGACGAGTTTATATAAAGAATTAGACAAAAGAAAAAGTTTAACTAAGGATTTAAGTAAATTAATTGAAACTTTTTTTATAGAATCCACGTGATTAATTTACGTCAGCATAAGCAGTACACTGTCAGTATTAATATAATTTTAATAGTGACATCAGTATCTCAATTAGCGTTGACTAATAATTGATTAATCAAAAACTAGCTCTAAGAGCCTATTTCATGATTTTAAAAATTATAAGTACTAAATTCATTATTTTTAAATTATAAAAACTAAAATTATTCTTTAACAAAATAAAAGAACCTCAAATGTATTTTAATTTTTTTCTTTTTAGACAACAAAAAGATGCTGCCAAATAAAAAATATTCAATTATTTTTTCCCTCATCAACGCCACCCACTCACGAAGTTGGGGTCCACTGTTGAGTGCCATGTGCCTAGTATTATCTGATGAGGGTGAAGCCCACAAATATTAGTAAGCGTAGCATCCCGCTGAGTGTACGGCCAATTCCACCCACACATAACCTACACTAGAAACTAATTTCAAAGGCAGCACGAAAGAATTAGGGAAACCAATATCCAATTTACCTGCTTTTTATTAAGGGTCAGTACATTCATATCTTCTATTGGAAGATTCTTGAGTAGAAGAATGGTAGACAACAAATCACTAGGTTTCACCCTTAGATCATCAGAAAGGGTGAAAATTGCCAATTCATTAGCATAGCCTTGCTCAAACGAACTACCACTGCTAACCATAATCTGTTCATTCATCGATTGGCGGCGACTCCATCTTCTATTCTCAAATATGCTGAAGCAGCATCTGTTCAAGTGACACCCAACTGTCTAGTCTTATCATCATTTATATGCATGAGCAAACTATACTTTCACTATTGTGAATTTACATATGATACGATTCTTTTTCTTTTAATATATAAAATAATATATAATTTCTTTTTTCAAAGTAAAAAAACATGCTTCACTTGCAACCAAAAAAAAAATATATTTATTTTAATCGAAAAGCTCCTATATTAATTATTAATTATTTGTATCATATAACAAGTATTAAATAAAAAAATTGAAGTAAAAGATAAAAATATATTTATATCTTGATAAAATTATCCATTTATTAATATCAAGAATAAAGTTCATATCATAATTAAACATTAATTTAATTGTTTATCACTGCATTGTATAAAAAGTTAACTAATTTGACATACATTAAATAAAAAGAGATTTATATATATATATATGAAAATATCAAAGGAGTCTAATGTAATATTTTAAAAAATAATACTAAGTATAATTTAAAAAATTAAATAATTTAATATAATTCACTCTACTTAAAAAAAATTAATGTCATTAGTTAGACTATGTCTTATTGGAAATGTCACATTGTGGTGCCACCAAAGATATTTAGGTTTTTTAGGGATTGGGATCCTTTCAAATTTCCCAAAAGTATTGGAGAGTTCTATATTTTTACCTTGGTCATCTGGTTGAAGCCATGGACAGTCCAGATTGCGTAAGAAGGCTGACAGGGACTAAATTGAATAAACTTATAAGTTTATAGGGGGTGATTAAAATTAAAAACAAAATATATTCTGGAAGAAGAACCTAGATGAAGTTAAATATGGTATTAAATCAAACAAAAGATAAAAAAAAATCTTAAATAAAGACTTAGATGAATAAATTATTTATTAAGATTCTCCGCTACAAAAAACTTTATGCTTGGGCTATGGGTGGTTTCAATAGGACGGCCAGGTGAAAATATAGGACCCCTAAAAAATGGAGATGGTCCCAGTCCATTTTTTTACAGTTGGCATTAAAACTGAAAAGTATAGCTCTTCTATCGTGGTCCTCTGATTTGGAATAAGTAGCTAGGATTGGGGTAAAAAAAGTGTCTCATGATTTTAAAAAAAAATAACTCATAAGGTAAAAAAATAACGTAGTTAGGAAATAAAGACTTTCTTTCAGAAGTATCTCTCGTGAGATTAAAAAAAAAAATTCTCATGAGATAAGAAAATAACCGTTGTGATTCTTTCGTCTGACAACATTAATTGCGTTGGTTTCAGTGGCCTGATTCTAATTTCTTCCCTTTTTCTTCATGATTGGTGCATGAAGGTCTGATTGGTCTCCAATCTTATTACGATAGAGCTTTGATTATTTTCTTAACATATTTGATTTCTTTCCATGCTTGAGCGTTTGAGTAGCTTGATTAGATTTGTTGAATTTCGAAATTTTACCTTTGATTCTCCAATCTTTCCTTTCTTGACACCTAATATATTCTATCTTAAATTCTTCCTTCAATCAGATCCTTTAAGATCACATTTCTTCCCAAAATCTTGAGATATAAAATGAAAGAATAAAAGTGTTTCCTGAGTGGCAAGGAAATAAAGTTTCCTTTTGTTGTGATATGCATTAATTAGCTTCAGTTAGGAAACTTTTTGAAATATAAGAAAATCTGATCACATATTAGATAGACATTTTCGAAATATAAAACTTTTTGCTGATGCACTGAGAATGAGCTTTTAAAAAGTTAACCTCATCGTCTTCATTACTGATTGAATTAGAGATTTTATAGTTAACTTCATACATAATATGAAATTATAATTTTATTTTTAATATTATAATAAAACTAATTACTATTAAAAATAAGAAATAATAGTAGAGTTCTAGTATGAACTTATAGCTTTATTTGTAATATTCTAAAAAAATTATTAAATAACTATTATTAAAATAAATATATTAGATAAAATTTTAATTTAATAATGATAAATAAAGGAATAAATTACTAATTTTGTCCCTTAAATATTACGTAGTGATTGGTATATTTTATTCATACAATTTTTCTAAATTGCTTTAATTTAATGCTTCCTTAGTTTCATTATTTAAGGTCCCCGACCAAATATGTTTAATATATTAATACACAATAAAACACTTCATATTTTAATGTATGGTAGTTATTATATATTATATTAAATTTTTAATGCTATTTTTATAAAAATTAATTTATTTTTAACTAATTTAATGAAAGAAAGTATTCCTGTTATTCTTTATGACTTTATTAAATCTTATATTTCATAGTATGTAAAAATACTCAAATGTGACTTCTTCCCCCTCAAATCGATATCAATTTTAAAATACCTTAAAAACTAGTATTAATTTCAGTATATTCTGAAGTTGAAATAGTATATCTGTTAGTACTTAATTTGTAGTGGTGCTTATCATAGTGTGGAAAGGGTTTAAATTTAAATGGAATTTGATCACAATCCCTTCAAATTAATATCTACCGCAGATTCCTTGGAGAATTTTGTGGCACTAAAAGTGTAGTCCATGAATGATGCAATTGCGTGGAAAGCAGATTGAAAACATTCTATGAAAAGTCGCGAGGTTCAAAGTATATAAAATCGTCAGGAAGTGCGACTTTCTATTCAAGCAGCAAAATACCATTTGAAAAGTCGAAATTTTTTTCATAGCAGATATTTTTGTGTGTCTTAATTAGAGCTTCCATGGAATTCTCATCAATCCCTTTGAGACTGTTCATCGACAAAGAAAAAAATCACGTGGTTGTTGCTGAACCAAGTGGAGATTTTGTAGACATTCTCTTTAGTTTCTTGACCCTTCCTTTGGGAACCATCATTCGACTTACTTCTAATAATCAACATACTTCACAGATTGGTTGCATCAACAATCTGTTTGATAGTGTGAAAAATTGTCACACCCAGGTACTCAGGAACTTCTATTCTTTAATGCCAAAAATTAATTTATAGAGGAAGTATATATGGTGATAGTTGAGGTTATATTGATTTATTAATTTATTTATTTTGTAAATAGGTTTTTTGGAATAAAATCTGCAAGAAAATGTTGTTGTGTCCACGTAATCCATGCGAAGCACTTTGTCAGAAACTAAAATTGAATTTGGATGACACAGAGCCTACCAAGTATTGGATGTGTGGCTCTTGTGAGTCTGGTTTGTTGCTAAGTACTTTTGCAGGTGCAAATTGCTCATGTGGAAAAGTGATGGAGCAAGAGATGAAGATGCAGGAAGAAGACTATTCCAAGGGCACTCCAAAAATGGATGGTGTTTTTGTGAAAAAGGAAGCTACGTATTTGTTATTTGATGATTTGAAGGTGCTTGAGAATTCTTTATCAGACTATGCTAAGTACCTTATCCAACTTGGCTACACAGATGCCAATATGCTCACAGAAATGTCCACAAACATTGGTTCTAAGGAGGTATTCAATAGATAATATTATTTTAATATATACTTTGAGACATAAAGATGTTTGTGTTGAACATCTAATTAGACATGCCATGCATATGAAGTTATGTTTGTTATATTTAAGTGCCGAAAGTATTCCTTCTCATGTATTGTTTGACAAGGCTCAATAGTCTTCGTAGGATTCCTTGTTTAATGAATGATACATAATAAGCTCATATATACTCATTTATTTGTTCTAGATTTTGGAATTATTGAAGCGGGCATTGATTTCCAAATCTCCACTTACTGATGTATTCTTAAATGTGAAAGATGAAGATTCTAAATCGGTGTGCATTTTCACACCTATAGAAAAAAATGCACATACCAATGGTTGTTCCATTCAGCTTAAGATAACAGTGAATAAATCAAAGAACAAGATACTATATGCTGAAGTTAAGGCGGATTTTTTTGATTTTCTATTTAGCTTCCTCACTATACCTATTGGGTCTATTCTAAGGCTCTTAGATGACAATATTTCTTTGGGATCAATGAATACTCTGTACAAAAGTGTGAAGAGTTTGCGTTCACCATGGTTCGCTAGGACGTCATCACTAGGTGGCACTCTATTATTGCGCCTAGGGGTGGCGCCTCAGTATGGTTGTAAGAGGTAGCCATTGGAGCTCCATGAAGAAGAAAAAAGAATTTCAGAGGTGGAACATTGTAGGATGAAGTTGTTTGACCCAAGATCTCGTGATGGAAGCACAGGGCATGCAGTGGGGTTTGTGAGGAGGCCATCAGTTTTTGTTGTGACGGACGATCTTCAAGTGACTCCAGTTTCTTGTACGTCAAGCATTTTGTTTCTACGGAAATTGAATGTCCCTTTGCACGATTTGGAAGAGCATGCGGTGACAATTGACAACTTGGGGGTAAATATTTCTGAGCTTGACTGATTTTGGCAAACACAATACCAACAGTATATTTGACTTTAATCTTTCAAGATTAATAAATTTAGGATATAGTTTTTGAAAACCGATTTAAAACCAAGTTATGGCTAATTTTTGTTGGGTTGAGTGTAAGTAATTAATTGTATATTGTTCAGGCACTAAATTTGTTGGGAGCTTCTTTGACATCCAAAGCTGCGTTGACCAATGGCCTTTGGAGCCTCCTCGAGAAGCCCGAGAAAGAAGCCACATTATGAACTTTTGTAGCCTTCACTCTTTGAAATTTGATTGTTTGGCTTAAGGGAGTTATTATATGGTCTTTAATTGACATTTAAATTGTCTCATTGTAAGCTTGATTTTGAACGATTGTAGTATTTACTTGATATATGCTTTATATAATTAGTCTTAAAAATTTAAAATATTTTATTATAATATAAAGGAGTTGCTATATTTTATTATTAAATTTAATTTAGAGGTATTTAGTTGATATATGCTTTTTATAATTAATCTTAAAATTTAAAATGTTTTATTATAATAAAATGGCGTTGTGTTATATTTTATTTTTAAATTTACAAGAATCAAATACCAAGTTTATCATTGTAAAAATGATACTTTGACAACGGAATGAAGTTAAGAAAATGAATTTTTATTAAATTAAATTAAGATGATTATCAATAGAAACTATGGTTTAAATTCTCACTAGACGAGTATACCTGTGACAAACTAAAACTTAAGATGCTTGATATTTTAATAATTAAGTTGATGATAAAAATTAGTAATTCATCTTAAATTTTTTTAAAAGTATATTATACTTTTTATTTTGTGTTTCGCAAAACCCAGTTTAAAATTTGACTATGGATGAGTCAACTCATTCTAGGTGATTTGAACAAGCTAATTCCCCAACTCACAAAAAACTAAAAAATTGAAATTGTTGAGTAACAACACTATTTTACAAAAAGAATTATTCCTATAAATAATGATATTTTGAGTTTTTGAATCATTTGAATTAATATTAAAAATAGATTAATATTTATTTTTTTAAAAAAATTTGTGACCAACTTACAAATTATACGAGTTAAATCCAACCCACTATTTTAATTAGTTAAACAAGCTCAACCTATTAAGATGTGTTTAGAAGAGCTTATTTTAAGTTTATTTGAGTTATTTTATGTCATAAGTGCTTATGCACTTATTTCAAAGAGCTTATAGAAATAGTCTATGCTATGCGACTGCGAATCCGTTGCTCATCTTTAGGATGAGTACAGTGCTTATCCCACTTATAGCAATGGTTTTTGTTGCTAAAAGTTTTAGCAATAGTTTTTACTATTGTTAAAAATTTTAGCAATAGTAAAAACTATTGCTAAAAAGGATGAGTACCGTACTTATCTCTAAAGATAAGCAATAGATTTGGACTCATGACATGTCCATAAGTTACTGTAAGCTATTTATCATAAGTTTTCCAAAATAGCTTATGAAAATAAGTTAAAAACAGTTTATATGTAATTTGTCCTCATAAACTTTTCAATTACAGAAATAACTTATATATAAGTGCTTATAGAATAAGCGTTTAAATAACCTATTTACTTAAATAGAGCCTAAATTGGATCTACTTAGCAAAACCATCCTATGTGCAAAGAAAATCCTTACGTGAAGGGATGCAACTCTTTTGGTCTACTCCATACATTTGAACTATTTCTAGGTTTAATCTTCTAAGTAATGGATTCTTTTAAGTGACATGTGTGTTGGTACTTCACAATATAGTAGGCACTAGAAAATTCAAAAGAATCTTATCTTATTAGAGAAAATAGATTTGGCCATTATATAGCCTTATATTGCAACGAAAATAAAAAGGAAAGGGGATCACGATTATGCAGTTCCTAGAACTGTGGTACTCTGCTGTAGGTCCTCAAACATAGGAGGACTATTAATTATTCCTAGGATAATGGAACCTTAAACTCAGAATCTTAACAACTTTAACAATGTAAACTCTTTCATTTGATATATTAAATATTTAAACGTTAATTTTGATTGAAAGAGAAAAGTAAAAAAATATTATTTGAGGAAGTTAAAACTTAATCAAATGATGATTGAGATAAAATTAAATTAAAATTAATTAGTATGACTCATTCATAGTGAACGTGTCACACGGAGAAGTCCTCATTTGCAATTTCTGTTAATTATGTTAATAACGTTAGTATTAGAGACAAAATCGAAACAAGAAAAAACATGCAGGATGAAATTGACACAAAACAAACATTAGGGACAAAATTAAAATTCGAGTTAAACATTAAGTACAAAAATGCATTTTTGTTTTTATTTTTATAACATTATTTGTAGTGATGTATTACTTTTTGACTTGTATTTATTTCTGTAGTGGTATTAGATTGATATTATGGATTATGTTATGACGATATTGAACATATAAGAGTGATTTCTATTGTTAAAAATGTCTATTTTTATTATTGAAATTGGAAAAATAAAAAAAATTCAACTTTAAATTTTTTGAACTTCAAAAAATCCGCTACTCAATCCAATCTAAATCGATTATAAATGAATTGGATTAGTTCACTTTTGTATAAGATGACCAGATTGATCAAATAAAATTTCTTCCTATCTAATGAAATCAAATCATTTAATCAAAGAGACCAAATTGAATTAATCCACATGAATAAATATTTCTAATGACATCTCAAATAAAGTCCTTGAAATAAGGATAAGAAAAAGCATTCTTCTTTGTGTTTCTTATTGGCAGCAAATGAAGATACATGCACTGCTATATTATAAGCATCCAAGCCAATTGTTCTCCTCATTTTGTAGGACTACATCATAACGTAATCCATAACATCAATCTAATTCCATCACAGAAATAAATACAAGTCAAAACTTCAAGAGTACTTTGTTCGTCTCTCTGTCCTCGAAAAGCTTCAAGCACACTTGCTCTTGCCATGGCGACACAGCTGAAATCCTTCTGAACAATCAACCGAGCTATCACTCACAACTACATAGTCTTATTATCATTTATATGCATGAGTAAATTATGTTGGCAATATTTATTTTATAAATAATGTTCAGCACTAACAATTTATTTGATTAGACTGACATATTAATATTATATATTTATACACATTTTGAAACATATATATTTGGGTGCTATCTTTAATTAGGTTCACGATAAAATTTTCTTGTATTTTGTCTTGAGGGACCTATTTGATATATATTTGTTTTGGTTTGGAGTGTTAGTGAAAATAATAAATGTATAGATGCTTGACCCTAAATAACAATAATGATAGGGTGTTATTGTAAAAAGGGTAAATATGTGGTTCGAACCAGGGTAGATGATTTTGGATGGTGGTTCCCTGAGTTATATGAAAAGATAAGCATTTGGTAAAAACTATGGGTTCATTTGTGTTTCCATCACATCAAAGGTTGAGAGAGTCTCTCATATTTTCCTAAAAGAGCCTACCTCATTGATTCGTGTTCGGGTTGCGATGATCAAGGTACGCACTTTATTCGTGTAATATTATGTGTTATTGTTGTTTATCAAGATCTACAAACAATAAATTTATAGATCTGAATTTTTTGCATTTGTGATTCTATGAATCTATACTGTTTGGCTTGTGATTATTCAAAATAATATTTTAATTGGTATCAGAGCCAGGTTTTGATAATCAACAAGAACCATTTATGTTTAAAAATTTGAATTTACGTTCAAAATTAAAAATTTGTGAAGAACCATATATGTGAAAAATTTTGAATTTGTTAAAATTAGAAAGTTTTTAGGGTTCTATGGTGTTAATTTCCTTATTAGAGAGTAATTTCGCATATGATTATGTAAGTTTTTGAAGGAACAAATCAGATTTAGGAGAAATTTCTAAAATTAGGGATTTTTGCGATGAACCCTAGAATTTGGAATTTCATAATTAAATGTGATTTAGTATTTTTTGGGTGATATTCACCTATTATTTTAGGGTTTTAATCAATCCTATATGTTTAGTTGTGTTAGAATTCATGAAATATGAGTTTTGGGGTGTGATTTGAGGATTTTTGGACAAAGAACAATGAAGAATAGCGAATTTCTGCATTTTTCTAGATTTCTAGCGCTGGGCGCTATGGTTCCTGCGCTCAGCGCTGGTCCCAGTACCGAGTGCTACTGATCCAGGGCCCAGTGTAGGGCCGTTAGAGGGCAATTTATGTTTTGCCCTCCCACTGTCAAGCACTGCGCCTAGTGGCCTTCTCCTGCTCACACCACATATCTCCGTTTTTTATCCACAAAAATTTTGAAACCACATCATTTGCATTTTGCCATGAATTTTAATTAATTGGTGCTATGTTTTCTTGTTGGAATTAAATTGATGTAAACTATTTGGTTATCAAAGTAGATAATTTAGGTAAAGATGATTTATTTTTAACAAGAAAATTGTGAAAAAGCCTATACATACTAAATATCCCAAAGGAGTTTAGTTAGCCAGACTTGAGATAGTTAATCATTGTATAACTTATTTGGAAAACTTGCTTTGGTATGTGTCGGCCTAAAGGAAGGCATGTGCTGAGTAAGTGTGGTTATTCTATATTGGTTAACTACATTTGTGTAGAGAGTGCCACTTACAAGCATTTATTCTGTCCAAAGACTAATAGGTGTTGATGTACTAGACATCTTTAAATATGATTAAGACCCTTGTGAGTACATATAAATGATGTTATATCTCTAATTTGTGTTAATAGAGTAATTATGTTTCACATGTATAAGTTGATATATACTTTGTGTGTAATGTATATATGTGACTTTGTGTACTATTAAATACACATATGTGTTGTTATGAGTATGTTATTTGTTGTTCTACTATAAACAAATCTACCAGTCTTAATATTATTCTTGTGCTTATTGGCACGAATAACAAAAGGATGAAAAGAACACATTGTAACAGTGTTAGTTGTAGATTTAGACTATGCATTAAGGGTTGAATGCCCAACAGATCTAACCAATAGTGGTACTATTATTTAGAGAGCTGCATTTAAGAAATGCGAGCTTTCAAACCATATGAGTCTAAAGATCATGAAACACACCATTCTAGAATCTATTTGTGGTAGGATTCTAGAACAGAGTGACACATCTATATGAGTAATAGTAATCGGGAGGCTGTGGAAGCTATCAACTTATTTAGATTATCTTTAGGGAATTATTAGACATTAGATTTGGAAAACATTTTTGTTATACCATCTTTTAGACGGGATTTGTTTTATGTTTCATGTTTGAACAAATACGGTTATTCTTGGTCATTCTGTAATGAAACATTTAGTATTTCCTTAAATTGTAAATGATTGTTTTTGATTCATTATTTGATAATCTTTATAGTTTAAAACTACGAGAAAAATTGATAACTATGTGGATATGCATTCTATAAATTTGGTACTAAGTCTAGATTGACAGATGATGATATAGGTGCTTGGGGCATTTCTCTAAACAAAGAATGTAAAGCTTATGTAAGAACATTCTATAGGTATCCACTATTGAAAATATAGATATTTGTGTTGAATGTAGAAAGTTATGAGAATAGGTGCTACTAGAGCTAGTAAGACTTTGAAGTTGATATAATCTATATGTGGTCTATTCCCTATTGTTTCTTGGATGGATAATAGTGTTTCATCAACTTCATAGACAATTACTTTAGATTTGAGTACATGTACCTATTACATGAGAAGCCACAGTCATTAGACATGTTCAAAGTTTTCAAAACCAATGTTTAGAATCAATTAGGCAAGCAAATTAAGGTAATTATATCTAATCGTGAATGTGAGTTCTGCGGTAGATATGATAGATTAAGTGAACTATGTCGGGCCTTGAGTGTGGGTTGTGCCACTATACACCATGTCGGGAACATATAGTCAAAGTGGTGTTATTGAGCGGTGTAACCTTGCTCTTAAGGATATAATGAGAAGTATGATTAGTCATTCTTCTCTACTAAAATCACTTAGAGAGAGGATCTTAAGACTGCTGTGTATATCTTTAATAGAGTATCCAGTAAAGCAGTACAGAAGATCCCATATGAGTTATGGACAAGCAAAAAACCTAATATTAGGTACTTGCATGTCTGGGGTTATCTAGTTGAGGCCAGGCCATATAAGCCTAATGAGAGGAAGCTAGACTTAAGAACTGTGAACTGCTACTTTATAGGGTGCTCAGAAGGACAAAGGGTTTCAAGTATTATGACCCTTAAGCCATGTCCTTCCTTGAGATAGAGAATGTCTATTTTATTGAGGATGTTGGTTATAGAAAGAGTGAATAACTAAAAGACATTGTGTTTGAAGAGGAATACGTGAGTATTCTTACTACATTCATAGGAATACTTGATCATGTAACACTACTTGAGATAGTTGAACCTATGAATGAGGGAATTATTGAAAACACTATAGTCATGAGAGAAAAAAAAAATCAGTCATGTTCAGAATCAAGAGATTCATTCTCTTGAACCTAAAGAACAATAACCTCAAGTGGGAGTGTCATAGAGGAGATCCACTAGAGAGAGGATAAGTGCTTTTTCAAATGATTGTGTCATTTGTTTGTAAGAGTAGGAGTTCAACATAGGCATGCAAGATGACCCAATCACTTGCAAGGAGGCTATGTCATCTAGTAACTCTCAAAAGTGGATTTAAGCCATGAGGGATGAGATGTAATCCAAGGCTAACAATGAGTTGTGAGTACTAGTAAAGTCATCACATAGTGCGAGTCCAATTGGTTCTAAATGGGTGTTTAAAACTATATGAGACTTGATGGTAGTATCGAAAGATTTAATGAACGTCTCATAGCTTAGGATTGTACTAAATAAAAGGGCATTGACTTTAAGAGAATCTTTATTCAGTTTTTTAAAGGATTCCTTTAGAATTATAATGTCACTTGTAGCTCATAGTGATTTGTTACATCAGATGGATTTTCTCAATAATGACATTGAAGAAACAATATACATGGTGTAACCGAAGAATTTTGAATTTAAAAATTCAAAGCATCCAGTACGTAATCTGAATAAATCCAGTTGTGGTCTTAAGTGGGAGTCTCGACAATGGTACCGGTATTTTGATATGTTAAATTTCATCTTTTGGATTCAAAAAGAATCTAGTTTACCAATGCATATACCTCAAGTTGAGTAGGAGCAAATTTGTGATACTAGTTCTATATGTCAATGACATATTGTTAGCTAGTAACGATATATCTTTCTTTCATAAAACTGAGTTCTTTCTTTCAAATAAATTTGAAATAGAAGACCTTGGTGAGACATCTTTTGTTTTGGGGATTAAGATTCATAGGGATTGCACCAGACATACTTTGAGTTTATTGTAGAAGACATATATTTAGATTTGCTTCAATGTCCTAAATTGGACGTACATATGTGGGAGATGAAAAAATCCCATATGTTTCGACTATGGGAAGTCTCCTGTATGTACATGTGTGTACGCATTCGATTTTAGTGTATATTGTGAGAATGTTGGGCAGATGTCACAATAATCCAGACATGGCTCATTAGGTGGGAGCTGAATGGGTTATAAGGCACCTTCAGAGGACGAAAGTGTACATGTTGGTTGGAAGAGCTATATTTTTAAAAAGTGTCAAACAGACACTCATAACTTCTTCAACCAAGTGGGAGAATTCATAGCCTACTTGCTGTGAGGCATCCATTCAGGCAAAACAACTAGAGTTTGTCGACTAAGTATAATCACATAGACATTGAGTTTTTGGTTATTAAAGGGACTGCTAGAGTAATGTTGTGTCATTAGATTATGTGGGTACTAATCATATAACTTCAAAACATCAATCTAAAGGTTTATCACATAGAGTTTTTCATGGGCATGTAGCTCATATATGTGTGGTGAAATTTTTAACAGTGATGCATGTTATTGTAAAAATGGGTCAATCTATGGGTTGACCCATAAGTAGATGATTATGGGTAGTGGTTCCGTTGGTTATATGAGAAGACAAACCTTTGGTAAAAACTATGAGTTCATTTGTCTTTCTATCATACCAAAGGTTGAGAGAGTCTTTCATATTTTCTTAGAAGAGCCTACCCCGTTGATTGTGTTCGGGTTGCGATGGATTAAGGTACATTCTTTATTCGTGTATTATTATGTGTCCTTGTTATTTATCAAGATCTACAAAGTAGATTTATAGATCTAAGAGTTTTTCACATTTGTGATTCTATGAATCTATGTTGTTTGGCTTGTGATTTTTTAAAATAATCTTCCAAACTATACTTTCTCTATTGTGAATTTCAAAATGATACGATATATATATATATATATATATATATATATATATATATATATTCTCAAATTTAAATAATTTTCTTTTGGTTATGAGCTAGTTTCTCCTAACTCGTTTTGATCAATGGAATTATTGGAATTCCTAGTTTCTTTATTGGCCATTAAACCTAAAATATCTGTTCAAAGATGGTATAGTAAGATTAACTTTACCATAGGTAGTTTCAATACAAAATTAGTTGCTCTGATAGACTCAGGCGCTGATTTTAATTGTCTTCAAGAAGGATTAATTCCCACTCAATACTATGAAAAAACCACTGAAAGTCTCAGCGGTGCAGGAGGTAATAGACTTCCAGTAAGGTACAAGTTGTCTAATGCCAAGATATGTAATCAAGGCATCAAGTTCAACTCAACTTTTATTCTTGTTAGGAATTTAAATCATCCAATGATTTTAGGAACACCTTTTCTGACCCTTATTTATCCTTTTAAGGTTTCAGAATTAGGAATTTTTACTTCTGTTCACGGCAAAGAACTTTGCTTTAAATTTTTAAATCCTACCAAGACCCAAGATGTTAATTTACTCCAAAACTTAGCTATTTCCAGTATTAATTTGATCAAAAGAAAACAAGCTCAAATTAAATTGCTTAATAAAGAAGTTCAATACAAAAGAATTGAGGATCAGATAGAAAACCCTCAACTCAAAATCAGAATAGAATCTGTTCAAAAAAGATTTGAAAAAGAAATCTGTTCAGACAAGCCCAACGCTTTTTGGAACAGAAAGAGACACACAGTCTCGCTCCCTTATGAGCCCAGTTTTAGTGAAGACAAAATACCAACTAAGGCTAGGCCCATTCAAATGAATAAAGAAACCTTGGAATACTGTAAAAAGGAAATCCAAGATCTGTTAGGAAAGAAGCTGATTAGGCCCAGTAAGTCTCCTTGGAGCTGTTCAACCTTTTATGTTCAAAATCAGGCAGAAATAGAGCGAGGAGCCCCTCGCATGGTCATTAATTACAAACCCCTCAATAAGGTCCTTAGATGGATTAGGTACCCTATACCTGATAGGAGTGACTTAATCGGTCGTGTTCAAAAAGCATCTTTATTTTCCAAGTTCGATATGAAATCGGGCTTTTATCAAATTCAAATTAAAGAAAAAGATAGGTACAAAACAGCCTTTGCTGTTCCCTTCGGACATTATGAATGGAACGTAATGCCCTTTGGTCTTAAGAACGCACCTTCTGAATTCCAGAATGTGATGAACTCTATTTTTAATAAATTTTCTCAATTTTCAATAGTTTATATAGACGATGTCTTAGTGTTCTCTAATACCATAGAACAACACTTTAGGCACCTTGATCAATTTCATAAAATTGTTAAAGACAATGGTTTAGTTGTTTCAGCCAAGAAAATGAAACTGTTCAAAACAAAGATTAGGTTTTTAGGTTATGATATCCATCAGGGTATGATAAAACCAATTAACCGATCTATTGAATTTGCTGATAAATTTTCAGACGAGATAACTGACAAAAATCAATTACAAAGATTTTTAGGTTGTCTTAATTATGTTTCAGACTTTGTTCAAGACCTTAGAGTAATTTGCAAACCTCTTTACTCTAGACTTAGAAAGAAATCCCCACCTTGGGATCAGTCCATGACGAACGCTGTCAAAATCCTTAAAGCCAGAGTTAAGAAACTCCCGTGCTTAGGAATAGCAGACCCAGAAGCCTTTATGATCATCGAGACCGATGCATCAAAAGAAGGATATGGAGGAGTCCTTAAACAAAGGCCCATAGGAAGTTCAAAAGAACAAATAGTTAGGTTCAATTCAGGAGTATGGACGGAAGCCCAACAAAAATACTCCACAATAAAAAGAGAAATTTTATCTATTGTTTTAATTGTCAAAAAATTTCAAAAAGAAGTTTTTAACAAAACTTTTTTGCTCAAAACGGATTGCAAATCCGCCAAATTTGTTTTAGAAAAAGATGTTCAAAATTTAGTTTCAAAACATGTTTTTGCCAGATGGCAAGCATTACTTTCTTGCTTTGATTTTGAAATTCAGCATATAAAAGGGAAAGAAAACGCCCTTCCTGACTTCCTTACTCGAGAATTCTTGCAGGGAAAGACAGCAGGATGAGCAAAAACAAAGGCAAAGAAGTAAAGAAGGAACAGTATGGATCCCCACTGGATCCTACTCTAAATGTTCAAAGAACCCCACTGGTTCATACTACGACACCTTTACTGGTGACTCCCTCGTCATTCAATAGCCCTTCCGGCGGTGGTATTCGACCACAGATCAGAGGTCCTCGACCGCAAACTCCTTCTTCTCCCTCTTCTTCTAACCGTTTTCTTCCTCTCTCCTACGATCAAGCCCTTTCTACACCTCCACCTCAACAGGCCATAATTCCTGTTCACCCTTCTTCTTCCATGGTACAACTCTCTCAAGCAACACCGCTTAAGAGATCCCTTTCTGATAAATATGTTTCAAAACCGGTGTACTCACCGATCTGTCCCATTGAACCCGAATGGATCAAAACAAACCCTGGTCTTACACCACGGGAAGTAGCTCAAAAATATTTTCAAGAAGGAAAATACTTTTCTTCTGAAAATCAAAAAACAAGAATATTTTATGAATTTATTTTGGTTGATACAAACTCGATCACGCTCACTCACGAGTATGATCCTCTTTTTCCACATCGAATCCAGTATTCGAAAATCAAAATTAATAAAGTTTTAACTCTTTCTCAATGGAATCAGCATCCTTTTTCATTAAAGAATTTTTCAAGACAATTCCAGCCACCAGGATTTAATTACTGGGATTATAAAATGGCTTGGTACAATATACTGCTGATTCGTCCCTTCTCCCACTCCTGGTTCATATGGTTCAATAAAGGAATCCAAGAATTTCCAGCTTGGTTTTCCGACTGGTTTCATTTTTATGGTCCAAACACTGATTTCCTTCCTGCTTATGCAAAGGAATCATTTTCTATCTTTTCTGCTCAAACCAGTTTCCATACTGGACAAAAATTTTTAAAATTTTTCTCAATATTTGGAACTCCCTGGATTATGTCCTGGGATTTTGAATTCAAAGACAGGCTCAATTGCGGTTATCCTCTTTATCTTAGCCGCACGTTCAATATCAAATGGTGGTCAACATACAATCACAATCTGCTCAATAAAAAAAACTGTGGAAAAATGGCTAAAGCAGAATCCCCAGCTTATGAACTATCCGCAAGCTGTTCAACAACAGTCTCCATTTCTGACATCAAAATCTCAGATAATGGCAGAACTTGCTCAAGCTCAGACGGAAGAAGAATTTGACCGTCTTGTTCAACAACTGTCGGAGAAAGCTTCAGAAAAAGCTCCCTCTGATGATGTCAATACAGATGATAGCAGCCAGTTTCAGAACGAAGATGACTGCTACAACATTGACTTCACCCACCTTAGTCATGACTGACTATGGTTGAGTTAAGCCGTCGGCAGAAGAATCCAAAGCTCCTGCCAGCTCAATAATTTTGATTCCCCGTCTCTCTCAACACGTTCAAAAGTGGCAGACAAACTTTAGACAAAAGCAAGCGTCGGCACAAAACGACAAAATTACTTTTGAAAAAGAAAGACTGCCCGTGCTCAACTTTCTGAAAAGTAGCCGTCCACGCGTCTCAACTTTTCAGATTCCAAAATCATCACATCCGCGGACTCCAGAGCCTCTAAAATCCACGGACTTCACTCTTGTTCAAATCCGCCTTCTTACTTCTATAAAAGGCGAAGTAGTTCATTAATCTAGGCAGAATACGAAAATTATAGAGAAAAACACTTGTTTCAAAACTCTCTATAAGCGTTTCTGCAAAAATTTTAAGCTGCTTGTTCAATATTGTAAGTTCAACACTCTCTTGTAATTTCTTACTGAAATTAATATGAGAATTTCTTTTACTCATTTCATTCCAATACCTTTTACTGATTTAATGATTGTAGTAGAATTTGAATATTTTGTCATTTCCTCTATTTCTAGAATTTACATTGTTCAAGAACGTTTATTCATAGAATTCAGAGACGTCATAGAAAGCTCTGAATTTTCGTTTGAATATATGTTATAGAATTCTTCTGCTTCAAATCTTAGTTCAAAACACAGAATTATTAGTCTTAGGTTAGTCAACAGAACGACGATCCCTAGCGGCCAGTAGAAAAATGGTATATATATATATATATATTTTCTTTTTTCAAATTAAAAACATACTTCACTTGCAATAAAAAAAATTATATATTTGTTTTAATCGAAAAGATCCTATATTAATTATTAGTTATTTATATCATAGAACAAGTATTAAATACAGAATATTGAAGTCAAAGATCGATAAAGATATATTTATATCTATGATAAAATTATCTATTTTTTAACATCAAGAATAAAGTCACTATTTCATATTAGAATTAAACATTAATTTGACATACATTTAATAAAAAAATATCTCTATAATATATATCAAAATATCAAAAAATCGAATGTAATATTTTAAAAAATAATACTAAGTATAATTTAGAAAATTAAATAATTTAAAATAATTTACTCTTAGTACAAAAAAATTAATCTAATTAATTAGAGTTGTGTTATATTTTATTATTAAATATAATTTAGAGGAAAGAACGATATATTGTTGAAAAAAATACTTAGATTCTTTACAATTTACGTCAAAACTGTAAAATATAACTCTTTTATAAGTGATCGTCTAATTTAAAATAAACAGTTAAAATTGGTGGTAAAAAAGTATTTCATAAGTTAAATAAAAACTCATAAGGTAAAAAAAATGGTTAGAAAGTAAAGATTTTTTCATTCAAGTATATAGATGAAAAAGAAAAATATATACCTCATGAGATAAGAAAATATTCGTTGTGTTTCTTTCGTCTCACAAATGAATTACGTTGGTTTCAATGGCCTGATTCTAATTTCTTTCCTTTTTCTTCATGATTGATGCATGAAGGTCTGATTCGTCTCCAATCTTATTTCGATAGAGTTTTGATTCTTTTCTTTTTGGTGTAACATATTTGATTTCTTTCCATGTTGATCGTTTGACTTGCTTGATTTGATCTCTTAAATTTCGAAATTTTAACTTTGATTCTCCAATCTTTCCTTTCTTGACACCTATTGGATTCTGTCTTAAATTCTTCCTTCAATCAGATCCCTTAATGTCACATTTATTCCAAAATCGTGAGATATAAAATGAAAGAATAAAAAAGTGTTTCCTGAGTGGCAAGGAAATGAAGTTTCCTTTCGTTGTGATATGCGTTAATTACCTTCAATTAGGAAACTTATTGAAATATGAGAGAATCAGATCACATATTACATAGACATTTTCGAAATATAAAACTTTTTGCTAATAAACTGAGCTTTTAAAAAGGTAGCCTCATCTTCTTCATTACCGATTGAATTAGAGAGTTTATAGTTAACTTTATATATAATATGAAATTATAATTTTATTTTTAATTTGATAATAAAACCAATAAATATTAAAAATAAAAAAATAAATGTAGAGTTCTAGTATGAACTTATAGCTTTATTTCTAATATTATAAAAAATTATTAAATAAATATATTATTAAGAATAAATATATTATATAAAAATTTAACTTTAATAATGATAAATAAAAGGAATATATTACTAATTTTGTCCCTTAAATATTACATAATGATTGGTATAGTTTGTTCTATCAAAATTTTTTAAATTGCTTTAATTTAATGCTTAAGAATTTTCAATTTTAGAAAATATTTTGTTGTCCTTGGTTTCATTGTTTAAGGTCCCGAACAAATATGTTTAATATATTACTACGCAATAAAACACTTCATATTTTAATGTATTGCATTTATTATGTATCATATTAAATTTTTAATGCTATTTTTATAAAAATTAATTTATTTTTAAGTAATTTAATGTAAGAAAATATTCCTGTTAATTTTTATGACTTTTTTAAAATATTATATTTCGTAGTATGTAAAAATACTCAAATGTGAATTACTTCTTCCCCCTCAAATCAATATCAGTTTTAAAATATCTTAAAAAATAGTATTAATTTCAGTATATTCCGAAGTTGATATAGTAAACCTGTTAGTACTTAATTTGTACTGGTGCTTATCATTGTGTGAAAAGGGTTTAAATTTAAATTGAATTTGATCACAATCCCTTCAAATTAATATCTACTGCAGATTCCTCGGACCACTTTGTGGAACTAAGGGTACTCCATGAATGATTGAATTGCGTGGAAAGCAGATTGATAAGATTCTATGAAAAGTCGCGGGTTTCAACGTTTATAAAAAAGGTGAAGTCGGGCGATTTTCTATTCAACGTTTACGAGTCATTGTCTGAACAAAACTCCACTCGAGAAATCAAACTTTTTTGGTATGGAATTGTTAACATTGACCGTTTGGTTTAAGGAAGTTATTATATGGTCATGTGATTGATATTTAAACTATTTCCTTGTAAGCTTGACCTTGAACAACCCTAATATTTACATGATATATGCTTTTTATAATTAATCCTAAAATTTAAAATGTTTTATTATAATATAAAGGAGTTCTGTTAAATTTTATTATTAAATTTAATTTACAGGAATTTATTTGTTGTATGCTTTTTATAATTTATCTTGAAATTTAAAATTTTTTATTATAATATAAAGAGTCCTGTTATATTTTATTATTAAATTTAATTTGGAGGTATAAAATATATTTTTCAATTTTACCATATATTTATTTAATTTACAAGATTGGATTTATATTTAACATGATATTGTTTAATTTTTTATTTCAACAAAATTTAATTTAATTGTGAAATTTTATAAAATTTAATTTGATTTAATTCTTCAAAAATTATATTCGTCTCAATTTAATTTTTTTGTTGCTCAATTTTTAAATTCATTAGAATTAAATACCAAGTTTCATTAGAATTAAATACCAAGTTTATCATTGATGTAAAAATGATACTTTGACAAAGGAATGAAGTTAAGAAAAATGATATTTTTTAAAACTTAAATTAAAATAATTATCAATAGGAACTAAGGTTTGAATTTCTACTAAAAGAAGATATCTGTGAGAAACCAGAACTCAAGACACTTGATCTTTTAAGTTTTAATGATTAAATTGATATGAGACAAATTAGTAATTTATCCTTATTATTTTTAAAAGTATGTCATACCTTTTAATTTATTTTCGCAAAACCCACTTTAAAATTTGGTGGGTTGAACAAGCTAATTCCCCAATTCACAAAAAAACTAAAAGATAGAAATTGTGGAGTAACAACATTATTTTACAAAAAAAGAATTATTCCTATAAATAATGATATTTTGAGTTTTTGAATAATTTGAATTAATATTAAAAATAGATTAAGTAAATTATGTGACCATGGCTAAATCCATATAACCTACTTTGTTAAATAGATCAAGTGAATAAAACATTTTTTCTTGAGTTAAGTTAATTTTTTAGCAATCCAACCTACTATTTTAATTAGCTAAACAAGCTCAACCTACTAAGTTATGTCTACTTAGCTAAACTCTCCTATGCGCAGAGAAAATCCTTACGTGAAGGGATGCAACTTGTTTTGCTCTACTCCATCCATTTGAACTATTTCTAGAAGTGTTTATCATGGATTCTTCTAAATAATATGTAAACTCTTTCATTTAATATATCAAACATTTAAATATTGATTTTGGGTGAAAAAAAAAATGAAAAAGATATAATTTAGAGTGAAATTGAAACTTAATCAAATATTTGAAATAAAATTAAACTAAGATCAATTAGTATGACTCGTTTGTAGTAAACGTGTCACACGGAGAAATTGATGTTTGCAATTTTTATTAACTATGTTTGTCTTAGGGACAAAATTAAAACCAAAAAAAATGCAAGACAAAATTATTACATAACAAACATTAGAGACGAAATTAAAATTCAAGGTAAACATTATGATTGAAAAATATACTTTTGTCTTTATTTTTATAATGTTATTTGTTATGATGTATTTAATTTGTACTTTTTTTTTAAATTTATGTGATGGTGTTCGATTGATGTTTTGGATTATGCTATGGCGTTCCTGGAGAATGATTTCTATTGTTAAAAATGTCTATTTTTATTGTTGAAATTGGAAAAAAAATGTCACTTCACATTTTTTTAACGCTTAAGAAGATTATCAAATTCAATCTAATCCAAGCTAATTATAAATGAATTGAGTTAATTCAGTTCTATATAAAATGATTAGATTAATTAAATAAAATTTCTTCCTATTTAAGTAAATTAAATTGATTGATCAAAGTGAGCAAATTGAATCAATCCAACCACGTAAGCATTTCTGATGACAACTCAAATAAAATCCTTGAAAGAAGAATAGTCACTCTTGAAAAAGCATTCTTCTCATAGTATTGGGACCTAGTGACCCAGGGTTGGGTTCGGTCCAAGTCGATCAATTGGACCAGCTAAACATTGGCTTGATCTTGACCCGGTTGAGTCATGACTGAATCAGCGACTCGACTGGGTCGATTGACCAGGCTTTTTTCTTTTTTCTTTAAATTTTTTTTAGATTACATGTTGTACTCACAGAGCCTTTAGCCTTCAACTTTACCAATCCTGCATGATGTAGCCTTCAACTTTACCAATCACACACAGAGCCTTCAACTTTGAACCGCCATTGAACCTTAGCCAACTAGCCTTATGCATTGACCACCACGCACGACCTTTGTCTTTGACTTGAACCACCACGCACACACACATGCTTTGACTACGAACCACCATTGACCATACAGAGCCTTCGACTTCAACGGATGCACACCATGGCTTCGGCTTTGACTTCAAAGTTTGAACCACCACAGAGCCTTCGAGCTTTCTTCCTTGATGCAGATGACGAGTTCAGCATGACAGCAGAAGGGGAGTTCAACGAGCTTTCTTCCCTGATGTAGCTTTGGCTTCAACAACAACTCCTAGTTCAACAGGTGAGGATCAAATTTTTTATTGATGAACTAAGTTCAACAGGCTGGCCCCATGCATTGAACCACCACCTGATTATTTTTCTTGAAGCAGAAGGGGATTTAATTATTTATTGATGAATTCTTGCTTTTGTTTTGTAGAATTCATGTTCTGGATGTCTTGGTCTTCTTGGATGATAAGCTAATTTCTACATTTTGAGTTCAAAGAAAGTCTCTGACACACAACTTCAAGGTTCAAATTCTTGACCATTTTTTCTCTTTTCTCTGTAATGGGAAATATTTAATGTTGAATGGTGCTATATGAGAGTGCTGATATTGAATGCTGAATGATGTTGATATTGAATGCTGATAATGAATCAAATGTTGTTGAATGCTGATCTTGTTTATGTTGAATGAGTATGAATTGCTAAATTGTTGATATTGAATCAATTGTTGCTGAATAAGAGCTGATCTTGTCTATGTTGAATGAGTTTGAATTGCTAAATTGTTGATATTGAATACTAATATAAATGGAATAGATTAAGCTAGTGATATAAACTAAGAAAACTTTTGATTTATAGATAATTTTGGAACCAATTTTGATTTTAATTTTTTTTATTAATCTTAGATTATTATAAATGTTGTCTAGTAATCTCACATAAGAGTCAGTTGAGTCTGTACAAAAAGGTGCTTCAAGAGAAAAAACAGACTTAGCATGGGGTCATTGTAGAATTGCTGAAGACACTGGTTCTAAGCATCATTTAATATATTTATATTATAACAAGACTTTCAAGGGGGTGGAATTAATCGAATTAAGCTACATCTAGCTGGAATAAAGGGAGATGTAGAGCCATGTAAAAAGGTTCCTACAGATATTCATTTTCGAATACAAAATAGTGCTGAAGATTTTATTGAAAAGAAAAGAAAGGTAGCAGAAGAATATGAAGAGATCAATCCTTATCCAGATGAGAGCTTATATAGTGATGATGTTGTAGAATTAAATAATTCTATTGGTCGGCCTTTTGAGGTTAGGGGAAAAGCAAAAGAAAAGGAAAAAAAGCCTATAAGCTCTTATTTTATGCCTGGAACAACTCCTAGAACCTAACCTACCATTAAAAGTGTGTTGGAAACCAAAGAGCCAAAAGAAATGTGTGACATTGCAATTGCTAAATAGATGTTTGACGCTAACTTGCTATTTAATGCTACCAACTCGTCATACTACCAACCAATGATTGATGCTATGCTAGTATGGGTGCGGGATATAAAGGCCCTGGAGTTTGGAACCTTCGTGGTTATTTGTTGAGGAAAAATGTTGAAGAAGTAAATTCATATGTTAATAGTTATCGTAAAACTTGGAAGGAAACCGGATGCACAATTATGGCAGATGGGTGGACTGATCAGTGTCAAAGGCCCTCATAAACTTTTTAGTTTATTGTCCTAAAGGGGTTGTGTTCTTAAAATCTGTTGATGCATCTAATGCTTCTAAGACCAGTGACATGTTGTTTAAGCTTTTTAAGGAGATTGTGTTGTATATTGGATTTGAAAATGTGATTGAAATTGTGACTGATAATGCTACAAACTATGTTGCTGCTAGTAGAATGTTGGAACAAGAATTTTGGAAAGGCATAAGAACACTATCTCAGGTGTTATTAATGTCATTGAAAGATATACTTATATTGACAGAGAGCTGGAACCAAGTTATCAAGTGAGATGAAAATCTTCAAGAATGCAAAAGGAGACTTTGGAAGAAGACTTGCAGTAAACAGTCGTCGCACAATGATGCCAGGTAATATTGATCTTTATTAATAAAATTTTTCATTTATCTTATTATTATTTCATTAATTTATTTTATATAATATCATTAGATGAGTGGTGGTAATGCTATGGATAAAGTGTTTCAAATTTACAAAATCTTGCAATTCGAGTGTTAAGTCAAACATGCAGTTCTTCAGGTTATGAGAAAAATTGGAGGTGTGTTTGAAGATATTCATTTAAAGAAGAGAAATAGATTAGAGCATCAAAGGCTAAATGATCTTGTTTATGTTCATGGCAACTTGAAACTACAAAAGAGGTATATTTCTCTTCATAACATTGTTTGCAATTTTTAAACAAAGAGTCATTTATATTTTGATATGTTTAAATAAAAATATACAGAAAAGAATTGAAGAAGAATTATGATCCGATCAGTTTTGAATCATTTGAAGAAAATAGTGATTGGATATTGGAAGAAGAACCATCAAGCTTGATTACTGAGGAGTTATAAGTTTTTAATCATGAATTTGTAGCTTGTTCCACTGAGAAGGATGATGCTGATTGTGGTTTGTGTTTGATAATTTTAATATATTATTTTATAATGTTATTTCAAGATTTTGATTTTTCTAAGTTATTTTCTACAGAATTGAATTTGGATGAGATAATTCATGATGATGATGATGATGGTGGTGGTGGTGGTAGTGAAGACATTGAGGGAGCTGCTAACATAGAGTATAATAGATGACTAGCTGTCTCATGGGGCATACCTCTTACTGGAGAAATAAACAACCCAGATGCTTGATATTTATAAGTTGATTGTGGATCTTATGAATATTAGCATTTTAATGACTTTATATATTATTATGAATATTTAACACTTTTAATGTATGAATTATTATGTTTTGATGATTTCATTTATGACTTTATGAATTATTATAAATATTTATGACTTTATGTTTGAATTATTATAGATGTTTATAAATTATTATGGATGTTTATGACTTTTAAATGTAAAATTTGCATATAAATGATTTATTTTACCTTTTTTTTTGAATTTATATGTAAAGATATATAGGTATTTATATAATTTTTTTAAAAAAATTTATTCATCTGGGTCAGCAAATGACCCGGTGACCCAAAGGCCAGGTTGGATCAACGGCCGGGGTAGGTTAAAAAACATTGATTCTTCTTTCTATTTCTTATTGGCAGTAAAATGAAGATACATGAACTACTTATATGCAATTCTTTATATCTTTTTTAATAAGTTCTCAAATAAAAACTGACAATGTATAGTCTCTAACTAGAACATAATAAATGTATATTTTTTTAAAAATATCTTTATATTTTTAATAATTCATTATTGTATATTTTGTTATTTACGAAATTTTTTACACTTGTTCTATTTTTATGATAAAACTTGATAGTAAATATATAAAATATATACTATATATAAATCTTCTCCAAAAGATAAGTTAAGTTTTTAAGAACAACATCAGATTGCAATTTTATCTTTTAACATAACAGTAAAGGGAGTTGAACTAATATTAAGCTTTAATATAAAATTGTAATTTATTGAAAAAAATATTTACCATACAAAAAATTAATTTTAATAAAAAAATGAATCAAAGAGGAGCTTAATACTGAACATATACTAAATATAAATTAGTCAAACATTAAAAAAGGATAGTGTAACTTTCTTTTTTAAATGTAAAATTTTATATTATGATTGAAAGTTTTCTCAAACATTCTCTACCTAAAATCCACTTTCGATCAATCTTAACAGCATATTATAAAAGAAATTATCAAAAATTTTCTCAAACTCCAAATCGCACAAATAAATTCTAGATTTTTTAAAATAAAACTAAAAATGAAGGGAAATTTCTTAGATTGTTATTATTATATTCTTTGACAAAATATGAATGTGCAAAAAAAAATTGAAAAGATCTAATCACTGTAATATTAATTAAATTGTAAAAAAAAAGTAACATATGTTTATATATGGGATGAATTTAAATTTAAGATGATATTTTTTTTATTTTTTAATATTTTATATTAAATGTTAAACAAAAATTTAATTTAATCTTTATAAAATTTAATAAAAATTGAATTAATTTAAATTTTTAAAAATTGGATTTGCTCTTAATTTTATTTTATTTTTTTGCTCTTAATCTTTATGAAGTTTAATAAAAATTGAATTAATTTAATCTTTATGGTGTGTTTTTTCATACCTAAACCAGTGTCCACAAGTGCATATTAATGGGTTATCCAGTGCACATTAAGATAATAGTGAGTAGGTCAAAGAATAAGATAGTGCTTGTTAGAGATATTAACATAGTACAACTCACTCATGACAGCTCAGCCACTTAGCACTACCACTCTGATAAGCTGACATTTGCATATTCAACCACGACTGTGTAGCATTTTTCATTTTCTGTTTCCTTATATCACGGATCTTATGCCATGTGTAATTATTCCCTTTCGGTCTTCTTCTCCCCTGTAACAGATTGATTTGTGAATACCATTTACACAGAAGCTCTAGCTAAGTGAGCAGAGTATATTCACGCTCATCTTTCCTTCTTTATTCTACTTATTTCTTTGCATCAGTATTCTTCTTCATAATTTGACTTGGTATCAGAGCTATTCAGCTAACAGCTACATCGATCCAATGGCACAAACTTCTTTTGCTCAATCCTCAACCAATGTTACTTTGTCAATTCCACCCTTAAGCTCACATAGTCCTTAAACACTTCCCTTAGCCTTGTTACCCAAGTAAAACTTGATAGAAACAATTATCTACTCCAGAAATCAATGATACTCCCAGTAATTAAAGGAAACCAGTAGAAAACTTCATCTATAGCCAAAATCTACACCAAGAATTTCTGGAAAATGACACAGCAAAACCAAACCCAAAATATAAAGAGTGGCAGTTTACTAACCAACTTCTTCTTGGGTGGCTATATAGCTCACTTTCATTAGACATCACAGCTCAGTTCATTAACCGCAAAACAAGTCAAGAACTCTTGAACATCATAGAGGAGTTTGCTGGAGCTGCCAACAAAGCAAAAATCCTTTGGCATAAAGGAGAATTTCAAATAACACAAAAGGGGCAGACCAAAATAGAGGAGTATCTCAACAAGATGACATAAATAGCAGACAATCTGAAATTAGTAGGAAGTCCTTTCCCCTTCATTGATTTATTTTCTCAAATACTTGTTGGCTTGGATTCTGAATATACTCTTGTTGTCAGGACATTACTGGATATGCAAGATCTAACATGGATGCAATTTCAGACTACACTAATGACCTTCAAAAATAGACTTGAACAAATCCACAGTTTTCAAAACTTGTCCATTAATTCTGCCTATGTTAACTCAGCACAGGTGAAAACTGCAAATTCTTCTAATGAAAACAAAATAAGAAACAATTGGAGAGGAAATCCCAAAGGTGCTAGAGGAAGGGGAAGTGGAAGAAACACAAACTCAAGACCCATATATCAAGTGTGTAGTAAAACAGGCCACGTTGCTTCAATTTGTTACCATAGATACAATCAAGCTTACATAAGCACACCAGAGAAGCCAACGAATCAGAATAGCACTGGAGGAACCCTATACTCACCCTATATTACAACTCCTGAAACTGTTGATGATAATTCCTGGTACATGGACAGTGGTGCTAGTCACCATGTCATAAACAACCAACAACTCCTACAGTAGACCTCTCAAGTTGATGGTAATACAAATCTTACTGTAGCTAATGGAGAAAAAATGCCTATCATGAAAATTAGGTCCTGTTCAATTCACTTGCCTAATCACAAAACCATTAAGCTTAATAGCATCATTATTCACCTTCTGTTTCAAAAAACTTGTTGAGTGTATCCCAACTTGCCTCTCACAATGATGTGATCATAGAATTTGACTTTTACTCTTTTTTGTGAAGGACAAAAGCATAAGGAAAGTGCTGCTGCAAAGGAAGCTTAGGGATGGTTTGTATCAACTCACCTCTCCAAACAATGATTCCATACCATATATCTTGCTCACTTCGAAAGACATAAACTATATCTCCTTGACTGATTGGCATGACATTCTCAGTCACCCTTCATATCCTGTTCTTTTTCAAACTTTAAAATTTTGTAATTTCAAATTTGACGGTAATGGAAAACCTACTTTTTGTTGTGCATGTCAATAGGGAAAGTGTCACAAGTTACCATTTCCAAATTCTAAATCACATGCCTCTAAACCACTTGAAGCAATTCATACAAATCTCTGAGGGCCAGCACCAATAAACTCAAAAAATGGATTTAGATACTATATTTTGTTCCTAGATGACTATAGTTGCCACGCATGGATTCACCCTCTAAAGCAAAAAAGTGATGCCATCTCCATTTTCATGCAATTTAAACTTATGGCAGAAAAAAAATTAAACTCCCTTATTAAAATAGTGTACAGTGACTTAAGGGTGAATACCAGGCCTTTAATAGCTTTCTAAAGCAACAAGGAATTTTACACTATCTCACTTGTCCTTACACATCCCAACACAATGGAAGATCTAAAAGGAGACACCGTCATGTTACTGAGGTTGGATTAAGCATTATTGCTCATGCTAAGATGCCTCTCACCTTTTGGTAGGAAGCATTTCATTTCATATAGCCGCTTATTTAATTAATAGATTATTAACACCCATTCTTGATCATAAGTCACCATATCAAACACTTTTCCATAAAATTCCTAATTACAACTCATTGCATCTATTCAATTGTGCTGCATATCTTGGGGTTACCTCCTATAGCACACACAAGTTACAATTTCATTCAATTAAATGTGTGTTTATTGGTTATAGTGATCATCATAAAGGGTATATTTGTATCTCACCACAAGGATGGGTCTATACATCATGCCATGTCATCTTTGATCACAAAGATTTTCCCTATCCTTCCTTTATTGAATCAGTACAAAACTCTACAAATACAAGTTCATCATATCCATCTGTCCTTATTCAAGCACACAACAATTAACCATCTCCAATCTCCACTGCAACAGAACTGTCCTCAATAGAGCTCTCCTTTTTTAACTCCCAATTGGAATTCACATTATTCTTCCTCTCATTCTTTTTTTTTTACTAGTGCACGTTATGCCTTACCACATATAGTTAATTTGCAATCTCCCTGTTCCATTTCCAGTTCATCCATAAGATATCTTCTACCAGATAACACAGAGAATAATTTGCCTACTCCTAATAATACTGTCAACTTACACCCAATGGTTACCCGAAGCAAAGCTGAAGTTTCAAAACCAAACCCTTTGTTTGTTGGAACATTGACTGCTATACTGCCACATACCACTTCCTCTGCACTACAAAATCCAGTTTGGCATCAAGCCATGAAGGTTGAGTTTACTGCTTTACAAAACAATGATACATGGACCTTGGTTCTTCCATCACCTCACATGAATGTAGTTGGCTCAAAGTGGGTCTATCGTATAAAATACAAAGTAGACGACACTGTGGACAGATACAAAGCAAGAATGGTAGCTAAGGGATTTCATCAAACACCGGGGATTGATTTCTTTGAGACTTTCAACCCTGTGATTAAACCCAACACTGTTAGACTTCTTCTAACCTTGGCTGTGTCATTACAATGGCCGGTGCATCAATTGGATATAAACAATGCTTTCCTGAATGGTGTTCTTCAGGAAACAGTCTATATGGCATAACCAAAGGGCTTTGTTGACCTTGAACATCCAACGAATGTATAAAAACTAAATAAGGCTATCTATGGCCTTAAGCAGGCTCCCCGTGCATGGTTTACAAGTTAAGAGTAACTCTCTTCTCTTGGGGCTTCGCACATAGCAAGGCTGACACATCATTTTTCTTCCTTCATAACTCAGAGATGGTGATTTTCCTTTTGATATATATAGATGACATAATAGTCATCAGTAACAAACTGACTCATCTTACAGGTTTTACATCTAAACTCAACAATATGTTTGCCTTGAAATATTTAGGCCATTTGAATTTTTTTCCTTCGCATTCAAGTGCACAGAACTGATTCAGGCTTCTACTTAAACCAGTCTCAATACATACAGGACTTGCTAATCAAATTTGGGATGCACAACTCCTCACCGTGTTCAACACCTATGGCAGGAAACTGTAATTTGAACCCCACAGAAGGTGAACTTCTCTCTAATCCAACTGACTATAGAAGACTAATTGGGGCTCTCCAGTGCATTACCTACACTAGACTAGACATTAGTTTTAGTGTAAATAAACTTAGTTAGTTTCTTCAATCCCGAAGTACTTTTCATTGGAAGGCTGCCAAAAGAGTCTTGAGATACCTTAAGGGCACAAATGATTTTGCCTTGCATCTCAAAGCAAACCCCAAGCTCACTGTAGAAGGGTACTCTGATGCCTCATTTGCTGACTGTATAGAAGACATGAAGTCTACTGGAGGACACTGTGTTTACTTTGGACAAAGCTTAATTTCTTGGTCATCTCGTAAACAAGAAGCCGTCTCCAGATCTAGCTCTGAATCAGAGTACAGAGCTTTGGCCAACCTTGCTGCAGAAGTCTTGTGAATTACTCATTTACTTAAAGAAATCAAATATCCTTTATTAGCAACTCCAATTCTCTAATCTGATAGCTTACGCGTAGCTGCACTAGCCTCAAATCTAGTTTTTCACGTACACTTCAAGCACATAGAACTTGATGTTTACTTTATCAGAGATCATGTTCTCTCCAAGAAGCTGGATGTTCATTATGTACCTTCCTTGGATCAAACAATTGACTGTCTCACTATACCATTGGCTCACAATCGGTTTCAATTTCTTAGAAGAAAACTCAGAGTTCTTAAGCTACGACTCTCGAGTTTGAAAGGGGGTGTTAGAGATATTAACACAGTACAACTCACTCATGACAGCTCAGCCACTCAGCACTACCACTCTGATATGCTGGCATCTGTGTATTTAGCCACATCTATGTAGCGTTTTTCATTTTCTATTTCCTTATATCACGAATCTTATGCCATGTGTAATTATTCCCTTTCGGTCGTCTTCTCCTCTATAACAAATTAATTTTTAAATACCATTTACATAGAAGCGCTAGCTAAGTGAGCAGAGCATATTCACGCTCATCCTTCCTTCTTCATTCTACTTATTTCTTTGCATCAATATTCTTCTTCATAATTTGACTATGCTGAAGCTAAGGTAATTTCCTTGATTTTCTCTTTAGATTCCTCACAATACCTATCAGATCTATTTTGAACCTCTTGAATGATAGCGTTTCGTTGGATTACTCCATGGGTACTTGTACAAAAGTGTAAAGTGTCGAAATTCATCATATGTTACAAGGACATTCAACATTACTCCGTTACAGTATCTAATGGTAGCTCCTCAGCATGGTTGCAAGGAATTCAGATCATCTCTTGTGCCTTTAGCAGAGTCACAAGTGACATTAGCCATGCTTATAATTGCAGCTAAAATTATTGTAAAAAAAACCACAACTATTAAAAGCGCATTTAGCCAAGATTATAATTGTGACTAAAATTATTGTTTAAAAAAACCATGGTTATCAAAAGTGCATTTAGCCATAGTTATAACTGTGGTTAAAAGTATTGTAAACAACCACAGTTATAACTGTGGCTAAATGGCTTCAAACCATGACTAATTATGCACATGACTATGCTATGCTTTAAAGGCATATGAGGTAATTGTTGGTGGCATCCAATAGAAGGGCTATGTGAGAAGGAATTAGCTCTTCGTTACTATTAGGGTTATGTGAACAGGAATAAGTTGATTTAAGAGAACAATTTAGGGATGATTCGACCATTTTTATTAAGGCTTATTGACCCAAGATCTCCTTATTTGTAAGGAGGCCTTCAATTTTTGTTGTGATGTATAGTCTTCAAGTCATGCCATACTTCTTCTTCAAGCATCTCATTTCTATAGAAATTGAATGTCTCTCTGGATGATTTGGAAGAGCACAGGGTGAGAATTGAGAACATAGAGGTAAAAATTCAACCCTCACTAATTTCAGCTAATACAGAACTAACAATATTTAACTTTAATCCTTTAATCGAAGTTGATAAATATAATAGATAGTTTTTTAAAAATAATAAACTCATTCATTTTATTCGTTATCAAATGCCTTTTAAAAATGAATTTTTGCTGATAATTCAAAAATTAAGTTGTGAGTCTTGTGGCTATGTCATTTTCAAAAAAATTATGCAAAAATGGTATTTTGGTCTTCTATGTTCATTTTAGGTTTCTTTTTGGTCTTTTTTCAAGAGTTTTATATTGGTCTTTCATGTTTTAAAATCTTACTATTCTAGTCATTTTTCGTTAGAATCGTTAGTTTATATAATCAAGTTGACATGACATCCTCCTAATGTTGATATGATTTATCTATATATATAACTGCTAACAGAATATTATAAGAAGCATAAGGGCATTTTGGGCAATTAGATTTTATACGTAGAACGCTAATATTTAATTAGCAGCCATATTATAGTCTCCCACATTTAAAATCTAATTGTCCAAAATGCCCTTATGCTTCTTATAATACCCAATGAGTAGCCATATAAATAGGCTTTGTCAACATTAGGTGGATGATATGTCAACTTTTTAAAATAAACTAACGGTTCTAACAGAGGACCAGAATAGTAAGATTTTGAAACGTAAAGGACAAATATGAAACTTCCAAGACATAGATGACCAACATTGGGATGTGATGTATCAATTCAATTTTTTGCCAAAAATCTAATGCTTGTAATCTATCTACTAGCTGGATCATTGCAAATTAATTAATTGTATATGATTTCAGACACCAAGGGTGTATTTGGTAACCCCGTGGGCACGTGGGTTGGGCAACCTAAGTTTCATTGAATGTGATTTGAGTAAATCTAAGCTTAAATAAATGTGATTTATGTTTAAGAGCAAGTTAGGCAAACATGATATGGGCAGAACATGATGTTTGGATATTGATTTGAAAATGTGGTTTAGGATGTGTAATTATCAGAAAAGACATGAATTTTATATTTTTTTATGTTCAATTATTATTTATTGTCAATAATTTAAATATAATATAATGAGTTATATCAATATTTTAATAAAGGGCATTAAATTATTATTTTTAGTTTATTTGTCTAATATTACTAATTATTTACTAATTACTCATTAGAATTTTTTTAATTTAAACAATTTGAACTAAGTATAATTATAATTAAAGTGCTAATAAATTACTAATTACAAAATAAATTTTTAACTAATTTTTAATTAATAATTAAGTTTTAAACAAAATGAACTAAGTATCCATTATGAGTAAGCTTTAAACAAAATAAATTAATAATTTAAACAAAATGAATTGTTCATTATTTAAAACAAAATGAATTAATAATTTAAACCAGATTTTATTTTAATTTCACCATTTATCCAAAACTTTTCAATTTAGTCACTTAGGTCCCTAACTAAAATTTTTCTTTTGTTCTTTACTTGAAATAAACTCTTATGTTACTTTATCTAGGTCCGTAGTTTGAGAATATGTTTTTTTCTTGTCAAAATCAATCCCTATTGACTTTTCAATTTATTCACTTTGGTCCCTATTATGTAGTGCCATTGTCACATATTTTCTATATGCTA
This sequence comes from Biancaea sappan, assembly GCA_037074585.1. NCBI lineage: Eukaryota > Viridiplantae > Streptophyta > Magnoliopsida > Fabales > Fabaceae > Biancaea > Biancaea sappan. Next base: position 7,460,264 of record CM073495.1, read on the forward strand.
GCTACAACACCATTCTTCATAAAGCTTTCCTTCTTCCTTTTCTCTTCTCTTCTTTTCTTCTTCTCCTCTTCTCTCCACTTTTATCTCTTTCTCTCTTTCTCCTTCTTCCTCTCATGCTCTCACTCCCATTGGCACTCCATACCCACACCCACATCCATGCGCCTCTGTTTTGGTGGCAAAAAAACAAAGGACTTGAGGGAAGCGTCAAGAGGCATGCTGGCACTCCAAATGACAGTGGTATATGAAGGAGTTTATATACAATTCCTATATACAAATATTGCATATGACTCTATGGTATATATGAATAATAACAGATATATGTGTACCCAGGGCAACAACAGAATTCATAATACTAATTGATGATTGAGTATAATTAATAAAGAAGAAAAGAAAAGAAAACAATTAAGGAGAGTAAAAATTGTCCTTTTGGCCTAATATGCTTTCATAAGGTGTTACTTCAATGAAACTGTTACATCATATATATATATAGGTAGAAAGTAAGGACTCCTATTTATGAAACTCTAGTGGGCTGACATTCTCATTACTTGTTAGCTCATACAAGACTTGGTCTTAATTTCATAAACTCATAAATAAGATAATATAATAAGTGAATCAAATAAAATATTAATTTATAATAGTCCATATAAAAAATCCAACAGTATACTGTTATGTATTTATGCGAAGCCGAAGGCGTGAGAGAAGGAAGGAAAGAGGGAATGGAAGACTGTGATTAAAGAAAGCCAGAGTGCTCTTTTTCCAACAAAGCAAACCAGAGTAAGTTAAATGACAGTGGAATGCTCTTTCGTATTTGTGCCAACAAAGCAACACAGAGTAAGTTAAATGACAGTGGTATGCTCTTTCGTATTTATGCGAAAGTCAGGTGATAAATTACTTCCTTTGAATGTAGAGAATTCTGCTCCCTTTCACGGACACCAAAGCTGCTTTGACTCTTGGCCTTTTGCACCTCCTCAAAAAGTCCAAGGAAGAATCCACATCTTGAACTTTTATATTATAGCGTTTGGTGTTTAAAATCTGTGTCAGTTCGATAAAAGAGAATCGTTATAAGATCAGGTGAAATTTAAATTCTCTTGTTGCAAAATCTTGAACAACTTTATAAGAATTATGTACTTTCAAGAATAATACTTTACATATGTGTGTGTGTGTGTGTGTGTGTGTGTGTATATATATATATAAAATGACCATGTAACATGACAAACACAGAAATATGTTAAATTTTTAAAAATATATAGTTAGTACATGTTTAATACAATACTATATACTCACACAAATATACAAGGCAAATTTATAAGTGAGATTTCAAAATATATAAAAATAAAACACACATGGATATGCTATTGCATGCATACAAGTTGCATGCTATCACATGATACATATAAATACATGAGGTGCAACATTGAATACATTTGTGGGTACAAGCACTTTCACGTATAATACGACATGATGTTACATGCAAAAATGTATTTACATTCACGTACACAAATATGATCACATAGGAGCTGTGTGCATACACAACTTCCTACTTTAATTTCACAAGCAAAATGATATTGTACATATTGACCAAAAAAGAAAAAGAGATTGTACAAGAACATACATTTATCTACATCAAAACACTATGTACATAAATAAGGAAGCAGATTGGACTAAACTAGCAAATTCGATCAATCTGATCAAGAATTGGTTACTGTCTAATCCAATTGATCTTCAAAACCAGTCTCCTTTAAAATCACTGGTGAAATTGGTAAGTTTAGTAAAACTCAGGAGACCAGCGGATAACCATTTGAACCGATTTCTTAAAAAAAAAAAAAAGCGACTTGAGAATTTTAAGAAGAACCATGCAACATTAAAAATAAAGGACAAAAAAAACTTTGATACAAGCAACATGCATGGATCAAGCTAGACTAGGAGAGCCCAACAAAGAAGAATTGGTTCAACTGATCTTGTCCGGTAAAAAGTATAAAATACTGTACATTGAGGGACATATAAGAAAACAGAATAATTGTACATTGTCAAAATTGGTTTGAAACTTTGAATTTTTTTCTTATAAAAACTTTGTCTTCACAACTTATTATGCACTTTGAGATGCTTGTAATGAAAATTTAGAAAAGTCTTTTGTTGACTTAAAAAATTCAAGAGGGTAAAGTGTATTAACTTTATAAAGTACGGAGAGGTAATCTGTATTTTTAAGGACTCAATTGAATAGTTAAAACTAGGTCCTTTTTATCTTATTTATCTGGATTCAAAGTTTTAAACTAACATAAAAAATGTATCATTTGGAGGAAACTTTATGTTACATCTGACAAAATTAGAAGTTTTCTAATCTAATTAACATTGTAAAAATTGTTGATATATAATTGCCCTTTCATTTTATGTGAAACTTTACGTTTTCTTTTAATTTTTTAAAGCATCATCAACGTTTTCCCAAACTTATTTTATTTTTGATAATTTTTATAAAATATTCTTGTAAAAGTGTCATAAGATAAAAGAAGAGAGGGAAGATTCGACAGAAAATGCGTGAAGATCCTCTGTAAATTATTTTATTCAAAGAATGAATATACAATAGTCAAAGGAAAATTTTATAGCTACTGACATAAGGACAAAACATGAATTACACAACAAAACCTGCAACTGATATAACAGAAAATAACAATAAAAACAGTTCAGATATCAACTTGAATCTTCACACGCCCCCTCAAGTTGATGCTTGAGAAATGTTTTGGATATTTACTTTCTTCATCAAATATGAGTGTTGTTGACTATCAAGTGCCTTGGTTAGCAATTCTGTTGGCTGTTCTCCAGAGGGCACATGTCTTGTGCAGATAACTCCACTCTGTTTTCTTTCCCCAAGCTCTATATGTTTGGTTTTTTCGTGATATACCGGATTAACATCCATTTGAAGTGTTTCTTTTCTGTCACAGAATAGTTGCACAGATTCTTTCCTCCCAGTTCCCAACTCATGAGCCAAATTCCTGATCCAAACAATCTCCAATGTAATATATGCCATACTTCTCTACTCCGCTTCAACGGATGATCTTGACATTATTGGTTGCTTCTTTGCTTTATAGATACAAAGGATTCCCCCAACTTAATACAGTAACTCGTCACTGACCGTCTTGTGTCACTACATGTATCCCAATCTGAATCACAGTATGCAGTGATTTCAAAATTATTAATTGATGGTAGCAGAATTCCACTCCTGACTGTCCTTCCAAATATTGAACGACCCTCACTGCCGCTTTCATATGTGAAGCTTTTGGCTGATGCATATATATTGGCTTAAGTTTTGCACTACATATGTGATATTCAGCGTTGTAATGGTTATGTATACCAATTTACCAATATGTAACTTTCAACGTCCTCAAGTAAGGTTTCATCAGTCTCGGGCTTGCGCAATTGATCCCGTTGGTGAGAGGTTAACCTGCCATTCTGTTCCAGTGGAGTTACCGCAACCTTAGCTCCACTCAAACCTGTTTCAGATATGGGATCCAAGATATATTTATGCTGATTTAGAACGACCCCTTTTCCGATCATGCCACCTCCAAACCAAGGAAATATCTCAAGCTTCCCAAGTCTTTGATTAAGAATTTCTCTTGCAAAACCTTTTTTGCTTCTTGTATTATCTCTCCACTATTTCCAGTTAGTAATTAAGATATTATTATTTTCTCACCCTGAGTCTTGATAAATATTGGATAACCTAGTCGTTGAAATCCATTTGATGCCAAGGCCTCAGTGATCAGCTTCATGTTCCATTGCCTTGAAGCTTGCTTCAAGCCATATGACAATTCACGAAGGCCTCAAACCACTCCCTTTTCTTGCTTCCCAAATCCTGTTGGGACATCCATGTACACTTCTTTAACTCCTAGCAAAAATGCAATGTAGACATCCATTTGAAATATTGGTCAATTCTGAGCTGCTGTTATAGAGAGAACTACTTTAATCATTACCATCTTAGCCATAGGTGAGTAGGGTTATTTGTAGTTTATCCCTATTCTTTGGTTGTAGCCCTTGGCTACAAGCCAGGTGTCAAGGAAATTCACTCATATGGTCAAGGAAATACACTCATTTTTCAACCTCCCCACATGCACCTACCTCACCTACCTTCAAGGAGTCCACAATGTCTGCACCTCCCAAGCTGCCAGATTCAACCCCTTCCAGCTGTGCCCATGTGACCTTGTTCCCCTAGAATTAGTATAAATATGTTAAAGCTTCATTGTATTGAAAATCAGAATGAAGTAATTAAAGCTTTGCTTTTGAAACTTTGAAGTTTCATTTCTTCTTCTGCTCTGCCCCCCTTTTCCCTGAGCCATATTTGGTATCAGAGCAAGGTTCCAGAGAGAGGGAACGCCTGAAAAGCTCCTGAGATTCACTGTCGAAGTTTTCCGGCGACGTCGAAATCGGCCAACTTCGAAAGTCCCATCTCCGGCGCTCTTTCGGGAAAACTGACGTCGGAATAGTGATCGGAAGGGTCCAAAACCTTGGACTGGAGAAGATCAACGCCGCCTGACCTTCGACGCGCCCGCACGCGCCACCGTCGGAAGATCACGCTCCGGCCATCAACTCCACGCGCCACACGCCTGCCAGAGGTTGAAGACGACCACGTCATCAGCCACGTCATCACCACGTCATCCGCTCCAACCAATCATATATTGCCACGTGTCACCTCGGCCACGTGTCCAAGCTGATTCGGTTGCCACGTCATTAGCCACGTCATCACCACGTCATCCACTCCAATCAATCAGAGGTTGCCACGTGTCGAAACTGCCACGTGTCACAGCTGATTCGGTTGACACGTCATCATCCACGTCATCAGTTCAGCAAATCAACGATTGCCACGTGTTAAGTGTTGCCACGTCACCACAATTTTCCAGATCCCATATTGACCCCGGAAGTCTTGCAAATCTTATTTTTACCCCTATACTTTCTAAAATTCCACTTTTGCCCCAAAACTTTCTGAAATTACAGATTTACCCCAGAACTTTCTAAAATTTCACTTTTGCCCTGGAACTTTCTGAAATTATAGATTTACCCCAGAACTTTCTAAAATTCCATTTTTGCCCCGGAACTTTCTGAAATTACAGATTCACCCCAATTCTTTCCAAATCATAGATTGGCCCCAATATTTTCCAAAAAATTATAGATCAACCTGACATTTTTTTTAAAAAAAGTTCATTTTAGCCCCTAAATCTTCTAAAAAAAGAAATTTCACTCCAATCCCACAATTTTTCTTAATTTTCTTATCCATCCCCAATTTTCTACAACCAAACTTCAAACTTTTCTCCTTCCCTAGCCAACAGAAATGCCTCCAAGAAGCAGGCGTGCACAAGAAATTGAATTGAACGAGATGAGAAATCAACTTCAACAGTTGCAAGAAACAGTGTATGCCCAGCAAACATGGCTTGAGACCCAGAAAGATCGTCGATGCAAAAATTCAAATAACAGCAGTTCATCAATAACTTACAATCGCTACTCCAACAATGTTAGAATGAAAATTCCTGAATTCGATGGGAATAACCAACCTAAAGAATTCAAAGACTGGCTTAAAAAGGTTGAACGGATTTTTGAGTATAAGGAAGTTCCCGAAGATCAAAAGGTGAAAATTGTTGCCACTAAACTCAAGAAGTACGCTTCTTTTTGGTGGGAAAATCTTAAGAGAAAGCGCGAACACGAAGGGAAGCGCAAGATTCGAACTTGGAAGAAAATGTGACGCAAGTTAACCCGTAAATTCTTGCCTGAACAAACAGGGTTTATGGGAGTGTCACTTATTTCTATCCCTACTTCGTCACAAATACCTGAAAAGGAAGAGGAATCTATACCGACAGGGTCAGTGCATGATAGTGATGTCATACCAGATGACGATGATGACATATTAACAGAGCCAGTATATGACAGCGATATCATGCCAGAAGAGCCAGTATATGACAGCGATATCATGCCAGAAGAGCCAGTATATGACAGCGATATCATGCCAGAAAAGTCAGTATATGACGATGATATCATGCCAGAGGAGTCACTGTACGATAGAGAAGTCAAGTTGACAGAATCAGCGTATGACAGTGATGTCATGATAGCAGAACAAGCATATAACAGTGATGTCTTGCCAACAGAGCCAATATATGCTAGTGATGTCACTCCAGCAGAGCCAATATATGATAGTGAAGTCACATTGACAGACCATGATGAGACACTGGTAATTCATCAAAGCCTACATATAACGCCAGTAAAAGACGAGTCTTGGTTAAGTCACAACATCTTCTATCCTATTGAAGATAAAATTTGTGATATCAACATTGGCAACAAAAGTTATGACAATATTGTGACCGACTACATGGTGGAAAAGTTGGAGGTCTTATCCGTTAATCATTCGTATCCTTACAAATTTCATCAAAAAGAAGTTTGTTGTGATATTGTGCCTACGGATGATTGTCATCTTCTTTTGAGAAGACATTGGCAATTTGATTGTTGTGTCCAAGATGACGGCCATATAAGCATATACTCTATTAAAAAAAATGGAGTAAACGAGATGTTAGTGCTAATGCCACCTAGTGAATGCAATAAGAACAAACTAGAAAGATACGATTTCACTTTTTTACCGGTCTTTCTAGTTGTAATTCCAGAAGACAATCCACCAGGAGTGCCACCTAAGAGAGACAACGACATCCAGCAAGACTCGAGGGCGAGTCTCGTCCAACCCAGGGAGAATGTCAAGGAAATTCACTCATATGGTCAAGGAAATACACTCATTTTTCAACCTCCCCACATGCACCTACCTTACCTACCTTCAAGGAGTCCACAATATCTGCACCTCCCAAGCTGCCAGATTCAACCCCTTCCAGCTGTGCCCATGTGACCTTGTTCCCCTAGAATTAGTATAAATAGGTTAAAGCTTCATTGTATTGAAAATCAGAATGAAGTAATTAAAGCTTTGCTTTTGAAACTTTGAAGTTTCATTTCTTCTTCTGCTCTGCCCCCCTTTTCCCTGAGTGTAATACCCATGAAAAATAAAATATAAATGCGTGTTTTCAAACTACTGTTACTATTTACGTATATGGTACTGTTCATTTATACAATCAAAATGTCAAATACTAGATGTGGTTTGGTTATAAGAGAAAACTAGAAAGAAGTTTGTAGGAGAAAATGACGTTTTATGTGTAAAAATACCCTCAGGGACTAAATTTAAAGGACTGAATTGAAAAGAAACTTAAAGGTTTAAGGTGAAAGGATAGTTTTTCCTTTAAAGTTTCTAATAGTAAATAAACGAAAATTTTCCATCGTACGCGTAAGGTGCACAGTAACTGCATTATTAGAAATGTCATTTTTATGAATAGTAAATTGAATATTTTATTAGTGCATAGTGTCAAATAGTACCCTTGACTTTTGCTATAAATAGGCCCTTCCATTTCACTTCTAAACTCACACCTTCAACTTCTCTTCTTCCCTCCTTAAGTTTCTCTTGCTCCGACGCTAGGCTTCTGAGATTTTGGGCCTTTCCGTTTTTGCTTAGGTAAGGATACTATGCCCTTTCTATGTCTTTCAAATTTTAGAAGTTATTTTCTTAAGTATGCTCTGTGGTTGCGGCTTTGGCCGATCTTCCACATCAGAAAAATTGTCGTTAGCTGTTATTTTGATTCTCTGATTACCGAAATAGAATATAATCTGTGGAGAATACATGTCTAGGAAAGTTCTGGCTAAGGAAAGACCTGGTTTTTAAGTGTGTCCAGTGTGACCCTCCACTCTTTCTTGGGAACTTACCTGGTGTACTCTTTTACAGATTGTATTCTGTATTTCCGGTATGAATAGTACCCGTACGTATGAATAGTGACCGTATAAATAGTACCGTATGTATGAATAGTGACCGTATGAATAGTACCCGTACGTATGAACAGTATATGTACGAAAATGATCTTAACGTACTTTCTGTAATCTTTCATGAAAATCTCTGTAGCGGAACACTGAAATTCACCTGCGTACTCTTGTCCATAACGATTTAGAGAAGCGATACTCGTACGGAATCCAGGTGAGTGAAACGACTCTGTTTTAATAGAGTTTTAGCATTACTGGTGATAAAAAGTATGTCGTAGGACACTCCCAAGATTCATAGGGAGAAATTGGATTCAGAATGACGAATATAATGAGATAATTAATCCAGAAGTATGGATAAGACAAAGCAAGTATCTCATGATGATATGAAATTTGAATCATATAGTTATATACTATACCTGTTATATGGATGAGTATTATATTGTGCTTCTGATTATGATATGAACTATTGTACTATTGATTGTGATTGAGCGGTACAGTACCCCCTCTCACGGCAAGGCGGAAAACCCGGGTTAAAGGGTGTCTTGACCAATGAGTGTGGAGACAACGATTCCCTCAGTAGGGATATAGCCCGGATTGGTGATAAATCCGTGAGGCGCCCTAGCTAAGAGGATGAGGTTGTGCGTCATGGCGGAAAAAAATACAAAATTGGTGAGCCGGCCTGTGTGCGCTCTCCGGGATATATTGCCATTGACGAGTACTAGTATCGTTTGTTGAATTGGATGAAATTTTCTTATATGTAATTTCTAAACTATGTCTATTGGTTGAGCTTGAGCCTTCGGATATGCTTGCATGACTGGTGATGTATTTGAATTTTATTAACGCAAGGCCGATTTGCTCACTGAGTTTAAAAGCTCACACTGTTTGTACAAACTTTTTGTTCAGATCAGGTTGCCGCCGAAGTACATCCGCTAGAGGAGTAGATCACGTTGGACCTTCCCGCTGTCGGGTAGGCCCTTCTTTTGTTATACAGTATGTTGCTCTGTAACCGTCTAGGACATCTAGGTCAGGGGTTTGGTATTTGGCTTGTATTTCAGTATGATAATGTATTTCGTACTGAGGATCTATTATTTTTAATTAAGAAAATCTGATGTATTTTCTTTGTATTTATTAAGGAATGGTATTTTGAGAATATAGAGATAATAACTAACGATTTTACTTGTGGGAAGAATTTATCGAAAGGCTTACAGTGATGGGATATTCATCATTGTGCCGGTCATGTGCCTAGAAAATGGGTCGTGACACTGAGCCACCAGGCCTTGAACCTTTCTACCTCACCATCCAATCTGCATTTGATCTTAAAGATCTATTTACACCCAATTGTCTGGTAAAGTGACCAAATCCCAATTTCTATTCTATTCCAAGGTTGCTATTTCTAATCTCATAGCCTCCACCCATCTTGCATCCTTTGATGCTTCATTGTAGCTAACAGGTTCAAGATCCTCGGAGACATTCCCTATAAAAAACCAAGTAGCTTGGGGATATATGAGAATACTTTATAAAATTTCCAATGAAAGGGGAAGCGCTACTCACATTTTCACCAGCTCTATAATCATTCAGCCAAGGTGGTGGCCTTGTGATTCTCCCAAATTTTCCAACTGATGGAGCAATATTTACTTTACTCTGTGGACTAATCTGTAGATTCAAGAACATCCTTGGATACTTCTGATTCAGTCACCAAGGGCACTTGGTTTTGTGAAGCACCATTACCCACAATGCCAGCACTTTTTGCAGGCATATCAGTTGCTTCTTCCTTAAATTAACTCCTCCTTTAATGACAGGATCTGTGTTTTTGTCTTCACATTCTACCCTCTTAAAGAGAAAGATTGATTCATGGAATGCCACGTCTCTGCTAATATGTACTTGTTCATTCCACAAGTTTAACAACTTGCATCTCTTCTGTGTGGGAGAATATCCCAGAAACACATGGGACAACTTTGGTTTCGAAGTTATCCTTGTCGTGCAGATTTGTTACATAGATCAACACCTCAACACTCGAAGATGTTCGATGCTAGGTGCCTTCCCATGAAGAACTTGATGAGGTTACTTACTTAATAACACAAACTGAAAGGTACAATGTGAAATCAAATATCAGGCTTTCAATATGCACTCACCCCATCAGTAAATCGAGGGAACACCAAATTGAAACTTTAGTGCTCTGGCAGTCTTCAAGAGATGCTTATGTTTTCTTTCTACAACACCATTTTGCTATTGTGTTTCAACATGGGAACTCTGATGAGTAATCCCTGGGGTTTCAAAGAAATCTTTACAAATGTCAATAAATAATTTTGTTATGTAATTTGATCTGAGTTTTTATCAAGGCAACATACTATTTAAGGTATAAGGAAATTTCACTTTTGCAATTCATCTAGAACTGTCAAAACGTGTCTAACCATTTAACTTACTTTTAATGTGGGTTGGGTTGTCAAAAAATCGAGCCACTGCATAACCAGTTTCATTCATTTATTTATTTTTTTAAAAATATGAGTAAAACATCTGAAAGACTGAAAGTCTAAAACTGAGAAAACTCAAACTCTAGTCCAAAATCACGAGGAGTTCAGATTTGCTGCCTTTAAAGGCACTATGCCTTTCCTTTTAGCAATGAAAAACTTGTTGCTGAAAGTATTCCGCTGCCAAAAGTTTCAATAACGAAAAAACTGTTGCTAAAAGGAAAGGCACGGTGCCTATAAGTAGCAAATCCAGACCCAATCGCGAGATCCCCCTCCTTCTGTACTTGAAACCCTAAAATCCAAAATCCCAAATTCACTGGCGACTGGCCACTGTTTGACGAACTCCCAACTTCATCTCCGTCCATCTCTGTCGTGATCTTCCCATCCGTTCGCCCTCTGCCATCATCTTTTTCTCTTTGAATCTTATTTAGAGGTACAATTGAATCGCCATTTTTGGTCTTTCTGAGTTTTTTTCCCTTTTCTTCCTCCTCCTACGTCAATCATGGATTTATTTTCTTTATGATAACGAATCGGACTGTGGGTTTAAAGGAAAAAGATGGAAGAACCATTGATTGGGATTTGGGAATCAACGTTAAGTGGTGGGTTCTGATCTTTTTCTTTTCACTTTAGGTGCAGAATTAAGAAAATTTAAAGGCTCGTGGGGGGTTCTGCTTCTCAGTCTCATTTCTCACTTCTAAGCTTGTCAGCTTCTGATCTGTGAGAGGAAGGAGGTAAATAATGCTGATATAATATGTATAATCCAGATGTAAATAATTTGATATATATAATATGATATATATAGTATGTACACTCGTTCTGTTTGATTTGCTGAGTGCTGATATATAAATGTAATCTAATATGAATATTATATATAGTATAGTCAGACAGTGTGAGCATGCTGGGAACTCAAAAAAATGATAGCATTTAAAAAAAACACTATGCGAGCTGGCCAGTTTTGGCTCACTAACCTGCACAGTATGAGATGGGCTAGTTATTTGTTTGCCTGTTTAAAAACAACTACTAGAAATACATCAATTAGACAAAAAAAATCTGCCAGTGATTTAATAGAATTTCGTTGCTGATAGGTTAGCGACGAATTTAGTGGCAGAAAAAATTTGTCTAAGAAATGTCTATTGTAGATGATTTGTGACGGATAGTGCGTCTGTCATAAATTTGAATATCCATCGCAAGCAAAATCTGACAATTTGTGACGGAAAACGTTTTGTAGCTAATTTGAAATTGAAAATTCATCTCTAATTCTGTTGCTGATTATGGACGGATATTTCTATCCTTGATTTGCAACAGATTTAGACATGAAAAATTTTGTCGCAAATTAGGGATAAATGTTTTTGTCGCTAATTCTGTTCTTGATTTGCGATGAAATTAAAGATGAAAAATTTCGTCATAAATCAGGGACATATGTTTTTATCGCTAATTCCGCCCCCAATTTGCGATGAAATTAGAGATAAAAATTTTGTTGCAAATCTAAGACAGATGTTTCCATCGCTAATTTTTAGAGAGATTTTTTCTTTATATATGGCCAAAAGGTTAATTCATGTGAATAAACATAAATATAGCCAAAAGGTTGTACATATCATACATAATTTAACAAAATAAAATGTATTACATTACTATATTCTAAAAGTTGTATATAATGTTAATTGTTCTACATAGTTCTATAAATATAAAAGTTTGTATATAACATTCTTAAAGTCTAAAAGGCACAAATTCTACGTAGTTCTATAAATGTTTGAAGCATAAGCTTGACAACGATTATAGACATGGATCACCCACGTCACCTTAAAAAAAATATTATCATTAAATAATACAAAAAAATAACAAGTAATATTATCTTTTGCACCAAGTTTTAAATTATTATGCTTCCCTTCACATAACCAAAATAAACAATTTATTTAATACTTTAACCAATTAATGTTAGTCACTTGATTTCCGAAACAAGTGAAGCAAGTAATAATAAAAGAATATCATTAATTACTATTCTTAGACTTGAAAGAAAAATATTGAAGCAAGTTAAACAATAAGAACTGAGTTAGCCATAATACAATACCTACCAACTCAGACAATTAGAATTGATGGTGCTACACAGTTAGGAAACCACCAGCCACCACAGACCAAACATATCATTCCGTCATTTAGACAAATTATTTGTATTTGCCAATGAGCCTAACATATTAGAACATGATTGCACTTTTTGACATAACATATCCAGAACACAAATATAGTCTTGCAGAACGTAATGGCATCAATTAAACTACAGCAATAAAATAACAATCAGCAAGAAATGAAAAGAATTCACATAAAAAAATGCAACATTTAATTAATAACAATAAAAGATATTATGAGAGGGTCAAAGACTATATATATGTTCCCAAAATCAAATTGTCATGTCACTGTCTAACCAAGACATAGTAATATACTACTTAATATGTAGAGGGTGAAAGACACAAGAAAAGTAATATCATTTTATGGCGCTAACAGCATCACCATAGGCAGCAAGACATCGACAACAAAAACCTGGACGACTCGGATAAAGCATGGGCACACATGTGCTTGCCACAACTCAGGTATCATTAGCATCACTGATTCACAATAAAACTAGTATATAATAAATAACCTCAAATTTAACTTCCAACAATATACAAGACACATCGGCCAAAGATAAAACTATATGCAAAAATATACCAGAATTTTCACAAAAATATACCATAAAGTTTAGTTCCCAAACTCCTCCACTAATAACAATCAATTGAACCCTTCTCTTGTAGCTTATGTCAACCACTGCCTAAAGCAACCTCTCCACAAGGCATTGCCAGGGATAGGGGCAAGATATTACATATCATTCTACCACTAACATCCCTTCAATCCTCACGGTGACTTGCTTATCTTTGCAGAACTAGATTTCAGTATGCTCTAGAGACTGCATCAAAAAGAAATTGGCAATCTCACCAAGTATTGTAATCTACTAATGCACTTGCTGAAGTGCAGGCTAATCTATGTGTATTGTTTTGTCCAACATATGGAATAGGCTCGGGTCTAAGTTGGGTAAAAAATAGTTAGATGGATCCAAGATCATTCAGGTAATCACTTATAACGTTTTTAAATTTCTTTTCGGTTATTAATCGGTCAATAATTTATTTTATAATGATTAAATCCAACCTAACCATTAACCTATCTATTTGTTAATTATTTAATACATTTAATTAAAATTTTTGTACAACTGCCACATTAATAATCATTAGTTTCATTGACAACTAAAATAGAAACAATTATCTATAAGGAAAACTTTTACATTTAATTTAGGAAAAAATATAGGAAGTACCTTCAAACTTTGGGTCACTTCCAAATAACCCCTTAAACTTTTAAAACTACCAATTAAGTTCAAACTTTCTCATTCAAACAAACAGGTTTTTCTATCTAACTTTTCTTTTTTCATACAGTACTAACTTATATCTTATCTCAAATTGCTCACATTTAAGAATTGTAGTTTTTAATTATCTTAGTGATCTCATAGCTAGCGTATAGAAATGGAAAAATAAATTAGCATACATTATTTATAATTAAGGGTATACATTATTTTACATGTGCAATATTTATTAGACAACCTAATATATTATATAGTTAGGTACATAAAATCCCTAGTGCTTGAGCCTCCCAATCAAAATATCATGCTTCAGCATGCAAATGAAATTTGAATTAAATGCATAACCATGGGTTAATCTATATATTCCCAAAAAATATGGGTTAAAATGTTATCCTAATCAAATTTCACCTTGGGTCAATATAGTTGGATTGAATTAAAGGCAGTTGGTTTTGTTTAATTAAATGGTTGAAGTCAAAATAATCATGTGTAGGTTTTGGCCCAAGAACAAACTCATTGACTTTAGATTTAGGACCCGTTTGGAAGAGCTTATTTTGAGCTTATCTAGCTTATCTTATGGCATAAGCGCTTATGTACACGTTTGGAAGAGTTTATAGAAATAGCTTATGGCATGAATTTCATAAGCTACTCTGAATAGCTTATGAAAATTAACTGAAAACAGCTTATGTGAAGTTTGCCCTCGTAAATTCTTTAATTATAAAAATAGCTTATATATAAGCACTTATATGATAAGCGCTTATTCTATAAGCACTTAAATAAGCTGTTTATCCAAACAGGACATTAGTCGTTAGCAATAATATGTGTTGCAGATGGCGGAACAAGTCAGAGTATGCGAGAAGGATCCCTTCCGTTATGAAGAGTATAAGGAGAATGGAGCTATATCTTCTTCTATTCCCAAACTCACAAAAACTTCCCTCTACCAAAATCATTTCCAGTTACTTAAAACGAGGCCCAAAGTCCTCATCACACATTCGTACAGCTTAATCAAGGTTAATTATTTAGAATGAACAAGAAGCTTCAGATTTTACCGAAAAGATCCACATGCATTCGGTTCAATATATCAAAAAAATTCTCTACTCTGCATTCCCAACACCCTCAGCTCTCATATACCCATCATGCAACTCCAATTCTTCATATTTAAAACAAAATAAAACAGCCCATATTCACACAGAACAGGAATTTAGCAGAAAACAAGAAAGGAATTTCGAAACTCATCTCTCAGCCACCAGCTCAGGTTCCTCCTTTCTTTCTTTCGTCTTTATCTTCTTTTTCTTTTTCTTTTTTTTTTCTTTTTCAGCTGAAATCATCAGCCCACTACAATTCTCATGAGTTTTAAAAATCATTCAAAACCAGTTAGACACCTATCTTTATATTTCTAACTTAGTCATTGCTCTTTCTTTACTTGTTCAATTCCTTTCTCCCAATTATGCTGCCATAAGAATTCTAATCCACAATTTTAACTTGATTTTCACAAATTCATATAAAAACCTCCCCCTCACTGAAAAGGGATGGCAACAACAGATTACAATAAGAAGAATTAAGTGTAGAAACTCAATAATTCCTTCTCTTTCTTAGTTAACCCCCTTTAAACTATCCTGTTTTTCTCTCGGGTAGAAAGAAATTTCAGCTATTAATAATTATTCACTCAACCTTGCATCGCCAAATTTCTCTCATTCTCCAGTAAGCAACAGAACAACCCACTCAGGAAAGGGATTGCCACTATAATTATGCAGAAAAGAATTTCGAGCCAGAGCTTCTTACCTACTGCTGTGAACCACAACCACGACAGCCCAAACACAGAGGAGAGCCACCCATATTAATTTTTATCTTTTTCAAGGGATTTGAAAATTGGAGGGAAATGAGAAAAATGAAGAGAAGGAAAAAAATGGAGGGAAAATTTTAGACAAATTGATATAATTTTAAAAGATGTAATAGTTAAAGAAGAAAAATTTATGAAAAGAATAAAAATTATAAGAACTATAATTTTTTTATAGAAAATTATTAATTTATTTTATATAAAAAATAGGAATTTAATGAAAGGTAATTAAGTAAGTAATTGAAAAATATTTTATTTATTTTATTTAAAGAATTACTAAAAACTTAAAAATTTTATTTATTTTTTACTTATTTTATTAGATACAGAATTTGCAAATTTCAAATCCTAAAAAACCCTATTTTCTTCTTAGTTTTAATATGATTCCCACTTGTGGTGGCCAATAGGAAGACATGTTGTCGGCGTTGGCAGAACCATACGATGCCGCATGACAACTAAAGACAATGTCTGATGATGGCTGACCCTCACACGCCCATGACTTATCTTCTCTTGCTACGACCAACTATGTTCACGATTCAGGTGGCAAATGAGTTTGAAGGATAAGATAGGAGAGAAAGGAAACATTTCTGACGTAATGGTGGGCGATGATAACCACCACGGCAAAATCCATCTCCCTCTCTCTTGTCGCTGTACTTTCTCTTTCTTAGGTGCGTGAAAAATGGGACCAAATGTGCTTTATAGTGGCTTCCTCTAGAAGCCTCTTTTTCATCTGATGGGGTGGGCTGGGCTAGTATTTTTTTTGGCCCATTTTAAAACTTGGTGAAATGACTCGGCCCGCCTAACCCACTAGTTGACCCATTTTTTTTAAATGTATATATAATATATTAACTTGAAAAATATAAAGGGAGTAAGAATAATTCCATTTTTAACTTTTTTTAAGAATAATTCCATTTTTAACTTTTTTTTTTAAAGTTTCAAATCTCTAAATTCATATCTTTCTTTCTGTTTTAAATAAACAAACTACTTTTATTAGTTTTTATTTAAATAAAAAGTAGTATTTATTTAAATAAAAAATAGTTTTTTTTTAAGTGTGGGTTGGCCTGTTTGGCCAGCCAAATCGCCAAAAGTGGGTTAGGCCCATAGAATATGGGGCAGTTGAAAAGCAAAATGTATCTATATGTCTCTAAATTTTATCTCAATTTTTATTTATGTTTCTAAACTTTTTTTTTGTTTATGTCCCTTATGTTTCACTTTTTATCATATATGCCCCATATGTGTCCCAAAATGACTAAAATACCCTCCACCCCCCCTTAGAGGACAGAGAGAGAAGATGGAGGGATAGAGGGTATTTTTGTTATTTTGGAGCATATATGATAAAAAGTAAAACATAAGGGACATAAACTGGAAAAAAAAGTTTAGGGACATAAATAAGAATCAAGATAAAATTCAAGGATATATGGATACCTTTTGCTTAGTTGAAAAAGTGGGTTAGGCCAGACCGGCCCACTTTTTCCTGGCCTCGCTTTAACAGCTCTAGTGGAAATTGGGTACACGTGTCATGTTGTCCAAACGCCACATACTCTTCCTCTTGTTAAAATTATACAAAACAACCATTCTCAAACAAGTTTTCATATAGGTCCTTAAGAGTTTGTAAAAAAAAAAAAAAAGATGCTAAAGTTTAATATTTAACCCAAAAAAAAATTCATCATTTTATATCCCATCTTTCCACAATATCTCTACATAACTTAATAAAATTTTCAAGGAAGTCCTTAAAATTTATTGTCATATTATTTCCATTTGCAACTTAGTGCTTAACTTTTTTTTAATTAAAAAATTTAAATCCTAAAAATTTCTCTTTAAATTTCCAACATCTCCACATGCTAACCAAGAACATGTTCCCTATATTTAAATGAAATTTTGGTATAGAAAAATTTTGTCTTTAATTTTTGGAATATTAAAAAAACCAAAAATAGTGACAATTTTTTGACATGGCAAAATCCGTTGCTAATATTAATGACAAAAATTAAATTAGTGATGAAAATTTTTTGTATCAAAATCCGTAGTTGATTTCCTTTATTCTAATTTCAAATTAGAGATAGAATTTGCAACGAAAAATATTAAAAAGTGAAAAAAAAAATTGGCAATGATTTTTTGACACGGAATAATTCCTTTCAATCAATGATGAAATTTTTCGTATCAGAATTCATCGCTGATTTCCTTCATTTCAATTTCAAATTAGTGACGAAACTTGAGATGGATCAATGAGGAAATTTGAGACAGAAGAATTTCTTTGCAAAATTTTTGGAATATTGGAAAACAAAAAAAATTAGCAACAGTTTTTTGACACGGAAAAGTTCGTCGTTAATATATCCAACAAAACCTGGAGTAATCATCTACTATGCTAAGAAGTGTCACACCTCAAACCTTAGCACATGACCAACATGATAATGAGACTCCCTCGTTACCCTAAGTCTAACTTAAACACTGAAACACTTACATGCACTTGCACAGCAAGCATTTCATAATGCTAAAAACTTAGTTTAAAGTGAGAAATTTCTATAACAAGCAACAATTTGTTAAACAGCTAATAGTATATCGTTTACAAAAGGGCAAAGATGTATGCTTTTATAAAAATATAAATAGGTATAACAGATATAACAACTATCAAGCTTCTAAGCAACCTAAGCATCAAACAAGAGGAATCCAACATATATATTGTATTATTAATTATTTCGTTGAAACCAATATATTAAAATAACAAACATCAAATTTAATTCTTTAAAATTTGTATTCATTTCAATTTAATTTTTAAAATACTTAAATCTATTATTATCAAACATTTCTATATTGCTGCAAATGTTTGTTACATGAGTCTCAATCGATGTAGGTCCCTTTACCTTTGAATGTCAGCACTGTGAGATGCTTGTTTTACCAACTTTGGAGTGGTGTTCCTGAGATGTTCTAAGGTTTTCACAATGTGTTTTTAGCTTGACAAAGTGAGGCATCATAAGTTCTTCTCTTCCTATGGAATATGCTTGGCCACATTTTTTCTTTTTCTTTTTTTTTTCAATGCAAATCAATTGTTGACACAATCCATGGAGCAAAACCAATTTGTCTCCTCAATGTTATAACGTAAGATCCGAGGACTTAACTGAATTTTTGAAGAAATGAAGCAATGATTATTTTAAAAAGTTTTAAAGAGGTGATTTGATCAATTATAGAAATAATTATAAAGGGAGAATTAAGGAAAAGTGGAATTAAAAATTTCCAAATTCTATTTGGGGCAAAAATTAAATTTTACCTTAGATGCCATGGACCTATGAAATAAAAAGTTTTAGGAGTTGTTCGATTATAATTTTACTCAAAGTTAGCCTTGGTGGCAATTTGAAAGTAGACCACGTGTGATCCACTTCCACCTCTCTATGAAACTCTTCTCTCCACTTCCATAGACGACTGCGGTTCACGCCACTACATTGCCGAATTGCCTAGAATTAAATTCGTGACAATTTGCAATATAGTGATTCTCAAGTCGTATTCTTAAATGAAGCCTTGTTTCTAATTACCTAATTAGTCATTCTAATCCTAATTACACTATTAATCCTACTGATTACACGGGTGGAGGGGGTGTGACAAAATTAAATTGCAATAATGGAATGAATAAAATTATAGAACAGAACAGAACATAATAGAAATATAAATACTGTAGCAAACAAGAACAGAAAACATATGCAATCAGTCATCAATCCCTGGAAATAGCATTTATCATTATCCTACCCTTGAACTAATCTGGTTTAATCCTACCATTCAGTTTTCAACTAATATTCCTCAAAGATTTTCCAAGACTAAACTATATCAGCATCACAAATAGGGAAATCTTCACTAAACTGTAACCTAATATAATTTGATTAATCCCTAACTGAAATCATGCCCCACAATCACATACTGACATTTCATTTCTATCCTAACTCACTATATACACACAACAACCACGTACATGCATCTATAGCAAGTTAATCCTCAGATAAAAATTCCATAGCAAATTCATGCTTAAATAAGTCATACCATAACAGAGATAAACACAAGATCAAGATGTAAAGTGCAGAACATAAATAAAATAGAGATTGGAACCAGAAAACTTATTTGTATTAAGCCAAGAATTCAAAATACACATTTCAGTTCATGACTGACTGATTACATGAAATGTTTTAGCCCTCCATAAGGACTAAAACAAAAATATAGAAGTGAAAATACATTTAACAGAAAACCTATGAATGATAGTGGAAAAATAGAGGAAGATGAAACCCTCTACCACCTAAATGAAGTTATGATATGTTTTTGTAATCTGCCCAAGGAAGGAGACAAAATTGCCTTCAAGAAAAGTCACTTTCCACCTCTAAAAAATGCAATTATGATATGGTAGAAGTACAGCAATGGTTCAGGAGAGTTTCTGCGTGAAAAGTGAAGTTGCAACAATGACTTCTCTAACCATCCACTTTGACCTACGAAATTTGCTATTAAAGGAAATTTGGAGAACAAAAAGTGGCTGAATGCATGCCACAATCAGAATTGCTTTCCATAGTGGGTCCTATATGTAGTCAACATCCCATTCGACATCCAACTTGGCATACAAATCAGCATCTTGCCATGTCAGCAAAATTACTCTCCAAAATAATTAGTTCTGCAAGATCAAGAATGGGATTAGTTAGTCTTTAATCACTTAAAGTCATAAAAATATAGAATTAAAGCAGATTGATCTCAAAATTCATTTGGACCCAATTAATCTCAAAACATAATAATATTGGAGAGTTTGTAAGATTAAAGTAGCAAGGAGATTAAGTTGAGGGCAATAAAGAGTGTAAAATGCTAGATATCAAATCCCCCATACTTAGCCTTTTGCACTCCTTGGCAAAACCAAATTCAGAACATCAAAAGAAAAGTGGAAAGCATGCAAGAATGGAATAATAAAAATTTAAAAGATTTAACACCTAAAGAAATTCAATCTTATATTCCTGAAATTCAAGGATCATAGCAATTATTTTGATAAGAATAAATTCAAGTAATTAGTCTTCTCTCCCTAAAGTGTTTAAGGTAATTCACTCAAAATTCACCCTATCATAATATCACTACCATAAGCTTGTCAATTATCTAAATCTCCACTACTCAAAATTCATATGCATGCTTAAATCAAAAAGACTTACTATGGTTGTAAAGTTGGGTGGAAAACAATGGAAAGAAGCGGGGAAAACAAGAAACAAAGTGTGGAACAATTAGAGAAAAATAAAGGGTGTGTGGAACAATTAGAGAAAAATGAAGGGGAACAACTTAAGCATATGAAGAGCATTAACTATGGCACACAAGAGATTGAATAAAAACAAATTTTGGATCTAAAAGTTCTATCTACTTCCATTTCATTTTTTTTTCTCTTTTCTATTCTTTTCTTTTGCATTTTTGACATCATCTTTTTTTTTAAAATACAATATATATATATATATATATATATATTTCATATTTTTCTTCATGAATGGCCATTCTTTTTCTTACTTGGAAGTAGAAAGAAAGAATAAATTCTAAACATCCCCAAAATTCACATCATTTCCAACACATCAATCTCTTTAAAAGAATTTAAAAGCTCTTCACCTCACAAGTTAGGAAAAAAAAATTACGGTTTGGGAGGAAAAAGTGGTAAAAAAAAAAACAAAGAAAGAAAGTGGACAAGGCAAAAAATGGCACTCAATGGAAACAACACAGAGGATGGCTATTTGGCTAGAAGAGGTTACAAGAAACAAATGCCTAAATCATTTTCAAGCATGTACATGTAATGTAGCCTCAACAAAGATTCAAAACAAGTTTTTGAGTGAAAATCATGATAGGGAGTGTACACACAAGAAAGAATAGCATTTTTCATTAACTCAAATCCTCAGCTAAAAGACTATTACAATAAATTCATTAAAGTCAATGTCGTTTCCATTTTACTTGAATTCCTTGGAGAAATAAGACTAAATTATTTTCATGATAAATCAATCTACACTTTAGCTGTTCATCATGCATAATTCCACACCAAAAATCCATCAAAAATTCAAAAAGAGAGTATCAAATTTGGACAAAACAGAGTAGTAAAAAACTACACTGTAGAATTACCGGTGAATCAATTTAACATCACAAAACTACACCAAAACGGATGCAAAAGACACCAAATAAAATTCTACAACTAGAAGACATATGAAGGTTCAAAAAAATGCAGAGAAAGTGGTGAAAACCATGGCCACTCAGTATGAAAAATTTGTGCAAGACAACTCAAAAATTCTAGACAGAACAGAGAAAACATGTAGAAAATTGCTAAATCAAAAACCAATGTTTTCTCCAATTAAATTCTCTCCCCCACAATTAAATATTGCATTGACTCAATGCAAACAACAGATATTATCTAACAAAACAAAGGACGTAAAATGTAAAAGAGAGAGAGAAATGGAAAAGAAATAGCCTAGTTTTAATGTGAAGTATGTCGCTTCTACTTCTTCCAATTACTTGCTCAATGCCAACCTGCTCAAAGAGAGAAGAAAAAGCTCTCCTTGCCACGGAGGGATCAAAGGAAAAAAAGAAAGAATAGGGAAAATGAAAAGAAGAAGAACAACTTCTATCTAAATTGGAATTTAAAATAAAAAGAGAACTACTTTCTAAAATAGAATTAAAATCAAAATTTCTACCTAAAATAGAATTAAAATCAAAACTAAAGCTACTATCTACAATAGAATTAAAAATAGAACTATCATCTAAACAAGATCTAAATCAAAAATTGAAAGAGAAAGTGAATCAAAATCACAAACAGAATAAAAAATAAAATCAGAAGGAGAGGTAGAAAAGGAATTAGAATCTGAATTGCAACCAGAATTAAGAACAACAAATTTTACAATAGAAGCAGAATCCAAATCTGGTTTACGCAACTTAGAATTTGAAAATTCATATTTGCCAAGACTTAAAACATTTTCAATTTCCAAACGTACTTGGCATAAATTAGAATTACAACAGTCACATGAAAAATCATCCACATACCAATCTCAAGGTCAGCATAAACATCAACATCATTATTCGCCAAAGATTCAATGAAACTAATAGAATGCACAACTGAAGATGACTCTTCTATGGATTACTCTAGAACATTGCATGAATTTTGTTTCCAACAAACTCCATGGAAAGAGTACATCATGCATATTGATGATGGCTTTTGATGTTTTAAAAAATGGTCTACCAAATATCAATGATGCATGACCGTGAATGCTAAAATTTTCGAACACATAAAAATTTGCAGGGAAGATAAAATATTTTACCTTCACCAAAACATCTTCTAGCACTCTAGATGGGAAAATTGTGATCCCGTTAGCAAGCTACACTACTACTCCTATAGGGCAAAGGGTCCCTATTTGCAAATTTTGATACACTGTCTTATGCATGACATTGACTGAGGCACTTAAGTCTAGCAAGGCATTGGAGAACTCTTTATTCCTAATGGTATGAGAAATGGTAAAAGTGCCAGGATCTTTACACTTAGACACTAATAGTGGTTGTTCTATCAAAGCTAACACATTTTGACTGTATTTAATTTTTTCATTACCTCTAAGATGCCTCTTGTTGGTACATAACTCTTTAAGAAATTTGGCATACTTAGGGATGTGCCTCACAGCCTTCAACAAAAGGATATTTATCTTAACCTTCCTAGAAGTCTCCATAATTTCTTTTTCTACATCAAGCTCTGAGACTCTAGATTGTGTTAACCTCCTAGGAAAGGGTAGTGGTCTGCTAGGGATTACCTCATCATCCTTATCTTTATGTTCTAAACTAGTTGAGGATGAAGAGCTCTTTCTTTGCTTATCTAATTTTTCCATATGAATGGGAAAGGAAAGGGTTGGACCTATTACTTCTTTGCTACTTCTTAGGGAAATGGCATTCATATTTGCTCTAAGGTTGACCAGAGTTTGGGAAGGGAGAATACTAGAACCTTGACTTTTAAGCTTATTGATAGTGCTACCTAGCTAACCTACTTGAGTTTCCAAATTTTGTATACTAGATTCAGTTCTTTGTTGGAATTGTTGAGTGTTGGTAGCCAACTATTTCACTAAGTCCTCTAAGTTAGGCTCTAGTTTCCTAGGGGGTGGAACATTACTAGGACTAGAAGCAATAAATCTTTGCTGGAAGGGTGGGTTTGAATTACTCTAGTACCTCAGATTTGGATGGTCCCTCTATCCGAGATTGTAGGTAAAAGAGAAGTGATTATATTTGGACTGATGGGAATGTTGTGGGGACTAGGAAAATGCCAGCACAAGACTCGATATTGTCTTGCAATTGAGGACACCAGTATGTGCTATGAATGGCCAAAGAGAAAATGCCACAAACTGAAAGAGGGAGGATGTGTGGTTGGTGTCTTTGGGTGAGTGCAATTTGTCTCACCATGTATGTTAACTCCTCTATCTTATTCTTAATTCTTTGTTGATCTATGGGAGTCCTAATCTCATTCACACCTTGGGTTGACGCACTAACTCTAGCTCTTTTGGCATTTTGAGCTATCTTAGCCAACAATTCTCTTGTTGCAGCAAAGGTCTTATCCACCAAAGCCCCACCAGAAGCTGCATCCACAATACATCCATCTATAGGAATGAACCCATCATAAAAATACTATATTAGGAGTTTGTCACTAATATGATGATGGGGACAACTAGCACAAAATTTCTTGAACCTCTCCCAATACTCATATAAGCTCTCACCTCCTAATTGCCTAGTCCCATAAATCTCCTTCCTAATGGTAGTCGTCCTTGAAGCTGGGAAGAATTCCTCCAAGAATATTCTCTTTAGTTCTTCCTAACTTGTAATGGCTACAAGGGGTAGGTAATACAACCAACTCTTGGCTACATTATCTATGAAAAATGGAAAAGCCCTCAATTTTATCTGTTCTTTCTTTACCCTTGAGGCCTCATAGAGAAACGGACCACATGAAGTTCTTTTAAGTGTTTATGGGGGTCCTTTCCAACTAGACCATGGAACTTAGCAAAAAGGTGGATCATGCTAGACTTAAGCTCAAAAAGGAAATTTAGGTTAAGATAATTAATGCAAAGGGGCTAGTAATGGACATTTGGACAGCTAATTCTTTAATGGTCCTATTCTCAACTCTATTAATAGCCTTATTATCAACTTTATTTTCATCCTTAAATGCATTCTAGTTATCCATCTCTATAGTCCTAGCAAAATTCAGGATCAAAACTTTCTAATTCTTCTTGAACAGGCCTTGGCATAAACTAGGAAGGTAAAACATACAAGAAAAACACAAAAAAAAAAAAAACACTATCACTATTGCTATTATCCATCATATGAAAAACACCCAAAAATTAAGTATCTCAGAAAATTCTAATTTTTTTTTTGAAAAATCATTCACAAGTTGGAGGCACAAAACAAGAAACAGAACTCAAATATAACATATACAAAAATCAAACAATAAATCACAATAAATTGAAAAATTGACAAAAAGATTGTAAAATGGAAAAAAAGTAGTTTAAACGTTAGAATTTGGCGGAAATATAGTGGTGCTATTCACGAAGGAGTTTTTCCCAAAAGGCCCAAATTTAGTGGACTACCAATTTTCAGGTCTATCAGAGCAAGTTTTGCCCCAAATGAATAGTAACTGGCAAACACCACTAAATTGAAAAACTGAAAAAATCAAATTATCTTTTTAGACAACTACAAGAACACAAAACTAAAAATCAAACAAGAACACAAATGAACAATTAATTAGATGATTAGAAACATATTGGCTCCCCGGTAATGGCACCAAAATTCTGGTTCACACCACTGCGATCGCTAAATTGCCCAAAATTAAATTCATGATAACTTGAAATATAGTAATTCCCAAGTCGTATTCTCTTTTGGAGCCTTGTCTCTAATTTCTTAATTAGTCGTTCTAATCCTAATTACACTCTTAATCCTACTGATTACAGAAGGAGTGACATAATTAAATTGCAATAACAGAATAAATTAAATTACAAAATAAAATAGAATAAAAATGTAAATACAACAACAGATAAGAATAGAAAACATATGCAATCAGTTATCAACTCCTGGAAATAGCATTTATCATTATCCTACCCTTGAACTAATCTGGTTTAATCCTACCATGCAATTTTCAACTAAAATTCATAGAAGATCTTCCAAGACTAAACTATATTAGCATCACAAATAGGAAATTCTCCGTTAAACTGTAGCCTAATATAATTTGATTAAGCCTTAACTGAAATGATGCACCATAACCGCATACTGACATGCCATTTCTATCCTAACTCACTATACATACACATTAATCACATACATGCATCTATAACAAGTTAATCCTCAATAAAAATTACATAATAGATTCATGCTTAAATTAGTCATACCAGAACAGAGATAAACACAAGATCAAGATGTAAAGTGTCGAACATAAATAAAATAGACATTGGAACCAGAAACTTATCTATATTAAGCCAAGAATTCAAAATACGCATCCTAGTTCATGAGTGACTGATTCTTGAAATGTTTTAGCCCTTTAAAAGGGACTAAAATGAAAATATAGAAGAGAAAATACACTGAACAGAAACCTAGTAACTACAGAGGAAAAATGGAGAAATATGAAACTCTCTACCACCAAAATTAAGTTTTGATATGCTTTTATAATATGCCCAAGGAAGGAGATGAATTTGCCTTCAAGAAAAGTCATTTTCCACCTCTAAAAAATGCAGTTCTGATATGGTAGAAGTGCAACAATGGTTCAGGAGAGTTTTTGCATGAAGAATGAAGTTGTAGTAATGACTTTCCTCGCCATCCACTTTGACATGTGAAATATGCTATTAAACGAAACTTGGACAACAAAAAGTAGCTGAATGCATGCCACAATCAGATTTACTTTTCCATAGGTGGGTCCCACATGTAGTCAACATACCATTCAACATCCTGCTTGGCATATAAATCAACATCTTGCCATGTTAGCAAAATTGCTCTCCAAAATAATTAATTCTGCAAGATCAAGAATGGGATTAGTGAATCTTTAATCACTTTAAGTCATAAAAATATAAAATTAAAGCATATTTATTTCCAAATTCATTTCGATGCAATTAATCCCAAAACATAATAAAATTGAAGAGTTTGTAAGATTAAAGTAGCAAAGAGACTAAGTTAAGGCGCAATAAAGAGTGTAAAATGCTAGATATCAGGTTGCTAGCACCAGACTTGCCCTCCAATGGATCGTTAAGAGATTTATATTGTACTCATTCTAATTACCAGACTCGATGAGCCCAATATTGTTATTTATTGTCACTACCTCTGCCTTTCAGGATTAGATAATTTGTATGCCTGCTGCTTTCTTTGAATGCGGTAGCCATTTCTCAGGCTCATTTGTCACCTGTGACCACCATGGTAGGATACTATCCTATCATTGTAAGTTAATAGGGTTGAATTTTGAATGATCGATGCATTGTTGACACAGTGGTCATGCAATTCATCAAGTTAACATGAATCATTAGAGCAACTGGCAGAGCCCGCATCAACCGCTCATGACCTTCCACTTGAAACCCATTTTCTCAACACCTTCTCTAATTTATTTGTACGAATCTTTTCTCAGTAAAAAATTGATGCAGCTCGAAGAATGTTCATCAAAATTTTTCTGGTTTGACCCTCGACAATTGCTGTTAGTGGAAGAAAGATCAAGCTTGTTTGAGTTGTATGTAGCGGAATTGTAGAGTAGAGTGCAGAACTTGTGGGTTGCAAAAAGCAGTTGAAACAGAGCACAACTGAGATGTAAGGATGAGAAAAAACAAACTTAAGAGGAGAAAAACAAAATATTAATAATTTACATCATAAAATTGTAAAAAAAAGAAAAGGAAAAGAGAAAATAAATAGTTAACTAAAATTTCAAACATAAGGATGAGAGTGAAAGGAAAAATTAGAACATGCCATAAAATCACATCACAAAAATAAACGGTTTTAATTAGGAAATATAAAACACATTTTACAATCATAATGCAAACAAAACAAGAATGTAAAACTAAATTGCATATTAAAAATCACAAGACAAAAGCAATAGCATATAATTGAAAATAAGATAAAAAAAATCTGTACAAAATTTAAAACAAAGGAAAATTAAAATTATAACATGTTACACTACAAATTCATAAAATAAAAGGAGAATCTAAATATCTAAAAATAATAAAATAAAAAGGGAAATTAAAGTAAGGGTGAAAATAAAGGAAAAAAAAATTAAATGGTCTCCACAATAAATTTTAAGCAGAAGAATCAAGAACTAAATTAACTTGACAGAAGGACCAAAATGAAACTAAAGTGAGAGTTAAAATAAAAGAAAAAGGGAAATTAACATAAATTTGTGGGCCGTAATTTACTCCACAAGAAGAAACTCCATTTTTGATCCAAAACTTGTTTTCTCTCTCCCTACCTTGTTGTGTCTCTCTCTTCCTTTCCTCGATCTCTCCCCCCTTCATCCACTCTTCATGAGGTTTCTCTCTCTCTCTCTCTTATCTGCATCTATGTTTCTCTCCCTCACTATCAGTTTGTTTCTCTCTCTTTGACCTCCCTCTCGCGTTTTGTTATGTACGTATAGTACTATTAAACGGGTTGGTCTAGGTCGACCCGTGACTGGCCAAGTATTAAACAGGTCGGCCCGTGGGCCATTTTTTTTTAAATTGTTTGAGTTTTTTCATATCAAAATAACACAATTATAAAATTTTTTAGTAAAAAATTTAACATGTAAAACATTACTTCTTTAATATTTTAAAATAACCAATAACTTTAATTTTTCATATTTTCTTTCAAAATTAACTATATTATATTTAAATTTAAAAATTCTATTTATTTTTAAAAAATTACAAAAGTTTTCATATCCAAATTTAATATATTTATTGAATATAAGATTATAAAATATAGAAATGTGATAAAGTAAAATTATTTATACTAAATAACTTTTATTCACTTAGGTCTTTAGTCAAAATTTTCCTTTTGAGTTTTGTCCAATTTTTGATATAAACTAGTATTCTACTTCTTCTAGGTCCCTAGTTTAAAAGTCTGTTTTTTTATTTGTCAAAAGCATCCTTTACAAACTTTTCTGTTTATTCACTTTAGTATCTATTCTTCACTTTTATGTTTTTTTCTCACAGTTTGATCCACCAAATCAGTCCATAATTTCATTTTTAATCATAATTTGATGGTTTTGTATTATATAAAAAATTTATGTTATTATATATATAAAATATATTTTTGAATAATATTTTGATAGGATCTTACGATCCTCAATTCGATCCTACAATCAATATTTCTTGTGCCCTCTTACGATCCTGCATAAGATCCCGATCTTGACAATATTGCATAGTGCTATAAGGAGTTGATAAGAAAGCGAGTTCCAACTCAAACTACAATTTTTTTGCTTGGTATTAAGCATGTATTTATTATCTGTGAGATCAATAAACTCTAGATAAGTGGAAAAAATTCAATAGTTCTAAATAGAGTAAATTCATCAGTAGAGGGCAAATTGAATTATTATTATTAGTTATATTCTCTTTTTAAGTTTCCCTTATCAATATAACATAACAAAATTACAAAAAAAAAATCTTTTGCATGATTAAAAAAGTGGATGTAGAAAGGTACACAACCTTAAACCTATGCAAGAGCTAGACTTGAAATCATATATTAGAACATGTAACCTATGCTAGAGCTAAAACTGAAACATGTATTTGGAAACAACATCAAGGCAAGCCAAAAGGATACCGTCAAGTCCTCTGAATCATAAAACCTCTACGACATAAAACTTGATTCATCAACAACTATAACTCCTGCATTCATTGGTGACTGGACTTTACAAATGGCGATGATAAGCACAATGATGAAGATGATGATGTGTGGAGGAAGAAGAAGATGACGAAAATGACAAGGTGGCATGGTGGTGGCATAAAGGAAGTAGAGGGAGTAAGTGTCACGACTAGAAATTGAAGCTAGGAGTTTTACCACTCTCGGAACTGAAGTCGTGATCAGTACTGACAAATGTGATATTCACATTATCGCAAGCTAGATCTTTCCCGATTAACCCTAACCACACACTACCTCCTAAGTAGCTTATCTAATTACAGAGCATACTATAAAATAACTTAAAAGAAATATAAATTACCTTATCCCGAGCAAAGGGGAGGTATTCTCGATCCACATGTCATCGTTCCAGTTGGTCTTCTATACCTGTAACAATGAAGGGATAAGTCTAATCTACGGACTCATCCAAACTAGCCCTACTCTACACAGACATGTAATATGTTTATATATATATATATATATATATATATATATATATACTCGGGAAAACCCAAATCAATTGACATCAAGCCACCCTGAAACATATACATGGTATCACGTTCTTGACTCTTGTAAAGCATACTCTTGATACCATTATGCACCCTACCCTATCCCTAGCTCTCCTGGTCATACATATCATACATGCACACCACAACCAACATAACAATTACACCATCGCACATACAACTTATCCCTCCCCCACGTAGGTCTTTGTCCTTATGGGGAACTCACTCAAGAGCTACATTATCGAGGGTCTACATTTCCTTGAACGTCCTACTCAAGAGTTCCATTATATGGTTATGCATCCTCATATTCCTATTTCTCAAGGCTTTATCAACGTGGGTCTGCATCCTCCATGGATTAGTCACCAAGATATCATCCCATGGATATATGTCTCCATGAAGCATTTCGTGGATCCTAAGTCCACTGATCCTGTGGCATAACTCTCATCCTGAGTCCTAATACATGTCCCGATCTGGCAACTGGCAGTGTTTGACCTTAGAAGTGCACCACAAGGCCTCATCCCTTCTGGGTCTATGTTCCCATAGAAAATCCTTCAGCCCTTAACCATGCCATGTGTCCAGTCTCTTGGGTCATGTCCCCAACCATAACATGTGTCCGACCTCTTGGGTCATGCCCTCAGTCATAACATGTATCCGATCCCTTGGTCATCCCTTCAACCATCACGCAATCACAAATACAACAAAATAAAAATAACAAGTAAAATCCCCACCATGCATAACTCTCCCAAAATTTATGGTTGGCATTAAAATGGAGTGGTCGCACTTATACCATCTCGATTAATGCCTCCTAGATCCCGATTATTCCCATTAGGCACATTCCACATATAATAAATCAACATTTAATAAATAAATGCATTTAAATTAGATTTAAGAAAACAATCCTAAAATATAAACCACACAAAGCAGAGCTAGATTTCTCACCTGGATTCCATGCTGTCTCGGTTCCTGCTATATGCCCCGGCCAAACTCTGAGCCATGATCAAACTTACAAAACACTAAACATAAATCTCAGCACAAAACTCTCCAATAGTGCTATTTGGCATTAATCGATCGACTGCCCTCTAGCTGGTGATCGACTAGCTATGCATAGCTAATATTGCCTTGAGAGAAGCCGATTGACTGGTGATGCGCTATTGATTGATCGTTCCATCTCTACCCAATAGGTCGACTGATGCCACCTTACCAATCAACTGAAGCTTCATTGCTAGATCAATCATTCCATCTCAAGAACTACCAGCTGATTGGTAATACCTTACCAGTCGATCGGTGCATCACTATCACATCTGGATAGTGAGCATCAGAGACTACTAGTCGACCGCTTTACACGTGACAGTTGACTAGTCGCTCGGTAGTTTCAATAGTACCAGCAATGAGCCAAGGTTTTTGACTCCAAATCAACCAAATCCTCACAATTTCTTTTGATTCTTTCCATGGGTTTAAGTTAAGGATGTTTAAAGTGTGTTTTAACATTAAAATCTCTAACTAATTCTAACAACCCAAGCCCAATCATCAAAATTCCACTCTATTTGTCCTAAAATTTGAAAATAGGGAAAATTTTGGGAAACTGGGATACATACCTAGATTCCTTACTTTTTTAGTGGTGGTTGGTCGTTGGAGACCCGAGTCTTCACAGGAGATCAGTTGCCAGTAGCTTGGGTCTTGGACTTGAGTGGAGAGAGTAGAGAGAAGATGGAGAGAAAAGAGAGAAAGGGAGTGAGGAGGGATGGAGAAAAATGAGAAAATGAGAGAATAGGGGTGAGGTTACCTACTTACCTATATATACTCCTAAGGTGAAATTACTATTTTACCCTCCAGTTAACCTTCAGTCAACGTTGGTAATGGAAACTCCGTAATATCTCTAACTCTGGTATTTCCTATATTCTAGGTGCCCTACAATTTTCCTTATTACATTTTGGTACTTCCTTGGACTTAGTAGCCATTTGATTCTCCCCAGTGCCATATGTACACATCCCCAGTTCCTAATCACTAATTTTTCTCCTCGAAGTGTTGTCTCTAACCTCACATTCCTTACTACACAATTGGAAAAATTTTAAACCTTATTCCATTTACTCAATTAAAAACTTTAACACCTGAAAATGGCGAGTGCTATAGCAGGTATGGGGGAAGGTGGTGGACGATTCAAGAATGAAACAAGATGTTCCTTTTGGTATGTGCAACGAGGCTGTTCATGGACACTTAGCAAAATCAATGCCAGGAACAGATGAATAGGGCGAAGAGGTGGTGGCAGCAGCTAGTGAGAAGGAATAGAGAAGCAAAATTATTGGTAGTTCATAGCTACTTACTCAATTCTGCCACGTGTCACATTATGATTGGGGTTTGGTGAGCGAATCTTGAGTTTTGGTTGCCAAAGATCCAACAACTGTAGTTTCACGTTGCCCTAACATTGCCTCTTCTTACATTAGACAATCTGTTCTCATAATTATGAGTGTAAAAGTTAGAAAGAGATGATAGATAAAATTTTTTTTATTAAAAGTTGGTGTTAAAATGACAAAAAGGGCACTTGGAAAATGTGTGTGTGAGAGAGAGAGAGAGAGAGAGAGAGAGAGAGAGAGAGAGGGAGCACTAGCATGAAGAAAAAGAAAAACGGGCAAAAAATTGGGGAAAATGTAAGAAATTGAGAGAAAATGCAAGAAAATGAGGGAAAAGTTAATTTTTGTTGTTGTGTGATCTAGTGCGGTCAGGATCATGGTAGTTTCTGGATTAGGCAAATAGATAACAATATTTGTGTTCCTATGTGATATGATTGTTAATCGTTTGTTAGTCAACGTTCAACTCATTGATCGTTGACTTTTACCTCTTTCTTTTTTATTTTATATTTTTTGATTTTTTCTTTTGAATTTTGGCCACTTTTTAGGAACTTCTTTTCAAATTAGTCCCTCCAATTTTTTTTTTGTATTTTTAAACAACTTCTTCATATTAAAGTAATCTTTATTTAGGCCCCAAAAATTTTGAAGTTTTGCAAAATTGCCCATTTTGAAAATATTTTAATTTCTCCTATTTTTTAAACCCCCCAGACTTAAACAAATTTCCAAAATGTCATTTTCCCATAAATTTTGGATTTTTGCAAATTAGCCCCATTTCCTTGAATTTCCTTTTTCCTTTTCCCCCAAAATCTTAAAAATAACCCCAATTAACCCATAAACCCAAGAAGTATGAAAAATTTCAAAAGGTACTCCCAACTTTAAGATTTCACTTCCAACCTCAAAAGTTTTAGAAGTTTCAATTTAGTGCCAACTTTTTAAATTTGAATTTTGACCCCAAACATTTTGAAATTTTTAAAAATGGTCCTTTTTACAAATTGACCCCACTTTAGAAGACAATTAGGGGTGGGCAACGGTTCAGGTTAACACGTCCATTTGGGTAAAATTTAGTTGGGTTGGGTCAAATTTTTTGAACCTGATCACTGGCGGGTCGGATAATTGGTTGAGAAAATTTTCAACTCAACCCAATTCGCCAACTTGACTTATATATAATATATTTTTTTTAGCATTCTCACTTGACAGCTCTATGCACTGGTCTCTCCTCTCCTCTCCTCTCCACTGTACTCATGAGTGCTCTCCTTAATTTCTTCTCCTTCCTTCTTGATCCTTAAAATTTCAATAACTCAACTCAACCCAATCACATTTGCTCAATTCGGGTAGAAATTTTTCTTAAACCCGACCTGTGCTCACCCATAAAGATAATCCCACAAATTTTAGGATTTTCCAATTAAGTTCATTTTCAAAATAATCCTAATTTTTTTTATTAAGCAACATCTTTTTTTTTTCAAATTTAACTTTGAACCTCACAGTTTTTTAGTTTTAAAAAATAATCCCAATTTTTCAAATTCCATTTTTAACCGCAAAAATTTAGAAATGCCTAAAGTGATATCTTGATTATTTTTTGCTAATTCTAAAAAATTTATAAAAATAGCTCGGACAAAATACATTGTCTGCGTTACCAAAGTAACAAATGACAAATCAAAGACTAGGAAGATATACTTTAATCAAAGGACAATAGGCACCAAATAATAGCAAATGAATTTTCGAAAATAGAATATGCAAAAAAAAAATTGTTATACAAACCTTAATTAGATTGTTTGATTTTATGAAATGGAAAAAATATATATGCAATTTCTTATATCTTTGTTATCAGGTTCTTCAATTGAAATATGACAATTGTATAGTTTTTCAATCAAAATACATTAAGTGCATGGTCTTTTAAACTCTATATTTTTTTACAACTCAACATTAAATGAGTACTTTTTTCAAAAAAACATCTTACACATATTGTATTTTTAATAGAAAACTTGATAACAAAGATACAAAAAAACTTTATATAAGTTTTATCCTTGTAAAATTACCTAAAATGCATATTCCATGAAAGAAGCTTCGAGTGGCCAACAATTTTCTTTAATGGCTGAGGGACCAATAATGTAATTTCTTAACCACTGGTGGGAGACTTATCTAATAAAAAAATTATGATATTATTAATGAGAGTGGAATATGTGAAAGGAACTAATTTCTCATAAAGAGAATCTATATTTAAATTTTTGTAAAAAAGAGATGTTCAAATTTAATATCTAAAAGTATTTTGAATAAAATTGTCTCAAATAAAAAATATTTATAAAAGATTAAATACATATATAACGCAGCTTAACGAATAGATTCATTTTTTAATTTTAAATTAATAACGAAATATTTAAAAAAATTAACGGTCTGGTATATTTTTGTTTCGATATATATATATATATATATATATATATATATATATCAAAATCAATCCAGTTTTATATATCCTTAAGAATTAAGGATCCAAAGCCGATTCGTCTCCCCAATTTCTAGATCTAGGTCAAATGGATTGATTCCATCCCACCAACCTTTGACTTTGATGATCTTTGCTTTTTTTTTTTTTTAATCTTTTATTGCTTAGACAGTAGCTTTTTCATGTCTTTCCATGCAATATGTATGCACTGTCGTTGAAAAGATAATGCCGACTCTCATTTTCACTTTACATTTCTTTTAACAATATTTCGTTTGAAAAGATTTTAAATATAAACATAACAGCCGATTATAAAAGAAAGTGCCAATTCTTTTTTTTTCTCAAACATTGAATCACACAGATAGATTCTTGAACTTTCAAAACTTACAAAAAAAAAATCTGGACTACAGTTTTTTATTTGCGTAAGGTATTGTTAGTACTAAATATAAACACTTCTTTTTACAAGAATTTGAATTTAGCTTTGTTACTTTATGAAATACTAGTCTTATCTATTAGATCTAATTTTATTAGTATTACAAAATAAAGTTTTATATAAATATTTAAAGAACATTTAATAATATCACTAATGAAAAAATGAAATATAATAGTAATTAAAATTGCTACTACAAACAATAAAAATTATTGCTAAAACTTATTTCAACAGTTCTTTTAATTGTTACTATTAAGTTAAAAGTTATTGCTATAACTCTGTCAAGATATCTTTATAGTAACAAATATTAAATTGTTGATATATAATTGCTTTTTACTAACATTAGCATAAATGCTACTTTAGAGTAAAAAAAATTGCTAGTAAATCTTTATTTTTTATAACATTAATATTTGTTACTATAGTGTAAAAAATTGCTATTAAATTCTATTTTTGTTATCAAATACTAATATAAATAAAACTAAATTTACTAAAACATAAAGAAAAATATATAATTTGACTAGTCAATTTAATAGAAAAACAAATGAACTAGCGTTTGTCAAAAATTTCATATTATATCCGACACTCATAGAAATATGTAGAAGCATAAGCTCTTTTCTTTTGTAGCACAACCACTAGTCTTGTATTACAATCACTAGTCTTTATTTATAAAACTAACAAATGTGGGACTTGCTGAAATACAAAATAAATATTTTATTTTCTCTTTTTCACTTTAGTAGCATTTGTGAGTTGCTAAGATATACACAACATTTTTCTAATGCATTATATTAATATTATTGTATCATATTAATTTTAGAGAGTATACCTTAAGATAACTTGAGGAAAAAAATTGACTTGAATAAGGTCTAAAAATAATTATAAAACAAAATGCACCTGATATATATATATATATATATATATATATATATATATATATATATATAGATTTAAAAAGACTGCTATTGAATCCTATAAGATATGGGATTTGATCTAAGGAATGAAATTCTTTTTGCTTTATGAGTCACTCACTTTTAAAAAGTAAAAATAATAAACAAAAAATGATTCACATCATGCCTTTAATAAGACTAGCGTAGCTAAGTCACGCTTCAGGATCAAAATAAAGTTTCATATATATATATAGATTTAAAAAGACTGCTATTGAATCCTATAAGATATGGGATTTGATCTAAGGAATGAAATTCTTTTTGCTTTATGAGTCACTCACTTTTAAAAAGTAAAAATAATAAACAAAAAATGATTCACATCATGCCTTTAATAAGACTAGCGTAGCTAAGTCACGCTTCAGGATCAAAATAAAGTTTCATCTCTCTCCCGTAAGTGTAATAGTATCAATTGAGTTCATTGTTTGCGAGTGGTATCAGCCATGGCAGAGAAGCAAGTTTCATTGAAGCTTTTGGTGGACAAAGAGAAAAACAGAGTCCTATCTGCAGAGGCAGGGAAGGACTTTGTGGATGCTGTCTTTAATTTCTTAACTCTGCCATTGGGAACTATTGCCAGAATCGTTAAAAAGGACTCAAATTTGAAGCCCGTGAGGTTTGGAAGCTTGAGTTCTTTGTACCAGAGTGTGGCTGATTTGGAGGAGAAGTATTTCCCAGCTGAGACTTGCAAGGAGAAGCTGGTTTGGCCGAGGAGTTCAGTGGCGTGTTACAAAAATCCGAAACTCGACATTGAAGGTAAGATTTATTATAGTTTGGAGGAATGGACGGATGAAATTCTTGAAGAAGCTCAAGAGACTCGAGAATTTGGTAGTTTGGAGGAAAGCAGAAAGCATTATTGGGGTTATGTTAATGAAAAGGCAATATTTACCATTTATGAAAACCTAAAGGTGAAGCCTACTGATTTGTTTTCTAGCGCTCTTCTACTGAAGAACTTCGCAATTGAGGATATGGATTTAGTTCATGAAATGACTGTGCACATTAATCAAACAGAGGTAATTAAGTATCCGGATGTCAATTTCCCCTAGTTTTTTCTTGTTACCTTTGAAATTACTTTCTAGTGTAGGCTATGCTTAAGTGGATGAGTAGAGAGAAAAAATTGATTGAATGGTTTTTTTATTTGCAGGTGTTAGATCTACTCAAGTGTTCGTTATTTTCAAATATGCCACTGACAGACGTGTTGTTGCGGAAGAAAGAGGTTGAAGAACACTTTGATTCAGATGGTGTATTCCCTTGTGATTTTGAGATTGGGAATGTGGCAGCACAAGCAGAAGAAAGTAACCCCATGATGGTAAAGGTAATGCTTCAAAAATCAAAGAGCAAGGTATTGTTCGCTGAAGCTGAAGAAGACTTCACTTATTTCCTTATCAATTTTTTAACTCTCCCATTAGGCGCAATATTGGATTTATTGCAAGGAAACTCTGGTTTGATGAATTTAGAGAATTTGTACAAGAGCTTACTTGATTTGGATGCAAATAAACATTTGAGATCAGAAGAAATTAAGAACATGCTCATCAAACCTCATATCGCCTCACAATTTAAACTCCAAAATTTAAAATCACCAACAAGGAATTGTGTTAGATTTACTGATAGGCCAGGAACGTACTTGGTGACAAATGACTTGGCTGTGACACCCATTTCTTCCATCTCTATTGCTTCTTTTTTGACTAAATCTAAGATTCCTTTCAATGACTTAGAGGAAAGGGTCATTGGCATCGGATTGAAAGAGGTAACGCAAAGATTTTGATTCAACTTATTTTCTTGGGAAGTTTGATCCAATCCAAGGAAACATGTTGTGATCCTTTTGATATTGTTATTATTTGGTGTTGCAGGGTCTCAGTATACTCAGAGCCTCTTTGATCTCATCATCAGCTTTGACACTGGGTCTTACTCCTTTCATAGGAAGGCAAATCGGAGGAGAGGAGTGCAAAGCAGAAAACTGATTGGAGGTAGAGAACCCACTATTATACCCACTCGAAATGGCACTTTTGATTTCAAGATTCCAAAACCCTCAAATCAAAATGTGCTCAGGGTTTGCTTATTTTCAAGCTTGTATATTGGCTTATTACAATCTTTCTTTTAATTATAGTCTTATGCTTTTTTAGACTTTTTTTTTGTTTTTGGGGGGGGGGGGGGGGAGAGTGAGTCTGATATTTTTGGTTTTGTGCATTTCTTTGTTCTTATGTTTTTCTTTTGAAGTCTAATGAAGTGTTGTTAATTTATCCAAATTCATTTTTAATACTTTTAATATTTAGGTTACTAAATATATTATCCAAACAAATTTAAATGTACAAAAATATTTTTATAATAACGAAACAAAAACTTCTCTAATAGATTCTGATTTTTAATTTTAACATCATAACGAAATACTTAGAAAAAAATAATTGTCCAAACAAAATTCCATGGTATTTTTAAGATGTATGACAAATAAATTCTTTATGCTTCAAAGTGTAATTATAAGAATCATTTCTATTAAATACTTCTTTTTACTCCAACTAGCTGGCAACTTAAATACAAATTCGTTCATTAACTTACACCTCCAAGCATCATATATTTTAAAGACTAAAAGACTTGCTGAACACAAATTTTAGACAATAATTTCAAGGGCATGCGACTTTTCATATGTCATGAAAATTTATAGTAACAGAGAAAATAAACCAATACAAAAATAGAGAAAGGAAAAAAAAAACTTCTAATCTCTTTTCGCATTACACTTTGGATAAGCACAAGTTTTACAATGTTTTAACTTTTAATAGATATAAAATTTTAAAAATAGATATATTATTTCGACTTCAGAATATACGGTAATTAGTAATTAGTACATGTTTATTTAATAACTGATATCGAATTAATTGAGGGGGGAAAAGTAATTCACAGTTGAGTGATCTAAATGGTGTCCTCAATTTGTAGGTCTACGTCAAATGGATTGGGTCCACCAAGCCTTTTATGTCTCTTCATTGCTTTGAAAGTATCTTACTCGGGCTTTTCCTAAAGAATGCATGGTCTTTTTGGCGACCTTGTTGCGTGGAAAGAAAAAGAAGATAATACTTTTTAATATTAGTCTTTAAAATAAGGAGACCAATTGGTTTTTGAGACTTAATTCTTAAGAAATAAAAGTTCATGTACCATCACTCCTAACATGAATATGAAGAATAATGCGTTTTAAGTGGCAACCTTTTAAGATCAAATTCCTTGGGATTAAAATTAGTGTATTTTAGTATTTGTGTTGAAAAATGCTAATTATCCTATATAATTTATATGTATTAAAATACATTAATTGTCCTGAACAATAATTGTAGAAGATCCAGAGGCGCAACGTTTTTCAACACATGTTGAAATAAAAGATTAAATCACATTGGATTGTTAGTATTGTCGAGTACATACTCTGAAATATACTATTTGTCCTCTGTAATAACTTTAGAGAATTCGGAGGCAAGACGCTTTAGGGTCTATACATTATTTTAGCTATGACTAGCAACTTATACAAGTGAAGAAAAACGAAAAAAAAAAAAAAGAAGTTGCAGCTTCCATGCAATTTCATTTTAAAAGTCAGGACGTTTTTAACAAATAACTCAATTTCTCATAAAGTTACATTTTTTATTATTAATTTTTTAAATCTGCATAAAATAATTTCATATTATCATATATATATATATATATATACTGTAATTTAATGGTCCTTTTAAGAAATTGAATTCTATGACAAAATCGTAAAATTTAATAAAATATTATAAAATCACATTTTAATCTGCTATGTAATGCTCGGTATTATATTTTATTCTTTGAAAAGTCTGTATTCCTTTACTACTTGAAAATTTTCAATTGCAAAAAATATTTTTTCATCTTTATTATTATTATTTTTTTAACAAATGAGGCACAACCACACAAGGTTGAGGCGGGGTTCTGTTAGAGGGATTCTTAGATGTTTATCGATAAAGGGAAATGGTTGTGAAGTAACCCGCCTGCAGTTTGTTGATGACACAATTCTTTTCTTGTCTAAGGATAAGGAAAAATTTTCTTAGAGTGTTATTGCTGATTCATATTTTTGAGCTAGTGTCGGATCTTCATGTTAATTTGGACAAGAGTGACTTAACTGGTATTAATATTCAGGATGATTCTCTTGGGTAGTTGGCCAAGATAGCGGGATGCAAGGTACTCAATTGGCCTCTTACCTATCTAGGTGTCCCTCTAGGGGGTAACTCGCATGTTGTTTCTTTTTGCGATCATGTCATCCAAAGAATTTCCTGTAAGCTTGATAGCCGGAAAGGAGCCTATTTTTCTTTAGGGTGAGGATTGACCTTAATTCAGACATCCTTATCTAGTATGCCCTTGTATTTTTTGTCCTTGTTCAAAATTCTGGTTGGAGTGGCTAGAAGGATTGAGAGAATTATGAGGGATTTTTTTTTGCTCTAATGGAGGGGAGAAAAAGAAGGACCACTTTGTTACTTGGGAGGTGTGTTGCAAATCTAAGGAAGACGAGGGCTTGAGTCTTGGTAATCTGGTGTCTAAAACATCTCTCTTTTGGCAAAGTGGTTATGGAGATTTCCTTTAGAGCCTAATTCCTTATAGCATAAGGTGATTAAATCAAAGTATGAGCTTCATCAGAATGGATGGAATGTTGGCTTGGGAGGTTTCGTTACGGATGCAAGGCTTTAGAAAACGATTTCCCAAGTATATAATCGTTTCTTTCCTTCGTTGTCTTTCATTGTTGGTGATGATTCCTGTTTTTGTTTTTGGGAGGACTGTTGGATTGGTCCTATTCCCTTGAAAGAAAGATTCTTGCGTCTTTTTTCTTTGTCTTCTTTACATGATGCCTCTATTGCTGACTTCTTTTGCTTGCAAGGGGACCAACCTAGTTGGAATCTCCATTTTGCCAGAAATGTAAATGATAGACTTTTACCTGACCTTTCCTTGATGCTGGACATTCTGAATCTGATATGCCTTTTTTCTTCTCCTGATCAGATAATGTGGAAGTTAGATTCCTGAGGCCCATACACTTGTGGTTCCTTTCTCAATTTTTTCATCCGTAACCCTATTGTTTCTTCGCATTTTAAAAGGTCTTTTTAGAAAGTTAAGGCGCCTTTAAGGGTTAAAGTCTTTTTGTATACTACAGTGCTCAATAGAATTAATACAAACGACTTGTGTCAAGTCAGACGGTCTTTTAAGGCTTTATCCTTGATGTTTGCGTGATGTGCTTGAGACATTTAGAGACAAAGAATCATCTATTCCAGCACTATGACATGGCTTGGAGCATCTGGAATAGGTTATTTGGTCTCTTTGATAAGAATTGAGTTTGTTCATTAGACCTTGGCACACTCCTAACAACCAAATTTACTAGTTTTGGTTATAGGAAGGAGAAAAAATTATTTGGAAAACAGCTATAGTTACAACTGCGTGGTGCATTTGCATGGAAAGAAACACCAAAGTCTTTAACGACCAGTGTCTACCTTCTCATTTGTTATGGGATCGTATTCGTTTTGTAGTTTCCTTGTGGGTTTCGGCCAATAGGTTATTCAAGGGGGTGCATCTTTCTGATGTTTATAGGGATTAGATGGCTTTGTTATACTAATCTTTTTTAAGAGCCTTGTGAGGTATCTTTTGGTTTTAGCTTTCACTCTTTTTTAATTCTATCTTAGGAGGATCTCTTGCCCTCCGTCTACTGTACTTTTTTCTATTTTTTTTTGTTTATCTCTCTTATCATTAATAACATTTCTTTTTTTATCCAAAAAAAAAACAAAAAAGAGAAGTTAAGACAATTTATTTCATTATAACTTATTTAAACTAGTAAATATTTAAAAAAATATTAGAGGTCTGAACACTTGAAAAATCAATTAGGAAAATTTTAGTGTTATGTGCTTCAAATCTGATCTATGCACTAAACTTAACGCCTTCTTGACTAAAACCTCAAATCCTCTCATTAATTTATTCATTAAATTCTCAAGGCTTCTTCAAATAATTGAACCCATCCCTTTTACAATATTACACCACGCCCATAAAAATCGAGGTCTTACACTATTTGATGATATAACTTTTAAATTAACTATTTGATGATAAAAGATAATAAAACTGGGAGGGAAAGTTGGACACAGCTATAATGATAATGAAATATTGTCAAGAAATGATTGAATTTTTAAATGTGTAGGTTAAATCTGATTTTAGATTAACTATTTAATAATAAAAGATAATAAAACAGAGAAAGTTGGACACAGCTGTAATGATAATGAGATATTGTCAAGAAATGGTTGATTTTTCAAACGGGTCAAATTAGATTTGAAAATTTTATGCATATATATAAGTTGGCTACCCTACTTTTCATACCTTTGTTTTTCTCCTATTATTATTTAACTAGGATTATGATATTATAGCTTGCATTTGCAACATGCAAAATGTATAACTACTCACTCAAAGACTTCAAAGACCCAATAATATCAAATAAAAAGAAAAATCTCGATTCCTTTGTTCTTCTATCCTCCACTTATAGCCATTCCATTGGAACCATTTTAATACCACAACGTCAACGAGGTCATCCAGAAAACAGGAAGAGGTTAAGCTTAGGTAGCAAGATTACAAGAAATTTCGTGACTTTTATTTGGAGGGATGATTTCTTGTTTTGATATCCCAAGTGCGATCATTTATTAATATTAGTGGTAGAAA
The DNA here is from genome assembly GCA_037074585.1 of Biancaea sappan. Lineage (NCBI taxonomy): Eukaryota > Viridiplantae > Streptophyta > Magnoliopsida > Fabales > Fabaceae > Biancaea > Biancaea sappan. Next base: position 7,502,909 of record CM073495.1, read on the forward strand.
GTAGACTAGAAACTTTAGGAGATAAAAGGTAGGCCCACGTGACTGCATAATTAATAAAAGTCTGTGAATTGTGACTGAGAGATGCTACCTTCTTTTAAGATGCTAATCCTTATTAGATTACTTGGTGAATGACAAGGGAGAACAGTAACGTCTTTTCATTAAATTATTATTTAATAGGATCATAGAAACAATTCACTTTTTTAGGAAAAAGTTTTAAAAAAAATTCACTGTTGCTAACTAATAATAATAATAATAATAATAATTTTGTAATCTCCTCCCTCAAGTTAGAACTTAACTTGGACGTAACATTTTTCATATACATAGGATATAATTTAATTATTTTTTCTTTTTCAGGAATTGTTTAAATTGATTCTAAAATATTATTATAATTATTGTAGCTAGATAACTAATTTTTGGCATTAGAAAGGAGAATGAATGACGCAATGAATGTAGCTTTGGATGTCCCTAAATCTATGTACTATCATATAAGGCATTATTCATTCATTCATTCATTGGTTCGTTCATTCCTCTTGGTAGCTTTTAAAATTTAAATTGAGACTTAATTGTAGCTTTTAAAATTTAAATTGAGATACTTAATTAGTTTGGCTTATACATTAAAAAAAAACGAGTTTAATTTTATTTAAACCCTTTCTTAATAATTGTTTTTATCTCCTTGCTGCACCTCTCCTTCACTTCTAACCAAAATGTCTTTATATAAATCATTTTTTATTTATATAATAAAACAAGTATTTAATATATTTTGATTAATAAAGAATACATAATACTTTAGAGTTTGCAGTAAATTAAGTTTATAATTATGAATATAAAATAATAGATTTTATATTGAAATAAAAAATGCAAAATTATAATTTTGTTAAGTTTATATTTTTAATAAAAAATAATATGATCATTGAAAGTACTTTTGTGATATATAAAAAAAGAGTAATTTTATTTTTTAAAAAAGGAGTGGAATACTAAAGATGATGGAGAGTAATTATGGAAAAATAGTCCATAGGCGAAGAGATAGTTATGAAGAGTTCCAAAAGAGAACTAGCTCATATAATTTCCATATATATATATATATATATATATGTTGATTTTTAATATTTATTTTTGATGCCTTTTATAAAATATTATCAATTAGACCAATATATATATATGTATATAAAATAGCTTCTCACAGAATTAACACAAAATTTATATACAATAACTGTAGAAGATCCAGAGGCGCAACGTTTTTCATCACATATGTTGAAATAAAAGATTAAATCGCATTGAATAGTTAGTGTTTTTCAGTATATATTCTAAAATACACTAATTGTCCTCTGTAATAACTGTAAAGAGTCCGGAGGCATAACATTTTAGAATCTATACATTGTTTCAGCTATGACTAGCAACAGATTACAGTGACTAAGAATATCAAAGACAAACGGGGAGAAAAAAAAAAGTTGCATATTCCATGCAATTTCATTTTGAAAATTAGGGCGTTTTAAATAAATAACTCTATTTCTCATAAAGTTAAATTTTTTATTATTAATTTTTTAAAATCTGCATAAAATAATTTCATATTATCATATATATATATATATATATATATATATATATATATATATATATATGTATAACATTAGTCTTCAAAATGAGGAGACCAATTGGTTTTGGTTAATTAATTCTTAAGGCATAGAAGTACATGTACCTTCATTGCTAATATATGAATCTGAAGAACAAAACCTTTTTGGCAACCACTTTTGTGATAGCAACAGATATTGAGAAGACCCCAAAAAAAAAAAAAAGGTTGCACCATTCCACTCAATTTCATATTAAAAATTTAGGAACCTTTTAACAAATAACTCGATTTCTCCTAAAGTTAAATTTTTTGTTATTAATTTTTTTAGCTGCGTAAATTAATTTCTACTTGAGAAAATTAAAGGCTTAGATATAATTTCTTATATCTTCGCTATGATATTTTCTTTTAAAGATAAAACATGTATAAAATATTTCTTAAAAGACCAATTATGTAATGATGAACTATAGAAATTTCAGTTATTTTTTAGATAGTACACTTGTTGTATTTTGATTGAAGATCTACTCTTTTCATATTCTAGTTAAAAAAATTGATAGCAAAGATATAAGTAATTGTACTTAAAAACTTCATATTTCAATTAATAAATGATAAACATATTTGTCTTGTAAAAAATTGAATTATATAACAGAATCTTAAAATTTAATAAAATTTTTAAATCACATTTTGATCTACGATGTACGTAATGCGCTGTATATTTTATTCTTCCAAATTTTTTTATATTGCTTTAATTTAATGCTTAAAATTTTTAATTTCAGAAAAAATTTTGTTATCCTTGGTTTCATTATTTAAGGTCCCCAAACAAATATGTTTAATAAACAATTAATAATTTGATGTATAAAAGTTATTGTATATTATATGAATTTTTTTAATACTATTTTTTATTAAAATTAATTTATTTTTTAAACTTGTTTAACGTAAGACAGTATTCCTGTTAATTTTTATGACTTTTTCAAAATCTTATATTTTGTACTATATTAAAATACTCAGATGTGAATTACTTCTTCCCCTTCAAATAGATATCAAGCTTGCATTGATTGCACATACTATATCTGTTCGTACTTAATTTGTAGTGGCGCTTATCATACTGCGAAAAGGGTGCTCGACTTCTAAGGAGAGGTATGGGTCATATTCCTTATAGGCATTCATGCTAACAAATCGTCATATAGGGTATTGATTTCCACTGCTAAACCGTCAGGGTAATAAAGAATGGATGAATTCTTCGTTCTTTTTTTTTGTTTTAATCTCTTTAATCATTCAAGATTCAATTCATAATTATAGATGAAACAAAAGGACTTCTATTTTTGAATCCCTATCTAAATTTTGAGTAGTAGGGCAAATTTAGATATATGTTTAGTTCATATATAACTAGTTAATATCTAATATCACATATACATGTGTTTTTTCTATACCGTAAACCAGTTATTAGTGTCTTAGATTCAATCAGATTCGCGAATCATTTTTTGAAACATCCACAAAACAAAGAGTTGTCTTATAGCGATTAGATTCTATACACCTAGTTGAGAAAAATAATAGATATGTTTGGTATGTAATAAGAAAAAAAAATTTAAAATGTATTATTATTAGAACTTTGAGGCACTAGTATATTCCATAAACTAGTATTGTGATCCGTGCGATGCACAAATTAGCACAAATGTCACAATTTTTGTTTATTAAATAAATAAAAATAATTAAAAAATATATAAAAGAATAAATGTACAAAAATAATAAGACATTCAAGCCATATTAAGACATATAATATGATTCATTAGATACAAATATTTTGAAAATAGAATGTGAATAACATCAAATGAAAAGAAAAATAAAAAATCAGGTATTACATGAATTAATTTAAATAAATATATTAATTAATGATAAAAATGAGTTGAAATAAAAATTACTAACCTAATAGGTATGCTAGGATCAAAATCCTTGTCTTCCTTTGATTCTTTCTTCTTCTATTTCTTCAAATATACATTTGGATTAGCAATGATGATAACAACTATAGGTTTATTGAAATTTAAAACATAACTTACATACCCACAAAATCTTAAAGCAACAAAAAGAAAATAATCAAGGGAAATATACATCACATCCTAATTTTAAAATTTAATACTTTAAATCCTAAATTAGCATTCAATCAATCTGCACACATATAATCTCAACATTACCTGATATTTCTCTTCATAGGGAGGGCTCTACCTTTTGCTCACAATAAACTTAAAAGAGATTATTCATTAATCCTATTAGATGAGAAAACTAAGAAAAATAATTTAATTTAAAAATAGTCAAGTTATATTATTCAAACACAAGTAAATACCTCAATGACATCATTTTTTTTAGGCTTTGATCTTTCTCATGATCTTCTTTTTTCAACAAAACATAATGACAAAAACAGTAAAACAAAATTAGAATTAGAAAACCAGAACAATGCAAAAATGAACTACAACATATAGAAATAAAAAACCAAAAGACCAAAAACATAAACATAAACGAATTAGAAACTTAGAAAACAACAATGAAGAACGAATACATAAACAAAGAAAGTAGAAAAAAATGCAAAGAACAAAAGAGAAATAGAAAATTAGAAATCACAATAGAATGAACAATAATCGCGAATATGAATATTACATGAATTGTATAGACCAGAAAAAATAAATAAAAAAAAAATGAACTATGATACCAAATGATGTAAGAGAAACACCATTTTAAAGCTTTGATGATAAATTGTCATTGTTATCCTTCATCCATGTAAGGGAAGAAGAAGCAAAATCAAAGAAAAAAAAGAAGGAAAATTGTGTGAGAGAAAGATATATGCAAGTACGGATGAGATCTTCGAAAGAAATATATAAATATCTACATTGATTTTGGATTTTAAAATTTTAATTTTGAAAAACAAAAAAATCTCAAAATTGGCCAATAGTATATGATCACTTTTTAAAAACCTCTACATATGAAAATAGGAGATTGGCCATTGATGATAATACAATAAAGAAGTTTAGCGAGCATATATAGAAAAAAGAAAAATAATTCATTATTATAGTTTGATCTGATACAAGTAATTTAAAATTTATTATAATTATTTAAGAAGATAAATAAATAATATAAACACTTATAGATAAATTTTTATATAGCAATTATATAACAATTAATTATTTGATTATTTGTATATAATAAATACTAATTTACTAAATAATAACATATTATATTTCAATTGAAAAGTTTATCTAATTTATCAATTATATAGCAATTATAGCAATTACATACTAATTATATAGCAATTTATCCTAATTTTTGTAAAATTTATTTAATGTGATTATATAGCAGTTATATCAATTATAAATCAATTATATAGTAATATATCCAAATTTTTCAAATTTATTTAATGTGATGTGATTAATTTACCAAATTTATTAATTTACCTAATTTATTCATTAAATTTATTCATTTAAATTTATTATATTATAATAATTTAATGACCTACCGACAATTAATAACTTAGAGTGGAATTATTTTAGGCTATTATATTGATGATTGAATTGTGTGGAAAGTAGATTGAAAAGATTTTATGGAAGTCACAAGCCCTTTAAATTATTTGTATATCATAATGAGTATCATTTGTTATAACTTAATTAGAAGGTAATCTTATGCTCAACGTTTATAAAAATTTCAAGTCGTGGGACTTTCTATTCATCTCACATTTTGGAAAAACGACTTACGGATCGCTTGATTTCCTTCTTCCTTCAAACTCAAAAACTCAACATTTTGAAATCAACCAGAAGTACGAATCATCCTCGTCAGAGCAAAGCTCCATTTGAGTAAAATTCTTCGATAACATATATATTTTGTGAGTTAATTATTAATGCAGAATATCAAAACCCCATTTGAGTTAATTATGTTTGTACCTTTATTTTTTTCTTATTCTATTGTTTTTATTAGTTGTATGTCTATCCCTTTATTATCGGGATCCTAGCTTTTTTGGTTTGATTAGCTTGATTAGCTCACCTTAGGAGAAATTGTAGGAGAGCATCTTGTATATATGTACCTTGGTTTTCTGATCAAAGGCAAAACAATAAAATATATTGCTTGGTTTCATATATATTAGAGCATTCAAGGCTCTAATTGAGAACAAGTGCTGAAAGATGGCAGAGAAACGTGAAGAAGGAGCTCTCATCAATAATCAAAGATGGTAAAGAACGCACCATCTCCATATGATTTGAATTCAAATGACAACCCGGGAAGTGTGATCACCCAACTTCAGCTACGAGGTGAAAATTACGAAGAATGGGCTAAGGCTATGAGGACTTCCTTACGTGCACAACATAAATGGGTGTTTGTGGATGGCACCATACAACAGCTAAAGGAAGGATAATTAGAGATGGAAGATTGGTGGACCATGCAACCTATGTTGGTGTTCTGGATTTTAAACAACATTGATGCCTTCTACTATCTCTTATATGGAGAATGCAAAACAATTGTGGGAGGACATTAAAGAGCGATTCTCAGTTTTGAACGGACCTAGGATTCAACAATTAAAATCAGAACTGGTTGAATGTAAGCAAAGAGGAATGACCATGGTAAATTACTATGGAAAACTTAAGATGTTGTGGGATGAGTTAGTGAACTACTAGCAGATGCCGACGTGCACATGTAAGGGATGCAAATGTGACATCAAGATAAAATTAGAGAAGCAAAGGGAAGAAGAAACAATACATCAATTCTTGATGGGACTAGATGATGTGTTGTACGGGACAGTTCATTCAAATATTCTTGCTACCGACCCACTGCCATCGTTGAACAGAGTGTATGCTACCCTGATACAAGAAGAACGTGTGAAGGCTATTGCCAGAACCAAGGAGGAACGAGGTGAAGTTGTTGTTCTGGCTGTGCAAATTGGTGGAAGGACGAGAGGATGTGGAGATGCAAAAGACAAGACTGTCATTTGTTCGAACAGCAATCAGATAGGACATGATGGTACAAATTGTTTTCTACTAGTTAGGTATCCTGATTGATGGGGAGATATGCAATGCCATGACGCAAAGACAAGTGATCGAAGGAAAGGACAACAACAAACACGTGGTGCTAATCAAGGTCATGGGAAAAGCCTGAGTGTGCGTGTAAATGCTGCCTAAACTTCTACTAGAGGGATGACTCTATCAGTAACAAATGCATACAAAGGAAAGCTCATAGGTTTAAGCAGCGAGCAGTGGCAAACTCTGGTGAACCTTCTGAACAATCATAAGTGAAGTACCATAGAAAGAATGACAAGTAAAAATATGGTATAGATTATTGATACTAGAGCCTCTAATCACATGATTGGAAATTTGAGAGTTTTACATGAACCAAAAGCTGTGCAAGGATGCCTTGTCAAATTACCGAATAGAAAACAAGTTGTTGCGACCAACAAAGAAATTGTAACTCTCGAACGAGGCTTGAAACTCAGTAATGTGTTATATGTGCCCAGATTAAATTGCAATTTAATCTCGGTGACCCAATTGATAGATGATACAAACTGTATAGTTCAAATCACTAATTCTTTGCTTATTTTACAGGACCGCACTTTGAGAACATTAATTGTGTTAGTAAATAATATTTATTATACTTCAGGGTAGTTTAGTCTTTTATGCTTATTTGTATATATTTACCATTTCCTCTTATAATATTTGTCAATTGCAACCCTAGCCACTCTTTCTAAGAATTCTCTCTTCTCCTTCTTCATTCTCTTTGCATTGTAATCTTCACATGGTATCAGAGCACAATTCTTGATCTATCCACATCTTTCACGGATCTTTCGACAAATCGTAGATCCGGGTTGGAACAATCAAATTTAGTACGTCATTTTTCTTTTTTGTTGGCAACCCATTTGCAATTCAAATTGATTTCACATTGAGTTTGCAGATTTTAGATCGGGTTCTTGTTCGCACACATCTAATTTACAGATTTTTGTTACTGTAGCTGCAAGAAAATTTCTCAAGTCTGGCTCGATTTGCTTGTTTTCGGTGAGAAAGAAACTATTTTATACATTTCTAGTATGTCAGAGATTGTTTTTTGGTTGTTCTGGTGTATTTTCTGGTTGCCGGAGATATTGTTCATCGTCTTCTCCGATTCTACAAAATCGAGTTACTGTAGCAGCGTGGTACTGTAGCGACACGGTACTGTAGCAAATCAGTACTATAGCAAATGAGTATTATAGCAAATGGTCAACGGTCAATGTTACTGTAGCAGCCTGAAATTTGCCGAATTTACTGCTTATCAGAATTGTGTACACTGTTCCGATAGGTTTACTGTTCATTCAGTGTACATTTTGCTAGATAATTAAATTTTCGGTCTCATAACAATAGCAATGGCTATGAAAAAGATGATTCTCTTCAATCTATTATGTGCAATTGAATGGACAGAATTATTCATATTGGAGTTATGTGTTGAAAATTTTTTTAAAAGGTAAGAGAATCTGGGGTTATGTTTCTGGAACCTTTGTTAAGTCGAAAGATGAAAATGATGCAAAGTATATTAAATAGATGGTAATTTGGGATGCAAACAATTCAAAGATAATTACTTGGATCAATAACTCTATTTTGCAATCGATAGGAGTCCAACTAGTAAAATATGACATAGCTAAGGAGGTCTGGGATCATTTGGAAAGGTTATATATGCAGTCAAATTTTGCAAAGCAATATCAATTACAGATTGATATTCGTGCTCTTAAACAGAACAACATGAGCATCCAAGTATTTTATGTTGACCCTAAGGCTTTATGCCATAAGTTTTGATGATGACAAATGTATTTGAATTGTAGCATTGATATATATAAAGGTTAATTATCATATACATGCTACAAGTATTTAAGCATGACTATGTTATTTAATGTGTAATGTCTTATACATTAATCATGCTATTTATCATGAATTGAACTAACCATTTGGTTTGTAAGTAAGATATATTTTATAGGTTGGTTCAAAACAAGAAGAGTGAGCATTGGATTGAAGAACAAGGAAAAGTAACATCATGCCTTACTCAAGGAAAGCAACATACAAGGACAAAGCTCCAATAAATGAAGAATTAGAAGATTTGAAGTCTTGGAAGCTTGGATGCATCAAGATAGCCTATGTGTTTATATTAGGTATATTTTATATAGGCTAGTATATTTGTGCAACTCAATGATTTAGATTTGCATACATTGGCTCAAGCATTTTTGAACAAAAAGATAGTGAGATATGAAGTTTTACAAAAGTTATTTTTTGACCTTTGGTCACTCCTTATATCATATCTCATAAATTAAAAATCGGTTTTTCAAGTATCTTAATCTCATTTGATAGTAGACTCAAATATCTTTTCAACGGTATATTATTTGTTCAAAACGGAGTCCAAATGAGAAATATATGACGGCTAGTTATTAGAGCTACAATGTGATATTAAATCTTGCATAATATATGTGTATTGTTGATTTTACAAAACTAGTTTCTTTGTATTGTTGATTTTACAAAACTAGTCCAAATATCTTCTATCATCTTTGAGAGAAAGGAAAGAATTCTTGAGCCAAATCTTGCATATTCTCTATCATTATAGTTATTAGAGCTTCATTTGTATTCATCTACTCTTTAAAGAGAGTTTCTTTGTATTGTTGATTTTGATCAACACATATATTATTCTGAGTTGAGGTTCGCAAGTACTGGTGTTGGAAGAACTTGCTTTGGGTTGAGGAGGAGCCCGGATTCATAAATTCTCCATTGTGGTTTCGCAAATATCCGGATCGAATTTGCGTGGTTGTAGTGGTTTGCAAGTACCCGGATTAAACTTGCAATTATAGTGGAAATACTCAACTAGTCTCTTGAGCACTGGATGTAGGCTTGGATTAGCCGAACCAGTATAAATCTCCGAGTTTACTTTCTCTATCCCTTACTCTTTAATTTGTGCATATTGATATCTATTATTTAATTCCTTGATCTTTATAATTATTTATCTTGACAGCACATTGATTTTTTGTATTGTATTTATTATTCTAAGCATTGTACTTTTACAGAAAATCATTTTAACTTCCAATTAATTCTTGTGAAAAATTTATAAAACCCAATTCACCCCCCCTCTTGGGATCCAACCATTGCTTTCAATTGGTATCAGAGCTTGGGCTCTTGTTTAAAGACTTAACCGTCTAAGAGTTAGCATGGTTGGATATAGTGATTGGTTTATTTCTAAAAATTGTTCTTTCACAGAACCTCCAATTTTTGATGCTAATCATTTTCAATATTGGAAGTATGAAATGAAAATGTTTTTAATTTCAGTAGACCATAAACTCTGGGATGTTATAGAAAATGGTTCTTGTATACTTGTCAAGGAAGAACAAGGAAAATGCATTCCAAAACTTAAGAGTGAATGGAATGATACTGAAAGAAGTTTAATGCAACTCAATGCTAAGGTAAAATTGATTATTTCTTGTGCATTGAGTCAAGATGAATTTTTCAAAATCTCCAACTGTACAACTGCAAAAGAAATGTGGGAAATTCTTGAAGTTGCACATGAGGAAGATCTTATTGCTGAGGAATTAAGGTATAGAAGTTTCATTAATGAACTTGAAATTGCTCAAATGAACAATTGAAAAACCATTAATGAGATACAACTTGTGCTTAATCAATTGCAAGCTCTTGGTGTTGAACTTATAGGAAAATCTCAAATCACCAAGGTGGCAGACGAAGAAGAAAAAAGAGAAAAAGAGAAACCACAACCAAAAGGTGAATCATCAAAGAAAGCTTACCTATCTTCTATTTGGGGAAATAGCAATTCTGATAAGTAGAATACAAATGAAAAAGTCAACACTTGTCTTGTGGCCAGAGATAAAGATGAGGTAAATTCATTTGACTACTCTTTTGAAGAATTACAAGATGCCTTTGATGATTTACATGAAGAATCTCTTATACTTGCAAAGAAACTAAATGTTTCAAAATAGAAAAACTCTTCTCTTGAAAATGAGTTGGAAACATTGAAAAATGAATTTTCTATTTCCAAGGAAGAGAATTTTGTTTTTGAAAATCAAAACAAAACTTTGCAAGAAGAGAATTTGATTTTAAAAACAAATATCTCTACCAACAAAAATTGCTTTTGTATCAAGTGTGATTCTTTGAAAAAGAAAAATGATAATCTTAAAAACACACTTGCAAAACTCTCTCAAGGTAGAGAAATTTTAAATACCTCAGTTTTGAAACAAAGAAGAATTAACAAAGTTGGTCTTGTTTCTAGAAAGAAATCAAACCAAAAGCAGTTTAAAAACTTCTTTGTTTCTGCAAAGATGTCCAATAGTCCAACTTGCACTTGTTTCTATTGTGGACTGAAAGGACACAAATCTTACTCCTGTTTTTATAAGAAAAATCTTGTTCATGGAGTAAAAATGAAATGAGTTCAAAAAGGAACTCATGACCCAGGCAAACCCAAAGAAATTTGGGCACCAAAGATAAATGAATAATTTGTAGATTTGCCTAGAAGCAAGGAGCGAAAATGACTTTTCAATGGCTACATCATTCAAAATCCACTCTCTTGCATCAAAAGGAGGTAATGGATAAGTAAACATATAAGCTGGAATGCATTGTAAGAATTTTGACTGATATGTTTACTGCTCTCTAATGCTTTTGTCTGTTGTCTAATATGTCTTACATCTATCCTTGATATTCATGCATGCTATATCTGAAAACAATTCTTATGTGTGTGACCTATAGATTCAAATTTTGTTTTGAACCAATATCTTTCTTCTAAATACTGCTCAAACTCTCCTTTTTGCCGCACCATGAAAACTTTTGTCCATCACATGCATATTTCTTTTGCTTTCACAATAATAAGATTACTCTTGCCTATAATATTTATCCTTATTGTAATCTTATTCAAATATTTTCAATAAAATCAAATTTATTGCAAAATTGCATTTCATGGAAGCATAGCACTTTTATTAATATGGCATATCTTGAACATAATGTTGCTCCTAGTGCTCGAGATTTATTTGAACATTACTGATTTGAACATCAAAGTGATCCACCAAAAGTGTTTTGCAGGAGTTAATCCTCAAATTTATCCTCTAAAGCACATTCTTTCCTCTACTCTCCGAAATCAGTAAGATCTACAGTTTTGAAGTTGGTTGGTCGACCAACGCTACTATCAATAGTCAACCAACGAAGCCTACATTGAACCAATGCTCAGCGCCAGGAGAAGAATGCTGAACGCTGAGACAAGTGGTCGACCAAAGTCCTCAGACTGGTCGACCAACTCAAGCCAGTAGCTGACTAAGGCAAGTTTGGTCATGAGTGGTCGACCAGCTCATTCACAATGGTCGACCAATGCTTAATAGATCTTGCAAATAATCAATCAATTAAGATCATTAAAATTGCAAGAAGACAGGATCAAAAGAAGAGCAATGAGCAAAACAAGGATATCAAAATCTTGAACAGGAACTTCAAGAAGCAACAAAAGTTTGCCAAAATTGATGAGTATCTCTATCCTTTACTTCTTCATTATTTAATTGAATGATACTCCTTGATCTCAATTGAACATTCTGGCAAATTTTTTTTTACTGTCATACTTTCATTGCAATGACATATTGTTTTCTGACATCTTACATACTTGATCACATCATGACATATAAAAATATGTTAAATACTTAAATTATTTTTTTTAATACATCATGGTTTGAGCATTATACATATCATCTCTTTTACATAAGCTGTAACTTATGAACCATTGTTTATGGATTATAGTTTATATCTGATTATATCTTATTAATCCATATTACCTCAATTATGTTACTACATACTCTGATTATAATATGTTTTATCTTGAGTAAGTATGTAACTTGCTTTTGCTTTGAAATGATGATATATATATCCATGTCAGAAAATTATTTCTATCTTTAAAATGGATATATATTTTTCAAAATATATATATCCTTCTATTGTGCTAAATTTGTTCAGCTGATTTTCTTTATCTTTCTTTATTATTATTATAATTTTTTTTAAGTACCGTCATCTGAAAGAAACCACTTGCATTAAAAACACAAACTAAAGGATTACATTGCAAAAAAAAAAAGGGTTTACTCATGCATGGGTAATCTACAGGCGAGGTGGTCTTGGATTAGCAGGGTTGTATTGTATCATCACCCCTTGGCCATTCCTTGGAGCAAGAGACTGAGCAATGTCACGAAGGATAGTGTAAATCTCATTCATACAATCAACACTTCTTTGTTGTTGATTACAGAAGCATTGGGTAGACCAATAGAAGAACCTATCTATTCTTGAAGTCATTGCCGCATTGTTGCATTTAGCTAACTTCTCCAGGTCCTCTATCATCTTCTTGAGTTTCTTCACCTCCTGCTCCAAACAAATAATTTTGTCTTCTGACGTATGGCCTGTACTTATCTCCTCAGCTTCTTCGATCTTCATCTTCTTTTTTCGGTTCTCTTGAGATTCCTCCAAAGGTCTTTTGCCTTTGTCCTTGCCTAGACTCAAGTTTAAGTCGAGCTCTTCCTCCCTGGCCTCTACTGTGAGATCAATGAACTTTCTTGCTGCTATGGTTTGGAATATTTAGAAATTTTTGTAGGAGTATGAAGAGAGAGGAATGTCAGGAAGTTGTAGGCTCAGAGATGAATACTCTTTGTGGTGTGGTAATTGAGAATTATGGGGGAGTCTTTATAGAGAAAAAATTGTGACTTAGAGCCAACGAAGATATCTCTTCGCCGCACCCCTACACGCTCATCCTATGGATTTCTACAAGCTGGAAGCTAGAAGTCTAGGGTACGCATGCACACCAACAACGCGTCGCATTAATGGCAAAACCACGAAAGTCAAGTTTCGGTGGATTTGCGGCTGATTTAATTTGTTTTGTTTAAAAATTTTAAGGATTAATAAAATGAAGATAAACAGAACTGTATTTCTCTGCTTTGTTGTGTTGTTCTTGAGAGCTTTCAGTATAATATACATGATTGATTGCATCATGCTATGATTATATGTATCTAAGAACATATGTTGTGTATGCTATTCATGCATCATGAACGAAGGCTACGGCCAAGAATAATATTTCATGATTCCACATGCACTTATACAAAATGAGAAGTCAAAAATTTAAAATGACTTAAATAAAATGAAATGTGTAGAGGTTGATACATCTTCACAGATACACATACTTGCATATAATGCTGTTGTGGGTAAATGAAAGGCAATAATTTGCTTACATCATGATAATGCTTGATGCATACGACCGTAAGCAGTTAATTTTGCCTTTAACCTTTGAGTTACATTACTAACTTAAGCATTAGAGTGGCTATCAAAATTTTTACATGTACTCATCCTCAAGATACATATATAAATTCATTTTAAATGGGTATATAAATTGCTTCCTTTGTGCTGAAATCTATCTTATCCTTTATGAAGCAAATTTGTTTTGAAAAAGGACTTTAAAAATGCTTCTGTTATGTTAATATGTTTTATCATATGAAGCAATATTTTTTTTTTGAAAAAGAAAAGGTCTTAAAGATCTCTTTTGTTGTTGATGACAAAGGGATATTGATGTTTGATGTATGGATTATGACCTATATGCTTGAATATATCATGCTTTGCTAATCTATATATTATACTTCTGCTGTGTGCTGCAAATATTTCTATCATATGACAGCAAATGATGTTTATTTTTTTATTTCAAAGAGTTCAATTTTTCTGCTATTTACTAAAAATGTCTTTTCATAAACAAGCAGAAATCATTTTCAATGAAAATATTGCAGAAATTTCTTAAAAAAAAAATCTTACTTCAAAATTCTGCAATCAAAAACTGAATTTCCTTTATAATGATTTGGACAATCTTTTTCAAAGGAAAATGGTTATGAAATTCAAGGCGAGCTTTATCTCTCTTGAAAATATATAGATGACCTTGAAAATGAATATATCTTAAAAAAAGTGAATATTCATTATTCATTATTCTTTTTCAAATTATGCAAGGTTTAATGGGGAGCCTAAAACTCTTTCAAGTTTTATCTTTTGGCTCATTTCATTTGACATGAGAAATTTTTCTAAAAATTGTTTTTACATGTCAATGAACACAATGGTAAGTTTTGATGTATCCTAACCCTATGCTATATTGACATCTTTCGATATCCTAGCTTAAATAATGTATGTTCTTTAACTTCCATATATTGTGTTACTCACACCTTTTTGTTGATGTCAAATAGGGGGAGAAGAAACAATAGAAAAATATGTGTATGTGCTTATAACATTGCATTCATTATCTTGTAATACATATTTTTTTGTGGTGATTTGTCATCATCAAAAAGGGGGAGATTGTTGACCCTAAGGCTTTATGCCATAAGTTTTGATGATGAAAAATGTATTTGAATTGTAGCATTGACATATATAAAGGTTAATTATCATATACATGCTACAAGTATTTAAGCATGACTATGTTATTTAATGTGTAATGTCTTATACATTAATCATGCTATTTATCATGAATTGAACTAACCATTTGGTTTGTAAGTAAGATATATTTTATAGGTTGGTTCAAAACAAGAAGAGTGAGCATTGGATTGAAGAACAAGGAAAAGTAACATCATGTCTCACCCAAGGAAAGCAACATACAAGGACAAAGCTCCAAAAAATGAAGAATTAGAAGATTTGAAGTCTTGGAAGCTTGGATGCATCAAGATAGCGTATGTGTTTACATTAGGTATATTTTATATAGGCTAGTATATTTGTGCAACTCAATGATTTAGATTTGCATACATTGGCTCAAGTATTTTTGAACAAAAAGATAGTGAGATATGAAGTTTTACAAAAGTTATTTTTTGACCTTTGGTCACTCCTTATATCATATCTCATAAATGAAAAATCGTTTTTTCAAGTATCTTAATCTCATTTGACAGTAGACTCAAAGATATTTTCAACGGTATATATTTATTCAAAACGGAGTCCAAATGAGAAATATATGACTATTTAAAATATAGTTTGAAAAACTGAAAGTTGATTTTATTGTAATAAAAAATTATTCTGTTCTGACCTATAGTCAGTATTTTGATTATATCTGTTAAAGAAAAAATAATTTTTGAGTAAAACTTAGTTCATTTGAAACTAGACTCCAAGAGCTTTCCAACGGTATATTATTTGTTTAAAACGGAGTTCAAATGAGGGAGTTATGAATTTTTAAAGAAAGCTCAAAATCTGGACTGCACTATAAGTGCTGTAACGGCTATATAACGGCTATATAACGGCTAGTTTTGTAAAATCTTATATATATATATATTGTTAGCCCTAATGTATTATGCTATAAGTTTTGATGATGACAAATATGTGGGAATTATAGTATGACTTAATCTTCTTGGCCCAAATGAATGATTTAACTTCTTAGCCCAAATGAATGATTTAATCTTCTTGGCCCAAATGAATGATTTAATCTTCTTGGCCCAATATATGATTTAATCTTTCTTAGCCCAAATAGTATGATTTAATCTTCTTGATCCAAATGCATGATTCAATTTTTCTTGGCCCAAATATATTCAATGCTTTATATATTTAAATCTAATAGTATAAATTGATTTTTGATATAGTTTATTGGTTGTTGTAATATAATTTGAAAAAGAATACTTTTACTATAGCACTTTTGAAAAAAGAATTTGATTGTTGAAAAAGTATGATAAAATTTATTGGTTGTTGTAATCAACTTTGAAAAAGAATATCTTTTACTGTAGCACTTTTGAAAAATGAATTTGATTGTTGAAAAAGTATGATAAAGTTTATTGGTTGTTGTAATCAACTTTGAAAAAGAATATCTTTTACTGTAGCACTTTTGAAAAATGAATTTGATTGTTGAAAAAGTATGATAAAGTTTATTGGTTGTTGTAATAAACTTTGAAAAAGAATACCTTTTACTGTAGCACTTTTGAAAAATGAATTTGATTGTTGAAAAAATATGATAAAGTTTATTGGTTGTTGTAATAAACTTTGAAAAAGAATACTTTTTACTGTAGCAAATTTGAAAAAGAATATTGATTGTTGAAAAAGGTTGATAAAGTTTTTTGGTTGTTGTAGAAAGGTTGAAAAATGATGATGAAACTTACTGTAGCAATTCTGACTAAAGCAGTCACTGTAGCAGCAAGGTTTCACTATATAAAGGGGACTTCACAACACCATTTGCATCAAGCTTCAATTATTCATTTTTCATATTATCTTGAGTTTCATTCTCTCTAAATTGCTAGAGAAATATTCTGAGCTTAATTTCTGCGTTATTTACACTTTGAGAGTGTCCACAATTATTTTCCTTAAGCCTTCAAATTTAGTTGCTCAAGGATTGGTTCCTTGAGTTAGTGTTTGAGAGAAAACACATTGTAAGGGGGAGAGACACCCTTGAGGAAGAAAAGATCTCTATGTTGTAGTGGTTTACAAGTGCCCAATTGCATAAACTTGTGGTCTATAGTGAAACACTCAAGAAGTTATCTTGAGGACTGGATGTAGGCTTGGTTTAAGCCGAACCAGTATAAATCTCGCTGTTTGATTTTCTCTTCCCTTGCTCTTTAATTATTTATATGTTCTTTACTTTCTTGCATTTTATATTCATTCATCTCTTTAATTGTTTTTGATTAATTGTACTCTATATTTATTCATCTTGATCATACTTATTTTACTTTCATAAAAAGCTTGGCATTGTTTTTAAAACTTCTTAAACTTCCATCAAGTCTTTGCAATTTTTTTTTAAAACCCAATTCACCCCCCTCTTGGGTGCTAGCCATTTCTATCATTTGGTATCAGAGCTTGGGCTCTTGATCAAAGACTTAATCGTCTAAGAGTTGAAATATGGCTGGCTTTGGTGATTGTGTTTTACCTGAAGGAAGTTCCTTTACAAAATCCCCTGGTTTTAATGGAAACCATTACACTTATTGGAAGTCTAAGATGAGAATGTTTTTCGATGCGGTAGACCTTGATCTTTGGGATGTTGTGGAAAAAGGTCCTTATACTCCTACTAAGGAGGTTGAAGGGAATGTTATTCCAAAACCCAAAAGTGAATGGAATGATACCGAAAAGAAACTTGTCCATCTTAATGCCAAAGCAAAAATGATCATAGTTAGTGCTTTAAACCAAGATGAATATTTTAGAGTTTCTAGCTGTGCAAGTGCTAAAGAAATGTGGGATACTTTAGAAATTGCACATGAAGGAACTCTTGGAGTCAAAGAGTCAAAAATAAGTACTCTCACCAATGAATATGAAAATTTCAAAATGAAAAGTGATGAGAGTATTAGTGAAATGCAATTAAGATTCACTCATATTACTAACCATTTGAAAGCTCTTGGTGTTTCTTATTCAGAAAAATCACAAACCACCAAGATTCTAAGATGTCTTACCCCGGAGTGGGAGGCAAAGAGGACTGCGATTATGGAAGTAGAGGAGAGTCAATGAATTCCCTCACAGCCTTATTTGGGAACCTCCAAAACTATGAGTCCAAAATAATAGAGATGAGGCAAGAGGAAGAAACCAAGAAAAAGAAGACTCTCTCCCTTAAATCATCTTCTTCCAAGAGGGTGGAAATCGATAGTGATGAGGGAGAAGAGGAACTTGAAATCAATGATGAAGACATTGGTCTCTTGGTCAAAAAATTTAGTAAATTCCTAAAAAGGAAGAATACAAGAAGATGGCGAAGAGACCAAGATAGCAACAAGGAAGGTCCCACTTGTTATGAATGCAAAAAGGTTGGACACATCAAATGGGATTGTCCACAATTCATCAAGAAGCAAGAAGGAAAGAAAAGCTATGACAAAGTGAAAAAGAAAGCATATATTTCTTCTGTATGGGGAGAAAGTGAATCCGATGAAGAAGAAAATGAAGAAGCCAACCTTTGCCTTATGGCAAGAAAAGATGAAGAGGTAAACATTCTTGAACCTTTACACTCTTTTGATGAATTACAAGATGCTTTTGAAGAACTACACAATGAATCTTTAAAGCTTGCTAAAAAGTTAAGTTTTTCAAAGCAAAAAATTTCCTTACTTGAGGATGAAATTTCAAAATTGAAAGATGATCTTATTGCACTTAAAAAGGAAAGCCTTGTTTTTGAAGATCAAAACAAAATTTTGCAAGAAGAAAATGCAAGCTTAAAAGAATTGATTATCTCTCCAAAAGAAAATTGTCCTTGTTGTGAATGCATTGAATTAGAAAGGGAAAATAAAGATTTAAAAAATACCCTTGCAAAATTTACACTAGGAAGAGACAATTTGAACATATTGCTTGGAAAACAAAGATGTGTATTTGACAAAGCCGGCTTAGGATATAAGCCCAAAGCTAGTCAAAAATACTACAAGAATTTCTTTGTTCATGCAACTATGTCAAGTAGTCCCTTCACTACTTGTTTTTATTGTGGTTTAAAAGGACATAATTCCTATTCTTGTTGGTATAGAAAGAATATTTCCTATGAAAATAAAATGAAATGGGTTCCCAAGGGAACAACTAACAAAGAAGGACCCAAACAAATTTGGGTACCTAAAAAGAAAACTTGATTTTGTGAGTTAGGTGTGCCTCAAGACAAAGAGTGAAAAATGGTACTTAGATAGTGGTTGCTCAAAGCACATGACCGGCGACCAATCAAAATTTCTCTCTTTGACACTAAGAGGAGGCAAAGTGACCTTTGGAGGAAATAACAAAGGTCTAATCAAGGGAATAGGTAAAGTGGGTAAAAATTTCTCAACTTCTATTGAAAATGTCTTATTTGTTGAAGGCCTCAATCATAATTTGCTTAGCATTAGTCAACTATGTGACAAAGGCAATAGAGTGATTTTTGATTCAAATCGTTGCATAGTTGAAAATATTAATGATAAGCAAGTTAAGATTGTCGGTCAAAGGATCAATAATGTTTACGTTATAAATCTCGATGAAGATCCTTCTATAGACTCTACATGTTTAATTAGTGTTAGTAATGAAAGTTGGTTATGGCATAGAAGACTAGCTCATGCTAGTATGAATCTTTTGGATAAACTAGTCAAGAAAGAACTTGTAATTGGCTTACCCAAAATTAATTTTGAAAAAGATAAGCTTTGCGGTACTTGTCAAATGGCAAAGCAAGTTAAAAGTTCTTTCAAGACTAAGGATATTGTTTCTACAACTAAGCCTTTGCAATTACTTCATATGGACCTTGTAGGACCATCTAGGACAAAAAGCCTTGGAGGTAACTCCTATGTACTAGTTGTTGTAGATGACTACTCAAGGTACACATGGACTCTCTTTCTAGCTCATAAAGATCAAGCTTTTAAATCTTTTCTAAAACTTGCAAAGTTTCTTCAAAAAGAGCAAAGCTTGACCATTGTGAGGATTAGGAGTGATCATGGTGGAGAATTTGATAACCATGACTTTATGGAATTCTGTGATGAAAATGGCATTGAGCATACCTTCTCATCTCCTAGAACTCCTCAACAAAATGGTGTTGTTGAGAGGAAAAATAGAACTTTAGAGGAGATGGCTAGAGCTATGCTTAATGAAGGGAAACTTCCTCAATATTTTTGGGCGGATGCGGTTAATACTGCTTGTTATGTAATGAATAGAGCCTTGATAAGGCCAATTTTAAATAAAACCCCATATGAGCTATATAGAGGAAGAAAGCCCAACATTTCTCATCTCCATGTGTTTGGTTGCAAATGCTTTGTTTTAAACAATGGAAAAGATAATTTGGGAAAATTTGATGCCAAAGCCGATGAAGCCATTTTTCTTGGATATTCTAGTACTAGTAAAGCATATAGAGTCTATAACAAAAGAACTTTACTTGTTGAAGAATCTATGCATGTTGTTTTTGATGAATCTAACAATTCCCTTAAAGATTGTGATGATCAACATGAAGTGTTAGATTACTTCGAAGACCTTTCATTAGATGATGAAATGAGGAAGAAGCAAGAAATAATACCAAAAAATGATGATGATCATGATGAGGGTACTAAATTGCCACAAGAAGAGGAGAAGCCTCAAGAAAAGAAAAGCAACAAGAAGAAGAGAAACCACAAGAGGAACCAACAAGAAACAATGATGATCTTCCAAAGGATTGGAGGTATGCAAAAAGTCATCCTAAGGAGCTCATCATTGGAGATGCCTCTCAAAAGGTAATAACACGAAATTCTCTTAGGAATGTTTGTAACCACTTAGCCTTCCTTTCTCAAGTTGAACCAAAAAATATTGATGATGCAATTATAGATGAACATTGGATCTTAGCTATGCAAGAAGAACTAAATCAATTTGAAAGAAACCAAGTTTGGGAATTAGTTCCTAGACCCAATGATCATCCAATAATTGACACAAAATGGGTTTTTAGAAACAAACTTGATGAAAATGGAATAGTGGTTAGAAATAAGGCTAGACTTGTCGCAAAAGGTTACAACCAAGAAGAAGGCATTGATTATGATGAAACTTTTGCACCCGTAGCTAGACTTGAAGCTATTAGAATGTTATTGGCATTTGCATGCATAAATGATTTTAAACTATTTCAAATGGATGTGAAAAGTGCCTTTCTAAATGGCTATATCATGGAGGAAGTTTATGTTGAACAACCTCCCGGTTTTGAAAATCATGATAAGCCAAATGATGTTTTTAAATTGAAAAAGGCTTTATATGGTCTCAAACAAGCTCCTAGAGCTTGGTATGAGAGATTGAGTTCATTTCTTTTAAATAATGGATTTTCAAGAGGAAAGGTCGATACAACCTTGTTCTTCAAAAATAAAAAGCATGATTTAATTATAGTGCAAATATATGTTGACGATATAATATTTGGTGCTACTAATGAAAGTTTGTGTAAAGAGTTTGCTAAGATCATGCAAGGTGAGTTTGAAATGTCAATGATGGGAGAACTCAACTTCTTCCTTGGGCTCCAAATCAAACAAATGGATAATAGAATATTTGTTAGCCAAACCAAGTATGCAAAAGAGTTGCTCAAAAAGTTTGACATGGATAATGCAAAACCAATTGCTACTCCCATGAGTACCTCAACAAACTTGGACAAGGATGAAAGAGGTCAACCATTTGATGTGACAAAATATAGAGGTATGATTGGCTCTCTACTATACTTAACCGCTAGTAGACCCGATATTATGTTTAGTGTATGCATGTGTGCACGATTTCAAACTAACCCCAAGGAATCTCATTTTAAGGCTGTGAAAAGAATTTTTAGATACTTGGTTGGCACATCTCAAATGGGTTTATGGTATCCTAAAGGATCCTCTAATTTTTTAATTGGCTAATCTGATGCGGATTTTGCGGGTAGCAAAACAGACAGAAAAAGTACAAGTGGAACTTGCCAATTCTTTGGTAGTTCTCTTGTCTCTTGGTTTAGTAAAAAGCAAAACAGTGTTGCTTTATCCACAGCTGAAGCTGAATACATTTCAGCTGGGAGTTGTTGTGCCCAAATCTTGTGGATGAAACAACAACTAGAGGATCTTGGTGTATTTCTTAAAAACATACCTATTAGATGTGATAACACAAGTGCCATATGCTTATCTAAAAATCCTGTCATGCACTCAAGAACTAAACATATTGAAATAAGACATCATTTTATAAGAGATCATGTTCAAAAGAAAGATGTCTCTCTTGAATTTGTGCAAACGGATTTTCAGTTAGCTGACATTTTCACGAAGCCTCTTGCTGAAGATAGATTCAACTTTATTAGGAGAGAACTTGGGATGGCAAATCCAAATGAACTTTAAAAATTATTTTTTCATTACATGATTTTTAAATTTTGCCTTTAATCTTTGATCCAAATGAACTTAAGCATCGGAGTGGTTGTCAAAATTTTTGCAGGTGCTCATCCTCAAGATACATATATAAATACATCTTGAAAATTACATTTGTTTAATATGCATTGATTGAGGGGGAGCCTAACCTATAATTAAATCCTCTATATCTTTAAGGTCACTTTATCTGAGATGCAATGTTTTCCTTAATTATATATTTTTGGCATATCAATGATAAGTTTTGATGAAATTTTACCCCATGACGTCATATGATATCCTTGCTTAAAGAAGGAATAAGCTTTAGCCTTTATATATTGCCTTCCTTATACCTTTTTGTTGATGTCAAATAGGGGGAGAAGGATATGGAAAGAAAAATATGTGTATATTGTATAATGATTATTACATTGTAACAAATTTTTCTTTGGTGATTTGTCATCATCAAAAAGGGGGAGATTGTTAGCCCTAATGTATTATGCTATAAGTTTTGATGATGACAAATATGTGGGAATTATAGTATGACTTAATCTTCTTGGCCCAAATGAATGATTTAACTTCTTAGCCCAAATGAATGATTTAATCTTCTTGGCCCAAATGAATGATTTAATCTTCTTGGCCCAATATATGATTTAATCTTTCTTAGCCCAAATAGTATGATTTAATCTTCTTGATCCAAATGCATTATTCAATTTTTCTTGGCCCAAATATATTCAATGCTTTATATATTTAAATCTAGTAGTATAAATTGATTTTTGATATAGTTTATTGGTTGTTGTAATATAATTTGAAAAAGAATACTTTTACTATAGCACTTTTGAAAAAAGAATTTGATTGTTGAAAAAGTATGATAAAATTTATTGGTTGTTGTAATCAACTTTGAAAAAGAATATCTTTTACTGTAGCACTTTTGAAAAATGAATTTGATTGTTGAAAAAGTATGATAAAGTTTATTGGTTGTTGTAATCAACTTTGAAAAAGAATATCTTTTACTGTAGCACTTTTGAAAAATGAATTTGATTGTTGAAAAAGTATGATAAAGTTTATTGGTTGTTGTAATAAACTTTGAAAAAGAATACCTTTTACTGTAGCACTTTTGAAAAATGAATTTGATTGTTGAAAAAGTATGATAAAGTTTATTGGTTGTTGTAATAAACTTTGAAAAAGAATACTTTTTACTGTAGCAAATTTGAAAAAGAATATTGATTGTTGAAAAAGGTTGATAAAGTTTTTTGGTTGTTGTAGAAAGGTTGAAAAATGATGATGAAACTTACTGTAGCAATTCTGACTAAAGCAGTCACTGTAGCAGCAAGGTTTCACTATATAAAGGGGACTTCACAACACCATTTGCATCAAGCTTCAATTGTTCATTTTTCATATTATCTTGAGTTTCATTCTCTCTAAATTGCTAGAGAAATATTCTGAGCTTAATTTCTGCGTTATTTACACTTTGAGAGTGTCCACAATTATTTTCCTTAAGCCTTCAAATTTAGTTGCTCAAGGATTGGTTCCTTGAGTTAGTGTTTGAGAGAAAACACATTGTAAGGGGGAGAGACACCCTTG
This sequence comes from Biancaea sappan, assembly GCA_037074585.1. Classification (NCBI taxonomy): domain Eukaryota; kingdom Viridiplantae; phylum Streptophyta; class Magnoliopsida; order Fabales; family Fabaceae; genus Biancaea; species Biancaea sappan. The sequence continues at coordinate 7,526,752 of CM073495.1, forward strand.
AGGAAGAAAAGATCTCTATGTTGTAGTGGTTTACAAGTGCCCAATTGCATAAACTTGTGGTCTATAGTGAAACACTCAAGAAGTTATCTTGAGGACTGGATGTAGGCTTGGTTTAAGCCGAACCAGTATAAATCTCGCTGTTTGATTTTCTCTTCCCTTGCTCTTTAATTATTTATATGTTCTTTACTTTCTTGCATTTTATATTCATTCATCTCTTTAATTGTTTTTGATTAATTGTACTCTATATTTATTCATCTTGATCATACTTATTTTACTTTCATAAAAAGCTTGGCATTGTTTTTAAAACTTCTTAAACTTCCATCAAGTCTTTGCAATTTTTTTTTTTAAAACCCAATTCACCCCCCTCTTGGGTGCTAGCCATTTCTATCATATATGACCTTAGATACACGATTTTGAGCTAGAACAAAGTCCTACAATGTGATATTAACTTCTTTTATCATCTTTGAGAGAAAGGAAAGCATTCTTGAGTCAAATCTTGCATATTCTCTATCATTATAGTTATTAGAACTTCATTTGTATTCATCTACTCTTTAAAGAGAGTTTGTTTGTATTGTTGATTTTGACCAACACATATATTATTCTGAGTTGAGGTTCGTAAGTACCGGTATTGGAAGAACTTGCTTTGGGTTGAGGAGGAGCCCGGATTCATAAATTCTCCATTGTGGTTTCGCAAATATCCGGATCGAATTTGCGTGGTTGTAGTGGTTTGCAAGTACCCGGATTAAACTTGCAATTATAGTGGAAATACTCAAGTAGTCTCTTGAGCACTGGATGTAGGCTTGGATTAGCCGAACCAGTATAAATCTCCGAGTTTGCTTTCTCTATCCCTTACTCTTTAATTTGTGCATATTGATATCTATTATTTAATTCCTTGATCTTTATAATTATTTATCTTGACAGCACATTGATTTCTTGTATTGTATTTATTATCCTAAGCATTGTACTTTTACAGAAAATCATTTTAACTTCCAATTAATTCTTGTGAAAAATTTATAAAACCCAATTCACCCCCCCTCTTGGGTTCCAACCATTACTTTCATTTTATTATGATATGACCAATCTTTGGGATCAACTAGCTCTTACTGAATCGCTGAATTACAAGCCTTTGCACCATACATTTTTCATAAAAAAGAACAACATCTGGTCCAATTTTTGATCGTCTTTCGGGATGATTATGAAGGGCTTCGTGGAACAATCTTGCATCGTAATCCTCTTCCAACAACTGATTCGGTGGTTAATGAGTTGTTAGCTGAAGAGATTTGTCACGACCCATTTTCTGGGCACATGACGGCACAATGATGAATATCCCATCACTGTAAGCCTTTCGATAAACTCTACTCACGAGTTAAATTATTTCTATATTATCAAAATAACCATTCCTTAATAAATACGAAGAAAATACATCAAATTTTCTTAATTAAAAATAATATATCCTCAATACAAAATACATTATCATACTGAAATACAAGCCAAATACTAATCACCTGACCTAGATGTCCTAGACGGTTACAGAGCAACATAATCTATAACAAAAGAAGGGCCTATCTGACAGCGGGAAGGTCAAAAGTGATATACTCCTCTAGCGGATGTTTTTCACTAGCAACCTGATCTGAAGAAAAAAATTGTACAGAGAGTGTGAGCTTTTAAACTCAGTGAGCGAATCGGCCTCGCGTTAATAAAATTCAAATACATCACCAGTCATGCAAGGATATCTGAAGGCTCAAACTCAACCAATAGACATAGTTAGAAAATACATACTGGAAGATAAAATTCATCCAATTCAACAAACGTTATTAGTATTCATCAATGGCAATATATCCCGGAGAGCGCACACAGGCTGGCTCACCAATTTTGTATATTTCTGCCATGATTCACAACCTCATCGTGTTAACTAGGGCGTCTCACGGATCCGTTACTGATCCAGGCTATATCCCTATTGAGGGAATCGTTGTCTCCACACTCGTTGGTCAAGACACCCTTTTAAACCGGGTTTTATGCCTTGCCATGAGAGGGGGTACTGTCCCGCTCAATCACAATCAATAGTATAATATTTTATATCATAATCAGAAGCATCATATAGTATTCATCCATATAACAGGTATAATATATAACTATATTATAGATTTATAAACTACAAATCAAGATAACAATTAATTTGTTTTTGAAAAGATTCAAACTTTTCATCATCATAAGATACTTATGTCATTTTATCCATACTTCTGGATTAATTATTTCTCCAGATTTGCCACTCTAAATCCAGTTTACCTCTATGAATCTTGGGAGTGTCCTACGACAAAACTCTGAATCCAGTTTACCTCTATAAATCTTGGGAGTGTCCTACGACATACTTTTTTATCACCAGTATTGCTAAAACTCTATTAAAACGGGGTCGTTTCACTCACTCACCTGGATTTTGTACGAGTATCGCTTCTCTAAGTCGTTACGGACAAGAGTACCCGGGTGAATTTCAATGTTCCGCTACAGAGATTTTTATGAAAGATTAGAAAAAATATGTTATGATTGTTTTTGTACAGATATTATTCATACATACGTTACTGTTCATATATACAGTTACTATTCATATGTATAGTTACTATTTATACATACGGGTACTATTCATACGTATGATTACTATTCATACCAGAAATAGAGAATACAATCTGTAAAAGAGTACACCAGGTAAGTTCCCAGGAAAGAGTGGAGGATCACAATGGACACACTTAAAAACCAAATCTTTCCTTAGCCAGAACTTTCATAAACATGTATTCTTTACAGTTTACATTCTATTTCGGTAATCAGAGAATTAAAATAACATATAGACATCTAAAGACAGTTTTTCTGATGTGAAAGATTAGCCAAAGCCGCAACCACAGAGCATACTTAAAAAAATAACTTTTAAAATTTGAAAGACATAGAAAGGGCATAGTATCTTTACCTAAGCTGAAAAGGAAAGTCTCAAAATCTCAGAGGCCTAGCGTCGGAGCAAGAAAGACTTAAGGAGAGAAGAAGAGAAGTTGAAGGTGTGAGTTTAGAAGTGAAATGGAAGGACCTATTTATAGGAAAAGTCAAGGGTACTATTTGACACTATACGCTAATAAAATATTTAATTTACTATTCATGAAAATGATATTTCTAATAATGTAATTTACTGTGCACCTTAATAATTCAACTTACTGGAAAGACACGGTGACTTTGAATTTTTGATTACTATTGGAAACTTAAAGGGAAAACTATCCTTTCACCTTAAACCTTTAAGTTTCTTTTTAATTCAGTCCTTTCGCTTTAGTCCCTGAGAGTATTTTTAAACATAAAATGTCATTTTTTCCTACGAACTTCTTTATAATTTTCTGTTATGATCAAACCACTTCTAGTACTTGACATTTTAATTGTATAAATGAACAGTACCATATACGTAAATAGTATTATATGGGTGAATAATACCATATACTGAAATAGTAACAGTAGTTTGTAAACAAGCATTTATATTTTATTTTTCATGGGTATTACAAGATTCGCCTTAAATCTCAATCTAACAAAAGGGCTGTAGAGAAATGAATTCTTCCTATTCTTAACTCATTTGTATTTGCAGTTCCTTCTAACAAAAACAAAGCTCATGGAAAGGTTGGTTATGATAATGTAGTTTTTGTAAGCAGAAGGGCCATTGGAGAGCTCAATACCCAAAATTATTGAACAAATCGCAGCATACACAACAGCCTAATCATTTGCAACAACGAGATTTCAAACCTTCAACTTCAAATGTTGTAGCAGTTGTTCCTCCAACAGACTCTCTTGATATTGGACATGCACATTCTTCCAGCCCCACAATAGCTGCCTTTGCTGAGCAATTTCAAAAGTTTCTTACCACTCAACCATATGATATGTTTGCCTCCTCAAATATAGGTTTTCCTTTCCCTAGCTCATCAGGTATATCTTCATCCATATGGATTCTTGACTCTGGAGCCTCTCATCATATGTCATCTGAATTTCAATCATTTGTATCATTACATCCTACGTCATCTATAACCGTTATGACTACTGATGGCACTCCTATGCCTTTAGAGGGCACTGGGTCTATTTGCACATCTTCTTTATCTCTTTCAAATTTTTACTACATTCCTAACCTCATGTTGAACCTTGTTTCTATTAGTCAGTTGTGTGATTCTGGCTTCTCAGTTTTCTTTTCCTCCACCTCTTGTTATGTACAGGATCTGCAATCCAGGAGGCTCATTGGGACATGTCGTAGGCAGGGGACTTTATATTCTGGATGAGCTCAAAGTTTGAGATATTGCAACCTCTAGTGTTGACCTGTCATCATTTTGTTTAGGTTCCTCATCTTCTAATTTTTACTTATGGCATTCTTGTCTCGAACATGTATTTTCTTCCCGTTTGAAATACTTATCTTCTACCGGAGCTTTAGGAGAGTTGCAAACTCATGACATTTCTAATTGTTGTGGTTGTAAACTTACTAAATTTTCTACTTTACCTTTTTCCAAAAGTGTTTCTGTTTTTGTTGCACCTTTTGACTTCGTTCATTTTGATGTTTGGGGTCCGTCATCTATTCTTACAAAAGGTGGATCTAGATATTACGTTTCCTTCATTGATGACTATACTAGTTATTGTTGGGTTTATCTTATGAAAAATCATTCTGAATTTGTTAGTGTTTGTCTTATGTCATTAACAGAATTTCGTCATCTGTTATTTCAGGTTTGTCTCCCTTTGAAAAACTATATGGTAATGTTCCTGATTATTCAACTTTGAGAGTTTTTGGTTCTACTTGTTTTGTTCTTCTTTCTAGTGTACTGCATAATAAATTGTCTTCTCGTTCAGTAATCTGTGTTTTTCTAGGATATGGTGATGGTCAGAAAGGATATCGTTGTTATAATCCTGTAACTCAAAAACTTTATGTCTCACGTCACGTTGTGTTTCTTGAACATACACCATTTTCCTCTATTCCTTCTGATTCTCAAAGTCTCATGAAGTATGATCTCACCCGTATTAATCCTTTTCACACAGATACAGATACCGCACCTCCTCATGTGATAGATCATCCAAATAATTCTGATATTGAGTTTTACGGGGTTGACACTGGTAGTTTTGCTGATCCTGATATTCCTCCTGTTGATACTTTCCCCTTCCTACTGCTCCTTAAGAACCCTCTGTGACTGTGGATCCTCCTTCTCGTTACCCTCAACGTGATCGTAAGTCTACTAAATTACCAGATTTTGTTTATTCCACTTACTCTACTTCTTTTGCTTCCTTTTTGACCTCTATTCACAATTTGTCTGAGCCTTCTTCCTATCAAGAGGCTGTTCTTGACCCTCTTTGGCAGCAAACTATGGCAGAGGAACTTTCTGCTTTGCAGAAGACGGGTACTTGGAATATTGTTCCTCTACTACCAGGAAAACGTGCAATTAGTTCTCATTGGGTATATAAGATCAAAACTAAATCTGATGGGTCAGTGGAGTGAGACAAAGCTCGTTTAGTTGCTAAGGATTTTTCCCAACAGTATGGTATGGATTATGAAGAAACATTTACTCCTGTTGCTAAAATGACTACCATCCACACTCTTATTGCAGTTGCATCTATTCATCAGTGGCATATCTCTCAAATGCATGTAAAAATGCCTTCTTAAATGGTGATCTTCAAGAAGAAGTTTACATGGTGCCTCCACCAAGTGTCTCTCATAATCCTAGTGAAGTTTGTAAACTAAAGAAAGCTCTATACAGTTTCAAACAAGCTCCTCGAGCTTGGTTTGAAAAGTTTTCTATTGTGATTATATCTCTTGGTTTTCATTCCAATTCACATGATTCTGCCTTATTTCTCAAAAGTACTTCCCATGGTCATATCATACTCTCTTTATATGTTGATGACACGATTATTACTGGGGATGATATTGATGGGATTGCAGAGTTAAAGTTGCAATTAGCTCGACAGTTTGAGATGAAAGATTTGGGTGCTCTTCGATATTTTTTGGGAATTAAAACGGCTTACTCTCCTAGAGGTTATCTTCTTTCCTAATCTAAGTACATCGCTATCATCCTTGAACAAGTCCGTCTATTTGATACTCAAAAAACAGATACTCCTCTAGAGCTTAATGCCTGGTATACATTTTCTGACGGTGTTCCCTTATCAAATCCTACTATGTATCGTACACTTGTTGGCAGTTTGATATATCTTACCATCACTAGACCTGATATTGCTTATACAGTGCATGTTGTTAGTTAATTTGTCACTTCTCCTACTTCAGTTCATTGGGCAGCTGTTCTTCGCATTCTTCGTTATCTTAGAGGCACTCAATTTCAAAGTCTTTTCTTTCCTACATCTTCTTTCTTAGAATTACTTGCCTACTTAGATGCTGATTGGGGTGGTGATTCCACCAATCGTAAGTCGACCATAGGATTTTGCATTTTTCTAGGAGATTCTCTGATTTCTTGGAAGAGAAAGAAGCAAGACATTATCTCTCGATCTTCTACAGAAGCTAAATATTGTGCCACGGCATCCACCATTGCAGAAATAGTTTGGTTGCCCTGGTTACTTGCCGATATGCGTGTCTCCTTCTCTAGCTCAACCCCTATGTACTGTGATAAAATAAGTGCTATACAATTGCCCACAACTCAGTTTTCCATGAACACACCAAGCACATTGAGATTGATTGCTGTTTTACTCCAGATCACTTCGGACATGGCACCATCACTTTACCCTATGTCTCCTCCTCTATGCAAATTGCTGACTTGTTCACAAAATTGCATTCCACTCAATGTTTTCATTTCTTGACTAGCAAACTCTCAATGATTCCTACTGATGCATCGTGAGTTTAAGGGGGGATGTTAGTAAATAATATTTATTATACTTAAGGGTAGTTTAGTCTTTTATGTTTTTTTATATATATTTACCATTTTCTCTTGTAATATTTGTCAGTTGCAACCGTAGCCACTCTTTCTTAGAATTCTCTCTTCTCCTTCTCTATTTTTTTTTTTGCATTGCAATCTTCACAAATTGGAGTGAGTGAACGAAGAGATGGGATTAGTTATTTTAGAGGAATTTGACATGTGAAAGTTTTCATAGTGGGTGATATGTCTTTGTTTGATCTTTAGCACAAAAGTATGGGACACCCTTTCTTGAAGATTACTCAGCTTATTCCAAATGTTAGTAGCAACAATAGTATGAATACAAATAAAGCTTGTGATGTATGTCAGAAGGCAAATCAATCTGGAGATATTTTTCCATTGAGCAATCATAAAGCTAGTAGTATTTTTGATTTGGTTCATTGTGATTTGTGGGGACCCTACAAAACCATCTTCTTGTGGAGCTTATTGTTTCTTAACTATAGTAGATTATCATTCTCGAGTTGTTTGGATTTATTTGTTGCTCGAGACTCCTAAGGGCAGCAATAAATTGTATTTGTCTAACAGTAACATAATTTCCAAATTCAGGTTTGAGTTATGGAATGTAGAGTAACAGAACTGATCAGTCCGAAAACTCTCGTCCTAATTACCCACAATCTTGACAATAGTTCAAAGAAGCTAAGAAGAGCATCCATAAAGTCCTTCCCTGCCTTGGCAAAGAGCACTCTGTTCTTCTCGGTCCACAAGAAGCTTCAAGCACACAGGCTCTTCTGCCATGGCGGCACAATCAACCGAGCTATCACTCACGACTACAATTACGAGAGAGAGAGAGAGAGAGAGAGAGGAAACCTCTTGTAAGTCGACCATGGATCCAATTTGACTGTTCACGTGACGGCCAGCTGTGTAGTCTCATTATCATTTATATGCATGAGTAAACTACACTTTCTCTATTGTGAATTTCAAAATGATACGATTCTTTTCTTTAATATATATATATATATATATATATATTTCTTTTTTCAAATTAAAAAACATACTTCACTTGCAACCAAAAAAAAATTATATATTTATTTTAATCGAAAAGATCCTATATTAATTAGATAAGAAAATAGTGATTATTTCGCCTGACGACATCAATTACGTTGGTTTCAGTAGCCTGATTCTAATTTCTTTCCTTTTTCTTCATGATTGATGCATGAAGGTCTGATTGGTCTCCAATCTTATTTCAATAGAGCTTTGATTCTTTTCTTTTTGGTGTAACATATTCGATTTCTTTCCATGCTTAAGCGTTTGACTAGCTTGATTAGATCTCTTAAATTTCGAAATTTTAACTTTGATTCTCCAGTCTTTCCATTCATGACACATAGTAGATTCTGTCTTAAATTCTTCGTTCAATCAGATCCTTTAATATCACATTTGTTCCCAAAATCGTGAGATGTAAAATGAAAGAATAAAAAAGTGTTTCCTGACTGGGAAAGAAATGAAGTTTCCTTTTGTTGTGATATGCATTAATTAGCTTCAAATAGGAAGCTTTTTGAAATATAAGAAAATATTATCACGTATTAAATAGACATTTTCGAAATATAAAACTTTTTGCTGATACACTCTGAGCTTTTAAAAAGTTAGCCTCGTCGTCTTCATTACTGATTGAATTAGAGATTTTATAGTTAACTTTATATATAATATGAAATTATAATTTTATTTTCAATATGATAATAAAACTAATAAATATTAAAAATAAAAAATAAACGTAGAGTTCTAGTATGAACTTATAGTTTCATTTGTAATATTATAAAAAATTATTAAATACATTTATTATTAAAAATAAATATATTATATAAAAATTTAACTTTAATAATAATGATAAATAAAGGAATAAATTACTAATTTAGTCCCTTAAATCTTATGTAATATCTGGTATATTTTATTTTTTAAAAATTTTTAAAATTGCGTTAATTTAATTCTTAAAAATTTTTAATTTCAAAAAATATTTTGTTATCCTTGGTTTCATAATTTAAGGTCCTGAATTTGATATATCACTACATGATAAAACACTTCATATTTTAATCTATCGAAGTTATTATATATTATATTAAATTTTTTAATGCTATTTTTATAAAAAATAATTTATTTTTAACTAATTTAACGTAAGAAAGTATTCCTGTTAATTTTTATGACTTTTTTAAAATCTTATATTTCGTAGAATGTAAAAATACTCAAATGTGAATTACTTCTTCCCCCTCAAATCGATATCAGTTTTAAAATACCTTAAAAACTGGTATTAATTTCAGGATATTCTGAAGTTGAAATAGTATATCTGTTGGTACTTAATTTGTAGTGGTGCTTATCATAGTGTGAAAAGGGTTTGGATGTAAATGGAATTTGATCACAGCCCTTCAAATTAATATCTACTGTGGATTCTTCGGAGAACTTTGTGGCACTAAAAGTGTACTCCATGAATAGCGTGGAAAGCAAGATTGAAAAGATTCTATTGAAAGTCGCGAGTTTCAACGTTTATAAAACGTCAAGTCGTGCGACTTTTTATTCAGCGTTTACAAGTCATCCTCGGAGTAAACTCACATTTGAGAAATTGAAATTTTTTGTAGTAGATCTTTGTCCGTGTTAATTATGGTTTCCATGGAAATCTCATCATTTCCTTTGAAACTATTAGTTGATAAAAAAAGAAAATCGTGTGATTATAGCCAAATCAAACAAAGATTTTTTAGATACTTTTTTTCAATTTCTTAACCTTTCGTTTGAGAATCATGGTTCGACTTACTTTTAATAATTAACATCTTTCAAGTTTGGTTGCATTAACAATCTCTTTAATAGTGTGAAAAATTGTCACACTTAGGTACTGATTTTTATTTAGAAATTTCTATTCTTAAGTACCAAAAACTAATTTACAGAGAAAATATATATGGTGATAATTGAGGTTACATTGATTTATTAATTAATTAATTTTGCAAGTAGGTTTTCTGGAATGAAATCTACAAGAAAATGTTGTTGTGTCCGCGTAATCCATGTGAAGCACTTTGTCAAAAACTAATGACACAGAGCCCACCAAGTACTGGATGTGTGGCTCTTGTGTTGGGAATATCAAGTCTGGTTTGTTACTAAGTACTTTTGCAGGTGCGAGTTGCTCATGTGGCAAAGTGATGGAGTTGCAAGAAGAAGATTATTCCAAGGGCACTCCAAAAATGGATGGTATTTTTGTAAAGAAGGTCGCTATGTATTTGGTATTTGATGATTTGAATGTGGTTGAGAAATCTCTATCAAACGTTGTTTAGCATCTTGTCCTACTTGGCTAAATAGATATCAATGAGAAACACTGGCTCCAAGGAGGTATCCAATAGATAATTTTTTTAATATATACTTTGAGACATAAAGATGTTCGTGTTGAACATCGTATTAGACATGCAATGCATTAGAAGTTATGTTTGTTATACTTAAGTGTTGAAAGTATTCCTTCCCCTATGTTGCTTGCAAGGCTCATTAGCTTTTTAGGATTCCTTGATTGATGAATGATACATAACATGCTCATATACTTGTTTATCAATTTTAGATTTTGGACTTGCTAAAGAAGGCATTGATTTCCAAATCACCACTTACTGATGTATTCTTAAATGTGAAAGATGGATCAGTGTGCATTTTCACACCTATAGCCAAAATTGCACATATCAATGGTTGATCCATTCAACTTAAGATAACAGTGAGCAAGTCAAAGAACAAGATTGTGCGCTGATGCTGAGGCAAATTTCTTTGATTTTTCATTAAATTTCTCACTATACCTCTTAGATCTATTCTAATGCTCTTAGATGACAACGTTCTGGGATCCATGGATATTCTATACAAAAAGTGTTTAGGGTCTAAAATCATTATAGTTCGTGAGGTCGTCGTCCTCAGGTGACACTCCATTACTGTGCTTGGGGGTGGCACTTCAGTATGGTTGTAAGAGGCTACGAAGAAGAAAAAAGAATTTTAGAGGTGGAACAATGTAGGAAGAAGCTGTTTGACCAAAAATCTCATGATGGAAGCACATGGCATGCAGTGGGATTGTGATGAGGCCATCAGTTTTTATTGAGACGGATGATCTTCAAGTGACTCCTTTGAATTCTTATTCACCCACTTATGTTTCTGCAGAAATTGAATGTCCCTCTGAATGATTTGGAAGAGCATGCAGTGATAATTGAAAACTCGGGTAAATATTTCTGAGCTTAACTGATTTTATCAAACACAAAACCAACAATATATTTGACTTTAATCTTTCAAGATTAATAAATTTACAATATATATCTTTTGAGAACTGATTTAAAACCAGGTTATGGCTAATTTCTGTTGGGTTGAGTGTAAAATAATTACTTGTATATGGTTCAGGCACTAAATCTGTTGGGAGCTTCTTAGACATCCAAAGCTGCGTTGAGCAATGGCCTTTTGAACCTGCTTGAGAAATCCAAGGACGAAGCCACATTATGAACTTTTGTAGCCTTCCTGTTTGAAATTTGACCGTCTGGTTTAACTGAGTTATTATATGGTCATGTGATTGATATTTAAATTATTTCGTTTTAAGCTTGATCTTGAACAACTCTAATATTTACTTGATATATGCTTTTTATAATTAATCTTAAAATTTAAAATGTTTTGTTATAATATAAAGGAGTTCTGTTATATTTTACTATTAAATTAAATTTAGAGATATTTACTTGATATATGCTTTTTATAACTTATCTTAAAATTTAAAATGTTTTATTATAATATAAAGGAGTTCTGTTATATCTTATTATTAAATTTAATTTAGAGGTATAAAATATATTTTTCAATTTTACCATATATTTATTTAATTTACAAGGATGTATTTATATTTAAGATGATATTTTTTAATTTTTAAAATTTTTTTATTTCAACAAAATTTAATTTAATTTAATTGTGAAATTTTATAAAATTTAATTTGATTTGATTATTGAAAAATTGTATTTTTTCAATTCATTTTTGTTTTGCTTAATTTTTAAATTCATTAGAATCAAATACCAAGTTTATCATTAATGTAAAAATGATACGTTGACAAAGGAATTAAATTAAGAAAAATTTAATTTTTAAAAAATTAAATTAAGATGATTATCAATAGAAACTAAGGTTTGAATTTCTACTAGAAGAAAATATCTGTGAGAAATCAAAACTTAAGACGCTTGACATTTTAAGTTTTAATGATTAAATTGATATGAGGCAAATTAGTAATTTTTCCTAATTTTTTTATAAAGTATATCATACCTTTTAATCTATATTTCGCAAACCTCACTTTAAATTTTGACTAAAGATGAGTCAACTCAATCCAGGTGAGTTGAACAAGTTAATTCCCTAGCTCACCAAAAAACTAAAAGATAGAAATTGTGGAGTAACAGCATTATTTTACAAAAAAGAATTATTCCTATAAGTAATGATATTTTGAGTTTCTGAATAATTTAAATTAATATTAAAAATATATTAATATTTATTTTTAAAAAAAAGTATATTATGTGACCATGACTAAATCCATATAACCTACTTTGTTAAATTGATTAAGGTCTTGTTTGTAAGAGATTATTTAGTTTATTTTATAATATAAGTACTTATGCACGTGTTTGAGAGAATTTATAAAAATAGTTTATGAAAATAAAATGTTTTTAGTTTATATAAAATTTGTCGTTATAAACTCTTCAATTAGAAAAATAATTTATATATAAATGCTTATTTGACAAACGTTTATTCTGTAAGAACTAAAATAATTTGTTTATCCAAATAAAGCTCAAGTGAATAAAACAATTTTTTTTTTGTTGAGTAAGTTGATATTTTAGCAATCCAACCCTAGTTAAACATGCTCAACCTACTAAATTATGTCTACTTAGCTAAACCCTCCCAGGCGCATAGAAAACCCATGCGTGAAGGGATGCAACATTTTTTTTGGTCAACTCCATACATTTGAACTGTTTCTAGAAGTCTTTATTATATACTCTTTTAAATGATACATGAATTCTTTCATTTAATATATCAAATATTTAAATATTAACTTTTGGTTAAAGAAAAAAATGAAAAAAATATAATTTGGAGTAAAATTGAAATTTAATCAAATATTTAGAATAAAATTAAACTAAGATAAATTAATATGACTCATTTATAGTAAATATCTTATATGAAGAAGTCTATGTCTATAATTTCTGTTAACCATGTTAATGAAATTAGTTTTAAAAACAAAATTAAAACAAAAAAATATGCGAGACAAAATCGTCATAAAACAAATATTAGAGACGAAATTAAAATTTAAAGTAATCATTATGAGCAAAAAATGTACTTTTGTTTTTATTTTTATAATGTTATTTGTTATCAGGAATGAACTTACATACAATGGTGTAAGGGCAAGGAATTTTTTTAATTAATATGTGGTATATTTTTGTTCCTACAATAGTTTGGATGTTGCTCCTACATAATAAATTATGACCATTCATTTTATTAATAATACATCATCCAATAATTTTTTTTAAATTGAATTTAAAAATTAACTATATCCCCCCTAATAAGTTTATATCCTATCAAGAGGCTGTTCTTGACCCTCTTTGACAGCAACCTATGGCAGAGGAACTTTCTGCTTTGCAGAAGACAGATACTTGGGACATTGTTCCTCTTCCACTGGAAAAACGTGCAATTGGTTCTCGTTGGGTATATAAGATCAAAACTAAGTCTGATGGGTTAATTGAACGATACAAAGCTCGTTTAGTTGCTAAGGGTTTTTCCCAATAATATGGTATGGATTATGAAGAAACATTTGCTCCTGTTGCTAAAATGACTACCATCCACACTCATATTGCAGTTGCATCTGTTCATCAATGGCATATCTCTCAAATGGATGTTAAAAATGCCTTCTTAAATGGTGATCTTCAAGAAGAAGTTTACATGGTGCCTCCACTAGGTGTCTCTCATAATCCTAGTGAAGTTTGTAAACTAAAGAAAGCTCTATAAGCTCCTCGAGCTTGGTTTGAAAAGTTTTCTATTATGATTGCATCTCTTAATTTTCATTCTAGTTCACATGACTCTGCCTTGTTTCTCAAAAGTACTTCCCATGGTCGTATCATACTCTCTTTATATGTTGATGACATGATTATTACTTGGGATGATATTGATGGGATTGCAGAGTTAAAATTGCAATTAGCTCGACAGTTTGAGATGAAAGATTTGGGCACCCTTCGATATTTTTTGGGAATTGAAGTGGCTTACTCTCCTAGAGGTTATCTACTTTCTCAATCTAAGTACATCGCTCTCATTTTTGAACAAGCTCGTCTATCTGATACTCGAAAAATAGATACTCCTATAGAGCATAATGCCCGGTATACCTCTTCTGATGGTGTTCCCTTATCAGATCCTACTCTGTATCGTACACTTGTTGGCAGTCTGGTATATCTTACTATCACTAGACCTGATATTGCTTATGCAATGCATGTTGTTAGTCAATTTGTCACTTCTCCTACTTCAGTTCATTGGGCAGCTGTTCTTCGCATTCTTCATTATCTTAGAGGCACTCAATTTCAGAGTCTTCTCTTTCCTACATCTTCTTCCTTAGAATTACGTGCCTACTCAAATGCTGATTGGGGTGGTGATTCCACCGATCATAAGTCAACCACAGGGTTTTGCATTTTTCTGGGAGATTCTATCATTTCTTGGAATAGTAAGAAGCAAGACATTGTCTCTCGATCTTCTACAAAAGCTGAATATCATGCCATGGCATCCACCATTGCAGAAATAGTTTGGTTACACTGGTTACTTGTCGATATGGGTGTCTCTTTCTCTGGCCCAACCCCTATGTACTGTGATAACATGAGTGCTATACAAATTGCCTGCAACTCAGTTTTCCATGAAACCAAGCATATTGAGATTAATTGCCATTTTACTCGACATCACTTTAGACATGGCACCATCACTTTACCCTATGTCTCATCCTCCATGCAAATTGCTAACTTGTTCACAAAATTGCATTCCACTCAACGTTTTCATTTCTTGACTAGCAAAATCTCGATGATTCCTACTGATGCATCGTGAGTTTGAGGGGGGATGTTAGTAAATAATATTTATTACACTTAATGGTAGTTTAGTCTTTTAATCTTATTTGTATATATTTATCATTTTCTCTTGTAATATTATGCAGTTGCAACCCTATGAAGGAATTTAACAAACAATTCCTATATACAAGAATATATTGCAGATAGTTCTATAGCATATATATGAATAATAACAAAACTATGCGTACCTGGGGAAACAGCGAAACTCTTGATACTAATTGATGATCGGGTATAAATAACATAGAAGAGAAAGAGAAAATAAAATAACTAAGGAGAGTAAAACTGCCCTCTTGGCCTAATATACTTTCAGAGGGCTTCAATGGGACTGCTACACCACATATATAGGCAGAGAGTAGAGACCCTTCCTTGTGAAACCCTAATGAGCTGACATTCCCATCATTAGTCAACCCACATAAGGCCCAGTTTCAATTCAATAAGGATTGTTTAATTTATAAAAGAATTTATAATTAACTTATTATTAAAACTGGATAATACATATAAATAAATAAATATATGTATAGATAAATATGATTTATGGTAGTCCATATGAAAAATCTAACAATCTCCCACTTGAACAACATAAATCATTAGTTTAAAGGATAAATAATTTTCAGAATTAATAATACAACAAAATAGACATGTCAATTATGAGTTGTCACTATAAATTAACAATCCTCAAGTCAAATCAAGAGGCAATAAGTATTTGACAATGCAAAAACCATGTCCGATAAGGGTACTGGCATCTTGCATGTCAAGATCCTCAACAAAAGATTTGAATAATATGTGAAACTGGTGTCAGAACATACATTACAAGGATATGATCCTTGTGCAATCCTGACCAATGGTCCAAGCATCTGAAAATACTGTAAGAGATATGATAGTATAAGTGACATCATCACAAACATATCTTATAAGAATGACACTAAGTAAATATTAAATTTTAGACTCCCACTAACCCAAAACATCAAAAGACTTAACTAAACCCAAACGAGCTACATGATTATGAAGAGTTCTAATAGTTAAGCCTTTAGTTAGTAGATCTGCTAACATGTTCTCTGTAGCAAGATGCTCAATACGAGTCTAAAACTCCAGAATTTTCTCTCTAACAAAAATATATTTAATATCAAAGTGCTTTGATTGAGAAGAGCTTATGTTGTTTTGAGAGAAAAGTACAGCAGCAGTATTGTCGCAATATGTCACAAGTGGCTTACAAATGCTTTCAACAATATGAAAGCCAAAGATTAAGATTTTCAGCCACATGGCTTGACAAGTAGCCTCATAGCAAGCGACATACTCTACCTACATGGTAAAAGTAGCTGTAAGAGTCTATTTAACACTTTTCCAAGAGATAGCTACTCATGTCATCATAAAAGATAGAGCCGGAAGTAGACTTTCGGTCGTCAGGACAACCATGCTAAATAAGAATCAGAATAATTGATGACCTGAAGTTGATCAGACTTCTTATAGGTCAACACATGATCTTTGGTTCCCTGCAAATTTCTTATGACCTTTTCACGGCTTTAAATGACCTAAATTTGGGTTGCTCAAATATTTCCCTAAAGCATTAATAGCAAAAACAATATCGAATGAGTACAAAATTGAGCGTACATTAATCAGCGGAAGCATACGAGACCTTTTTGCTTTCTGAAATGGTCTATCTAATTGACTTCTTCATAGTGTATTTCAACACCGTGAGACACATCATGTTTGAGTGTTCTTATTTTTTTCACAAGAAGCCTTTTCAACAGCAGTGGACGAGGCAGTAAGAGCACCAAGCTCTTCTTTTCTCAAAGTCAAATCCATATTAGTGATAGCCAAATAGAGATTCAGAGATTATTTTATTTTCAGCCCTAAAAAATGGTCCTATTCAAAGTCTTGACAGAAGTCAAGCATAGACAAATAAGGCTAACATTATAACAACAAAAGGAACATTTAATATACACTATGTAATCATGCAATAAGAGAATTAAATGGTTCTTTATACGCAGCCAATCATGCCCTTTAGAAAAAATTTTCTTATTTATGATGGTCGGGCCTAAAGGTCCCGAACCATAATAAATAAGAAATGTAATAATTATAATACACAAATCTTATATCACCAAAGTTTCTAATAACGATAGAGTATTCGAAAGATAATTGATATAAGCATAAAACTAACAGTGCATTGTACAACAAATTACATTAATGATAACACACCAATAGAGTATAATTATTATTAATGTAATAAAATAATGATTAAAAAAATTTAATCATTTAATTCACAAAATTTGTATAATTGTACCCACGATAGGTGAGGTTACAGTTATACAAATAATTAGCAATTATATTCAAAAAATATAATAAATACATATCATGCCTGATAAAATTATTCAATATATATAAAAACCAAAAAATTAATTCCTTGACTATGGCACATCAACAGGGAGAATACGATATACCAAGGTGCCACTAGCAGAGTAAGGAATACTCGTTGAATTTCAAGCAAAAAAAAAACAAAAAAT
Source organism: Biancaea sappan (assembly GCA_037074585.1). Lineage (NCBI taxonomy): Eukaryota > Viridiplantae > Streptophyta > Magnoliopsida > Fabales > Fabaceae > Biancaea > Biancaea sappan. The sequence continues at coordinate 7,544,203 of CM073495.1, forward strand.
ACAATATTTAAAATTACAAACTTACTCCCACTAGTCATCATGTAAAAACACTGATGAGACACATATTCTCCTTGAAGCTGATTAAAGTGACAATATGGTGAAATTTTAGGTACCATTGCCTCAAGGCAAATTTTAAAACGTATATAGATCTCTTAATTTGCATACTATATTGTTTTGACCATATTTTTGAAAAAATACATCAAGTTGATTCATGTACACATCATTTGAAAAATCATCATTTAAGAATGTTGTCTTAACATCTATTTGGTGAAGCTCTAAGTCAAAATGAGCTACCAAGAATTAGGAGAAATATAAACAAAATTAGATTCAACTCAGTTACAATATTCATTGAATTAATTAAAATGCTATATTATAAAACACAATTAATATAGTTGATATATTAATGATTTAAAAAATATTTTAATAATTTAGTAATGCTAATCCACATAAGGTATATATATATTAAAATTTAACAATTCTCTCACTTGGATAGCAATAGTCAATTATTAAAATATAATAATTATTAAGGCTAAAATAACAACTATAATTATAGCACATGTCAGGAAACATAAGCTTAAACGATGCAGAAATAGTATCCGATAGCGAAGTAGATCATACACGTTAAAAGCTCATATTTCACATAAACAATAATGAATATGAAAAAGCATAATTTATTAAGAGAAATATGCAATCCAATGTCAGTAAATTTCAGATCAATTATAGATGCAATATCAAAGTATATTATAGTACACATGATATAAAGTAATAGATCAGTGATGTATACCTGAAGTGATTTCGCAATCCTTTTATATTGCAAAAATATCAAAAGAAAACACCAAAAAAAATTATTTGTCACAAGAAACACACATTAATGTTACTCCGATAGGGAGTGTACACTAATGGTATTTCAAAACAAATTATTTATTGTCACCATAATTGCTACTTCTTTTTTTCCTTTTTCAAGCCATAATTATTTTGAAAGAATAAATATATATATATATATATATATATATATATATATATATATATATATATATATATATATATATATATATTATTTGCAAAAATAACATTGAAGATTGGACTCGCGATAGACGAGCTTACAACCTCACAAAATTATTCAAATTGCATATTTGGATATCCAAAATAATTTGGCAGAATATTTAGAAACAATTTATAATAAAATTTAAACAATTAAATAAATGTAAATTGTCTCTAAAATAGTAAAATATACAAATGGTGCTCCAGGACAAAGTATAAGGGATATTTAACAGATAATAATATTCAAAATTTATATAAAAAATTTTCAAGCTGAATTTTAGATAATACAATATTTAAAATAAGATTATTGACAGATTCAGTCCCAAATTCACAAGAAAACTCAAAAATTTTGATCAATACACTCATGATCAAAATTACTTAGACATACATATATAATTGAGATAAACAAATTCAATCTCATATATATACGTAATTGAATATAATTCCATATATATATATATATATATATATATATAAATATATGACATACTGTAATCCCAAAATTTCAATTGCAATTCTCATAAAATATCAATATATATTGCCGTCCTATTAGTCTGGTAATATTTAACCAAAGTTTGAATATAGACCGTAATTTATAAACCTTGTTATGTATATCAATCACTGTTATACTAAATTAATTCGAGAATATACATATATATATATATATATATATATATATATATATATATAAACGCAATTGATGAGTAAATTAGAATTTGAAATTGAATCAATTGTCATGTTTATCAGTCAAAAAAAAAGTCGATAAGATGGTATCAAATCATCATCCATATAAACCTCAAATAAAGAGATTGAATCAGTATAATTTCACTTTTAATGTAATCACAAAATTCAATTGATTCAATTGATTATTAATAAACAACATTCAAAAACTATAGATTCAATAATCGCAAAACTGAATATGAATTGCGAAAAATAAGAATTTCAAATTTTATATGATTAACATCATATATATGTCCTCATTAAATTAGGAATTTTGTTTCTATATAATTAACCATAAACAAAATACAAATTTAAGATTCTATAAAAAAAAACACTCTTATGAATCCTAATTCAAATTAATTTAGATTTGACCAAAAAAGAATTGTTTAAACTAAAACAACGTCAAATCTGAATTAAAAGAAATATTCAATTACTAAGAAAAAATTGTTTTGGTTTGAAAAGAAAATATAACAAGCCATGAAAAACAATTTTCATAATAAAAATAATTTTCCCAGATCACAATAATTTTCCCCAATTAATATGAACGGATCAAATCGTCATATGATTTTAATTTCATACAGCCATAGAACAATCTATAAACCTGCATCTGATACCAATTGAAGGAATTTATAAACAATTCCTATATACAAGAATATATTACAGATAGTTCTATAGCATATATGAATAATAACAAACTATGCGTACCTGGGAAAACAGCGGAACTCTTGATAGTAATTGATGATCGGGTATAAATAACATAGAAGAGAAAGAGAAAATAAAATAACTAAGGAGAGTAAAACTGCCCTCTTGACCTAATATGCTTTCAGAGGGTGTTGTTTTAATGGGACTGCTACACCACATATATAGGCAGAGAGTAGAGACCCTTCCTTGTAAAACCCTAATGGGCTGACATTCCCATCATTAGTCAGCGCACATAAGGCCCAGTTTCAATTCAATAAGGATTGTTTAATTTATAAAAGAATTTATAATTAACTTATTATTAAAAATAGATAATACATATAAATAAATAAATATATGTATAGATAAATATGATTTATGGTAGTCCATATGAAAAATCTAACAGCCTAACCATTCTAAAAATTCTCTCCTTTCCTTTTCAATTCTCTTCGCATTGCAATCTTCACAAGATCGTCGTCCTTAGGTGGCACTCCATTATTGTGCTTGGGGGTGGCACTTCAGTATGGTTGTAAGAGGCTACGAAGAAAAAAAAAATTTTAGAGGTGGAACATTGTAGGATGAAGCTGTTTGACCAAAAATCTCATGATGGAAGCACATGGCATGCAGTGGGATTGTGATGAGGCCATCAGTTTTTATTGTGACGGATGATCTTCAAGTGACTCCTTTGAATTCTATTTCACCCACTTTGTTTCTGCAGAAATTGAATGTCCCTCTGAATGATTTGGAAGAGCATGCAGTGATAAATGAAAACTCGGGTAAATATTTCTGAGCTTAACTGATTTTAGCAAACACAAAACCAACAATATATTTGACTTTAATCTTTCAAGATTAATAAATTTACAATATATATCTTTTGAGAACTGATTTAAAACCAGGTTATGGCTAATTTCTGTTGGGTTGAGTGTAAAATAATTACTTGTATATGGTTCAGGCACTAAATCTGTTGGGAGCTTCTTAGGCATCCAAAGCTGCGTTGAGCAATGGCCTTTTGAACCTGCTTGAGAAATCCAAGGAAGAAGCCACATTATGAACTTTTGTAGCCTTCCTGTTTGAAATTTGACCGTCTGGTTAACTGAGTTATTATATGGTCATGTGATTGATATTTAAATATTTCGTTTTAAGCTTGATCTTGAACAACTCTAATATTTACTTGATATATGCTTTTTATAATTAATCTTAAAATTTAAAATGTTTTGTTATAATATAAAGGAGTTCTGTTATATTTTACTATTAAATTAAATTTAGAGATATTCACTTGATATATGCTTTTTATAACTTATCTTAAAATTTAAAATGTTTTATTATAATATAAAGTAGTTCTGTTATATTTTATTATTAAATTAAATTTAGAGGTATAAAATATATTTTTCAATTTTACCATATATTTATTTAATTTACAAGGATGTATTTATATTTAAGATGATATTGTTTAATTTTTAAAATTTTTTTATTTCAACAAAATTTAATTTAATTTAATTGTGAAATTTTATAAAATTTAATTTGATTTGATTATTCAAAAATTGTATTTTTTCAATTCATTTTTGTTTTGCTTAATTTTTAAATTCATTAGAATCAAATACCAAGTTTATCATTAATGTTAAAATGATACGTTGACAAAGGAATTAAATTAAGAAAAATTAAGTTTTTTAAAAAATAAATTAAGATGATTATCAATAGAAACTAAGGTTTGAATTTCTACTAGAAGAAAATATCTGTGAGAAATCAAAACTTAAGACGCTTGACCTTTTAAGTTTTAATGATTAAATTGATATGAGGCAAATTAGTAATTTTTCCTAATTTTTTTATAAAGTATATCATACCTTTTAAATCTATATTTCGCAAACCTCACTTTAAAATTTGACTAAAGATGAGTCAACTCAATCCAGGTGAGTTGAACAAGTTAATTCCCTAGCTCACCAAAAAACTAAAAGATAGAAATTGTGGAGTAACAGCATTATTTTACAAAAAAGAATTATTCCTATAAGTAATGATATTTTGAGTTTTTGAATAATTTAAATTAATATTAAAAATATATTAATATTTATTTTTTAAAAAAAGTATATTATGTGACCATGGCTAAATCCATATAACCTACTTTATTAAGGTCTTGTTTGGAAGAAATTATTTAGTTTATTTTATTATATAAGTACTTATTCACTTGTTTGACACAATTTATAAAAATAGTTTATGAAAATAAAATGTTTTTCGTTTATATAAAATTTGTCGTTATAAACTCTTCAATTAGAGAAATAATATATATATATATATATATATATATAAAAGTACTTATATGATAAACGTTTATTCTGTAAGCACTAAAATAAGTTATTTATCTAAACAAAGCTAAAGTGAATAAAACAATTTTTTTTTTACTATTTTAATTAGTTAAACATGCTCAACCTACTAAATTATGTCTACCTAGCTAAACCCTCCCAGGCGCATAGAAAATCCTTACGTGAAGGGATGCAAAATTTTTTTTGGTCAACTCCATACATTTGAACTGTTTCTAGAAATGTTCATTATAAACTATATGTGAATTCTTTCATTTAATATATTAAATATTTAAATATTAATTTTTGGTTAAAGAGAAAAATGAAAAAAATATAATTTGAGATAAAATTAAAATTTAATTAAATATTTAGAATAAAATTAAACTAAAATAAATTAATATGACTCGTTTGTAATAAATATATTATATAAAGAAGTCCATGTCTGTTAATTATGTTAACGAAATTAGTTTTAAAAACAAAATTAAAACAAAAAAAACATGCTAGACGAAATTATCTTAAAACAAATATTAGAGACGAAATTAAAATTTAAAGTAATCATTACGAGCAAAAAATATACTTTTGTTTTTATTTTTATAATGTTATTTGTTGTCAGGAACGAACTTACATACAGTGGTGTGAGGGCAAGGAATTTTTTTAATTAATATGTGGTATTTTTTTGTTCCTACAATAGTTTGGATGTTGCTCCTACATAATAAATTATGACCATTCATTTTATTAAGAGTACATCATCCAATAATTTTTTTAAATTGAATTTAAAAATTAACTAAATCCCACCTAATAAGTTTATATCCTGTGTATTTTACATTATTTTTTATCTCTTATGTATATTTATAATATTTTTAGTAAAAATAATTATAAATAGTTTTTTACCCTCACTTATTAAAGTTTCTAGGTCGGTCCCTATTTGTTATGACTTATTACGTTTTGACTTGTTTTTTTAATTTATGTGATGTTGTTTGATAATGTTTTAAATTATGTCATGAGATTATTGAATAAGAGTGATTTCTATTGTTAAAAATGATTATTTTTATTTTTGAAATTGAAAAAAAAAAATTTTCACTTTAAAAATTTTTTTAACGCTTAAAAGGATTATCCAATCTAATACTAATATAATCCAAACCGATTATAAATGAATTTAGTTAGTTCAGTTCTATGTAAAATGATTAGATTGATCAAATAGAATATTTTCCTATTTAATTAAATTAAATCAATTAATCAAAGTGAGCAAATTGAATCAATCCAACTAGATAAGCGTTTCTGATGACAACTCAAATAAAGTCCTTGAAAGGAGGATAGTCACTCCTGAATAAGCATTCTTCTTTTTGTTTCTTTTAGGCAGTAAAATTAAGATACATACACTACTTACATGTAATTTTTTATATTTTTGCTAATAAGCTCTCAAATAAAAATATGATAAGTGTATAGTCTCTAATTAAATAACAATAAATATATGATCTTTAAAAAATATTTATATATTTTTTACAATTCATCATTGTATATTTGGTCTTTTAAGCACTTTTTTTTACACATATTTTATTTTTATGAGAAAACTTGATGGCAAATATATAAGGTGCTATATATAAATCTTCTCCAAAAGATAAGTTTTTCAGAACAACATCAGATTGCAATTTTATCCTTTAACATAACATTAAAGGGAGTTGAACTAATATTAAGCTTTATTGCCAATAAGCCGCCTGTAACTTTCAACATCCTCAAGTAAGGCTTCATCAGTCTCGGGCTTGGCCAATTCATCCCGTTGGTGAGAGGTTAACATAACATTATGTTCCAATGGAGTCACAACTCACAACAGCCTTAGCTCCACTCAAACCTGTTTCAGATATGGGATCCAAGATATACTTATGCTGATTTAGAACGATCCCCTTTTCTGATCACGCCACCTCCAAACCAAGGAAATATCTCAAGCTTAAGTCTTTGATTATGAATTTCTCTTGCAAGACCTTTTTTACTTCTTGTATTATCTCTCCACTATTTCCAGTTAATAAGATATCATCAGCATAAATGTGTAATATTATTATTTTCTCACCTTGAGTCTTGAGAAATACTGAGTCTGCTATGTTGAAATCCATTTGATGTCAAAGCCTCAGTGAGCTTAATGATCCATTTCCTTGAAGCTTGCTTCATGTAATATTTCAACTAAATTATTAAAATTTATTATTATTCCATTTATTATAAAATATATAAATCTTAGTATTTGAAAATATTATTATGGGAAGAAGAAATTTAACACACACATATATATATATATATAAAGAAGATATAAAAATAGAATATAAATAAATGAATAAGTACATAAAGAAAGAAAAAGTCCTAAAGAAGTTTTAGAGGTAAGAACAAAATTTTATCTAATTGACTAGTGACCTAATTAAATAGAATCAAAGACAAATCCACATAGTAGGGTGTGGGGGCAAAGAATTTTTTTTCAATTAATATATGTGAAAATTTTTTTTTATCAATACAAAAATTTAAATGCTATCATAACATAGTAAATTATGACAATTTATTTTATTAAAAGTATCTCATCTAATAATTTTTTTAAAAATTAGTTATACCTCACCAAAACATTATTCAATAAATTTATATCTTATAAATTTTATATTATTTTTTATAATTTATATATAATTATAATATTTTTTTAATAAATATATTTATAGATTATTTCTTATTTTCATTAACCAAAATTTTTAAATCAATTCTCAATATGAGAACTTATTAATATTTTAACCCAAAAGAGTTTTAGTGGCAAATTAGAGAATAGACACGTGGAACCACTTGACCTTTGGCAGGGAAAATATACCAGTAAAGGAAGGTAAAGTGGTAAACCCTAAGCACCTGATATTATCTTTCTTAAGCTTTCGATTTGGATCCTCTGCATTTCTTAAAAGTAATGCAGAGTGCAATACTACCTTTAGCAACAGAAAAAAAATGTTGCTATAAGTCCAAAAAAAAAAGAAATGCAGAGGCGCCGGATCCTCCATTTTGTGCGACAGCCGAGACAGCAAGAGAGTAAGCCGAAAGAGAAGCTGAAATACTCTGTTCTACTGTCCTCAAAACAGAGTAACCCGAGAGAGAGAGCATTCAACTGAAGAATTTCAGATTTTTGGTGACAGTCCATTCGACCCAAATTCGAATCAGAAATCGGTGGAGGCTGACCAAAAATAGGAATTTGGAGATAGAGAAAGAGAGAAAACAGAAAGTGCAAATCAGTAGTGGACGCCGGCAAGAGGTAATGGATTTATCTTATTTTCTGAGAGAAGCTTCCCTCTCGCCTTGTAAAGGGATTCGTCTGATTTAGATTTTATTTCTGGACTGGTTAGAAGCATTTTGCAGAAAATGTTATACAAAACTTTTTTAGCTTGCTTGATTTTGTGAAATAGAAAAAACTTTTATGCAATTTCTTTCTTCAATTAAAATATGATAATTGTATAGTTATTCAATTAAAACATGATAAGTCTTTTTAAAAAATTCAATATTTTTTCACTAACCCAACATTAAATTAGTGGTTCTTTAAAAAATTTGATAATAAAGATACAAAAAATTTTATATATGTTTTATCCTTGTAAAATTAATATTCCATGACAGAAGCTTCGAGTGGCCAACATTTTTCTTTAATGGCTGAGGGACCAATAATGAAATTTTGTAACCACTTGTGGAAGACATATCTGATAAAAAAATTATGATATTATTAATGAGAGTGGAGTCGAACTAATTTCTCATATAGGGAATTTATATTTGAATTTTCGCAAGAAAAAATGTTCAAATTTAATATCCTGTTTCGAATAAAATTATTTTGAATAAAAAATATTTATAAAAAATGATATACATATATAACGCAGCTTATCGAATATTTTCATTTTTTAATTTTAAATTAATCACGAAATATTTAAAAAGGAAAAATAACAGTCCAAACAAATTACAAGCTCGTATGTTTTTGTTTCGATATATATATATATATATATATATATATAAAATTAAGTATCCAAAACCAATTCGTCTCCGCAGTTTCCAAGTCTACGTCAAATGGATTGATTCCATTCCACCAATCTTTGACTTTGATAATCTTTGCTTCTTTGCTTTCTTCTTTATTGCTTAGAAAGCAGCTTTCTCATGTCTTTCCATGCATTATCGTTGAAAAGACAATGCAGACTCTCATTTTCACTTTACAATCCTTTCAACATTATTTCCTATGGAGAAGATTTTAAATATAAACATAACAGCCTATTATAATAGAAAGTGTGAATTTTTTTTTCTCAAACTTTGAATCACACAGATAGATTCTTGAACTTTCAAAACTTTAAAAAAAGAAAAATCTGAACTGAAGTGTAGTTTTTTATTTGCTCGAGGTATTGCTAGTACAAAATATAAACAATTTTCTTTACAAGAATTTGAATTTGGCTGTGTTATCTTATGAAATACTAGTCTTTCTACTAGATCTAATCCTATCAGTATTATAAAATGAAATTTTATATAAATATTTGAAAAACATTTAATGATATCACTACTAAAAAAATAGATATAATAGCAAATAAAATTGCTACTACAAACAATAAAAATTGCTGCTAAAACTTATACGAGCGTTTTTTTAATTGCTACTATTAAGTTAAAAGATATTGCTATAATTCTGTCAAGATATCTTTTTAGTAACAAATATTCAATTGCTGGTTTATAATTGTATTTTGCTAACATTAGCATAAATGTTACTTTAGGGTAAAAAAATTGCTAGTAAATCTTAATTTCTTATAACATTAATATTTGTTACTATAGTGCAAAAAAAATTGCTATTAAATTCTATTTTTGTTATTAAATACTAATATAAATAAAGAAAAATTTACTAAAACAGAAATAAAAAATATAATTAGACCAGACAGTTCAATAGATAAACTAATAAACTAGCATTGGTAAAAAAACATGGTTCATGTTATATCCAACACCCATAGAAATAAGCACAAGCATAAGCTCCTTTCTTTAGTAGCAGAACCATTTATCTCATATTTTTCAACTAGACGATGTGAGACTTCCTAATTACAAAAATTTCTTTCTTTTATACTACAATCACTAGTTTTTACTTATAAAACTAATCAATATGGGACTCGCTGAAATAGAAAATAAATATTTTATTTTTCTCTTTTTCACTTTAGTAGCATTTGTGAGTTGCTAAGATATACATAACATTTTCTAATTCATTAGAAAAAATTATTATAAGTAAAACTAATAGTTATTCTAACAATGGAGAAACTTGTTCGTGTATATATTTCTAGTAGCAATTATTACATTTGTTAGTAAAAAAATTGCTACTATTGCCTAATTTTGCTGCAGTGGGTGAGCAAACAATTATATTAAGATTATTGTACCATATTAATTTTAGAAAGTATACCTTAAGATAATTTGAGAAAAAAAAATTGACTTGAATAAGGTCTAAAAATAATTATAAAACAAAATGCACCTGATATATATATATATATATATATATTTAAAATTGAGTGTTATTGAATCCTATAAGATATGGGATTTGATCTAAGGAAAGAAATTCTTTTTGCTTTAGGAGTCACTCACTTTTAAAAAATAAAAATAATAAACAAAAATGATTTACATCATGCCTTTAAATGAGGCTAGCGTAGCTAAGTCATGCTTCAGGATTAAAATTAAGTTTCATCTCTCGTGTAATTGTAACTGTATCAATTGAGTTCATTGTTTGTGAGTGGTATAAATCAGCCATGGCAGAGGAGCAAGTTTTATTGAAGCTTTTGGTGGTCAAAGAGAAAAACATAGTGCTTTCTGCAGAGGCAGGGAAGGACTTTGTGGATGCTGTCTTTAGTTTCTTAACTCTGCCATTGGGAACTATTGCCAGAATCGTGAAAAAGGACTCAAATTTGAAGCCTGTGAGGTTTGGAAGCTTGAGTTCTTTGTACCAGGGTGTGGCTGATTTGGAGGACAAATATTTTTGTGCTGAGACTTGCAAGGAGATGCTGCTTTGGCCGAGGAGTTCAATGGAGTCTCACCAAAATCCGAAACTCAACATTGACGATGCACAGCCTATTAAGTATTTTGTATGTCACATATGGCGGGTTTGCGAATATTGGACATAAGATAGACTCGCCAGCACTATCAAGAACAAAAGATGCGGCTGCGGGACATTGATGGATCTAGGGATTCAAGTTACAATTGGTAAGGGAAAAAAAAAAGCATCATGAAGGTTATCTTAATGAAGGGACAATTTTTACCCTTTATGATAACCTAAATGTGAAGCCTAGTGGCTTGTTGTGTAGCGCTGTTCTACTGAAGAACTTTGCAATTGAGGATATGGATTTAGTTCACGAAAGGACTGTGCACATTAATCAAACGGAGGTAATTAAGTATTGGATATCAATGTCCCCTAGTTTTTTCTTGTTACCTTTGAAATACTTTCTAGTGTAGGCTGTACTTAAGTGGATGGAGTAGACAGAGAAAAAAAATAATTGAATGGTTTTTTTTATTTGCAGGTGGTAGATCTACTGAAGAGCTCGTTATTCTCAAATATGCCACTGACAGACGTGTTCTTGCGGAAGAAAGAGGTTGAAGAAGACTTTGGATCAGATGGTGTATTCCCTTATGATTTTGAGATTGGCAATGTGGCAGCACAAGCAGAAGAAACTAAGCCTATGATGGTAAAGGTAGTGCTTCAAAAATCAAAGAGAAAGGTATTGTTTGCTGAAGCTGAAGAAGACTTCACTGATTTCCTTATCAGTTTTTTAACCCTCCCATTCGGAGCTATATTGGATTTACTGCAATGAAACTCTGGTTTTATCTATTTAGAGAATTTGTACAAGAGATTACTTGATTTGGATGCAAATAAACATTTGAGATCAGAAGATATTAAGAACATGCTCATCAAGCCTCAGATCGCCTCACAATTTAAACTCCGAAATCTAATATATTACCAATAATGGAAGCTACCGTTCCTAATTACTTCGGTGTAGATCCTTTGACCATGATGCACCCAATCTCATCCAATTGTGTTAGATTTACCAATAGGCCGGGAACGTATATGGTGACAGATGACTTGGTTGTGACACCCATTTCTTCCATCTCTATTGCTTCTTTTTTGACTAAATCTAAGATTCCTTTCCATGACTTAGAGGAAAGGGTCATTGGTGTCGAATTGGAAGAGGTAACACAGAGACTTTAATTCAACTTGTTTTCTTAAAAGTTTGATCCGATCCAAGGAACATGTTGTGAACCTTTTGATATGATTATTATTTGGAGTTACAGGGTCTCAGTATACTCAGCCTCTTTGATCTCATCATCAGCTTTGACAATGGGTCTTACTCCTTTCATAGAATTGGAAAGGCAAATGAGAGGAGTGGAGAGCAAAGCAGAAAACTGATTGGAGTTAGAAACCCACTATTCTACCCACTCGAAATAGCACTTTTGATTTCAAGATTCCAATACCCTCAAATCAAAATGTGATCAGGGTTTGCTTAATTTCAAGCTTGTATATATTAGCTTATTATAATGTTTCTTTTAATGGTCTTATGCTTCTATAGACGTTTTATGAAAAAAAAAAGAAAAAGAAAGTGAATCTGTGATATTTTTGGTTTTGTGCATTTCTTTGTTCTAATGAAGTATTGTTAATTTTGTAATATGTGGCTTTTATGACTTATTTAATGTATGAATATTTTTACTTTGGCGAACTATAGGCTGTGTTTAATTGTTTAGGTATGATATTTGAAACTTGTGATTTGTTTTTTGTAAATATGTTGTGATTTTAATGGCTTATGCAAAAGTTTACATTACTATACATTTGTGTACATCCAATCATAACGCGGCATTATGAACATGAACACATGCAAATGTTGACAACCCTCACATTATTTGTAAACACATTACACGTCAAATTTGACTGAAATGATTTTTTCTGATCAAGTTTTAAAAAACAAGTATCCAAATTCATTTTTAATACTTTTAATATTTAGGTTACTAATATATTATCTTTACTTCTAATATATTATCTGTACTAATATACTTCTAATTCAAGAGAAAGAAAGGGGACAAAAAAAAAAGAAGGGAATCTTCTATTTTATCCTGGCAGTAAATAGGTACAAGACTATTCTTATATAAAGTTGATTATATGATTTATATCTGTACTATTAGGTCTTTTACTAAAAGAAAATATGTATAAAACATTTTTTAAATAATTAATTATACAATAATCAGTTATAAAGAATATAAAGTTATTTTTTAAAGATTATATATTTGTCTGATTAAAAAATTATATATTTAGTATATTTTAATTCAAAAATCTAATAGTAAAAATATACAGTCTTTCTCTAATTCTTGGGTTTAAAGTCCTGTTTTTATCTTGTTCATCCACAACTTTTCAATTTAATCAATTGAGAACTTAAGAAGTATGACAAACATAAATTCTTTATGCTTCAAAGTGCACATTATAAGAATCATTTCTATTAAATACTTCTTTTAACTCCAACTAGCAAATTAAATACAAATTCGTTCATTAACTTGCACCTCCAAGTATCATATTTTTTAAAGACCAAAGACTTGCTGAATAGTAATCAAATTCTTCAATAAAGATATAACTTGTGCAGTGAAAAATCTTTAAAATTATTAATTATGTAATTTTAGATGTAAAAAATTACACCGTTATTTCCAAAATTATATACTTATTATATTATGAATAGAGAATTTAATAATGAATAGAGAATTTAATTGTTAAAAAAATCAAGAATCACCCCTTAATTTTTTTTCTTATTTTAAATTAGTGGCTTGATATGTTTCAATGTGCATGTTGATTCAATTTCAAATGTATGTTTATTTAAAAGTTAAGACGATCAAATAATAATTACGAATCAAATATCAACTTTAAATATTATTATTTTTATGTTAAAATGATGACAAGATGGAAATTTTTTCTCATAATTTACTGAATGTTAATACCTCATGGTTTCCATCAAACAAATCCATGCCTACTGGCTTACACAGAACTATTTATTTATTGCTTTTGATGTTTATATTGTTAGATTCAAGACACCAAAACACTTCAAAACACCTAAAAATAGCTAAAGAAAATCAATATGGCCTCCTTTGAGCCAACGTTTTGTGACATTTTTGTGAGCCTGTTAAAATCTGCAGTTAGTTGAACAAGTTGCTTAACAGAGTTGGCAGCAGAATTATGAAGCACCTTCGGATTAAATTTTATTTTAAATTTTTCATTAGTCGGATAATTTTATTATGAGTGTTATTGTAAGTTAAAGGAACAAATTGAAACAAAATAAAATTAAAGAACTAAATAGAAATATATCTAAGATAAAATCCAAGGACAAGGTAGAACAAAATGAAATTAATAGACTAAAGTAAAATTTAGGATAAAGTTAAAAATTAAAATCAAAGTGAAATTTAGATAAAGTTATTAAGGGATCAAAATAAAATGAAATAAAACATAAGATCTATATATATATATTATTGAAGCCATTTACAATTTTTTATAAATGATTAAGCTGGTAATTAATAAAGCCTTGACTATATATACCCTCTGTAAATAAGTTTATGGCACTTAAAAAACAAAAGTTCATTTTGGTAGGGATTATTGATGGAACGTGAACTTGTGATTGAGCAGCGTTGGGTTTTTGAGTTGGAAGAGAGAAGAAAGAAGTTGAGAAGTAGTTTTCAATATTGTTTTTCCAATGCGAGACTAAATAGTAAGTCTTTTCAATTTGAACTGAAACAGGGAGCAAGCTTACTTTCCAATTAAGTTATAATAAATGATATTTATTAGGGTATACAAATTTTAGAAAATAATTTGAAGGGCATTGGACTTTTCATATGTCATTAAAATTTAAAGTAACAAAAAAAGATAAAACAGTTCGAAAATAAAAAAGAAAGAAAAACTTCTCATCTCTTTTCGCATTACACTTTGGATAAGCACTAGTTTTATAATGTTTTAACTTGTAATAGTTATAAAATTTTAAAAATGAATATATTATTTCAACTTCAGAATATACGGTAATTAATAATTAGTACATGTTTATTTAATATAAATGATGTCGAAAATAGGGGGGGGAGGGGGAAAAAGTAATTCACATTTGAGTGATTAAAATGGTGTCCTCAATTTGTAGGTCCACATTAAATGGATTGGGTCCACCAAGCTTTTACTAATCGTTGCTTTTCTTTCTCTTTATTGCTTTGAAAGTATTTTCCTCGCCTTTCCAAAGCATGGTATGGTATGACCCTAAATCTTGATCATGTATGTGCATGCTGGATTTTTTTTCTTATTACGTAAATTTAAAGATTCCATATTTTTTTAAAATTCCCAATTAATAAATTAAAATGTACCACTTGCAGCCAAAAAAAAGTTATATTTATTCTAACCAAAATGTCTTTATATAAATCATTTGTTATTTATATAATAAAACAAATATTTAATAATATTTTGATTAATAAAGAATACATAATACTTTAGAGTTTAAAGTAAATTAAGTTCATAATTTTTTAATATAAAATAATGATTTTATATTGAAATAAAAATTGAAAAAAAATATAATTTTATTAAGTTTTTATTTTTAATAAAAAATAATATTATCATTCAAAGTACTTTTGTTAAGGATGCTGATGGTATCTATCTCTTCATAGTGAATTTGGGGTGCTTCTTCAGCTTTAAGTTAAAGAAGTTTTTTAGTTCTTCTCACAATCATTAAATGGTTGTAGGTTTCACATATCAAAATGAGACTCATAATCATCTAATAATTATGAATAGCCAAAGAGCCTCCTTAAATTCCAAATCTCTTCATAGTAACTTGTCAAGTGTAAGTAACCATCGCACAAAGTAATCCTTTGGCAATGCTTGCGGAATAGAATTTGGAATGAGTTAAAGACTGCATTGGCATATTTATGTTATGCATTGTGTATATTTTTACTCTCGTTGTGTATTCATTAATTTTTAAAATCCTTGAAAAATCACAAATGTATTTTTTTGTAATTTTAATTTTCGCAATATTCAAAATATATATTTTAGTCCAAAGAAAGATAGTCACTCCTGATAAAGCATTCTTCTTCTCTTTCTTATGGCCAGTAAATGAAGGTACATGCACTAGTTAATTTATATGCCTTCAGAATGAAGTATTTGACACCAATTGGTCTCCGGTCTCAATTGCTAGATCTACGTGAAAAGGAATGGTTTGGTTCCAACAATCACTCTCCTTTGGTTCCTAAAACAGCATTGTCTTGTCAATATATTGGTGGAAAAGACAATGCAGACAATAGAAGGATGAAACTGTAATTTTAATGATTAAATTGAAATATTTTGTATTTCAAAAATTAAACTGACTCGAAAATTAAACTACAAAACTACAAAAATGAAGCATGATGCAATAAAAGCAGCATATAGTTCAATTAGCTGTGCCCAGGACGTCAATAACAATCTAAGAACATCTTAACATAGAAATTTGGCATCACGTTATCAAAACGTCCATTGCATGAGCTCTCTTTTACTCTTGCCACAAATTAAACTTCAATATAATTACTTAATAACAGTCGTTTCTTTGAAAACAATCCCTCATGGACATACACTTGTACATTGGCAAAAGGTATTATATGTCCCTACACTATATTTCACTTATACCTCTAAATTTTTTGACTCATTTATATCCTATATCTTACAATTTTTGTCACTTACGTTTTTTTTTTAACACCGTTAGTACACTTAACGATACTGTTGACTAAGCAGCCACGTGGACTGCCAAATATTTTTTTTTTGCAATCCATGTGGACAGCCAAAAAATTAAAAAAAAATTAATTTTTAAATTTTTAAATTTTTAAAAAAATTTTGTTTTAAAAAAATTTCAATTTATTCAATTTGGTCCTTAGTCTAAATTTTTCTCTTGTCCAATTTTTGATATAAACTGGTATTCTACTTCTTCTAGGTCTCTAGTTTAAAATTTTATTTTTTATTTGTTAAAAATCATCTCCTATAAACTTTTCAATTTATTCACTTGAGTCCCTATTCTTCATTTTTATGTTTTTTTCTTACCGGTTGGTCCTCCAAATCAATCCATAATTTCATTTTTATCATAATATGATTAAATATATCATTCTTATCCAAGAACAATACAATAAATGAGTTAAAATTCAAAGTTTCAAAAATTGAATATCTCTCCCTATTAAAGGTAAAATTTAAAACTTGAATTTTAATTGATTTCTTATATTGTTCTTGGATAGAAATGATATATTTCATCATATTATGACTAAAAATGAAATTATGGATTGATTTGGAGGACCAAACCGTGAAAAAAAAATATGAAAGTGAATAATAGAGACTAAAGTGAACAAATTGAAAAGTTTATAGAGGATGATTTTGATAAATAAAAAATAGATTCTTAAATTAGGGACCTAGATGAAGTAGAATGCGAGTTTATATCAAAAATTGAATAAGAAGAAAATTTTTACCAAGGACCAAAGTGTATAAACTGAATTTTTTTTTTAAAAAAATAATTTTAAAAAGTTTTAAAAAATTAAAAAATTAAATTTTTAAAAAAAAAATTTTTTTGGTTGTCCATGAGGACTGCAAAAAAAAAATGGCAGTCCAAGTAACAGCCACGTGATTACTTAGTCAGCATTACTGTTAAGTGCACTAACGGTATTATAAAAAAGAGCATAAGTAACAAAAATTACAAGACATAGGATATGAATGGGCCAAAAGAAATTTAGAATCGTAAATAAAAGGTGGTGTAAACTTTAGAGACATATAGTATCATTTTACCCTAGTACATATTATGGCATTGTACATATGAATACACTCTATACACTAACACTTTCTCATGTAACATGAATTTACCAGAGTTGAATCAAGTTGAAAGGGTTAGTTTCTTACAAAATAACAAATTTATATTCAAATTTATGATAAGAGAAGTGCTCACGTTTAAAATATACCCTATAAGGCCACATTGATGATAACAGAATTGGGTTATTGTGGTGAGTATGGAAAATAGGGTAGGCCCAAAAAATTGAAAAGTGAGAAGGAGCTATAATTTGTCATCAAGTAAAGAATTTATATTTAAATTCTCGTTGAGAATAGTGTTAAATTTAATATTCGAAAGTGTTTTGAATAAAATTATTTTGAATAAAAAAAATATTTATAAAAAATTATATATATATATATATATATATATATATATATATATAAACGCAACTTATTAAATAGATTCATTTTTTAATTTTAAATTAATAACGAAATATTTTAAAAAATTAACTGTCCAAACAAATTCCAAGCCGGTAGCTTTTGTTTATTATTTGCACACACCCTTAGGAATTAAGTATCCAAAGCCAATTCGTCTCATCAATTTGTAGGACTACGTACGTCAAATGGATTGATAATCTTTGCTTCTTTTCTTTCTCCTTTATTGCTATGTCTGTCCATGCAATTCCGTTGAAAAGATAATGCAGACTCTCATTTTCACTTTACATGTCCCTTTAACGATATTCCGTATTGAAAAGATTTTAAATATAAACGTTATTTTATTGTGATTGAAAGTCTTCTCAAACTCTATTCCCTTCGCGAGCGCTCATAACAGCCTATTATAGAAGAACGTATAAATTTTTTTTTCTTAAACTTTGAATCACAAAGATAAATTCTTGAACTTCGAAAATTAAAAAAAAAAAACTAAAGTGGAATTTTATATTTGCTCCAGGTACTGTTTGTACTTAGTACTTAATGCAAGTATTTCTCTTTACAAGAATTTGAATTTGGCTTTGTTACCTTATGGAATACTAATCTCTTTTATTAGATTTAATCCTATTAGTATTAGAAAATAAAGTTTTATATAAAAATTTCAAGAACATTTAATAATATCACTACTAAAAAAAATGAGATATAACAATAATTAAAAGTGCTACTACAAATAATAAAAATTGCTGCTAAGACTTATAACAGTAGTTCTTTTACTTGTTACTATTAAGTTAAAAGTTATTGGTATAACTCTGTAAGATATCTTTTTAGTAAAAAATATTCAATTGTTGGTATATAATTATTTTTTACTAACATTAGCATAAATGGTACCTTAGAGCCAAAAAAAAAATTGCTTGTAAATCTTAATTTTTTTATAACTTTAATATTTTTTAGTATAGTGTTTAAAAAAAAAAAAGAAATATGCACAAGTATAAGCTCCTTTCTTTTGTAACACAATCACTTGTCTCATATTTCTAAACTAGGCAATGTGAGACTTTTTAATTACAAAAGTTTTTTTCTTTTATACTACAATTACTAGTATCTACTTATAAAACTAACCAATGTGGGACTTGTTGAAATAAAAAATAAATATTTTATTTTTTTTTTTCACTTTAGTAGCATTTGTGAGTTGCTAAGATATACATAATATTTTCTAATACATTAGAAAAAATTATTATAAGTAAAACTATTAGTTCTAACAATAGAAAAACTTGTAAGTTATCATATTTCTAGTAGCAATTATTACATTTGTTAGTAAAAAATTGCTACTGTTGCCTAATTTTGCTGCAGTGGGTGAACATACAATTATATTAAGATTATTGTATCGTATTAATTTTAGAGAGTATACCTTAAGATAATTTGAGAAAAAAATTTGACATGAATAAGTTCTAAAAATAATTATAAAACAAAAAGCACCTGATATATATTTTTTAAAATAGGGTGTTACTGAATCCTATAAATGGGATTTGATCTAATTAAGGAATGAAATTCCTTTTGCTTTATGAGTCACTCACTTTTAAAAAGTAAAAATAATAAACAAAAATGATTCACAACATGCCTTTAAATAAGACTAGCGTAGCTAAGTCACGCTTCAGGATCAAAATAAAGTTTCATCTCTCTCGTGTAATTGTTATTGTATCGAGTTCATTGTTTGTGAGTGGTATCAGCCATGGCAGAGGAGCAAGTTTCATTGAGGCTTTTGGTGGACAAAAAGAACAACAGAGTGCTCTCTGCAGAGGCAGGGAAGGACTTTGTGGATGCTCTCTTTAGCTTCTTAACATTGCCACTGGGAACTATTGCCAGAATCGTCAAAAAGGACTCAAATTTGAAGCCCGTGAGATTTGGAAGCTTGAGTTCTTTGTACCAGAGTGTGGCTGATTTGGAGGATAAGCATTTCTTGACTGAACATTGCAAGGAGATGCTGCTTTGGCCGAGTTGTTCAATGGAGTTTCTCCAAAATCCAAAACTCAACATCGACGATTCAAAGCCTATTAAGTATTTTGTATGTAAGGATTGGAATTGCAAATTTAGGCAAGAAGATAGCCTCGCCAGCACATTCGAGAACAAAAGATGCAACTGCGGGAAATTGATGGATCAAGAGATTCAAGTTACGATTGGCAGCTTGAAGGAAAGAAGAAAGAATCATGCTGGTTATGTTATAGAAGGGGCAAATTTTACCCTTTATGATAACTTAAAAGTGAAGCCTAGTGGTTTGTTGTGTAGCGCAGTTCTACTGAAGAACTTTGAAATGGAGGATATGGATTTAGTTCAGGAAATGACTGTGCACATTAATCAAACGGAGGTAATTAAGTATTGGATATTTCCCCTAGTTTTTTCTTATTACCTTTGAAATTACTTTCTAGTATAGGCTATGCTTAAGTGGATGGAGTCGAGAGAGAGAAAAATATTGAATGGTTTTTTTATTTGCAGGTGTTAGATCTACTGAAGTGTTCATTATTCTCAAATATGCCACTGACAGGCGTGTTGTTGCGAAAGAAAGAGGTTGAAGAAGACTTCGATTCAGATGGTGTATTCCCTTATGATTTTGAGATTGGGAATGTGGCAGCACAAGCAGAAGAAAGTAAGCCTATGATGGTAAAGGTAGTGCTTCAAAAATCAAAGAGAAAGGTATTGTTTGCTGAAGCTGAAGAAGACTTCACTAATTTCCTTATTAGTTTTTTAACCCTCCCATTAGGAGCTATATTTGATTTATTGCAAGGAAACTCTGGTTTGATCAATTTAGAGAATTTATACAAGAGCTTACTTGATTTGGATGCAAATAAACATTTGAGATCAGAAGAAATTAAGAACATGCTTATCAAACCTCAAATCGCCTCACAATTTAAACTCGAAAATCTAATATTACCAATAATGGAAGCTACCGCTCCTAATTACTTCTATGATGGTGTAATTCCTGTGGCAATAATGCACCCCATCTCATCCAATTTTGTTGGATTTATCAAGAGGCCAGGAACATATATGGTGACAGATGACTTGGTAGTGACACCCATTTCTTCCATCTCTATTGCTTCTTTCTTGACTAAATCTAAGATTCCTTTCATTGACTTAGAGGAAAGGGTCATTGGCATCGGATTGCGTGAGGTAAGGCAAAGACTTTAATTCAACTTGTTTTCTTAAAAGTTCGATTCGATCCAAGGACCATGTTGTGAACCTTTTGATATGATTATTATTTGGTGTTGTAGGGTCTCAGTATACTCAGAGCCTCTTTGATCTCATCATCAGCTTTGACAGTGGGCCTTACTCCTTTCATAGGAAGGCAAATGGGAAGAATGGAGTGCAAAGCAGAAATAGAACTTTTGATTTCAAGATTCCAATACCTTCAAATCAAAATGTGATTAAGGTTTACTTAATTTCAAGCTTGTATAATGTCTTAGTTAAACAATATGAAAACACAAGAATGGGGTTAGATTATGTTTTAAGAAATATTTCCCTTCATTTTTGTTTTTATCAAATTTAAAGTTTTATACTCAGGATGATAAAGCAAATAAGATGATAGATTTGTAAGAGGAAGATGAGAGAAAAACACACAACTTTTAAAGAGGTTTAGATCCATTTCCTTAAGGATCCTATGTCCTCTTGCTCAGCACAAGACTAAGGTTTTCTTATAAAAATACTAAGATTTACAGCACAACTCTTTCAGGGACAAGCCTTCTGGATTTTACATGAGAACCCTTTTAGGGACAATCATCCTGGCATTTACACTCAAACTCAGAATATACTTCACATAAAACTGAGGGATTACAACCTAATAGAGAATCAACTCAAAACCAACTTTTTCAACCCAACTTCTAAAAAGAAAAATATATAATGGGAATACATTGAAGCACTTCTTCTCTCTCTACAATAAAGACTACTCATACAGAGCAAAACAAATGAGATAATAGAGGAGAAAAATTGAGTAGACGAAGACAACAAAGAGAACAAAAATGCCTTCAAAGTATAGGTGTTGTTTTCCAAGTTCTGACACACGGTCCTTTTTATATTGCAATGTTTCTTCTCTTTCTGCTGGCCAGCTAAAGTTCTTACTCTGACACATCTTTCATAGAAGGTAGAGAAAGGCAAGAAGTCAAATCACATGGGATACAAATAAAACACATGAGAAGCAGAGAATAGGGAGTATAGGCTAGACTTTTGGAGAATTATTTTAGGCCCAATCAGATTAGGTCCATTATCAAAACTTTTGGGCTAATTCGAGGAAATTATGAATTTCGGTCATTATTATAGGTCTAGGCACTTTTCCACCTCCTCAACTTTACTTGGATCCACTTGAGTACCATCCCTTGAGATAACATGCCCCAAGAAGGTCACCTTGCTCAACCAAAACTCATACTTGGAGAACTTTACATAAAGTTGATGCTCCCTCAACATTTGCAAAATAGTCCACAAGACACGGCTTGACACACATTTCACCCAGCCCATGAATGCGGCCAGGGCATTGGTTAGCCCAAACGACATTTTCAAGAACTCATAGTAGCCATACAATGTTCGAAATGCAATCTTAGGAACATCCTCCGTTTTGATCTTGAGTTAATGGTAACCTGACTTCAAGTCAATCTTAGAGAAGCATTATGCTACTTGGAGTTGATCAAACAAGTTATCAATTCGATGCAAGTGGTACTTATCCTTTACTATAAACTTATTCAAGCACTGATGATCAATACATAGCCTGAGGGAGCTATCTTTCTTCCTTATAACCATCATTGGTGCACCCCACGGCGACTACTTGTTCGGATGAAACCTTGACCCAACAAGTCTTTCAATTATTCCTTGAGTTCTTTCAACTCGGCCTATGCCATACAGTGTGGTGGGATGGAGATTGGTTGGGTTCTTGGGACTAGCTTAGTATTGAACTTAATCTTCTTATTTAGAGGCAATCTTGATAATTCTTCTGAAAATACATTGGGAAATTCACTGGCTACAGGAACTTTCTCCCAACCTATGCCTTCTTTGTCGATATTCCTTACAGAGTAAGAAAACCATGATGACTTTTCCACACCTACATCAGGAAAAAAACTAGTACAGGACACAAGCACATCACCTTTATGCCCATCAGTGTCCCTCTTTTGCTAGTCTTCCCTCATCATGACTTTAATTCTATACCTTTCTTGGGTCATGCCCGCAATGCTAACATATACGTGTGCCATAAAACAATTCCTAATACAAAAAACACCATGGATATATGCTCTCAAGGCCTCACAATCATGGTTTAGCAGTTGAGATATGATTTCAAGAAAAAAAAAAGTTAAATGAGATGACTCACTTACAGGCAGTAATATCATGGCCACATGGCTTAAAGTTATAAGTATGGAATGTCAATGCATAGAACAAACACACGCCATACAATACATATTGCCATATCATGTTCAAATCTTTCTAAAAAACTCGCATGTAGAGTTTATGTGCCTCTGTCACTAGCATCTTCTTACAAGGATCGTGCCTCTATCACCAGTTGCCCCTTGCAAGGTCACATAAGGTTCATGCCTCTGCCACCAGTAATGAACAGTTCATTCACAATCACAAATCCAACACAATGCAAAGTACAATCACAAACATTTGTTCAACATGGTACAAATCCCATCATACGACTCTAATCGTTCTCACCTATGATTATCATCTTTACTTAATCAATCTCTTCAATCATTTACCATGATTCCACAATAATCACATTATCAAGTTATTTATGCATGTTCATGGTTCATTTACTCATAAATTATAAAGTGTTCAAAAAACCTTTTATGCAAGAATCAAACTACGGAGGTGCTCCTCCTTCCATCAGGGTCCTCTGTCAAATTTCTGTCAATATGGGCACACTTGTCCATTCCAAGAAGTCTCTGCATCACACCGAGGGTGCCAAGGCTATGCACATATTGGAACTAACACTTAAATTCCAGAGGCTCTATGCAGTGGACCAACTGAGGAGTAGGACACGAAAGAAAGACACACCAACAACCTTATAGGGCCTTTAATGAAACCTCATCTTATGGTCATGCGGCGCTTCACGACAATAGAAGAAGGCCCATCAAGGATACCTTTGCTCTGTAATCTATAAAAAAAACCTAGACAAACCTATACTTTGATACTATTTTTGTCATAGCCCTGGCCCGGGCATATGATTGGCACAACATGTAGGGACACACTCTCTTAGTATTGTAAGCCTATCTCACCCTTTCCAATCAAACGAACCAATCATGTATAAGTTCATCAATCACATTTCATTACACAATGAAAATAAACATTCATATATGATTTAAACATCTACGCTTCCGTAATTACAACATCATCTAGTCTAGACGTGGAACAAGAAGAATAAAGTTCACTAAAATCATACCAAAGTATATATCATCATACACGTACAAGCATTCCACTAATCATTTTGTAACAATTCCCAAAGATTCTAGTAACCTACATGACTACAAAGCATTAGTAGGACTATCAACAATGTCAAAAGACTATGACCCAGTATGACTACAGAGCATTACAATACTTAACTACAGAGCATTACAATACAATCCTTTCAGGGACAAGCCTCATGGCTTTTACACAAAAAATCTTTTAGGGACAAGCCTCTTGACTTTTACACGAGAATCCTTTTAAAGACAAACCTCTTAGTTTTTATACTCACAAACTCATAATATACTTCATATAAAACAGGGGGATTACAACCTAACAAAGAATCAGCTCAAAACTAGCTTTTACAACCCAACTTCTAAAAAGAAAAATATAGAATAGGAATACAATTAATCAATTCTTCTCTCTCTACAATAAAGACTACTCACACAGAGCAAAACAAATAAGACAACAAAGGAGAAAGATTAAGTAGATGAAGATGATCTCTCAGCTATAAGTGTTGTGCTCGTTAACCTTCATGATGGTGAAACTTCAACTTTAAATAGGAGAGAAGGAAAGTAGCCTTTGAGGGATTTTGAATGCCAACGGGAGAAATCGATCAATGCATTGTTTCAGCGCCATTAAAACCTCCATTAATGCGTGAGGAAGGAGAAGACAACCAAGAGAACAAAAAGGCCTTCATAGTACAGGTGTTGTTTTCTAGGTTCTAACACATGGTCCTTTTTATATTGCAATGTTCCTTCTCTTTCTACTAAATAGCTAAAGTTCTTGCTCTGACGCATCTTTCATAGAAGGGAGAGAAAGTAAAAAAGTCAAATCACATGGGATATAAATAAAACACGTGAGAAGTAGAGAATATGGAGTATGGGCCAGACTTTTGGAGAATTATTTTGGGCCCAATCAGATTAGGTCCATTATATATAAAAAAAACTTTTGGGCTAAAAACATTTTGCTTCAACAGGCTTATTACAATCTTTCTTTTAATTATAGTCTTATGCTTCTACAGACATTTTAGGGGGGAAAAAAGTGAATCTGTGGTATTTTTGGTTTTGTGCATTTCTTTGTTCTTATGTTTTGATTTTTAAGTCTAATGAAGTATTGTTAATTTTGTAATACATGGCTTTTATGACTTACTTATGTAAGAATATTGTTACTTTGGTGACCTTTAGACTGTGTCTAATTGTTTAGGTATGATTTTTGCAACTTGTCATTATTTGCAAACACATAACACGTTTATGTTTTGACCTTTAGACTGTTTATAATTCAGCTTATTACAATCTTTAATTTCTTTTATAGTCATATGCTTCTATGGAAGTTTTAGGGTACAAAGAAAAGTGAATCTCTGATATTTTTGGTTTTGTGCAATTCTTTGTTCTTATGATGTGTTGTCATTTATGTTTTGCTTTTAATCTAATGAAGTATTGTTAATTTTGTAATATGTGGCTTCTAAGTTTTATGACTTGTATAATATATGAATATTGTTACTTTTGGTGACCTATAGACTGTGTTTAATTGTTTAGGTATGATATTTGCAACTTGTGATTTGTTTTATTTAAATATGCTGTGATTTTAATGGCTTATGCAAAAGTTTACATTACTATACATTTGTTTACATCCAATCATAACGCGGCATTATGAACATGAACACATGCAAATGTTGAAACCTTCACATTATTTGCAAACACATAACACGTCAAATTTGACTGAAATGATTTTTTCTGATCAAGTATTAAAAAACAAGTATCCAAATTCATTTTTAATACTTTTAATATTTAGCACTACAAAAAAATTGACTTTCGGTGACGACTTTAGTCGCCACTGAAAGTAAAAAAGTCGCAACCAAATGTTTTCAGTGGCGATAAACCGTCGCCACCTAAAGTTTCGTGGCTGAAAGTTTTTAGTGGCGACTTTTGTTGTCACTAAAAAGTTGCCACTGATATCCATTTTTAGTGGCGACTTTTGTCGCCACTAAAAGTATAAATTATGTCATCTAAAATAAGTTGAAATAAGAAAAAAGTCGCCACTGAAGGTACTTTGGGTGGCGACTTTTAGTTGCCACTAAAAGTACTTTCGGTGGCAACATTTAGTCGCCACCGAAAATATGCTTTTAGTGGCGACCTTTAGTCGCCACCGAAAGTATACTTTTAATGACAAATGTGGTCGTCACTAAAAACTATTTTTTTTTTGTACTATCAAGTTATTAATTTAATATTTCAAATTAATATTTCAAATAACACATAAATTCATACAAGAAAGAAGAATATATATTTATGATCTAAATCATCACATATTATAAAATGATTTTAAATACATAATGTTTAATTTTAGAAAATACTTAATACAAATAACCTAATAATAAAAGTACTTAATTACTGCAACTAGTAGTTCATTTTCTTTGTTTCCTTGCATCTTTGGTGATTGCAGTGTTCTCAACCGTATTTATTTCTTGCTCATGACTTTGTCCCTGTTATGATACAAGTAAAACAAATATCAATTGATATATTCTATAAAAAGAGAAAAAAATATCATTGTGATTAAGACAAAAAAGTGCAGCCAAAATATATTTAAAAAATTAATAAGTACCTACATGCAACTATCTCATTGATCTGTCTCTCGGTGTTCCCTCTTTGATAACCTTTATATAGCTCATTGTTCACCTCAAAAGAACTATTACGCCATAAATGTAAAACTTGAGCACATATACATCTAACCTCTAGATTCAAGTAAGAACAAAAAAATTCTAAACATCATATGCAAGCCTTGAGAATATCTGACCAAAAAAGCAACATTATTATAAACAAAAAATGAGTATACTCCATGCATATGTTTTGTGAAGCGGAAAATTAGGAAAAAAAACTCTAGACTTTAGGGGCAAAACTTGAGTATACCTAACTTAGAAAGTAACATTGTTATATGTAACATCCCCATTTAGTGCCGACTAAATAATTAATATTTTTGTTTTATATAATTAGGAGAAATTATTACTAATATTGAGTATTCAATATTTAGGAAAAAAATTTATACAAGAGAAATATTTAGTACACAAAAATAATTAATTAAAAGGAAAAAATATTGTTAAATATTGAGTATTCAATATTACCTCATTTTTAATCTAGTCCCTATTCCAAGATTTATTTGTGTAAATTTAAAATAACTATAATAATAATAATAATATATAAAAAGTGGTCTTTTATATAAAATAACTAGTCGAGTATAAAAATAACTAGGATGATAATAATATATTTATGTATACAAGTGGTACTTGTGTACGTAAAATAATTGTTTGTATATAAAGATAATATACATACATACATACATATATATATATACATACATACATACATATATACATACATACATACATATATATATATATATATATATATATATATATATATATATAAGTAGCAGTAGTGTGCAGGTGGTAACAAGAAGCATGGAATATAGCCAACGTACAATAACCCCATGTGCACCATTATCATTCTCAAACCACATGACAGTAAAAATGCATTAGTTTAGAATTCCATGCTCTGTTTTTGAACTTGAAAACAGAGGCACTTCTTCTCCATTTTTTGTGCCAAAATCGTGAGGAAACTAGAGCCATCCACCCTAAGCTTAAACACGAAAACAGAGCTGCAAACCGAGAAGCTTGAACCAGAAAAATACAGCCCTGTATTTTGACACAAAAACAGAGTTTTGAAGGGAAAGAACGCAGCAGCTTAAACTCGAATCTTTTTGGGTATTTTGGGAACTACCTGTGCGACTAACTCATAGAAGCAAACAATTCCAACTGACAGCTAAAGGTTCTAGATAAATATACTAATTCACCAGGACATTTCTTGCCAAACTACCCATGATATCAGAGCCATTCACTCTAAAGGTGGTTTTAAACATATTCCCAAACAAAACTGTAAATAATGGAAAGATGGGACACCTATTAACTCGAATGTTAATTTTATATAATAGATATAGACATAGACACATGTCATAGTACCCTTTGTGGAATATAAAAATAATTATAGAATTGTCTTATAAGAGTACTTTAGTTTAATGATGACTTATGTTTATCCCCTGAATTGAATCTTTTACTGCATAATGACATGACAGGAACACAATTATCTTAATGAATCACCAACTAGTTCTAGATTTCTATTTTAATCCAGATTTTTGGACTCCAACTTCTTGCACAGTACACCAAAAAATTATATGTATAATATACTACATAGAATTAAAAGGAAAGTTACCGTACACAATAAAATTTCTTTATTTCTGATTTAGTCCAGCCAAATAGACTAGATTGCATAGCATGGAGACTAAAAGGAAAGTTACAATGAGTAAAATCTCCCTACACTTGCTCACTCCGATTTGTTATCTTTCCCTTGGTGACAATAAAGTATGGTTTTAGATAAATTTTTTAATGTTGTTTATGTTTTAAAGAATTGATAGTGAGAAAGAAGGACAAGGACCACTCAGTGTTCATTGAGGTTTCATCCTGAGGCAATTGATTATGCAATCATTTATGGCTCCCTTTTGGTCATTCTCTACAATCTTCTTCATTAAGAGTTTTACTATTTAAGTTTAACTATGTCTTCATTTATGCAACTATAAACTTATACAGAAGTACATAACCAAAACCCAGAACAAAATAGAAGAGGAAATGCTTCAAAATTCAAAACAAAATCAAATAACAGAACTGGAGAACAAAATTACAACAGAAAAGGGTTTTAATGCTTACCTCAAAGACATCTTTAAATTCTTGCTGGTCCTTTGAGCTTCTCCTAGATGACCGACCATCATATAAATTCTTGCAGTGGCAATAATTTCTTCATGGGAGTTCTAAACAATCTCCACCCAAATTTAAAAGAGAACAGCGAAAAAACAAAATATATGAATAGAACAGCCCATTTATTATAGAGAGTTTGTTTCTTCATTTATAAATGCAAAGACGCAAAGGAGAGATGAATGAAGACCAAAGAAAAAACCAGCGCATTGAATCTTCTTGCGCAACACCACTATTGCAAGAGCTAGAATCAAAGCATATTATGATGAAGATTCAAGAACAGAAAAATCAGCGCACCCAAAAAAAAACAAAATACTGAACTTGCTTCTTCCTTAGATATGAATTCTATAGCATATTATGTGATGAAGATTCAAGAACAGAAAATCCCATTTTTCTGGTTATCCAGACGACACAAATCAAAACTCCCATGAATCGGAACAATCAATTCGTATCGCAAATACCTGTTGAAGGCCTCATTGAAACTTTTGGAATCAGAATTCTCAATTCGCATCACAAATACCTGTTGAAGAACCACTCGAAGAAAAAGGAAAGGATTAGGGTTTAGGTTTTATATATGTAAGCGGACGACGGGAACTGAAAGAAAAGTATGGAGGGAGATTGAAAAAACTTATTATTAATTTTTTTTAAAATGTTCCCTGTCCTTCCGTGGCGACATTTGTCGCCACTAAACATCCATTTTCTGTGGCGACCAAATGTCGCCACCAAAAGTAAATTAGAAATTTTATTTACTAATTAAAAAATTAAAATTTATTTAACTTTTATATGCCTATTTTAGATTTTATCAAATTAATTTTCACCTTTTCAATTCTATAATTTCAATAGATTTATTCTTTTTATTTAAATTTATTTAACTTCTCACTAAATCTTTAAAAAATTATTTTTTTATAACTGAACTAAGAACTTTTTTGAAAAGTAAAAATATTTAAGGAGTAAGAAATTAGGCAAATTATATAAGAACTCTTGAGATACTAAAAATTTAAATAAATAAAATAAATCTAATTAAATTATAGCCTTGAGAAGGTAAAAATTAATTTGATAAAATATAAAAACTTCAAATAAAAGTTAAATAAATTTTAATATTTAAATTATTAAATAAAAATGTCTATTTACTTTCAATGACAACATTTTGTCGCCACTAAAAGGCCCCTTTCTATAGCAACTAACTTGTCGCCACTGAAAGTTCACTTTCTGTGGCAACATTTGTCGCCACCGAAAGTAAATTGATAATTTTATTTAAAAATTTAAAAATTAATATTTATTTAACTTCTTAATATTTTATCAAATTAATTTTGACATTCTCCATGCTATAATTTCGTTACATTTATTCCTTTTATTTAAATTTTTAGTATCTCAAGATTGCTTACACAATTTACCTAATTTCTTACTAAATCCTTAAAAATTTAATTTTTTTTTCTAAGTGAACTAAGGACTATTTTGAAATGTGAAAATATTTAAGGATTTAGTGAAAATTAGGTAAATTGTGTAAGGACTCTTGAGATACTAAAACTTTGAATAGAGGAAATAAATCTAATAAAATTATAGCTTTGATAAGGTAAAAATTAATTTGATAAAATATTAAGAAGTTAAATAAATTTTAATATTTAAATTATTAAATAAAAATGTTATTTACTTTCAGTGGTGACATTTTGTCGCCACTGAAAGACCCTTTTCGATGGCGACTAACTTGTCGCCACTGAAAGTCCACTTTCTGTGACGACACTTGTCGCCACCGAAAGTAAATAGATAATTTTATTTAAAAATTAATATTTATTTAACTTCTTAAATATTTTATCAAATTAATTTTTACATTCTCTAGGAAATAATTTCATTACATTTATTCCCTTTATTTAAGTTTCCAGTGTCTCAAGATTCCTTGCAAAATTTGTCTAATTTCTCATTAAGTGGACTAAGGACTATTTTGAAATGTGAAGATATTTAAGGATTTAGTGAAAAATTAAATAAATTGTGTAAGGACTCTTGAAATTCTAAAAAATTAAATAGAAGAAATAAATCTAATGAAATTATAGCTTTAAGAAGGTAAAAATTAATTTGATAAAGTATTAAGAAGTTAAATAAATTTTAATATTCAAATTATTAAATAAATTTTTCTATATACTTTTAGTGGCGACAAATGTTGCCACTGAAAGTCACTTTCTGTGGCGACTACATTGTCGCCACCGAAAGTGAAACTTTTTGTGGTGACATTTGTCGCCATTGAAAATAAGACTTTTGGTGGCGACAAAAATCGCCACTGAAAGTCTCACTTTCGGTGGCGACATTTGAGGTCGTCACTGAAAGTGAGACTTTCGGTGACAAATTTAAAATGCCGCCACTAAAAATTTCACTTTCAGTGACGACTTTTAGTGTCGCCACTGAAAGTAGACATTCAGTGACAAATATTTTTGTCGCCACCGAAAAGTCGCCACCGAAAGTCCTTTTTTTTGTAGTAGGTTACTAATATATTATCCAAACAAATTTTCATTTAGTAAAATATTTTTAAAATAACAAAAAAACTTATCTAATAGATTCTGATTTTTAATTTTAAAATCATAAAAAAATATTTAGAAAAAATAATTGTCCAAACAAAATTCCAGGCTGGTACTTTTTTTTTTTTTTTTAACTCTACCTGTTCGTTCTAATTCAAGGGAAAGAAAGGGGACCCAAAAAAAAAAAAGGCAATCTTCTATTTTATCATGGCAGTAAATAAGGTACAAGACTATTCTTATATAAAGTTGATTACATCTTTACTATTAGGTCTTTTACTAAAAGAAAATATGTATAAAACATTTTTAAAAAATTAATTATACAATAATGAGTTGTAAAGAATATAAAATTATTTCTTAAAGACTATATATTTGTCATTTTTTGATTAGAGAATTATATATTTATCATATTTTAATTAAAACATATAA
This sequence comes from Biancaea sappan, assembly GCA_037074585.1. Taxonomy (NCBI): domain Eukaryota; kingdom Viridiplantae; phylum Streptophyta; class Magnoliopsida; order Fabales; family Fabaceae; genus Biancaea; species Biancaea sappan. The sequence goes on from CM073495.1 coordinate 7,576,267, forward strand.
TAGTAAAAATATAAGGTAATTCTCTAATTCTTAGGTTTAAAGTCTTATTTTTATCTTGTTCATCCACAACTTTTCAAATTAATCAATTGAGAACTTAAGAAAGTTTACGAGTCTTTATCTTATTAGACAACATAGACATATAGGGATACTTTCAACAACTTAAGAAGTATGACAAACAAATTCTTTATGCTTCAAATACTTCTTTTAACTCCAACTAGCAACTTAAATACAAATTCGTTCATTAACTTACACCTCCAAGCATCAGATACTTTAAAGACTTGCTGTATAGTAATCAAATTCTTTACTAAAGATATAACTTGTGCAGTGAAAAATCTTTAAAATTATTAATTATGTAATATTAGTTGTAAAACATTACACCGTTATTTCCAAAATTATTTACTTATTATATTATGAATAGAGAATTTAACAGTTAAAAAAAATTAAGAACCACCCCTTAATTTTTTTTTTATTTTAAATCACTACAAGAAAATTGACTTTTAGTGGCGATTTTTTAGTGACGACTTTTAAAATTGTCACCAAAAGTTGACTTTTGGTGGCGACTAAATAAGTCGCCACTAAAAGTTGAGTTTTGGTGGCGACTCTTATAGTCGCCACTAAAAGTCATACTTTTGATGGCGACTATTTAGAGTTGCCACCAAAAGTCTAATTTAAAAAAAAAATAAAGAAATTTGAATTTTTTAAAAAAATAAAATGAAAAATTAGACATTTGGTGGCGACTATAGTCGTCACTAAAAGTTAATTTAAGAAAATAAAAAATATTAAAAATTTTGAATTTTTTAAAAATAAAATTTAAAACAATCAGACTTTTTGGTGGCGACTAAAGCACCAAAAGTCAATTTTTTATTTTAAAAATAGTTTGATTTTTTAAATAAAATAAAAAAATTGACTTAGTCGTCACCAAAAGTCTTTTTCAAAAAAAATGAAAATGTCAAATTTTTTAGAATAAAATAAAAAATTAAACTTTTGGTGGCGACTATAAGTCTTTTTAAAAAAAATAAAAAAAAGTCAGATTTTTGAGAATAAAATAAAAAATTAGACTTTTGTTAAGTTTAATATTATTTTATTTCTGTTTTATAATATTTTTGACCTAAAATATTTTTAACAAATTATATATATAGATATATATAATATTTTGCACTTGCATAACACAAATGAAGCAGTGACAAAATGGCAAGATACACATGACTAGAAGCAAGAGACCCAGGTTCGAATCTCAGGTATGCACATGTTTGGTTTAATTTCAAATAAACTTGAATATTGCACACACAAAAATCGAGTTAGCTCGGGACAACGAGTTATTGGATCGGCCAAGACCCGCGCGAGTCGAATGGATCTCGGGTCGACCCGCTGAGCCAATCCAGATCTAAAAAGATGGCGAGTGACTTTTAGTGGCAACTAAAGTCGCCACCAAAGGTAGTTTTTGGTGCCACCAAAAATCACTTTTTTTAAGAATTTTTTTTTTTTTGCAATAAAAATGACTTTTGGTGGCGACTTTTGAAAGTCGCCACCAAAAGAATCAGCCACAGACTTACGCCAACAACTTTAGTCGCCACCAAAAAAATTTTTTTTATAGTGAATTAGTTGCTTGATATATTTCAATATGCATGTTAATTCAATTTCAAATGTATCTTTATTTAAAAGTTAAGACGATTAAATAATAATTAGGAATCAAATATCAACTTTAAATATTATTACTTTTATATTAAAATGACAAGATGCAAACCTTTTTTTTCATAATTTATTGAATGTCAATAACTCATGGTTTCCGTCGAACAAATCCTTACCTCCTAGCTTTCACAGAACTATTTAGTTATTGCTTTTGATGTTTATATTGTTAGATTCAAGACACCAAAAACACTTCAAAACACATAAAAATAGATAAATAAAAATCAATATGACCTCCTTTGAGCCAACGTTTTGTGAGCCTGTTAAAATCTGCAGTCAGTTGAACAAGTTGCTTAACAGAGTTGGCAGTAGAATTATGAAGCACCTTCAGAAATTTTATTTTAAATTTCTCATTCGTTGGCTAATTTTATTTAAGTGTTATTCTAAGTTAAAGGAACAAATTGAAACATTATAAAATTAAGGAACTAAATAGAAATCTAAGATAAAATCAAAGGATCAAAGTAGAAGAAAATAAAATCAATAAAGTAAAATTTAGGATAAAATTAAAAATTAAAATCAAAGTGAAATTTAGGTAAAGTTATTAAGAGGATCAAAATGAAATGAAATAAAACTTTATATATATATATATATATGTATTATTGAAGCCATTTACAATTTTTTATGACTGATTAAGCTGGTAATTAATATAGCCTTGACTATGAAAAGGGTACTATATCAGATAAAAAGCCCAGTTAAAGGCCACTTGTACAAAGCTCATGTAGCTAGTGATATGAGTAGTTAATAGTCTTTTAAGCTATTATTAGTTGTTAATTACGGTTACAGTGTTGTTAGCTTTTAGTCCACGTGGACTTTATTTGTACAGACACATAAGCCTGCTCTGTAATTATAAGTACTCTATGTATGGATTAGAATGAATATTCAGAAATATACAGAACTACTTTACCAATTCTCTCATTTTCTCTCAATTTCTTTATGGTATTAGAGCCTTTACGGTGATAATCTCTACTGGAATCTCTACTAGAACCATATCTTCGATACAAGCTACGCCATCTTCTCCTTCTTTCTTCTTCCTTTCTGCAAATTCGATTTCATTAAGCTTCTCGATATGGCGGATATGGCGATCTCGACTTCCGACACCATGACGAACGGTTCTTCCATTAAATTTGTTGTGCAAACTTTTTCCAATCCAGCATCCATCAAACTTGATCAGAACAACTTCCTTCCATGGTCGTAGCAAGTTCTTGCGACAATCAGAGCATTTAAACTACATAAATTTTTGCTTGGTAAAAAGTATGTTCCTCAGAAATTTCAGACAGTTGGTAACGATGAAGATGTTCAGATCACAGATGAATATTACGACTGGGAGCAGCAAGACCAGATTCTTCTCTCATGGCTATTAGCTTCACTGACAAACGGAATGCACTTGAGAGTCATTGGATGTAATCACACCTATGAGGTATGGGAATTGTTGGATACCTTCTTCGTTGCTCAGACCAAGGCTAAGGTATGGCAGTATAGAACTTTATTGAGAGCTACGAAGAAAGGTACTGCTTCTGTTAGCACTTATTTGCTCAAGATTAAAAAATACGTTGATTCTTTAGTTGCTATTAGTGAATCCATGACTGATAGTCTGATACTGAGCATATAGATGCCATATTACATGGTTTATCAGAAGAATATGATAATTTCGTTATGAATATCACTATGAGAAATGAATCATAAACTGTTGTTGAGGTAGAAGCCTTATTAAGGACTCAAGAAGAGAGGATCGATAAACATAAGAAGACTGTTAAAAATTCTACTAATCAGAATATTACTGCTAATGTAGCTTAGGCTAATTCTAGCACTAATCAGACACAGAATAAAGATAAGAAAAACACTGTTCAGAATTCGAACAATGCTAGTAGAGGTAATTATAATAATTACAGTAATAGTAACAGAGGGAGTAATAACAATTATGGAAGGGGCTATCGTGGCCGAAATAACAAAGGAAGATTTCTTGGAGGAAGGAATAACACTTGGCCTCCCAAACCACAATGTCAAGTATGTTGGAAGTATGGCCATGAAGCATGGTAGTGTTATCATAGGCATAATCAGAGTTGTACTAGTCCGTGTCCTTATTTTGGTAATTCTTTTAGTAATGGGCAGGGCAGAGGTACAGGACAAGTTCAACTGCTTCTTGCCACAGTTGAGTCTATATATGATTTTGCTTGGTATCTAGATTCTGGTGGCACACGTCATCTCACACATGATAGTCAGAACTTGGTGAATAAGGTTCCATACCATGGCTCAGATCAAGTCACCATGGGTAATGGTTACCCTATATCCCTATTCATAGTATTAGGAAATCTACTTTTCTTTCTCCTATTGACTCTCATTTTGTTCTTTATCTTAATTTACTACTGCATGATCTTAATATCACTAAGAATTTGGTCAGTGTCAGACAGTTTGCTGTAGACAACAGAGTATATTTTGAATTTTATACTGACATGCTGTGTTAAATCTCAGGACATCCATCAACCTCTGCTCCAGGGAACTGTTAAGGATGAGCTTTACTATTTTCTGGATATTAAAATGCTTCCTTAGCCAATGGTTCATAATAGTTCATGTTTCTTTGCTAACAATTCATCTTCTACTGTTCAGCAGAAATTTACTACTTCTACTAGTAGTACAGTATTTGTTTGGCATCATAGACTGGGTCATCCAGCTATGAAAATTTTAAATAAAGTTTTGAGTGCTTGTAATGTTGTTATTCAAGATAATAAAAATACTCAGTTTTTCTCCTCTTGTTGCTTGGGAAAAAGCAGTAAATTCCTTTTGTATCTTCTCAAACCATATATATTGAGCCTCTTGAGTTAGTGTTTTCTGATGTATAGGGACCATCACCGATTTCGTCTAAGGATGGTTTTCGCTATTATGTTCATTTTACTGATGCAGTAACTAAATTCACATGGTTCTACCCCTTAAAGAATAAATCTGACACATTTTCTGCCTTTGTTCATTTCAAAGCAGCATCTTAATTACATACTGGAAAAAAAATCAAGAAATTTCAATAGATGGTGGTGGAGAGTACATGGCCTTATCATCTTATCTAGCATCTCATGGCATTCATCATATGATCAGCTGTCTGTATACTCCACAGTGGAATGGTCTCGCTAAGCGAAGGCATAGGCATATTACTGAGGTTGGTTTGACACTTTTAGCTCATGCTAAGTTGCCTCTCTCTTTTTGGCATGAAGCTTTTCATACTGTTGTATATCTTATCAATAGATTGCCTACATCTATGTTAAACAATAGAACTCCTATTGAATTGTTTTATCAAAGGAATTTGGACTATCAATTTTTACGAAGTTTTGGTTGTGAATGCTATCCCTATCTTAGGCCCTACAATTCAATTAAGTTTTCCTATCATTCTACTAGATGTGTTTTCTTGGGATATAGTCTTCAACACAAGGGCTATAAATGCTATCCTATTAATGATGAGATCTACATTACTAGGCATGTTAAATTTAATGAGAATATCTTTCCTTATGCTAACATGGTTTCTTCTCACAACTATGGTTCTGTTCCTTAATCCTCTCCTTCCCCAGCCCTTTATATTCCTGTAATTACTTCACCTCTTTTTGTTTCAGTCATATCTCCTCCCTCTCAGTCTTCTCCAGTTACCTTAGGTATTACTACTTCTCCTAGCACTTCTTCGTCTTCTTCTCTACCTCTCCACGTTAGTTCCTCTCCTGTAGTCACTTCTTCAGATACTGTACCTATTCCTTCTCCTCTTAACTATCACCCTATGGTTACAAGGTCTAAGGTAGGCATTTATAAGCCAAAAACATACTCTGCCACACTTGTTCAAGAGCCTAAATCTGTCAAAGTAGCATTGGCAGATCCTAAATGGCATGCAGCTATGAAAGAAGAATTTGCTGCCCTCATTTATAATCACACTTGAACTTTAGTTTCTTTTCCTTCAAATTGTCAAGCAATGGGCTGTAAATGGGTTTTCAAGGCCAAACAAAATCCAAATGGTTCATTGTTGAAATTAAAAGCATGGTTAGTTGCTAAAGGTTTTTCTCAAAAGGAAGGTTTTGATTTCCATCAGACTTTTTCTCCAGTAGTTAAGCCACCTACAATTTGTGTTGTTTTGACTCTTGCTCTTTCTCAAGGTTGGCATTTTCATCAATTAGATGTCAACAATGCTTTCTTAAATGGGGATTAACATGAAGAAGTTTATATGATGTAGCCCCCTTGTTTTGAAGGTAGTAATAAAAGTTTAGTCTGCAAGTTGAATAAGGCTTTGTATGGCCTTAAACAAGCTCCAAGAGCTTTGTTTGAAAAATTAGCTTCTACACTTATCCAATTCGGTTTTTTGGCTTCTAAATGTGATAGCTCACTAATTGTGAAATTCTCTGGCAGCATTACTCTTTATGTTTTAGTTTATGTGGATGATATCATTCTAACTGGAAATTCTAAGTATGCTGTTATCTCTTTAGTTTAGCAACTCGGCTCAGCATTTGCTCTCAAGGATCTTGGTTCTTTGCATTATTTTTTGGGAATAGAAGTTAAAGCACTGGCAGATGGTTCCTTACATCTCTCACAGTCTAAGTATGCTGCAGATTTAGTTTCAAGGACTAACATGTTAGGGTGTAAGCCCAGTCCTACTCCTATGGCTACTGGAACTAAGTATCAGGCTGATTCTTCCTCTCCATTTCATGATCCTAGTCTTTATCGTTCTATTGTGGGTGCTTTACTATATCTCACGGTAACCAGGCCTAAGTTATCTTACAGTGTAAATAAGGCTTGTCAGTTTATGCATAGCCTAAGTACTCATCATTGGTCTTTAGTTAAAAGAATTCTTTGATATGTGTCTGGCACTATTCATCATGGTCTCTTATTTACTGCATCTAATAATTTGAACTTAATAGCTTATTGTGATGCAGATTGGGTGCTGACTTAGATGATAGGAGGTCTATCACAGGTTTTTGTGTCTATCTTGGCTCTAATTTGATTACTTGGGGAGCTAAAAAGCAGTCAATCGTTTCTCGGTCCACTACTGAAGTTGAGTTTAGATCTTTAGCTAATACTGTCTCAAAACTTATTTGGCTTCAGTCATTACTGTCAGAACTTAGTGTTAAGATGTCTAAATCTCCTCATATTTACTGTGGCAACCAAAGTGCCATTATTGTCTCTGCTAATCCTGTTCTTCATTCTAAGACTAAGCATCTTGGGCTAGATATCTATTTTGTTCGTGAGAAAGTTCAACAAGGTGCTATTCAAATTTCCCATGTTCAAATTGCAGATATCTTTACAAAGGCTACAACTTAGGAGAAGTTTCAACTAAATAGGTCCAAACTCAGTTCTTTCAATAACCCCTCTGAGTTTGAGGGGGGATGAAAAGGGTACTGTATCAGATGAAAAGCCAGTTAAATCCCACTTGTACAAAGCCCATGTAGCTAGTGATCTCAGTAGTTAATAGTCTGATAAGTTGTTATTAGTTGTTAATTAATGTTGCAGTGTTGTTAGCTTTCAGTCCACGTGGACTTCATTTGTACAGATACATAAGCCTACTCTGTAATTATAAGAACTCTATGTATGCATCAGAATGAATATACAGAAATATACAGAACTACTTTACCAATTCTCTCATTTTCTCTTGGTTTCTTTAGACTATATATACCCTCTGTAAATAAGTTGATGGCACTCAAAAAACATAAGTTCATTTTGGTAGAGAATATTGATGGAACTTGAACTTGTGATTGAGCAGCGTTGGATTTTTGAGTTGGAAGAGAGAAGGAGGAAATTAAGAAGTAGTTTTCTCATGCGAGATTGAATAGAAAGTCTTTTCAATTTGAATTGAACTAGGGAGCACAACCTTACCTTCGAATTACGTTATAATAAATGATATTTGTTAGGGTCTACAAGTTTTAAAAAATAAGTTGAAGGACATGCGACTTTTCATATGTCATGAAAATTTACGGTGACAGAAAAAATAAAACAGTACGAAAAAAAAGAAAAGAAAGAAAACCTTCTAATCTCTTTTCGCATCACACTTTGGATAAGCACAAGTTTTATAATGTTTTTAACGTTTAATAGATATAAAATTTTAAAAATAGATAATCAGAATATACGGTAATTACTAATTAGTACATGTTTATTTAATAACTGATATCGAAAGTAGGGGCGAAAAGGTAATTCACATTTGAGTGATTTAAATAGTGTCTCAATTTGTGGGTCTACGTCAAATGAATTGGGTCCGCCAAGCCTTTACTAATCGTTGCTTTTCTTTCTCTTTATTGCTTTGAAAGCATCTTCGGGCCTTGCCAAAGCATAGTATGGTATGACCCTTACTATAATTAAAGAATTTATAAGAATAAATTTTACATAAGTTATTTTTAATTTATTTTTATAAAATAATAACTTATAAAAATAAGATAAAAATAACTTATTAACATGTCATAAATTATTTCAATAAACTTTTTCAAACATGTACATAAGTGCTTATGTCATAAGATAAATTAAATAAGCTCAAAATAAGTTCTTCCAAATAGGTCTTTAATCTTGATCATTTATATGTATGATGAATTTTTTTTTCTTAATATGTAAATTTAAAGATTCTATATTTTTTTTTAATTCCCATTTTTTAAATTAAAATGTACCACTTGCGGCCAAAAAAACGTTATATTTATTCTAACCAAAATGTCTTTACATAAATCATTTGTTATTTATATAATAAAACAAGTATTTAATATATTTTGATTAATAAAGAATACATAATAATTTAGAGTTTAAAGTAAATTAAGTTTATAATTTTGACTACAAAATAATAGATTTTATATTGAAATAAAAATTGAAAAATTATAATTTTATTAAGTTTATATTTGTAATAAAAAATAATATTATCATTTGAACTAGTTCTGTTATATATAAAAAAAGAGTAATTTGTTTTTTTTGAAAAAGGAGTGGAATATTAAAGAGGATGGAGAGTAATTATGGAAAAATGGTCCATAGGCAAAGAGATAGTTATGAAGAGTTCCAAAAGACAAGTAGCGATATAATTTTCATATGTATGTATGTTGATTTTCAGTTTTTATTTTTGATACCTTTTATAAAATATTATCAATATGATATATATATATATATATATATATATATATAAGAGCTGCGTCAACAATGCTCACAGAATTAAGTTTAACACAAAATTTATATATAAAAAATACTTTTAGAATTGTCTAAGCCAAAAAAAAAATAGAGTCAGTCTTGAACAAACAAGATTTTAAACTATTTAATCTATTGCTTTCCGTACATAAATATTACTGAAAGGAACTTTTATGAATTAAACTAAAGTATGCATGGTCTTTTTGGCGACCTTGTTGCGTGGAAAGAAAAAGAAAATAATACTTTTTAAGCAATAAAGGGAAAGAAAAGAAATTAAAATTATTAAAAGTTCTCATATCCAATTTATTTATAAAAACATAAACCAAGTTGACATGCACTGACCTTTTGCAAACTCTAATTTTAAGTCAAACAAATTTTGTTATGTCTCCAAACGCGAAACTTTTTATTTTGTTAGAATTGTCAATATTTGAAAGTTTATTAAATTCTAACTAATTATTTTGTTTGAGTTATATCAAATAGGTGGAAAATTTTTTCATTAGTTGAAACTTAACGTTATGTTTTTTTTAATTAAAATACAGTAACATTATTCTTTAAAATAAGGAGACCAAGTGGTTTTTGATACTTAGTTCTTAAGAAATAGAATCAAGAGAAAAGAGAAGAGGAAAGAAAAAAAAAAAAGAACTAATGATGTAGCGCACCATGTTAGTATCAAAATATGTCATATGTGATGGTGTGGTGCTTAATGCTGATGTATACATCACAATTAGTACCACATGTCTAAAACTAATCTTTGACTGACAGTTGACTAATATTAGGAACTATTTTTAGAATTTTAAAAATTATAGGGACCAAATTTTTTATTGAGTAAAAGTATAGGGACCTCAGTTATATTTTAACCAATATTTTAAATATATTATTACTAGAACTTTGTGGCACTAGTATACTCCATGAATGATTGAATTGCGTGGAAAGCAAATTGAAAAGATTTTACGAAAAGTCAGAAGCCCTTCAAATTATTCTTGTATCATAATGGGTATCATTTATTATAACTTAATTGGAAAGTAATCTTTTGCTCAATGTTTATAACAACGTCAAGTCGTGCGACTTTCTATTCATCTCCCATTTTGGAAAAACGACTACGAAACACTTGATTTCCTTCTCCCTTCAAACTCAAAAACCCAATATTTTGAAATCAACCAGAAGTACAAATCATCTTCATCAGAACAAAGCCCCATTTGAGAAATCAAAATTCTTCCATAACAATTATATTTTGTGAGTTAATTATGGCTTCTGTGCAAGACTTGTCATCTCCTTTGAGACTGTTTTTGACAAAGAAAGAAATCGAGTGGTTATGGCTGAAGTAAACGGAAATTTCATAGACACTTTCTTCAATTTCTTGACCCTTCCTTTGGGAACCATCATTCGGCTTGCTTCTAACAATCAACATCCTTCACAGATTAGTTGCATTAACAATCTTTACCATAGTGTGAAAGATTGTGACATACTATCTTGTACTTAAGAACTTCTATTCTCAAGTACCAAAAACTTAATTTTAGAGAAAATATGGTGATAGTTGAGGTTACTAGAATGAAATCTGCAAGAAAATGTTGTTGTGTCCGTGAAATACATGCGAAACACTTTGCCAAAAAACTAAAACACAATGTGGATGACACAGAGCCCACCAAGTATTAGATGTGTGGCTCTTGTGTTGCGAATAATTACTACGTTGGTTTATTGCTAAGTACTTTTGTAGGTGAGAGTTTCTCATGTGGCAAAGTGATGGACAAAGAGATGAAGTTCCAGTAAGAAGATTCTTCCAAGGGCAATGCTCAAATAGATGGTGTTTTTGTGAAGAAGGACGCTACATATTTAGTGTTTGACGATTTGAAGGTGCTTTAGAACTCTACAACCGACTTTGTTAAGTAACTTGTCCTGTCAACTTGGCTACACATAATTCCATAGCCTCATAGAAATGTCTCTAAACGTTGGCGCGAAGGATATCATAGTAATTTTAATTTATCTATCTTTATATGGGTTTTGAAGTATTTTGGTGTCTTGAATCTCACAGTATAATTAAACACCAAAACCAAAATAATAAATAAATAAATAAATAGTGAAGGGCTAAATTAAGAATGAAAATTTGTAAGGGACTAAATTGATAACATATCAATTTATGAGGGCCTATTTGAGAATAAAAATCTATGAGGGACCAAATTAAAGAAGGACATATGTGATAGATCAAAATAAGATTTTTCTTAGAAAATATTCTTATAATATGCACTTTGTAGGGAGTCTGGAGCCTCTGGATTTAACGTGCCAACTACATTGGCACGTCAGCTATTAGATTTCCTGTAATCTGACCGTCCTCGTACCACCACTTGGCACTCACCTTTCTTTGACTGTCTGATCTTTTTTTTTTCTATTGTCTCACCTTTTTTCCCCCATGTGCGATCCAGGCCATCTAAGCCTTTTTTATCCAACCGTCCATCATCTGCCACATGTCCCTCCCTTCTTCCTTCATGAAAACCCCATCATTTCCCTCAAGTCTTGAAGCTCTAGCATTGTCTCACCAGTCACTAGAAGAGAAAAAAAAGATCTTTTTTAATGCCAGTATGCCTTCCTTCCATTAAAAATTACTATCATACTTCCGTTAAAAATTTCAGGAAATCATATTCGAGTGAATGTCAATTTGATCCTTTAATGCCAGTATCTACCTTTCATTAAAAATTACTGTCATACTGGTGTTAATAATTTTAGGAAATCATATCGAGTGAATGTGAATTTGAAAAAAAAAAAGAAAGAAAAAAGGAAGGCATACTGGCATTAAAAAAAAAATTTTTCAAAATTTTTTTTCTTTTCTGGTGATTAGTGAGACAGTACTGAAGTTTCAAGACTTGAGGGAAATGATGGGGTTTTCATGAAGGAAGAGGGGAGGGACATGTGGCAGATGATGAACAACTAGATGGAGAAATGCTTGGATGGTCAGGATCGCAAATAGGGGAAAAAGGTGAGACAATAAAAAATAAAGGTGAGACAGTCAAAGAAAGGTGCGTGCCACGTGGCGGTACGAGGACGGTAGGATTTCAGGAAATCTAATGGCTGACGCGCCAACTACAAAGTGTAGCTGGTGCATCAAATCTAAAGGCTTTAGACTCCTTTGTGGGATAAAGAAGTTACGTATGATTTATTTTTGGAGCGAAAGAAATTATAATTAGAATAAAGCGAAAGCTTACAAATGTTCTCAACGTTTGACAAAATAGAACAGCACCACAAATAGTTAATAGATACATTACTTAAAGCTAAAGCATTCTAGATTGGCATACGTAAATAGGAAAAAGAACAAAAGGGACTAGGGGTGGTTAAGTTCCTCCAAGTAGAAGTCACGAACAAAAGTTGAACGAATAGCGTATGTTCTTAGCGGGCTTCTAAACTTTCTGGTTGCTTTTGCCATTTGATCTACACATTTGTTTTGGCTTCTTTTAATTTTTACAAGTCTCGTAGTGTCAAACCTGGAAAAGAAATGCCTACACTTAGAAATTAGCATACCTAAAGGGTGGTTATTAGTCTCAATTTCATTTAGTAGGTTAAAGAGATCTTAGGAATCAATTTCAATTTCAATTCTCATGATGTTTAATTTCAAAGCGATTTAAAGTCTGACAAAGAAGGCCCACGCTTCTGCCAATAAGCTAGAGTCGATACCAATGAATTTAGTGAAACCAAGCATCTAGAATCCTTAATGAGTTCTTAATACTCCGCTAAAATTCCTTTTTGCTAAGCTATCCATGTTGAGCTTGCACCAACTATGATAAGCTTTTTTCCATGCTAGTACTAGGTTAGAAGAAGGGTTAATAATAGGGATATGTTCGATGAGGGAGGGATGTTGTGCCAATATTTAACTGCTCTAAAAATAATTGAATTTTTTAGGATTGGAGGTAATAAAGGGAGGTTATTAAAGATCTTCTTGTTCCGAGACAGCTATATGCTTTTAACAGCAAATAAAACTATGGTTTGCCAAGGAATACTAAGAGTTTGTTGTTTGTGTTGAGGATGTTATATTTTATCTAGGATTGCAGATGATTGGCAAAGAAGAGAGGAGGAGGTTGTAGGACATCCTATATATGTTTTATAAGAGAGCAATCTCTGAGGATGTGAATATGAGTTTCTATATTCTAATTACGTAAAGGATATTAGGGTTTTGAGTGCAATTTGCTTTTAACAGTCTCACAATGGTGGGTAGAGCATGTTTAAAGGCTTGCCATAAGAATAATAGTTCTCAGGGGTGTCTTTCTATTTTCCATGACCAGAGATATTTAGGTAAATTAACCTGTTTAGTGTCATGCCCCGATTTGGGAATAGGATCGGCACAATACATGATTATTAACCATGTCCGTAAGCCTATAAAACAAGTTAAAATCACTATTCAAACTCTTTTGAAAAACATATTTTCATTCATAACTTCATGTCAAAATGACATACATAGCCAACATCATGATTCTAATCATTCCTCTAACAAACATGAATAAGGAATGGGAAGAAATATGTCCAAAAGATATAGAATATTAAGTGTATATAATTAATACACCTTAGGAATCCTACATTGCTATAGGGCACTTCTAGAGCATCAAAATATAACATGAACCCCAAATTCATTGCACATTACATACAATATCATACATGCTTAGTTGATCGGATCACTATGAGTCACCATCATTACCGGTACGGTATCCACCAAGTCCTCTAGAAGGACTTCGGGTCATCAGGGAAAACTTGACCCATCAAGCCTTTCGCTATAGGGAATGTCAGAGGCCTAGGGCCCCCCAGATTCCTTTCGGTACCAAGGTCTCTGTGAGTCTGACTTAACCTAGCCGGTCATGATCATGGCAATGACATGGTGGAACATCCACCGCTAGATAACTTTCAAGCACACATTATCATGTATCAAACAATAAATTAAGTTCATATAACTTCATTAGGTCAATATACTTAGTCACCACTTAGCATTTTGGCATCCAAAAAATAATAATATTTCTAGGTGCATACAATTCTCTTGGCCCTTAGGACGAACATGCATAATTATGTTGGTTTTCCTTCACTCCTCCACTTCCATTTCCTCAAAGGTTCAAGAAGCAATAATTGGATTACCAATTTAAAAAAATCTGGAGGTATTCAAAAGACTCCACATAGATATCCCCTTTGCGGTAGCTCATGAGAAGTTAATTAAAGACATTTTGTCAAGGAAGAGAAGGCTTTGCGAATATGAGACTGTGGCACTCACTGAAGAATGTAGTGCTATTTTACAAAACAAGCTCCCATCGAATCTCAAAGATCCAAGAAGCTTTAATATACCTTGCACCATTGGGCATCAATTTTATGGAAAGGCCCTATGTGATTTGGGGGCAAGCATAAGTTTAATGCCTCTATCTATCTACAAAAGATTGGGATTGGGTGAAGCTCACTCCACCACAGTCACTTTGCAACATGTAGATCACACTCTTGCCTATCCTAAAGGAGTTGTTGAGAATATGCTAGTCAAAGTTGATAAATTCATCTTCTCAGTAGATTTCATTATCTTAGATTATGAAGAAGATCGTGATGTCCCTATAATTTTGGACAATCATTCTTGGCTGCTTTGAGGGTCCAAGACCAAGAGGTAACTTTCAATGTATTCAAGGCAATGAAGTATCCTGATGAGCTAGAGGAATGTTACAGAGTTTCTGCAATGGATGCTATAGTGGAAAAAATGGTGTAAACCACATTTGAGAAGAAGCATTATGAAGATGCACTTGAAGCATCCCTTGTGGCCATAGAAGTTTGTAAGGATAATGAAGCAATTGTTGAATGTGTGAACCTGTTGAATGCTATGCTTAATTTCCCCAAGTCCTACAAGTAAATGGAACCGTTGAAGTTACCAACCAAATTAGGGCATTTTACTAAGCTATTTCTTGAGGAGCTTCCCATACTAAAGATCAACCAATTACCTCTTCATTTGAAGTATGCATATTTAGGGGAGTCATTCTTTATTGGGTGTGGAGCAAGAAGAAAAATTATTGAAGATCTTATGAGAGCATTAAAAAAACCTTGGTATGGAAAACTGCTGATATAAAAGGATTAGTCCATCAGTTTGTATGCATATGATAAAACATGAAGAACGATACATTCCCAGCATTGAACACCAAAGAAGATTAAATTTGGTAATGAAAGAGGTCGCTAAAAAGGAGATTCTCAAATGGTTGGATGTGGGGATAATCTATCCCATCTCTGGTAGCTCATGGGTCATCCTGATTCAGTACGTCTCTAAGAATGGAGGTATAACAGTGGTGGCTAATACCCGAAATGAATTCATTCCTTCTCAAATGATAATAGGATGACGTGTTTGCATGGACTATCGAAATCTAAATAGTGCCACTAGGAAGGATCACTTCCTACTATTGTTGATTGATCAAATGTTAGACCGGTTAGCAGGTTAAGAATTTTTTTACTTTCTTGATGGATATTCAGGCTATAATCAGATTGTCATTGCACTGGATGATCAAGAAGAGACAACGTTTACATGTCTTTATGGCACATTTGCTTTCAAGAGGATGCCATTTGGTTTGTGAAACAAGCCAACGACATTTCAGATGTGCTTGATGGCCATCTTCTTAGATATGGTAAAAAAGTGTCTTGAAGTTTTTATGGATGATTTCTCGGTTTTCAGGCCCTCATTTGATTGTTGTCTTAGCAACTTGGAACACCTCTTGGAGCGATGTGAAGAAGCTAACTTAGTGTTGATTTGGGAAAAGTGCCATTTTATGGTACAAGAAGGCATCGTGCTTTCAAAAAAGGGCTTGGAAGTGGACAAAGCCAATATTT